>CM061189.1:17500000-18750000 GCA_030763345.1 Mythimna separata | reverse complement strand
TCTAATGTTTTAAACTGGATTTTTTTCCCAGAATTCTAATCCGAGAACGAAAACTGAAGCCACTATAAAACTTTTCCAGCGGAGTTTATATTTTGTAAGTTTTCTTCAATCAAGTATGTCAAACTACAAATCAATCGAATAAGTTTATATTAAGAACGTTGTAATGTTTCTGTTGACGGTGCAAGTCTGCGAATGAAATTATCTTCCGTATCAAAGGGAATAATTTTAAATATCTACACACGGCTATGGCTAGTCTGCCAGACGGCCACCCCGAAAGATTTATACATTTTACACACCCCGTTCCACGATACTGTTCAAATTCTAAAATTCACTGATGCATTATATGTTTCCCCATTTTTTTGGCGTCTACCCACGCTTTTGTTTTGGACGACGTTATTAATTGTATATTTCTGATACGCAATTGGTGTTTCTAATATCTTATTGGGATGGAGAATTGGTCTTGCGTGAAGCGATCGAGTTTTGCTCCTGTTTCATTGAAATGGACATTACTTTTAAGGCAGGGGGACTTTTTGCGTGAAAACACGAAGGTGTTTGAGAAAAATGAGTAAATCATCGACATAAAATAAATTGTTCTTTTTAAAGACGCCATGATTGTTACTGTAACTTTTTTCGAGATCTGAAATTAGGGGAGTATGTGATCCTTGATTAGTTATCGCCGTTTTTTTCTTCGTTGTAGTTGTATGACAAAAGGTAGAGGTATTCATATGTAAATGTCATTGAAAGCTGGTGGAAACCCGACGTTAGATCGACAGGAATCTTTACAAATATTAATGACGGGGAAGTTTATAAATTACACGGTGCGTAGTTGTTACTTTAATGGGTGCTGTATTGTGTTTCTTTAATCACTGTGATACTAAGAAATACTATTATTGGGACACCATTGCTTGGGAAAAGAGGGATATAAGGAACTGTTTTGTAGGAGGTAAGTACTTAATGAGAGATTTTTAAGAAGTGATTATGTTGCTTTGATATCATGAATGTTTCGAGCTTCTTTTGGGAGGTTTTTCCGACTTTCACAATATTAATATGATGAACAACATCACCAATTGTCAACATAAGCATACATACTCTTACCAAAACAAAACCGACAAGGGGAGATGCAGTGAGCAAAGATATCGGACAGGAAAAGGGGTTGATTTTGATTGAATATCTGTTATTAAGACCCTCCGTACCCACACAGGCGCAGATATAAAATAATATACACATTAACTTTATAAATATGCATGAGTTTCGTTAAAACTTGTATGTGTGCGTCGACTTTATAATTGTCTATGTGTGAGTGTCTATTGATTCTAATAAATTGTGCTCATTGTATGAATGCTAAGCCTGCAACCAAGTTTTTTGAATATAGAATGAGAGATGGGTATATACAATTTTGGAGTGTTCTATTTTCGAAATTGGTTTAAAAAGAAAACGCCATTCTATTTTTTTAAATAAAGTTTTCGTTTCTTTAGTTGTCAGTATCGATAAAGCCGTTTAAAAGACACTGCTAAAGAAAAAGTTCCTCGAATATTCTCAAGTATTTCGTACGTATATAATATACAAAATACGAGTTTATTATGAGCGTTGATATCCGTCGTTGGATGATGACACGGAATAATTAATGGCGGTCGAATTGTGCGGTTTCCTCCGAAGTCTTATTGTTTTGCAGTTTTTTTGTTCCACTTCCAGAATTAATTTACTTTTCAGTTGCCAGCGATCGTACGCAGATATTTAATGATGTACGTTTTGTTTTGATTACACAGAGTTTGTAAGGTTTTGGGCCACAGCGCCGAGATTTTGGCACTGATCGGCTGCTGATGTTATCATTATGATTATAATTATTTCTGCGAAAATCTGATTTGAATTTTATTTTTATTATTATCTCACATTTCTTAGATAATTAACATCCTTAAAGACAATTCTTTGAATTCCAATTCTGCCCTAACAACTGATGTACAGATAATTAAACATATTTTAATACATCAAGTTGACATTGAGACGTGTTCAAGAACGCACAACAAAATTGGCAAGATGGCCGTCAGAGGGCGCTTCTTGTCAGCCATCATTAACGAGCTGTCAATGTCAACTGTCAGTTGAAGAGAAAATGTCGAGGCGATCGGACGTCTAATGACAAGAATTATATTAATTCTTGGTGATGCATCGACTTGGGGTGCGGTATTTTTAGTTCTGTTCCATCTTGAAATGATTTGTTTGAGATTTTCGTCTCTCAATCTCTTAGGGGCCGTAATTTTAGCTATATGTGTATATCAATATTCAGAAATGTATCCTTAATTCATGAATCCCCGACCGGTCTCATTGGGCCGCGCTGTTATTGTTTTACTATTGTGTCTCGTTTCGCGGGTATTGATAGGTTAAATTCCTTTTTTGAACATTTACAAAAATGGTTGTAATTAAACATCCACATATCAATACTATAACAATTGAAATAAAAGCTTTTGATCTACAAATTAATAACGAAGCGGACATTTTGGACGCGTTCCAGATTATTTCTAAATGAACGATCCTTTTTTTAAGTTCAATATGAATATTCGTTTGCATGCGTGTCGCCCTGCGGATAAAATACGAGAACTGCGGACAAGTTACGAGAGATAGCGGTTTTCATTGATAGATAAATGATAGATGTTGTGAAAAGTTTACATTATTTTGTTAGGAACAGAATAATTTAATAATGTTTTGCCATCAATGTCCTAGATATCTGAAAAAGGCAAAGCCCTACAAAAGTGATGGGATCAAGTAATGACAAGAATAGAATAAACTTTATTGTTCACCAAAAAAGTAGCAATTTATAACAAAAACTTAAGTCTATGGGTACAATGGCGGTTTATCGCTGACAGCGATATCTACCAGACAACCTTACGATGAACCATAAGTTGTGAAATCTAGCCACATAGAGACAAGATGAACATACATTTTAAAGTAAGGAAAAGAATCGTACTAACATGTTTTCTATGTAATTGTCCAAACATCTAACCATTCGTTCATTGACAACTTTTAGTTCACTCGTCAAAATCGCCAATCGCCCATCACTCAACACGGCACAAGAAAGTCCCGTTTTTAACTGGGTTGTTCACCTTTCTGTATCGAAAGGGTTAATTCTATGCGAGAGGGTTCCGCGTGTCCGTCTGAGGTGCGTACTATATGTTTTTATTGTTTTTGAGGGTTGGATGCTACTGTCGTCTGCTTTTGTTTTTATTTGCAATATTATGAATCATTTTGGGATATTCTGTTGATCGTTTCAGGTTTTTGTGGTAAGTGGGGTAGTAAGGTTGGACAAAAATGTGTTTGGAGCTGGATGAAAGGGTTTTTTTGTTATTTTGTTGTTGATTTTGTGGCTTGAGTTACCTACTAGGATTAAAAAAAAGTTTGGTTTTGCAGAAAATTTTCTTAATGTTGGCAGCTCTACAGACGCCATCTTTGACATTTACGCGCCAAAAATTACCATCAAAATGTCTTCGAAGCGTATTGCGAGCCATAGTCTAATAGAACTGCCCCAAAAGTAACACCCAAGGGCGCAGTTTTAATTTGTATGTATGTAACTATAATGTATAATTCTTGTATATAGTAGCATCGAAAAGGGTGGGTTCTCTCGGGACCAAATTTGAGATGGGGATCAAAAATCGCGATTGAACCCTATCGAAAACTTACGTGTCTTGGTGTGTATGAGTTTGTGTGTGTGTGTGTAAGGGGTGACAGATTAGGGGCTGATTTTTTGGACATCGTTGTGATGGCATTGGATATTGATCGGTTATTTTATGAGTACTTTTGTTAATTAATGCTAGACTTAAGTTTCATCTTGTAAAACATTATTTGAGGGTTGTATTCTAATACTAACAAGTATTAAGGCTCGTGGAAGACCCATTTTCCTTATATGTACATCATTAAAATGGTTGTTTTCCCAAAATAATAGCTTTATATACTAATTACACGTGTTAATTGACTTACAAAATTTTCCAGCAGACACGTGTAAAGAATTAAAGAAAAGTATTTCTGAGTAAGAACCAAAAGATACATGAAAAAAGATAAATACAGACTCCATTTGATTTCATATACTTAATATGTATGTAGACATAGCGTGACGAAATTTGCCAACACGAAATTATTAACCAAAGAAATATACTCGTATATGTACTTCTAAGCAATATTATCCAAATTGTTGCAGCAATTTCTGAGATTATCTTTCTCAAACGTATTAAATTTGCAATTTTTTTTTATACAGTGGCGTAACTAAAGGGCTTTTTTGTGTGGGTTCAACTCTTATATCTAATTTTGATCAGATACTATATATAAGTAGCGTGATTTTATATATTAAAGCTATCGGTAAATAATAAGGGGTGGTCAGGCCAATCGATTGATCGCAAGTCGCAATCAAAGGGTTGAAACGAAGGGGTAGTTTAAAATATTACTGGGGGTTGGACTGATACTGTATGTTTGTCGAATGCTTGTTTGGCCGTATTTGTGTAGAGATTTGGATTTAGAGAACGAAATTAAAAATTCGTATTGGTTGTAGTTGCTATAGAGATAAAGGTTTGATGGTAGAGTGCGTCTAATGAAAGCGCGACCTGGAGTTTTTTTAAATTTAATTGGCAACATTATTTAGACGGAATTGTAGGGAATAAAAAAAATCGTGAAGTGTCAAGGCATGATTCTCCTACTAGTTAGTAATACCACATACAATTTTTTTGGATCTAAACTCTTTTTCTCAGGTCGCGCTTTCATTAGACGGACTATAGTGTTGTTTTAGATATGGGGGATGAGTTTAATGCAAAGTATTGAGTCAAATGCTATGATACCACCACTCTGGCAACAGTGTAATGATTATATAGAAGAGAGAGCTTTAGTCAAACGCTATAGGTATACGAGAAGCCTCTAAATGGCTTTGAGTAATAGAAGACAGGGATTTCTTTATATTCTGTCTGTGAAAGAACACGAACAAGACACATAGAGCTGGTTTCACTTATATTGACAACTGTCACAAATATACAAATGACCCCGAAGTATCTTGGGCCACGGGAGTTTTTGAGAGAAACTGGTACACTGCTGGTCTTTCGTCCCGTGTAGGTTAAAAGTTATTATATGTCTTTTGTTTAACCTGAAAATGTTTGATGACAAAACAAGCCAGCCGAGAAGAAAGGCAATTCTTTATTCATAGTAGGTTTCTAGTTTTAGAGATTTTTAAAAAGCTCTTTCGATAACCTCTATTTGCAAAACAAATATCTATCTATTACGACAATGAGTGCTTATTTCGCATTATTACGTAGTTAGGCGTATTTGTGCAAAAACTTTTATATAATGTTTTGCCAAATGCACTTTTATTGTTCGGGGACATGCGATACTTAGGATACAGGGAAACTATGATAACATTTTGAGCTCACCCGGCTTGCACACAGCAGCGACACTGTGTAACAGCTGCTAGAGTTGAAGTTTAGGTTTTCGACACAGTGTCGGGTAGTTGGGATACGGTTAGCTATCGTCGCGTGACTACCCCCATAGTATTTGACACGGCATCGTCCGTACTTTTCACACTCAAATTTTCGCGTTTAAAGGCTTGCTTTTTGGTGTGCAATTAGTGATGGTTATCTTGTTTTGTATTGTTACTTTTGTTCGTAACTAGGCACCGAGGTTTTAAGTGGCAATTTTTAAATATATTACTGAAGTAATTGTGGCTTCGTAAGTAGGTAAGCGAATTAAGTGTCTGTCTTGAGTACTGATGGCTATTCGATTTCTGGTTAAACAATTAGAGTGGAGACTTATTCCTTTGAAATAATATAAACTAGTGCTTGAATGCGATCCCGCCTGATACTAAGCATTGATGCAATTGTTGATGGTGAAGCGCACTAGTTTGAGAGCCTATTCACTCTAACCTTGAAGGCACCTAAATTATAATCAGACGGGAAGATCGCAGCAGGAAAATTGTTTCAATCCTTCATAAACGAGGACCCTTCACTTCCCGATTACGAATTTCAATAAAAATCTAGTCAATCCGTTCTTGAATAAAACTAGTTTATATTCTTTTTAATTCAACATTACCTACAATAATTACTATTATCGTACCATAAACTAAGTCATTAATAAAAAAAATACACGGAACAAAAAAGTATGAATCATTTTGCCAACCGAATCAATCAAAATGGCGAATTCTCGGCGCTTAGCAATCAATCCTTGGTATAACTTATGCATACGAAATAAATATTAATAGCACACAACCCTTTCTTACACCCCCTTACACCATAGGACGACTACCCTCACTTTTGCTAATAAATGTGTATAATTAATCATGTAAATATGGGTTGGTGTGTGTTGTAAAAACTGTGAATAGAAAATTATAAGTAGTCATAGGAATTAAACAATGTTATTTCTAGGAAAGTAATTTTTCATAAATTTGATACGACTAGGTTGACTGTAGGCCGATCCTAGGTTGTAAAGAATTACGTCATCAGAAAATAATCGACAGTGAGATACTTAAAAAATGAATAAATTATGTAAACTAAGTACATTATACAGTAGTCGCTTCTAGTAACACTTTCAGACCCAGACTACGAAGAAAAACCTCTTTTCTCAAGTTGACCTACAACTGGCAGCCCGATTAAAAAAAATATTTGACAGTTGAATGACAATGACAGGCAGCTTTACTTTTCATATTGTTCGTTTTTCGAACAATTTGGCGGGAGCTTAACCCGTTCGCCGCATACTTAATTCCCTCATAATTGTAACTCGAGAATATTGATTATCCATTATTATGCGCTGTCATTAATAATTTTAATTAATTACGTGTGTGTGGGAGGAGGGTGGCTCGTGGGGGGGGGGGGGAGGGGGTGTGTTTATAGATTCTGTCCATTGTCGTAACATCGTGTGAGATGATTAATGCGCTCATCTTTTAGAGAGAAGACGCCTCATTGATTTTTGATGACTTTGTATATTTCTAACCGTTGAAGGGTTAAACTTGCACGTACGAAAATATTGTTCGAATAATGAATTGTTTACCAAGCCATTACAAATGGCTGGTACTGAACAAAAAGAAATAAAAATCATTATTCAGTTCTCAAGGAGGTAGTAACTCATTCTCAGACGTTCCATTTTCCAAAATGGCGTTTCGCGTGCAGTCGTTAAACGTCCGAGCATCGGATCATATCTAAGTCATTTTCAGTTTCCGAACCATAAACTGTCAATAAAAATAATCGTTAAAAGACCCATTTGAATATTTGAGCAGTTAAAAAAAATTAAATACGAAAGAAAAATTAATAACCCGTTCTAAGCTATTTATACTTGTTCCGTTTGTTTCACTCGAGATTATCGATTTTACGTTATTTTGTGACTTTATTACTCGCCTGTAGTTTTATTACGCAATTACTTTAAAAAGGGCAAACGTATTTTTCTGCAAGTATAACATTCTACCTGATCGTAAATTAGTGTTATACACACCTACACTTTCTAGTGTTGGTTTAGCCCTTTTTATTAGCTACTTCTAGCTTGGCATTTGATGGACTTGTACATGTTTCCACGTCAAATGATTTACTTAAATAAATGACTTGTTAATTGTGGTACACACGTTACATTTGCATGAGTTATTTGTAAAAGTAATTAGTAACAGCAACTGTGAACTCGCCTTGAATCGAAATTTCGTGACCGTTAAACCGTTTATGTCACAATGTACCTAATTACTTTTGAATTTCGAATCAAAACGATAACGTCTCAAGACAACTAGATATACAGCCAATAAGGACTGTCTACAGTACGACCACGCGATTAGGGTTTATATAAATCTATGGCAACTAAATGCGACGCGATACGGCTCGCTCCTTCGTTCGCTGTGGAAAGCTCTTTACCAACGGCTACTCAAACGTGTTATCGTTAACAAGTGACAGTCGATAAGTCGTGTTTAAAAATGGTGGCTTTTTATAGTCACGCGACTTTTTAATCGTTTGACGTTCAAAGATTAACGCTATTAATGGCTGCTCGGTTCGAATATTGACAAATTTCTACGAGTAATCGAGTCGGTTTAATGGCAATTGTTTTGATATCTGTTGAATTGTTTCACTTTGATGTGTAACTGACAGTTGATGGCAACGGTTGACGTTCGCTTTTTAAATGTCAATAGGCAAAAGAAAAAATATTTGAAGTTTGTACTGTTGTCTTTTGTTTTTCGTTTTGAGTGTTGGTAGTTTTGTTTCGACTTACCTGGAGTAATGTGTTCTAGATTTAAAATTGTGTCTATAGACAGATCGTTTTGATCTTACCTGAAACAAAAAAGGGAGATTATTAGTTTACAAGTTCAACAACCTGGCAACACATTAAATTTATTAAGCAATCAATCAGTCTACATAATGATAACTTACTTAGACATCTACAAAAACTAACTTATTATTAATATCTGCCTATCAAACAGTTAAAGAAATTCTGTTTCTCTCATTATCTACAAAACAAAGTAATAAAATATCATCTATATCTGTATTTGAATATTAGGGCGCCATATTTAAATGTTGAGAGTCGCGCCGGCCAAATCGGCAAACCATCTGGAAATGGGGAGGCAGGGGATCGCACAATTTGTTACTAAATCATCGATAGTAGTTGAAAGGTTTCATAATGAGTCATACTTTTGGAGAATTTACAAGGTTATAGTGGACTTAAGAACTTATAGTTAAAATTGTTACGACAATTTGCCTGCTGCGGTTTTCCCGTCTGATTTTAGGTGAAGAATTTAGGTGTCTTCAAGGCTAGAGTGAATAGGCTCTCAATAAGCTAGTGCGCCTCACCATCAACGATTGAATCACTGCTTACCATCAGATGGGATCGCAGTCAAGCACTAGTTTATAACAATTAAAAAAAATATATCTAAAAACTGAGTTGGTAATGGTAGTAGGTATGTTTATAACGACAAACAAAATCCGTTTTTTCCCAATCGATTGCATTATTATTAGCGTTATCAGCGTGATTCACAGTTATTTATTCAGTTAGATAATAATATTAGTGATTCGTAAGGTCATCAGGTCAGGATATAGGTCACACGTTCCAATTTTAATGATCGTTAAAATTAGCGGAATGTGTTGTAGTTAGTGTCTCTATGTTGGAATTAAAAAAAGAAATGAGTTTGAATATGGAACTGATTGAGAATTGAAATCAACCACGATTTAAAGCTGTAGACAAAGTTTGAAAATGGAACTAATAAAATAATTGAAACCAAAGACAAAAGCTTAGACATAGTGACGTTCTATTCTATCTATTCTAGTCACCAAAAAGTCTTTAATACATTGATGCGTTACCAAAAGCTCATGTGGTCTATTCTAAAAAAAATGTTTTTTTTTGCAATCATGACCGCGAATAAAATTTATTTTTGCAAAGCACAAGGCATATCTAAATAACAAGAAAACAAAAGATCCTCGTATTACAGCTACTTAAGCCAAAATCACTTGAGAAAGGGGTAAAGCCAACCCAATACTCGCGGAGAAACGCGTCGAATAACTAAATAACGAATACATCGCGGTATTATGAATATGTTTTTGTGTTGTATCACAAAAGATGCGCTCAGTGGATCGAGGAAGCAATTACTGGGAAGTCTCCGGTGTCTGAAGTGAAGGGTGAACATGACACATACAGGACTGGAGTAAGGAGGTTCTACACTGACGGGAGCTTTGGAATCAGCAAGATCGAGTTAGAGTTGGGAAAATTTGGGTTGAGTTTTCAAATGGGTGTTTTAACGGTAAAAGGTAAAGGTAAAATTTATTTTACCTTGATATTTGCAAAGATATTGGGAATAGTAAAGTAAATTCTGTGGTTTGAGTATTCTTTTTTAAAATTGATAGTAAAAAGCTCAGTTGTTGTGCAGCTTTCAAGTGCCTTAGGTAAATAAAAACAAAGTTTCCTTTAGGTAAAGGCCAAGCGTGAGCCTATCTATAATATAAAAATATACGTTACTTTCACATACATGGATACAATAGAAGAATGCTCGCAGATTATAAACTAAAAGCCGTGTTTTTATCATGAAAAACATAAATTATCCATTTAATCATTTACAGGTTTGGAAATGAAAAAACTTTTAATATAAATATTGTGACACGTAGGTAAATGAACCAATCATTCAAATGAATCAACAAGAATGTATCTATGAAAAACGAATGTAGAACGAATGAAGATGATCCAAACCCAGTGTAAACGCTTCCCAATAAGGGTTGCGCGTAAGAAATGTATAAGTAGGTCCCGGCATAAGGGAATTAATTGTATTATTGTAGCAGCCCGATGAGGGATCGCGCAAGAATTATCAATTAAAGAAAGAAAACGCCAAATGCGGGGGACGTAGGGCTGTGCTGTACGCGAAAAACGGTTTCTTGTACACATTTGACTTACAAGAAGCCGTTTTTCGTCGCAAACATACTCGCAAAATGTAACGTACAGAACGGGCGTTGCGGCCGAATCCTAAATAGTTTTGACAAGGTTTGGCAGATGGCGATGAGCATTTTGACTAGAAATTACTGTAAAACTAAATACACTAATTAATATTAAATTATTACTTAAGTGTTTTGTTTTTAATATCAATTAAAATCAGCTATAATTTAGACTTAAAAAAAATATTACAAAATTATTATTTTTAATTGTTACACTAATTGTGTATTAAAATCCAACAATACAATAAAATTTACAAAAAAAAAAAATATTTAGTAGTTTAAGATTTCCCAAGCCAGTCTTTTCAGTCATTAAACCACGCGACATAACAATCTTGAATATTTATAAAAATTACAAAATAACAAAACCTCATTCTCCTCTAGATATCGTAAATCAGGCGTCCCTGCGGCCAGGGGGAGGCCGGGGTAGGGGAGACGCGTCGATTTTACGCAACATTCGTCTTAGCATTAGTACTTACAAGTATTCTTGTTTTCCTCTTTAATTGTGTATCGGTTAGCCCCGACCGCCTCTTTGTATATAACATGATGTAATATATTGATATACTTATGTGTGTCTTTTGAGTTGTGATTTGGATTACAAATGTGTAAGTACTCGGAGATACTCGTAATGTCTTTGATAAGTATTTGTGGCTCAACATAGTAAATGAGGTTGTTAAAGTAAATCTCTCTTCTGAAAATAATTATATTTCAACGACTAAAACAGTAGAAATTTTATACAAAGTGCATAAAAAGGTTGTCTAAAAATCTTTAATTACAGACACAAACGAAGTTGCGGAGAAAAATAATATAAGCCACAGCTTACTCCCCAATTCAAATCCTTTACAGGAAACAGCAGCCCAGACAAACAATTCTGAACCTAACCAAGATGACAATAAAGCTGGAATTAAATTTTAAATTGCAGGAAATATAAAATAATTAGTAGGAGTTTTTTTGTCAGTAGCTAAAGCCTCAGGTGGCGAAACTCTTAAATAAATAATCGAAGGTTATTAAGAGCCCCTCTCAATTATCGAGAGCCCCCTCGCGCACCAATAGCCATTGTCTTTGGAGACAAATACCCTCTTTTGTAAAATAAATAAACAGTGGCTGACGCTAAACAATTTGTCGATCGTTTTGGTGGAAGTTTTCGAGTGTGCCAGACTAACATTGACCTTTATAAAGGGTTTGAAGAAACTTCAGTCATAAGAAAACTGGTGTCGATTTTTGAGAAAGACACGACATATAGAATATCTGAATTTGTAAGGTTTTTGAAACAGATCAAATTTTTTGAATGTTCATGATAAGCAAACAAAGCTCGAATATAGACATCATTGCCATCTCAGTGTTAAAGAAGAGACATCTAAAATTAAGACAATAGATAAATATAACGATATTCACGTAAAAGACGAAGGCGCTTCAGATATAAATTAACAATCAACTGCGAAATTTTGTACAAACCTGCGCAAACATTCGTATGAACTTGCCAATATGTTATTCAAACAACATCTTTATGATAACAAAATCATTATATACACAGAAACAGTTAGCTACAATCAAATATTTGATACATAGAAGAATTTTGATCCAACATTTGACATACACGGTAATATCAAGTACGTTACATAAGTATATATCGTGCAGCATTGTCAATTGTCAACAGTAGACTCACAAGTCATTGTTCCGAGACGATCATAAAATAAAAATCGGCGTATTATAGAAGAAAATTGCTTCCCGCGGAATCGAACCTCATTATCCACGGCAGGCTGTTACTGCATGGTGGATTTGCTCAACCGTGCCGCGCTTCTGAAAATTATTGCAAATTGAGTAACTCGAATCGTTGACATTTTTATATTAGCCTGTGATGGATCGGTGCGGCGACAAGCTATGGCATTGGTCATGGGAGCCTAGTTGTGGCCAATTATGATAACATGCTCTACTGTATGAGATTTACTTTGATTCTTGGATTTATAACTCTGAGATTTGCAATCGTTTTCACTATCAAACAAAATCTTGACTACTTGAGGAGTTTCATATTCAATATGCGCGTCATTCTGACAGATTACAAAATTATTCGCAAGTCCATCAACATTACAAATGACGATCAAACAATTGCCTACAACAGCCAAAACGCACACTATTCTCAAATCAGTAAACACCAGAATCGCTCGTACATCACCGGCCGCGGATAATGTCACAGTTATTTGTATTCAAATACATTCATCAATAAAACTAAACAGTGATCCATTGCTGGCCCTCGTTTGGGGCTAATTCCGACTGTCATAAATCGTGGCATTAATTTAACGACAATACATTAGACCTCCATCCTAAGAGAACTATTCCGATAGATTGGTAACAATCCTCTTCGGAGTGACGTAACTAAGAAGACGGAATCGACTCACTGTCGACCGAGCCGTGTCGATATAGAGTTGATTGTACTTTGAGAATAGTATCCTTCGCGCACCGCGTTTAGATCGGATGTTTTCAAGGACGGTTGGATCCCCAATCGAATGTCAATCTTATTGATTGTTACATTAAGTTTGTTATTGATTGCCGGTGATAAGACATTAAGTAAATCGCTTAATGTGTTCTAAACGGATGGTGGAAACGTTTTGTTTCTCCGTAACTATTGCCGTGTTTGTTGTTGCTTGTGTTTGTATATTATTAAGCCGTCTATTGAGGCAGTGAGGGAAACTGTCTGCGTCTCCGTAGGCTTCTGAGATATTTTCTTATTTACAAGACATGATTCTTAGTATTTTGTTTGATTGGTACTTTCTGAAATTGTATTTTACTTGCTAGAGATTTGAGCGTGATTTTAGATATGGTAGAATTAAGTTAATATCCTTACATGTATACTAACAATTTTTTTCTAAGAACACATGCTTACATATTCAACAGTCTACCAAAAAAAGTAATCAATTTTAATAATAAATTTGTCTCTACCAAAGATATCAAAGCTGTAGTAAAAGATAAAATATCAATACACGAGTATACAAAACCGTCATCACCAAATATTCCTGATAGCCATCAGACAGCGACCACTATCACACACTAACGGATGCAAGCCTGAGCTACACCACCAGCTAACTAAACTGATATGTGGAAAACAGAAATATATTATATAAACACCGGCTTTATCAACACTAGTATCGGGAACATTGTTTTTGTCAAAATGCGAATATCGATCTGTTGAGTGTTTGTCAAAGTTTTGGATGTTCATCTTCTTTAGTTTAGAAGCTTTCTTTGATAGTTTGTTTTAAATAGTGTTAAGATTTCTTTAAGTGTTTGGCTTTTGTAATAAAAATCACAGCATGCTAAAATTTGTAGCAACCTTAGTTGTTATCGTAGTTTTTTTTTTCAATTTCTTATTAGAAATTATTTTCTTCACAATTGGAAATATTTCTAACATAATTACCTAACATTCATATTAGAATCATTTGAATTCGAATGCGTTATGATGATGTATGTCATGTATGTATGGACATACATGTGAACATACATGTTCAAAAAAACTTTGACATCCATAGTTCTGCGCAAGAGTTCAGATAATCGTGAGTTCGCTCAACTAAACTATACCGAATTATTGACCCGCGATAAGCAGGCCGTTGACTTACCGTCTAAATCGTCGTCACTATCGATTGTTTTACGATCAATTTTTGCTTACACGTGCTTCATATTGCGTCAGTCTTATCCATCGGAAGCTGTCTCTTTTACTCTTTATTTATCAGCTTTATTATGTATTACATAAACTTCACTGCAGTGTAGGTAGTCAGTATTTATGGCCTTATCTTTGCTTTCATTTCTATCGCGTTCAGCCTTGCCTTGATCTCTCATGTCATCTATCTATCTACTATTGTCTATTGAATCCTTCGAATCTTCTTAATTCTATTTTATACAAAGCTCTGTAGTAATTTGTTTTAATTATTTGTTAAAACAGAATCCCAACCCCAAATCGTCCGATGAATTGCAATGAAAGCAAATAGAAAACTTCTTTGACGAAGCTATAGATAGCAACGGGAATATCGGCAGCCATTAAAATAACAAAGGGCTGTATCACGAATATTAAAGCCTAGTGTTTCCGTGTCAAAAAATTAATATTAACGATATCTTCACAATGAAGTGTTGAAAAAAGAGAAAAAATAATTTATGCGAAATATTCCTTTTGACGCCTTTGTTTCGATGGGAGCAGAAAACGTTCAATTAAAGTGTCCCTTGAAGATAGGGATGACATGCTAATCATTTTAGTGTTTTGTTGAGCGCGAAAACTGGGTTTTTTATGTAGATATCTCGTGAGGCACCTTCGTGTTTACATTACATTATGTTTTTATTAGCACATTCTGGGTTTTCCCTCCTAGTATTGGAATCTATTTCGTGTGTTAACACAAAATCAGATTGTAATACAGAAATCTAATATTAAGGAAATTTCCAAATATATTCTTTTGTAAGTAAACAAGCAAACACGGAAAACAGTGCTGAAGAAGTCTAAATATAGAGCGAACTTTCTGAAGATATCCTTAAATAAACCAAAATTTGAATGAATTTGCATACTAGTTACAGGTCGGAATATCGTTTGCAATGTTCAAATAGACGGAGCACTTAACCTGACATTTTAGAAATCACGATTTCGTGACGATAGATTTCGAAGCTTTGCTCAAAGTGTCTGAAATAAACACAGTAATAGAATAGAGTCCTCCATGGCAAGCGCCCAGGGCTCCGAAGCTCCGAATCATATTGAAATCGTCACGCGATGCTTTATTCATACTTGACCATTAATACAACAATAAAAAATCGTATCAATAGATCTCGTTCGATTAAATGTGACCAGCTGGACATCTGCGTAGATTCAAATCTGCCGAATGAATAGGCGATCAAATGTACCAATCACTACCCTGATCCAACGTGATTTTATCACAAAATTCTCGCCCTTATTTTGCATGAATAGAGGTCAGAATAGCGTGACCTGTTATTGTAGAGTTTCTTTACATTAATGGTGGATTGTACGAAATTCGATTGAATGGTGTTTTATTAAAAACCGGTTGCGACCGGTTTTGACCCCCGCCACGTGGTCATACGTTTTGTCATTCAAAGTATTATTAAAATTATCGGTTGTTTTGTGTTCTATTGTGTTATGTTCAAATCTGTGATTTATAGCCTATATTTTATGTTTATTATTAATACTTTTGCAACTGGATGGACTTCTTTTTAAGTTATTGGTTTTTCATCGAATTCCAAGTTAATAGGCAAGCTTGTAATATAAAACTCATAATTCTTCAGCAGCCACAATTCGACACACTCCAACTGATATAAAATTAAATTTCAATTTGTACCAAAACCGAATGTATCAAAGGAAGCCAATATCATTGTGAATCTGCCACCCTTCTTCCACGAGGCGGGCACACCCCATGAATCCTTAATGAGTAAATTAACAACACCTATTGTTTAGCACCACTGTTTTTTTACAAGGAATATTAATAACCATTTTCTATTGTCTCTGAGAGGGGGGATGAGAAAAATGGTCCGAACAACAGGGGACGACAAGAAAGTTCTGAATTGATTGATTTTCAGAATTAATTTTAATAAAAACAATAGTCGAATGTTTTCGACGGGCTGTAATTGCATTTGGACGAAGTTGCAGGTAGGGAGGCCGAAAAACTTTTATAAATTTTGATGAGACCGAAATCAACGGAATAAGGAAGCTTTTTTCGTTTCTTGAATTATGTTTTGATTAGAACGATGAATATTAGACGATATTGTGTCCAATGTAGCTGATAAATACAAACGTATTTATAGACAAATGGCCCTCTCAACCCACTAAACTTCTAAGCAATAGAATGATTCATACAAATCTTCCCATTCATCCCAAACCCAAACTTTCAGCGATAACGTAACTAGAATCGATAATACGAACAATAAACAGACAGAAACTAATTAAACACATAATGACAGGCACAAACCGACAAATTTCGTCAATTACTCAGAATTCGGCGGTATCTATCACACGAAACAATAAGTCCTTAATGGATGCATGTACCAACAGATACCGCATTATTCTATAATATGTCACAAATCATCTTCTATACGACACAAAGTTTATAATGAATTGACATATTCTGCACACGTGTTCGCTCCGAACTAACACGTCCCTACATATGGAGGCACACCACCAACAAACCATATTAGACTCTACAAGGCTCTATCTTAGGTCCAATTTGGATTTTCGACAAATTACGGTAGCCGCGGAACAAATTGGTTCTTATTGAAACCCAATAAGGTTTTAGTTAAGGTAATATGGCGGTAGTTCCGATAGTTCAAATACTCCTTGATCGTTAGTTGCGACGATAATTGCCTATGTATTAGTATTGGAGCTATTTTCATTTATAATTACTGGTTTTTATTAAGCGCAATTGAGTTTAGAAGATTGGTTTTTTATTGGGACTGTGGATTAATGTAACGCGTGATTATCTTTTTCTTTGTTTCTTTCACGTTCGATCATATCGTGTGTGGTGTGGTCATCAATATGGTCTGCTTTGTTGCTGTTTCTTGTCCATTCAAGTGTAGATGTATTAGTGTCTAACATGCCATCAAAGTATAATAATTTAACATCACTAGACCAGAAATGACTGCCATATCCGTGGCTTAATCAAATAATTAAGATTAATTATCACCAGACGTCCATAAACCATAATTTATTAACAAGAGCAAAAAATTTAATCCCCCATAAAAGTGGCCTCCTTATAAAAAGTTGAATGATCAAACGTTCAATATTGAACAAAAACATAGCTAGTAAATCATGAATAAACAAAACGAATTAAACTTTAATGAAACTGGAATGAACCTAATCATGTACAGAGGCGTGATATTGTAATTGCAAATTAATATTGATGATCAGAAGATCGAACTAATTACGACGACATACATAAAACATTAGGTGATCAAACGAATAGTCAAGTGATGTGTAGTGTTAGGTATAGTGGGGATCTCGTCGTAAAGTGATGCTGAGGAACCTGTATTTGGTAAAATATATCGATTAAGATTATAATGTTTTACTCGAGATTTTTTTTTATTGTTTAGTTAGATGTGGGTTTAGGTTTTTAGTTTTAAACTGTGCGATATTTGAGTCTTTTAAGAAGTATATTATTTAAATCCAAAGCTGAATCAAACTTTGTTTTCAGTAACAAAAGTCAACGCTCTAATTTCGAAACAAATCCACAAACGGTTCCGTGAGACACATTATGAATAAGTCGTTAAAAATATTGATATCGCTGTCCGCTGATTTACTCATCTCGCCGTGTCTCGATGAGCCATCGAAAATTCTCAGCTCTCACAAAAAGAAATCGAAATACATCAAAGGTGTAAATATGTCTGGAAACCACAGTCCGTAACACGAGGGTGTAAGGTTTATAATTGGTGGAAAAAAGCTCCTGTAACCGAATATCTACGCTGTTCACTATATGACATTTCAAGACGATGTCCCCAAAATATAGTAGTAACAGATGTATCTTATTAAACGTGAGACACTCGCGAGACAAAGAGAGCTTTTAAATATAAAAAAATCAACGGAGAGTTGTATAGCAAACAGATTCCTTGGCCTTGTTGTAAAATCGAGGGCTGAATCATAACATGAAAGGCTAAACAAAGGTAACGATGTCAGTACCATTTGACTTGGTCACGAAATCGGAAGAACTGAGAACCATAATCCAATTGGAGGTGACGATTTTTATGTGTCAGTTTCAACCAATTGTGAAGTCTTGCCTTTGGTCTTTGAATCATCCCTGTTAACTAGATCATAATGTGACTATAGTCGTGTAATGTTCTAATTCAAAATCATTGTTAAGAATTTATGAGAATGCGTCAGGGGTTCACAGATTTTCAGAATGAGTCAATTTGTCAACTACTGACTAATACATATTTATGTACACAGTGACATCATGACGCGACCCATCCTCTTCGAATCCTGCCAAATTGTTATCTTACCAAACGCTATCTTTGAATTTATGATCCGTTCTTAATACATCAAATCTATGATAAAAGAATACTCGCGTTTACTTAATAATGCCAGTGACGTCTGTTGTAACGCCAGGCATTACCGCGCTAAAGAAACAAAAGTTTCAAAATAAGCAAGTCTTTGATGATAAATAATTTATCGCTCCACTAAAACCTGCATAAGAAAGAAATGTTGATAAACATCGAACATTAAATATGTAACTGTTGACGATCGTAAAAGATGGAAGCCAGACGTAGTACATATATAAATATCACTTCGTAGGAAGTATAACTTTTATTAGTTTGGCGCAGTTGATGCGCACTTACACCGGCTGTCATTTAAAAAACGAAACGAAACGCACGATTTGAGCGGAGAGCCATCGCGCGGTGTCATCGACGTCGGTGCCACAGATGTGACCGACGCTGATTTTTCTCAACGCATCGCGTATTATGATGTACTGCCGTGCGACACATCGGTGCCGACGTGTTCGATAGTATCTGGTGCGGGCCGCGCACACGGTAATAGATTCAACAGGTGTACCGCAGGGTGGTCCGATCGGCCCGCCACACTTTTTTATTTACGTTTTCACGAATTTATTGCACATAGTCGACGTCTCGAGGCGCACGTTTGATTCATATGCTTACGTTGTCGCTTTTTAATACTGATTTACAATAAAAACAGAAATGTTTCACCGGCGATTGATGTGAGTTATGATTAATGTACGCTCTTTGATGTTCGCTGCTATGAATCTATCAAGTTGGCTTCTGAATATCGACGCGGGACCGTGTATAAATAAACCGGGACGAATTCGACGAGCCGTCTTCGTTTTAGTTAATTACGAGGTTATTAAAGTAACATTGCTGACTGACTAACAAAGTTTCCACTCGGTTGAGATGTACCGAACACTTTCCGGTCATTATTGAGCCCGAGTCACGCCAGGCGTTGTCACGGTACACACAAATTACATATTTGTGATGTTTTTTTGTCGGATAAAATTAGACTAATCAGCATCGAGTACAAAGAAGCAGATCGCTTTCATCATCGACACGATGATGTTTACATCGGA
The DNA here is from genome assembly GCA_030763345.1 of Mythimna separata. Lineage (NCBI taxonomy): Eukaryota > Metazoa > Arthropoda > Insecta > Lepidoptera > Noctuidae > Mythimna > Mythimna separata. The sequence continues at coordinate 18,730,559 of CM061189.1, read as the reverse complement.
TCTTCCGAGAAGCGAGCGCAGCATTCAATACTAAGAAATAAATATGTGAGTTTGACATTTGCTTTCAAGTTGCGCTCGCGTGTTTGGAGCGTAATTACGGGCGTCGCCGCCGAGAGAACCCGCGCGCACACTACTTACCATTTATTTTTGTCCTTTTTTCTAATGTAACTCTAGGCTTTTTTTGTTATTAAATTAACGTGCGTGCCGATTTCTGACAAGATGATAGGTTGCGTTTGATGCGGCATCTGATTGCTTCTCTTGTCGACATCCCTCGATGCTTTCTCTCTGATTTGCTTGGAAATCAGAACGCAAAGGTCACGTATGTTTGTATGTGCGCATATCTATAATCAAACATGGATTTACGTTTGCGAAAACATTATCTTCTTTATGTTGTTAGAGTCGATTCAGTCGCGATTGAGAGCTCAATGTTGAATGTCAAGCAAATGCTTGTTTATGTTGATGATCTTTTGAAAGTATATTGCGTGTGTAATTTCTATTTCAAATATGTTATTTTAACAAGCTCGAGGTTAGTCATGTTTATCGGGTCTCGTATATCTATCGATACGAATCTATCGGTCGATATATTGTCATTCCTCAGGGTGTCAGACGGTCGCGTTTTGGCATCGGCTACGTGACATAAATTATCAGCGAATAGACCACTGCAAATTAATGTCGATAGATCGCTCCAGTTGTTAACAAAATTTATCATTAGCTTTATTGTGCGATGGATAACAATAAATTAGACCAAGACGTGAACGACAACACTGTTATTGTACAGTCCAAAATGAACGCAGAGAGTGAGATGAGAATCTCAAGAAAAATATTTAAAGGCGCAAATGTTAAAAACTTTGATGAATCAGATCTTGATGAAGATGATTTGAATGAAATATCAAATAATTAGTACATCACTAATGTTGTAGACAGAGATGAAGGAAAGCATGACATTTATCAAAACTAAATGAGTCTTGCTAATATAGAAACGTTACTCCAAGCTAAATATAATTCGAATTAGAAAACTAAAAAGTGTGGGACGACGGAATGCGTTATATCAAACTTGGTAGTCTGGTTTCCGGCGCAAGAGTGGCCGATCATCGATAAATGTCAATAAAGTCTAAATTAGAAATGCTGCCGCCGTCATTAGTCAAGTCAGGCGGGAGATAATTCAGTGTCGAACTACAGCAGTTTACGACAAGCGACACATAATAAGAGCACGGGCCCCGAAAATAACAAAATTAAAATAAATCGAACTACAGACAAACGTCATAAACTAATTTCGAGTGTTTTCGTTTTGGTGTGTACAAAAATAGCATCGTCACTCTTTCATGTCTCGCCGTGAAGTGACATTAAACTATAATTTACAGTTGGATTTTAGTACAGCGCCATCTATGAGCCCGAAGATGAAAGTAACGTTTTTACTGCCTAAAAAGAAAGGTGTTTATGATTTATATACGACTATTATTGCTTTCTGAAATTAAATAGTAGCATCGTATAAATGTGTACGTATTGTGATGTTTACCTAGTTTTGAAGCCAGGTGTCTGGCTGTATACGTTTAATGACAGGTGCCTGTACGCATGAGATTTAAAAAGGTATTTCAAAAATAAGTTTTTATTAGAAAAGGGCGGTATCTGTCGGTGTAATTATGTTAGTGACTGCTTGTTTATGCTTCAATAAAGAATAAAGCAAGCTGTATGATGATTTGATTGTGAAAGAAAAACATGTCGGGACTGTGTTATCTTTTGTCGCAATGTCTAAGTCAATAGTGTTGAGCCTTGATGCTTATGTTGCCGATGAGTAAGCCGCTGCAGTGGACAAACTTAATTATAATTCATTATGTCAAATAGGAGTAGCTATTCTTGTTACATTATTTATTTTTTATCTCTCGTCATCAGTTGTCCTGATACTTCTCTTGTGATTAGGAATACCAATGTCGACTACAGACTAATATTATCAATCACACTAATATTGTAGAGGAGAAAGTCTGTAAGTGTGTTTATATATAAATTAAACTAAAAACCGTCAAAATCATCTCACACTCCATGTCAAAAACCTTGTTACAATCCATTTGAACAAACGGATGTACGGGTTATTGTAATAAATAGACAATTTATATAAAAAATAAATATCATCGTGCATCATTTATCGTAATAACATCTATGGCGCTGACACAAGTTAAATTTTATTTCGTTAATTCTAATAAGCCAATTGATAGGAATGACCAAGTGAGAAATGTTATTTATTTAAATAACAATATTGAAGAGTTAAAGGTAGAAACCATTCATGGCGAAATTAGGAAAGAAGCCTTTAAACATAATTTTCGTACAAAAAGACATTGGACGATGAAAATTTTTAAACTGACATATTTCATTCTACATATAACAATAACACTTCCTTAAAGGTTAGCTACCAAAACAAAGAAATCGTTCTTCGCACGTCAAAAATGTCTTTATAATAAACAAAAAAGTTTTTAATAAAGAATCTCCACAAAAAACACACAACAAAAGGGTTCAAAGTCAAGATATCGCCACAATGAACCCCTAGGCATGTATTCTTTCATACTCTTTGATTGTTCGACAAATTCGTGAAAAGGAAACAATTTTTCAGTCTTCGGAGCCACAGTTTCGAACTTATTAGCCTTATCGAAGGGTCAACAGAGTTCCTTCGGGGATTTTTTGCGAAGATTTTAATTAAGTTGCCGAAAGGGTGACGCTATGTTATTCCTTTTTGATGACATTCCGATTATAGGTCCTCTTTCCGTTTGATAACTTTGCTCTGAATTTGATTGCACGAGTTTTTGATTTAAGAAAGTTTTTAAGATGTTATTGATTGGTCTGCGGTTTGAGTTTTTATTTCAAGAATTATTTTCTTGATAAAATACTGGTGTAATATAAAACAGCACTGTTGACAAAGAAAGTAAATCTACCTCGAACCACTAACAACAATAGAAGAAATTGAAAACTGAACAACACGAATAAATCCGGAAGACAAGGCTGAAGCTCGCAGAACACATCGATATTTCGCAACGCCATACGAATTTGCATAAAAAGCGGCATACTATCAAAAGTTGTTCGTTCGGTACCTTTATCAGATTGTTTATGGCTAGTTTGTGCGCGGAACTATGGCTGGGGATTGTTTGCATTGCGGCATCGCAGTACTTTGTACCCGTAGCGGCCCGAGCTCGCGCAGCGTTGTACGGCAATCCGTCTTTAAGATAGTGCTCGTAAAGGCATTCCTCTGCACAAAGGCGTTCGTTACGGCAAATAACAGCTTTTATATCGCGAACTCATTGAGTTTCGACACTGTGCAACTATTCTGGAGGGCTGCGTTCAACACTATTGATATTTTCGTGTTCTGCATTTTTGTGTCTTTTTGTCGCTTTTGTTGGTGTTGCACTTAAATTGATATTATGTTTTTTAATCTTGTTTTCGTTACTTTTTTTCCACTCGTTAAAATATCCTTTTAACATCCTACTCCTAAAATCTCATCCCCATTACCTTTAGGCTTTGCAGCGTATATTTTTCACCAATAAACCCAAACATACTTGTAATTATATAGAGCTATTGAATCTCCAACAAAGAGATGAAAATTCGTTTCAAATCCGCGTTTTCGCTTGCTTTAAATTCGGTGATTCAATGGACTAATGATTCTGAAGCATGAATGGGTGCATTCTGAAAGGCTCGCTTGCAACTAGGCTTCTTTGAAATTCGGCCGCATTGGCGATGAGCACCACTTCAAATGGATGGGGGTCTGTTTTTGACTCATGAATTGTTTGTGTAGTTTCTTTCATGTAAATGTTGTTTGTGTTGATACTGTGTTTATAGAAAGAATCTTCAGTAGGCTTCGCTTGTATAACTTTGCGTGCAGTTATATGCTAGCAAAAACATTCTACTCATTCATCTACCTTTCTTGTTACACATATCTAAATCTGAACCTATTTCTGAACAAAAAGTACAGTCTCATCTATTGCTATCGCCAGGTCAATCAAACCTGAGACTTCAATTTAAATGGTTTTTACAACTTTTGTGAACAGCCATCAATAATATCTAAGATATAATACTTTCTACACACATAGTAACGACAGCTAGCTATCTCGCCATCTACAGACATTGTAATATGTTTCTCACCATGCGAAGATGCGTGTCTGCTATAGCTGCAACCTTCAACACATTGACTATTACACATTTTTCCATATTTATGTCAATAACTACTTCTGAAAGTTCGCACGCGGCTACCTTATTACCATAATAAACGATGTCGTGTTCTACAAGATCTGGAACATTAGTCTTCGACTCAAAAAAACTGGAATTCATAAAGATGAAGCTTTTGCCCAGCAGTTTGCATTGAAATTATGTTAGCATGCAACGACCAGGCTTTTACCTCGTAGCAAGATTGTATCATAAGATCAATCTTATTTAAGATTCAGACTTCTGTCTATGAGCATATTTTGCGTGACCCAATTATTGGAAGATTTAGATAAAGATGCTACAGACAACACCTGTAAGACATCCTTAATCCTTTCATATGCATATCCACTGGCTATATATCCGCTCTCTTATAATCCAAATGGCCTTAAAACCCAATAGTGAATAGCGATCGTCCCCTAGCGTCCACATGACTTATGCGATCGAGGTCAGCCGGTCAACTGGTTAGAAATTGTGAGTAAAGGATGCAGCACAAGCGCAGCTCATCTTGTATCGAATGTAACGTACGATCAATAAATCAATTACGTGTGCGGGGGCAATGCTGAATTGGGTTTGACAGTCGGTTAGATCTAGGGATGTGTGTCCTATCTGTGGGTGGGATTTTATCGATAAAATTTAGACAGAACTATCAGAAATTTTCAAGCAAATTGTTAATGAATAAGATTGTAGATTGAATCAATTAATAAGAATAGTAATGAGTAAAACACAACGGAAACCGCCAAAGACTAAGGTTGAATAGAATAGAAGTAACCACTGAGGTTACTTAGCACAATAATAATGAGGAAGTTATTACATTAACTAAAACAGGAAGCTCGTAACCAGACATTAGGATCGTCGTCGTCCATTCATGGTTATAATCATAGAGGTTGCGATCAAGTAAAATAGCCCGTGAAGGTTTTAATGAAAGAACCTCAGTATTTCAGTTTAGATAACCGATTTTATATTTTATCGATATCGATGATGAAGCTGAAGTATCGATACTCAATCGGCTTGTACATCTCTAGGCAAAGGAAACAGGATACGTTCAATGGGATGATTGATCGGCACCGAACGAACGTAATCCTTGCACTGAATAAATATCCCCGTTTATGAAGCAGCGCTAAGACACGCGACACAGCCGTTATTTATAGTGCGCCGCCTAATTGGAGCGGCATTGATATGATTGGGATTTGGGAAAATGGTAGATGGAAAATAATGAAGGACGGAAAAGTGTTCCACTAACCTCAAGCAACAGTGGACAATATACATTGATAGATATATAAACATATTTCTTATTGTACACCTTAAAATTGGCGGTCTTATCGCTAAAAGTGATTTTAACTTTAGAATGATTTGATAGAGAAAAAGGAAAGCTGATGCTATCTCTTTTTTTTTTGTCTTATGGTGTCGACTTGTACTTTTAATTTAGCTCTACTTGATAGCCTTAAGGTCTTTTCATGCTTTTCTGTTCTTGTTTACCTGTCAGCTTGAACCTCTTTCGATGAATAGTGATGAGATTATTATTCAAGGAAATAATTACGTACCTCGGTTTAAATGTTATATTTAGGTTCAATATTATTAGACTCTGTACTCATTAACCCATTTCGCAAGCAGATTATCAACGGATACGAATTTCTTTTCACACGCCAGAAATCCCAGAGTTAGATCCAAATCTACCATTGAACATATGCCACGGAGAGCTATAGTTATCTAATACGACATTATCTTTTCTGTCTTAATTGGCATTGGCAAGCGATCAGAGCGCGCTGCTAATTTCAATTAGTGTTGTGCCAACAACGATGTCGAAATGTCGACAAGACATGATAAGTTTTTTCCGCACCTCTTAAGAACGCTTGTTTCATTTCGTGATGCCACTTCTAAATTGAGTTTCCATGTCCGACACGTGATTGTCTTCGCAAATTTTTGTGAAATCGATTTTTTTCTTGGACATTTAACTGGGCCAGTTGCGTTTCTTAACTGTTTTATTTTATTGTTGTGTAACCGTTAACAAGCTCTTTTAAAAGCTTTTCTTAAGAAAGTTCTAAGAAAAAGTTACGTACCTACCATCTACTGTTGCTAGTAATACGTATCGTTGGTCAACTGTGACATTAACAGTGAGTATTATATAAAAACTAATAGTTTTCATTGTAACTGAAGGGGCCCGTATTTTTCTGAAATTACCAAGTCATTCAACTTCCAAAAATGTACACAATCACCTATTAATTTAAGCGTCGATAACAAATGTTGGCCGCCCACCAATCGATCAATCAATATTATCGATACAGTCAATTAACGCAACTTGGCTGGGTGCAACTCTAATTGAGAGCAATAGAGCGGTGATACAGCGTTTGAGTCAATCGGCTGTGTTGTCATAACTGGTGGATGGCCGCCCACATGCTCCTATGATCGTGGATAATGGCAGTGATATATGGAAAGATTCATGTACATTAATAGGACGTGTAATGTGTCTGTACTACATAGGTATATGACATGATTTCATTAGAATTTATAGGATGAATGATAGATATAGCAATATGGTGTCTAGGGCCATTATCTACTAACGTGGAATCTAACGATTCATCAATATTAGTCTCTGTTATTAAACTTAGGTCCACTATGTCTATATGTAATAAATCATCTCTAAGTTACTATCATGGAGAGCAAACCTGTCTCTGAACAATAAGAATATTGAAGGTTGACTTATCAGAAAGTCCACGTACCTCTTTCTCCTTAGCAGCAAGCTCGCCCTCAAGACTGGGCTGGTGCACAACGGGACTACTCCTTGAAGAGTTGCTATTACTTCTCCCGGTGGCTGCCATCTCCATCTTCTGTTCTACGTCGTCATCAACGTCGTGTTTCTCTTCCTTGATGTCAGGACTGAACCTGTCGATCCTCGTCTCCGTGGCCTGGTCCCTGGTGGGTTCTATGTGGGAGCCATTGGTCTTAGGGACTGTTGCCTGGGGAGGTGTGGGGCTGGTCGTGGCCAGTTGTTCTTTCAACGTGGTCACTTCTTTTTCGGCCAGTGTGGCTCGCTGGAACAAGGGAGAAATGGTTTTGAGAATTATGTACTAGTGTAGATTTTAAAACGTGGAAGTTAAGCACATTTGCTTCTTATTTTAAAGATTTCTTCACGTTGAATATATTTAAAGTTTCTATAATTTTTAATCTTTGTTTCCTAACAGGTAAATAGAATTAATGGTTCTAGGGTTAATAAATACTCGAGGTCAGCTTTCATGACATCAGTATGAAGGCTGATCCAAGAGAGATAAAAGGACACAATAGAACTAATATTAACTACAAAAAACAATTTGAATCCATCAATATCCTCAATTAAAACCTCAACAATAACATTCTAGAGGAAGTAAATTTTTCACAAGCGCGAGCGCAAATGAATTAATGTAATCTAATTACCAGTTCCCATAGTGACGTACTTCCGGTAACATCATCATTGGGCTATCAGCGATCGCCGGAAGTACGCAGCTATTGGCGGTTGGATCGGTGAAATAATGAAAAGGTGTTGTTTGCTTTTATTGTTTATAAAAGGCCATCAATGTGTGGTGGGATATACTATAAATTATTTGACGATTGTGTTTTTTTCAGAACTACCTATATTTGATGGCCTGGTATTTGTGTCGTTAAATATTGATATACATATTAGATTTTAGTCTATTATTTTCTTATTAAGGTACTTTAGTAAAAATCACAACAAAATATAAAAAAAACGAAAATGAATACTAAAATCAATTACAATTCCAATTCACCCAAAACGAGTACTACCGAAAATACATACTATATTCGAAACGACTAAAACTGAAATAATGAGTCATTAGTTAAAGAAAGCTAAAGTATAAAACTGAGTGAACACACGCGTGACTACACGGCCCCTGCACAGATGTTATCAGCATGATGATATGGACTCCGATTGGAAGGGTGCTGCCAGACCAACGCCGGTTTCACTGCGGATTTCGGTTATTCAGACACACCTTTCGAAGACGATGACTAGCTTAAAGAAAAGCAAGCAAATCTTGAAGAATATTCTAGAATTGGAGGCAGAAAAATTAGACACAAGTGTAATACCTTGAGCAATTTTTGCAACGTGAAAGAAATATGAAAGTAAATCTTGTAAAACTATTGATGACTGCGAAAGTTGATTCATTTGTGCGTGCTGGAAATATATGAATAATTATATGTTTTGATGAGTAGATACGGCGTTAACGCAGCGTATATATCTAATCTGAAACGTCTTTTAAACACGCACAGTTTACGCACTAGACGCGTGTTTCAGATGAAACCAAAGATCACTGGATTATACGCCATACATGTCTAATTATATTAGTTAGTCAACTTTCTTTTGTATCAGCTTTGTCTTAACTTGTATTTGAAAGTCATTGTACACTCTCGTTGGTTTCATTAATGAATTTAATTTTAAGTTCGTTAATTAGCAATATAGAATCTACACTTGACATGTTTGAGTATTTATTATAGACTAGACTGAAACTAAATTAGATCTTAAGCCATATTTGCAAAAAAACATGGTAATCTATTCTTACCAGTCGGAATGTTATTTTTTATAGACATAATCATAAAAAAAATCTCTGATTTCCAGAGACCCTTCTACAAATTTGTAGTTAGGTTAGGAACATATCTAGATATGCTATAAGAAACATAAACAGGAGATACTAATGGCGTAGTAACTGGAACATGCCACGACATCTCATAACGATCAGGCTTCCAGGAAAGTCTTCCAATACAGCGATAGCTAAATATTTACATGCTACTCTGTGTCTTGACGGTTTGCTACAGAATTAGTTATTGCTTTAAATATGTATTATGTTAATTCAAACACATATTGTGGCAATTTTTGTAGGTTACTTAAGATCATATTGAATAATTGAAGAGATAAATTTAATAGTAATCAGTTCTAAAACTAAATTACATATATGCTAAATTAAATACGTTTACCTCTACTTTTACTTTACTGAGAACTTCTAAAGTGTAATTAAAAAGTAATTCTGATATATCATTCATTCTTAAACAGTCTGTATTTGGATTAAATTCTTTGTCCCAGATTTACTTGTAACCAAATATCCGATAATTTCTATCACCTAGTAGCAAATTGACGGTGTCCCGATTACGTAACGTCGCTCAATTGAACAAGATTGATCACTCAGCCTCGTCGCCTGACTCAGTGCACTGTTTTAAGAATAAACGCCCTTGGAGCCTGTCGTCATCGAGACCTTACAGCACTGACATTGTACAGGAGGTGAAGGATGAAGCTCCAGGCAATAGAAATAGTTAAGTAGGGGTAGATGCAAGTATAAGAGTAGAAACAGGTAATGATAATGAACACATTAGAATCCGTCATCAGGAAAAGTCTTCAAAACAATCATAAAGTTTAATGTTATAGAAAGCATAAACCCTGATTAATAAATCTTATATGATAATATCAAACGTATCTATTTTCCAACAATATATCGGTCCCGAAACATAGTTGCAGGCGTAATATGTACATTTATCGTGTCATCTCTGTGCAGCCAGCCACGAAGCCGACCATTACTAGCTATCTATTCAGACTATAGAAAACCGCCATCGTAAAGTGCGTAATTCAAATTAAAGTTTAAACAGAAACGATGTACTTCGACCGAATAATTTTATGTTTACAACTAGAAAGTCGAAACAGACGAAAGTATGAAAGTAGTCATTAAAGAGGAAGTAGCACATTCAATTAAAATAGAAGAAGAATTATCAGCATTGTGTGAAGTGTAATGAGAATGTAATAATTCTGAATAATTAAAAACAGTCGATGTCGTCAAAAATGTTTTTATAATAGCCCAAGAGACATTTCAGATGCGTATAATGTGAGAAAGTAGATTTTTTTCGATTGTGTGGACAAGAAAGGTGAGTCGCAGTCGACATTGATGAATTATAGCTTTGAACATGAAAGAGATGGGAACTTTGATGACTGTGAAACTGGGGCGAATTGACGCGACGAATTATAGATATCATTGTTCTAAAAATATTTGCGAAAATGTAGAAGAAGTTGATAATATTTCGAATGTAGGCGTCGAGAACTTTTTGAAGATACTTTATTTTGGCATTGATCTTAAAATTTGTATTGAAGTAAAGCGTGTAGTTGGAAATTAACATATTGGTTCTGAACAAAAGGTAATTAATTCCGAAGATTAAATCGTAAAGCTGTCTACGAAATTACATTACCAAAGATAGCAATCAATGACGATCCGTTATTCAAAAAGAACCTAGCCGAAGTGCACGATTCTTAACCAACAATTAAAGCGATGGCGACTTACCAACAAAGAATACTTATCTATTCAAGTCATCTGATTCTAAATTTTAGTATGTTTGTGCAATAGATTAAGTCGGAGTAATTTCAGTAATTGAACTCTCACGGCTAACAATTACAGTAACGGTTGTAAGCTTAATGATTCAATGAGTTATTGCGCTGTTGGATTCGGAAAATAACGTGGTTCAATCAGATCTTGTTGATCAATGTGGTTAATTGCTGGAAATTCTGGCGATGGGTTAGTCACCTGTTAATGTTTAGTCATCATTGTTTTAACTGCGTGTTTCGAAACTGTAGGTTTTACTATTTTTATATTTCTATTTATCACAAAATTGTTAGCATAATTTAACTGTAAATCTACCGTTTCGTTCTCCAGTCTCGAAACAATAGCCGTGGTTACGTCTTTTGTCGATACTTTATAAATGTTTTCTTCAAAACAGTAAAATCAATCAAAGTTATTCATTCCAGCGGTGTCGTAACCAATCAATAAAATATAGAGGCCAGAAATTTGCGAAACGTATTGAAAGCTCATTGTCCTGGAACTCTTTTGTTCTCAATCGAATGATATTTTGTTTATTATTTCGAATTTGATTTGCAAAGCGGTTACGGTCGTTGTTATTGTTGTGAGTTTCAAGGGTTGCGAGTTTTTCTCTTCTTTAGAAAAGTTTCGCAATGTTGCGAAGCTTGAATTTTTTCGCCAACATCATTAAAGGGAAAATTCTTAGAAATAACGTGAAAGAGCAAATGGCTGCTGCAGATAGTCTTGACACGTTTAAAGAAATTATATTAAGAGTACCTACGTCTGAAACTGTAGCAAAGAAAAGTATCGTAATTACAAGACGCTGACTACGAGTGCCGGATGGAGAAAGATATTAGACGTCTTTAAAATTCTTTATAATGTTAGTTATAACTGAAATGTTTTACGGACAGTCTTTGCGTTGAAAATTGTCCTTTAAGAACATTGATTTCGTTGATGAGTATTCGTATGATACGACACTTCAGTAACCTTCTGCAGTCGTAAAATATCAAATATTTCCACTACTTGAGTCATAAGCTAGCACGTGGTAATAACCAATAATCAAAAACCCAAAAATACAGAAAACGATTTAAAAAAGCATAATTTAAATTTCAACGAGGCTGTCAGTGTCATATCTATAATTTAGAACAAGATTTGTGCAATATTATTAACACAAGTAGACAACGAAGTGTATTGGCACAGTCTTGTATATGAGTCAAAGTACACAAGTCCGTCCGCTTGTGACTACATCGGCATTTCGTGTATCCTAATGACTGATAATGACTACAAAAGAAAAGAAATAATGACTAAAAGTATGACAATTCGTATGTTTACGACAGCGGAATTGCTAAACTGACTTTTATAGCTGTTCTTCGTATAGATATGTCGACAGTTAATATTCTTTACAAAGGTTGGAATACATTAGACGAGGATTAGTGTAAAGACGTCAAAGAAATATAGACTAGATATTATTTTAGTGCTATTTTGAAATCAGTTGAATACATTTGGATTGATATAAAAGAATTTGAAGAAATGAAAGAAAATTCAATTCCAATTCAGTTGAAAGAAACAAAATCAGTCCAAACTTTCTAGATACAGTTTTCTGATAAGAGACAAACAGAACACCAGATAACAAAGAACGTTGCCACCAATCGTATCCACGTGTAAGCGAACCAGCTAAAACAATAAAATTATAAAACCTAACAGTAAAAACGTATTAACAAAAAACATGGAGCCGAAAAATTAAGATTTAATTACAATGAACATGAAACGACCAATTAATATGATACATGGTACGTTAGATCTGATAACAGAAAGGTGAATCTCAATGAGTAACGCATCCGTTTTCTAGAAAATTATAAAATGTGAAGATAATGAAGGAAAACATATATGTTTCGGTGAGAGCGGTCACAGTCCAGCGGGTATATTAAAATGCTTATGAATTTGTTAATGTTTTGAAAGTATGAGCGGTTTGTCATCCTTTAGTAGTCAGTGAAGAAGTAGGTGATTATAATGTTCAGATATGGCTTAGGAGTTAATAATAGTTATTAGCGATTTGTTCTAATTGTTCAATTACTTTGCCTGAAGTTGGCTGACTATCTAAATCATATATACCTATAAAACATTGACTTTAATCACTTAACAAATTTTGAGTTTAAAATAATTGAATATGATTTACACAAAAATACCGATTCGCCTATGACATACCCCACACCCCAACCCTGCGGCTGCCGCCAAGAAAAATTAACGCATCCTCGCGAGGGGTCGGTCAGACCCCGCATTATACGGGGAGCGGTCACTAATTAATGGAAAAGGATTAAATTCGGACTGAATTGAAATAAAATAAATATGACGAAGGACGCCCTTTCTTGCCTCGGTCGAAGGGCTTCGAGGTTCTGTTTTTTTTTTGTGCCCAGTAGCTGAAGGATTAGGACGTCAATACGAACCAGACTATTGTTTGTTTTGGCTCATGTATCGATTAATTTATACTTGAAAGAACTCGATTATAAGAAAAAACTGAAGTATGACGGATTATACGAGTGTATGCGCACAAAAACACGTTCTTTCTTGATAATTGTGGAAAATTATATGTTTAGCTGTACGATAATTGTCTAGTTAGACATTGATTTTAATATTTTTTGATCTCTTATTAAAAAATCCATAGATTGATGGTTACTTTTTAAGTTAAGAAAGTAAAGATTTTGAATATTGATTGCAGGCATTGGTGGTTTGCCAGACTTTTATTTTGGTTTGTCAAAGAATATTTAAGACTCAGGGTTAAATGTAAAAATCGAATGGCTGGTTAATTTGGTGTTGCTAATTTTAGCATCTGATAAATTCTAATTGAAGTTAACGTTAGTTTTATTTAGTGTATTTTCAGAAGTTTAAGTAATTATATTTGAAATCCAATTCATGAAAATAAAATCTTCTATTTTCATTTTGACATTTCATTCAAGCCTCATCAAACTAACAAGTCAAACTAATGAAATTTTTGATTACTCTAAAAATTACTCAAGTCTACGTCGGTTCTACGAATGCATGTGTTCTGTATTTTTAGACTTTATTAACCCTCGCTCGGCCCTCACAACCCTCCGTCTTCGGTCGCCTGACCATTGTCAGATAATTTGCCTATTAATTTGTACATGTCAACCGAGGTATTGAGGCTTTTTCTGACACTTAGCTATACACCTTTTTTTAAACCTTTGTCTGAAAAGTCTATACAGTTTTTCACATTTAAAAAAAGAACATATCAAGAATCGATGACATATAGTTAAAATTAAAAAATAAATCTTTCAAAACGACAAATTAAAGAAAAAAAAACTCGTTCGATTTTTTATTTCAACGCGCGATCAACATATTTATTTTCTACGCAGGCTGTCGAAACGCGTTTCCTTGTCTTACTTCTGAAAATAAAACTGTTGGGAGGTAACACGAAGCTTGCAAATTAAAACCGACATTGAGATATTAAGCGCTGTTCAATAGATTTTTATAAACGAAAAAAAACCGTGTTTTTAATAACGTCTCAGTAGTAATTTGATTAGGCTCTTAGATTTTCAATTTTGTTTGGCTGATTTTTTAAGGAGCTGATATTTTTGGATGGATGGTTGGTAGTTTGTGTAGGGGAGGGTTGATTGAGATTTCACGTCAAATTTGATTACCTTAGAGAAAAAAAATTGTTCTATAAACAATCGTGAATATCACGTCAATATTGAAGCAATTAATTGGAGTTAGCTCCTGAACAAACCCACATGGCCGACCTATTTTTCCACGTATCCCAAAAGGTCGCTATTGATGAAATCGTTCGACAAAACAAAACCCTCAGAGCATGCACACCTCAGATAGACAAACACAAAACCCAAACAGACTCGAATCGAAAACTAAATAATTCAATTCTCAACAAAGTCGGATTGACAAATTCAAACAGAAACGTTCGAAAGGCGAAATTTTCGTTCAAACACCCTTCTATCGGCTATAGGCAGGTAAGAGTTGATCATTATTAGATATTGAATTTTCGTAACTTTGGACTCATCCGCTTTCTAATTTACTAATGAATCCGAGTGGTACTGCCATTAGCTACACCCTGGGCCCCCTACCTCTCCCCCCTTCGCGTCCTCGTGGGGTGTCGGGCAAAGGGGTAAGACTGGGAATTTTCGTCTTTTATACATGTAGAACGATAATCCGATTGGTGATTCCGGCGTTCCACATTTGAATTTTCGTGTGTTCCCGTTAATTCTGAACGCGATTACAATTTGTGTAGTATCATGTTGTTTTGGTAATAAGTGTCTTTTGTGATTGCGTCTGTGTGTACGCGTGTGCATATTGATGGAATACTCTTCTGGGATGAAGCTTTTGTTTTAAGCGATAGCCTATGTATCTTGCACAAAAGATACATACAAGTTGTACAGTTATAAAAAAATATTGGCTTATTGCCTTTGTCTACTACCTCACCTGATGGTAAGCAGTGTTGCGTTGGATGCTTTGACCACTGCTTCAAACATAATTGTGACTCATGACTTTATGATTTTATACAAATTGACTGCACCATAACCGAATACTCAATATCAACCTAAGGAAGAATCAAGAATGCAGAATCACAATTTCGTTTAAAAATCCCAAAATATTTTCAAGATGTCACACATATCCACGATGTTCGGACAACCATATTACTAGATTGAAAGCGACAACTTGGCACTGGACCGGGTATGATATATCTTCAATTAACTAATTTTTTCTTAAGAAAACTGATTACTTTTTGATTCAGAATGTCGTAACTCTTGATGTTAGGAATTCTGGACTGATTGGGTAGAGTTGGACTAATCTGTAGAGCATTTGGCACTGGTTTAGATTTATCATCATCAGCAACTAGTATTTCATCAACGGTTGATTAGTTTTATGTGTCATTAGTGATGTTATTCATATTCTTTATTGTACATATTTTTTATAAATAATTTTCATCGGAACAGCTGATGTATACAGGCGAGCTTAATTTACAATTGCGAATTTTTTAACAGCAAATTTTTATACGATACAAATTTTGCACATGAAGACAACCATAATTGAACAACAAACTTAAACCGATATTATTTAAATCCTACTTAAAAATAATAATCAATTGGAGATTTTTTTCTTCAAATCCATCATCGTTATAATTTTGGATCCTTGCTTATAAGATATTAAGAAATACTGGTATTTTTTATTAATTTTTTAAAATTATCGGTATAAAAGTGACTATACTATCTCTATTGATCATCTATAGTGTTCTAAACACTTAAAAACCAATTAGGATATATCTCGCATATAATTCTCCTATAAAAGGGAATATATTGGAAATATATTTGCTTTTTGATGTAGTTGTTAGCAAACTAAATCAAAAACTTGTGCTCACCTCCCGGTCGGGCGGGCGCCAATAAAACTCAATATTCGCACCTGTAACTTTCAACGTGAGCAGTTATTGGGGATAGAAGGGTCATTGTTGAAGGTATATTGTGCCTCACTTTGTTGATCTTCTGGGAGGCAAGTTTCTGTTTTAAATCCAGCTTGTTTTTTTGTTTCTTTCTTCAACATCATCTTCATATTTTTCTTTCTCGCTGTTGTCCTATGTTACAGTTGGTGTGACAAGGTTTTTTTTTGCCATTTTCCCCTAAACTTCACGTTTTCTTTCACTGTCTTTTTATCTTTACAGATTTTCGACAATGTATTACATTTACATCAGTTGTGCTTTCATGATTAAATCCTTTTGCAAAATCATAATTTTTATTGCCTTTCGATTAAATCATCACTAATTGTTCCAGTAATTTAATTCTTTGAAACTAATTTTTCTCTACGTTGCTTTTCGTCCAAGTAGGCATGAAACCTTCCCTTATCTGACTTCTATTCTATGTCCAATGTTCGAAGTTCACAAATCAAGTACGAGTGTACACCATTGCGCACAAGTTGTGCCGTAGCGGGACATTTATTCGCTTGTTGTAGAACTTTCCGTACGGACGCTCTTGTGGGGCGCATTGTACGCTTATTGACTGTTTGTTTAGTTACACGCGAATTCTAATGTAAATCCTTAGTAATTTGTATTTTGGAGTTCCTTGTTGGGACTTGTAACTACTTTTTAGTTCATCTTCAAGCGTTGTTAGAGCTAGTTATTTTGTTTTTGGATATGTAAAAAAAAAATATATTTAGTGTTTAAACTCTCTAAGAATGTGAAAAGTAAACAAGCATCGCATAAGATATATTTACTATATAGCAAAATTCTGTCACGCTTCCGTTCCTAAGTTGCGTACGGACGTAACCGCAATTACAATGATCAAGGAAGCTCCGTTGCATACAAAGTCAACGTTCTCACCTATCTTAGATCACTTGCTATCCACTCGAGCCTATGATTAAGCCAAAAGAGCGCATTTAAACAATATTTAACTCGGCTCATTTAGATCTGTATCGTCGGCATTGTTCGTAGCCGTTCGGAAGCGTTCGGGCGAGATCGTACGCTGCAATGATTCACATTGTCTTGTTATTGGTCCGGTCAACTGAGAATGGTGTTAATGGCGGAATTAACTGTAACAGGTTGGCGCTTGTTAAATGTGTATTAAGCTTTGATTTTGGTTCCGTCTAGTCAATCAAAAAACTGTGAGATTTTATTTAGATTTCATCTAACTTGTCGTATATTTGCATTTTCTCATAAAGCATCAAATAAATCAGTAAGTAATATCGTCTAATCAAATGTTTCAATTAATTACTACGTACACGGCCTCCCCCCACGAAAGTACATTAAAAACTGAACGTACGTTATTAAATTCGGCTCCGTTCGGCTAACATCGGTAATTTCCGTCGCCTCTTAATTCTGTTCGGCTCAATAAAGGCTTTATTGGCGCGTTATTAGCTAGGCTTTTATCTTCAATCGTGTTCACAATGAGGTACTTGTTAGGGATGCTGCATACTCAATGATTATAACAGATACGACACTTTTGAGCAGGCTTAGAGAAGTACGATTTACAATGCAATGTCACGCTTGTGTTCAAATATTCTGAGTGTAGTCAACTATAGTTGGCATGATAAACAATATCCCCGATTTCTGATTCGAGCATTAGAAGTTGAGTAGTTTTCAAACTCTACAATTTTAATTTGAACGCAAAGTGGACAAATTTTCAGGTTCATCCTAAAAATCATTGGGCATTCAAATAGGGTTTAAGATATGCTTAACTCAAAAAACAAAATTCACCTACCCTCTGTCTTTAACTGTAAAAACATAAATAAAATCTACTGATGACTAATCAACCAGTAAAATTAATAAAATTATGTACCATATTAAATTAAGTGTGGATCCAACGAGTGACCCATCTCCTCACATTAGATATTTAATCTTTGCCAATCACCTCAAAAGGGAGACGTTTATTGGCGTCTACCGATGCTCGGAGGCGCGAAACAAACCGTCAACAATATTACACCTCACATGTACTAAACATCACGTTATGGGGAATCTTTTGAAAAGTTTGCAAGGCGAAAAGCTATTGGGGAAATCTTGGCTCGTTTTTCCTCAATAATATGATAAAATATTGAATTTTCTTGTGAAAGACGGGAAACATATTAATACAGATTGATTCTGGGAAGTTACCTAATAAAAGAATGATGAATTAGGAGCAGAGAATTTTGATTATGTGAGAGAAAAGGGAGTCAGTGATATTATAACAGAAGATGATGTTACGTTGAATAAAACTAACATGGAATAAAGGCAGAAAAATCATGAGGAGAAAGCTAAGGAGTGGAATTCCCTGCCGGATTCTGTATTCTTGACAGTTACAGCTTTAAGTTAAGAGTGAATATTGTACTTCTAGGCGAGCGTGCTCCATCGTCGGCCACAACATCGCTTACCATCAGGTAAAAGAAAGATGGTGGGAACTTTGATAAGAACAATGACAACCAAAGGACTGTTCTTTAGATTATAAGTAAAGAAAATTATGTTCTGCTAACCCAGAGGTTACTGTTTAGGTAGAAACACTTTAAGGAACCAACTACTTAAGCTCGCATTACTCACAATTGTGTGAACTTTCAAAAACAATTCCTTGATGAAATAAGAACCTAACAGCATCCTTTTTAAGTCAATAAACTTGACAAATGTGCACCATTTAATCGACATATTTTCTTAAGACCTATTTCTGACATTAATTACAGAAAAAGCGAAAAAAAAATGTCGCTTCCGTGATCAAACGACTATATTAAGTGCAGACGTAGAAATAAAACATCATACTATCTTGATTTATGCGCAGTCGGGTAAGATGGCGTAGATCTATAGATCGGAGAGAGATCCACGTAATGATCCATGCGCGCTGATTGATCGCTGACGAGTGAATGGAGGGGGAAGGGATCCATTGAATCGGCGCGGGCGCATCTTTTGGAACTCTGCCATTTTATAGACGATGGATTTTTGATTAGAGTGAAAAGTATTTTAATTAGTCTAATTAGAAAATGTTTTCGGTAGGTTGATAGGAAATGCCTTTCATTTTTAGGGTTCCATACCCAAAGGGTAAAACCGCTCGCACTTGGCCAGTTTTTTTCTTAATCTTTCCTGTCAACATTGACACTTTTAACCTAATTACAAAACAATCAGACACCCTTACCAAAAACTTAAAAACTCCAACCCTTCAGAGGTTTATTTAACAAAAAAAAAACCGTCATTTTTAAAACAAATTCCCAGGAAAAGTCAGAGTGCAAACGTAATTACAATTTATAAGTGCCTATCAGTAAATTCGGGAGAAAATCAAGAGGCTGGAAGGGGCCGATCAAAGTACCTGGAGGGTACAGAGAAATAATTAAAAGGCGTACAGAAAACCGACGGAAACTTAATTCCGATGCCTATTTGTAGCTCATCGAGTTCCAAGTTCTCCAAGTTGGGCCAAGTTGCGCCAAGTTCCGCCAAGTTCTGCCAAGTTTGCGACTGGCGTCTGTCGCTTCGGCAATATTTGCAATCCACGACTTTTATGGGCCTCGTTAAAGTAAATTTGTAATAATTGTTAATTGGTTAATACATGTACGGTTGACATATGTTTTTTTTTCAGTAATATTGAAGAATATTTTTTTCTAATAATGTGGTTTGCTTTCTTGGTCGCACATGACAGCAATATTGAGAAGTACTTCGACCATTGAAGCCTAAGCGTATTTGATTTTGTATATGCCACCGGAAAATTGCAAACGAGGTATCACTCACTCTCTTCTGTCTTAGAAAAAAGAATGTAAACGATGTTTTCATAATATATCAAGAATATATTATCTAACTAAATTATAAGGAACCTCTGTGTAAAAAATTAAGCGACCTAGGTCCAAGGGATTTTTGGGCCAGCTAGATGAGTCAGTGAGTCCACTTTGCACTAATATATACCGATTGTTGTCTATAAACTAAATAATACACAAACTTACCAAAAAATAAATTAATCTACTCGTAAGCAGATTAAAAACTCCAACTAGAACTTCCTGAGTCCATCAATGTCCTAATAGAATGACTTCACTGTAACGTAACCCCTCAATGAATCAGACACAAATCTTCGAATTGATTCCTATTAGAATAATTGCTTCATCTATCATTCGATCAGAACGAATTAGTGGCGTCGTTTAACTTCGACGCAACACTAGTAATCGATTAGCACATCACTAGTGCTTCATTAATCGATTCAAATCGATTGCTATATTTATTGGGTGCTGTGAGTCGTGACGGCAGAGTGACTGATGTCTATATTGTCTATGAGTCGACTATATTAGTACTTTGTTTACAAAGTGGTGGATTATTTATGATGTGTACTAAGTGTAGGAAATCTTCACATAAGTTTCAAAGTTTACAAGTAATATAAAGTGAGATTGGAAAGCTGACATGATGATACTTATTTTTTTAGGTGGAAAGTCATCTAGTGTCTTCTTTCTTATTCTCGTTCAGCGTGAGAGAGAGTAAAGCTTTTACTGACTAAAACCGAACCGTGTTCCTTCAGTTGCCCTATGTGTTCCAGAGTTGCGGTGAGGCATTCGAGAATCCTACAGCCCTGGCAGGCGTTGTCCTCGTCAAAAAATTCTTAGTTATGGTTTTCCTAAGTTTGAAGTTTATGGGCTAACCTAGCGCTTTAAACCTTTGGGATTGATTTGTACTGTCAAAATATCATGGGTCAATCCCAAACATTCAACAATCGTTTTCGCTAAATTAAAAATTACGGATTAATTACCTAAGCTTAATCTCGAAAATAATTATTGTGTGGTTCCATAACCTTCATAGAAGTAACTAACACAGAATCAGTACAATGTGCTCGTATCGAGTAATTAATTGATTAAAAAGGGTTCGGAGGCATTCGTTAGAAGTTTTTCTAAGCCCCTCTGGCCCTCACACGATTTTAAAACAGCCCTTAATTGATTTAACTCGAAGGGATGTAGGAGTGTGTAACTTTTACTTTGCCGATGGTTGCCGAAAATGGAAAATTTTTGAGCAACACTTGTGGTTTTTTTTTCGGTAAAAAGTTGTACATGATGTTTCTAGAGCTTGTGGAATGAGAATTAAATTGCGTTTGGTTTTTATATTTATGAAATATTGGTAGTTTTTTTTGGTAATCATTGTACAAGAAAATCTAATTGGAATAATAAGTGCAGTAAATTCCTTCCCTTTTTATACCTGAGCAAAATCCTTAAAAGTTTTTCTAAAAGTTGCAAGATACCAATAAAATAACTACTGCAAATAATAATGTGTACTGCTTACTTACTTACTACAATATTTTAGTAAAAAAATAGAATATATCTAAACAACCCTTTTGCCCCAAACTACCCCAAAAATCTCTACTGTCAATAATTATTTAGAACCCAAATCCTTTCAAGCCAGACCAATACCTTATAACTGAATTATCATTTGTTTACACCCCAGACTCAAAAGGGATCGATAAGATTAAAAGTGAAGTTTTTAATAGAATACAATTAATTTCTGAACGGATTTCAGCGCCCGCGCGCCCGTCTGTCGATACTCCAACTTGGCACAACTTCTAAAGGGTTTAAAAGTTTAAATGTATTTTGTAAATAGATGCTGTAATTAGGTTAAAGATGGGATGTGTGTGGTGGTAATTTTACTTAGAGGGGTCTACGTCTAAAATTTAAGTTTTTAAGTGTGTGTGTTTTTTTTGTCGAGGTGGGATGTCGTCAAGTAACTTACCTAGTTCTGAGTGAAGCAAGGGGTAGTGTCAGACTTTAACTGAGTATAAATCGCCTGTGTTACTTTAGGGTCAAGGTGACTCTTTCGAACAATTCCGTATCAACGAGAATGTGTTCGATTCTTCGTCACTAAATATCGAAATAGGTAAAGGATATTTACCTAAAGTTCATGGAAATAAGTAGTATAGAGTTGATATTATTAATACATCCTCTCAATACCCGGAATCATAAACACGGCAATCAATTCCCGGAATTAAAGAATTAGAAAGTTTATTAATAATTTAAATAAGAGAACTTTGTTTTAATCTAATGTTTTAGAACGGAACTCTAAAACATAATAAGATTCTTCAATACAATAATTTAGTTCAAATGTATTTAAAGCGCAATAATTAAAATACAATTTCATAAATCCTAGAATAGAATCGTCATGTTCACGATTCTGGGATTTTGTAGGAGGTAAAGTACTCTATGCTACTTGCTTCCACGAACTTCTACAAAATATACTCCAGCTACCTTTGTTCACGATAAATCCAACAAAAATCAAAAAGCCATCTAAAAATCTGACAAGACCATCGCCTAAAGGTATGAGCTTGAACTTTGCGAGAAAAATCAAACAGAAAATCCTTGCACGTGTAAGCTATCTAACATCTCCCGTATTAACAAAATCACCTTTTAAAAAGTTAATTAATATCACAGCCTTTGATGGTAATTTTTTAAACTGTATCGCCAGACATCGAGCTTTTTGCGGACCGTACAAAGAGGAGAGGTTCCGTACATAAAAACCCTTTAACTTATGATGAATTAGCGATCTCCTATGTCTCCCGTTATCTACCCTCGCCTCCCTGCTTCCCTCCCCGTCGATATTAAGGAATTAATATGAGTGGAAAAATTATAAAGGCCTGAGTGTCCAATGGGTCAGCTCGTAAGGATAATTTTGGCTTACAAGGTGATGGCTGGGTCGTTTGTTTGGAGAATGGCTGTGTGTTGTGATGTGGGGGTGTTCTGGGTTGATTATTACCTTTTGAAAGGGTTTTTTGGTTGTGCTAATCGATGATCTGCATTAGGTTTGGGGGTAAATTGGAATGGGTTTAGTTTTATTTGTGCCAAAATTAAGAATGCTTTGAAAACCCAGAGTCGATAGTTTATAAACTAGTGGTCTTCACCATCAACGAGAGCATCACTGCTTACCAAGCAGGATCGTAGTAAAGCACTAGATATATTGTTTAAAAAAAAACTTCACCAACCTTATTAATTTCTTGAAAAAACACTACCTAAGTAAAAGTAAAATTTCAGTGCTTGAATTATGATCGTAACTTAATTTACTAGAGTGTAGAGAGGGCGTGTGGATGTATGTGCATTATTTCAGTTACATGATGTAGCCTGATGTAACTGGTGAGCTTTCATATATCTTAAGACACCACAATGTTTCAGCTTTCTTTCCTGATAAGTACCCAAATACATATATGCCATAAGTAATAGCTAAATCCTTAACGACATGTCCTCCCAAACACAATCGCTCCAAAACGCCAAGTCACGCAAAATTGATCCCGCCATCACGATTAAAACCTTCTCGTCATGTATTCCCTAATCCTTTTCCCTAAAAACTGTACCCTTGGTCCTTCTGATAAGCGAGATGTTTTGATAGCCCCCCATCATTCACTTATTCGTATACTTATACCGTCCCTCCGTGTTTCTATAGAAAAACATTGACGTAAAAAGTGGGTTGAAATGGGGAAAAAGGGGGTAAAACGGGGTGAAAGAGGGGTGTTGGAGCAAGGTTGGCCGCTGTCGAAGTGACCGCTGAGTCGGGTCGTATTATGTGGATAACGTCGTTATGTGTTGATCAATTTTAATGTGTAGCGTCAGCGTAGGCAGCGATGAATAAGATGGATGCTTTTTTTTTTGGAAAAAATAATTTTGAACATGTTTTCTCATTGTCAATGGGACACATGTATCTTTGATGTATCTATGTGTAGCTGGGCCCTTGAAAAATTTTGGTAATATGTTTCAAGGGTTTATAAATTGGGTGGGTTGCTAGTAGTAAGAAGCATTTTTCGACCATTACATGCCCGAAAAACAAGTTTCTGTTTCTGGCTATTTTAAAAAGCATTTGTATAGTAAAAGTTATAAAGTATTTTCTTATTTAGTGACATTTACGTGATAAATAATTATTTAGAAAAGAAGGACGATCTGAATCTATTTTGCACCTGTACCACAAAATAATGGTCATGTTCATCATCATGTCAGCTCTAAGGCGTCTACTGCTAGACATAGGCCTCCCCCAAGTGTTGTCACAATAACCGAACCTGTGCATCTCACATCCATCGGATTCCTGCGACCCTCACCAAGTCTTCGGACCACCTTTAGAAAGGCTTTCCACTGGTACATGGTATCAGAACCAAATGGTATCTACTTAGCAGAAACTGTCAGACTTAACTTAGGCGGACCCTGGCAATAGCTGGGATTAACGCCAGGTGGAAGAAGAAACTGTCAGATATAGATAGAAAAAATACTGGTATTCAGCTAAATCCGGCTTGACTGGAAGCCGACCCCAATATAGTTGGGAAAAAGGCTAGGCAGATGATGATGATGGAAGAAGAAACTGTCAGACTTAACTAGGGTTGTTCTCAAACAACTCTAGTTACCTCTGACAGTTTCTGCTAACTAGATATACTGTCAGAGTCAACTAGAGCTGTTCTCAGTACGGATTGCTACAGCCTGATACATTTGAGTGAGTAGGAATAGCACATAATAAATGTTTGCGATATCATGTTTAGATTTAATCGTAGAATTGAGTGAAAACATGCAACACTTGGAAACGCATTCATTCACGAGTATTACCAGCATATTTGTTTCTGCGAAAGTTTACTTAAAATAAATATTGTTATACTTAATTAACTAGTGTTTTTCTTCGGCTTCACTCCCACAGCCTCACCTACATATACTTTGAACCAATAGCAAAAAGGTGAAAGGTTACTTATTCGTCGTTTTCTTTTTGTGTTATCTTTGATTATTTATAGATGTTTGGATCGATTTGTAAAATTCTGTTTTTGTTTGAAACTATGTAATTTTCAGGAGGTACCACGGTCATCAGGTCAAGATCTGACGATGGGTTCCAGAAGAAGCCGAGGGTAATTTTCAAACACTAAACACAAGTTTAGTGGGACCTCTCCCACTAAACTTATGTTTATTATTTTATACACATGTCTACGAGTTTCCTCAAGGTGCTTCACTTCACAGTTTTGAGAGCAGTGGTGACGATATAAATTACACAAAGAGTCTATCTGAGTTTGAACTCACGATATAGGTACTCGTAAGTCGACGCCATTAGCACTAACCTCCACAAATATCGACACCCAAATAATGATTACCCCTTAACAATATTTTTTGACTAACAATAACACATACCACTATCAATGATACACAGGAAACCGCAGCTTTTATCAACAAATCCAATTAAAATAACACACAACAGAACTTAATCAAAAAGACCAGAAAAAAGGTTATAATTAGAATCGTCTTCCAAAACCATTGGAAAAGAGACGAGAAAACCGTAAGGCTGGCTACAAACGGGTTGCGTGGAGCTGTGAAACCTCAGGCCACGTAGGATGGTCGCATACGGGCGGATAAAAGAAAAATACTCGTCTTTCGCTCCTGTTGCTAATTTTCGCCTCTTAATTACCAGAGTTGGGACGCGTGGCGCTAGGAGCATACCGTTTGATGTGGTATTCCACATTTGAATTTCAGTTCTTTTTTTTGTTTTAGTAATAATAAGGTTTTACTTTTTCGTGCTTTGTTTTTCTTTTTTTTGTTATTCGAATGTCGTTCGAATAGTTTTTTTTTTGTTACTAAATTGAGATTATTCGAAAAATAAAACCTAGTTTTTTGTTGTTTTAATGTTTGTTTACGATTATTTTAGCTCATATTGTTGAATTAAACACACAGATGGGAAAGCTGTTCGTTCTAATAAACTATTTAATATCCTTTACTACATTTTAATTGAGAACACACATAATGATCTTGAAGCAATGAATATAGCATCTTGTGATAATGACTCAATTTTATCTCGTGACAACCGATATCAATTATATGCTGGGATTCTAGATCAGGATGACATCATATGGAAAACAATGTGATAAGTTCTACAGAGGATGTCTGCGTCATTTGAGAAACCAAATTATAGACCATTATTAAGTAGCGAATGATTAAATGATTAAATTCCTGATTCAATTTGGAGGTTATTTTTTTTTTGGTACAAAAAAACAATGTTTTACCTTTTTTATAGTTCTCATCGTATAATTGTAATTAAGTTACGTAAGTATAATTAAATAAGAATAATCAAAACATATTTCAATAGGCAATAATTCTCAAAACAATAAGATTTTTGTGAATAATATAACCTTAAAAAAAACAAATAACGGTCAGTGCTTAGACCTCTTCACACTTAAAAAGAGGTACCGAGTGGGATGATTAAAACTAAAGCTTACAAATCAGCCGCTTAGGTCCCACTGCTGGGTAAAAATCTCTCATTTCTACACATGCTTATCCCCTGACATTAAATACTTAGATATATTTTTTAATCACAGATCTAATTAAACCATTTTATTTTTTTATAAAACAAACTATTGCTTGACTGCAATCCCGTCTGATAGTAAGCAGTGATGTGCGTTGATGGTGAGGCGCACAAGTTTATTAAGAGCCTATTCACTCTAGCCTTGAAGACACAAATTATAATTATTCCTAATGCAATGCCGCATCCTTCACACCCTAGGTCCATGACAGAGCTTGACCTCTTCAATTAGGTATAGATTCTCTTTCCACACGTCCTGAACAAGTTGGGAACGGATACAAAAGTACTAACTACTGATCAGCCGCTAGTTTAGTTTTATTTGTTGAGCTAACTAGAAGGGTATTAGGGGTTAAACTGTTAATTAGTCATTACTGTTTGAATTGTAGTTTTTTTTTGCTGGTTTGTAGCTGATAGAGACTTTTTTTTTTTTTTGCGAAATTGATAGTTTTTTTTAAAAGCGCTGTTACTTAGTGACCGGTGAATTATTTGTATAGTCATGTATTTATAATTATATATGCTTGAGTGTCTATTACGCCAAGAAAAATGAAATAGAAAACTGATTTATAAAACACAAACAAAGACCGGCATTTCGGCTTTCCGCGAAAAAATCCCAGCGAAACTAATTATTTAAACCAAATGAATAAAAATCTCGTATTAAATATACTTCACTACACTTCAAACACATTGCAAAATAATTAAAATAAAATTAACTCCCTTACCTCATGATAATAATTCCGAATTTTCATAATTTCGAAAAAGGTTATCTTGAGCCGGTCACTGTAGATTTCATTCATGTGCACTGATTTTATTTATATTATTTCTCGGAAAAGTTTTAATTTCAATCATTTATTTAATTTCACTTTGACTCAAACCCTGAAAATATTAAAAATAGATGACGTTCTGTTTGAAAACAACTTATAATTATTGTTCGATCATTGAAAAAAAAATAAACAAATAAAAGAAAAAGAAATAAAATTAAAAAATCTAATAGGCTTTTCCGAATCGAACAATAATTATAAGAAAAAAATATTTCAAACATCGAACGCTTCGTTTACACTTGAATTTCGAACACTGCGATTTTGCCGCGCGTGACGTTTACAGAGCCGAAGCGCGCGACCAACTAACTGAGTAAGTTAGATAAAGCCCCATCTCGCCGCGTTATCGCCTCATTTACATACGCACCCGAACCTCACAGTTTCCCATACTATCGGCTCCTTGTAAAAATCGTATCAAATCATTTGCATATACAAAGAAGATGTATGCAAATCGATGCGAGCATGCATCTTACGCTATTGTTGTTCAACATTTTATATCGGAATCGAGCTATCAATCGGTAAAACAGGTTTAAATATATGTGATGGGTCTTTGTTCGTCCTGAGATAGGATTAGGGTTAAGACTTTTTAACCCTTCGGACCAGATGTCAGTGTCGCATTCGAACTATTGATATTTAGTTCATTGTTCGGTCCAAGAAATTCGGAAATGGGTTTTTTATAATGCGATGCGATCGCTTGTGTGCATTAATGTCTCAGTATTCAGCATTGACGATTTATGTCGTTGACAATAATCAGTGTGGAGAAAAATGATGTTTTGAATACAAACTTTCTTTTTTTGATCTGTTAAGTCGTGAGATAGGTGCGTGGAGATGCTTTGGGTCTGATTTTTTTTAATATTGGCAATCTTTGCAAATAGAATTTGTGTGTAGACATTTTGTAACTGAAAAATATTTGAAGAATCATAGTTGTGACAAAAATTGGTAACATTAAGACTGCGGTCGAATAATTTACATTTTATTCAAGCCCTACTTTGATTATTCGAAAATATCAAGTAGCCACATTAATTATTCGAAAAACAGGACAGATTTAAATAAAACGGCCACCCCGATAACAAAATACGAGTATCCGATCAATCAACCCTATTCGTGAGAAAGTGACTCAAGAAAAATAAGGAAACACTAATTGTTATTCGCATATTAAGTAGTTTCGACCTCCGTAATAATTATTCGAATTACCATATGCAGATCGATCGGTATAAATCATAGAACAATTGAGGGGGTTACGATCGGTAAGAACCGGTTTACTGAATTATTTTTTTATTTCTTTTTTTTAATTTATTGACCTACATGTGTCGGGTTAAGGGTTGAGCGATACTCTGGTTAATTATTTGCATATTAAGAATCCCCGAATGTCTTCGACTGGTTTTTATTTTGTGAGAATGTTTGGCTCTCACCGTGGGCTCGATCTTGATTTATTATTTTTACGGATGATCGAATTTCTTGATGTATTTTTTAATTCTTAATTTGAATTCGTTTGGTTGTGTTAAATGTTAAGATTTTATTTTTATTATTGACAAAAAGATTGATAACCGATTTTATACTTTTTCTTTTAAGCAATTTTCTTATAATTATTTTAGAATGAGTTTTGTAGTTCCTTATTTAAAAAAAAAAGTTCGTTAAACCTTAGACTATTTTCTCTGATTTTATAGAGAATACTGATTACTACGCTCATGAAACTAGACTAGTTTTATATTCCTTGATTAGTAGTACTTTTTAATTACTCACGATCCCTATTTCCGTAACTTCTAATAAACATACACTACAGGAAGAGCATATTTAGCGATTTCCGTCGCGAAAAAAAGAGTAAAATTAAAAACAAATTAGCCGATGATTCAGTCGCACTAATTGTAATAACTTTTGACACGTTTCAATGGAGGACATTGTAATTAAAGCGCTCGTCCTAGTTAGCGAGATATTATTGGCAAATATTGTGTTTAGATGGCTGAATAGTTTTGTTATGACTCGTCGGATTTTGCGAAATATAAGGATTAAACACTATTTTTGTCTTCTCGAAGGTTATTAAGGATTACTTACTTACTTATTTATAATATTGTATTTAGAAATATAAAAGTATGTTTATCAGTTGTCTAGTACTCGTAGTACAAAACCTGCTTAGTTTGGGACTAGATGGCGTTGTGTGATAGTTGTGGAATAATATATTATTATTATTATTAAAATCTCGAATAAGTTAGTGTGCTAATGTAGGTAATTATTCGAATGGAAAATAAATTATAATTATTCGAAATTAAAATATAAAATTCGAATACCGAAACCTAAGTAGCTTTAACGGTCATCAATAAAAAGCTAATTGTAAAAGTATATCGTGGTAACGGTCCGAATAATAAAATTAAACAATAGCTGTAAGTGCCGGTCTCACGTCCAACGATCCGTGGACTCCGAAAGAATTTGGAAATGTTTTACTAGATATATAATCTTTTTAATTAATTATCACTATTAAAACATAACCTGCCAAACGAATATCACCTTTATCTAGAAAGTTTTAAGGTTTAAAAGTTTTAACAGTATGATCTACTTTGTATGAGAAAATATTATTGTTTTGTCCAATGAATGAGCGTTGGATTAGTGCAATTTGAATTTATTTAGTAACTGTGCGCCGTAAACAATAATTCATATTAATTCGTTCGGATTATTATTTTCGGTACCGCAATTGACCTCTTTGCTAGTTTAGATTGTTTACCGGTTTTGATAAGTTAGGAATTAATGAAGTTTAATTAAGTAAAACTTAGTTACTTTACGCACATTTTATTACTGAAGCAGAAGGTTGTTAAACTTGCTTAGAGATTACATTGAGGATAACTGGATGGAATAGTAAGATTTATACGAGTAGATAAAAAAATGTAAAACAGGTAATGATAGATATTTTTTTCAATTTTAATGAAATTCGAATACGATTATTCGAGATTCGAATAATGTGTCTGATTATGAAATCCTTAACAGAGAATAGATACATTTTTTTACTGCCAAATTACAATATAGACAATATACTTAGTAGTGGCCAATTCCTGCTGCTTCCTGAGCAGTGTTGGCCCAGTGGCTCTGATTAACGAGTCGCGGGTTCAAATCCAGCCAGGAACATTACTTCGTGTAATTTATTATATCATTACTGGTCTCAAAACGATAAATAAGTAAGGGGCTGTGGTGATTCTAGGACATGTGACATCCACCAATCCGTACTGGGCTCGTTTGGTGCATTACGACCCATTCCTTCTAGAGAGAAGGCCAGCAGTGGGAACATTATAAGGGAACATTATATGCTGCCTACCTTACCGCGTGGTGGATTACGGGCCATTCCGTCTCCTTAAGAAGAGGCCTGCGTCCCAGTATTGGGAACATAATACAGCCATAAGGAACTATTCCAATATCGAATAAAACAGTCTCACCGAAAACGTGCGTTGACCCCGTCACAGTACACTTGGCGCATGTTTAATTAATATAAATAAAAATTATGAATAAAAGAGTTTTTATGAAGCGCTCTCATTATCAGATTTCAAACGTAGCGGCAGTTGGTGAATTTTTTAATTTATCTACCGTGTCCGCTGTATTTGAACACGTAAATGGTGTAGTACGCTCCGTTTGGCGAGCGTTAGCTTTTGGATTTGTGCTTTTTGGTTAATCAATTAATTGAATTTTGTTACTTTTTGGGGTATTTTTGTGGTGATTTAATTAGTGAAGTTATTTATCGTTTGTGTCTTGGTTTAATGTGGTTCTTTTCTTGTGTGATTGATCATTTTTTTAAAGTTTATTTTCTAACTTTGAATATTGAATTT
Source organism: Mythimna separata (assembly GCA_030763345.1). Classification (NCBI taxonomy): domain Eukaryota; kingdom Metazoa; phylum Arthropoda; class Insecta; order Lepidoptera; family Noctuidae; genus Mythimna; species Mythimna separata. Next base: position 18,699,712 of record CM061189.1, on the reverse strand, counting down.
AAATTACCTTCTTCTTTTTCCATCCCTGCTCTTATTATCTGGGGTCGGGTCTCCTCACAATTCTGAGCTAGGACAGTCTATCCTGGGCTGTCGGTTTTGGCAATTGGGCTTTCTTGAGATTTCTCTAGATGTCTACTCTTTTTTGTTTTTTAATTTAAATTACCCTCATTTTTGACATAAACATAGTACAGTCCTATTTTCATCTCTTAATCTTTTCCGCCAATTTCCCCAATTTCCCGCGGATAATTTACGCGTTTTACGCATTTCTTTGAAAGCCACAATTTGATCGGGCCCACGCGTGATCGCTCGCGACTTACTCCGGGGGGTAAGCGACCGATGCACCCCCTAACGACTCAATCTACGCACATTTAAATTGCCCTTTCCGAACGAAACCTCATTACTTCCCGAAATATAACCTCTATGGAGCCCATAAATAACCTAACGGCGTACATATTTCAAAACAAGAAAAAAAAATAACACATAAAAATTTCTTTGCCCCACGCATCTAATGTTTGTGTGTGTTTGCATTGTTCCAGGACGATCTCGGGACGGGAGATTTCCTTAGCTGTCATAATTGTTCGACTTGCTATCATACCGAATCGAACTATAATCTTGAGAAGTAGATACTCATATTTTAGTACTTTTTGGCACTGATTTTTAAAGAAGTGAGACTATGACTTAATTAGGAAAATTTAATTAAAGATTTTGAAGTTAAAAGAAAACAGAATCTTTTAAGGGTCTGAACACCTGCCTTCATATTTTCGTTCAGTAGAAATAGCGCGAAGTAGAGGTTGAATTGGAGTAGTTCTATTATAATTCTAGCAAATCTAGAATGAATGCTTGTGTTGGTTTGCTACGAATATCAAATAAATACTTAATCAACAGTATTTACTTAGCAACTATAGTTTTGCTCTTTGTTAACCATGTACTATGTTAACAAAAAAATCTAATAAGATTTTCCAATTAGAAATTCAAAAAAATCTTTCATCCAATTCACAGTTGAAACTCTGCTCTTAATAGACGTCACGACATAAAATTCTCGTGTGCAAACGCGAACGCGCCCCAAGTGCGTTCCGCGCATAGATTTTTGCATTATTTTAGTATGCAAATGTTCGGAGCGATAGCGAGTCACTGTAAGAGCAATTTAAATTATTTTTTATAGCGCCCGTGAGTATTGAGAGTTCCACAACTGAAGGCATCGAGGAATTGCCTCCGTTCTTCGTAAATTTTATATGAACCGCCATATTTGATATGAAAGACGACGGATTCGAATAGATTTTGTCTCCACTCGTGGGTATAGAGTAGACGCGTTCGAAATTCAAATTGTATGTGTGATAGATTTAATGCGTGTGTTCGAGATTATGGTTTGCATAAAAAAGTAATGCAAATATGATTCCTAGTGGAATGTAGGGGGGATCTTATTTGAATTTTATATCGTTCCATTTTCGAATAAGAGAGTTTAAAAGAGTTCAGCTTATTAGAATAGGTACGTAAAAGCAGACATATTTGCAGAATACTTCCAATAGATTCAAACTCACTGGGGTGTGCAAAAAGATAAATGATGGATCCAACAAAAACACAATAAGTATTCGCATAAAAATGAAATCTTGCAACGAAACTACTAAATTATCCTCGTCTCAACGTACCCTATTTAATCCCCGAAACATTTTACCAAATGTACGGAGCAAGGAAAAAATCTGATTAGCTTCGATGATATATCGCTGAGAATTCCTCGCCTTAGTGCCTCTAATTTGAATATTAGACGCGTTATTGAAAAGAAAACTTTCGGAACGGCCCTCCGCAAGCTTTTAATGGTTATTGCCTTCCCTTGCTGTCTGTTGCCGAACGAAATATTCACAACGGTTCAGGTGTCTCGGAAAAATTAAATTCTTCAAATCGTTCCCAATTCAAACAATCGCATTCTCCGTTCAAATGATATCGACAGTTATCATTTATTTAGAACGGCGTTCTTAATTCAAACGCGCGAGTTCAAATATCGAACGGAAGCGGAAACGGTACTGATTCTAATTTCAAACGAAATATCGCAACGTTTCTATTGATAAAATGTTGTTGCGCGACACAACGCATGTTATTATATTGAACGGAAATTTACGATAATGACTTATAATAGGCCGTTCTATGCAAATGTAGGTGGATGTGCGATGGACGGGTTCCAGTTAAAGAGTAACATGTTATTTCGATAATTTCATCGTTTATTGTGATGAATGCCGATATGTAATGAGTACGCTCGCAATATCACGCAATTTTAACTTTTGACAAGTGTACGTGTCACCTTAGGGGGCGGCATATTGTGCGTCTATTTCGACGGGAAACTCATAAAACATGATTACCGGTAATGTCGCGAGGATTCGTTCATTTTTTGACGTTATTTCTTTTCATATTTGGGGGTTCCGTTACTGCCAAATGCCATTCGAACAGGCGCCTAATAAAAAGAGCATACCCCTGATTTGTTGACAGAAAAACTTTGTTTACGACGTAAGTAATTGTATTCGTTTCGATATTCAAATATTCGAACTTCGAAGGTAGATACGGGACAGACGTTCTGTGTTCGAAGTTTGAAACTGTAGGCGCGTCAAGTTCGAGTGACGCGACATCTCAAAACTATAATCGAGAATCATTGCCCGCATTCATAATCGATCGATTATACCGCGAGACTGACGCGGCGCAGGGAGGTCCGACGGAAGGATTACAAGACACATTAGCATACGTAATTTGTGAGCACATCTGTCCCAAGCCACACGTGGGCGACTCTCGCTTTCTTATTGTTCAAATATATCATTTCGCTCCTTTGTGTACGTTCGAATCGCATTCTGATTCGAGATAACGCGCGCGGGTAATACGGAAGTTGTAACTGTCAATTTGACAGTTTGAGATTTTTTATTTAGATAATGTTTTGTCGTTGGAATTGAAATAATGAGTTGTTGCCAACAAAGGTCCAGTTTAATTTGGATTGCTCTAGCGTTAATCTTTCTACGATAAACGCAATTGTCAACCTATTGAAGGATTATTCTAAAAAAAGATAGTATTCGACCCACAAATCAATTACGTTCGATTCGAAAATCAAAAATTCAAATCGTTCGAGACAAAGCGACACGTTGCCTAATGAGCCAATAACTTGCGAGACAATGGGACAGCGTGGGCGTGCCCAACTCGAAATTATCACAAAAGAATATTAATGTAACACTTATTCAAATATACCGCGATACATATTCAAAAATTATCTCGTCGTTTAATTTGAATAGTGACGGTGACACAGATTTTTTTAATATCGTCTGCATTGTGATCGATTTTTTTTCGGAACTATGAAAGGAGTCCCCCTGTGCGTCTGTCGAGTCGCATTCAAATATGGATGCTTTATTTAAATTATTTATTCTTGTTTATGATTTTTGTGCGGCGTACACGCTTTATTACTATTTCCTGTGCTGTCAACACTAATGAATGTGACGCCGATGACGTATGACATGTGCACGCACACACGCGCGTCACGTCGCTGACGTCACACAAGGACGTTACCCGCCAGTGATACTAAAACATCAAATATTAAGGATGATCGTATTAAAATTCTTTGATGGCATTTAATAACACAAAAAAGGGGAACGGTAATCACGACTGAAATTCGTCTCGATCGAGAAACTCAAATTAGACGAATGGCGGTCGGAAGATTTCTTTGTCTTCGGCCTAATGAGTTTTTAAGTCGATTATAGCAATTTTTCATAGAAAAACGCGTTTAGTGATGTATCGGTGGTATCAATCAGTGTTGGGGCTAAATTGTTGTTTGTGGCGGGCTGGCGAGCTGGTATCGGATCGTAGGCGACGGACAAATGGCCCGATAGCGCCTCACAAGAAAGGTGGCCCCTTTGATTATAGCTTTTTGTTTGCTCTGATGTCGGCTAACAGATGTCTGTTGTATACAAATAGCTTGGATTATTTAGAACAATGACGATTGCCCAATCGCTTTTTGATACTGCTTTTTACCTCCTAATGGACGAAACTTTGATAGGGTTCCAAAAAGAGGTCGAAACTATAGACTCTAATACAATAAAACTTAATAAAGCCATACTAAACTATTCCAGCCAATTATGTTGTCAAAAAAAAAGCAAATAATCGCAACGGTATCGAATTCGAAATTGGAATTAAACAGAATCCGTCAGAATACAGCGGCATCACTTAAAACGTCATATTGATAGACATTTTACCGGCGATCCGTGTCAATCAATTCGTAAAAAATAATGAAATCCATGACACAGGTTGCGAATTGAAATAAACAGTTAAAAGGAGCCGTGGGTCTGTGGGTCTGTCTGTCACGCCATATATACGAGGGCACAACATGCCTGAATGGCTGTATTGTTTTAAATCCTAACGCATAATGAACGCGTTCGTTTTTCAAAATCGTTAATCGAGTTCTTTCACTTCATTTGTTTCGATCGCTTTTTAATCGCATTGTGACTGCGGCGTATCGCGTTCAGCCTCATTCGACGTGTTCACCTCTAGCAGGCTGATTGTTCTTCAAATTGGGATTGTTCTAGAACACTGGTTTGAAACTCAATACGAATTAACGGTAAGCGATTTGAGAGTACTATTCGAATTGCGTTCCATATTTAAATTCGTTTATACTCTTGTGTGTTCTAATTATGACCGTTATCTTTCTAATTTGAATAATTTTCTCGCTAATTTATTTAATTTTATTTTATTTAGGTTTAGTGGTGGTACATAGTACACTAAGGCATTCTCTACTAGTCCACCTTTCGGTTAAGAAGACTAGGCAAACTTAAGTTTGCAACTATAAATAAATCCAGCAATCACTGCACAACAATCACAATCTTCTCCATTCTTTTATACAAAAAATCTCAACAGTACCCAAACAAAGGGATCTTTGCTTGTAGACATAACTAATACATCTAGGTTATCTGTATTTACCTGATAGAGACACAGCATCTTAACGTACCTGGAAAAATCAAAGCAGAATGAGATAAAGAAAACATTATCAACAATGAAATAAAATAATATACGTCTTATCTCGATATATTGCGGGTACGATCGAGGGAAATAAAAAAAGTCACTCCTCATTTTTCCATATAAGACTTGGGCGTGTCCCTCTACGGGAACGCCTTGTCGACTAAAACCTTTACGCTTGCTCTATAGAGGTGTTTTTCCAATAACGTTATATCGGCGTTCGATCGGTTCCGAACGCCCAGACTATCTTACAAGATATCGAGTACGCCTTCCAAGAAAACCACGAAAACACCAAACTCAACCTTATTCGTGCCCTACTAAAATATGGATTCGGTTGCAGAATGGCGCAGTAAAACATATTGATGTCGTATCGGTTTTCCATTAACTCGAAAACACGATATTCGACTCTATTCCGTGGGGCTAGGGACGCTTCTCGTGTGTGGGTGCTGTAAGGAATGTATTGACGTGTTATCGGAGGTGGTGGTGTCTCTTTCGCTCCCGAGTTTTTTTCATATATGCGTCCTTTTCAGCGGCGCAGGTCGTCCTGAGATGAGGACCGGCTTTTTCTCTGCGCATTCTTTCTTATGAAGCAAGCAATAATGGGCAAATAAAATGTATTAAAACGCTAACCGTTTATGAATGCTTGGTACTTTGTTTAATTGAAATATGCTTGTTTGTTTTACATTTTATGTAAATTAAGTGTTGTGGGAGTTTAGAGCTTGAAATACGTTTTAGTTTACTGAAACAATCGTTACTAGAATGTAATTTAATGAAAAACTGTACTGTTTGGGGATGTTTGACAAGTTTTAGTGTTGTCAAAGTGTCTTATAGCTGTCAAAATGTTGGTAATATCCGTCTGTTGGCTTGGTCGGCCATTTTCAAGGCTTTTGTCCGCATTTATAGGCAGTACGACACAATATCCCTTATTTGGCGGGAGTCTATAAATACGCCGGGATAGGTTCGCTTATTGTTGGATCTGCGTTTATTATTAGAAACGTTTTTTTGAAACGTTTGTGCTATAATTATTGTCGCTGGTTCATTATGTTTTCCAGCTAAGAATAGAACAGGCTTCGTAGGAGTATCTTTAGAACCTAAAAATAGGTCTTAAAATTGACATTATTTTAACATTGACGTAAAAACTATTCATATTTTAGGAACTTATACTACTATAGTAATACTAATTTTATGTTTTAAATGTTTGAGAGTAAAACACCTTTTTATTATTTTTTACTGGCATGTATTTCAGAAGTTAATACAGGAGAATTCGATTGGTAGGAGTATAAAGATGTCAGGAATCTATTCAAAAATCCGTATCAATCAGTATTAGATTGATAGACAGCTATTATTGTTTGGGAAAACATCAATCATTCATAGAAGTTTAAAGAATCAGAATCTTGATTTAGAATAATTTTGAACGAAATAAAAAACTCGTCTATAAAACTCTTAAAAGCCAATGTCCCCAAACATGACATTTTAAATTATTCCAAATTTAAATCACAGAACTGTCAACCGACTACCAAACTGCACGTAAGTAAAAAATCACAGGAAAATAAAACATAAATAATACCAACCGTGAAATGTTTAGAATAATTTTTATTATGTTGTCTTAGTTTAGTAAGGATATTTGTATAAGCCAGTTAACTCGTTATTTAGATTCAACTAGAAATAACTTTTCAAAACATAAATATGATACATGTGGCGTCTCAATCGTATGGAGTTTTGTTTGATTTTGTTCATAGAGATGTATTTATGTTATGATTATTTATGTATCTATAATCCTGCTGTTTTCTCATGTCAGTAATTAGTTAGTAAAAGATATTAATGGGACTTTGTTTATTTCGAAAACATATTTAGTATCTGTGTGTCGTTAAAAAACATTGTTTTTAATGTTTTTGTCATATTTTATGACGGTTATAAATCACAAATATAGATTTTTTTGGTTTGGCATTGAAAATCTGAGTTCAATCACATCAAATGGCGTGTATTTGATTATGTGTGAGTCAGAACAATGAACTAACTGTGTGTATACGTACTCATAATATTTATTTGGACGTCTGATGTTCAAAGCTGCGAAAAACCTAAACAGATTCTAGTAATTGTTTGAAGAATAACTACTTCGGTGATCTTGAATCATTTGTAGGCGAGGCTATAATTTCTTGAGTACAGATTGCGTAACAGTGTTTATCTAAAGTGTGTTTAACAAATCTATAGCTCAGGAACATGTGAGTATCATAACAATAACAATTCCTACGCCGCCGTACCTTTAGCCGACTCAATCATCTTTATTGCCAATAGTCTGATTCAGTCATAACATTAATAAGCAATATCCGTTAACCTTTCGTAAACAGATTGCACGTGTTGAGAAAAGCACATTCAAATCTGAACACTACTTCTTTTACAATAGAGTTCTTTTTCGGGTGTGAGTGCTGTAGTTTTTTATCGTTTTAGAATTGGTGGGCCTTTGTATCTCGATCGATCAATAGATGAAAGAGATCAATGGTAGGAATTCGTCACAGGGATTAGGTTTTTTGTTCGTCCGTCCTGACTTAAGCAGGTGATGTCAAGGTGATCAAATTCGTAATGACATAATCTCCTTTATTAGTTATTGCATTAGTCTATTGAACTATACTGTGCTATTCAATTTCAATGTCTTATTTTAATTTAATAGGATTATACTAAGTAGCTGTTGAAAACTAAAAAGTAAGACTGTTATGTGACACCCACATCTTAACAGTAGCTAACGAAATAACAGTAATACAATTTACGATAACAGTAAAGTCAAAACTTTCAATAGTGGTTCAATCAATGGGTTGTTTATGTCTGGTCCTAACTCAATAAACTATTCGATAACAAATAAACCAATAGGGGTGTTAGTTAAAGTAACCGACAGTTTACACTGAACTCGGAACTATTGACCCTAATTAAGGCGATGGTCCGTGACAGGATACAATGGTAATCCGGGATTATCCCAATAAAACACCTCTTGACCGAGTCCACTAACATCTTTGCTGTTAACTTCTTTAGGATGACCCCTGTCAATTTTGTAGTAACTTAATAAAAACTATGACAAATTGACAGTGATTGCCATTGAAAAAATACCTAAGTTTGATATTTGTTAGTTGAATTCAATCGAGCCATAAATATGGGAAAAATATCAATAAAGATGTCAAGAAAATTGACAAAAGAGAGTTAACAGAGGTCAAGTTATAATGGCAAATAACTGGATCAAACTGCTTCGCGTCGGTTTTGACCGGACTTTTCTCGCCGACGGAACCCTTCTCTTCTATTATTTAAAGCGACCTTTGCCCTCTAGTCCTGAATTATGTGATGTTACATGGTGATATTTTAACTTTGGATTTCGTAAGTTAATTTAAATTAATTTAGTTAAACAAATGGATTTTGGTATGGATTTGAATAAATAGAAGTGGTATGAAAAGTTCTTGAATTTTAGGGTAATTATAATAAAAAAAGATGTGATTTATATTTAGTCTAAGTCTGTAGTCTACGATCCCTCTACCACAGTCTATATATGAAACATAGTAGGAATTCCAAAAACATTGTATATCAAATCAAACAGAATAAACAAACAACCAAACAGCTATTTCAGCCGAAGCACCCAAATTAACTAACATTTATAAACCGAAAGCCGCACTAAATGCCTTTGCCATAAAATTTCCCACTACAAATAACTAAAATACATTCAAAGCATGTAAACCCTTACCCTCTTACCCTCCCGGAGGGCAAAAGATCGAAGGCCGGACATCCGGTCAAGTCGCCCTCAAACCGATACTATGAAGTATTTATTGAGTTGCGGCTCACCAAAAGTATTTTATTGTTGAGATATACCCTTTTGCTCAGCACCCTTTGTGTCTTGGTTTTAACATACGGAATTTTGAACTCTATTTTTATAACATTATAGTATAATTTCAATTGTGTTGGTAAGGGTCAGAGCGTCAGTTGCAAGGTGTTATATTTGTATTAATTGGACTTTGAAATGTTTTCGTCTGTTAGTTTGTGTTAATTCGTCGTATTGTTGTCGTAATTTTTTGTGTATTGTCATTTTCTTATGGTGATTAGTTAATGACTTGAGGGGTCTGCTTAAAGGGTCGTGGTAATGTTTGAAAGAGTTACCATGACCCTGGAACTTAAAGGGCAAACTGAAAAATCTCGTTTTTCTTCAGTACATAGTTTGATAATTCCTCATTGCAAAAAAAAATGGGGTCTGCGTGAAATCCGTCTGTCTGAAAAAGGGATGGTGAATGATAAAAAAAAAAGATAAATATATAACAGTGGCAAAAGAGCTTTTAATACGCACTATTTTTGGGACTTAAAGCTCTTTATATTAGTGCGTATTAATATGAAAAATCTGCATAATAAAAAATATCATTTATTATTTACACAAGCTCGTCTTCATATATTTTTTTCTGTCACAAAAATAGGTCGCCACATAAGTGAGATGTACGATCTGTAAATAAAGCAAATGTAAAACATTTCCCCCGGAATATATTAAAAAAGAAATTAGTGAATTATATTTAGCCAAATCCCGCTGGAGTTATCCCGATAGTTGAGCAGATGCTTGTCGTAACTGTCAGTCGGTTTGATTCCCGGCACCTGTTGTTTTCAAACTCTTCGATTACGACCCATTAGCGACGCCGGGCTCGATATTTAATACTATTGGGTTTTATGTTCTGTACTCCGAATAGTTGCTTCAGGTCGATGACTGATGTAAGTGGGTGAGACTATAGAGATATACTGACTCAAATTCGACTGTCTGGAACAGTGGTTTGTGAATTTTTTTGATTGGGGACCACTTTTATGGTAACAGGGACCAGAAGTCTATATTTCTTTCTTTCTTTCTGTTAGAGAACTTTAAAATAAGTTCGTATAGATGCAACTTTTTAGTTGAATCGCTAGAAATTTTAGACCTTTCACTGACCATAATTATTCTGGCCAAAATAACTGCTACAGTCTACGGAAGACTGACGAGTCTTTTGTAGACTGCAGCTTGAGAATCATTGGTCTAGAAACGAAAAGGTTTCTCAAAGGTTTACTCGGCTGGACCTCATCCATCTATTTCCATCTCCTGAGATTGAGGCCAAGAGCAGCATTAACAGATTTTCTTTTGGAAATAGAAAACGTATGTATCCATATGAAAGTATTTAGGAGCTCTAATAAAAAAATTCTTTTATCCAAACATCCTGTCAATAATTCATGTCACGTCCAACACCATTGGCTTATAAAAAATCTTGTCAATCTCGTATTGGCTGGAGTCTTTAGTTATTTATTTAGTATTTCAGATAATGTCCTTATCACTAAGTATGTGATAGCTGCGGCGTATTTTTTCGTATTTTATTACACCTATTGAGTTTAATCATGCTGCAGTATTTAAATTGCTGATAAATGGTATCTGTGTGCTTGCAAATAAGACTCGGTTTCTAAGTATTGATACGGCATGAAGTTAGCTAGGTTTTTCCTTCGGCCTTCGCTTCTGCAACCTATTTCACAAGTTTCTTACTTGTGGTCATTTTTATAAGTCTTTCTCTCAGTGACAAAAATATTATAAAATATGAAAAACAACATTATTATCTCTTGATATTATAACCTAAAATAAAGGAATTTTTAGCCTAAAAACTGTAATTACAACATTTATTAAGAAAGAAAAGCGATTACCAATTAAAAAGAAAACGTCTCTATTATCAACTTTGACTAATACGTACAGAACAATACCGCACCGATATCAAAACAATATCACGGAACCTCTATTAGAACCTCAAATCACAGTACCTCCCATTAAATTCCATTACAATATCTTGCGTGCGGTATCGTTTGCTCAGCCATCGATGGCTGACAATCGGCGTCCGATTTGCGGTCACCGATACCCGACCCGCGGGACCGCAGATAAGGATCTCCAGTTATGTGGTCCCCACTGAACACCATCGGAGTTCCACTTTATAGCCGATAGGAAGCCAATTGGCGGTGTTAAACTTAATTACGGGTTTTCACTAATGTAATGGAAGTTTAGCTGCTTTTCAAAAGAACAGTACTGAAAATTGTAATAGGAAATAGAGGAGTTAGGGTTTGGGTAATAAAAAAGTGTTCCCAATTTCGAAAGTCGCGAATTTCAAGCACAATAGAATCATTGAAAGTCAATAAAAAATATGAAATATAAAATATGACCACTTTACACAGAATCAATGGGGCGAGGGTTGAGAATAGACATATCTTTGTCGGTGAAACTCATCCGATTTCCGAACGAGCACCGATAGCGGAAGCGGCGCCCCCTGCCGGATGTGCGTTGAGCGGGAAAATAGGCGGAAGTTTCTCGCCGGGGAGAAAAAAATTCGGAAAAGAATCCCTCAGACAAATTTGCATTCGAAAAGGGCACTTTTGTGTGTTTTGCTCAGCGATCGGTTGTAAATTTGTCAGATTGTCAATTCACAACAAACGCTCCTCTTCGTCACTTTTGTTATGTTAATCATTGTTTTCTTACACCGTTTTTATTTTTTCGCGGTTGCACCACTTTGGTTATCGGATTGAAAATTCAAATTTTAGTCGTTGAGAGAAGGGAAATAAAGAATTCGATTCGAAATTCAAAGTTTGGATTTGCGCGTAATTAGACAGGTGATTCGCTAATTCGTAAAAAGAATTCGTCTTAATTCCACCGCGGGGCCTATTCCGGCGATCGCTCGACTCGGGAGCGCTGTGGGAACGTCACGTCGAATAATCGGTATCCGCGCAAAAACCGGCCGCGAATGTTTTGAGATCAACCTTTTTATAATTGCGGACGTCTAAATTGATTGACAGTTAATTTTGAGCTTTCTTCCTTTGCGAGAAGCGTCACATTTAAACCCTTTCTTTCATGATAGTGTATTTAAAATCGGAACAATTCCAATGTGGTTTTTGTGTTTTTATTTCTTTGACAGAGACTTGTGATAGTAATGTTCTTGAATTCTATTACGTTATTAGGACCTTAGCCTCTGGGGCCATGGGATAACTTCTGAAAGAAAAACCCAGGGTCCTGGAACGAAAGGTGTAACAAAAGAGTGAGTTAAGTCAGTAAAAGACTGATATCCCGCTCCGCCCAAGAGCGGGAAAAGTCATTCCGATGATTTCCCAAAAAAGTATTCATTGAATTTCAGGTGAATTTCAGTAACTCCTTGAAATGCATTGCATTGTTCTATCCCGTACAAATAAATGGGTCACGGCTCTTATGGAGTTATTCATAATAATGAATTTAACAGTTAGAATGCGTCATCGCTTCATATGGCTGCAGATTATGACAACAGAAAATATTAGTTTATTTTTGCGGGTCTGTCTGCGTATTCAAGCCAGGCTATGTTGGATATTCTATCGATGAACAAAAGCTTTGAGTCAAGATTGAATAGGTTACTTCTAGGCAAGCGTGCTCTATCGTCAGCCACATCATCGCTTACCGTCAGGTGTGATAGTGGTCAAGCGTGAGACTATCTATACTATAATATAATAAAGAGGTAAAGTTTGTTTTTTTGTTTGTATGAGGTATCTGTGGAAGTACTGGTCCGATTGCTAAAATGTTTTCACCAATAGAAAGCTGCTGTATTCCTGAGTGACATAAGCTATATTTTATGTACGCGAGCGAAGCTGCGGGCTAAAGCTAGTAAACAATAAAAAACAAATCTAAAGCTCTCAGTCCAAATCTAATACATTTATTACATATATCTTTTTTTGTGTTTCGGTCTTAATTTAACTTACAAACTTGTACCGTCAACAGCAAAACCTCAGAAACGCGATATTGTGTTACAACATGCGCATGATCAGTCGGCCCTGACCTCGGCGGTCGCCGACGGGAGCCGAGCGCGAGGGGAGGCGATGCGCTGCGCACACGCACTTGTGCAGCGAATCTGGGCTAGCCGTTTGTCTAAATACTGTTTTTATTGTTTAGGTACTAGCTTTAGCCCGCAGCTTCGCCCGCGTACATAAAATATAGCCTATGTCACTCAAGAATACAGCAGCTTTCTATTGGTGAAAAAATTTTAGCAATCGGACCAGTACTTCCACATTTTATATTAGTGTAGATAGTCTTACTCTTGACCACTATCTCACCTGATGATAAGCGATGATGTGGTCGACGATGGAGCACGCTTGTAGAAGTAACCTATCTAATAAGACGTTTATATAGTCTTCCAAAAAAGCTCGTTCGTCATCACTTCCTACGTTAAGAAAAAAAGCTCTTGTTTATAAAAGTTTGAGGTATTTTTCTTTATTAATTTAAAGACTTAAACCTAAACAGATTGTATTATTCTCTCATCTTTTTTGTTTATTTGCAGATCCTCCCTCTCATTGATTTTATTTGTCAATTTTGCAGTTTTTCAGATCCGGAAGTTCCAATACTACCAGTTACATACTTATTTTTAATTTGACTGTGATAGTATCTACATACTACAAAGGAGTAATTCCTAAAAAAAAGTAAAATAAAGCAACACAGAAGCCCATCTGCACTTCATTAGCAAATATGACTCCTCGATAATTGCTTCTACGTTTCGGAATCCGCAAGCGTCGCAGCGGGGGCTGGCGGCGACATCAAAAGCGACGCGAGCGCAATTTTGACAATTAAAGCGCTGTGCATGGTGCGCATGCGCGCCGCCGCTACCCGTCGCGTGGCCTTGCCAGGAATCCGACGACCGAAGACAGCTTTTTTACCAGAATAGGGAACCGAAACCGGTCTCATTTGTACGTATTTACAAGCTTTTATCTCATACTAACTCTTAGGCGGAGCCTGGCAATGGCCGGGATTAACGTCAGGTAGAAGAAGATCTCATACTAGCTTCTGTCTGTGGCTTTGACCGCGAGAAAGGCGAAAGCTTTCCCGAGGAAATGTGCTTAAATATTCCAGAACTTTCACACAGCGCCATCTAGTTCAAAACTCTGCTTAGTTTGTAGTGTACATTTTGGCACTCGCATTGAAGTCAAAACCTACATTCTGTTGACTTAGAACCTAGACCTAGAATTTTGCAAGGAGTAAGGTCCCATAGCACAAATACAGGAAACAATCTTATTAAGTTATATTCTTATTATGACTTATTCCCTTCGAAATAATTACTTTTTTGCAAATCGTGGAAATTCTTGAGAATCACCTGGACAATCAAACTATTACATAGAGTCCAACTCGCACTTGACCGGTTTACCTATATATTATTTTTACTATTAACCAATACCTACGCAACAAGCCTACAGGTTCATGCTTAACCACTATCTCACCTGATGGTAAGCGAAGATGTGGTCGACGATAGAGCACGCTTAGCTAGGAATAACCTATTCACGTTTCGGTCAATAATTCACATTAAAAAATGTCATTTTACGATCATCTGATTCTGAATTACGTGCCGCAATCAACGGTCATAACGATACTGTAAAATTTTACGACTCTTTTTTCATCAAATCGTATATATACGTAATAAAAATCATCAATTTGTTGTGTATCTATATATTAGTTTGAAAAAGCCCTATCGTTTAGTTTTAAAACGCCGTAAATTAGAACTTTTGGTCGTAATATCGAATTTTTAATGTTTAGAATTTTTTAGTGGACGTACGTGGCGACTGAGGTCTCTAATAAGTCAAGTTTTTATTGCTCGTAAAAATTTAGGAGGTCCGGTAGGTGACTCTATTCTTCAAATCGATTTTCCGAATCGAATATTGGACGATAATGGCCCAAAAAATATTTTTTAATTAACAGATTATAATCTTCTTAAATCGTAAATTGAGTGAGCGAGACACTATAAATATTTGTCAAAAACCTCATTTGGGATTTTGTAATAAATATTTGATTTGTTATTTCGAAGTTTATGTTCTAATGGAAATAAAATGAGCAATGTTTTCCCACGATTTTTATGTTATGTAATAGCAGGTCAATATCAATAAGCAAAACCACAATAAAAAAGCAATAACATACTATACGAACCAATTTACCGCTCTTCAAAATCCGCCATTACATTTTTTATTTACAACCGTTTACAATCACCACCCAAAGACAAGTCACTTGGCATCCTCGGCGAATCTATGCCACGCTCACAACAGAACATCTCGAACGATCTAAATGGAGTTCAATTGGCTAACGATTGATTATTCAATCAAAGCAGATTGATCGGCATTATCGGATAATAGGCGCACAATTGTCGACCGGTGCAGTGAGCGGGCACGATGGAGCAACGTGCGCAGAAACTAAACGTGATCAAGACATGTTTTTACCTTTATATTCATATAAGATTATGATTTTATTTTATAGTCTAACTCTAACTGTCCTGTTTTGAGGTTAGATATGAGTCTAAGCAGCAAAGTCCTTCATACTAGCAAGGAATATGGATTCTAGTCAAGGACCGTCCCTAGCCTACTTAGCGACCATAAAATCGGAAAAACAATAAGTAATAATGCTATAATGTGAAGGTGAAGATTTGAGGTAGAGTCTAGTATACCTACTTATAAACTAGACTCTC
Source organism: Mythimna separata (assembly GCA_030763345.1). Classification (NCBI taxonomy): domain Eukaryota; kingdom Metazoa; phylum Arthropoda; class Insecta; order Lepidoptera; family Noctuidae; genus Mythimna; species Mythimna separata. The sequence goes on along the minus strand of CM061189.1, from coordinate 18,684,269 downwards.
CTGTGAAATTTTAAGTTAGATAAAGGTAACTTAACTTTTTCCAAGTTTTAATAAAGTCTTAAAACTAAAAGTCGCACCAATTTTAAATAACAAATCAAATGACACGCTAATAACCCCCTATTCTCGAATCCTTTACCCAAATTAAAAAATCAAACAAACTTTTAAACTTGGAACTCTCCGCGCGGGAATCAATAAAGCGCGTTCGATTTAGAGTTGCACGTTCAACGTTGCGGAGGGGAAACAAAGATGTCTCACTTAAGGACATCGAACGTGATCTGTTTGCGAAAAAATACCTTTAAGCACCTCTTTACCTGTGTCCCGGTCTCCGGGACCCTTCGAGGGGAACGCCGGAGTTTTCTTTTGAACTTGTAAACATCGGCTGAAAGATGTCGGGAAATCTTTGCGGTTAAACTTCGATTGCCTTTATTTGTTTCACTTTGTTACTTTTCGTGTTTGTAAGAAATCGAACGCGCTTTGTTTGTTTTTTAAATTATAGGGTTACGCGCGATGTTGCTGCAAGGAAAGATGGAGGGGGAATCTTAATTCAAATTTGTTTAAAATCTAAGCAGCCATGTAAATTATTAAATTAAATATAAAGGCTTGGTACTTAAGTTTTAAGACACTAAGTAAAGTACCTACTGAGCAGGTTCCAGTTTTATTGTTATCTTTCTCAAAAACCATCAAAGACATCCAAAATTTTGCGTGCTAACTGCTCAAGTGTCCAAAAACATAAATTCGCGCAAGCTCCGCGTCATTTATGGTCCCAAAGCAATTCTTTTATTTCATAATACGCAGAGACATAGCGAGATCATTGTCTTGAAGTTTTTGCGGATCATTTTCAAAACTACCTTTCCTTATATTTACACGCAACTTACAAAATTACTCGTTTTTAGCTCTTATTTCAAACAATACATGGTTGAAATTATCATAAATGTATAATGCATTTACTGAATTTTGTCACGGACAAAGAAAAGTCGCGTTATGTGCAGAATTTTATCCGCCATTTTGAATTATAATTCGCAGCGGCTCACGCGCAAATGTTAAAAATTTCGCCGCGAAAGGGATAATACATTTGGAAAAAAACCGTCATAATATACAATTTATGTGTAATAAATAATTGTACTTTGAATTAAAAACAAGTTTACCATTTCTATGAATTTTTATATTGTTGCTTTTGAACTAGAAAGTTATTAATTAGTGCCGCTGTTCTAATAATGCTAATAATGTAATTTATGAGTTTCTTGTACTGTATGTAAGAACCCTGATAAGATCGAGGTCTATGGAAAATTACAGTTGGAAGTATTATTTTTAATGATAATTATGAAACAACAATGTAATGAGCAAAACCTAACCTAGCTTGCGAAGTTGCGACTAACTATTTTCGATGAAATATTTTTTGCAAAAACTATTTTCGATGAAACATTTTTTGCCAAAACTATGTTCGAGTAAACAAAAAGTTATAAGAAAACGAAAAACGTATATCAAAATCACACTCTCGGTTCGATATGTTTACTCAAGATTTGATAATTCGCCTTCCAACACGTTTTTTCTCGTCTACCCTCAAATTCTTGTAAAGTGCTATATTGATGCATCAGTTTACGACGCGAGGGTGTTACCTACGTGTTCCAACTGTCGAATGTCGATGCTAATCAATTTTATAGCTTCATCTACCCCTGTGCGACGGGGCTGACTGATGGACTGATGGCTTTCAGAGACAATTGATTTTTAGATTTGTTTACAGATTTTGCAGTGTTTTTTTACTATATTTTGTAACATCCTGCTCCTAAAATGATCTTTGAATGAAATAGTGTTGTGGAAACGGTTAGTTTTCCTAGTCATTTCTTCGAAAAAAATTTGATTTTTAAAATTTCGTTAAAATCTCAATACTACTCCCTATTCATCATTTGTCTTTATTCAAACACAAAGTCTATCGCTCCTGTATTCATTTCATCTTTCAACTTTTTCCTCATCTTTTTCCAATGTCTACAATATTAACCTATCAATACCCGTGAAACGAGACAAAATATTAAAACAATAACAGCGCGGTCCAATGAGACCGGTCGGGGATTCAAGAATTAAACATCACACATAATCAAATGAACTTTACACTCACACATGACACAACGCACTGTCAATTTTATCTACCATTTGTCAGTTAGTGAAACCCACCCTTTTATTGGCATGTTTTCAAATATAAATGGCGTTTGTTTTTTGCAAAGTTTTTTCTTTTGTTCGATTGTAAAGTATACTGTCTCTATCAAGATTTTTTTTCTTTGTTCCGTCTTTTCATAGTTATTTTTATAGTCTTGGCTACATTTCAACGTGACGTATCGATGCATTTATTTGCAATATGTTTTGTCACTACTTCTTAGTCTATGGACAGTATCTGTCTATGGATGTCTATTTGTGATATTTATAACTTTTGTTTTGCATAGGTACTACTAATTCATTTCCTATTTATATTTCTAAGTTTTTATAAATATTTATTAAGATGATCATAATCTTGGTTTTTATTGTCTTCTTTTATAATACACACTTTTAAAGTCAATTATTTACACAACACCATCGATTTTTATTTATTTTCTCTGTAGGGGAGAACTCTGTCTTCATTTATTTTCAAAAAAGAGTACACATTTGAAACAATTTACTTCTGCCATCAACGAGGCGTTTAACAAACAAAAATAAGATAAAAGCATAGACTGGAACGCAGGAAGAGATTGGGTTCTGTATTTAAAAGTCTTGTAGAAAATGCTCTCATTATGAAGGTCGATAACAATTATATTCTATACTAACGATAACTATAAGTAACTGATGAAAATAATGGTTATTTTCTGTTTGTAAGCTATGACACATGATAATTATCATGTCATTTTGTTGTTCAGCCTACTCAGTATTCTGTGTGCCTAATATGAACTGCAACACGTTTAGACATAGATCTCCGACTAATCACAACAGTGTACAACCACTGTTTCACGCCAGACACTACACATAATACCTATTAAGGCTCTTGTTCGCAATGACACATGTTATCCACATATCACTGTCCATCGCTGCATTTGTACTCGCAATGTTCGTCAAAGTAGTTAGTAATCTAACAGTGGACGTCAAAATTGTGCCATACAAACAATAATTTACGGAACCCTAAAATGCACACGTAACGGTTGGCAATGGTAACAAATTAATAATTAATTTGCAGTAGGGGGCGCTTTTTTGTTTCAAATACAAAATTCATTGGTGTTCTAAATTTGGAAACGTGTTTGTTTCGAAATCAATTGTTTGTGTGACTTTTTAATCGATTGTGATGTTGTTTTCGAATGTCGATTTTTATTTGACGTTTAATATTATGATATATTTAAAATACGTTTGAGGAGTGAAATCTCTGATTCCTGCCTGGGAGTCTTTAAGCCAAGATTGAATACCTGAATAGGTTGCTCTCTATCGCCGACGATTAGATAAAATACTGGTCAAGCACAACCACAAAAAAAGTTCCATCAATCAAAAGACTGTCAATGAAAATTGGATCATAGCATCAACTCGCTTCATCAAAGACAACCCCACGTTAATGTATTATTTTAAATAAAGGATTATTTATTAGCATCAAGTAGAGATGCGGGCATCGTCATAAAATTACTACAAACACATTACACTACATATCTTTACGAGTTCGTAATCATTTTTACAGCCAACATTAAAACTTCTATTGGATTATAATTCTAGGACCATTTGATATTATAGATTTCATTTGATTTTTCGATACTCATCATTACAGCCGAAAGATGTTCGCTGCTGGACATAGCCGTCGTCTAACTGTCATCATAACGACCGGTCCTGTGAATCTCGCATCCATTGGATTTATGCAACCCTCACCACCTGGTGAGCGTTGAAAGCCTTCCAGTCTAATAAATAATCTAAATCTTATGTTTTAGAAAGATAAATCCAGCGCTTCATGAAAAGGTATTTTTCTTTTTGTATCTATAACTAAAGGTTTTTTTTTAGGTGGGAAATCACCAATATGACTGTAATGCCCATTACGGGAGACCGTGTCAGACTTTTACAGACCAAAACAGGAGTGGTCCTGTTCATTTTTTCCTTTCATTCCAAGGTCCTGGGGTTCTCTTTCGATCAAACCAGCGCCCTAATTGATAATTATAGATAAGGTTTTTACTCTACATCGTTAATACTAGGGAGTATTTTAGTATTTATATATCTAGTAAGTAACTAGTTATATAAAAACCATGATTGCTAACTCGATGTAGAGATAGCTAAGTGTCTATCGCGATTCGCGATTGCCGACCATAGATAAGTAGACTGCGCTGTCCCTGACCAAGGAAATGTCGTTTGACTTCTAGAATTGGATACCATAGATTAAGAATTCTGATTTTCTTTTCGGATTTGAATTCTAGACTTGGTTTTTGATTAGTGAAGGTAAAGAATTTTTATGAATTATTCTATGATGTCGAAAAAATATTTTCTATTTGCTTATATTGTTATGCCATTTTTTTAGGGTGGTAACTCGTCAAATGACTCGTTTCGCTGAAGAGTCGAGCGAGAAAGTGTGTCTGACTTTTACTGGCTATATCCATCTGTTTTCTTTGCGTTCCTGGGCCACGCTGACTTTTTCGATCAATCCCGCACCTAGATTTTTAACCACTTAAAATAAATAAATACATAAGTGGTCTCTGTAAAACAAACAAAGCATAGAAGTTAGAATTAGAAACATTTTCGGAGATCGAAATAACATTGTGAACCGATCCGCTGGCCTCTAAAGTCCGTCTCCGAAAGGACCTACCTGCTCGTAACCAAATAAACCTTTAATTATCGATACATTAATAGTTCCACCGCCCTCAGGAACCGATGACATTCATAAAACGATTTTATACCACTATAAATAACTATAAAAACAACATAAAATAGTTTACTCGGTCGCGATCAATACCAACAATTTTACTACCATTTTTATAACCCGATGGGAAGCCGAAAATACCTAATTTGACTTCATTAAGTGCTCGAAAAACAATAAAATTATATTTAACAGGTTAAAAAATATCCACCCTGGATATAACCAGTGTAATGATTCGATATATTTACATATAAAAAGCTTATTTTCTGGTTTAAGTTTTACCGAAGTGTTTAAAAATCGGTGTTTACTAATAAAGCCACTATTGTGATAAGTGAATACCGACGCCTGAATTAAAATAAGCCTCTTAATGATTTTACTGCATTCTTGGAAATCTCATATTTGTGCGTAAGTAAAGATGTGAAAAATGCTAGTGCAATTTAAAACAAAACTCGTCGAAACCCGAGTAATTTATGCGCGTTTACGAAACGCAAATGTCAGACCTTAAGACAATGGCTTTTTTTTCGTAAAACAACACGCAACATGTCAATAAGAGCTGGCTGGAAAAAATAACCCCTTTTTAAATTTCGAATCGATCCTTTCACACTTGGAACAAGCGGCCGCGACGGTTGATTTCCGTTCTTAATTCAAACAGAAGCTTCTTTTAAATAGGTTTTTATTTCTTTTCGAATTCTGAATGAGCATAGAGTGCGGAACTCAATCGGTAATTTGAATACCGAATGAGATTCGAATTTCGATTATAGATTCATTCGATAAGTGACCTCGTTTAAAGGATATTGCTTATTTTATCGATCCGGCTATTGAATGATCCAATCAAAGGGACTTTTTATTTAAATTAAACTAATTTTAAACCGGAGACTTGGTAAATTTTATAACATAATAACCACGGTTCGTCTGCTTTGCATATCACTGTTTAATTATCTTAGATCTGTCGATATCTTCGTGTATTTATTGCAAAACATGCGGTCAGGGGGGTTTAGGATATTAACACCGAGTGTACTGGTAATAACGTTAAATAATTTAATTGGCTGTTTGCTCTTATCTAAATATTAACGACCATTTCTTGTAAGTAGTTATCGAGCATTAGTTTTCGAGTTTCAATACTCAGAAAAAGTGTCATTCGTTAAACTCTTCAATAAATAACGTGTGAACAGGTCTGCGTCGTAAATTTCCTGACGTTCCGAATGTATCCGATCACGAACCCGGTGTGACTTTCATTGGATTAGAAAAATAAAATCTATAAAAACTCATAAAGTGCTCATAAACACGAAGGAGGTAATAAAAAGCAGTCCGATGTCGTCTCTCAGCTGTCGCGCGCTATTTCCGAACGAACGGCATTCAAAAATCGAACGCCATCGAACCGCGAGGGGGATATCGTTACGATTTTAAAATTAGAACATTTTTTTTCTTTTAACGTTTTCATTTCGTGTTATTGCTGATGTCCTGTTCGTATTGAAAAGTGTCTTTGATCTGTGACGTCATGCGACATGTTTTTTCACATTCGACATTTGAAAAAACAATAAAGAGCAAAGACCGATATTGCGCGGGAATGTTTGCTTCGTTATTTGATGGATAATTCCAGTGATAATTAAGTACGAATTATTTTTAATGTTTATTAGTTGAGTAAATATGGCAATTAATTGGAATAGCTTCGAGGGAGTTGTTATTAGTAATTAACAAAGTGCGGTAAAATATGTTTGTTAATTATTATTGAATAAATTGAATTGATATATAAGTTAGTATTCGTGTTTAGTTAATAATGTCAGAATATGTACTGTATATCTTTATTTTTTGCAGATTGATTGTATGAAAAGTGCCCAATTTTCTAAATTGACGACTCTTTCTTTTTTAAACAAGAAAAGCTGCATCTTGATTTAAACAGCGAACAAAATTAACAATTAAATACGATCACTAAATAAATACATCACGGAAAATATTAAAAACTCCAATGTTTTCGTAAGTAAAAGCGTCATTATCCCCAATACACGAGCCAAGTGGGTGAGTGTCAATGGAACAAAACACAATGTTTTATATTTTTAGACGATTTTCATTTTAATATTACTTTGTTAAAGAAATTAATGTCATAAAAACGATTTTTATTTTTGTGACCGTTACAAAATCGGTTACAACACCGCTCCGTTTTACGGAATGTTGGAGATTATTTTTTTATAGCGTTACACGTGTTCACACTATCACTGAGACATTGTTGTCGCGATGAGAGATGAGTGAAACGGAGTGTCGTCGAAAATTCTTGGTATTGCTAGATGAATGGCGATGAGTCAGCCTGCAAAGGGAATTTAAATCGTAGTTCGGAATTTCTTTGTAGTTTTAATATTGTAGTATTGATTTTCAAAGGATTTTTCCACTTATTCAGATTTTTATTATCGCTTTAGACAATTAATAAGTTGTCAAATAGGCAGTCGCTCCGTGAAACGTAACGTAGCCTTACATAGTTGGAAAAAACCAGATTCTTTTGTTTTTAATAAAATAATTTCTGAACCAATAAGAATTCGATAATTTCGTAACATACCAGTCTTACGCATCAACCATTAAATAACATATTTTGAATAATTAATAAAGCTATAAAAATATGACACTACCTATTAATTTGTTATAAAACCGGATTTGGACATGATTAATAAAATATATTTGATCGATTTTTATGACTTTATAAATATATATTAAAATGTATAAAGGAATAAATATTAGTATTATTATAGGCTACTTTAATGTGGAATGTTAAATATTGAATAATAATAAGTTATTTTTCGATATTTGTTCAATAATAAGAAGTAAGGAAAGAAGGCTAAAAATGAAGGTATTCGTAACAATAAAATTTAACGGCATTTTTTAAAGTAATTTACATGATAATTATCGTGATGTCTTATTTATAGAGAAAAGGGCCATGTTTTGGTTGTATTAGTAGAAGAAGTAAGAATACCTACTTTGTGTTTCTTAAAAAATTATACAAAACATCATGGTCATTATGGCGCCGAATAGCAGAGCCGAAAAGTCTGCTAAGGGAAGTTCTAAATTTGAAGCCTTTGGTCCTAGAATACAAAGGGCAACATAGTTTGGTTTTAGTCAGTAAAAATTGGATACGCCCTCTCTCTCCACTTTAGAGCCTAGCAGGAGAAATGACTAGATGATTTCCAGCCTAAAAAAAAAGTGGTAACTCTTTCGAAATATCCCGTAACCCAAATTTAGCAACCCTGATACACCTGTGGCGAAAATGCTAAAGGGCTTTTTACTTATACCTACTGAAAAGCCGACTACACTGACATTTAACAAAAAAAAACTCCCGAACCATAAACAAACGAAAGCCTACACGTGCCTAATATTAGCGAGGCACGTGTACAACCTAACAAAACCATAAACAAACATCGAATACAAATAATATTAATTAATTTCCCTATTCTAATATCCTTTACGGTTCAATCGTCCCTAGGGCTATGATCACAGACGAAGCCGGGTACAAATCCTAGCGTCCGACCTGTCAAAGTGACAGCTAGTCTACGGGTGACAGACGGACTCGGCTTTAGAAGGGACTCATTGATTAGACCCTGTTTTGGTAAATTGGAGATGGAATCAGGAAGATGAATATATTTTTGAAGGTTGGTATTATGGGTGGTTTAGGAAATGGAGACTCGTTTGACAGTTGTGTTGTGCTGAAATTGGAGACTAATTAGTCAAATAAAGGTCTTTTTATAGGTACATATTTGATGGTTTTGATTTTTTCTTTTTTTGTCTGACTACAAGTCTTGAGATTTTGTTACTTTGTATATTTCTTATTTATAGAGATTGGTTTAGTTTATGCTGTTGTCAAGTTCAAAATAAAAGTTTCTCTCAAGTTAATTATGAAAAACATAAAATCTAGTGAACTCTGCTCGATCATTAAAAGCTTTATTATTATGACATAACATCTTAGTTACGATAATCACCCATCAGTAGCGTAGAATATTTGAAAATAAACCCCACCCACGTACATAAAAACAAAAAGAAAAATTGTTAAAAGCGCAAATAAATTTAATATTACCAATCTCGAAATGTTTCGTAACGAAAATCATTAAACTGACAAACATCGTAAAGTGGCGACGAAATAGAACGCGTTCGTCGGTTTATATTTTTAAATTAAGAATACGACATATTTTTAAAGTTCGAACGGCGACATTTAAAACTAATCGCTGTTTTCGATTCCCGCGTATTTTGAAAGAGTTCGAACTTCGAACACGGGCGGGGGTGTTCTAAATTTGAAATGTTTTCGATTTTCGAACGGCTGCCGGGACGCGTCAATGGCTGCCGTGAAAAATTGCGCGTGAGTTATGAAATGCGTTTGTTTCTTATTTTTATTGTTTGTGGTGACGTGTCGGTTGATTTTCCTCGTTTTTCGTTCAGGATGCATGTTTTTGTTTCAATAAAATGGGGCACGTCATGTAAGAATCCCAAGCTTGCGTAAGATTGCTTGATTAAGAGGGTAATTAAATAATGAAAAATACTCTCAGAACTCTTTTAAGAAATGTGAAAAACTGTGGCTCATTTCCACAACATCATTTAAACAAACACTTCTTTTCCTATTGTACCCAAATCTTTGTTCAAACAATATATTTTTTGTCATCGCATTAATCATCAAATGTTGGTATCCGGGAAAGCCCCAACGACACAAATGCCATATTGCAACTAAAACAATTGTTCGTTACGTGTCTTGACTACAAGTTATTTGCTATTTAGGTAATTTTACGGGAAAACGAGTGATGTCATGTGTCTAATAATCTGCTTATCTGTCGATTGTAACATTCGTAATTCTTTGTATAATTTGTATCTCCTGTGCTTGATCTACACCTGGGTTTCTGCCAACTCACTTGAAAAGTATGTTTAACTTTGATGATTTCATTCTTAAGTCTATTGGTTTAGTTACTCCTCATTCTTTTTAGTTTAGGTATATGTACTCTAATTGTTTTGTTTGCTTTCTATAATGCAATTTAGACGCTTGTATCTCCGAGTTTCCTTCGTGGCTCGGAAAGTACGTTAAGTCGTAGGTCCCCGCTGTCATTTGTAGATCTTTGGCAGTCGCTACGGATAGTCAGAAGCCAGTAAATCTGACTCCAGTCTTGCCATGAAGTGTCCATGCCGTGTTACCCCCCCCAGTACCAGTTATTGGGTTGTGGAGGTCTGGTAGCCAGCCTCTCCTCGTATAATACTGGTATTCTGTCAAATCCGGCTTGACTGGAAGCCGACCCCAATATAGTTGGGAAAAGGCTAGGCAGATGATGAGACACTTGTATCTTCATTTTGCTAGTATTGGTAACATAGATGATATGCTAAGTTAATCCAATATAGTTTGATCTATATCCTTCACTCAAGACAACCATTTTTCCTTCCTAGTTGTTCTTTTATTTCTAAACTACAATTTACCTAAAGGTTTTCAAGATGTTTTCCAAAGCATTAGGTCAACTTTATGAAGTCATTTCTCACAAGTAACGCGTGGGCCATTCTGACTGCGATGCGTATCGCGTCAAACAATGGGCAGCTTTGCAGGTAGCGTCAGAAAATGAGGAAAGTTTGACGAAAAACCGTAGGTTTTGTGGTTTTATTGACGTGATGCTGATGGGTATTGATTTGGGTGGTGTAAGAATGGGTAAAGGGATTTTTGAAGGTGGACGAGACAAGAATTTTAAGGTTGTGTTGATGGATTCAGTTACGCGACTATACCTAGTTAGGAAAAGTCAGGTAGTTTTTTATCTTTATTTTTAGGGACTTTTCTCAAATAGAGCATGTCAGCCCCATCGTAACCAAACCTAAGTTTGCAATGATAATTTAAGTAAATAATAATCAGCACAATAGATTAAATTAGTGAGGTAGTTGATGACGATTGTTGGATAGTAGTGAGAGATCTCTATGCGAATTATTAGGAAATCTTGATAGTTAAGAAAGACATAAAAATAGGATACGCACGTGAGCATACAGCGTACTTCAAATACAGATAAAACAGGAAACAATACTTCCCACGTCTATACTAAACTATCATATTATATCTATTGGCCAGCTAATCTCGATATTACCCTGGCACTCACAATTGAAACATCCATCTCCCAAAGCGTGCTTACAAATCTGGCAACCATTCAAATCGTTACTTTAATTTTGAAAATCGAACTCGAATTTCAAATTTTATGTACAGACGGTGCACGAGCTGCCTCTATTTATTGGCATTATTGTGTAATAAACTGTACCTATTACAAGTTTTACAAGAAACGTTTACTATCTCCCGGTTGAATCTCTATTCGAACAATAAACCTTTGTTGCAGTCATGCGATTTTTTTGCTATCCGTACACGGCAGCATTTTGCAGTTCGATAGCAATCAGTCAAACATGAATGACATTTCAGTTGGACTTTTACAAATTCTTCTTTTTCACACGCTTAGCATATTTTTGCGTCTTGTTCTTAGGTCTGTAAGCTTAATTTTGCTTGGCAGGTTGTTCTGAAACTGCGTTTTTAAGTTTGCACGTTTTACTCAACGACGTATAAATTGTTCTCGCTTAGGTAACTAGGAGGTATTTGATAAATGCTAGGATTTCTAATGGAAAGGTTTTAGGTACTTGCTTTGTGTAAAACTTTTCCTTAACCTCTTGATCTTCGTTGTTCCAATTTTTATCGTCGATCGCTCCCAGATCGGGATCCATAGTCATCATTTCCTGCCCGTGATATACGTCCCGACATTAATACGATTTCTAATGAAATCCTCTAAATTATAATGCATTAGCTTCATATTTATCACCGCTCGATATCTGGCCACTCTACATAAACTTTTACGATTGGTTATTTTAGGCGTAAAGAGTACCCAATTAACCTTTTAAGTTTGTGCGACATCGCTTAACTGTCGCTTACTATAATGGTATCGTAAATCACTAACACAAGCTATTTGTATCTGTAACTCGATTCTCGATGCGTTATCGATATGTAATTAATCGATAAAACCATCGACTTAACGTTATCGATTAATTAAGTGCCGATACAACACTAGTTAACGGTTAAGAATTCTAAATTCAAATGTACATCAAACTAAATCTTTGATTCGTGTCGTGTTTGTTTTGAATTTGGAATGCAGACGTATTCTATATTCAAATTTTTGTGTTGCCACGTTCGAATGTGGTAATGATGTTATTAAAGATTGTTTGTTATTGTCGATTTATTATTGTTTTTTTTTGTTATTGTTAAGATAATATTATTTTAAATTACGAGTAACAATAATCTGTTACGGAAAGGTCGTCCTCGTGTAGATGATGATGAAACTACAAAACATTTTCATTCAAAACTTTTTGTTTGTCAATACTAATAGAAAAAATCATCGTTTTTATTTTCAAAGGTTCACAAAAGAGCTGGCAAATGGTTCAAGGTTGCCAGGCCACTTATTACCTCGTTCAATAGGCCGCGCTCATTACCAGCTGTTAGCTGTTAGTCTGTTAGCAGTGTTAGCAGCGTACTAGTGTTAGTACAGACACTAACATATACTGGTATTATGTATACGCTTTACAGCAATTATCGACTGCTAACTACTTTATGAGCTGTTTTAAAGTTGACGGTTTAATCAATTTTGTTTGAAGTTTTAACGACTGGTTTGTAGTTATACTTAGTAATATTTGTTTATATGTATTATCTATTGGGTTTGTTAGTATTTACTAGATTTGCTACTTTCTAACTTAGGCAATTTGTCTGCATTTTTTTTTTCAATTTGCTGCACTTTTAAAAGCGAATTTTAAAGAGTAAAGTTATGCACTTGGCAAGTTATGTTTTTTATCGTACTTTTTTAGTAATTATCCTATCATGGATATAACGAAAAAGGTAGCAGGACGTAATGGACAGATATTGCCAGATTTGGAAGGTGAAAATGCGGACCCGCGAAAGATGGAAGGAGTGTGGGGGAGGCCTTTGTCCAGGAATGGTACAGAACAGGCTAGCAAAAGATAAGAAATATTTCCATCTAAGCTTCCGATATTTGTTTGCTAGTTTGCTTACAAGCAGTTAAACACCAAAAATAACTGTTCAATAGCCTCCTGATTAGAATTCAACGATGATTATGTGTTCGTCTACAACAGTGTAGCGATGAAATCATAATTCTCGTTTTATATTCGTTACAGGTGTCATGGCGCCTTTCAATTCAAAACATCTGCTCTATTAATGATATTAGAAAGAAAGTTGTTTAAGTGTCAAGTAATAACTTCGCCATATAATTTGAACATTAAAATATGTACAAAGTAAACTTTTCACCGGAAATAGGTGTTATTTTATTTTATCATGGTTAGTGCAATGTTAAATAGACACTATATTGACTAATAAAAAAAGCAAATTGACGAAAAAAGAAAAATTTAAAACATTTACAAGTCACATAGGAAAATATTCAAAATTCGAATTCTATCCAAAGGAATTGCCCATTCATAAAACATTCAATCAAATCATTCACTCACCTAATAGTGATGCGCACACCAATCAAACATCGATACACTACCAGAACCATCGATACACTCATTCATAAAGGTGTGTTTACAAACATTTGGTGAGGTGCATTAGTGAACTAAACACGCGAGCGGCGAGTTCGAGCGGGAAATTAGTCGAAACCAGTTGAAAGCGGTTAAGATTATGATAATGAGCACTCGACTCCCGGCGCCCAGTGGGACGCTACCCGCGTTCGCTATTGTTCGCTAGTTTAGACGATTTTAAACGATGTATCGATATTAGGTCCGGGAAAGGAGCCTGTGAATAACTAATAACAGCTGATTAGGTTTATCTATGAGGGAAAGCAATGCTTGCTGAGGGAAAAATTCTCGAAGAAGCCTCTAAAAATACTTTTAAGTATCAATAAAAAATTGGACAAGCATTCTAATTGTTTGTCAGATTACTTTACAAGCAACGAAAACGTAAGCATTGCGTCTTTGTTTTGTATGCAATCCGAGAGTGACCGGGTTTTAGGTGCTTTTGGTTAAGCTGTTCAATTGTTCATCCTAGCTGTCATTTGCAGATCTTTGACAGTCATTTAGGTTAGTGAAAAGCCGGAAAATCTGACACCTGTCTTGGCAAGAGGTATTGTTTGTAATCGGTAGTACCCGGTTTCACTCGGTAGTCCAGCTTAGTGAGAAATGAGACGGTAATATAGAGTTGGCTTTGAAATGTTGTCACGAAAAAACACTAAATTGATTCGGACATTTTATTGACCTGAATCACATACAAAGAATTCGGTGCAGATTAAAGAAAAAAACAAATAGCTGAAAGATATTGTTTAAGAGTTTAGATTGTCTATAAATATTACAGCCGTCTAGCTGCACTAAAGCGTTGATTTTTATTTCGTTCCAATGTAAAAACGAAAGACAAACAACTTACGACAGAGCACGCTATAAGTTATTCTATTTTGTACGACAATCACAATTCTTATAATTTTCGTATGACGCATCATGGAGCTGTTCCCACCACAGCTGAACAATACGACCACATGGAAATACCACTAATAGCTGATGATTTATACAGGATTTTGCCCTTTACCTACTGACGTTAAAGATCAGATTAGCGTAAGTGTTATTCGTAAGGCGGTGTTAACTGTGTCGAAGTCTTAACATTCATGTCTCGGGGCACTCGCCTATACCTAATAACCATCAATGATCGGGCCGATTGTGAAAAATATCATTAAAAAACCATCAGCGCTTGATGATTTGAATGTTCCACAGATGATTCGTGCGGCCGGCCATCAACCACAATCGATTCTTTATTTTTTTTTCTTAGTATTTGTTATTAAATTATTGAGCCACGTCTGAGCAGCGCTCGTTTATAGTTCGCGGTATTTAACTTTGATTTCGCGCTACCGAAAATTATCTCCATCATTGACGAGAAATAAACATTAAAGATAAAATATCAAGGTAAAAAAAATATCAAGTCTTAGATCGTGGGATTGCAGTTCGAAGAAGTTGATGAGTCTATGGTAATGATCGAGCTAGAGGATCGATAGGGTACGCCCACTTATAGATGCAGGGGGAGGGGCACAAATCGAATTAGTGAGCTCGATGCATCGATTAGCTTCGAACGTTTCGGCAAAAAACACGATTAGCCCCGAAAATCATTGACAGCCGAAAAAAGGTAACAACCGTCGGTTAATGGCGGTTTTTGTTCGAAATTCGAAGATTTGAATTCGTAATTTCAACCACAAGGCGTTCGAATCATTTGTCAGTGACAATTTTTTGGTTGCAATCGATTTTTAAATACAGGTTACAGTTTTTGTTCGAGCTGCATTCGCGCCACAAGATTCCACGTTTTTAGGGACTTGAAGCTGAAGCTTTTTTGCCCGATAATAAGATAATTGGGGTAAAAAAGTAACTAAAAATAAAATTCGGACACTTAGTGCTCATTTGCTTAAAAGACGCGGAGGCAGCGTCCCGTTTTGTTTTAGAGTGTCGCCATCCTCGCGGCGTCACTATTCGACTGCGCGCTGACGTAGGCATGGGAAAGCACGCGATTTTTTGCTCTAAACGGGACACAGGACAAATTCTTCGGGGCATCAAGGCTGTGGGAACCGATTGCATTCCGCTTGCGACTCGTAGGGAAATGCTCTTTTTACGATCCAAACCGATACGATCGGCCGATGAATCGAGTCGATTAATTACGGCGTCGAAATTCGAATGTTTGCGGAGAGTCGGTGACGTTCCTCGGTCAACACTAATTAACGGTCAGGACGACGTTCCACGTTTAATTTTTAAATATAAATTTATTTTGGAAACTTGGAACGTGCTTCCCTACCGTGTATAGTTTTTGCTTCCTAACGTCATTATTCCTACTAATGAGTTAGGTACTAAGCATTCATGATCAGCGGTTGAAACAAAAAATAAATCAAATAAAGACAGCATTGCAAATAATTATAATGATGAAGAATTTTGATGACTTAACTAATGGTCGTGCAAACCAAAACTCAACGAACCGTTAATACTTAATCCTACGCCGTAGAACAACAAATTATCTTTGTCAATGCATCTTTTTGCAGCCTGAAGTCTCATCAGACAATACGGTCCAGACTACACTCGGCTTTTTACAAGCACTGGCTGTCCTCAACATCCTTATTTTTTGCCACTCACGTCGCTAAACGATATAAAAACGATTGAATCGAAGCTCTCTCGACCTTATTCAATTATAGTGTCAATAAAATGATGCGAAGCTATAGGCCACCACGATTTTATTGATGTTAATTGTTAGTTTTATTTACAACCTCCTTTGAGTACCTGGCCGTCGAAACTTTAAAACAGGTAAGGCATAAAAAAAAGTTGCAGTTGCCGCGAAAAATGACAGTTGACAGCTGACATGAGTGACTCTGTGGTCGGCCCCTTCGTTCGGTCTGTCGTTCAATCAAGATGGGTGGCTAATCTTCCATTTATTACTATTGGTTTTGATAGCGATTATACGAGTTTTATGACTGCAAATGACGTCTTCGCGATTGAATAGTGATGTGATAGAAACTTTAATTGAAAATTTAATTGACTCGTGCACTTGATTACTTCTTGTGGTATTATATTTGATTAGTGATGTAGAAAACGAGACTAGTTTTATTTTAAAGTCAATCTGAATACCGTCTCAATTATTATTAAAGCTGCAGAAGAAATTGCTGTTGTTGAACTGAAATGTACTCTATTGTCAATGTGTAAAGTAATTTTTCAGTTGTAATGTGGTTTTGCAAAAAGCTACGAACTTTACGTCCAACACTACTTTTCTTGTAATAAAAACGATTAAAAGAAATGCAGTTTATGGTTACATTAATTACCGTTTTAATTAGAAATCTATTTACTTTCGCTATTTTACGATTTCTTTAATGCAACTTTACGGAAATATTGGTAGCTTTGTTTATAGAAAAGACTATCATTTGGTGTTTTTATACATATATTTATTCCTAGGTTCTTAGGTAGCTTCACCTGTATGGTATAAGTTACTTACTTTTACTATAAATAAAAATTCATGACGTGAAGACAATTCGTTAACTTTTTTCAAAAAATATTTTCAAAAATTTATAAAATTATTTTTCAGTAAATAGGTAGCACTGTATCATAAAAAGGAAGAGTTTTAATAAAAGATAATTAACTTTAAATAGCCGTATAATGTTAACTTTAAGGTCAGCTGACAATTTCGTCCTTCACTTTCGAACGCAGCTTGTAATTCCTCCAAGTACACACAAATCCATATTAATGAAGTCCAAAGTCCCGCAATATACACTGACATATTAACGAACACGCGAACACAGCTTTAAAATGCATATTTATATGCAAAATAGTAGAGAAACATCATAAAATTAACTACGAAATTAAAACAAAGCGTCCTTGCAAACTTCTAATCGATAAGTGCAATTCGAGGCACGGACTATGCAAATTTTGTATGTAAATATGCTTTTTAATCAATGTTAAGGCTTAGTGTACTAACAATACTATCGGAAGGCAGCATTCAAATGTGTTCTGTATCAGCGGGACGAATCGGTAGCCCGTTCCTTGAACGCGAATGAATATTTATTTCGCATAGCAGTTTATATGATACTATTGTTCGTAATTTGTCGTTTAATGTCGTATCGGAATCTAGAATAGGGATGCGGAATTGAAATTGGAATTGTTTTTATTGGTCTGGATTTTGAATTTCGAATGTTTTCGTTTTTAAAGTAGGTTCGTTTGAAAATAGAATTTGCTTTACTACTAGTTTCGATCACATTTGAATATGTAAATTTTGATTTTTCAAATTTGAATTTGGAATTTAGTTCTGAAAAATTCTAGTTAAATTGTAAATTAAATAAATAGTCAAATCACTGTCCATAAGACAGACGCTATATTCACACTAGCATCAATAGCAGTTTCATCAATTCAGATACATCTGCAAGTAGACCAAACAAACTACAAAAGAACTAATTAACAAATCACAAAATACCCAACCATCGTATCATTTAGCATTCTTCAAGGAGCCATTTTGACCCTCCATAGCGGCCATTTTACATGTTAATTTAAACGTGTCTGCCATTCAGGATCGATGTTATTATTCAATATTAACACACATTAGACGATAATGCGACGCGTAATCATTGAATGGCGTTTGACATAGCCAATGCCGTGTCATAGATCAGGACTCATTATCTATGATATTCACTTGAAGATTTATGCTGTTATTTCTGTTTAAATTTCGAATTTAGATTTGAATTTTGTTCATTTGAAAATGGAATGTAGAGACATAAACGTCGCTTTGGGTTAACCCTCAAATAGTAAATGATATCTAAATATAATATTATGTTTTTTTATTATAATTGGTTATAAAATAATTCTACAATATTTTTTTGTCGATTTATACAAGATCGAACTGAAGCGTCTTAGTCAACTACTCTGTGAAAAAAAAACATCGAAACTTAGTAGTTTTGATGCCTAATAAAATTAATAAAGATTTTATATTCCCAAATCAATTAATAGCTACACTAATTAAACGATTCCTATGAGCATTAAATCTTTAAAGTTCAGAACTAAAGAGCACATTTACATAAGCCATAATTACTGGATATTACCGACTATTAATCTTTCAATATATAAGTTTTTATAGCGATTCCTACATAATGATTCGGACTCATCAACTGTTTCCTTTGTGTGGCAACATCCTGTGACCTTACTATTGACGATACAGATCTCCGTATCGCAATAGATCAGATTAGTTTCAACTATTGTATTGTTTTGTAGGTAATAATTATTTATTGTTGCGCCTTTAGGGGTTGCTGCTAAGATAAAAATGATTAGTATTTTTTTTCTGATCTTATATAATAGTTTTCTACCAAAAAAATAAAAGTTTGTATTCGCTAGTAGTGTCGATTTCAATTTAAGAGTTTCTTGTGCTTGGGCTGAGAGATTGTTTGAAAGAGTTACTGTGGCTCTGGCACGCAAAGGAACACAGGTGGGTATTAATCAGTAAAATTCTCATACTCCCCCTCGTTTCACCCAGAATGATAATCTTTAATGCTTTCTCACCAAAAAAAGGGTTACGTATATCCAAACGAAAAAAACTTGTCACAAGGCTATCTACCACAATTTGAATCTACTCAACTGCTTTCATATTTAATAAAAACAAACACTTCTTCTAAACACCTAACTTTAAATCACAGTTCATTTTACAAGCTACCTCCATAACTCACAAAATCCTTTAAGACTAGCCCTGTACCCGCAAGGTGCGCTAACCTCGGCGTCTACGCAGTTATTGCTAATTCGCCGATGACAATTAGCATACGAGACAATACAATAATCACGTCTCGATGGCCGCCCGACCCGCGGGTTCTGCAGGTTAATTGTGTCTCTAATGTTCCTCTATTAATTGATTTTGGTTCTGAGTTATTCTGTATATTGATGGATTGTGAATTGTCGTTTATTTTTTTATTGTAACCAATATTATTTTGTCTTTACATCAACCTAAGGTTGACAAGAAGTAAATGTCGCAGGCATTTTGTCCGTTTCTTTATTTAAGTGTGAAAAAAAAACGCAAACATATTTTGTTATATTGATTTAATACAATATTTTTAAACGTCAATAGTTTTTGTTATTTTGAACTAAATTAGGCCAATGTTTCCTAGTTGACTACTCTGCGAAGAAAGACCGTAATAAATTGAACTAAAGTCCCTTATTAAGCCTATAAAATTGCTAGAGTTAAAAAAACACTTATTTAACTCTACATTTATTGCGTAATACGTTAAATAATTTTATTTTAATTAATAAATGCGAACTAAACAAAATATTACATAATAGAGCTTCTTTTATACTTAAAGCCACTTATAACCAAGTTTTACTTTTTGGTAACGCAATAAAATTATTAAACACTAGTTGATTGTCCCTCAAAAACGAGAATGACCCTGCTACGTTGTCTTATAAACTATCGGTATTCAATTGTTTCGAATAGTTCGAATAATAATAGGGGTATATGAAGACCCCTGTCGCATTTACAGGGTTAGCTACAATTGTTATCGTGTTGGCAATATGAAAAGATGTTGTTTTGTTCAGTAAGTTGGTAGTGTGTGTGCTTTGATTGGTAGGTTAGTAACTATTGCTTGTTTTTCTTGGAATTACCTTTTTTTTCTTTAGCGTTCTACTGTGAGACGTTTTGTATTTCTGTTTGGGTAAGATGCTTCTTTTCTTGTTACGTAACTCAGGATCGGTCAATGTGGTGACATTTGAGGAAACCCAATAACTAGGAGTTGATGTCATTCGGCTAAAATGATGAGGATAGATAATTATACTCTTTATTGTAAGCCGTAAAAAATATAGTAGGAGCTTAAAAACAAAAGAGAAAATGAAGATCCTTAGTCTGTAACCTTACCTGTTGCCAGAACTGCGCGAGTAGATATATTCTCTCTTTCTTGAAGAGCCAGTCCATCGAGTGCATAGCTTGCACCTCCGCCTCAGGTGCGGCGGGCAGGCTGGCCGCGCCCGTGGGGTGCATCCGTCCTGGTCTCAGGCCCGGCTCATACTGACCACGTCAACGGCAACACACACCACAACATCAACCGTTGACATTCTATTTTCAAAAATGACAGAACTTCACCATCGATTGTTCTTTCCTTTGCCTCGCGTGTCAAATGCTTTTTCTTTTTTACTTTCTTGTTCAGCCTGTAACAAAAAAAAAGACGATTGAAAGGGGAAGGTTTCGTTTTTCATCGATTCTATTGTCTGTAGACAATCGGCCACTCGGTTTTCGTGTCGAAACTAATTTGCTTGCCAAGTTTGATCAAAGCGATAGCTTACGAAAAAGTAAATTGACAGGTCGAATCGAAAAGAACAATCGGGAGGTAGACGATTGTGAAATACAAAAGGGAAAAGAATGAAAAATGGGTGCGGGTTTGTCAATGACGTAAGTCGTTAGTATTGGTCAAAGGACAAAGATTACTAGCGGTCGAGTTTTGACGATAATTATAGTCTGTATTAACTGTTTGCCATTCTACTTAAGTTGTAATTTGTCGAACAGGAAAATAGGTTAAAGTGCGTTGGCGGGTGTCTGGTAACTTGTCGCCGCCATTGTGAAACTTAAGCTAAGCTAAACATGTTACTTTTAAAGCCATACTTCGGAAAAACCTTTAATTATAAACGCTAACAATAGTGATGGTCATAAAAAAGAAATAGCAAAAAAAACAACACCTGCCATAAATGTTAATATTTGAAAATCGAACACCTTATTCGAATATTGAACATACATCCTGGAATTGTATTCCATTTTCAAATAAAGAAAGTCGTTATTTTTGCGGGAAAAACGGTTTTTAGCTCGTTACACGAAGTCGTTTGTTTCTTTATTTAGTCCATGTTATAGTAAATACTAAATAGTATAATAAAACATGTAAAAACTTATCGCCACCCAAACAAAGAGCCGTAAACTGCTACCTGTGAATTTGTGAGGCTGGCCCAAGCCATGGACTTTGGCGACATAAAGGAGTTGCTTTTTCTAACTACCGAATTTTTTTTGCGGAATTTATTGGGTTTAACTAAATTATTTGGTAATATTTAGTCTTTGTATATATTTAGTATATAGTTTTTTTTAAATTACGCAAATAAAAATACCCTTAGAATGTCAAGATTAAGATAATAATAAGTAACTCTTGTTTAGTTATTCAAATAAATGTAGAAACTTATGGCATTGCTTTTTCGCTAAAAATAACTTTAGTTAAAGGTTATTCTAATTTTGTGTTTTTTTTTTAAATAATTTTACTGTGTATTTAGGTACTTAGTAAAAACCAATGTCTTCATCTTTCTAGTTTTTAGTGTGTAATTTTTTTTTTACATTTTTCCCGCTTCTGTCTCCCAAATTACACAGCCCCCTCAAGTCGGCCGCTAGGGTTGGTACGTTGAATTACAGCCATGTCAATCAATAAACATGATAAGTGCGGGACTTTCGTGCTAGCCGATATGCAAACAGGATTGCTCGCCTCACGAACGTTACACGCGTTGAATCGATTAGTCGATTGTACGAATCGATTGCTGATGTTAATTAGTTGACACTAAATGTGACAGTACAGGCTGTGTGATTAGATGTCTGTGCGTGGAGGAAAGCAGAGACAATGATGTAAGTAATGTTAGTTGTATTGAATTGTGGAGTTGGTTGAGTCATGTCAATTTGCAGTCAAGCATTAGTTTATGGTACGTAAAAAAAAAAGTATGGATTTCTTGAGTACCATGTTATACAGTAATAGAGTTGCCAATATTTTTTCAAACTTCAAGTCATATTCTTAATATTATAGTCTTTCTTATATAGCATGGGTTGGGTGACAGCAGGACGAAAATATGCATCTTTAAGATGAAAGAACAGGATAGATAGCACATTGTATGAGTCTAACAGCTGTCACCGAAACCATCCTATAACAAATTTAGTATAGTAAGTCACTAATCTTCAAGAAAAACAAAGGAAAATTATTGCAGAATTACTAAACAAAAAAACTGAAATTAAAATTTAACTGATTTCCCTATTTTAAAGTGAGTCACCGAGCCTGACAAAATATATGGCTGTAAGCATCCACTTTGCGGCCGTTCGTATTAGTTAATATTCATTAGCGAGGGAGGTCAGATGCTACAGATAAGCTGCAGTCGTTATTAGTAACGCTTTACCCCACGTATTGTTAAATTTGTGTTACATATTACACAAAACAAATTAATATTTAACTCTATGACAACAATACCACAGGAAAATTGGCTTAACATTTACATCTAAAAATAATTTTGACAGCTCGCGTAATTGACATAATTTTGACAGTCAAATGTCACTCTAAACAACACTGACACTTTTATTCTAAATGTTAATAGTGGAATATGTTATTTTTAATTGGCAGTAAAAAAGTTAGTAGAGTCTATATTTTTTCTTAGAAACTATCATAAAAACGGAAGCAAGCGTCGAATTCTACTGCCATCTTAATAAAAAAAGAAATTGGCCCTTTGAATTAATTAACAGAGCTAACAACAAAAAAAATTGAAACGTCAATTTAAAAAATCGAACGTCAGCTTTTGGTTTTTGCGTTTTGACAGTTGAACTTTTTTTTTGATGGAACTAAAGTCAAAGGTAATAAGGATTACTTTGTAAGAATTTTAGATTATTCGATAGATATTGGTAAGTTGGTTAAGTTTGTCATCGATAGTAATCTCTGGTCGCGTGCTGGTCGCCCGTTCACTGCGTCCCCTACTACAATGGCTTCTAACAACTTTATTTTTCGACAAAATCTTAAAATATGTCTTGGAATATAATATAAATTAACTGTGAATTAGAATTGTAAATTATTTTGTCGTGTGGCTAAGTGGCTTGTGTCGTGTACTTGTTCGCTCGAAATTGGCGGGTAATTGAAAGCTGTTGAAGTTATCGTTGACTAGTGCTGTGGTGAACGAAAAGATGGTTTCCTCTAGAGGTGTCCATGTCCATAGACAATTTATGTTTCTAATAGATACAAAAATTATTTCAAATTGCTAGTAGGTACCTGTGTTCGTTTATACGTGTCAACGAACTTTTTAACAAAAAAAATAAAGTGTTTTTCAATAGACTTTTCCGTTCGACGCATTTTTTAAATTTTACGACCGCCACGAAACACGGAAAGTGAACTGTCCCAATGATAAACAACTAACATATAAGTTTTTAATATCTATTAAAGAAATCGCTCCTATAATACTTTCTTCCTTCATACCGAACCTTAGGCGCATCATTATAATGATTTAGTAAAGCATTAAAAACTATTTTACGACTATCCAAAGACTACTCAACAAAAACGAACGAATACACGGCCGCAAACATTTTTATCACTGTTGTAAATAAAAAATACCCTCAAATTCTAAAATACATCGAAGAAATCTAATACAATGCACACAAATCATTCCTTTGGAAACCTTCATGACTTTTATTTTCAGTGGGTAAGGTATATTTTCGTGTGTTTTTCAGTTTTTGGGGGGTAAATAAAATTTTGGCGCGCAAACGACCGATAGAGAACCTTGCTATAGTAAAATCTATCGTGCATCGAAATCGTTGTGTTCGTGACGGAAAAGTTCGCTAGTACCATTCAATCGATGCCTTTTAGTTCGGCGTTTTTTCACTAACTTTCTAACCTAATTATTTATTCACATGCAACGGGTTTGGAGAAAAAAAACTTCGGGTTGAATTCCAGTGGCGTTTTATCCTTTTTTCGGAGTTATTGTAGAATCTTGTGATTATTTGTGAATATAGAAACAGATATTTAGCTATAAACCATCAGAGAGATCAATCTGATTACAAAAAAGTTTACCAAAACTCGCTCAAATGCAATCGAAATGAGGATTTCAATAAAACGATTGTCATTCCATAAAAACGCTAGACCAAACAATCAAATCCGGCGAAATGACTTCGAATTTCAAAAAGAATCAATTCCCAGCTCTCTGAACGTTCCATTTCTAAATACCTTCCCCTTCCGTTTCCTTTTGTTCATATCGACACCGAACTTTGTACCAGATATTAGTCATGTTCGGCCATTTTGTTTTTATGTTCTTTTTTTAAAAATCTGTTGCGGTCTTCGCTTGTGCTCTTTGAACTACGCTCGACGTTCTGAAATTCGATTATTTCATTTCTGTTCTTTGATTGATGCGTTTTTGTTTTCTCTTTTTCGAGCAGAGCGGTTTTCGAACGTGTGCTAAGTGCCCTTTTGTCGTATTGGTTTAAAACGAGTGTACTTTTATTGAATGGAGTTACGTTTTTTAGGATTTGTGTTCGATTCGGTGCAGTGAGCTGTGGATGTAGTTTTTAGTAGAGAGAGCGTGCTGTAACAGTGGCATCAACATGAGAACTTTAACGACGTCTTCGTGTTTATAGCCACTCAAACCTTTCTTTAGTCCATAATATTAATCAATAAGCTCATTAAAACTATTAATTTACGTCTATTATAAACAGACATAAAACGGCGCCTCAACACTAAGCATGTACAAGAAAAAAATATTTTAAACCAATTACTTGGCCGTACGACAAATAACGGTTATCATTTCAATAAACATTAATTCTACGAAATTATCAATTTCACTTGCGATAAGGTACATCACTTTTTAACGTCCCCCTATCACGATAGTGACGCGCCATTCGATTATTAAATGGTCGATTATCGATACAGTTGTATCGAGTCGCGTGTCTGTTTATCACTGGCAGGTGCAATGGTCAATTTCTTTTTTTTTTCGATCGCCATTATGTTATTGTCATAGTTTTCTTTATTAAAATTGTATAACAGTATAAATATTGTGTGTCACTGTGGAAAGGTCTTGTGTGTGACCGTAATATGTCGAACGTTTTGATGTTGCGGTCGGTTTAATAGGTCAGAAAGAGTTGCGTGTGCCAAGGTGTGTTCTAACAATTTAAAGTATTACTATTAAAAAATGTAAGTAAGTAACTAAGATGTATTTATGAAAACAAAAAGAAATGAAAGAAGTTGACGCAGCCATATCCATAGATTTTTGTGTGTTACAGACTCTACAATACATATATGAAAAATTTAACAAACCTGCAATTGATTGTAAAGATTTAAAGTAAGTAAGAACAGTAATGCCTGCTAGGGCTGAAGGATTGTTCAAAAGTGTTACCGTGGTCGATTAGGTGTTATGCCAAAAAAAACTAAATATTAAACACACAAATCTACAACCTAGGGGAGCAGCTAGACTCTTTAAGTCAAGAGTGAATAGGTTACTTCTAAGCTAGCGTGCTCCTTCGTTGGACACATCATCGTATCAATGCTATATATAGTATCTAATAAAAATAAACGCGTTGATTTTAACGTTATAAAGTAACGTTTTGTATGAATTAGTTAAAATGCGTTGATTTAAACGTTATAATCTAACGTTTTATGAGACTCAATAAGTTCCTAAAAATGTAAAATCAATAAAGGAAAACGTTTGCAACAATACGGACGACATGCACTAATAGGTGTAATCTATCGGAATTAATAATTAGCCACAATAGCTGAGGCCTGTTGAATGGACGAGAAAAAATAGCGTTGTCATGAATGAGTCAAGTACAAAAAATGTATCCTTCACTACACAAGTGACTGAATAAAAAATACATGTATAGGAAATCATTTGATTGTTAGGTTTTTAGATTTTCATTATTTTTTGTGCACAGTGAGATTTTCCAAATTGGGCAATTGATTTTTTCAAGTTATTTTTTAATCAGTTTATATGTATATCTGCGAGATGTACTAACTTAAATAGGTGGACTTAGTTTTTTTAGTCAGTTTTTATATCCTATCTGGTTGGGCGATATGCGATATAACTTCGATAGATGGATTGTATTTTACTATTATGGTTAACTATATAGGTGCGTGAAACTTTGCAATATTTTTATGGACTGTAGATGGAGGAGTATTCAGGATTAGAACAGACAGAGAAAACAGCTGTAAGTGGTAGAGGAGATGCATTTACTCCCTTGAATTTATAAAAAGCGATATCGAAGCAACCGTAATCTGTACTATAAGCTAAAGTGTCTGATGGAACGCGCTAATCTCAAGAACTACTGGTTAAAATTGATTATTTGTTTTCAGTGTTGGGTTGCCTTATTTATCGAGGAAGACTAGCAGTAACCAAAGATGTGAATGAAGGTGCGGAGGTAAGTACCTACCTAAACTATAAAATAAGGGTATGGTAGTGAAAGAAAAAGATCAATTACATAATTTTACTGCAAATTTTCATACAAAATGTATAGGAAATAGTTACAAAAAACTCACAATAAAATATTGGTAAACATTATCACAGATTTAAAACCCATTTTACATATAAAAAAATTACTACGAGTATAAAGTAATTATGTCTATGTAGCAAGAAGCTGTCATCAAGTAACATTAATTACAAAAAGTATCGCGTATTTGAACAGGTAATTAATTAAATATGAGTAATGTACAGTGCATTATTGCATTTCCAATGGCGGTTTATGAACACATTTGTATGCAAAACGACCACTAGTAGGCGAGTGTTAAAATTTAATATGGCCGCTCGCAAATATCCAACAATTTTTTTTTACTTTCGATTACTTAGTAAGTACTTAAGTTTTACAACCAAATACCATTAGTTTCAACTTAAAACTTACTAGACAATGCTAAAATCTGCATAGTGGATACAATTTATTGGTTTGCAAAACTTCTGCTTTGCAAATCTATTTTGTGTAATAAATCCTTCAAGCCGACATTGAAGCATGTCAAACTGTGGTTGAAACATTGCAGTGTACTGCTTAACATAATTCATTCGAGATACCTAATAAACCTAGAAATAAAGATAGAAATTAAACCCAAACTCAAACAAAAAAAAAATCATATTTTTCTTTAAATTTTATTTTGACAGATTAAAAACAAAAATAAAAAAGTTTGATTTATTTTATTTTTTCTTTATTTTTTACTAAGTTTGAATGTCACTTTTGTCGGCCAGTGTACCGATAGGCTTCACACGCGACTCGCGACTGGCATTACTTATGCCGTCGCTCAAACGTTCGCTATGATCGATTGGACTTTATCTAAGCGACAGAAACTATGACCTACGGAATTAAGGCTTCAGGCTTTTTGGCCTTTTTTTAAATGTAGTAAGTCTTATTGAATGATAGTTCATCGGCTACTACTTAGTTAACTTGTATGTACTTTCTTCTACAGGACTTTTTTCTATCTATATGTAGAGTCTTGTAAATTAGCGTTTTGTTAAAATTACACTCCTTAAATATCATTGGTTTTGCTAGTATGTTTAAATTTTTGTGAGAAGTATAGGTACATGACTGAATTAAATAAATTAGGTAGGTATAAGTTTGAATAGTGTAATTGGCATCTGTCTTCTATTTAAAACCAAATAAACAAATGTTAGGCGTCTGCAAAATGAAATAATTCCGTAATTAAGTAATGATTATACGTATCGATCAATTGTAGTTACTACTAGTACTGGTTAGTTAGGTAGAGCTACAATTGATCGATACTTAACTTTTCCCCTCCCTAAGCGTTATTATGATTAATAGATACGGGATGATACAGTAAAAAAATTGTTACTTGTACCATTTTTTTTAACTTCCGAAGACTTCCTCCTACACCACTTTACTGTTACACGTATCGCAGCACTGCCCATTTTCAGTGTCACAATGTTGCCCTACAAAATAAATGACACTTCCCTAAATTAACAAAAAACGTAAAATAATGGTAATACTAAATATACACTAGGGGATAGTTATTGGTTAATTTAAAATTCATTTGGGATTTAATGTCGTGTGAGTTGACATAATAGTGTGCTTAAAAAACTCAATCGAAGGGGAGATAGCTATAAAAAATTAGTTTATGACTAAAACAAAATATGTTCATGTGTTAATGAACTTTCAATGAGAGGATGAGATGAGAAAAAATGGAGGAGGGCTTCTTAAGTAATATTTAGTATGATTTAGCGTGTGATTGACGGAAGAGTTGAAAAAGATGATGTAACGGTTGGAAACCCCCAGTCTTTAGTTTCAATGTGACAGATAAATGAGTAAAAACCGCAGGATTATTGAAGGTTTTTCGCTTACGAAAGTTTTAAAATACACGAGGATGATAATACTTTAGATTAGAGAGTATTAAATCGAGATAATAACCGTGAGATGATATGATATGGACCAAGTGTACTGCCCTGAAGAAGAGTGCTATATTGAAACGAACGCAGTAACCTATGGCATGTGTTATAGTTGATAGCCTGTGCCATTTCACTCTTAGAAAAAAACCCTTATTCTACTCCTTTCATTCATGATTTTACAACCAGAATATAGTGAAACTTGGTAATGGAACCTAGGTAAATGAGAAACCTCCATAACTGGTACCTCTGTTGGTGAGACAAAACTAACCTCTATATATATCTGAGATTAGTTCCTTCGATTTGATAGTAATACTACCTCTATAATTGAGACAGCAAGTATATTTTACCTCTCATTTTCTTTAAACAGTGAATCATGTTTTAAGTTCAGTCACGGTAGATCAGATCAATTTCCTCCCAATAGATGGACACAATACTCGATTGACTAAGATAATAGTATGTTCAATTATCGGTACACGCATCTCACATAACTTCACGCTATCTCCCACAGATGAGGGGGCAAAAAATCACATCCGAATGTGTAATATTGTACTACTGTTTTTTGTTATATTGTGTTTATAGGGTGACTGTGAACTCTGTGTTCTAGGAAAGGATGTAGTTTGCACAGCATTAGTTTCGTCATTGGGTTTTCTAACTGTAAAGGACCAAGGACCTGGGCAATACATCCGTTCTTGATTCGCTATTGTTGTTAATCTGATGAATGAGATTCACGATGACACAGTCAATCACACCCAAGAGATGTCAGTTGATTCTTGTTTCAAAGGTTGACTTGTTACAGATTGAATCTTTTTTTTCCCCAACCAATATCTAAATAGTACTGGGTGTATCTCTTAATGAACTGCGTCTAGCACAATGCCAGGGTGAAGCTGCTGCTCAGGACATGCGGCATCTGCTGTGCTGCCCAGCCTGCAGAACCAGTTGCACTTTACAGGATCTCTACGATACCAATAATAATAATAGAGCAGTACAGATTGCCAAATACTGCTCAGCAAAAAATTTTAAGATTACATCGACACGAAAAGAAGACGAATTAACGGCGAGCCTTCGATAGAAGATGATCAGCTAGGAACATTATTTGTTTAGTTGTTCTTCAACCCTCGATAACATCTTGATCAAGAACTTGATCAAACCCAATCAACTTTCACTTAACAATATTAATACTAAATATGGTTCTTATGCAAATTAAGATTTATTACTAAGTATTTACTTGAACACTAATTGGTTATTTGCATATTAACCTGTTAAGGTCATAAGGGTTTGTTGATATAGGTCTTTCTAGAAAGTTTGTAGCAACATTATAATTCATGCTGAATGGAGTGGACAACAAATTTATGCATTAACTTGATCTATGGCATGGCACGATAGGCTAGTGTTTGGCTCCTATCTCATTATGATGGTAAGCGATGATATGGTGAGCGATAGAGTATGATTTTCTGTCAGTATGTTTTTCAAGGGTCGCGGGAATCCGATGGATGCGAGACGCACGGGACCGGTCGCTGTAACGACGCTTGGGGGAGGCCTATGTCCAGCAGTGGACGTCTTTCGGCTGAAGTGATGAAGTTTTTCAATCTAGACTTATAGACTCTAAGATAGGGGATACACAGACTTCCACAGGGATTTTCACTTCTGTCAGTGTTCTTGCGATCAATGTAGAAATTTTAACGCAAGCTATAAGAATCAGAAGGTGCTTGAAAGAGAGGAAGAGAGACGAGCATAAGATATAAAGCCTTTCGACGCCTACGTTCGTATCGTGAACGTGGGCTCCAAAGAAGTAATAAGTAAGACGCTGGTAGGTAAAAGGACACGGTTCTATTTTCCACTTCCTTAAACCACACTAATAACATTGGTAAAAAATAGACTGGTAGAGAATGCCTTGTTGCATAAAGTATGCCTATGCAACACTATAATAAGTGCGGTTAATATATCAATAAAAGCTTAATAGATTTCGAATAAGCTCCAAAATTTTCACTCAGAACTATCCCAATATCTTCCATAGCGTGTCCACCCTTTAGATCCAAGGCAGTATGTCATTACACCCTCGCGTGGGACGTATATTTCGGGAGAGCTGTCGATGCCGACTGCCACGGCTACATCAATAGCTTGGGAGAGGATATTGATGGCACCAGTCTTTTAAACCTTATTGAGTTCATGATGAATGGTAATGGGGGCATTATGGCTTTTTGAGGAAGAAAAGACGCAGTCTCTTCAGATTTTAATGTACTATCGCGAGTCTTTACTTGAAACATGGTGTTTTGGGCATAGTTGTGCGGGCCTCAAAAGACCACTTTTTTCGAATCGTATTAAGTCGTATTTAATCGTATAGTATGAATCATATTTTTTTTCATTCAGGAATATTTACAAGAAATAAATTGAGTATGATTCGGTTAATTTGTGCAACCACTTTACGAATATTAGAAGAATTGCTTAAGATTTGCTAGGAATTCGGGACATGATTTCCTTTTAGATGAATTATTAAATATGACCTTTTGCGGCCAGCTGGTCGTAGTGTCAGTATTCTTTAATTATAGCACTGTTATTAGGTACTAGATTTTCTGAATGAAGACAAATATAAGGTACCCGTCAACGGGACGTAAGAAATAGTAATCATCAACGAAGAACCAACAACAATCTAAATTAGAATTTCTTATCAAGAAACTCCTAATCACGAACCCAACCAATCGAATTCCACTCACATAATCAACGCAGATAGTCTTCATAACTCCAATGACATTAATATCGACACTGCTGGCGAGTTGCTCGACAATGACAAACTGACTGACCATACATACATATATACAAACACACAAACACACACAAGATGATGTAATGAAGAGCAGGTGACTGAAGCGGGTATATTTAGGCCTGATTTAGGGATGTACGGGCTAATAGATGTAGTTGTAACTGAATCAATTTATGATTCGATTGTTGTAGTTCAAAGCGTTCTTTCGAAGGCGTTTGATTGGTTTTAGCTTTGATTTTGAGCGTTGTTTTGGTCTGATTTAGATTGTATGTTGTTTTTGGTTAAATAACTTTAGTAATTTTAGCAGTAACGGAACTTTTTGAAATGTTTAATGGTTAATTCTTAGTAAAGTAAGTATCGCTCAGATGTTGTAATTGAAAAATTGTAGCAAGCGATATAGTTTAAAATTTTGGAAAAATCCTTCCAACATCTTCAAAAACTATACGTTAGACTTAGAATGAATCAGTTTTGAATGAGAACAGATTTAGACACACAGTCAGATCTTTGTCATCATTATACCGTGTTACTCTCTTTACCTAGCCATCAATATCTTTTATGTCTATCATAACCATATTTAATATCTCTGCCTGACATTTTGTCATCTGGCAAGGGTTCAAAACTATTGAATATTGGCAGGTCACTGGGAATTGCACAACTGTTATTATGACTAACTTGTATAGTTAGATTAGAATGGCAAGTTATTTTAACCACAGTTACATTGTCGTTGTCAAAAGGCGTGGTTAAATAATTGGGTTATTTTTGACGGTGAATTATTAGTAGGTAGTGTCTATGATATTGATTTAGATTCAATGGCTTTATCTGGTTTAAGTGGTGATTGAATTATTGATGACACTTGCAACTGCTATTTATGTAGCCGTGAAGACATCTAATGGTATAGTAAGTGTTAGGAAGATTGATAGCACCTTAACTTACTTTAGGAGAAAGAAAATGCTGGTAACAAAAATATACATAACTAAATATAGAAAAAACATGCCAAAAAGTTCCAAAAAAGTCACTTTCAAGCAGTCTGACGCATTTGGTTTCATATCGGTCAAAAAGCATGCATTAAAGTACCTAAGTAACAACTAGCAACACAACCTCAAACCGATCATAACTTTAAAAAGTTACCAAAAAGCACAAACATTCCGCCGAAAACGTCGAACACTGCAAATTGATAGGAGCAGAAGCTAACAAACATTATGGTGTAAAAATTGTCACCCAAACTTCATCAAAGCCGCTCTAGAGTCCATCCAAAACCGATGTTACTTCAATCCTTTATTTGTACAAAGCTCAACTAACCAATTTTATTACCATCGAAGCTTCGAACATATGGCAAAATCGGTGCCTCCGATGACTGAAAAAAAAGAAAAATTTGTTCTCTGTCCCTCTTTGTCGTATAGCACTGTCCTTCTCTTCCTCCACATGTGTTTCCAGTCTGGGATCAATGGATATTGTCCTTTTTTTCGAATAGTTTTATTAACGGGTTGATACAAAGAAGTTATTGGAGTGATTATTATTTGTTTATCTTGAGTTGTTCGTATATTATTATAATGATTTGAAAGATATGAGATCTAGGTCAGTTTAGGACTAAGATTCATTACAAATCAATGTATGAAGTCATAGCGTAAGTGTGGCATGATCAGCCTCGAGAGTTCCCAATGCTGCAATGTAAGCGTCCTCTCTAGGACAGGGAATGCCTACCACGCGGATCCAATGCAGATTGGAAGATGTCACATGTCTTCGAATTATAGATTCTAGGAAATGCCTGTTTTCTTACGATGTTTTCCTTGAAGCCTTATATGTATAATGTTAATTGCTATTAACAAAAGGTTTCAAGTGACATTCATTTTACGAGCTAGTACATTATGTCCAGCAGAGGACGTCTTTCGGCTGAAATGGTGATGATGATGACGGGAAAATATAACTGTCTCTCTAGCCGGAATGCCGTTTTCCATGGCGGCCGTATGCGTGCTTTTGACTTCACAGACCATTGAGACTTCTCTTTCTTATTAGCAGCTTTGAAGCTTTACAACTTCATTTTCCCATATTTTGTCTTATCAGAGCTAAAAAACAATTCCAGGCACAAGTAAAAAAAAAAATAGTCTCTGAAATGCAAGCTTCCCCCTACTTGCCCCCGAATCCCCTTAGCTCGTCCGGCAAGTGTCAGTATGGTCAGCATCTTTGTTATCGATACGCGCGTCGATAATTTGGCTAGAGTCCGTCTAATGAAAGCGCGACCTGAGAAAAAGAGGTTAAATCCAAAAAAATTGTATGTGGTATTACTAACTAGTAGGAGAATCATGTCTTGACACTTATCATTTTTTTTTATTTCCTTCAATTGCGTGCGGCTGAATAATGTTGCCAATTAAATTTTAAAAAAATCTCCAGGTCGCGCTTTCATTAGACGGACTCTAGTTCTCTGATATTTTTGGACATTATTTCATTGACGAGGAGCTCGTGGCTAGATAATAACAGCCACACAGGTCGATCTTCAAGGTTAAGCAACGCTTGCCTAGGTTGGTCTGTGGATGGGTGACCATCTTAACATAACGAGTTTCCTCCGTGCCTCGGAAAGCACGTTAAGCCGGGACCAACGGTCATTTGGTGTCATTTGTAGATCTTTGGCAGTTGTTACGGGTAGTCAGAAGCCAGTAAATCTGACTCCAGTCTTGCCATGAAGTACTGTGTTACCCCAGCTAATGGGTTGTGGAGGTCTGGTAGGCAGCCGCTCCTTGTAAAATACTGGTATTTAGCTAAATCCGGCTTGACTGGAAGCCGACCCCAATATAGTTGGGAAAAGGCTAGGCAGATGATGATGATTTCATTGACGTCAAGCGTCAAGTTAATGTGACCGAGTTGTAGGTATATTCTCTCGTCTCTTTGTGTCTTCTCATTGACAAAAACCGTTGATTCGTATGGCATCGTATGTTTCCAGACGGCCGATAGCCATTCATGAGGCGGTTACGGTAATAATACACCATTAATTGATCTATATGCCCCGTGACTGTGTTTGTTAGTGATATGTTACACCGAGTGGTGTGGGGGACAGGCGGAGGCGGGAGCGGTTTCATTGGGCGATTTGATTTGTACTTTTTATTTTAAATTTTTTCTTCCGCCTGTGTTTAAATGGTGTGATTGGTTTTGGCCGTTCTGTTTAAATGAAATAAATAAATAATAAATTAGGCCAATAAAATTCAGTTAAGACTTCAGAGGCCTTACTAAAACGTGTAATGTCAAGCGTGCAAGCGAGAAAAAGTTCCTTTAACTGTTTACTTTAGATTGTCTAATTGATCGCGTTAAGAGCTTCTGGTAGAGCCTCAGTGCGCTGAGGGCGAGTTGTTTTAATTTTGTTGAGACAATCGAAACCTTTATCCCGTTTGCTTTTTTGATTGGAACGTGTCGATCGTGTTAACGTAAAGCAAAGACGTATTAGGCTCTGGAGGATAGAATGGTACTTTTGAATTCGATGTTATAATAATTAACTCAAACTATAATAGTATTGATTTCCCAAATGCTTAAAAATAGCATGTCTGTGTATTATTATTATTAAATAAATAAAAATGTTTTATTAATAAAATTTTTTGTTGTGCATTACGTTTTGGTTGTAAGTTCTTATAGCCCTTCCAAAGGTTGTCTGATAGATATAGCTGTCAGCGATACGACTGTCATTGTACTCATATATTTAAGTTCTTATGGAAGGTCAAAATAGTTTTGTAACTTTTATGGTGTATAATAAAGTTTATTATATTCTATGTTCTCTTGTAATCGCGGTTGCTTTACATAAAATTTATAACAAGGTTATTAATTATTACCTTGACTTTAAATAAGTAACAAATATCATTGTTTTTTATTTAGTTTTGATGATAATAAAACTAAAGCATTATTATTACTAATAGAATAAGTAATTCCTTGCAAAACCGCTTCCGCTCCTGACCAATAAACTTTCAAATCGCTTCCTCTTTTACCACACACCAAACTTACTTCCTCAAACAAAACGCTCAATCGATAACCCACTCTATTCCTTGACAATAAAGCTCAAATTTCCTTATCAGAGCCGTGAGAAAATATGTCAATACATCAACATGATAAGAAGGTGATGATTAGCGGAATGTGATACTAAAGAGTTTTTAATTCGTAAACATTTTAATTTCCTTAAGACTAGCTTGTTATTTTTATATAAGTGTTATTGATACCTTGTTTTTACTAGGACAATTCCAATAAGTGGACATTTGCAATAATTTGTTGATTGTTTACTTGGCTAGGTTTTATACCTTTTAATTATTTTTTTGTAGGTAACTGTTCATCCGAATATGTGATACCCAATTACTGGGTTGTGGAGGCAGTCGCTCTAGTGAAATACTGATATTCAGCCGCATCCAGTTAGATTGGAAGCTGACTCCAACACAGTTAAGAAAAGGCAGAAACAATTGGTCTGCCTTTTGATTTTTATTTAAACAGACTGAAAAAATGTACATGTTATTTTTTTATGAAACATCAGCCTGTATGAATGAACTAGCTGCAGTTTCACCCACAGTTTTCGTTACTGCTCCGCTCCCGTGGGCCGTAGCGTGATGATATATAGCCTATAGCATTCCTCGATAAATGGGTTATCTAACACTGAAATAATTTTTCAAATCGGACCAGCAGTTCCAGAGATTACCCCCTACATACAAACTTACAAACATACAAACTTACAAACTTACAAACTTACAAATTTTACCTCTTTATAATATTAGTATAGATAACAAGAAGTTGCAAGCTACCTAAACCTATTTTCTGTCGCGGCTTTTTTGACATTTTAATACGGGCCGGAGAATGATGAGTCCCTTTGCTATTTAAATACTTTATTTTTAAAATAAAAACTACAACTGTGCAAGTCGTAAAATAAGCATCACGTCCGCCTCTGTACTTTTGTGTGTGTAACAAATTAAATAAATAAATAAACTAAAATCTAGACAACAACAACACAACAAGGCACAAGGGACAGCAGGAAGATGATGATGATGATGAAACTAAAATATAGATTATAATAATTTACAAGTACAAATCTAATAAACTATACTTACATATTAAACAATCTATAAACTCAAAACTGCTAATTGTCCTCTCAACACTCTACATATTTTATTAGAACAATAGCCGATAAAACGACCAATAAAAATGTGGTCCTCCAGTTTCTTCCCACAGACATCCTGTGCTAGACGTATAGATCTCATGTATTTATTGATCTGAAGGGTCGAGTGGCGGCTCGGTTTACCGGCCTGCAGATAAAGATAAAGTAAACAATATCGGATGCTGGATTACGTACAGGGTGATGGGTAAAAAAATTGCGAAAAAGAAAAAAAAACATTTTTTGTTTGTTTCTTTTTATTATTCCTGTTTTTTTTTAAATTGATTCTTTTTTATTAAATAATTTTTTTTTTCAAATTTTTTCCTATTTTAAATTTTGTTTTTCATAAATTCTATCTTAGAATTATGTTTTAAAACTTAATAAAAAATATTTTTAATTACTTACATTAATTCCCGGATCAATATAAAAACGATATAACATTTAACGACTATATTTTATGAAAATATTTACTTAAATAAATCGGAATTCGCAATAATTGCGCATCTCCGTATTAAACGTATTTGATTGCGCATTTACGTTCAGAAGCCGACTAAACATTCCGATATTTGTTTATTTAAACGATTTCGTATTTCTTGGGGATAATTTTGATAGTTTTATTACTTGGAATTCCTGTAATACACGTGTGTGTGTGTGTGTGTGTGTGTTTAAGTAATTGATGGGAGATATTTTCGTGGCGATTTTGATGGTCGCTCCATTTTATTTTGGAAGCAACATTAGAAAGTTTCATTCAGATTAACTGTGGAGTTTTTTTTATTTTATTTTAGTTGTTAACAGTAGTTGTTCAGTATCCGTTATCTTTTGGCACGTGATGAAACAGGGAACTAATTATAAATGTAATAATTTTGACGTATTGTTGACATTTGTCTATTTTAAACAGCTCACTATTAAATATCATAATAACCTGATCATTAAACTATAGTGTAAGTGTTTCAGTGTTTATAAAACACTAGCTTTTGCCCGCGGCTTTGTCCGTTTAAAAGTAGATTTCTCCATACAAACTTTGGACCTCCTTTCATCCGCTTAGGAGGAGAATTTTGGAAAATCCTATCACAGTGCTTGGCTATATTATAAAACAACCTTGTGCAGAATTTCACGCTCCTAGTTTCAGGAGTTTCGGTCAGTCAATCAGTGTCTCTTTTCATATTTGTATAGATGCGTAAGAGTTCTAAAGGTGATTCTCCTAATTATAGTTATATTAATTAATAGCGAAGAGCTAATCTGTTTTCTTTCCATAATAAATGACTAGTTACACCCCCTGTCTCATTACTTATAATCTATCCTCATTATTTTATACTCTAATATATTTCAATATAACTATCATTTTGATCATTACATAATTAGATAATAATATCAAAATGACGAGACAAAAACCACCCTTATTTTATTCTCTTATTGTTTCTATTTTAAAAATCAAAGTTACTAATTATCTTGTAAATTTAACTGTTATTAGTTTACGATAATAATAAGCGATACAATGATAACATTGTTGGTGCTCTAAAATCAACCGTTTTTTTTCGTTTCTGTTTTTTTTTCTCAATAAAAAAATAACACCAACTCATTAGCTATAAATTCAAAGCTGTCGATATTATTTAGCAAAAAACCACCTGACACAATACCGCCATCTACACCCATGTGCAACATGGACCACGTAAATCGGTAACACCCTGTATAACACTAATAATGACGTCACAAATCGAACGATATGGGAGCACCTCGGCCGGCCGCGTCCCACGCAGAGCCCGACGTGGCTATCTGTACCTATGATCAGCAAATACTCTGTAGTACTCAGAAACTATTTGATTGGCATTTGAAAATAAATTGATGACCTACCTTTGTTTCAAACAAAGAGACTCTGTAATCAGTTAGGCAAGTCTTACAGTTATTGTAGCAGATGGATTTGTTTATGTATTATCGGCCTTGTAATGTTCCCACTGTTGGGACTCCGGCCTCTTCCCTAGGAGAGGGATTGGGCCGTAATCCATGACGCTGGCCCAGTGCGGATTGATATATGTCATTATTATGTCTTCGAATTTTTGGTTCTAGGACATGCCGGTTTCCTCACGATGTTTTTCTTCACCGTATTGAGAACAGCGGTGATGAAATAAATTACACAAAGTAATGCGCCTGCCTGGGTTTGAACCTGCGACTGACATGTAAGTCAGGGCAGTTACACCTGGGCCACCACTATTCTTATTGAAATAGATGGATATAAAAAATTGTTATAAAAATACTCTTCTGTGAGCAGTGGTGGCCCAGTGGTAATTGCCCCTACTTACAAGTTGCAGGTTGTCTTCTTACAGCCAACTACTTTGAAACTCTACTTTTTTCAGGTAAGTATATGCCTCATTACTCTGTATTATGCGAAACAGAGAAATAATAAAAGAAACACCAAAAAAAATGGTAAGGTCATTTAAGCTTGTAATTTTTTGGTGTTTCGAAATCATTAAATAATTTCCCCCGCTTCAGTTGGAGCGAGGGGTATTATTTTTAATCGAAATTGGTCCAGTCTTTCTAGGATTTTGAGCTATGCAACGCATAAAGCTAGCTTTTTTATTTACCTATATAAAACTAATTAGGTACTATCAACGGCTGCGTCCTCGAGAAAGAAAAAACAATTACCAAAGAGAACATACTTCTGGGACAAAAAGTATTATTCCAGGACATAGTCTACCCCTGTGTCAAATTTCATCTAAATCCCTACAGTAGTTTCAGCGTAAAGAAGTAGCAAACTTACAAACACACTCACAAACTTTCGCCTTAATAATATTAGCGTGATTAGACAGATAGATGTCTGTCCGTATGTCCCCTACACCAATAATTTTCTTCACAACGTTTGAAGCAGTGTTTAAACGATTATAGCATATCCCATATGGTTGGCGTATCATCGTCATTGCGATCAAAGTTTATGTTACTTTGTGCTACAATGTATATTGTATTAACAAGCTGTTATTGATATTTCTATGGTTCACTTGTATTTTCAATGGGTTGACTGTCTTAGGCATATTAACTGTCATATAATTTATGTTTTTATTGACGTTTGATACTATAGTAGTATTGTAATATAGGGAATATACATGAAAAAATATAAGCTTTCTAAATCTAACTAGTCTATCAAGAAATTAATATACAAAAATAGAATAGTAACTGTAAAAACTATTTCAAAATTTATAGAAAAGTTGAAGAGATATAACAATTTTAAACAAATGTTAATCTCTCGCTCTTAAGACGCGGTACGGACGTTATAGACTGTGACGTCAAAGACCATGTCGAACTTCTCTTCCTTATTAGTAGGTTTGTAATTTTATAACTTCGTTGTTGATGGAGATATTTTAAAAATAGTTTCTATTTATAGAGTGTAGAGCTAAAAGTAATATAAAAAGGGAGTTAGTCATAGTGTGACGGCTGACAGGACAGAGTGAAAAAAGTTATTGGTTTACAGGTTGTAGGAAGATAATAATGACTAGAGCTAAAAATGTTTAAATTTAGCAAATACAAAAAAATACATGCATAAGTTCTATTAAGGGGTTTGAAGTTTAATATAGATAACTAAATTTGTCAAACTCTATAAAGCTACAATTAGTTAAAATTCTTATACGTTGCTTGTTTCAAGATTGTTTAAAAAGAGTTATCTTGAAAAGAGTAGCCTTAGAACGCAAAGGCCAAATGAAAGAACACGGGAGGGTTTTAGTCAGTCAAATTCGGACACCATCTCCCGCTTCACTTAAAGCGTAACTTCTCCCGCTTCAGGTGGAGAATTTAATGATTTCACAATCAGAAAAAAAGTTTTGGCGCTGATTTAGAGTTCAAGTTTTCAATTTAAAATTATAAATTAGGTAACTGGGTGATAGAACTAAAAAAATTATAAATTAGGTATCTAACTGGGTGATAGAACTACAATGGTGAGATTATTATAGAAATTATCTGTTTTGGTACTCTTTGATATTACTGACTAAAAATTGCTTTGAGACTTATGAAATGAGTTTTTTTTTTATTATTGATGAGTCGCGCTTGACCATTATCTAAACTAAGCGTTGTTGTCAATAAGCGATGATATGGTCGACGGTAGAACACACACAGAAGTTATCTAATAATTAAAATAGACTATTAGAGAAGTGTTTAGAAATATTACCCTATTCAAATATTGGGAAGGAAAGTAGGTACTATAAACTTACAAGATTAAGATCACAAAATCATATAAAACAAATAAATAAACGTAAGGATGGTCTAGAATATCCATCCATGTAAACTCTATACTCCAGTTAATTTTATTACTCTACAAATTCTAAATTTAAACTTACAATACTAAATTTAAACTTACTAAGTGGTTGGGAAGTGTGATTGTTATAGAATTATTTATTTTTACTTTATGATTTTTAAACTAAGAAATTCTTTCAATTTAAAAAAGATTATGTTATGTCCTATTTGAAAATTAGTTCATGTCTAATGGTTCTTTAAATTAAAATCAATGCTCTCCTTAAAACTTTTGGTAACCAAATAACTTGATTTTTATTAAAATGCGTAACAATTAATATTTGCTATCTAGGGTAAATTGACCTGTTATCGCCATTAGATTGGTGTTCATCAATTTTACATTGTCACCCCTCAAATTACTTATTCTATTAGAAGCCAAATGAAGAAATCCCACGGCCCGTTTAAAAAAAAAAATTATCTCTTTTATTATCTATTATTAATATTAAAAAATATAACGTTGTCTTATCGAAAATGAATTTTGATTATTATTTACATATTTGCCG
The DNA here is from genome assembly GCA_030763345.1 of Mythimna separata. Taxonomy (NCBI): domain Eukaryota; kingdom Metazoa; phylum Arthropoda; class Insecta; order Lepidoptera; family Noctuidae; genus Mythimna; species Mythimna separata. The sequence continues at coordinate 18,643,206 of CM061189.1, read as the reverse complement.
TTTCTCAGCATGACATTTTATTATCAAAATCATTTGATTAAATTAGCACCTGAACAACTTTAAAATCTGTATCATTTTTAAAATCAAACTATATAATTTTACACATAAAAATACTACAACCAAAATTACAATAATTAAAATCGTTAATGAACAAAGTCTTGCTAATAATAATTGACATAGCACTGAGTTCGCAATACATTCAAACGCGTGCAATAAAAATAATTCTCTCACACAGAAAAAAACAACATATTACACGAAAACAATGGAAAAATCTCACATTATCACGTATTCGCGTTATTCGATTCACTGTTAATCGATACTGTTTAGAATCGATTAGGTTTTTGTCGGCATTCTAATTAGTATTAACTGTAATTGATACAGTTGGAAAAACACTTGTATGGGACTTTACTCAATATTCATTATTCGTTTATTATACGAAGGGCTATTTGAATATTGCATTTTTTGCATGTATAATGTTTCCTGATGTAATCGAACTAGAAAAGATAGCTAACATTTTTTTTATCTTTCTATCTATGGCAAAGTTTATACCGAACTTTTTTTAACGCCCTTTAAATTGGCAAATTTACGAATTAGTCATAAAAATATTATCTTAAAATATAACGATTATTATGATTACGTTGTTACAATAATATATTAATTAAATGCCGGAAACAGTTCTGTTGAACAGTAGACGAAGTTAACTCTTGGGGTCAACGACCCTGGGCGCCATCTGTGCCAGAATCATTTAACTTTACCTGGCTCTTAATTTCGTACTATCTCTATTTTAATTAATAAAAACACAATGGCAGTTTTTTGTACGTTTTTGAATATCATCAATACCTACCTGAATATTATTTTTAATATAATATTATTTTTCTAAAGTATAAAATAACAATGCCTTAGGTATTTTGTTGGCAGTTTTTTCTCTCTACTTAAGATAAAATGGATTTTGAATTCACAGCACTAACTACTTTAGTTTTTTATACAGCAAAAATAATTCTTCACAATGAGTCGCAAGTTAAGGAACTATCCGTTTAGTTATAAAATAAATTAAACCAACAGTATAGACAGTAAAATCATAGCAAAAAGTTTTAATTCTAGATATTTTATTATCTCCAAGTTGGCCACAAGAATTTAATATTTTACTAAAGAAATCATAACAAACATAATTCATTTTTATTTTCAACGGCATTCTCATTTCCACATTCCAAAAATTATTTTTATTTTGTCCATGTGTCTAAAACACAAATCCAATAATAGATCAACTATATTTAAAATTATTTATTTATTTCTGTTCAGTTCTATCTCGGTAACAAAATCCAACCAACACTTATCTACTTTGCCAGTATTTCGAAACCATTTCTGAACTTGACCACTCAATTAAAATCAACTTTGCCGGACAGAGGAGTACAATGTAAGTCCTTAAGCCTCTTCAAATTGAACCCACAGAATGTACGAAAGAAGATTGTGAGGTGAGAGCACCAACTATCGTCCAATCAATCAGAATCATCTGAGTCCGAAGTGTCCGAATCGTCGCTCGCCGCAAGACACCGTCGCGACGCGCCACAGATTATTAAACTTTCGATTGCAATTGATCATTTGATTTACCGATCGACTCCACTCTGTGCTCTATTTCCAACTTTTTATTTTTTAATGAGAAATGCATTCTTCGACGATGTGTTGAACAATTTTTATTATTCGTTTTTAATAATTTATTGTTGAGAGTTTTAGTTTTAATTTAATGTGCTGTGCTGCATGATCGTAAAGTTTTGCCAGGTCTCGGTAAAATGGTTTTTTTTTCGCCTGAGCTCCGATTTGACCGGCTTCTTTTATGTTTTTGTACGTTTTGTCATAAATTATTGTGGTGTTCAGTTGGCCTAAATCTTATTGGAACTTATAAACATTGCTACAACAATGAAACAACTTTGCAAGTCTTATAAGATTTTAATCTTATTGACACTTGTAAAATATTCTGATTGCAATTCTAAGTCACTAAAAAAATCACACTTCCCCTAAATTAAACAATTAAAAACACTTAATTAACTAACACTTACGTGTGTTTTCAGACGAGACTTGTAAAATCACACTTATTTTCAATGTATGTCCACATAGCACTTCTAAGTCCAAATATTTCACAAGAACTGTTTTCAAGAATTGTTGTCCAGTATCACACGCACTAGTAACAATATTGTTACTAAATTATAAAAGTGAAACACAGTCAGCTACGCCCAAAAATAATCTTAAGTCCGAGCGAAAACAAAACAAAAACATGACACAGTGTACACAAAACTCAAGTTCACAAACAGCCGGTACGGAAGAAAAAAAATGATTAAATTAATAAAAAATCAGTGTGAGATTATCGACAGTTTGCAATCACAATCGATTATCGGACGAACGGTTTCGATCCGATTAGTTATTATTACGTAAGGTGATCCTGATCGCGGAGCGCGGCGTGGCGGCGGGCGCGCGTCGTTGGCGCGACACACGACTGCAGTGCGATCCTTCGGACGAAGCCCCACCAACTCGACGCGCATCTGAGGCTCACTCCTTGGCGCGGCCCCGCCCAGTGGGACGCCACTCGGTAGCTAAGATGACCGTCTCCCTCTTTATCACTCGCGCTCTGTTCCACGCTTCTCGTCCCTTTCCCCCGCGGCGACAGTGGGGCGCGCCAATAGGATCGGTTCGGCGGATCGAGTCGAGACGATGAATCGAGATGTGTACTTAGGTATCACTGCACAAGTCCTTTTGTTGTAGTCGATAATAGGATGCGCTTTTTTGCGGCGCGATCGACTGGCCGCTTCTTGGGCGCTCGGCGGCTGTTTGTGTTGCCGTTCATTTGTTTACGTTTGCTCTGCTGCTTCCACTTGTGACCACAACAAACACGCCTACCTGATTTTTTCTGTCTGTTTAAAATGTATTGATCTAAACTCCACGCCTTGGGTGCTTCTACATTATCATGCATGCTCTTGTCATACACACCCATATTTTTCTGCACTTTTTAGATGGTCTGTAGCGATTAAAAAAATAATGGCACTTGATTTTTATTGCATTGTCAATATTGGGGGTTAAAAAGAATAAGAAAGGGGGAATCCGGTATCAGGCATCACCTTGAAATAATCGAAAGTGCATGAGTACAACTGTAAGGGCAAGACGCGTAGGGTGATCGTCTCATCGTCGGCAGGGGTGGGTGAACTCCGTAGGGCGCCGATGTAGGTCAGTTTTTGTTTCGCGCCCGAAATTCGGTTACTAGGTTCATTCGTGTTTCGTTCGGGTATTAATCTTTAACGGGGCCGATAATTGGCGCTTTTACCTTGTTTTTTTGGTGTCTGAAAATGTTAGGTTATGTTATCAAGTAGGTGAAAGAAAATAAAGATTGCTTTATGAAAGTTGCAGTTCATTGCATTCATATATCCTACAACCTAACTTTACATAGGTAAACATTTAAGAAAGAAAATATTATTTTTAATTTTTTTAAAGTTTCTTGCAATTATTTATAAACACAAAGGATTTTCATTAGCTACCAAAGTAAAGATCTATTTTATTTTAAAAAGACAAAGTCAGGAACGAAGCATTTACTAAAATATAATTGAACAGGGATACAGATTCTTTTAAAAATAAAAAATAAATTCACAGCCATGAGTTCCGTGCGAAGAAAATTACAATAAGTAAGTTGCACTCCTCTCGCCGCTAGATGGCGGTAGGCGGCGCTTTTCCTCATTTTCCCTACATTTTCCGACCGCTGTGTGTAGAAACTTTAGTAGAATTCATTCGATTGTTAAAGATGGTGAATATTCTTAAAAATGCGAGTATAAGAACTGAGAAAAGTAATGATTTTAATATTTATGCTCAGTACTGTTTCGGTTAATGAAAGAGAATAATTATTTTGTGTGTTTTTTTTTGTAAGGAAAGTAGTTTTGTGATTGAATTTGCTTAGCAAGCCAACTATGTATTATTAAGTATTTATTTTTAATATCTACTTTTTTAGTTGTTTTGAGGTGGAAAATCATTTAATGACTTCTCCTGCTCTAGAGTAGAGCGGGAGAGAGTATCAGACTTCTACTGACTAAAACCTTACCTGTGTTCTTTCGTTGCCTTTTGCGTTCTAGGACCATGGGCTCCTTTTTCAGATATTTCTCTCGGCCCTAGCGGGTATTGGCCCTGTTGGGTCACTACGGTTTCCTGACATAAACTCGGTCCAAGCGGTCACCGGACGCCCGGCCGGACGGCCGGCTTTTGATACCTGAAATTATGGACTTTACAAAAAAATAATTGTTTATTTTGATTACACAATGAATTCACTCTCGGCCTCGATCACACCTGATGGTAAGCGATGAATGAGGTAAACGATTGAGCGAGCGTGCCCAAAAAATACCCTTTCATTCGTTCTTTGAACGGTTATGAGTGGTCAGGAACATAGAGACTGCGTTTTCCCTGCAGAACAAATTTTTCGACGAGAAAATTCATTCCCAGTTTCAACATCATCATCATCATTTCAGCCGAAAGACGGCCATTGTTAGACATAGTCCTCCCCTAAGTGTTACCATAACGACCGGTGCTGTGCGTCTCGCATTCATCAGATTCCCGCGAACAGGTCATCGGTCCACCTTTGGGAGATGCCTTCCAACCCTGCGTCTTTCAGTCTGCGTCATTCGCAGTTTAGTATTATATAATGTTCCCCTTACTGGATCTCAGGTTCTCTAGGTAAAGAGATAGGTTTTAATTCACCACGCGCGCGGGTCCAGTGTGGGTTGGTGGATGCCTTCGAATTTTTGGTACTAGGACATACTTATTTACTGGTTTCTTCTTGACGTTTTTAGTTGATTTACGACTTATGTAGAGCTATTTGAAAGTAATCTATATCATCTATCTATACTAATATTACAAACAGGAAAAAAAAACCGCCGCCTATGTGCTTATATGTTGCATGACGTGTCAATAAATAAATAAAAAACAATTTTTTGGATGGGTTTTAAAAATTCCTTCACCAGTAGAATGCCAATTTATGAGTGATTGACATAGCCATATATTTTCTACGAGTAATTATTACGTGAGTGTAGCCGCTGGCTGGAACTAGTACAGGTAGGTGACTTTAATAGGCAAGTCCGACGGTTCTCCTGAAAAATATAATTATTAGCGCCGCTTATAGCATCAGAGGAACGACAAATTGATGATGAAACTAAGTACAAGGAGGCAGAGTTAGTAGATACAGGGTTTTTTTTAGGTGTGGTGATCATCCAATGACTTCTCCCGCTCTGGGTGGAGCGGGAGGGCGAATCAGACTTTTACTTGTTATACTTGCGTTCTAGGACTCCAGGTTTCCTTTTCAGAAATTCCCCGCGGTCCTAGCTTGCGGACATCGGCAGGGTATTCTGGTCTTCCATAAATATTATAACTTAAAGACCCGTTGCGTCCGCCTGACTGTCTAATCGCAATGAACTTGAAAACTATTAAATAGTTTTTCATGCAGTTTTCACTAGTAGACAGAGTAATCAAAGTTTAGGTGTACATAAAAAATGCATAATACTATAAAAATCTAGAATTTAAAAGATTTTCAATACCCGTGCGAAGCTGGAACTGGTAGGAATGCTATTGAAATAATAAATTACGTGAAGTGTTGTATTTCTATATTACATTAAAACTTTAACATAGGCATACCGTATAATAAAACAAAAAAAAAAAAAAACTAAATTTCGGTAATAGCAGTACACAGGGCATAATTATGTTTCTCAAAACTGATGGCCGATGGGGCGAAAAGGTTCTAGAGTGGCAACTGTGAAAATCAACACTGTTTTTTTATATTGAGAATCATATAATGACTTCTCACGCTTTAGGGTGAAGCGGAAGGGCGAGTCAGACCTTTACTTACTTATTTAAACAACATCTGTGTCCACTACCTGCCTGCTTGGGTGCAAGTAAAAGTATAGTCAAAGTCAAATCATTTATTCGCATAATATGGGTACATAAATGTGGTACATGAATGTTACATTGTGAACATAATACTTATAACAGAAAAGAGCCTCATATTAACCATTCCTAGTATGCGAAATTTTAGTTTATGAAGCGATGATTTTTGGAGAGCAATGTGTAACGGTGTACTGTGTACAGACAGTATGTTGAAATGATAGTCCACTGACTATACACTGTTTGTTGTTACTATGTTTTTTGAGCTGGGAAATCAAATATCTCTCCGGGTGCAGCGAGAGGGAGTGACAGACTGTTACTGACTAAAACGACCTGTGTTCCTTCAATTGACTTTTGTGTTTCTAACAATCCCACCACCCAGTTTGCTATTACCTAATTTGTCAAGCAACAACTTTCAAAAATCTACAAAATTACATAAACAAATCTTTTCATCTCAATCTGTTCAAAATTACATCGAAAACAAAAGAAGAAATTAAGATTCATGAAAATTGTGACAAAATAATTGCGCCGGAGTCGATCGTGCGAACGCAATTATTATAGCTCAGCGCTCACGCAAGCACAGTGGCGACATCTGTATAGCGTGGATGGAGCGGACAGCGGGAATCATGACTGGAGAAGTGGGTTTTGGGAAATCTAAACTAATATAAAAAAGAGGTAAAGTTTGTATGAGGTAATCTGTGGAAGTACTGGTCCGATTGCTAAATTTTTTTCACCAATAGAAAGCTGCTGTATTCCTGAGTGACATAGGCTATATTTTATGTACGCGGGCGAAGCTGCGGGCTAAAGCTAGTGGATTAAAATAGGGATATAATATGTAGAGTTACGGAGGTGTGGGCTGCGTGATTTCTCGAAAGAGCTACCGCGTTTTTTTTGAGGTGACAATTCATTTAATGACTTCTCCCACTTTAAGGTGAAGCGGAAGGGTGTGTAAGAGTTTTATAGTATAAAACCACAAATATGTTTTGCGTTCATACGTTTTCCCGTGGTCCTAGCAGGTATCGGCTCAGCTGAGGCCCTACGGTTTAGCTGACATCTCTTGGAGGCGCGCATGTGGAGTGCTATGCGCCGGCGACGACTCGGACTCGGTCCTTATAGAACAAACGGCCGATGAGCTAGCCATTGTTCATCGTCCGTAAACGCTAACCTACGGTGACCGGAGATCGCTTTGCGATTCCCTACGCCCGGGGCGTCTCTTGGGATCGCAAAGGGTAACTGAAGGAACACGGAAAGGATTTTTCTATCTAGCTTGACAAGCTAACATTTGCCCTGTGATCACTGCGCATGCAACTGACGTTTGAGTCTTTCTATCCACGTTTATTATGCCCGTTTAGGAGCACAGTATGATATTTCATACTAAGTCTGTTTTTTATGCCCAAATATCTGCACTCCATAGCGCTTTAGCAAACCCCATGGCGAAACTATTGCACATCGGTGAATGACTGGGTCTGAGCATTGTAGGTTAGGATTGTCAGGATACACAAATGTCGATGAGTTTATGTTATCGGTCAGTCAGTAAAAATCTGACACTGTCTGGCTCCGAGCGGGAAAAGTTACGAACGTTTGACCGAAGAAGTAATGTACCTAGTAGCACATATATAAAAAACACGTTTTTAACAAAAATTTGCATGCTTAGAGAATATACTTAGGTAGGTTACTGAATATACATACCTATTGTTATGTAGTTTTTCATTGTGAAGATCTTGTTTGGCAGAATATTTTTACTTAGTTTTTTTGTCGGTTTGTAGAACATATTTTATCTTTCAGTACACATGATTGAGTATATGTATATACCGTTCAGCTTCCATTTCGTATTACTTTTTTGTTATTTCTAGACACACCTTTAACATTATCTCACCTGATAGTAAGCAACGATGCAGTCAACAAAAGAGCACGCTTGCCTAGAAGTACCTAATCTATTCACACTAACGGCCGAAACCAATAACTTATCTATCTGCAGTTTTGGCATACTGGAGTTAGTAAAACAAATGATACAATAAAAAAAAAATGTTTTCTGTTGTTTCATTTGTTTTTCTATCTCCGATATGTAATAGATGAGTTATTGGGTTCTGCTGTAGACTCCCAGGTTGTAGCTATCAGAAAACACGAACTTTGGAAGAGAATTACGCTTCTTAGCTGTACGTACAACGGACGTGTTTATAAAACGTGCTTATGGGTGGGATATCCACCGCCAAACGTTTAGTAGTTCGATTGACGAAACAAACTATACAATTCCAACGCACATTCCCCGACATGCAACCTGTAGAAAACCTATAGGCCAGTAACTCAGCATCGATGCTCAAGTCTTTGGAGCCTTGTCACTAGAAGTACGGCGATTTTTATGTAATATAGATGGCATCGCGCTTGACCACTATTTCACTTGATAGTAAGTGTTGATGTGGGCGATGATAAAGTCACTAGCCTAGAAGTAAAACATCCTTAACTCTTTCATTTATACGGCTAGCGCAGAAACTTAGCGCTGTGGCTCTGTCTTGTACACGAGCCCCAGCATTATGCTGAGCGCTGGCCGTTTGGGCACATCTTCCCAATACACTATAATGTTTTTATTGTTATTTTTATATTTTTTATGTTATGCGCCATTTTTGACGGAAATAAACAGTTTTTCTTTCTTTCTTAATAGTGACTATGAACTAGTCGCTTTACCCTGCTATTTTTCATAATCGCTCCCGTTTCCTCTTATGACTTACACCACCACGTATAATTGCAGGTCGGTTAGCAAATTGTATTATTTTAGCGTCATTGTTATTGTCATTGGGCAAGTCTAGATTAATGTCGTTTTCTTCATTTCGTTCGGAGACGTAACTCAATCTAATTTACTTTTAGTAGTAATTGTTGATCTGCGGGATTCTTTGAAAGAGTTACCCTAAAACGTAAAAGGAAGCTAAAGGAACACACGTGAGGTTAAGTCATTAAAATTCTGATACTCTCTCTTTCTCTTCTACGATGACATACGACCAGGTAAATGCCAAGATAAATATCTTTACCTGTAAAAAAATTGACCAATAGCAGAACTGACGAGGACATAGCTATTGGACATTTTTTATTTTCAATCATTCCAAGAGTTCTCTCGTAGTTTTCCTCTTTAGGGTGGAGCAAAAGGGCGTTTCAGACTTTTACTGACTAAAACCTTGCCTCTATCCTTCAGATACGCTTTACATTTTAGAGCCACGGTCACTCTTTCAACCGCTCCAGGAGCATGATCAACATTTTAATGTCTCTACTATAAACTCATACCTTTACAACCTACTATGTTTTATTGACTACCACAACCATCATCTCCCAACGCACCTGGATCAACTAAATACCTGACACATCACAAAATATCTTAAACAAACGCTTGTTTAAACAAACTCTTGAATATCGCAAGTTAAGACGAAGGAACAATGGCTGAACGTAAACACTGGCCGGGGGTGTCTCTCCGATATTAAAAACATCTGTTCCGATCCCTCCGATACCTACCCTTGCTGAAGGGTTAAGGAGGAATTGTTGTGGACATTCTTTTGGCTTTTTTAAAAGTAATGAGGTATTTTGTGAAGTCATTATCATCATTTTGATTCATGTTTGGTGCTGCATAAACTGGCCAAATAGTTTTTTTAAGTGAAAAATCTAATGGCGTGATAAACATACAATTGCTTCTGCCGCTCTTGGGCGGAACGGGAGGGTTTCACAGACTTTTATTGACTAAAACCTACTCCAATGTTCATTTTCTTTAGTGAACGGTTTTGTTGGCATTTATTTGAGGCGCGCGTTGTCCTGTACTTCGTACCCTTTGTAGGTATTTGATAGTAGCTAAGGATAGACAGAAGCCATGAAATCTGAGAACAGTCTTTCTAAGGGCTATCGTATTACCCAGTTACTGGGCTGTGGAGGTCAGTTTTAACTTTGGCTTACTTACCTAGTGAAAGGTTGAGTCAGTCAACTTTTTTTTGTTGTGACCGAAGGTGCGACGAATGTATGACCACAAATGACTGCAAAATACCACTACAAGAATTTACCTAGTTTCAAACCAGCGTTTGGTTTAAAGTTGCTATTAAACACTTCTACTAATCTACTTTCTGTTCATCAAAAACTTTCGAAACATACCCCGACCACATCCCCCCTAATCGTACGCCGGCAATCGGAAAGTGAGCGCTAAAAAGCAGAAAAAAACGGTTACGGAAAAAAATCCCTTCTTATGCAAATAACTCCTTAGAATTTACGTTTGATTTTAGCGGCCCGTCGCGTCCGAGTGTTGCTATATTAATTATTAATTTCCAAGTGATTTATTAGCATTTTTTTTTGTTCGGAACGATTTATGAAAAAATAATTTGGAAAAATTCCGGATTCCGAATGGCACCCATTTTTTCTGACGCCTTTCAAAGGGTTATGAATGTTTCTCGACTTTTTCGTTCAATAGAATTAATTAACGCGAAAGAAAATCGAGGTTTTTTGAAGTGTAAATTGTCCTTTTGTTTTTTTATTTTATATTTATGTAATCAGAATTCCGGATTGGCTTCGTTTGGACGTTGATAGAAAGATTTCTGAATAACTTGCGTTATTGTAGAGGTTATTATTATTTAAATGTAGATTAGTAGCGCAATTTTCTATGGTAACTTAAATTAAATTTTAAAAGAAATTTAGTTAATTAAGCTTACTTTTGTCAAACAATGTCTCACAGTTAATTATTTATATTTTAGGTTGTTGATCTAGGATATGGAATGGGCCGTGATGCCATAAACAAGTTTTCGAGATTTTGGTTCTAGGACACATATTTTCTCACGATGTTTCCCTCACCATTTGCCAAGACAGTCAGGTCTGCAACAACTATTTGTAGGCCATACTAATATTTGTTCCGTGCGGGGATCGAACCTGCCACTACTCCAACCGTGTTGTCAATAAAATCAATGAATTATCAGAAAAAAAGATGAACTTGTGATCGCCACTACATGAACCGTGTTGTCAATAAAATCAATGGATTCCTAATCATCAGAAAAAAAGATTAGTCACATAATTTCCAATTCAAATGCCCATCAAGAATCGACTCACTACCACTCTCCAGTGACTTCATTGAAACTTTTCCTCATTTCAGACAAAGCCCACCACACAATAGCAGGATCGTTCAATCCAAACCAGCTTGGTAACCAGTTCTGATACATCATCGCCCTTGTTCTTCACACAATGCTGGCCACGTGTTGGTTGACAATGGTCACCCACTACTGGCTGCACAGTGGTGCGTTGAGTGGGGTGGGCGATGAGAGGCTAGCGGTTATGTGGGGCGCGGATTGTCTTGTTTTTGTTTTGATTATTTGTGAGTTTGTGACGTATGGTCAAAGGCAAGTGACCAGTTTTAAGTTGGTTTTTTGCATTCTAGGACAGAGGTTTTCTTTTCAGAAATTCTCCATGGCCTGAGCACGCATCGGCACTATTAGGCGCATATAGTTTTACTGACATCTCTTTGAGGCGCGCGTGGAACATTACGCGCCGTCAACGACTTGGGCGCGGTTCGGATGGTTACCAGATGGTCGAACGGCGAGCAACCCATTGCTCATCGTTCACAAATCAACAGCTATGGTTGCCGGGGAAAGTCCTGCGAGTCCCAAAGCCCGGACGTTGCTCCTGGTTGTCATTAGTAGATCTTTGGCAGTCATAATTAGTAGTATACACCAGAAAGTCTCAGTTCAGCCACATCTAGTTACACTGGAAACTACTCCCAAGCTTATTTGCAAAATGGCCGGGGTGATAATGATGTGGGAAGAAAGCCTTAGTCATATTCTGTTTGTTTCTAAATCAACCAAAGACGTGTAAATAACAAATCGGGTTTCTCCTTCAATTGATATTCCCAGTTTATAGCCCATACTTGGAAGGGCGCCATGGATTAGATTAGCGTCACCGCTGAGCTGCCAGGCTCTATTAGTTCGAGGAATTGGAGGCGTTATGGATATCAATGACGATCGCCGAAGCTAGAGAGGAATATATGGAGGATCGGTTCTTGAGTTAGAGCTAGATGTTGTCTGCATTTAATAAGTAGACAGTTGTTAGCAAGATGTGGACTTAATAGGTTATTTTTATATTTTTGATAGACTCGAGTTTGACCACTATCTCACCTGATCCTGTGGTCGATGATAGAGCACGCTTGCCTATAAGTAACCTATTCACTCTTAAATTATATTTAATAAGCTAGTGCGCCTCACCATTAACGATTGCATCACTGCTTACCATCAGGTGGGATCGCAGTCAAGCACTAGTTTATAACAATTAAAAAGAAAATCTAGGTTGTAGCTTTTAGGAAATTCTTCAGACTTTGGTAGCTATACGCACGTGATTTGTTTTAAATCGTCCTGTGCGTATGGGTGGGATATCTACCATGTATCGTGACATATTACCGTACGTCTGGTGGTCCGATGATGGAACATACAAATTGGAGCACGCTTGCCTAATGAAGCATACTGCCTCGATGATATTTTACGCTACGATCAGATTGATTGATTACATTTTTTATTTTTTTTATTTATCATTTATACAAAAGAATACAGGATAATACATCTTAAATAGCAACCAAAAACCACTAAGGTTTAAACTTGTGCTATCATGAGTCAATCATAATATTGAAAACTATACAAAATATACATATTTTGATTGTTTGGATGATTTTGATTGATAATTGCTAAACATTTGCCTAGTTGGAAATTGACATGACTATTGTGAGTATTTGTAATCGGTGTCACAAAGAAGTGTGACGAAGCGAGATGAACTAACTAAATCGCTTCAGCTCATAGCTCAGGCCACATGCTCACATCAAAGCGGCTACCGTCTTCTGTTATAAGAATTCTGTTCTTACATTAATTATTTATGAGTCGTGAAGTCTTTATAGCGACGTCTATCGTCGTATGCTAATACATGCTGTTAGATCAGAATTATTGTGTTTCTCTATCGGGCGCTCTATGATTTTTTCTACCAAATATTTATATATTTGGTTAGAGATACTGGCCTTATATTTGTATCATGATAGGCACACCCGCCTCTCTTGCATGAAATTGCGGGTTCGAAAACCGGGCATTCTTTTTTTCAATTTGTATGTATTTTATTAACTTTATGTAGGACATTACTGACTTCCCCTGCCTCCAAAAGTATGTAAAACTTTTGGGCTCGGTTATCATTCACAGATCTTTGAGAGTCGGTACAAGTAGACACTAGAAAGTGTGACCATCAGTATATTCAAGAAAATTATATTGCCCTGTAACTAGTTCGTGAAGATCTGGTACTAATATCACTTCGTGTTTTAACACGGTTATTCAGCCACGTCTGGTTAGACTAAAAACCGACCCCAAGCTAGTTGGGAAATAGGCTCAGAAGATGATGATGTCCTTGGTTGATCTGGTCTTGTATTTGAGATGTAGTTTTGATGATTGTAAAATAGTGGTATTGGGTGAATAATTAGAAGATTGAAGGGGCCTAGATTCGAAGCATACCGAGGCTGCTATTTGGTAGTTGCCCGGGTTTGAACCCGCAATCTCAGGCACGCCAAATGAGTGTTAACTCAGTGTTTAAGGCACTGGTTCGATACCCAGATTATGTTGATGATACAGTGGCCATCACGCCACCTAACCTCAAAAACAATGTCAACAACGAAATCCAAGAAACACAATTCAATAATCCATGTCTCTGAATCTTTGATAGCCGCCATCTTTGTCACAGAGTAGTGCCAGATCTAGAGACTACATGTAATGTTTCGTGCACTATGGTCGGGCCATTGTGTGCCATGCTGGACCATTGTGTGACCAGTTAGACCACACAGGTGGTCAAACTTTAGTGTTTACTTTTATATGGGCGTTACTTGTGAAGTGATGATTGCGGGAATTAAGTCGTTTAGTGGCAGGTGTTAGGAGGTTTTGTGGATATGGAATTAATGATGTATATGTAAGTTTATGTACTTGTTTTGATGATGGATAACTTGAGAAAACCCACAAAAATAAGTGAGTGGTTTCAGTTTTAACGTTTTGACAATCAAGCCTCTTTGTTTGACAGTTCTACATAGTACTTTCAAGCTGTTGCCCGCCTCAAATTAGTTCACAATATTTATAAATAATGAGAATGACCGCCGTGTCAATTCAAGTTATTGAATTCCTTATAGGAACTTATTGTATTTGTTAAGATTACATATCCCATCCCTACGTACAAGTCGTTTTTGGAACATATTTGTTGTGCATATTGCTAAGGAGTCTTTCCTGCCAGTCTGTGTTTCCTGATAGCTACAACCTAACCTAAAAAGTTTTTGAGTCAAGAGTGAATGCGTTATTTCTAGGCAAGTGTGCTCCATCGTTGACCACATTGTTGTTTACCATCAGGTTAGATAGCATTCAAGAACGAACTTATCGATAATAATAAAAAAATCTTAACCAGCTTAGCTTGATAGATATCCGTATTTCTTTACAATACTCTTTTTGCAGTCTCTGTATCATCACTACCCTGTTACCTATTATCGAAATGCACATCGCGGTTTCGTAAGGGTTGAATATTTCTGTGCCACACTTACAATCATAACCCTACACATGCCTTGCATCTTAATCCAAAGCTATAAAGACTATTATCGTTTACCACAACTGTATATCCAAGTTTGTTGTTCAATATTTACTGACAGACAAAGTACTTACCGAAATTGTACTCTTTCACAATAGCTCGATATCTTTGGAGTATGTTAGTATTGAGAGTTCTTGCGACATCTGTTTTTATGTGCTTTTAGCTTAAGATCTGGCGATGTTGGCGATATGCACGGCTGTATCACTTGGCTGATGAGTTGCATAATATTTATCCTATATACGAAAATTGAACTATCTGCCCTGGGTTCTCTATTTTGGCAATTGGACTTTTTTGAGGTTTGTCACGAAGTGAGACTATCAGGTCAATGACTGATGGCCACTACCACTCCTTTTTTCTGGTATATTTAGGATCCTTTTTACTATTTGGCCATATCATCTTAGTAGGAGATTTGTCATTCTGTCTGTGATAGTTGTGAGTCTAAAACTGTCCCATGTGTACATATTTGAGCACACCGTTTATCCCCGTCACTTAGTGGTTCGATAACATTATTTTAGTTTATTGATGCAATAATTAATTCATCAATGATACAAGAAAAAGTATATTAACTGTCACTGTGTAAGAATATTTGTGTCAAACAAGTCTCGTCTTCTAAACCAAAAACATTTTATCCATGATTACTTATTTAGTAATTAAAAATATTAACAAACAAAAAAACTCTACAATGAACAAAAAAATAAAAAACAGTTACCCATGGTTACTTCGTAATTTAAAAAATTAACAAAATAAAGACTACAATTAAAAACAAAAAAAATCATAAAACAGCTTTAACGCTACAATAGTAGATCCCACAGATCGTACCAATAAAAATCGTGTAGTCAATAACCATGAAGCCGACCCCAATATAGTTGGGAAAAGGCTAGGCAGATGATGATGGTCTCCAACACATCGCAAGCCCTGCCCAGCCCCCATACACAGGAGTCGTTCGCCTCTGACGCATTGTTTTACCGCGATCACCATAATTAATTAATCAACAGTATTATATTCTTCAAAAAATTGCCCTCGCATTGACGGATACATGTGAAATGAATGTGGCGTAGAGTTAGGGAATGATAGAGGCCGTAACAGAGACAATTTTTTTTATTTAGTAATTCCTCCAGTGAATTTTCTTCTGGAGCAAGACGTCGTGCGTGTATCACTTTTACTGCCTAAAATCTTTTGTCCCTTTGTTTCGCAGTTTCACTGTAATTGATGTTGTATTATATGTTACAATCATTCCCACCCGTGAGGCGCCTCAAAAAAGGGAATTACTGCCACGATTGTGGCGTGCCCTAATAGTCTACCAAATCTGTCGGTCAAATAACTATATGGCTGTCACTAAAGTCACAGACAATTACTTACACTCTCGCTCTTCTCTAGGGTGAAAGAAATCATTTAATGATTTTTACTTCAAAGAAAAGGTTACAATGTAAGCAGAACAACTTTGTCCATCAAGACTTATACGTTACACAGCAAGTTCAAAAGAAAAAGAAGGACAGATTTTTTTTTATTTGGAATTCATCTAAATCCAACAAACTACATAATATGAAAATTGGCACATAGCTTTTAAAATCAGAACAATACAGAAACACTGGCCACATCTACCCACTCATAACTCTACAAAAATAATGGCGTCATTGTAACAATTAAAATTTGATGATGCGGGCGCTCTGTTCTCTCCGATATGACTGCACCCGCCCCGCGACGTCGCCTGCATTACGTCGTACAGTATACTGACCTGTTGCCACTTGTACTTTCTCTTTTAAAGGGCTTGAAGCACTTATTTGGAGCTGGTGAAATTTTTGGTAAAGGGTAACGGCGAGAGAGCGGTGGTGGCTCTGTGGTGACAACTGCTACTTACGTGTTGTAGGTCGCGGGTTCAGACTGGCAGGAACTATTTTTTTTAGCATTATAGGCCTTATAATGTTCCTACTGCTGGGACTTAGGCCTCCTCTCTTGGAGAGGGAATGGGCCATAATCCACCGCGCGAACCCATTGCGGATTGATGATAGATGTCACATGTCTTCGATTTTTTGGTTCCAGGACATGCCGGTTTCCTCACGATATTTTCCTTCGCCGTTTTGGGAGCAGTGGTGATGAAATAAATTACCCAAAGTAATGCGCCTGACCTTGCCTGACGGTTTGAACCCGCGACCTACAACTTGCAAGTCGGGGCAGTTACCACTAGGCCACTACTGCTCCGCAGGAACTATACTTTGTGTAAATTATTTACTATTAAAACGGTGAAAACATCGTAAGGAAATTAGCATGTTCTAGATCCGGCATGGTGTATTACGTTACGGCCCATTCTCTATTCTAAAGAAAAGACCAGAGTCCCAGCAGTGGGAACATTATAAGGTTTATTATGCTATGTTTATGCATAGGGAGATTGTGTGTACATTGAAGAAGAAAAAGGATGAGGATAGCGAGAGGGTTTATTAGGGCGAATGAGAGATGAAAATGGATTATAGAAAGGTACAGTTAGGAATTAATAGTAGTATAGCTTCTTATAGCTGGTTTACCGATTTCGGTAAAGACCTTTATTTATTAAAACTTACCTTTGTTCCTACAGTAGCTCTTTGCGTTCCAGGGTCATGGTAATTCGGATATCTTGCAACCAGGCAGAGGACCAGTCTTGTCCGTAAGTGTCGAGTACTAGTATTATCATAACCAGGGATTCAAACTGTAACCGTATTAAGTGTTTTTAACACTGTTTTTTAAAACAGTTTTAACAGAAAAATACTTTTAAATGTAACAGATACAATAATGTTACCGAATCAAACTGTAACCTTTTATATGTATGTGTTAATATGTGTAACAGAAATAATCAGTTGCACAGTAAGTATGTTTGACGCTGCGTTTAAGTACCTGTTACACTTATTAACAATGTTAACACGTGTTTTGGGTTAAAACATTTATAAGTGTTACATATTTGATTCTGTTACTTTATGAAGTTGTTTTTAAGTCCCTGATCATAACGGCTGCATTTATGATAGTGACCAAACTATCTCTTGAACGACTTATTCAATTCTTTTATCAATCCAAACGCCTCAAGACGGTGGCATACGAAACAGTTTCTTCTCCATTGTGTTAATAAAAAAAGGGTTGATCTAAATATAATAATACAAAGATTTGTGTATGAATGAGTGACATCTGCCGTAGAGGAAGTGACGATGTGGCGACAAAAAATATAAGCGAGGGTGTTTGATTTATCATTTCAATGTTAATTAATGTGTATTGGGAGGTTACAGTGTAGTTTGTTATGGTTTTGATAATTTAACTTAATGTAAACTTGTGTTACCTTAACTGGGGAGAAATGCACCTATAGTCGACGGGAGCAAAGCGGAAAGTAATCAGTAACTTTTCGATTTCCTGACAACTGCAGTCATATTCATCATCTCCTTAGGCTAAAAAAAATCTACCTAGGCTCTATACAGACTCATTTCATTTTATTTCTTTTATTCATAATTTATTTACATTGTGCTGAATCTAGGACTAGCTAGGTACTAGCAAGAAGCAAGACTAGCTTAGAGTAGGCTTCCAGTCTAATCAGGTGCGGCAGAATACCTGTGTTTTACATGGAGCAACTGCATTTCAGACTTTTGCAACCCATTAACTGGGCAACACTATACTTCTTGGACCAAACTGGGAACCAGGACTTATGGTTAGACTTTCTGTTGTCTGACTACCTGTAACGACAATCAAATATCTGATACCGTCAACTGATACCAACGGTTTTCCAAGGAACGGGACGTCAGTAATGTCTTAGGTGAACTTAAAACTGTACCTAAACAGTTTGAACTGATTATCAAAATATCGCCAGAATTCTAGAACACTGTTCCCTCATGATCAGACTATACATATCAGCATAAAAAACGGCAAATAAACTATATTCCCTTTTTTTTAAACAATCAAACTTTCCTTTTCACCCTAAAGAAAGTGAGCTGTCACAAAAACAGTGCACCTTGACGGCAGGATATATTTGAATATGTCATCCGATCTACAGTGTCGATAAATGTCGGATGCGACGGAATTACACGAGGGGAGCGACGCGACGTTTTTATAAGTTTGTACTTTCTTAACTTGGTCACTTAGAGACGTGTGTATTTTTAAGGGTTATTATTTATTTATTTATTTGTTTTCTATGCTATGGTAAGCGATACTATCAACCTTCATTTTTTAAAATTATTGATAGGCTCGCGCTTGACCGCATCGCACCTGATGGTAAGCGATCATGTGGTAGACGATGGAGCACGCTTACCTAGAAGCAACCTATTCACTCTTGACTTAAAGACCTCTAGGTTGTAGCTATCAGGAAACACAGACCCCGTTTGCCAGTCTAATGTCTAGTAGTGGCCTATCCAATGTCTAACCTCCCAGGGTTTAAGTAAGGGTTGCGAATTGTTGGAAGGAGTCATCGCTTCTTCTTTTTTATAGTCGTTACACTCTTGGCAGAGTGGTCGTGGTTGTCTTAAGGGTAGCTCTTTGGAAGTTGTTAGGGTACGCCGCACAACTTTCCGCCACTTTTGCCTGCAGCATCCAGGCGCAGTCGTTCAATGGGCCGCCAACAGCCGCCTTGATCTAGTCTGTCCATCGTATCGGTGATCTGCCACGCGGCCTCGCCCGTTCACCTTTCTTTGTATAACAATGCGTTCGATGGAGTCATCGCAGCCCTCAAGAAGGGCAACTGAAAGAACGCTGTGAGTTTTAGTCAGTAAAAGAGTGACTCTCCCTCTCGCTCCATCCGGAGCAGGATAAGATACTTATTTAATTTTGATAATTTCTGACGTAAAATAAGGTTGGAAATTCTTGATAATCTACAAAATTTAGTTTATATAGCTTCAAAAGGTTACCAACGACGATTTGTAAACCGTAAAATAAACGACTCGTCTCTTAAAACTAACCTTTAAATTAGCCCGCACAACATTATTAAAAAAAAATGCAAATACAAAATGGCGATCCATTTTCGAACATCATAACACCCCAACAGACAAGTCGATGTCAAAAATAATTTATTATCTATCAAAAAATAATTGTTCTAATTACTTATGCAAGGCTGAGTCTCTCCCCTTTGCTTCAATTTTTTTTTATTATTCAAATATAGTAATGACTGTGGCTTTTGTTAGAGGATGTTTGATCGGATACCTTGGCCTTTATTTAAAAAAAAAATAGAGCAGAGATAATAGATTTGATTTGAAGCTCTATGGAAAAGAATCAGTATTTGCTTTTTCGCTATTGTTATTCGGAAGTTTGTCTATGAGACCCATAGGCTGTATTTACCGGTGTAGTAGATATGTTTAAGTTTCTGATCTAATTTCAATCACTATATACGTTCTAAGTTTATCTTATACAGCGGGTAAGATAAAACATCATGAGGAAATCTGGACTTATCCATAACAACCATCTTATTTTTAAAAACCTCGTGTCTCGGTCGTTGCTATTCAACTCCTCCAAAACAGCTTGAGCAATTTTTGTAAAATTTCTCGTGTACATTTGGTAGGTCTGACAGTTGAAGGATATTTTTACCGACTTCACAAAAAGAAGGTAATATGTTCAGCTGTTGTTTGTATGTTTTTTTACCCTCCTACCCTACCACCATTTTTTTCTTTGATAGCTAATAGGTATGGCTGGGCAACGTGTGTCGACTCAGTAATATTTCTATGTTTTAATCCATATCTATTTAATTCATATTATAAATTCGACATCTGTCTGTATGTTAGTCAAATCTAAACAAAATTGGTTGAAAATTAGTAGTTATAGTATAGAAACTTCACTTGACAATCAAATTGTTAGCATTAAACCTACACAAAAAGATATCACTCTTTTATGAGTTCTAACAAAATAATGTCACTACTGAACAAAAACCTCTACTTTAGAAATCCTCACAAGATAGGCGTAAAACGTTTAGTGACAGTTTGTCTGTGCCGCTGTCTGTTTCGATTTCTTGTAATAATGACAGAAAAACGTGAGAGCGTAGCTTATTGACTGGGTTCCGTAGCTAGATGTGTTGGCAAAATTTTGGAATGACTAATCACTAATGAACTCCAAGTAGCAACTCATTTATCTTTTATCAAAATTAACTAATCTTTTCTTTTTATTTAATTAGCTTCTCAAAAAAAAATATGGAGCCAATAGGAGCGTTGGTTACAATAGAAGAATTTAAGTTAAAATGATTATTCATTTGTCTAGACAGACTTATTAGCAAGTAGCAAAAGTTATAGATGGCCAATTAACTTAATCGTAAAGAAATATGCATGTATGAATAAATGATTAACAAAAAAACACAAGAAGCAGTTTGCATGTGGTATTTGCCTATACCATGGGTGGCCATATTATTAGGGACAGTACCTAGATTTCTTATATTATTATCAACTTTAATTGCATTTTGCAGGTAAATGGTTGGTTGTAGGTTCGGCAAATATTTTTTATTTATAGACTTCATTGATTGAGATAGTAAAACATCAAATTTGAAGTCAAAATTATTTATATATTTTGAAAAAATAAAAGATACGTTATAAGATGAATGAATATTGCTAGTATTTTGTGACAGCATCCATTTATCGTGGTATGCTCTCTATGCAAGTTTTGGCTTTCTGTAGCAGGTTTCTGGTATAATGGCCACTCTTTAATTAGGGCTACAATCAGCTAGTGTTATTTTATTCACCGGCAAGAGGATCCAAATATTCACCAAATGTTGAAAAAAATCAACAAAGTTAAAAAATATCACTTAAAAAAAAATGGCGCGATCTCACAATGTTGTTTTATATAAAAAATAATAATACTGATGCCAGTAATAATATCAAATAAAAAAATCTTATATAACTCCGTTGGTTAACTTAAAAAGTGAGATTTATAACTTTGCTTTTGCTTTTTCGAAATCATCGTATTACGTATCTTTTTTTTTTCAAAAATATATAAATGAATTTGACATCAAATTTTATGTTTTTATTAACTCAATCAATAAAGTCTTTAAATAAAAAATATTAGCCGAACCTACAACTAACCATTTGTCTGCAAAATGCAATCAAAGTTGATACTAATGTATGACATTTAGGTACTGTCCCTAATAATTTGGCCACCCACTGTAATTGGTTGTGCTGTTAGATTGAAGACATAATTACTTGGAAATATTCCTGTCTGAAGAATATCTACACATAAGAAAAGTTGGTGAACCTTAATTAAATAAATGAAAAATATACTATATTGGATATATATTTATGTATATTTTATTTGTATATACCCTCGTTTTCTAATTATTCATTTCTTTTTTTTATGCACCTGCCACCTTCTCTCTTCACCACCCTTGGTTGACTGGTAGAGAATACTTACAGCATTAAGTCCGTCTGAGTACCTTAAATGTTGCATGAAGTTCTAATAAATAAATAAATAAAATAATAACTAGAGTTAAGATTGAACCAGTGTTACGAACAGATGACAGAGTTTTATAAATTGCACCACGGTACCCTAATATCCGAAAAACCAAACCAACAATGCAGGCCAAAAATGCTCTTGATATGCAAAACAGGGTTTATATTTTTGACATATCCATAAAAGATGGATCGTGTTATAACAGAGGTCTATTGAAATCATAGACAAAGAACTATCTATGGTGCTGGTATCATCGAACTGTTTGATAATGCTCTAGTTATTATTATTTTATGTATATTGAAATAGCTGGCGGCTAGTTTGTTTAGAAGTAACAATACATGTGGATGATACACTTTCTTAATGTATTTTTATTTTATCAGTTCTAAAGGGAATCGTGATTCTTCTTATATCCTATTTTTTTTTAATATTTTATCGGTTTACTATTGCCTGATATTTGTTTTCAGATTTGCATTTTGAGAAACAAAAAATACAACGTTTAGTAAAAACTCTTTATGGAACTCGCCCAGGAGAACTTTTTTTTATTATGTTGCTTGCTCGCCTTTGACCACTATCTCACTTTAAGGTAAGAGATGATGAAGCCGAGGATAAAGCACGCTTGCCTAGAAGTAGTAACCTATTCACTCTTCACTTAAAGGCCTCTAAGTTGTTGCTATCAGTGAAACACAGACTCCAGCAGGAAATTCTATTCCTAATCTGAAAGCATGATAAATTGACAAGATCATCTAGAGGTAATTTTTCTTAAAGAAGTTTAAAACGTTGCAGCAATCGCTGCAGACGACAAACCAAAACACCTGGTTACGAAAAAACAAAGCAACCAACAAGAAACCACTAACTCCTCACCAGATGACAAGATACCAAAAGGCAACACGTACTCAGAATCAGAAATTAACTCGCCAAATCGAAAAATTACGCACAAAGAGAAATATGTTATAAAAAACACACAATACAAATCACAGTATCGCCTGTTAATGATCTTGATGTCTCGCGATGATTGCAGAAAGAGACAGAACATACAAAGAAGCCTAAAGTAAAAGAGACGCAAGATGTGATATCTCTCCGGAAACGGCGTAATATATGGTGCATTGTTAGTAACGAGATCGGTTTGTGTGTCTGTTCGTCCGTGGGCGGACTTGCGCACGCGTTCTTTCAATAGTGTACGTGAATTAAATTATTTTTTGATATGAAATTCTACGGCTCTTGGTGCGGTTAAATTTAGAATTGATATTTTGTACCTGGATTTTTAAAATTTAAATTGTCTGGGATGTGAGGGAATTTAGGTTGGAAAAATAATTCTGTTTGTATCTAGCAATCTTTAGAATGTAGATTTCTTTCATTAATATAACAGAACATTGATATAATGAAGGCAAAAATTTTGGTTTATGAAGTGCTTCTATATCTTCTTCTTCACTTATTAATAAGGCCTATTTTTAAAAGTCCAAGTGAATCTAAAAAATTACAGAGAGTAAAGCAACCGAAGCTCTCAAATACAAAAATTCATACTATTTCCGATCCGATGGCTCGTCAGGTCGCTATAGTATACTTACCTTATTCCCACCTGATGATAACCGATAATGTGGTCGATTGTATTCAAGTTGTAGCTTTCATGAAAAAGAGACTCCGGTATTCATTCTTAAGATACCACATTTACTGCATTCACGGAAAGCTTTAAAAAGCTCTGTGCTACAAAATCTCACACGACCACCTTGGTCTACCTTCCCCTAAACATCCGAAAGGGGTGCTTCACGCATCTCAAAAGGCCACCAAATCATTAGTGGGTGACAAATGGTTCGCAGCCGCGTGGCGAATACGCGCATTTATCTGCTTGCACAGATTTGGGTAACGCAGGAGAGGATGTAGTTGTTAAGTGTGCGATTGTTATCGGAGTTGTTAATGGTGGAAATCGATGTTAAACGCAGAGAGTTTGGATCATTGGAAGCTTCTTTGGGTGATTTTGATGTAAAAATCAAGCCCTACACACATCTCTTTACCCCACACTAAAAATTCCTCCTTTATCGTCTAGCATACATTGCATCGGGCCATCGCCAATCCCTTCTTATGGGAGGCCTTAGAAAACTACTTAACTTAAAATGCTGAAAAACCAGGGGTTCCTTACAATTATTAAAGTTCCAACCATCCATCCGTCCGTTTGTCCATATGCCAGTGACCTGTATCTCATGAACAGGTAAATTCATATTTTCAAAGAGTGTTAAATACATTCAGGATAAAAACCACATGACAGTAGTGAGAACTTCATCAAGGCGAAGATAATATTACAAAATCGCAATTTTTCGGGTAAAATCGGTCGTTTCGACCCGAGCTTACCCGGTACGGTCTCATTGCTTAGCGTACAAGAAGTTTTCACATCAAACAATTGAAAATTAAACAGACGCGATTTTTTCAATAGCCACCGAGTAACCAGCACTCAACGCAGGCGTCAAGCATTAAGCCTTCGTCGTAACATCGTCATTAATTAATCAACATGGTGTAATATCGCCAATTATGACTATGGTCGTAAGCAGACATTATAGGCGACGCAAAAAGAGCGGCCGTCACAGACGCTGGTCAAAGTCTTACTGACGGTGTCGGCGTATTACAGGGTATCGATATGGTATAATTTTTGAATTAGGAACGGTTTTTTTTTTAAATAAGGGAGCATAGATTATTGTAGTTGCTGTCTTTATCAATAAGTCTATAAAGGAGATAATGAATGACTGACATATCAATGCACAGCAAAATCTACTGGACTTGAAGAGTACAATTTTGCACAAGCACTCAGAAAGGCTTGTCTGAAAATTAACGGGGGTACTTACAAAGTTTGTATTGAGAAACCTACTTTCACGCGAGCGAAGCTAGTGGCAGAAGTTAGTATCCGAATATTTTCTTCTAAATAATTAGTGTTGTCGATAATGTCCAAAGCTGGGTTCTATAGCCTGATGTACAAATTACAGTTGTTGTTTTATATCCTGGTGCACAAATTAAAGTTGTAGAGTTATGTTAACGGAAAAATGACGTTAATGCTCATATTTTTACTCGTTATTTCACTTTTTTTGTGTAGAAAGCACCTAAATATTTAAATTTTGGGTCAATACAAAAATTATTCTATTATCAAGCTACAAAGGCCTTAATATGGTTAACAGAACATTCTATGCCATTCTCATCCCATTTAACATTTACACAATCTGCCAATATCGACTTCAAAAATATGATTGATTCATATTTCAAAAACACGACCAATAGTTCGCCTGGCCGTTACGGAAACACCCGAGGACGCTCGACTGATCCTTCCAATCTCATTCGTATTTGAAATTCAAATTTGGAAATCCATTAGTGCGACTCGTCATTTTAATGTGACAGAGTATTGAGTTACTCTAATTGATCGGTGCTCTCCGTTCGTTTTTTTTTTCGTTCGGTTCGTTCGAATTTCAAATTTGAATATGAAAGTTCGTTGTGAAGTTCTTTTTTTGAATGTTATATTTTCGATATTATTGTTTGTGCTTCCGGATTTTGGTTGGGGTTGTCATTGTGCCGGCAGTGGGCCGGAAGGAGTTAGTTTTATCAGTAGTACTTAATTATATTAGTGGTATAAATTATAAGTTGGCGTTCAATGGTCAAAATAATTTACATTTCGATGTAGCTTATGATAAAATAAAAGGTGTAAAATTTTCATTTATGGTGACAATATTTTTTCATGGGAAACCGAAACAGTCGCAATTCTAGCTGCATCTTTATAGTTTCTTTGGACCAAATAGCAGTTTTTTTATTAACTCTTCTGCAGATGTTCCAAATCTTTAGTATGGTTAAAATTACTTCCATGGCCGCGTATCTCAGCAATCGTACCGTATAATTCATATTGATGATCGAATCGATTCATAAATATATCGATTTGCTTGTCAAGCCTAATGTGCGGACGACCATTAATCTATATTTTTCGGAACCCGTTCTTATAAAAATGTGACAACGGCAGTTGTTGGTAATTGATGCAAAAATAATTGATGTTTTACGATTCGAACAAATACGATTGTATTATTTATGTTTTGTGAATATTTTGTAGTTAAGTTTGGAAAGTGACATTATTATTAAGATGTCTGCTATGATTAACCTCCTAAAGTTTGCCCTTATATCACGGGCATACGTATCATTAGTATATCCTAGCGCTATCAGATGTATATTAGAACAAATCAGTAGGTTTTGACAAAACCCACAGTTTTTTTTAAGTGGCACAAGTAATTATCGAAAGTAGTCTGGACAATGTATATTCTTTATATTATTGAATAATGTCACCTAGGACGACTAAGAGAACGTTATAGTATATAAGAGCTATATAATTATTCTACATCATTCTTACATTTTTGTACATTTATATATTTCCAAGCACAATATCATCACTTTAGTCGAAAGACCAACTATTAGACATAATATGTCTCTCAGTAATTATAGCTACTAATCCCGAGGTTCTTGCATCCACCAGAGTTAATCACATTAATTATTATAACGTTAAAGGCTTAAATATATAAAGCAGCCCTGATAACTTCAGTGCATTGGACGAATCATTCAACTCACCAACCCATCCGCATTCTACACCCATATTCGCGTGTTCGATTCCCGCCTGTTATGCTACACCGAATAAATATAATAACACAAATAAATCAGAACCTAATGAAGATCCAGACAAACCAGCAAAAACCGATATTGACAAGGAAGCATTAGAAAAGGAAACAGTAGACTTATCAATAATGCATTCAATCAAAATCGATATAGATGAGAAAAAAGCTGAATATTTCGGAAGCAAAACAGTGGTAAATAAGTTTTTGTCAATTAAAACAGCAAATAGGGTATAAAGTGCTGTCGGCGATGGACATAGGAGCTTTTATCTTGCGCCGTCGTGCGTGGTGTGCGATGAAGCGTGGTCACACCTGCGAACATCTCGCGATACCTGGCGGCGCTGGAGACGGCTTCTGTTCGGATGGAGTGGAAGGTTTAGGTTTATGTGCGATTGAAAATTTTGTAATGACAGTTACTAGGCCTTGTAACTTGTTTTAAATTTTTTAAACTCCAAACTCCACTGACACAATCCACCAACCCGCACTGGGCCCGTGTGGTGGATTACAGTCCATTCCCTCTTCTAGAGAAGAGGCCTGAGTCCCTGGGTGAGTTGCTGGGAAGCAGTGGGAACATTATAAGACCGATAATGCTAAACTCCAAACTATGATATGGTCTCCTGTAATTTAGGAAGTGCACTAATTTAAAATTATTTTAAACATTACCTTGTGTGTACATACTTTTTTGAAGGTCCTTAATAAATAAATTAAAAATGTCCTTTCGGTTCCGGGTCATTTTATTGGGTATTATAATTTGTATTGTTATCAACAAGGAAAGTCACGATCATATTAGGATAAATTAACAGTAAGGTCTTCTGTGGTATTTATATTACATACCGGTACTAATTTATCCAATTGGAAACTGCAATCACTATTTCCGATACTATAATTTTTTAATAAATTTTAATATATCTATAAAAGAATAACTTATAAATACAATCTACTGTACTCTATTTGCTTTACAAGAGCCTCCTCCACACAAACGCACCCCACAAAACGAAGAAAGTAAAACGTCGGTTAATAATTACAGTGTAATAACTCGATTACTCCCCGCTCGTTTAGATCAGCACTATCGATATTATTACTTATCGATTGTCTGTCCGTCCATCCGTCTGTAGTAACCGCAACTTTTTTGCTTTCAAGCGAATCCATCGTAGAAGTGTTCAGAAACGTTTTTATATCAATTTGTGTTTAGAATTGTGAGAAATCGAACATATTTTTAGAGAAAAATTCGATATATTTAATCTTTCTGAAACTATTTTTAGTTTTTCTGGAGATTTTTCAGATAAATCAAGGTTTATCGAAGATCTTGACTTTTATAATAAGAAATCTACCAACGGTTTGAATTCTGATGAAATAGGAACAGCTCAAACGATGCGTGAAGATGACGAATGATAGCAAAATGGTTTGGATTTAAAAATCGTGATAGAGCATAAATGTGATATTGAAGATAGTCATAGACCAGAACTGGGTGTCTATGGAAATTGGAGATTTTTTTTCAATGGATCTGTTTTGGTTGGATGAACACTATTTAATGATCTATTATATGATTAAGCGCAGAAAGTGTCGAATGATAGGTACTTAGATGACATTATTGCTTAGGATAGTCAGTATGAAATAAAGATTGTGACTGAAGATATATACTTACAATTCTAAGCCTGTATCTTCTCACTGCTGGACCTTTGCCCTTTGCTGCACAGATCTCTCAAACCTTTGTCTTCATGATTACCAGCTGTTAACAGGTTCAGATTTCGTATGGACCATGATTGGTTTTTAATTTTATCTAAATGGTTTTACTATATTCTGTGACAAAACACTGCAATTAATTATAAACGTAGGATATTACAAAACATATTGACAATCTACTAGCATTATTAGTTTACAAGGCGTGAGAAATAAAAGACATTAGGAAAGGATCATCGAAAATACAATCGCAGATTCGCTCTGCTCCTCAAAAATGAAGTAACTCGATACTATGTTTGTGTCCCGACTTTGCATCTGTCATCGCATATTGAGTCGACCCCCAAACGCTCCTCAATCCTTGCATACGCATCCGATTGACAATGCGGAAATTTGCATACGCCATTTAAGGGTTAGAAAAAATTATCATATGATTACTTTGAGAACCCTTTACATTTGATTTTGATCTCTATTTTTATAGTGTTACAGTTGAATTTATTTGGTAGGGTGTTGCGTAAGATTCGAATGCTCTTTTGAAAGACTTTTCTTTTATCAGCTAATCCATTTTATGCTTTAAGCCTGCTATCATAAGGTACAATTTTGTCTGTGTTACCAAATCATGGGAACACTCAACCCTAAATGGCTTATGATAATTTTTCCTTGAATTATTTTTGCTATCATTTTTCAATAGCTCATTAGTCTGCAGCTATCGGCCCGTAAGTGGCATTGGGCCAAGCCGATATTGTTCGGGATCCCTGGATCTCCTCGGCATATTGTGTCACAACCGATTTTATGGGGCATCATTTAAATTTTTGAACCTGATTTGCATGATTGTGATTTAGTGTTTATTTTTGTATGAGATATGATGTGGATTTATGGTTTACGTTCAAATGCACTTAATCTATGAATGGGTCGTTTCGGTTCACATAATGTGGTAAGAGGTTAAAATAGTATGGAAATTGGTGATGATAATGCTAAACGTACGTGACGAGTCTACTTAGAATCCATTTTGTTTGCAGTAACAATTCTAAAGTGTGTCTGGTTTGTCGATTATGCTGTGTTAAAATTTGTAGTAGTTACTACTAAGTACTTTAACTACTACACTTACTTGATTATTTAGGTGCAGTAGTTAAAGTTATCGTTACAAAAAATTGCGATACAGTTTCGCAATTTTTTGTTAAGGGTCTTGTCAAGGCTATTTTTTCGGTAGTAAATCATTAAATAACTTCTCATGCTCTAGGTGGAGTTTCTTATAGATTACCCTTTACGTTTTAGGACCACGGTGACTTTTTAAAATAATCCCTGACAAGACCAAGGGTGCCAACCCTACAGGGTCTTCCGGAACCTTATGAAGCGTATCCAAGTTTACGATCATGATAGATCAATCAGCATCTAATGATGAGTCGACTTTTTGCCATTATCGAGACTTTAACACCTATAAATTAACAGGCTGATTGAATGATGACAGAAAAAACGTAGAAAAGAACTAGAGTTACTGATATAGCTCGCAGAAATAGAAAACTGGAGTGGAAAGAACCCATGGCCATTGGAGCAGAAAACTTGGTCATGGGTAAATAAGACGAAGATAGAGAGCCGTAAATAGATTAACCATAAAGAAAGGCAGGAAAAGAAAATCATCGCATTGTGTGTAAGCATTTAAAAACAATAACAGCAACATCAGAAAAAAATAAAAATCAAGTCCTGATAGTTCTATGCCCTTTTACGTAACAGCCAATAAAACAACACTCATATTTCTGTTTAGGTTGTTCAAAGCGTGCTCTATTATTAGCCAAAACAACAAAAACAATTCCACACACAGTTCTATTTACCTTTTTAATTCAATCCACTACATTCCACAAAAAACTAACAATGGCAGTCCGATCACTGGCCACTGAACATTTTTATTACGATCAACGCTCACGCACATAACCTCAAAAACACAAAAGCTAAATAAATCGACCGGGATACCATTTATCAAACTGCCGCCTGCATTTTTAATTAGTAAAAAACATATTCGGACAGTGCGCAGTGGTGCGTTCCAATCTGCTTCCGATCTTGGCCTTTCTGACCTTTCCCTCCCACTCATTGACTCCATATTTCTCTGTCTCTCTCATCCTCGCTTTAGTAATTAGTTTCTCATGTATAGAGCTTTTGTTTAGAATGACATGTGGCGTCTGTTACCAACAGTTAATTATGGTCTTTTTTTAACGATTCGATGGTATCGATACGGTATCGATGTATCGCAATCGTAATGACTACATCCCTTGTACCGACTTTATTAATTAATGGTGGTTTGTTACTTGGAACACGTAGAAAGTGAATAGTGTTAGCATTAATGGCAATGTTTGACATAGATTTGTTAGTTTCAACGGTTTTTCTATTTGCCTTGGAAATATCATTATGAAAAATATCACTATTTTATACTATTGCATCTGTTTCGAACATGGAAGTTATAGCTTTTAGTGTTGTTAATTTTAATGTGTGTTAAATCATTTGGAATTATTTTCTACTAAAACTGTTTTGTTTAGTGCCAGAAGTAATTTTATTCTATTTATAACCATCGTTGGACAAATAAGGTTTTATATCTTTACATTTATTATGTGTAAACCATGTGTATCCATATCTGTCAATAGACTTAACATTAAAAATAATGAAGAACCAGAGTGCTTTCCAATATAAAATTCCATACTACATTTATAATATGTCCATAGACGGTTAAAAACCATTAGACCAAGTATTAGCTTAAACTTGTACAATCGAACATGGAAAAACCACAAGTTTTACACAACATAGTCCAATAACTTTTACTTTCCCTTATATATCCCATAATAGAGCTAACGGCCTACAGCGAACAGTTATAAATAACTCCATTGTAAGTATGGATACAATGACAGATTATGTTAAATTCAACTTTGACACGCGAAGTTCAGCAAGGAGCATTCTTAGGACCAATAGTATTCCTATTAGAAAGCGGTCATTTATACTAAGTAGTGACGTTTTTATGGCCACCATGACCGTTGGCAGTATTCTATATTCATTCTTTTTACATAATTGTGGGTAGCAAAAACAAAAAAAAAAACAATGATAGATGGATTGGAAGTAATAGTTAATTTTTTACATACGATGTATTAATAGCTAAGTGAAATTCTTTTTCCTGGTCTATAAGCTGCGTTCGATAGAATGTTGTGGGCTTGTTGAGTAGTTGAAGTGTAACATATTAGACTTTTTTGAAATGATTCATGCTGATCTAGAAAGGGAAGAAAAAATAGGACATGTTTATAAGTTAGCTGGCATCTCGTGCGAGTAGTAAAAGTCAAATGGACGATTTATGATTCTACTTCTTGTAATTGAATACTAGAGCTACAATGTTCTTGTCTTACAACATAACAGTTCGTTTAAACTTACCATAATTTGTTACATGTATGACGTTTGACACGAACACAAATGGACCTTGAAACAATTTACTGTCACAAAAACTGTTGTGCTCAAGGAAACCATAAAACTTTCGAACATGTTGCCTGTCAGTTATCAAAAGATATACCAATCATAATGTCGAAGTAAAAGGGCTGATAATCCAACTCTCTGTTGATCCTGTGAATTCTAACCACGCAATCACCAATGTCCTAGCTAAAAATACTGACAAAATTAGTGTAAAAATCAACTTTAATTTTTCTTACTGAAATGAAACGGTTATGATCTAACCGATATTACTAAAACTAATTATTAAAAATTCATAAAATAGGAGCACCTAATCCAAAAATTGTAAATTATGGTACACTAGGTTCCAGTCGGATGCGCTATCGGAACCATCGACCACTTCCCCGTCCATCAAATTCAAATTACGATCGACAACCACCTTTTACTAATAAAAAATCATTCGACCATCGGTCAGTAATTAACGATGCCGAATTCGACCATGCTATTGACCTTACGCAAAGCCAGTATCATTGTTACCGAATATATTTAAGCATTCGATAATAGGCTTTATTACTTTCTTAATACGAATCATACATTGATCTTCAATCGTGTCTTCATCCTTGAAATTGTTTTGTTCTACTTTAAACTCTGTTTGTTCTTCATCATGGTTGTTTTCAGCTTGTGGATCCGCTTGACTGATGCCCGTTACGCCTGGCTGTGCACCTGCAAGATGGTCACCAATATGAATGTAATTAGGGGCACCGCACATGTAAAAGTGTGTGGTTGCGTTAAGGAAGTCCCTTTGTAACGATGCGGAACCTTGGCCTAAGAATTGAATGGGTAAAATAACTGGTCTTTTGTTGTTTCGTTCAATCAAATGATTGAGAATCAGATGGTGTTTCTATGAAAATGTTTTTTTGTAATGTATTGTAGTGGTTGTTTATCGCAATCTATCCCTTCTAGAACAGTTGTATTTTTTTTATTGGGAAAGAAATAATTTTTGTTTTGTCTGTTGAGCATATATTAGTTTGGACAAAATTAGAATCTTCTTTTTAGAAAGAAGTCGATACGAAAAATTATTAAAATTTACCGTATATAGCATAGTTGGTCTCAAAAAATTTTGACGTTCTATATACATTAATTATCATTGACAGATTATCACTTTAAACAAATTAAGTATTTTTGATAAATACTTACGTGCCTGTTAGGACCTGTTAATCTTCAAAGATTCAAGCCTTCATTTATATATTTGCAAACTTAAGTTATTTGTAAAATAAATAAAAAGGTATGAAAGATTAATAAATTTAAAAAAATGCTGACTGAAAATTTGCTGAATAAGCTTGACCACTGTCTCACCTAATAATATGTACTGATGTAGTCAATGATGGAACATGCTTGCCATAAAGTAATCTATTCATTTTTGACTTATAGATTGAATAGATATTGTAGCTATAAGAAAGCAAAGTCTTCGGTAGGGAATTTAAATTCTTGAAACCACTAGTTGTTCGTCGTTTTAAAACAATACCAAAGGGTATGATATATAGATAGTGCGGGTCAAATATGGAATTGACACCATATGCTATCGAAATATTACACCAATAAATATCATGCAAATGTAAGTACATTTCGGACTCTTTGACGACAACGTTATCATCGATCACTTCGTCCAAACCCATATCATCTTCATCTTCTTCATTACCGAGTCGATAGCCCCCCTTCTGATCAGCATTGAATCAATTAACGAAGGACTTAATTTATTTCAATCTGATTGCTATGAGTTGTAGTCTTTCAGGGGAGGTTTGCGATATGCTGGCTGTCTTATAGCTTGTGTATTGATAGATAATGGAGTGCTAGAGGGTGTGTTGCTGATTATATTAGCTATGGGGTTGGAAATGTGACTCATATAAGTTTTATGTTAGTGCTGTTATGGATTGGGTGTTACATTGTTTTATACAAATGGTAATGTGACTTTGTTAAGGAAGTGAACGTTCGTGTTTAATCAAAAATATCTTTATTTAATAGAATAGAATAGAATAAACTTTATTGTACATCAAAAAGTAACAGTACAGTTTATACAATAACTTAAATCTATGGGTACAATGGCGGTGGTGGTGACAGTGATATCTATCAGACAACCTTAGGATGGATCGTAAGAACTTAAAATAGTACAGGGGGTCAGTGCTTTGTCAATGGTTTTGCTAATGTATGAGATTGTCCTAAGAAAACATGCTCCTAGAATATCTATAAGCATAAGCTAAATCGGCCTTGTGATTTTCCTACTGATGGGATTCAGACCTCCTATCAAGGGGAAGGAAAAGATCATAATGCACCACGCGAGCCCAGCGCGGATTGGTGGATGTCACATGTCTTCGAATTTTTGGCTCCTAGAACAGCAAAACAAGCTATATGCTGTTCCATTACATGGTTGCCGGTTCAGTCGTTAAAGCGTGACGCACTAACAAACATACTATAAAAACTTTCGTCATTTTTAATGTTATTGCGATTGAGTTATGCCTGGAGATCAACATAATTCAGAAATCATACTTTTATATATTTTTATACCTAGAACTTCTTTCTGAATTGAGATTTTATACTTAAAAATGTTTTATAACCTAGTTTTACCTATTGCCATGGTTAGATCAGTAAGCACCGACTATAAATCGCCGCTCAATCAAATTCTAAGGGAATCCCGGAGCCCTAGAACGCAAGGCAAACAAAGAACATATGAGTAAGTTTGAGTCAGTAAAAGTCTGACACGCTCTCCTGGACCGCCTTAGAGCGGGAGCAGTCATTGGATACTTTCCCACCTAAAAATACCGTTCATATCTCATCACCATCATATCTGTCTTCAACATCGTCTATCAATCCATGATATCCCCGCGGTCCTCAACTTAGTCCAACCAATTTCACAACAAAGAAGCTCTAAAACAAAAGTTGACAACAAAAGTTGACAACAAAATTCACCAGAAAAAAGGCATAATTATCGTTGAAAAGGGACCCTTTTACACTCATTTAACTAACGCAGTGTATCGGACGGTGGGAGTGTAATCGGTTCCTATCGGCCGACCGATCGGGGTTCGATTCCCGCGGGTTGTAATTAGATTGTTAGTCGCATGCGATATTAACGTGTTATTTTGTTAGGTGAGAGGTCTTGATACTTGGTCGGTGGATAGGTGTTTTATACTGCCCTTTTTCTATTTTTAGACGTGGTCATGTTTATATCGAGTTTTAATTTATATAATTTTTAAATTAAAAACAACGGCCGAATCTAATTATATAATTTAAATACAGTGGTAGTTTGGTGGTATCTTTCAAAACTTACAATTCGTAGGTAAACCAAGACAGATGCATTGCTTTGTCTAATTTATTTCATCACCACTGCTTTCAAAACGGTGAAGGAAAACATCGTGAGGTAACCAAAAATTTACCAAGTGACATCCACCAAACCCTGAGCCCGTGTGATAGATTACAACCCATTCCCTACCCTAAAGAGAAGGCTTGGGTCTCTGCAGTGGGAATATGACAGTACAAGGGAAGAACGGAAGGAAAACCGCGGTCTTAAAATGGAAAGGGTAACAGAACAGAGGACTTAAGTGTGGTTTTAGCAAGTAAAAGTCTGGTACACCCTGCCGCTTCCACCTTAAAGCAGAAGAAGTCATTGAATGATTTCCCACCTCAAAAAAGAGGAGAATGGAATACCAACTTTACTTACTTAACCTATCACATACCCACAAAACGAGACACAATAGTAAAACAATAACAGCGCGGTCTCATAGGACCGGTCGGGGATTCATGAATTAATAGTCAAACCCACTTGAACGTGCCAAATGGTGGAAGTAACCAATAGGTTACCGTGGTATACTCCTTGCTATATAATAAGTTAAATAACGAACATTAATATTCACATTAAGCTCTTAAAGCCTTATTCAAAGTTAAATAACACTTACAAAACATTACAACACAGGGAAAGTAAAAAAAAACTATCAAGTATCAAGACCACTATCTCCCCTTAGTCGATACATTTTGATGTCGATAAGAAATTCAGTTGAGAATTTAATATACATAATTTCTTTTAACGTATGGTCACATTGGTCACTATTTCTATGGCCACCACATTTTACTGCAAACATCGATTGGAATTGTTGTTTTTTTTGAGGTAGATTTAAGAAACGAATAGAATAGAAAAAACATATTTTTTCTACACAGACATAAATTCTTATATGAATCGTTTATTGTAGATATTAAATTGCAAAGATATTGTGTTAGTTATAGGTCCTTTTTTTGAAAAGGGTAGAACATAGCTGATGATAGCAATGACTTCTTCAGCTGTAAGGTGGAACGAGCGGTTGTGTCAGATTTTTTATTAATAAAAGTAGTATTAGTATAGACTCTCCTTCAGTTGCCCTTTACGTTTTAGGACTAGGGTTATCATTTTTGTACTCTTTACTGTAGCCCTTACAGGCATTTATTCCTCCATAGAGATATATAAATTGATGTTATTAATTCGGTACATAGTAAAACTACCACAATTACATCAAATTTTCATGTGTTAATATTAAATTAGTATAATATTTAGGTCAAATTATTACAAATCGGTCATGTTAAAAATAGTTTTTAAAATAATTACACAGACGACATAATTTATCAGTAATTATGAGTAATAGTTTTTAATTCATGATTAAACCTGTGACTTGTCACAAAAGTAAAAGAGTAGAGTTATAGAGTAGTACAAAAACATTGCACTGAGTAAGCTCATATTAAAAAAAAGTTACCTAAATATTTGCTGGGCGTCAGACACCTAGCGCTGAATTTTTTTAAATAGCATTTTTTTTTAAATAATATAACCTAGTGCTGGACTGCGATCCCGCTTGATGGTAAGCAGTGATGCAATTGTTGTTGAATGATCATTGTTATAGGTATCAAATATATTCTTACCTAGTATAGTACAATGAGCTGGTATCTGCAACTCCACGACTAAAGCGTGAATTTTGCGTACGGATATTCTTACCTATTTCTAAAGTTATTATAGTTTTATCAAAGTTTCATTAAAAAGAGCGTTTTATTTGTCGTAACAAATCTGGCCGCGGTCCTCAGCGGGCACCGAGCTGCTCGTGGAAGGGGCTGGGACATCGGGCTGCAGTCTACGATTTACAGCTTTTACGCTATTTTCAATTAAACTCCTAATGGCTCATGGGCCACCGATGCGCCGATTGTCTAATTGTTGAAGTGCATAGAGTGGTGCGACTGTGATTTTTTAGGGTTTTGGTGTGATAGTAGAGGCTTTTACAAAGCCCAAACTCGAAAATTTTTAGCAAGGTTTTCAATGAATCTATTTACAGATGTGCATATAACTTGTAGTTCGTTGTTTAAAACGGTTTTAGCTGCATTTTGTGTATTTTATAGAAACCGTTTTGTTATACAGTTTATGAATTTTAAAACTATGTGCTTCACTATTTGGGTTGCGGGTTTGTACAAATGAATTACCTCGGTCCTGGAACACGTCGTTTTAGCCAGTAAATTCTGATACTCACTCTAGCCCCAGAATGGAAAAATATTTTTGATGAAGCGATAATAAACATGTAACCAAAATTATATATTTTTTTTATTGTTGATAAATGATAGGTTTGCGTTTGACCGCTATATCACCTATAATTCATAATATAATTTAAAAGAGTGTCCATGGAGTTTCATGTATGTTTTTCTCCGTAGAGATTTACACTTTGGATCTTTTGATTTTGACAATTCGAAATTGCCTTTAAATGAACTGAAAACTATTAGAAATATTTTTTATTTATACATATATATAAATCCCACTCTAAAAAAGTATTTTCTTAATCATGTTGAACACGGTATCCAGTCTTATTTTTTTCCAAAAAAAATCTGCAGCGACCAGAGATATACATGTTTCATTTCTGCAGGATACAAACTAAAATTTTCAAACAAAGTATTAACAACTCTATAAACTTCTCCTGACTCCAAGCCACACCCTTTTGTAAAAACTTTCCTGTTAATCGCTCGCGTTACATTCATAATGTTCTAAGTTTTCCTCCGCACTGGACCAGATCGAACGAACAATATTGGACGTACCCTAAAGATTATTGGACTTACCCCTTCAAGAATATCGGAGTTACCCCTAACTAATATTGCAGCTAATTGTGATCGTAAATGCGTTTTGTTTTGAAGCTGTTTTGGAGCTGTTTTCTTATGTTAAGTTTTGAGAAACATCATGTTTAAAATGGTGATTTGTTGAGTTCGTGGCTTTTATTTGTGGTGTTACGATTATTGTTAACGTCATCGGTAAAAGAAAAAATGAAAAAAAGAGACAAAGAAAGAATTTAAAGTTTAATTTTTGTATGAGTCGTTAATTTAGTAAATGGAGGTTAGTAGTTGTAGTGTCCTTAAGAAGGTCTGTCAGTCAATAAAGAGATTTATGGTGGACTACGTTTAAGTTAAGAAAGACAACACAAAATTGAAATACGTTACTACCCGTCGACCCGCGACAGCTTCCCACGAGAGTAAGAAATCTTTGTAAATATTCAGTTTTTCTCTATTATATTATGCATGTATTATATACCTAAACATTGCTTATGAGTCACTCTACCTATTGATGAAAACTGCATGAAGGTCTATTCAGTATTGTATGAGTTTATCGCGCTCATATAAAACTACAGACGCGGTGGGTTTTTTTTTGTTTTATTTTTATAATATGTGACGAGGTGTTTTAATGAGTTTTTTCTCCATGCATAAGTCGTAGCAGCTTGTGACAATTAGACAAAGAGCATTAGAGCTGAGATCGGCGAGACATTCCGTCGCCTACTTACGTTTGACATATTTTACACAAATCCTACCGGCACGCTATAATGAGTGTCATATTCGGTGTACGGTCTGCAATATAATGTAAAGTTTTATTTTATATAGTTAGATAACTTGACCATACGGCTAACGTATCCCAACTTGTCAGTCCATATGCTTAAGCCAGAGGCTCTACATGGGGATCGTTCAGTCCTTGGCTCTTTACGGGGCGCAAGTGTGGACGCTGTCGCTGCGAAAGCGCCCCTTGCTGGCCTGCCATCATGGCATCTAGAGGCAACAGTCCTTGCACACATGTACGTTTTTGCGCGTGGAGATGCAATACCGGAGCGAAAGTCCGCTGACGCGACAGGTTGCCGTATAGCGGATAAAGTTCCGACGGGATCTTATGGTGGATTGGCGACAGTGACTGTCGCAACAAAGTGTTGGGGACGCCATAATTACGGAGGTGAGTGAGTGTCTTTGAGGAGTGGTTGAAAAGTCACGGCATCCTCACCTTCCGTATGACGCAGGTCCTCACCAAAGATGGTAAGTTCGGGAGGTTCCTGCATCGAATTTCGGCAGGCGTCTCGCCCTCGAGCGGGAAAAGCTATTTGATGATTTCTCACCTAAAAAAAATCCTATCGATTATTATTTTCTTCTACAATCCAAGTGTCTACAACAATATCAACACACAATTCCTTGTCTATTATATGACAAGACGTTGCAACATATAATTCAGCCAGACGTGCGTGACAGATACGTATCTAAGCACATTTTTATACAATACACCGCGTTGCGTTGGATTTATGGGACGTTACATTAAAAGGAACTGTAATAAAAACTAGATACTCGTATTAGATTATTATAAAGTCAACTCGGTAGTATGGAGTAGCACGCGAAGACGGCTTTTGTCTTTTATGTCAAAGAAAAATATTATTTATTGACAAGATCCGTTGCTTGGCTTGAAGATAAATAATGTTGCTTAACTGATTAATATTATAATTTTTTTGCTACCGAATTTTTATTACAATGGTCAATCAAAACGTATGATCTATACGTTAAAAAAATACGTAGTATTTATAGCCTTCAATAATTTACCATTACACCTTGAAATCGATCGGTTTTGCACTGGTGTACAAAATATAAAAAGATTCTAAGCAAGGCATATTTTGGAGACAATTATTATAGAGTTAGTTTTGGTGGGTTAAGACTAAAACCTGGAGTGGGTTTGTTCCTTGTTTGCCCTGCGTTCCAAGACCTCAAGTTGCCCTTTTCGAAGCGAACCCATAGCCCCGGTAGGTCGACTATCGAGTACGAGGTTTATCGATGACTTGGCGAGGGTCACGGGATTCAGATGCATGTTAGACTCACGGGACCGGTCGTTGTGGCGATGCTTGAGGGGGGCCTATGTCCAGCTGTGGACGTCTTTCGGTTTACGGTTGTAAATGACGCCATCATAGATTATATTTGTTGCCCAGTTTCAAATCGCAATAAAACTAATACATTAATACTGCTACATACTCTCACCGGGTCATCGCGGTCCACTTTGTGGGAGGCCTCCTAATGCTGCACCTCAGTTGTGAACTATGCGTTGTGGAGGCACTTGGGGAGTCAACGCAGCCTATGTTTGTGAGAGAGTGTATGTTTGTTATTTCTGCAAATTCGAATGTCTAAACTGATTTGAATGAAATCTGGCACACGAGTAGACCATGTCTTGGAATAGTACATATGATATAATTTTTATCTCGATGCCGAAGAGTAAGTTAGCACAATTTACACTAACAAATCCCAAATTACGAATTTAAAAGATCCAAAAGTATATCAAAAGATTTCCTGCAAAACAAAATTCCATCTTTCTTATTTCCTTCACAGCACATTTGCTAACCGTACGCAACAGTCTACGCGATACATCCGACACACCCGAAGAGTAGCGACGTGTAAAATCTGCATTTCTTTGAGATGCACTTGTCCTCCCCCTCCCAACCCCCCCTAGACGGCTCTCAGATAAAGAGGGCTCTACTTTCGCACGCTTTGAGCAGAGTCCCTGGGTTTTGTTAAGAGTGCTGGCTCCTACGTATAGCAGAGTTAGTTGTTAGGTGTTGTTTTGTACACCGTACGTTAGAACGGAGCCAGGTTAGGATTTCTATTGTCTTCGAAAGTATGAGGATATAAATCTGTGTTGAGTTTAGATTTGTGTGAGCTCGAGGTGTTTGGGGGGTTTTGTTTTTTGGTTCTGCATTCGGCCTGTCTTAAGATTTTTTATTATTCTAGTGGGGAATCATTAGAATGACTTCTCCCGCTTTTGGGCGGAGCGGGAGGGCGTATCAGACTTTTAGTGACTAAACCCCACGCGTTCCTTTATTGCCTTCGATCTGGGGACACCGAGCTTCTGTCTTAAGACGGCAGTTGGTTTTCGTACGAGGTTGTCTCAATGTTTGATCCCTGAGTTTGTTTTGGTGTTTTTTCTCAGGGTAGTCAGCTAGAAAATACCGTCATCACACTCTCTTACACCGGAACATGTTCGGAACCAGAGCCCGTCGTGAGAAGTTAATGCCACCGATCGCCTCTTCAAGGATGCTCAGTATGTTGGGTGCAAATAAATCAGTATTTCACAAGGAAATAGGCCTTTCTGAACCCCAAACAAGCCAGTAACAGCAAAACGCCTTGTACTACTTGATTTACAAAAAGGTTGCATATGAAATTTCCCATACGTACATGTAAGAAATGGCTGCATTACGCAAACGACACAACTGAAATGAGTGGTCTCGATGTGTCGCAGCGCGATTGTTACCAGCATAACAATAGAAATATTAATTGTGCAAGATGTTATGTAAAATTACAGTACACTATTTGACATGGCACGAAAATTGCTATACACATGCTCACATGTTAATTTTATTTACTAGCTTCGCTCGCGTCGAAAACCGACCATTATACTAAAAGAACACTTCTGGGATCATGGTCTACCTGTGTGCTAAATTTCATTCGAATCCGTTCAGGCATTTAAGCGTAAAGGAGTAACTTCATACAATACAAAAGTACAAAGGCGGAGTTAATGCCTTCGGCAGTTTTTAACAGTTCAATAACGGTGTTGGAGAGACAATATGGCAGTTGCATTAAAAAAATATGATTGGAAAAACCAAGGTTTTTGAGACAACTTAGCACCTTGTATGACGTCTTCGAATGCTGCGTCTTACGGTGCGCGGTTGCTACTCCAGAACCTTCCGACCTCATCGACCATCTGTTCTACGGGCAACGTGCCCTGCTCACTGCCAATTACGTTTACTGATTTTTTTGGCTATGTCGATAACTTTCATTCAAAGTGCCAATGTTAGTAGTACCTAAATTATATTACACCTAAATTGCATCACGTTGATGATTAACCACAACAGTGCAAGATATTTATTATAAAACAAAGAGTTAAATCAAGCCTTGAGGGTGGACAGAAGTATACACTACATGCGCGATTCATGCTTCGGTAAATACCTGACAAAAAGGGCCTATAAATTTATCGACGCAACGCCAGGACTCTACTCCACTCTAAGACTCCACATTCACAAGTTATATCAACACAGGGCAATCGATAAATAATTTAAAGTGTTTTTTTTTGTTATTTTTGACAGGCTCGCTTTTGATTTCTATCTCACCTGCTATGCTATTCTCTATAAGTCATTTTCATGGCTGTAAGCTGCGACGAGCTCGACGTCGAGACATTTTTCAAACAGCGAACGCAAACGTATGAAGAACTGTCATTCGGTCACCATTGGTCGCTATTATTTTTACAAGTTTATCAAATACCTACTGTGTTAATATTTATTTAGTGATGAAACCTTCGTTTTTCCAAAATAAATATCAAACACTAACATCATGAAAATGTCAACTCTATGTTTCTTACGCTTTATGAGTAACAGCTGATAGACGGATGGACAGACGGACGGGCGGGCGGACAGCGTGGGCTTAGTAACAGAATCCTGTTGGCATTTAAGTGTATGGGACCCTAAATACCTGGGATACGATGAGCCAGTTATGGACGCAATTCCTAACTTAAACAACTTGAACCTTTTACACAAACCGATCAAAAACTACACCAGAACCGCAAGAAAAATGCAAGAAGCTCCTCCTCACATGAAATGGAGTGTCCCTGACAAGAGCCATCAAGCTCCACGCCGGCACGGCGAGGCCCTTGAACGGCACACTACGGCACGGAACGGCAACGAACGGCAAGGAACGGCCCTTGAACGGCACAGATGTAGATATTGCTGTTTTTTGTCACCACTTGCATGCGTTGCACCGTGATTTAATATGTGTTAAAAAAGGTTGTTTGATGGCTCGTTTAGATGTTTTATAATGAGGATTAAAAAGACACTTGTGTTTAAAAATGGCGTGTCGTTTTTAGGGTTCCGTACCTTGATGAATCAAGTGACCTACTTTGTTGTCCGTTAGTCAAGACCCTTTATCTCAGGGGGAGGTGAAGAAATGATTGATGATTGATTGAATGTAATAAGTTGAATGAAAATGAATCCATTCTGGAATCATTTTCCAAAGAGCAACTAAAGAACTAAGGTGAAGTAAATAGCATACAACACCAGCATATAACGCTTTCTCGCTCTTCCTTAAAGTGAGACAAGACATTTGATGATTTCCTACGTCAAAAAAAAGTTTTTAGTTTGTATAGTTTCTAAATAAAATATGAAACATTTGATTTCCTAAGCTACCATTTACGACACCCACAGGTATCAAGAAAGCCCGTTTGTTCGCAGAACCACAAAGTAATATCGTCCCACTTACATACATTGAACGGAAAAATCACAAATCCTACCCATCCCCCTTTCTCCCTAGACACCCATCACTCACCCCCTACAAACTAGGAAATCAATAAGATTTTTACAATTTAATAAATGCTTCTCCACCATTACTATATTACAGGGATAAGTGGGTCGCGTTCCCCATCCCTCCCCTTTCGGGGGTAGAGGGAGAGGTCACATCATACATCTCGATTCCAGAACTTTGTTCCCAGTTCATGATAATTGAGGGATTCATATGCTCTTTACATTTTAGTTTCAAGAAGATTCCTTTATGAACAGGTTTTAAGCAGGTTTCCAGGTTCTTGGGGAATGATGCGTTACTCATAATTTAAACCTTCTTATTTAAACTATGAAGAACGTACATATTATGTAGTCTTTGTATATAAGAATAAGAAGCGCTCTATAGAGTTTTTGACGAGATTTTATCGAGTAAGTTCAATGGATGTTTTAATTGTTCGACACATCGATTCCTATTGGATATTGTGAATATAGAAATGATTTCGTTTTGTATTTAAAGTGTCGCACATTTAGACAGTATATGCCTTCAGGGGTCCTGGGTTGACAAAACAGAATCCTGGGACCCTGAAATTATGGCAAAGAAGAAACAGGTATGGGTTTTAGGAAGTAAAAGTCTGACACTCCGTCATTGTAGAGGCCACGTCAATTTTGCTAATAGCTTTTTGAGGTACCGTTGACCCAGGTTTGAACCTTATGGGACGGAAAACTTCCTTTTATGGTGGTCGCCCTGTGACTCCTGACACAAAACGCGCCTCTGGTTAACCACCAACTCCTACACTACTATAACTAATCAAAATTACTAGTCAAATCTTATTATTGCACCAGAAATGGCTCAACATCGAATACATTCTTAGCGATGAAAAGCCTTTAGTCAAAGTCACTTTAACACACTTGTTACTTCGTCTATGAATGAAGAAACTATGCCTAAGTAATTATTCCTAGTATAATAGTATGTAATTATTAGCTAATTATTCAGTAACACACCTCCAGACAAGGTGATGACAGACTAGCTCATTGCCTACTCAATAATCTAACTCTTCATTCTCATCGACCCCTGGTACTCGTATTACCGCTTCATAATCAGCTGTTACCAGTTTTTATCCAATATGCTAATTACACTTTTTATTCTAATTAATTCTTAGTACATTATGATCTTCTATAAAAATGGGGACGTCTTTTTATGTACACTTCTTACTATGATAACCAAATGTAGTTTATAAACAGTTGGATCTGCCTTAAGGAGTGTGAAAATAAGGTTGCTTTTTCCATGTTCTGGATGGAAATAAGATAGTAATTTGTATGGTAATGCTCTGTCATTACTTAAGGGATGTAAGTATGAATAATTTTCTGCACAATTCATTCGTAGTTGTTATTGTAGAGCAGAAAAACTCGGCGATAGCAATCATCGATGAATTGTTATATCTTCATTGAATATTAGCGCCACTTTGCATTTTGGAATAGTTTTTTCAATCGTGTAGTTATTGGTTAAGGCTCAATGGATATCTGAAGAATAGTTATTGTGGTGAATAATTGTTTTATTGAAATTAGGTTTTTCTGTGATGTTATTACTGATGAGGGGAAAAAAGAGAAGTAATCGACGATCAATGGGCACTTTATTGTCATGTTTGATGAATCGTTACAGAAATAATGTGTTACAGTCAATTTATAAATATAACTGATG
This sequence comes from Mythimna separata, assembly GCA_030763345.1. NCBI lineage: Eukaryota > Metazoa > Arthropoda > Insecta > Lepidoptera > Noctuidae > Mythimna > Mythimna separata. The sequence goes on along the minus strand of CM061189.1, from coordinate 18,598,333 downwards.
CAGTTACGATCGATTGTCTGAAAGATTCTGGAATGGCGCGTAATAGACTTAGCTTTTTTGGACTCTCATAAGATAGACCGACGACGTAGTGAGTTTTACAGGAATCTCTTGGATGCGAGACGCGCAGGACCGGTGGTTTTGGGGCATTTGGGGAGCCATGATTGCAACTGAAACCGTCCAACAGTGGATGTCTTTTATTTTAAGTATTGATAGGCTCGTTGTACACCATTATTTTATTTACCTTATGGTAAGTGGCAACGTGGCTGATTTTGGAGCACGCTTGCCTAGAAGTAACCTATTCATTCTTATTCACTCTTGACTGAAATACTAGATTGTAGCTATCAGGAAACACAAACCCGCTGGGAATTCCACTTCTTAGCTGTGCGTACAATGAATGTTCATAAAACGTTTTGCGCATATAGTACCTAGATGGGATGCCCGCCATGTACCGGTGCACCAAATAATTAACGTTTGAGAGTTAAGAAGTTTGCTGTAACATCATCACAGTGCTTAAAGTCTCCAATTTTCTTTTTTGAACTAATTCTTAAATAGCCAACGTCCATATTACTTTGAATACACACCAGTGTATATGACGAGAATCGTCTCGTCCGACCACTGAAGTTAAGCATCATCAATTCTCCAATAATTATCTTTTTGTACTAATTCTTAAATTTATTATTGTCTTCATTTGAGTATACATAACCACTATTTTCATCTTTTAATAATGTACCTATCACTTTTTATTTCTGCATCACCTAAAAGGGTTGACTAATAGAAAATGCCTAAAGAATTAAGTCAACCTCTAAGCTTTTGTATCCATACAACTTTTCATGTGATTCGGAGATCCATTCCATAATTTCTTTAATCCTTCTCTACAGTCATAACTATCTACACTCACATTCCTCGAAAAACTTAAACCGAACATGCTTTTATAAACTACCCAATAACGCTACGCTAATTCACAACAAAACACGTCATTGTCACCAGAAAACAGGTCAAGAAGAGCACCAGAATGGAACAAACTCGTAATTTTCTAGTCGCACGACTTTCAAAGATAGTACATGGACTCCTGACGCGGTGCATGGCAAGGAAATAAAAATAGAAGACACACACGTACCTTGGGGATGCAGGCGGATGGCGGGGAGACATTGTAAATATGTGATAGCTAGTAGTGTGGTATTTGGTATCGTCTTGTAGTGTTGAAGTAGGGCTTTTTTATTGTTATAAACTAGTGCTTGTCTGCGATCCTACCTGATGGTAAGCAGTGATGCAATCGTTGATGGTGAGCGCACTAGCTTATTAAGAGCCTATTCACTCTAGCCTCAAAGACACCTAAATTATAATCGGAAAACCTTGGAGATTTTTTAAATCTTGGCGTTTTCTGAAATGGTGTCCTCATTTTTAAAATGGTGATAAACCTACGTATCGTAAACTTTAGGCTCCTTAGGGCCTGTTTCACAATGTCCGAGTAGGCACTACTCACTGAATAAATTCAAAAATTTGACAGAATTTGTATGAAATTATCTGTCAAGTAAGATACTCGAAACTTAATCATAGGTGGTGAAATAGGCCCTTAGAGTATCAACTTATGATTTTTGATACTTTGGTTTACGTTAGTAGGGGTCCTAGCGTGGAGAAAATGTTAGGAATAGAAACGTTAAAAAAAAAACAAAATACAGAAAAAACTACGGCTGGTATAATTTTGTTATATATCATTTATTATATATATAATTGTATCTTCACCCGCTTCACCCGCGTGACAGTAGCAAATTATTACAAAAAACATACTACCGGGATAGAAACTATCTGTGTGCCAAAATTCATTCAAATCCAAAAGTTTACAGGTTTTCAAATTGTCTTTGCATAATAGTAAAATAATGCACCAATATACTAGTACATAAGATCAATTTTCACATCCTAAATAACTGGCAGATCCGAACAAATTCTCTCTAAAATACAACAGTTCTCCATCCACCACACATGGGTGGCACAAGGGGGTGAGAAATTCTGCACCGAGTCAAGATAACGAGAGTCCATACAAAATATTCCATACTCAATTAGCCATTCTCTATATTTTTGAAGTCCATTTTAATACGGCAGAGGAAATTATCCTTGTGTGTGTAAGATCCCTTGTACAGACACGGTTGTGTCTACGTGTGAGTGCCGATTCCTATTAACTATGTAAATTTTGGCCGAGCGAACCAGGATTGCTTTTTTGGTTAGTTTGCGATTTTTTTTGGTTGGCATCATTTTGTGTTGGTCACTTTTGATGTTGTTTTAAGAAGGTGGGCGGGATGAATGTTTTGTAGTCCGTTAAATTTTAATTAGGGTTTTGTATTGAGGGCTTTGAAGTTGCTGAAATATAGCGTACAATCCGGGAAAGCTGCTTACGGTTATCGGTACGTAATGCGCAGAAACGAAGACTACATGCCCTGACGTGTTTTTTAGCGGACGGCGAGCATTGGGCAGCTCGCCGTACGGCCGTCTGATGACCATCCGAACCGAGCCTAAGTCGTTGACGGCGTGTAATGTTCCACACGCGCCCTAAGGAGATGTCAGCAAATCCGTAGGAGCCCAGCAGGATCGAAGCCTACTGAGGCCATCCTCTTCTGAAAGGAAAACCCTGGAACAAAAGGCAAAGAAGGAACTTAAGAGTGGGTTAGTAACACTAAAACTAAACACCCTTCCACTCTGCTTAAGAGCAGAAGAAGTTATTAGATGACTTTCCACCTAAAATAATAATAATGAAAAATTGCCCTATGCATCATCATCTGCCTAGCCCTTTCCCAACTATATTGGGGTCGGCTTCCAGTCAAGCCGGATTTAGCTGAATACCAGTACAAAAAATTTCCCTATGCGTTTTAGCTATAAAAGAGGGTTAAAGAAGAAGAGAACTTCCACCAACTACTTGGAGGGGAACCCTCCAGAACAAACTACTCACAATGGACCTAACTCTAAAATTGACACAAAGTCGACTGACTAGAACAACATTACAGTATCTGAAGAGTTGACCCCAAATAAGGAATAAGTCAGAGGTATTATGTAGTTTTGTATCGTAAGTTCTGTATTTTGAAATAGAGATTTCGTTTTAGATATAGGAATAGTTACTAACTGTAAGGCATGAAATGCAACTTATGTAATAGTTAATATATGCCAATATGTAATGTAATATTAATAACAAGCTCGAAAATTGATCTTAGGGTTTGGATACCTAGGGTATCAAACCAGGATCACTCAAGCCTCGCGCGCTAATAGTTTTGAAACAAAGCAGTAAACACAAAAAATTGGGATTCCACTGGGGAAACGAGAATTCTTTCTATGCAGAAAACGGTACATTCAAAAATTATGCTCACATCACAAAACTATCGTAAAACTCTCATTTCATTGCAACATTAAAAACAAATTGAAAAGTTGCGAACACGTCACAGTATCAGCACAGAGAACAAAGCGGGCGGCACAACAGTTCCACTCCACGCTACCGACAAACCCAGATTTATTAAACACAAAGTATTTCTCGAAATCAAATCCCCTGAGCAACAAATAGTGCAGACCGTCGAACGAAATCCTCCAGTTTCAGCAAATCCTGAATATTCCTCACGGAAAGCAACCCAAACAGTTTCATCTGAAACGAATTAATTACACCCATTCAGTATTCCACGAACATCGAAAGCGACCGCAAATAATTCACACACACACATCCAGCACACAAGCTTATATACAAAAACATCTAAATCGCGCACATAAAATTTCATGTATAAAAATGTCAATAAAACACACACACTGGTGCAGCGTAATACGAAACAGCGTTGACACAGAACGCACACAGATGGAAAACCTTTCGCTCGACGAATATGTATTGCTACTACATAGGAGTAATCTTTCATTGACGCACACAGCGGTATTTTCCGTACATTGGTGAGGTTTTTTCTGTGTCGCTGTGTGTGTTTTTGCTTGAGCGTGGGGGTGGGGGGGTAGCATACATTTTCAGGAAGGCTTCGGCGTCACAGGGCGTCTTTCAGCGTTCCGATGCCGCACACATCGCAGGCTATCGGCGAGACGAAGAAGCAAAGAGTGCCTGTAGGTTAGTCGCAGGTTCAGAGGGAGCGCTTTTCAGGAGGATTTTTCGTGATGCTGTTTTAGTATAGTATCATTTATGGATGGGATGATGACTGTTTTTTCTTACTTTAGAAACACTGGGATTAGTTTACATTTAAGGGTACATGATTTTTAGTGTCTTTTGTAAACCTGCGACAAATAAATTTAGTTTTAACAAAACTTAAAAATAATTCTGGCGGGAGAATTTTTATCAATAACCTTGCTCATTTGGCCTGGAAGGACATTTTCAAGATTTCTGGATAATTATCTACTATTACTAAGATTTATTTGTTAAATTAAGTGTCACAAAAATAGCATAATAAACGCTTTTTTTTGGCAGACTCTCGAAGTAATTGATTAATCATGACTAAATGACAAACTTACATTTACTTACTAACTTCAACAAAACAAAAAACATTTTCAAAACCCACCTAAGTCCTACTCAAGAAGTCTCTGCAGAAAATTCTCAGGCTACTCTACGGTATCGGGCGCAGATCACCAGGGGTTTGGGGGGGAGGCTAGAGGAGGGGGGTAGTGGTTCGTGTATGTTCGGAAAAATGCCTTATGATCCCACCCGCCCGATGTAAGCTTGAAGTTTTTTATCCTCCTACAATGTCGGCCTTTAGGGACAAATAGATTATTGTCCGCATATTGTATTTGTTATTTTTGGAGGCTGGGTTTAAATAAAGATTTTGTGTGTGTAAGGTTCTTCTAAGTCAACCATATATCGTGGTTGTATGGGTCACTATTATTAAGAAGTTTTGCATCGGGTAAGAGGATGCACTTTATCTATTCTTCATCATCATTTGATTAACAAAGTCTGGGTAATAGGACAGATTATAGTTTTTTAGCACATTTGACAGTTATTAAGAAGCATGAGATTTAGTAATATCTTGATGATATTTTAGAGGTGGTCTATAAGATCAGATAAAGAAAGAGATGATTGCCTAGATCCTGTTGAAGTTTAGAAAGTTCTCAGAACTTTTGACATTCGTACCAAGCAGGGTTCTTTTCCACATGGATGCAGGAACTCTTTATATAAATATACTCTTTACTCCGTTTTAGGAAGATCAAAAATAGGTCAGGATATCCCTGACCTCTCTCTCGGCTCTTTTTGGAAGGACTTAAGGATAGACGTGGAGAATATCTATGAGATAAAAAAATTAACACTTACGGTACTTTGTAGGTAGTCAGCTTTCATTACTGCCTTTGTCTTTTAAACATGATAGAAGAACAATGGACTGTGGTTCTTAAACCTCTTATTCAAGCCAAGAACTAGCCCACAGCTGGACATAAATCCACCACACCATCTCACTAACCAAGACACTACAAACACATAAAATTCTCAATACCACCCCACAGTTTCCACAGTTCAATATAATATAATACATATAAAAAAACCAGTTTCACACGTACAGCAGTCTCCCTCCCCCTTTCGGGGAGGGTTGGGGTGGCGTCCCCTGGGGTGACAAGAGCCCAGTGCTACTACGGGCAGGTGCAATGTATTGGTGCAATCTGGTCCGCTGCTGCATTATTAGTTATAACGTTTCTGTGTCGGGTTACTTATTAATTTTAGGGTTAAATTCTCTGATATTTGGGCTTGAGTGAGGATTTGGAGTCGATTGCTTTATTTATGGCAGTTTGGTATAATTTTACATTTTAATATTAGTAAAGAAAGTTTGTCATTGCGACCGAGATGGGATTTGCCCGAGCAGCAGGTGAGGGTGTTATGGAGCTGAGTATAAACCTCAAGCTTTCGTCTCATGGGAGTGTACAGAAACTATAGCACATCATCTACTGCAGCCGTCACATACTTTTTCTTCGTTTACGATCATAAACGAGCGGCATTTGTGGGTACGACGCAGAGCCGACCACCCTGAAGAAATTCATCAAAAATTTCTTCAGAGAGATTCAGGATTCAGGGCATCCTATCTCCGAAGAAGGTTTCCCGAGCATCGAGAGTCGCAAAGCTGTGAGCAATGGATAGCTCACCGTCCAGCTGTCTGGTAAGGACTAAACTGATACCTACGTAGTGTTCCACGGACACCTAAAACAGATGGCAGCCAAATTTAAGGAGCCTAGTATGGCCGATGCCCTGGTATGTCCGACTAGATTGCAAAGGGCACTAGTCGATTTTAGTCAGGACAAGTGAGCAGTAGTCGTATTCGTACTCTCGCTCCAGTCTAAAGCAAGAGAAGTCATGATCAGATGATTTTCCTTCTCAAAAAAATAGCACTCCTCCAAATGATAAAATTATCTTCAGTTTTCTTAACCTGCCTACACGTGTACTTTCAAGGAGGAAGCTGAAATAAATCATAATGCTGATTAGTCCACAATGAAGTTATTTAGTCTGGACGATAATGGACAGCGTCGCCTTTACGAGCGGTGATAAGGGATGTCGTTAGAGCCATTTATTGGAACACTTTGGGCAGCATTCCAAATCTCTAGGAAGCATCGATTTCTTGGATTCTTTTTCCAGTTTTTTTTTTTGCATTAAGTCCAAACTTTGTTTTGGTGTTAAAACTAAATCTATCAAGAAAAATTATACTTAATTTGTTTCAAGTATTTTAGACTTACGAAATATAATAATCAGAACACAAGAGACACTTTAAAAATTATTAACAATAAATTAAAATCACAATTTGCAACATTAAATTAAAGTGAAATTCTTTACGTCTATTCAATTGAAATTGGGGTGTGCAGATAAATAAGTTTTTAATAAGCCTTTCTCGAAAAATAAATAAATTGGATGTATTGTAAAAAATATTATAAATACTTTTTTATTATCAGAAAGGCAGTTGCGTCTTATCTATCCTGAAACACTTATCTGTAGGCCATATTAATATTTGTTCCGTGCAGAAATCGAACGCACAACTCGCAACGAAACAGCCATTTGCTCAACTACTGCGCCAATTGTGCCGTCAAAAGACAATGTATCAAGTTATACAGTATTGTTTAAGAACATAGAGTAAAAGACGAATTATGTAGTAGTGCTAGTACTGTGTGAGAGACATCGGGGCTTTCCTTCCTAAGAGTCTTAAAGGTCCTCCGGTTCCGCCCAATAGCGGGAAAAGTTATTCTGATGATTTCCCACCTAATAATAAATAAATTAATACTGAAGAATTCTCTAATACCTCAAAAATTCACACGATATTCAAACGAAAACAGAAGCACACGATAACCCAAACGGAATGATATCTTCTATAACATATTCTTCGGTAAGGAAGCTGTAACATCCGCCCCGTTGCTCCCAAACTACAGATGTTGCTCCGTAGATCCCGTACGAATACGAATATTGCTCTCAAAAATTCGAACGAAAATCATGACTTATGCTGTAATTTTGCTACTGGTTGGAAATTGTTGTCGTTTATATGTAAGAAGACATCGAGTTATAGAGAATGAAGTACTTTTCTATCGCATTTAACATTAGTTATTATGACATATTAATTATTTAAGTGTGCCTAAGTTGTATTTGTAGTAATTGACCCTAAGTTCAATCGAAACTTAGTTTAAACAAGCGTCAGGCAATAGTTGTCTGACATTTCTAAACTGGATCTATTTTGCGTAGCCAATTTTTGTTATCTGAGGTCTGAAATCATCTTAAAACTTCCTGCTTTAGAATGCAGTGGGAGGACGTGTCAGAATTTTACCGACTTAAACCATAATTGAAGGCAGTTCCCAGACCTGCTGGGCCCCTAAGGTGTTACTGAAATCTCTTTAAGGTGCGCGTGAAACACTATGTGCCGTCGATGACCTCATCTCGGTTAGGACGGTTACTAGATGGCCAGACAGCGAGCTATCCATTGTTCGTCGTCCGTAAGCCAAGTTTAGCGTGGCTGGTAGTCGCGGTCAGGGTCACGGTGTCTAGGACGTGAGGATGTCGGTTCTCTCACACGTGCGTCGTGCGGCCGTCTCTTGATGCAGTCGTGTCGCCATAAGAAACGTTTGTGTGCGTCTCGCAGCCATCTGCTTCCCGCAATCCTCACCAGGTCATCGCTCCACTTTGTAGGAGGACAGTACAACTTTTTTAGTAGTATATCTTTTTTCCAAACAAACTTGACGGTCGCCAAAAATTACTAGCAAATACTTCACCTTTCAATTTCGCTCGTAACACACACACGCAACTGCTACAGCAACCAGTTGCGAACTACACGATACAGCCGCCGAACATTTAAGTTCCGTGTGTCCGTTATAAATTCCGAGCGGGCGTTCTATATTCAAATTGGCCGTCGCTATTGGCTGCCGCTGGGTGGTATTTTACATCCGAGAAACTATGAAATACTGGATATGGTTCTGTTCAGTTACTTGGCTTTGGTGTACTTTCTTTCTTTTGTTGGGGTAGGAGCATGAATTATAAAGGAAACATAGAATGTCAGCCTAGGAAGACATCTCTATCACTACCCAAGGATGGCTACCACAAGGGCCGGTTCGAAGTGCGTCGAGAATTCTTACCTAATATTAATCGATATTCAGAATTATTAGTATACGTATCGGTCAATGTAGAGGAAAAGAGGGGCGAAGAAAAAAATGGATTAATTGTGTAAAGAGAGTGAATGATAGCATGACGGGAAACGGGCAGGACAAACATTTCCTTATATTTATTAAGTTCTGCCCTCTTTAACTACACTGATCAAGACGAACTTGATGTGATGTACCGCACTTGGTGCGATATTGGTGTGATATACGCGCATCGTGACAACGTGTTTTCACAGAACTCTATAAAACAATTCTGAGCAATGGGTGTCTTATCATCATCTTGTACCTTTTTGTTGAAGCCTTTTAAAATCAGCACAATAAAAACTAAGAAAACTACTGATTACCTAGGGGTAGGCCTAGTCCATGGGCTAAGACAATGGTCGAAAGAGTTACCGTGGCCTTGGAATCCTGGACTTTTGCTGACTAAAATTTACTGGGGTTTTAGTCAGCAAAAGCCTTGACCAGTCTTGAGAGTCTAGCTCCACTGAAAGCGTGAGAAGTATTGAGAACATTTCCCACTACAAAAAAACCTGTCCCTCTTAGACAATAAAACTCAATACTCCTCCACATTTCCTTATCCACGGCCGCAGTTCCTTGAGCATCGGATGAAATTTCTCCAGCACAGAAAGCTGGCCGTAATGTCTATGCATAAAGTATTTTAAACTGGTTAAAATGCAACGTTCTGAGCGCGGTGAGGCATCAAAGGGTGTTACTTGCTTACCTTTGAACAACTTTCTAAGTTTTGAATTTTGGGTGAGCACGAATAGAAGGTGTTTGGAGAATGGTGTTTGAGTATATTTTTCTGATGAAGCAGCCTTGGTTCTAGAGTGCGTCTAATTAAAGTGCGACCTGGAGTTTTTTTTTAAATATAATTGGCAACATTATTCAGCCGCAATTTTAGGAATAAAAAAAATTGTGAAGCGTCAAGACATGATTCTCCTACTAGTTAGTAATACCAGGTACAAAATTTTTCAACCTCTTTTTCTCAGGTCGTGCTTTCAATAGACGGACTATACGGTTTAAGATGTCTCTGATATTTTTTGCTTCTAAAAAGTTTTATGATTTTAGAAGTTTTTTTTAGTTGGGAAATCATCAGAACGACTTGACGGTCCGCCGAAGAGCGTACTGGAAGACGTCCCACCGCGTATTGGAAGATGCAGTGTTGGAAGGCCTCCCACAAAGTGAATCGATGACCTGGTGAGAGTCACGGGAATACAGTAGATGCAAGACGCACAAGACCGTTCTTTGTGGCGACGCTTGGCAGCCTCCCTGCTGTTCGATAATCGAATTATATTTATATATCCCCGTGTCTATGTGTTTGTGTTCTGTTTTGTAATTTCTATGTGTATGGTGCTATCGGTTGCCTGAATTAAATGCTTTTATTTTTTTTTATTATTTATTAATATTGGTTTTCTTTCGGCTGAAATAAAAACTATACTACCATAACTATACTTGCGAGTAAATGCAAATACATATTTTTTTAAACTCTTTCACGATCTGTGGTTAGAATACTATCACAAACATTCCTTTCAACAATTCATATTGTGAAACTTATAGCAAAATTCATAGCACTGAATTCTGTACAAAATAAACTTACTTCTTTAATAATGTTACCAGGAATATATTTTCAGTTCAGGGCCAAAATAGAGTACTATACATTATCTAGCTGCTGAATATGTCACGCGTATGATGTGTAGAAAGGATGACAAGGTTGCACAGCATTTGTACTGAACTATATTCAAGAGTAGTAGAAATCCTTGTTAGGGTTTCGTACACAGAGGGTAAAAACGGGAGGTCCCGTGATGTTCACAGTTGGATAAAAGCCTCCCGCAAGTCTGTGCGTCTTGCATCCATAGGATTCCCAAACCTGGTGAAGGTTCTTGTGGGAGGTCTACGAAAGAGACTTTGACCTCTGAGTTTATTTCGGTTTTTTCTCAGGGAAGTCAGCCAGGAAACATCGTCTTCATCTAGCTCAAATTTACAAAAAAAATTGACGCGTAAAAGTGTTCTCGTCAAACTTATTTGCAAAAATAAATATTATTTACCATTTACAAATGAAGCGTTTTCCAGTTTGCGGTCGCCACTCGAGAACCTTTTGGCCTGAATCTACAGATACGTCTAAGATCTCGAATATGACATCGTTGGCGATAGTGCATCTACATTTATTTGTTCCCAAACTGACACAAAGAACGTATTGAAATCTTCAGCACATCTTATTTTCTAAGCAACTTCAACATTACCATCATTTAAAAATTAATAAGCCAAGATTTGTAGCACAATATTTCATACATAAATTCTCACCATCTTTTCACTTACAAAATATTAACTAGACTTTAAATTGAACTAAACTCAGAATCTAAGAGGTTTTGTCTCCCATGATGAAAAGATTCTTAAGATAACTACTTTGTTGATCTTTTGGTGAGCGGTGGTGTGACGTGTTGCTGAGCGTTGAGTCCTGGATTTATTCCCCAGATTGAGTAAGAAGTGTTATTGTGTTTTTCCATTAGGCGTTGTTGCATAAAACTCGTTTTTTTTTATTTGTTCTGCATGCAATGTGCCCTGCCCATTGCCACTTAAGTTTGATGATTCGGCGTGCTAACCCAAAAACCTTAGTTCTGCTACGAATATCTGCCTTTCTGATTCGATCACACAAGAAAACTCCAAGCATGTTTATTTTATTGACTTTAAGCCTTCTGATGAGGATTAGAACGCTTAAAGAAAAAAGAAGGCTTAGGCCCATTGTAAGCAATAATCGAATACTAGAGCTTTATTGCATTGCTAACGCGACGCAAGCAACATCAATGTTCTTAATAATTATTTCCCTTCGCCATAACTATAGTTTTTTACCACACCAGTTCAGTTTCGAGTGCTTCTAGTAGGGGCTCCGTTCTTCGCCAGTAAATACGACCATTTTTATGAAGTTCATAAAGAACAAGGCGGGAACTTGCAGCCAACGTACACTTTGATTTTATTTAAAAACAAGGTGAGTATAACTTTCAGTTAGCTTACCTTGGGGGAATATTGAAAAATTTTCAAAATTCTTGAATAGTTAAATTACTCGTATATTTTTGCTGTACGTTCGAACATAGGTTTGGAGTTTGGGGCAAGCAATGTCTTCTAGCTATGGCTTTTGGTAATACGGAACTTAAAGTATTACCTACTTGACTAATTATTGGTTAACAATCTGCCTTCTTCAGTCTTACCGTCTGATTATAATTTAGGTTTCTTTAAGGCTAGAGTAAATAGGCTCTTAATAAACTAGTGCGCATCGCCATCAACGATTGCATCACTGCTTACCATCAGGTGGGCTCGCAGTCAAGCACTAGTTTAAAATAAAGAGATTACTCAAGGAGAAAAATCAAATATCGATTGTAAGTATAATTTACAGCAGTTGTCTTGTATGAACCTACAAATATAAGTTACTCAAGAAATTGTTCATACAAAACTAATATAAAATATGTCTGTGAATTCAATATGTGTGGAATAATATCCAATTTATATAAAATATAAGCTGAGAGTCATCTGCGAAGGATTTTTCGTGGTGCATCACTATTAAATATGAAATATTATATCGGAAGTGCTGTTAGAGATGGACGAAGGTGTTATCGATAGTTCGGTAATGATTTTTTTCTCTTTTTGACATAACGAAATTTAGATAGATTTTATTTTTCAGCAGATAGAAATAGTGCACAACATGAAATTTGATTAAACCCTATGAAGTGTTATTTTTGGTGTTTTTTTTTTTGCATTGTCATTATATTTACATAATGAAATTAATTTATATCTTGTGGCGAATGTTACTCATTTGATGAATTGTTTGCAATTTCCTATGTAGTATCAGCTTCAGTAGGTGATTCTAGAGGCATTATTTATCGACCATTATTTAAGTTTTATATTTATTGCTATGAAGAAATATTGCATCGAGATCGATTGAACGAAGGTACTTGCGTAAGTTCTCTATATCCTGGATATTCCGAGGCTATGCAAAGTTGCGATTTTATCGATATATCGAGTTTCAGTACTTATATGTAGATACATTTTTGTCGCTATATCGACCTCCAGTACTGAAATGATGATAATGATGAGTATTAACAGTTTTATTTCTATCGATATATTGTTCTGCAGAACTTACACCACTACTAGAGCAATGTTTCACCGGGATCGAGTGGAGGCGACGTGCTCTATATCGAGCATATTTCGACAATATTTATAGTTTTATTTCTATCGATATATTTTGCCTGTATTACTGGCATCTCTACTAGAGCAATGTTTCACCGGGATCGAGTGGAGGCGACGTGCTCTATATCGAGCATATTTCGAGCGCACTGCCACCAACTATGTACCGTATATGATAAACTTATTGCACACATGGAGCACTACTTTATATTATTTCATTTTCAGTATATGTAGTTAGTTATATCATTTTCAAATATTTCTATAGACCTGGCTGTCTTATACATTTTGAGTTTAGATGTTTGTGAACTCACCCACGATACAAGAGTAACTCCTAGTGTGAGGCAGATGGTAACCTATGAAAATTCTGTGTTTTGAAGACCATCACAGAAAATATATTGGACTATACATTATTTTAAAAAGTGGCAGTTGCGATCACCATTCAATGCAATTCAGTGAGCCTTAATGAAGAACGATGAAAAAGAGAATAAATATAATATTGTAATTTTATTTTCCATTCCTATTTTTGTGTAAACATTGATTGAAATTGACGCGATATTAGTTCAGTAATACCTACATTTTTAAGTTATTTGTTTATTTGTGTGAAATTAACAAATAACTTATCCTGATCTGGGTGAAGCGAGAGACGGTTTCAGACTTGTACGGAATAAGATCCGCCTGAGGTCCTTTACTTGCCTTTACCATTCCAGGGCGACAGGGAATCTTTCTTATCTTTCCATAGTCCAAGCAGGCATCAATCCATGTCTACCCCTTCAATTTTCCATTGGCCTGGACGTGGTCCTTATTAGACGATCGTAGTCATGAAATCATCATGAACATGCCCTGGACATTTTAGTGACTTTTTGTCCCTGACGCATGTTTCCTTGGGATATTTTTCTACTTTTATTTTGAAACAGCCGCTAGCAGAAGCTATCTCGAAATCATGCAAAATTAACTCTAATTAGGATCTGTTTGCCGGTTTGTTTGTAAAGACTTTACACCTAAAGCGCTGAATCTATTTTCATGAATTTTGCTAAAATTAGTCTTTGTAAAAGGTCATAATTATAATACTTAGGCAGACTTTTACGCTGGGAAAATCCATTTTCCAAACAAATATTTTGATATCCTCTCTCAGTGTACCTCTTGACTAGCGAACGTGCGACGCCTCCGCCGGCCGAATGGCGGATATCTCGCTGTGGCGATACTCGATTTTGTAGTAATTCTCCTTCTCTCGTGCGGCGCTACTGGCAATTTTATATATCCCCACATGAGGAATATTCCAGTCATCATTTACACAGCTTTGGAAAGGACTGGAGAGTCGTGGAGAGTGATTGAAGGAGAGAAGGAATGATTAATATGAAACTGATTTGTATTTTTGGGGTTTTTTGCTTGATGTGATGATTTTAGACTATTGTTCGTAAGAGTAGCGGTTAATGAGCGGTAATGGCCTTAAAACAGGGGCTTTAAGAGTCGTTCTTTGTAGGTTCGACTCTAGACAGGTGCTTTACTTAGTGTGATTTATTTCTAAACGTAGGAAGGAAACATTATGATCAAAAATGCGTCAAGACGTGTGACGTTTTCCAACCCGCACTGGGACCACATGGTGCACTAGGGTCATGTACCTACTCCTAAAAAGCAGGCCTGAGTCTTTATCTATCACATATCCGCGAAACGAGACACAATAGTAAAACAATAACAGCGCGGTCTCATAGGACCGGTCGGGGATTCATGAATTAATAGTAGGAATATTGCACAGCTGGTTGTGTTTAATATATTTTTCGTATTGTATGGTTTTTGGAAAGGCAGAAGTTTATATCTCATGCGCTTCGACCGTGGCCGTGGCCGTGGCGAGGGTAAAAGTGCGAAAAATCATAGTTTAGGATCACAATAAAATATTATGTAGATAGGTGATAAAAAATCTTATATTCTACGCAGTCCTTAAAGAATTTCAGGCTTTGTGAATGCCTGAAATTTTGGGAATCTATCTTGGCACAGCAAACCATGACTGCCTCCAACCTCCAGCAAATATCCAATTAAACATCCCATAACTCACCCCATCCTATCGGTCTGCATAAGCTAGAGAAATAAAGGCCATCTATCTTTAACCGCCCGCATTATAAAAAAGAAAAACATCAAACATAATGCAGTTACGGCTATCTGCAGCGGAAGCGACGACGGGACGCAGGAAAAATATTTTTCCATTTTAAATAAGTACACGGGAAAGCATATATATTTGCTTTATCTAGAACTTCGTTAAATATCTGTAGGTAGTGAACAGTAAAAACCCGGATTGCGCTCTTTTTCCCTATTAATAGCCCCAGTTGATGAGGATGTTCTGCCATTTTTTATCTGTGAAACTTTTTTTTTTTGTATCCAGAAATGGAGTGGAACGTGCTTTTTTAATTTGTCGAAACGAGCCCGAGTTTTTTTGCACTGACTGACATTTGTGAAGATTCGCTATAGTAGTGAATTATGGACTTATTTTGTTGCGTTTTAATTAAAAGTGGGTGGTGATTTTTTTTTGCTTTCGGTACATGTTGTAGGGAAAGAGTATGCGTTGATTTGGAAGGGAGGTCGCGAGGGACGTGGACTTGGTTAATGGGAGTTTTGACATAATTATAATGTGGTAATATTTACTGCTTATCGTCTATTTCTATTATTTTATATTTATTCTTTTTGCAATGTTTAAAACATCAGTTTATTTCTATACTGATATCAAAAAAGCATAGATGCAACAAATTACAATGAATTTTAATTACGACACTATCTATTACTAGACAAATGCTTTCATCCAATCAGACAGCGTTACGTCACGGTAACGGTCAACGAATGCATACCGAATTCAAATATCACGTTCCAAATTTAAATCGACATTGACGCACGGCGATTGACCGATCGCCGAGCAGGCGTCACAAATCGAACCGATACCTACACCCACACTTAAACACATGCCTATCGAAGGCGGCTTCGTACACACACATACACGCAAACGTCGAACGTGGTAAATACGAAGTATCGGATCGAGTGTGCGCCGTTGTGCCCAATCGCGCAGAACCGATCAACCAATCACAACGCTTGCTTCGTTCTCGATACTAACCGACTATTTTGGGTTGAGCTCCGCTGCTAGTTTACAATCCCCGTTGCGGTTTGAGTTCTGAGTGATACAGAGAGGGAGGGGAGGTCTTGTGGAGCTGGTCGTTAATCGTCAAAGGTTCGATACGCCATTGGCTATCGGTTCTATGTTACGTCACGTAGATTTTCCGAGGTTTTTTCTCTCGTAAATGGGAGTGCTCGCTACGGACATAGTCGGGCGCTGAAGCGTTTGATTGGTATGCCTTCGTATGTACTTCGTTACCGCTTGTCATGTATTTCAGGTGCATTTTTAGGACTATTTTCTGGAGCGCAGTGTGCATAGTGGAGTTGTGTTGTGTTGCGTTGTTTTGTGTGTTTGTATGTAAGTTTATGTTGAATGTGCACGCGGGGTAGTATGTTTTTATTTATTGTTGTAAAAGTAAGTAATTTATTGAAAAAGACATGTTGCTTTTACCTCAAATGAATTGGAATGAGGGCAACATAATGACGACGATTCTTCATCTGATCATCATACTATATTTGACACTTGAACTTTAAAATGTAGAAAGATATGGATTACTTATTTTTTTTTTACTGTGCGTCTACATAGACAGCCCTGAGGCGCAGCTACTTAATCTTTGAGTAATTAACGTTTTTGCTGTTGCTTGCAAAAAAAAGTTTCAAACAAACTCTTATTGTTAAACGTATCTACAAAGAAAACCACACATGACAAAAAAGCAACCTTGAACACTTATAATTAATAACTAAAAGCAACATCAATTTAAAATCTAAAAACAAATATTAATTAATCTAAAACCGCAAACACAATGTGGCACTGTGTCAGCACAGCACACAAATACATACAAGGTCAGGTGCACTGTGTCCATAATGGCTGCAGCTGGAAAACGTCCCCAAGACGTAAAGATGGGGTGGTGCCACCCTGTATAGATTTTTCTTTTTCCTCGGGGCTCCGTTCTTGATATTAAATACTAGTGTCTCGCTCCCAACTTTGCTTATTGAATCAAATAACTCGTTTTTCTTTTGGATTTTTATTTTGTTCTGTTATAGTGGGAAACTATGCTGATATTGCAACGTAGGTTTCAGATCTTTTTGCGTTGAGTTTGATCGTTTTAGTAGTTTTTTTTAGGTGGGAATCATTCAATGGTTTCTCTCGCTCTAGGGCAGAGCGGGGTCAGAATTTTACTGACTAAAACCCACTTCTACATTGCTTCTTTGCCTTTGTTCCAAGGGCTAAGGGTTCTCTGTCTTTTTTTGTAAGTGAGAAACTATCCAATGACTTCTTCCGCTCTAGGGTGAAGCGGGAAGGTTGCTTAGGCTTTTAAAACTGACTAATATAATTTCTATGTTCCTTTTTTGCCTCCGTTCCAAGGGTTAGGGGATCTCTTTCGCATAACTCATGACCCCAGTAGGCTTCGACCCTGCTGGGCCCCTATTGTTTTGCTGACATCACTTTGAATGGTTTTAGTAGCAAGGAACCTTATTTGGATTTGATGACTAAGTTGAGTTCTAAAATTCATAATTACATTCGGAACAAGTTTTTTTATTGGTATAAATTAGTGCTTGACCGCGACTCCACCTGATAGTAAGCAGTGATAACTGACTGACAGTCCGACTGACTGATTGTGACTGAGTGTGACTGGTCAGTTATAACTGAAAAACATATAAAACCGTGTCTAATTTGACTTTTCTGTTTCAGGTATCCAGAAGGAACGGCGGGTCCAATGGCGTCACTATGCAAGGTATTTTTTTTGGACATTTCGGAAAATGGCGTAAAAATTGCGTTTTTACTGTACGGTGAAAAACTTCCCAGTGAATGATTATTTTTTATGGTAGGTTTTGATTTTTAACCGATACTTTGGTCAAACCAAATGAGTGCGTGCGTGAGTCTGCGACGCCATCCCGATCGCGCAAAATAGGACAACATGGCGAAGTCCACAAGAAAGTTATTATTGTCAAGATTGACAATAATCGACACAAGGAGATACGATGACCTCGACAGGTTGTAAATCACGGATTCAAAACCAGGTAGGCGCATTACTTTGTCTAATATCATCATCACTACACTCAAAACGGTGAAGGAAAACATCGTAAGGCAAACGGCATAATATCCTGAATGCAAAAATATTTCCAACATGTGATATCTATCAATCCGCACTGGGCCCGTGTGGCGAATTACGGCTCATTTCTTCTCCTGAAAAGGCCTGAGTCCCAGTAGTGGGAACATTATAGGGTTATGTGTGTGTGGAGATATTTATAGTATTTTATTTTTATTTTCTATATTAAATACTTTTTAGCTCTAGTAAAGAAAAAAATTTAGAAGAACTTATAATATTGACTTCTCCATGAAATTAGCAGATAAAGGATAATGGGCAAATTGTCCCAAGTGTTGTAGCACTTTGTGTGATATATCAATTTGTAGATATCGTTTAGAGGAACAAATTATTGTATGACCACGAAGCTGGATTCCGCGTCAGAAAAAACTTACAGGTGTTTAACGTTTCTTTAAATATTATTAAAAGTTAGCGTTATTTATGGTATTTCATAAGAGAGATAGAAGAACATCTCTGTACCTGCAGAAGGCCTTCCACTGTGTACCTTGGCAGTCCATGTGGGCACTCTGCTTCAAGGGCGTTCTCGAGGCCTATATTGACAATATCAGATATATGTACCGCGATACCGTGTCCTCTATCCAGACCGCTGTTGGTGAATCCAATGTTTTCCCAATATCTGTTGGCGTTCACCAAGGTTCAATTCTTAGCCCTTTCTTGTTTAATGTTGTGCTTAATATAGTTACGACACATAGTTACGACAGTTACAAAATGGCGCGAGGTAACGGGCGTTCTATGTGACCGCAAAATGCCTCAGAAGCTCAAAGGGCAGATATATAAATGCATCATACGGCCTGTCCTCCTGTACGGTGGCGATTGTTGACCAGCATTAAGCAGACACACTCAGGAGCTTTGTGTCATGGAGATGAAGATGCTGAGGTGGATGAGCGGCGTAACCCGATCCGATCGCATATGCAACTCATTCATCCGAGTAGTCTTGGTGTCCGTGACGTGGGGGAAAAACTGCAAGAGTGTCGTCTGCGTTGGTATGGCCAGATCATGCGCCGTCCTAAGGAGTACGTTGGTCGGAGATGCATGAATATGGCTGTCCTTGGAGCTAAGTTCCATGGTCGCCCTCGCAAGCGCTGGCTGGACGTCGTCAAGTCCGACATGAGAGCCAATGGCCTGACTGAAACGGCAGTCGAAGATCGGGTAAAGCGGAGGAAAGTCAGCCGGAAGGCGGACTTAAGGCCAGGTGGAAGAAAATATATTAGTAAAAACCAACTTGACAGGTAGAAACGCTTTGCCACAGCTTTACTGTTCATGTTTGACAGGTAATCGCACCATCTTAACTTGTGCAAACATTATGAGTATTATTTGGTTCCTGGGATTTGTGAGGTACCAGGCTGATTATTTTCAATGCCCCGCAAGATTTTTGGATGATTTAATTCCGATTGATCGTAACGAATAAATAAGATAATCCATTTTCTAGGTTAATGTAAATTGTAAAAAGTGTGTGTAATTATGACAGATAATAAAATAATGGTTAATAAAAATGGTTTTCTCATTTTTTATCCTTTACCGTAATACATATAAAACACTAGCATTGCCATAAAGATGTAGGACAAACATCCTACTAAAAGCGGATGGTTTTTTTAGCTTGTTTTCAAAAATATTTTTTCCTTACTTGGACATCACTTAGAGTAAAAAGAAGTGAATATATGTAATAAGGGGAACACGTACAACATTTGACTACATATCATATATTGCTACAACGGTTGGGACAAACTCCATACAAATCTGCCCACCATCCTTTGTTTAAAATGAATAAATCTCGTTTGCTTGTCTATCAATTTTGATATTGTTTCACAACTCTCATTTGCAAAAACAAAGTGATCATGTAAAGTTTTTTTCAAATTTCCCTTTCATGAAAAAGAAAAAAAAATGCGTTTATAGACTGATGAAAACACCTTAAAATCAAACAATAATTACTCTCAGCAATGCCAAAAAGTAACACGCTAGGTTAAAAAACAGAATATCTCCTTACATTAATATCGTGAGTAACAGACAGACAAATGGACAGACTCCGTATAAAATGGCCGACATCTTCGCCAGTCTACAATATTGCAACCAGTTGGATTTTTAGTTAACTTTGCTGCGAAAATTGAAATTCCATTAAGGAGATTGCATTTTCACGTAGCCTAGAAGGGGGGGTGTATAGGTAAGTCTTAGTGGGGGAGGCATATTGCGCTATGTAGCTTGGGGTAAACAGAAGTGATGGTTACTGGTAAATAGATCCTGGCTTGTGTATTTTTTAAGGGATAGGTCGTGGATTTGTGATTTCTGTTGGGATTGAGGTGTCGTGATGACCTAGTGGTTAAGGCATCCGCCTTTCATACATGCGACTCGAGGGTTCTAAATCGCACAAGTGCCAATTTGTTTTTTTTTTCAATTTGTTACGTTTTCGAAACTAATAGCTTTACGTGCTTTCCGAGACATGGAGAAATCTTGATATGTTTTGATGATCCATCCACTGGACGACTTTTGCAAGCGATGCTGAATGGAGATTTACTTATGTGGCTGGAATTCTTCTTCTTAGACAACCTTGTCTCGCCGTTTATACCGCGTACATCGAAGGACTGGAACAATTTACCTGCAGCGGTCTTCCCGTACGCTTATAATTTAGATTTCTTTAAGGCTAGAGTGAATTATATAGTCTCTTAGTAAACTAGTGCGCTTCACCATCAACTCGACAGCATCATGCGCTAGTTCCATTATTATCATCATTCGGCCAAAAGACGTCCACTGGCTTATGTCCAACATAAGCCTCCCCCAAGTGTCACCACAACGAATGGTGCATCCATTGCATTCCCGTGACTCTCACCAAGTCATCGGTCTACCTTGCCGGAGGCCTTCCAAAGCTGCATCTTAGTGCGCGAACCTTTCGACTCCATCGACCATCCGTTGTATGAGCGATGTGCCCTGTCCACTGCCACTTAAGTTTAGTGATTCTTCGAGAACCAATTTATATCATTAAGAAAAAGAACAATACTCGTTCTATATGAAAGGAATAGACGTCCAAGAACCGAACATCATAATCCCCTGATAGAGAGCTATCGCCAAAAGACACGCGGAAATCCCAACAAACTATCGAAATTATTACACATATCGAGTACAAAGTAGCGTGCGCACTTGCGATTAATTTGTCGCACATTGATGCGCGTGTCGGCGGTGCGGCTATATTTAGCGACTGCACTTCGATCTTATGGCAGTCGGTCGGGTTACTTATTAACTGGGTGAGGGATTTAGAGGGTTAAATATAATTTTGTATGTTTTTTTTTGGGTGGGAAATCATCAAATGATTGTATCACACTGGGTGCAACCAGAGGAGTGTCAGATTGTCACTGACTAAACCAATCGGAAATAATTAAATTAATAATAATAAAAAAAACAGGCCAAGTACGAATTGCACACGACGCACGACGGTGGCCTGAAGTTGCGAACTGTTTATTGCGCAGCCAGGCCTTTCATCTCCAATCATATCCAAAGATATGATTCCAAGACACAGTCCCCAAATTGTGGCTGTTGTAGTACCAAAGCCACGTTTTGATATACTTTACTTTTACAGTAATATCTATTTGGGAAGCATCTAGATTTTTCTTTATTTTATTTTTATTGTTGATAGGCTCGCGCTTGACGATCGATGCGCTTGCCTATAAGTAAACCATTTACTCTGGATTTAAAGACCCTCAGGTTTTTGCCATCAAGAAACAGATTCCTATAGGAAATCCCACTTCTTTGCTATACGCTCAATGAATGAATTTGTTTCCAAGACGTTTGATACGTATAGGTTTGATATCCACGCATCGCCGTACGCCTGATGTTGGAAAATAGCAGATAAAACTATGTAAATAAATATACTTTTTTCAAAAAAAAGCAATTCTAAAATCATCAGCTTCAAAAAATAGTTGCACCCGAAACCGATCACACTCGTAAAATCCCAATTTGCCAAAAGCGCACATTCCGGCGACAATGTCCCCTGAGCGATTAATTCCTCTTGAATTGATGGCAGTTGGTGTCCGCGTATATTTAGATACTTGCACTTCGATCTTAGCCGGTCGGTCGTTAGTTATGACTCGCTGAACGGATTCGGCTGATTTGGATACGTGAATAATTTGTCACCAGTTCTGCCAATGTGTTCGGGAGATTTTAGGTGTCCCAAATGTGTAGAAATTCTGCAATATTAAGCCAACCCCAAGGTTTCCTCGGCTTCCAGTCTCTCGGTTGCGGCTGAATACACGTGTTTTACATAAAATTACTGCCTGTAAGACCTCCATAACTCAGTTACTACTGATCAACACGATACTTCTTGGAGAGCATGGTACTCATTGGAGAGAAAGATGGTTAGATTTTCAGGCTTAATAAAAACAGGACTACCTTAACGGCTGTAAAGATCTATGAATGATAGACAACCGGGACCAACGGCTTGACGTGCTTTCCCTGGTGTCATTA
The DNA here is from genome assembly GCA_030763345.1 of Mythimna separata. NCBI lineage: Eukaryota > Metazoa > Arthropoda > Insecta > Lepidoptera > Noctuidae > Mythimna > Mythimna separata. The sequence continues at coordinate 18,575,936 of CM061189.1, read as the reverse complement.
ATATTTTAGATTAGAAAAGTACATATATAGTTGATCAAATTGTGTTAGCGTTTTCAGACTTATATTAATTATAGGTTACTGGCATAGCCCGAGAAAAGTTAAGTGGCAGCAGGCAGGAAGTATTGTTCGCAGAATAGATGGTCTATAGGGACGAAAGGTTCTAGATAGGTAAACGCGTACAGGAAGATGCAGCATTGGTAGGCCTCCTACAAGGTGAACCGAAGATCTAGTGAGGGTCACGGGAATCCGATGAATGCAAGACGAACAGAACTAGTCGTTTTGCCGACATTTGGGATAGACTTCCCCCAGGTGTGGATGTCTTTCGGCTGAATTGGTTAATAATGATGACTCCTAATTACTCAATTGGAATCAAACCCAAAATTCTACGCTTAACAATCACGCTTGCAACCACAAGCCAAAACAGGCTGTTAAAAACGTTAATAACAAAATAACAACACTTGCAGTCCGTCCCTGGTCCGGTCAGATCATGAAAGCATTCCAGTGACATTAGGAGCACGTTCATTTTCATAGATTTATCGACGGACCGAACTTATTGCGGTACGGTGCTCAAAGTTCCGCCTTCTCGTTTGTTTTACTGCTATTTTATGGCGTGTTTACTGCTTTGGATTGACATTGAGGTGTTTCGGTTTGAAGTTACGAACTGTTTTGTCTTGGCGATACTTCTGAGGTTCTTACTGTATATCAAGTATACATTGGCAATAAATTCATATCTAATGTACCTAGTATTCTTGTTGTATAATAGAAAGCGTCAAATGGAAGCGTGACCTGAAGTTTTTTTTAAATTTAATTGGCAACATTATTCAGCCGCAATTGTAGGAAAAAAAAATTGTGAAGTGTCAAGACATTGATTCTCTTACGGGTTAGTAACCACATACAAAATGTTTGGATTTAACCTCTTTTTCTCAGGTCGCGCTTTCATTAGACGGACTATAACTTATTGTATATCAAGTATACATTGGCAATCAATTCATATCTAATGTAGTATTCTTGTTATATAATATCTAGCTTTTATTGGCAATATATTTATGTCTGTTATTTTATTGTATATGTCCAATTATGCATAGGCGCCAGTAGCTGCCTATAACGAGACGTCGGCTTGTTTTTCATTTAGCCGACAGACTGTGTTGTTAATATGAATGCAGTTTAGTTACGCCAGTATAGTTTGTTTAATTATGATAATATTGACCGGTGTGTTTATTGTTCAAGTAAATTAAAGAAGAGGAAAGAAAGAAAGAAACATGTTTTATTTAGCACATGTAGATTCATACAGTGTTAAAACTTAAAATAAATAAATAAAACTAACATTGATTATCATCGGTCAAGTAACTTTTCTGTACTATTCCATTATATCATTCTTTATGTATTTTTCTTCACATCTTTACCGTTGATCGGGTTTGAACAAAATCTGCTTCACGATTATAGATCTCATCCTAGGTTCGGAATCCAAACACTAATCCACCAGACCTGTCTCTATCCAGGGACTATACTCAGTTGGAATAGTTTCCGGCTTTCAACCAGGCAAAACCGCTGACAGAAGCCAGGTCCATATATTTTTGTACTGAATATGTAGTCGCTCGTTACTTAATGAGTCCCAAAAACAAGCAATCAGGAAACAGCAAGGAAGTGATCGCTAGACGCCACACGATAAAATCAAACCAGTGCTCGAAATACTCTTCGACATCCATTACGATTTATTTGACCTTTTGCTCGACACCCAAGCGTTAAGTGTTGAAGTGTGTCCAAAACAAACAGTGGACTAACCTATCAGCTACTGCCGCATGTCAAACGTCACATTACTGGTCTTAAATTATTGAGCAGCATGCCTATTGACACTGTTCTCAAAACGATAGAAACATCTGAAAAAAACAAATAAAAATTAGAAATCATGTGATCTCCACCAATATGCTCTGGGCCTCAGACTGAACACGAACATTGTCTGACTATAATCTACAATGGGATCCAGTGTGGAGGGCTAACAGAGAGAATGTTTGTATCACAGCAGTTAGTAATTTAGAAGTTAATCCTGCTAAACCTGATCATAACAGAGCTGACGATAAAAACGGCAGATATCGCCATTTTCAGACAGATAAAGTAAATCCCAATCAAAGCCACCAGCCCAAATATACTTGCCCTATAAATGTAATTAATAAACTTTGAGTACCACGTCAAAATGCCAATTGAGATGGCGAAACCGAACCGGTTGCGATGTATTTGCGTCGAACACCTGTCTTCCCACAAATCATAGGAGTGTCCAACGATGCATCATCGAACCACTGAGAGATTTTTAACGGTATATTATTAGATATAAAGGTATGTGCTGCAATAGAAACGATATTGAAGAAATTTGTACGAGCGGTTGGAAATTTTGGAGAAGAGCTTTAATTTTAGATGATCGATGACGAGCCATACGATTACAAGTTATTGGCTGATGCTGTTTTAGTATGAGAATAATGGTTCTGCGTGTATGGTGTTGCACTATACTAATATCAATTCCTAAATTCAAATTACTGTTTTCGAGAAAATTAATATGATAGTTTGTGTTAATATTTTCTTACGCTTTTTTTCATTATTTCCAAATCTAAATTACCCTTCGCGTACTAGGAGATGTAACGATGTAAAGCTTTCTCACAAGGTAGACTGATGATTTGGTGAGGGTTGTAGGAATTTGATGGATGCGAGATGCAAAGGACCATTCATTGTGGCGACACTTGGAGGAGGTTTCTCAGCTAAAATTATGATGAAATCTTAAACTTTCTTCTTTATTTTCTGTAGCACTGCCTCTAAGTTCAAACTTTTCAGTATGACCTTTCCGGCTGCCTGGAAAGGCAGGTGGTTTGAAGAGGCGTATGGAAATACGCCTCTTCATTCATTTCGTAATTTGCCATTCTGGATTCCCCAACACCAAATATTCCGACCTGATCGATGTCCACCACAGGTGTTGCAATCAACATGGAAAAACATAGCAATTACAAACATGATCTATAATTTAAGAGCTTCTCCGAATGTCGAAGCATATCGTTCGTAAATTTATTGCGTACATATGACAGACAGATATTGATGGTAATATACCAGATGTCTTGGCACGATTCATTAATCGCAAACGCAATTCTGCATCACATAGTTGACGCATCATTGATACTCTATATTTATCACATTATGAGTTTCGACGTGTTATTTTATTATCGGATGGTTATATTTAAGATGGCAACTTCAAAAGATTTGATGTCGTCAGATTTGTTTCTGTCGGTGTGTGTTTGTTTAGGGTTTGTATTGATTACTGTTTTGTGTGGTTCGTTTGGGTTGGATTATTTTTATAAATAATGTTTTCATCTTGTTTTTAAGAATTGCACTTCTTCTTAGCACGTGTGGTAAAACAATGTTAATAGGTGTTTTAATATAGATTTTATTATTGCTTGCATGCTTTGGTACAGTATTAATCTAAATTAGTTTTTCTTTTGTCTAATTATAACAGATTCTGTTTTCTCAAATACTGGTGTGTGAAATTATTTATGTCCAATTACTGTTTGACAGAATTCCAAATTGTAATTTTGATTCATAACGATGCTACTAATGTTGTACACCTATAATTTGTAATAAATTACCTCTGCATCGACCTCATTGGTGTTCAAATCAAAATAAATTTGAATATCCGAAGCTCGAAGGCGTGAATTATTATAACTGTTCCGTACATCTAGTAATGTCATTTTAATACGACAGAGGTTGCCTAGCGTGACGTCATTATCACCAACCACTTTAAAACCAACATCAACATTCACTTCGTAAACATTTCCTTGTATCTTTTTACCTTGTCATAAAGTTTCATTTGCAATGTCATCAGTTTTGAGAATGTTGTATTTTTTTTGTGAAGTGTGAAGAATTGTCGTAGTGGTATAAGAAAAAAATGCTCGTTTGTGTTAAGTAATAAAGATGGAATTTGCATAGCAGATGAAAACAATTCTGACAGTAATAGAATTACCGTTGTGCAAACGCTGGACTTTCTGTATGCTCAAGACTATAAGGTAGAATTTGTTAGAACTGTACAGATTCTAATGTTAAGTAAAAGTAGGTGATCGCAGAAATCGCTCGATTGTTCCTGAATAGGTGACAATAAGTTTTTTGTTTTTATATCTAAACGATGTCGTTCATTTCAAGTAGCTTATGGTGAAACTAGGGTTTTAATGGATTTTTAAACGATCCCCGATTTCTCTCTTGTGATATTCCGTTCATTTATGTATTAACACGTGCCGAGGTTTTGTTTTGATCGGTAGGAGCGAAACTGTCATAATATTTAGGCTAGTTCTATTTTAAGATAGATTCTAGTTTGCTATATTTAGTTGCTCTATTTCAACACATCTATTTGTATGATAGTCAGATACACTATTTATAATGTATCAAAACATTTTACTCACTTATACGCACAAAACGTTTTGGAAACATATTCATTGTACATGCCGGAGTTTTTGTTTCCTGATAGCTACTTGTACAACTAGGGGATTCTTTTAATCAAAATCTTTGACCACATCATCGGTTACCATCAGGTTAGATATTGGTCAAGTGCGAGCACATCAATAAACTAAAGAATCTGGTAATATATTGTAACCGTAAAAGTTCTTTATCTTAACTTTTTCAGCATCACATAGCTACTGAAGACGCTACAGTTAGTAAATATTATACACCTCCTCCACAGTAACGTAAAGGGTAAAAATGTATAGTGCCTCCTACTCATCACACTTCACTGGTCCTGTGATCGTTTCTCAGCCCAAGATCAAAGTGTAGCGTCGTTTCACAAATAATGCGTACGTGCGCAAGCGCGGAGAACAATGCGCGGAAACTCACGCGCCGTTGCGCAGAAGACTATCGCTATTGGCGATTTACAAAGTATATTTTGATGATCTTTTGTTTTTTATGGTCGCTTGAGGTTTGATGGGTAGTGTCCTCATAAATGTTGGTATGACTGAAGAACATACTGATGGAAAAATCTTAATAATCTCTTGATGATATTAAATTGGCAGTGAGTTAAATGTAGGTAATGTTGTAGGTTTAAGTAATTTTATTACTTGTATGAACAATAAAATTATTGCACTCTTCACTTGCAACTTATATTATGAGTATCAAAATATTAGCATCTAACTCGTATGTGTTGGTATATATATATATGTTACTGTAAAAGCCCAAACTACGGTCAATCCTAAGATTTTCCAGTAAATCCTAAGATTTACCAACTCTTAATGGTAAAAGTTCGAACCATTCTATGATCATCGTTTATTTCGGACTTTTACTACCATTCACTTGGTAAATCTTAGGATTTGACTCAAAGACACGGTAAATGTTGAGATAAACATTATCAATAAGTAGATAGGTAACGATTTGACTGATTAGTAGTACTTGATGTTTAATAATTACTCATAGGTACGTAAGGATTTGAATAATTATTACTTAATTAAAATAATTGATTTAAAATTATGCATTATTCTGTAAGACTATGGACCCTGTACTTAACACTAAGCTACCTAGAAACTTATGACTTCCTAAGTGACCGTCAATACGGCTTTCGCCGAAATTACCGTACGCCGTACCTATGAGTAATTATTAAACATCAAGTACTACTAATTAGTCAAATCATTACCTATCTATTGATAATGTTTATCTCAACATTTACCGTGTCTTTGAGGTAAATCCTAAGATTTACCAAGTGAATGGTAGTAAAAGTCCGAAATAAACGATGATCATAAAATGGTTCGGATTTTTACCATTAAGAGTTGGTAAATCTTAGGATTTACCGTAGCTTAGGCTTTTACAGTAACATATATAAATAAACTACAAATAAAATAAAATATTTAAATAAACTTACATTTTATACTTAATATAAAACATAATAAACTTACATTTAAATAAACTTACATATTTTTAAATATTTAAATAAACTTTTTAATTTTCCAGGTAATTCATTAAACATTGTCCACATCATCCACACTGCAAATCCGTAAGTATGTAGATATAAATAAATATTTTTCGGTGATATTTATTCTTATTTTTTTTTTTTGGTAATCAAAAATTGTCTTTTTACTGGTATTTCTAAATGAAAGTTTAGCCATCCGAAGGATAAAGTTATACATTAGTTATATCCCTTTTTCTTGAAATCATTTTAGTTTTAAAAGACCTACACAGGGGCAGATGCACCGGTGTTAATTTTGATGCTTGTAAATTCTCCAAACAATTTGTAACTTCAAAGATCCTACAAATTCACTGAAACACGAACATGGCCATATTTTTCAGTGACACTACAAATCATAAACTATGCTAGGTATTCTCTGCTATATCAAAAATGTGTCCAAACGCCTGATATATCTTCCTTAGTCTACCGGCAGTTGAGATTTATAATCCGACTCGTTATTTTAATAAGACGTATGTAGGCACAGATTGAGACATATTAAGGATTAGTGACTGTTTGTTTTGCTGCTCCAATCGGTATTTAGGCAATGTTTGTTGTTTTTGAAGCTTTGGAAGCGGGTCTGCTAGTTTATGGCTGTGTTGATGAAGAGTTACTTGAATGTCTTCATCAAGCGTAGATTAAGGAAAACATCATTCGTTTGTTAGGATTTGGATCTACGTAGATTAGACTGGCAGTCATTCTCTTAAGAATTTTTATGAGCTGATAATGCAGGTATAAAGAATGGATGTTGTAATTGTCGAATATCATACATTATATCCTATACATATGTTCTATACATTTTACCATATGGCTTGCAGTTATTGTATCTTTTCTAAGTTCAAATGTGTGGCCTTGCAGTCAACTGCATTTTGCCGATTGATTTTAATTTGTTATGATATTTTAAGGTATAAAATCTCAGGATATCAAGCTGAAGATAAAATTATAGACAGAATGATCTGCCTGGCACAAAACAATCAGTTAGACACTTTCATATAACGCTCATGAAAATATATTGAAGATTTGTTACCAGTCGAGATCACAAGACACAACCAGTGTGATAATAACAAACTATAATATCAACACATGCTTCAAAGACCACGCAATTACTCACACATTTGCCGTGTTACAATCTATTCTGATATACAACGGGTTATTAATAATATTTTCTTATAAATGTCGATGCATCTGGCTAGATTCCAGGATGTGCTGAGACAGGCCAGGATGATGGATTGGTATCGTTTAAAGTGAACTTTGTTATATCGCACCTGGCCAAGTCTTGTGAAGGCGTGATGGTGGATCGAGGAGGCGGAGTCGATGTGGATGATGGAGAATGAGATAAACTGATGTAACATTGTAGTGGGAGCGACAATGTTGCATTTGCAGTCAGTCGTCTGTTGCGTGACATCTTCTTCCCAGATCAAACACTAGATTATGATGATTAGGCGTTTTATTAGTATTTGTAGGGTTCCTTCCATGTGTAAGCGGGCTGTATCTCATAAACCATTTAGAGCAGCTTTTACCTCTTCAGCTCTTTACCTCTTGTAAATAGCTGAAGTTTTCAGAGAATGTGAATTTCTATTATCTAAAAAATTAAAGGGTGTCTCCATACAAGAAACGTCATTTTTGGCTCGAATTTAGTAATGTAGTTTTAGCTAGTTATTTTTTAAAATTTTGATGCTCTGAAACTGCATGCTTAAAGCTTGGTTTGAACAAATGACTTTCGATGACATATTTCAGTGAGATTGGTCTAATAGAGTGGTTTCGATAAACTTTATGGATGATTGGCTGAGTTACCAGCAACAAGATGTCTCACTAGTGCAAGTTTATTTTTTAAGCACAATCTCTCTTCCATTTTTTCTTCGTTTATTTTATTACGATTTTCAACACTAAAGGCGCTGTGAATGTAAACGTAAATATGTGTAAGTGCTTCAACATTGAAAAACGATCACACATTAAAATATAACAATTTCACTTAACCCTGCTGGGACTCAGACCTCCTCTGTATAAGAGGGAATGGGCCATAATCGACCACGCGGGCTTAGTGTAGGCTTGTGGATGGCACATGTCTTTGAGGTATTGGTTCTAGGACATGTCAGTTTCTTCACGGTGTTTTTCTTCACAGTTGAATGCTATCGTGTACTATACCTACTTAGAATCATGAAATTGCTGTTGATACAAATACCAGCTATTTTAACTTGTAGGTAACATAATCAACATCCCTCTCCACAAATCTCTTGGTTTCATGAATAAATAAAACTTAGCAATTATGTCACAATGTGCTACCGTTTCCAAGATTCCGTCTTCCTCTCAACTAGCACCATCATTTACACCAGGAACATTATTCTTATGCACTGTTACTTCATATACTAGGAAAACGGCAATAATTCCTTAAGTTTTTGCACCACCTTAAATCATTCGACGCTATGCCCGACCGAGATACGCTCATCCGCATTTAATTAACCCTTTTAGGATGCTTGCATGTTCTCGATTAATCGTTGATGGTCAAGACTTGTTGATCAATGTGTGGAAGTTTTTCTTCAGTGAAATGGTTATTATACCTAGGATACCTGTCGTATTTATAGAACTTGAAACTGCTTGTTACTTAAAAAAATACAAACGTTACTTCATCATCATCATTGTCATCATCGTTTCAGCCAAAAAAGAAAAGACATTCACTGATGGACATAGGCCCCCTCCCTCAAGCATCGCCACAATGACCAGTTCTGTTTGTCTCGCTTTTTACAATAAGTATTCATTCATAATACACTCGGGTGATGATGACAATCGTACAAAATAGTTTTCGTTTCTAATCAACGAATGACTCAATGGACATCCACAAGCTGCTTATTACAACAAAACCGACCAGACACTACAATTAATCCTAAGCCAAAAAAAAAACTAATCTAGACTTTATCTCCGAAATACTGACTCACAAATTCCATAACAGTCACTGATGGACTGTTTATTAGTCGCCAGCTTGTAGCCAGCCTATTCACAGATCACTCTGTCGTATCACGATTAACATGTCCTGGCAACTTGGCAAACATATCTCTACACTTCTCATGGACTTCATTATAAAGAGGTAAAGTTGGTTATTGCTTGGTTTCTGGGTGAAGTAGTTTGGTAGAATAGTATCTCAATTTACTCGGTTTGTATCAGTAACTGCATGTTTATAGGATCGGAGATAGGTTAAAGACTGTTATTGGGATGTCCAGTTAGGAATGTTGGTTTTAATGCAGAAGCTGAGGAATTACTTGGTTTTATTTCTAATGCAGAAAATTAGAAGCCACTTATATTTATGTTTGTCGCTTTTATGGCTGGAATAAGGACTTCCTTTTGTTAAATTATTTTAAGTGGGGAATTTTAATTTCGAAATTCTGCTGCTTCTTTTGGTAAGGTCAGTTATAAAAAAGATTTTATTGATAGGCTTGAACACTGTCACATCTGATGGTAAGCGATGGTGTAGTCGACAATGGAGCACGTTTGCCTAGGAGTAACCGACGTCTCCAAGGAAATCACTTATTAGTTATGTGTATTAAATGTGTTCCCAATACGGGTGGAATTGATGCTTGTATGGGCAGCAGATATTAAATTATCGACGAATATTAAGTACTGTATTACTCCAACAACAAAAACACTTATTTCTTTCGATTTTCATAACTTCAATTAATTTGTCTAAACTTTTGGAAAAAGGTTAGACAAACTAATTGAAGAATATATGTTTGGTTTTAGTCTAAGCCTTTGCAATGAATATTAGTTTTTATATATATATAGAGTGACTGTTATTATTTAGCCTGCTTAACCCAGTAACTTGGTATTCGATATTCAGTCCCTTAACATATACATAAAATAGATACCTACACATAGTTTAATGAAAAGATAAAATCTTTTGTAATCTCTTGAAATCAAAAAGGCTTAACTCCTCGCCGATTGTTTATACTTTCATTTGTAGACAACTTAAACAGGTAAAAGTATCGTCATAAAAATATAGGTATATTTTCACCGAGGCAGCTCGATTAAAAAGTCGCAAACGTTACGTACATAATTGTGCATTAGAAAGTGCGCGTACGCACTCTCACGCACGTATTGTCTGATATCTCGACGAATATCTTTGCTGGCTTCACACGACTTGTGCCCACTAATTAAACGGATGTACCCGACAATGTAAGGCTTATCGAAATTGGTTCAGTGATTTTGTAGAGAGCATTAAAATACCTAGATAAGTACTATTATAATGACTGTTGTAAATTGTTTTTATGCGTGTGGTCTGTGAGGAAATGTCCGAAACCAACACCGTTTCGGATATTTTTTTAGTATGTTATGATCTTGTCTACGATGATCGATGATCACATTGAATTGGGACTTCGTTTTAGTCAGAAATTGTTCAGAAATTAAAATAAAACCATAGTCTAATTAAAACTTACTTAACTAATTTACGAATTCCGACCGATTTATAATTTAGGTGTGGCTAAAGCTAGAGTGAGCTAGACTCTTAATTAACTAGTGCTTTCCAACATCGACGATTGCATTACGGCTTAACCATCAGTTGCAATCGCAGTCAAGCACTAGTTTACACAACAAAAATAAACCACATTTTTTAGGGTACTATACTAAATTTTCTTCACGTTTTGTTAAGTTCAAAAAGGATCTTAAATTGAGAGCATACATTTAACATAAAAATCATATTTTTCTTAACGTTATCCTTACTATAATTACTATCGGAAAACTTAGATCTCAATCAAGCAGACCTTGTTCCCATAGTAACAAATCTATCTAAAAACACATATATCTTCCTAACTTCGATTAGACGGCGCAGTAACAATTTTCCACCACACCTGGGCTCGAACTCAGAACAATCCGACACCTTAGGCCGCGGAGGCTGATAACATCTCTTCCTGATTAGACATGGCTTACCATTGTTGTGGCTAGGAAGACTCTGGTACTTAGTCGTTGGTTCGTGGACGTACTAATGTTTCTCGGTAATGTAGCGGTTAAAATTCACTTTAAAATTTTGTTTTTGGAATTTTCTATATGATCAAGGAGAGAATTAGGTTAGGACAAAAAAAGAAGAGACAAAGAAAAACAATTTATTGAAGGGATATGACGCAGAAGAAGGAAATACAATCAATTAATTTAAGAAAAATATAATTTTAATACTAGTGTACAAATTATAAGAGAGAGAGAAAGGGTTATTATTAGAGAGTGTTTCATACAACTACAAATTAAGGTACGTTTTACTAATATAGGGGAAAGTTAGGGATATAATTATTTATGTTTATCAAACATTATTCTCTTTCTGTGATCACCATCAATCAATCACAGATAAATACCACACAAATTATTTTAAGGTATTAAAATGATCATAATGAAAAAGGGTTATAATAATAGTGAACGATTTGCTCGTCCACCTTTATTCAATTTTAATAAAATCAGTAGCTTCTTCAATGTAATAAAATTCACATCTATCTATAATTTTATTGATAGCGTTGAATAATTGTAGGCTTAATTATATGCTTTTCTAGCAATAAAACGTTTTATATCTTTTAATTCACTTCATAGTAGTGGTAACTAAGAATCTAGTCACCATCAAGATCTTAGCAGCCTCGCTCCGTTGGCCAGCGAACTAAAAAAACAACAATTTGTTTATTTACTATAGCACTCTTAATAGCTTGCAATTAATCTGCTTCAGACTATAAGTTGAAGATGTTACTGATTGTGTTAGATTCTGTATCGCTGTCTACCTTTTTTGCTTTGTTAGTGTTAATTTTTTCACAAATTGTGTTTGTATTAGTGGAAGACTTAACAAGTATGTTTGATTGGCGTTGATTGATGTTTACTGTCATGTGATACGATGATTTCTTAAATATAGTTCAAAGGCTTTTTGTGTTTCCTGATGGCTGCAACCTGGGATATTTAATTCAAGAGTAATAGGTTACTTCTAGGTAAGCGCTTTCCATCCTGGTCCGCATCGTCGCTTTCCATCAGGTGTGATAGCGGTCAAGCGCAAACTTATCTATACTAATATTATAAAGAGGTAAAATTTGTAAGTTTGTAAGTTTGTACGAGTATGTAGGGGATAATCTCTGGAACTACGGGTCCGATTTGAAAAATTCTTACAGTGTTAGATAGCCCATTTATCGTGGAATGTTATAGGCTATACCATCACGCTACGACCCACGGGAGCGGAGCAGTAACGAAAAATGCGGGTGAAACCGCAGGGGACAGCTAGTCTATGATAAAAAAGCAAAAGTTATGAAAATAGAATCGTTAATGACGGAAAATTTTATACAGATTTTAGATCTCGATATAAAACTGATTAAATCAAAGAAAATGAAAATAAAGGAAAACTTGAAAGAAAATCACCATCCTACACAAAAGACAATACAACTCCTTGACATAATAGTACAAAATCCAATTATAAAAACCATGGAGTCACAGCAATCATGCACAATTAAACGCACGGTAGATGACATACAGAAGCAACAAACAAATTACATGGATATGTGTTATTAGATAAACCATTGGCTGGAGACAGATCTGAAGATAACGTCCGCCTTATAGGTAGTCGCAAGCACGAATGAGGATGTCGTTATGTTATTAAATAGGCTAATAATGGTTAGGAAAAAAAATTTGATTGCTTCCAAGTACTTAGTAGAAATAATCTAAGAGATGATACACTACGTTCTTGTTATTTATAGGTACACATTTAATCATTAGAATTTTTGTGGCATGGTGGTCTTACATGGTCTATACAGATGCGATCGTAGAATTCTACCGTGATTTTCTTCTAATATTGTTGTTATACATTTTTATCAGCATTGAGTTTTCCTACTAGTTACTCTTCGTTTGGTTCTGCGTACAGCTAAGGAGTGGAATTCCTTGCCGGAGTCTGTGTTTCTATTAATAGCTGCAACTTTAGGGTTTTTAAGAGAGAGTAGGTTACTTTTAGGTAAGCGTGCTCCATTGTCGCCCACATCATCACTTACCATCAGGCAAAACAGTGCTCAAATGCGAGCCTATAGACAATAAAAAAGAAATTATTATAGATCAAGAAAAAAATATTAATAAGCTCAAAAGCACCAATCCATATCTTTTCTTCAATACATTCGTTGTAGCCCATTTAACCCGTCACCTCGCGGTGGAAACAATGATGTTAAATTAAGCACGACCAGGCACGGGTCATTAGGTCCCAAACAAGCAGGTGGTGGTTGATTGATTCAATACATGTCATTTAGGTGCGCAACCAACCGCGTGATTGACGTGTTAGGAGTCGGGGACAATGGGTGGCACGGGGTTTTCGGTGTGAAGTTATGTATTTTTTTATGGATTATGTATGATGGAGTGGTTTTCAGTCTCTGTAACGTGTTTTGCAAGGTGCAGTATTGACTTGATAAGGCTTTTGTCATAAAGGAACTCTATCAATGTCAGTCGTATCAATAATTGAAAGAGTTACCGAGGCTCTGAAACGGATGAAGAACACGGGAGGGTTTTAGTTATAGTCTGCTCTCTCTACCCTACAGCTTAACTCAGAGCATAATCAGTCTTATATTGTACCCACTGCTGGGACTCAGGCCTTTTCTCTAAGAGAGAACGCATGGGCAGCTTACCACGTAGGCCTAATACGAGTTGTTGTCACATGTCTCCGAATATTTGGTTTTAAGACATGTCGATTTCCTCACGATGTTTTTTTTTCTTCATCGTTTTGAGCTTCACTAAGAACGGAAGAAGTTATTTGCTAAATAATTTTCCACCCAAAAAAGCCATAGAAAAATTAACGATTTCAAGTTTTGAGTGTTAGAGCTTTATCAGATAATAGACTGATATTTTATCAGTCTATTAACTGATAAAGGCCTCATAGGCTGATATACTTTTACTTTAAGTATTTTTTATTTCCTGTAACAATTTGAAAAACCTCTGGTTTTTCTCAACCTACTAAACCAACCTACCTCTATATTTTTTCATACCTAATCAGAATCAGAATATTTTATTTCAGAATATTTATTTGTTAAACATAGGTGTTTACGAGTACATAAAAGGTCTTAAATTTAAAATATCCGAGCGCTATGTTTTGCCGTAAAGGCGTACAAATGTTGAAAACAAAAAATAAAATTATAAAATAGATAAACAACTTACAAACGAAAAGAAGAAAAAAAAACAGCTAATTCAAAAACTCTTACAAATGGAAGATAAATTATAAGTACTTCAGTCAAGTTAAAAATCTAATAATAGTTTTTAAAAATAGTAATAACAAAAAACAGTATTATAAGTGTCCTACTAGTTTTTAAAATTATAACAGGTAGGTACATACTTTGAAATTATAGATGATATTTTAAATACGACATGTTAAAAAATATCATTTATGAAATCTTCTACAGTGTAGTAACATTTTTCCAATAAAAATGAGTAAAGGCTTTTCTTAAATTTTGATAAGGGCAAATTTTTCACATTATCGGGTATTTTATTATAAACTTTAGTTGCCATACCAAAAAAACTCTTTTTCATTAGAGCGGTTCTGCATTTATTGTCGCACAATTTATTCATATACTGAGAACGCATTGGAGTCTTTTTTACATCGGATAGTTTTTGAAACAGATGGAGATTCATTTTAACAAATAATGCGGTTTCGTAAATGTACATAGCTGGCATAGTCAGCAATTTTAATGATTCATATTTATTATAAAATGTAATTATTAATATATTATATTTATTATAAAATCTAATGTATTTCATATTTATTATATAGACAAAAATGCACATAAATCAAGGGAAAAATGTATCTATGAATATACAAAATCAAATTGTCGCCAAGCTAACCCATTAAAAAATACCGACATCCAAAGCCCATTAGCCAGAAGCACCATCTTACCATCAGCATATTTCCGAGATGGCATCGCACAAAAGGATAGACAGGAAGGAAGAAAGACATTTCATTGGCGTCGCGACAATCGCCATTATATCATCACGCCTGTGCCAAAGTGGGCAGCCAGGCGTGGCGCCCCCACTCGACGTATCGAATTGTGTGTTTTTAGCTGTCGAGTCCTTGGTGCGGATACTTTTGATTTTTAAAGTTTATTGCTTGAGATTTTTTTTTGTCTTAGCTCACTATTTTATTCCGAATATTGTGAATGGTTTGGTTCTAGAAAAAACAGGAGACTACTCCCTGAATACTTCTATATTCAATGGGTTACGCTGTTTTTGATGCATCGCAAGATAATAATTTTAAGTTCTTACGGTCCATCCTAAGGTTGTCTGGTAGATATTGCTTTGAGCAATAAGACCACCATTGAACCTATAAATTTATTTTTTGGACAAATTTTGTTACTTTTTTGGTGTAGAATAGAATAGAATAAACTTTATTGTACACCAAAAGTAACGGTATTGCTTGTATAATAAAGTTATACTCAATTCTATTCCAGATTTCATATTTTACAACAACGTTAGTACTAGGCAGTGTCAGCATAAAGAACTTTTTTAGCATCGAATAGTTTTTATTTATTTTATAATTAAGTCAGAGTAGAATCGATAAGTTAGTACTTATAGTAATGTAAATTATATAAATGATTTCCTGTTTCTAGAATAATAACTTCATTAGACGCAGTTCTTACCTGCTAATAAGCATTTTACTTGATTCAATATTAATGATGGTATCATATTACAAAACAGTTTTTCTGACATCAATATATGTATTTCGAAACAATTTGTAGGTGTTATATAAATAAAAGAAAAATAGTAAAAAGAAAAAATAAAAATAAAATGAAAATATACTACCAAAATGAGTTTATTTGGCACAAACACAAAGACACAAGTTTAAAAGTACAAACGAATAAAAAGGCATATAATTAACTAAAAACAATAAAATAATTCATTTAACAATATGATAGGCAAGAGATACTTAGATCCAATTCAACGTACTCCTTATAGCAACACAAAACAAAAGCATTTCATCCTCAAACCAGGACCACCACAAACAAACCTTACCATTGATTTTGGAGTACCACAGGGAGTCCCTGACCTTAAGGCTGGTGGTGATTGATCAGCGCGAAGCCTGTCGTCCGGTCCTCGTTACCGGAGCCAACCGACCGGCAACGTTCACATACTTACCGAGGGAAACCGTGATTGGTCCAAATTGTTGGTATATTGAACATGCAAGTATCGTGAGCAGGTTCAATGTAAAATGTGGGATTTTATTTGGATTTATTAATTTATATTATGCGATGGTATATTATGAAGTGCCGTGTTAACCCAGTTAATGGGTTGTGGAGGTCTGGTAGGCAGGCGCTCCTCGTAAAACACTGGTATTCGGCTTAAACCTGGCTTGACTGGAGGCCGACCCCAATATAGTTGGGAAAAGGCTAGGCAGATGATGATGATTATGCGATTGCTATGATGGTTGGTTTGTTCGAAAGCTGCTTAACCTATCACACACCCACAAAACGAGACACAATAGTAAAACAATAACAGCGCGGTCTCATAGGACCGGTCGGGGATTCATGAATTAAATTCTGAGTGACATAGCTTTTATTTTATGTACTCAGGTGAAGCCGCAGGCAAGAGCTAGTTTTAAATAATTGATTGCTTGTATGTTACTGTCAAATTTTTTATCAATTCTTTCTATATTTCTTACTGTTTTTCTATTATCAGTCTATAATGTTCCTACTGCCTCTTTAGCTTTACGCAACGATCGATCAAATCTACATGAACGAAGAATTGTGATAGAGATTTACACAGAGCT
The DNA here is from genome assembly GCA_030763345.1 of Mythimna separata. Taxonomy (NCBI): domain Eukaryota; kingdom Metazoa; phylum Arthropoda; class Insecta; order Lepidoptera; family Noctuidae; genus Mythimna; species Mythimna separata. Next base: position 18,559,251 of record CM061189.1, on the reverse strand, counting down.
TACATACAATATGTGCAAAGCAATCATAGATTGTGCATGACTGATTAAAACTAAACCAGCAGCATTATTATGAGTTTTGCAATGTTCTTACAATTGCGTTTCATAAGTGGTTCAATAAACATTTGATTATCTTCAACGGGTTTCTTTTCTAAATCAAGTTTCTTCTTGATTACTAAATCTTATTCAGGTTTGTATTAACCATAGAATATGGAAACACTTTGGTGGTCATTGCTAGAGATTTTACTGTTGACGCTTTCTATACCATCAGAATGATGGAGGAAGATATGCCTTAAGAATTCAAACGCACATCTAAGTCATGTCATCTTGCACTGGATTCGCTTGGTGGGTGGACCCAAGGAAGGTTTTTGATCTAGCTGCGAATATCATTGGCAGATCATGCTATGCTATTGTATAATTATTCTCTCACATTAAAACTTTTTTTTAACACAGTAGGTACACTTTTGACAGATCAATCCCGATTATTACTCGTATGATGTGTCTCACTTAGTTATGCAAAACCGTTCTTCTCTGACTGCACTCAATATGTATTTTTTTTGGTTGATTGTAGTTTAGGTTTGATAAGTCGATGTCATTGGAGATCTCCCCTGCGATTTTCTTTGATGTTGCTGCAATGAGACATAATGACATGCTCAAAGAAGTTGAGGTTTTATTAGTACTTATTGTATTTTTTTTACGTTTTATCACTAACCACCTGGTAAGCCATAATGTGATGATGAAGCTTGCTTACCTAGAAGTTTTTTATTATATGCTGCTGCAGCTGAAGCTCCGTGGTCTATGGTATTAACATACTGTAATGACAAACATGTCTGATATCATCAAGCTCTAAATATGCCTATTGTGACAACATTACAACACTCCATTTATCGACATTCGTTCGCACCGCCGAACAATTGACTTGTGTCCATGCGAACTTCCCGCCAGTATTTGCATATTTGTAACCATCGAGTAAAACAGCCTTTGTCATTCTTTTCAGTATAACAATTCTATTTTAAATCTTAATCATTGAAATTAAGGTTCCATTTCCAGAGACTGTTTTTCCGAAAGTGCAAATTTATTTTTGTATTGCTGTTTCGACAATTTTATATTTTGCTGTTCGGAAAATTTTATTTACAAGAATTTGGATCGTATATGTTTGGCTTACGATCAAAGTTTTTAAGTAACTATTTTGGTGATTGTAAGTGCAATTTTGTCTGTGACAGAAAATACTTTTGCTATTAGATCGGCATTTTTGATATTTTGATTATTTCTATTAACATGCCAGTGTTATTGGTGTGAAAAAGAATGATTTCATTGAAAACTGTCTTATTAAAAACATTATCAGTTATGCACATCGGCACCTTTTGTAATAAAAGTTATCCATTTTTAGTATTCAAAGTAATTTCCTGATGAAGCATGACTTTATTCGGATTAATGTCCTTTGGGTAATGACATCAATCGTCAAGTTCTTCCGTGATATGTCAACAGTATATTTAACTGAATTTATGTCACAAATCTTCGTAAGCCTGATATCAGTTGCAGAATTATTACATTTCAAGTGATACCTTTTGACGCACTGTGGAAATTCAGTTACCAATCTGTCATAGGCTGTGCTTATTACAAAATTTTCATATATTCTATCAAATTCCAGATAGAATTCACAACTAAACTTTAAGGCCTATAACTCTATGAGCCATGGGTTGTTTGAAAGAGTTATCAAGGCTCTGGAACGCCAAGAGCAACTGATTGAACACAGTTTTGTTTCTATTTTGTAAAAAACAGACAATCCGTCTTTCTCCACTAAGATCAAGAGAAGATATTTGACAATTTCCAATTTAAAATTTAAATATTCACTACAATACAAGCCAGATCATTTTAAAATATCAGACCTTAAAAATAAACCAACAATTAATAACAATCACTATTACAATCTTGCAATCCACACCTCAAACCTGCAGTAATCCAAACAAGGACACCTGTCCTCCATTTTGTAGCCTGTTGCCATATAGTCTACCGTCATATCCAATAATATTTCACACTCTGACTCACCGCGCTACATCTGAATAATTTATTGATAACATCTAGTATTTCCCTTGAACTTCAGTCGTATCTTTGTTTTAAAATCTCATGTGTTTAAAAAATAACTTGCAATTACCAAGTCTTATTTGCTTCTTCGAAACTATCATCCTCTCCAAATGAAACCTTATCTTCTGTTCAATAAAGTTCGTGTTTGTTTTGTTGTTTTTTTGGTTGTAAATTTGTAGTGTCATGAATATCTGTGGTATATTAAGTGTCAACATTTAGCACCTCTTTTGAAGTCGTTAAAATTCATATTCGGTCGTGTTTCGAGTTCTCACGGTCAAAGTTTCGTTTCCAAGTATCTGATGTTGTAGACACCTGGACAGGTTGCTGTCAATATCTGGAGGCTTTGGGTATGCTAATAACTTGGCCAGTTTACTTAATAGCCGTAAAAGTGTATAGGATTTATAAATAGGCCTTGTCGTTGTTACTTTGTTACAATTATTGTTTTGTATTTGTGAGGGATTTAAAGTAGATCAGATATATGGAGTAACTATGCTTAAAAGAATGCTATCCATTCAAGCGTAGTTATAATTACCATGGGTGGCCATATTATTAGGGACAGTACCTTGTTTTCTTATATTATTATCAACTTTAATTGCATTTTGCAGGTAAATGGTTGGTTGTAGGTTCGGCAAATATTTTTTATTTAAAGACTTTATTGGTTGAGTTAATAAAAACATAAAATTTGAGATCAAATTCTTTTATATATTTTTGAAAAAAAAGATACGTAATACGATGATTTTGAAAAAAGTCAACAAAGTTATAAATCTCACTGTTTAAGCTAACCAACGGACCTACAACTAACCATTTGACTGTAAAATGCAATCAAAGTTGATTCTAATATAAGAAATTCAGGTACTGTCCCTAATAATTTGGCCACCCACTGTACACTAAAAGTTGAAGCCAAGTGTTGTCAGTTGTCACACTAAAAGTGAGGGCTACGGAGCCCTGGACCGAAGGCAAGGAAGGAACAGGAGTGGGTTTTAGTCAATAAAAGTCTGACACTCACTCCCGTTCCGCCCAAGAGCGACAGAAGTCATTGAATGTTTTCCCACCGAACCCAACCCAACCACAATTTTTTTTATGTTTTTGTTATTCTTTTACCCTCCAACATTTTTTCATTATTTGTAGCTGTTTGCTTAACCACTATCTCACCAGATGGAAAGCGAGGGTTTAGCCGACGATGGAGCTCACTTGCTTAGAAAAAACCATCCTGAACAGATTGGGATGCAAGTTGCCACACGTCTAGACCATGTCCTAAAACGGTATATAACATACTTTTCAATCCGGAAACTAGCAGTTTATAATATCAACAGATAATGGAAAATTTTCTTACTACATAAACTAAATAAGCGTGGTTACTCCAAAGTTAGGACTTCCAATTTCCGCTCACTTATTTATCAGAGAGCCTTATTAAGGTCCTAGGATATAAAACATATTCCAACTCTTGTTTAATCGATGTAAATATTTGTTTATTAAGGCTCTTTAAAATGCTTTTGTATAGAAGCAATGCGTAAAATGAAACATAGTGTCCTGAAAAATAAAAATTCCTGAAGATTAGTGGACGACTAGGTAGCGTTTTACTCATGCCATTATGTAAGGTAACACGCGGCGGCGCAAATTGCGCTAATTCACTCACAGTGCGGCTCAATTTGCACGTATCACCTTTATTTTTGAGATGGGCACAAATATGAAGTAACTTGGGCAGTCCTTTGTTGGTAATTTTTTGTATAATTAAAAAAAAGTTTATCATCAATCATCATAACCCATGTGAACATACATACATAAAATATCCAGACCTGAAACAACTATCTGTAAGTCATATAAATATTGGTTCTGTGCGGAAATCGAATTCGCAACTAAACCTTCGTCCCTTTGAATTAAAGGAAACTTGATTATAGTTCTGTTTGCAATAAACTAATTTTATGTTCAGTCATCTAATGTCTTGTGCGCTGAATTCTATTAAAAATATTATTGGCTTGATCACTACAATAAAACCAATCAATTTTACTGCTGTCAATAAATTAAACTTTTTTATGATCACTATTCATAAAACTAAAATAAATAAGGCTTTTCGTGTTCTCTTCGTAGTACTTCATTTTCAATTAATCACTAAATTATTTCAGATTAACATACTTCACTCCTAGACTTAGGCCTCTTCTTTTACGAAGAACAAGCACGGTAGCGAAAGTGTTCACGAAATATCAAGCTGCGTCACCACTCCCGGCTCACTGTCTTCTGATTTGGTCACACATAGATATTATCTACGATGTAACATCTATCTCGTGTCCATCTTCACCTGTCTCGGCCTCTTCTTAAGAGTTGTGGTTTCAGTGACTAGTCGTGGGAACGCCGGCTGCGGATACAAATCCAAGATTAAAATTAGCGTTTGGCATACATACATATGTACGTACCAGGATGAATGTATCATTTTCTGGAGAAATCAAGTTTGGTGTTCCAACTGCATACATAATCAATTATAGCAGGAAAGTCGTATTTTATTGTCCGTTCTCCGTATTTTGATATTTCTGAGTGATATATCCCGATGACTAAATCACCAGCAACCAGGACGTAACTGTTTCTCAAAACGAAAGTCTGTGACCAGTACGTATTGCTGGTGAGTGGTGATGACGTTTGGCTCTGAAATTTTGTCGCTCATAAAAGGCCTCATCAGAAGGCTTATAATCAATCGAAAGGAAATGGAAACAGCTATGCTTAAAGTTTCCTTAAGCGATCGCTTCAGGCATGAAGAACCAAAGTTACCGACATAGCCCAAAGAATCACCAAACTGCAAACGGCAGTATTGCTTGTAAAACAGATGGTCGATGAGGTCGAAGGGTTTCGTAGAAGACGCAGTGTTAGAAGGCAAGAGTAGGCTGAAGGCGCGGTGAGGGTGGTGGGAATTCAATGGATTAAGATGCATGGAGGCCTACGTCTAACAGTCGAAGTTCTTCGTCTGAAATGATGATTTATGACTATACTTACCGATGGCTAATCATAAATTCCAAAGAAAATATCTAAAATTATTCCTTTGAAGGAGCTCTCAGCCGGAGATATCTACTACTCAGTCTCCTTATCATTCGTCATCATTTAATCAATCTACACCAGCTTATATACGAGTATATAGTCCACTAGTTTGTATGCCACATGTATTAATATGATGACTAACATACTAGTGTTAAACATCTTAATGTAAATTGAAGTCATTGGAAGCGGAACTGGCGACTTTAAGCTGTTGTGTCTAGGTCCTTCTGACTCACTCTTCAAACAAAATAACCTCTTCCATCTTCTTACACGTCATGATCTTTAAATTAATTGCAATAAGGTTGAGAATTGTAAACATTGTACGCATGAAAGAGGTGGTGGGGTAATTTTCAAGAGTTCCTTGATAGAAATTTCGGGTTGAGTCAGCCAGATTTTGTCTGGCAGGTCAATCGGGTACAAGGTCATATTTTAATGTAATTTTCTGACACCTGCTCGGGTTTTAGACAAGAAATTGATGACAAAGAAGAACACTGGTTGTAATCTATATTAGCTATACTAATGGATACTGCAATGGCAAATTTTTATAAATTCTTTCACAATAATGCTATAGGCTGAAGCTGGTGAATGTATAAAATTCCGCAATCTCAAAAATGGTGGCCGTTGTGCTGCTCACCTACGTAATCTGTAAGGATTTCCTTGCATCAGAAATCTCTACTACTGATGGATACATCACCTACTGATAGATGAATACTATTGTAAAGCCAAAGAGGCTCTACCTTCCATTGATGGCCGCTTGACGAAAGAGGTCCTAGTACTGCCTAAACCTCATTTGTCCAAAATTACGGCCGCCACACCTGGCCGCTGGTCCTTGAATAAGCACCTCTATGTCTTCGGACTGCACACTCTGCAGAGCCTATACATAGATGGAGGGGGATGAGACAGCAGCTCATATGGTTCTAAGCTGCGCAGTAGTAGATTAATAACAATAATAACAAAAACCAAAGCTCTGCTAGGCTTCCTTGAGGAGCTGGAGCAGGTCAAATGACATTTTTGCGGCACCCGTACGGCATACGCGCTCTGGATGCCAGCCCGTAATACTATACTAGATCAGAAAATGGTTTAAGGCTGGAAAATACATTCCAGTAAAGATTTTGTAACAATACTACCAAGAAAAATCAAAATAGATATTTTCCTTCATACGTTCAATACACGACCACAATTTCTACATTATTTGTCTCGCCCACATGGGAACCTGAACTCGATGCCAGTCAATTTGCAACTCTATTCTTTGGACGATAAGAAAGAAGCATAATTAATGGTGTGTCAAACAATATCTTTGTCAAAGTATAATGGGTGGTGGAATTATGTCAAACGTCAAATTAGATGTCTGCCTTCCTGTCGTTTGCGTTTTGTGTTACAATAGAAACGCTATTAAACGACAATGGGTGACTGTTACACCGTAATGTAACTACATTAATAAAAATAACTCAAAAATAGATGCAAAAATGATTTTTTTAATATAATCAGGGCCTGTTTCACAATGTCTGAGTAGGCACTACTCACTGAATAAATTCAAAAATGTGACAGATTTGGTATGAAATTATCTGTCAAGTAAGATACTCGAAACTTAATCATAGGTGGTGAAACAGGCCCTAAATGTTGCTTTGGTAAAAGAGACGAAATAAGACAATAAAAGAATTTCATGAGATCAGAGAAATCTTTGGAAGACAAAGCATAATAAAGTACAATGCATAGTTTGGTAAAAAAGATAACAAGAGGCTAATAGACCGTCTCATATGTTTTCTAAAGTTCCTATGTCCCCTAGATATGGCAGAGGACGTTCACAGTGTACCCTTTCGGTCTTGAGCTTCGCGTTTCATTTCGCTCCATGTCTTCCCTATGTTATTCGTCTCTCCACCTCCTTATCAGGTCTGTTCAGGGCGACTACTTTTACGCTTTCCTTGAGGATTCCAGTCTAGGGCTTCCCTTGGTATATGTTCAGGGTCCCTTCGAAGCATGTGGTCAATCCAGTTACACTTGCGGCGCGGCGTTTGATTTGTTGGTCGATCGGGGTTTCACCGCAGCGTGTCCGCAGATTTGTATTGTAGATATTTTCAGACCTGTAATTACCATATTATAACGTGTTAAAATGACAAACGAGCAAACAAGATAAAAAGGATGGAGCTATACATTATATAGCTCCATCCCTTTGACAATTCAGTTTAGGTCGTCAAATAGATTGCGTTAAGAGCTCGTGGTATTCAACGAGCCCCTAGAGGCCCTAGCCTTAGGCCATTGGACTAAATTCGACAAACTACCTATATTTTCCAGCTCACTTCGGTGTAACCACCTCCTATATTATTTACTGGAAGGTTTTTATGCGACAAAGGCGCCTTATTGAATTCTATTGAGAAAAAAACGTGACAGTGAAATGATTAGAGAAACGTCAGTAGTACCGATATTATTGCTGTCACCTTTGTAAGGCTTGATGATATGAGTGACAGGTACTGAGGTACGGAGAGAAAGTGGTCAGTTTTGGAATCAAGTGGTTTGACTATTGAATAGCTTTTTTATGTGGGAAACTGACGAATTTTCTGTTTGGTCTCATGGCTTTGGTTTGATGGTTTTTGCAATATTTTAAACTTGATATTGTTGTAAGTTGGCGGTGATGCAGGCTGTTCTGATTGATAGCTATACTTTTACCGCTAAGACCGCCAGTTGTTATACCGTATTAATTTTGAGCTTTTACTGTAACTTTTGTGATGTCCAATAAAGAGTATGTGTATTTATCTATCTTCAGTTTGTGTGAAAGTGAAAAAAAAAATCACTAGAGATGGTTACTGTTCTCTTGAATTTTATTTTAAAGGGAATATAAAGTATCGCAATAGTTTCATCGAAATTAACTCAACTGTTTGAGCATGAAGAAGTAAAAAACTCGCAGACATAAACAAACTTGAGCCCTTATAATATTAGTATGATGATGGTATAAAAACCTATTGGTTTTTCGAATGAAAACCAGGGCACATGGCGGTACGTGCTTTCTGAGGCACGGGGTGTTAGAAATATCTTAGTTAAACTTAGAAAATACTTATGAGTGAAATTCATAACATTGGTGGTTGCCCGGTTTCGGACTACCAACCTCGTGTATAAAAGGCAGAAATGCCTTAACCACCTGGGCCATCACGACACTTTTACTCAGAAAAAGGCACTAAAACCAAACAATTACCATACAATCCATATTCAATGATGACAAAAACGCTAGTTTTATTTAAATTCCCATAAATCCTTAACTTGATGACCTCAAGGACTCTAACGGTGAATATAATGACAAACAAACTGTGAGTATACACAGAACGTATTCTTGAAACGTGTATGAACAAGTATCGAATTTGTATTGTATTGTAAAATGAATACAAATGATGGTGGAGTAGGAATTTTAAACAAGCTGTGGTCTCGGTCGAGCGGTTCACTTGTGTTAAGGGCTGACGACTGACGAATGGTCATTGTGGCTGGATGATTGGGATACAGTTGTAACTATATAGGTATTATTGCAGAAAGAAAATAAATTGAGTCAGCAGACGACTCTTTTGATGTCAGTATAGCAAATATTAGCCACAACGTTGAAACCTATTTTTAATATCAGATCTCAATAAAAGCATAAGTATAAAGTATATCGAAAATATAGAATCAAATAAAATAGGAACAAGTTTCGTAAAAAAGAAGAAATTGTTTATAGTAACATTAGTTCCTACTCACAGTTTCACTCGCGTAAAAATAGCTACTTACAAACTTTGGACCCCCTTTATATTGGATCAGAGTTCATTCCCAAATTTTGGAAAATCCTTTCTTAAAGCTCGCATCATCTGCCTAGCCTTTTCCCAACTATATTGGGGTCGTCTTCCAGTCAAGCCGGATTTAGCTGAATACCAGTATTTTACGAGGAGCGGCTGCCTACCAGACCTCCACAACCCATTAACTGGGGTAACACGGTACTTCATGGCAAGACTGGAGTCAGATTTACTGGCTTCTGACTATCCGTAACGACAGCCAAAGATCTCCAAATGACAGCCGGGACCAACAGCTTAACGTGCTTTCCGAGGTATGGAGGAAACTCGTTATGTTAAGATGGTCACCCATCCACAGACCAACCTAGGCAAGCGTTGCTTAACCTTGAAGATCGATCTATGCGGCTGTTATTATCTAGCCACGAGCTCCTCCCTTTCTTAAAGCTTGCATACACCATAAAAGGAAGCCTGGTACAAAATTTTACACTCTAAGTCTCAGTAGTTTTCGCTGTGTGTTGATATGTCACTGTTTCTCCTTTTATATACACAAATCCAAAGCAATATAAATTAAACAATAACCAAATCTATAATGCTGTCCTAACTAAAATCAATTCTAAATCACACGACTCATTTTATGCACATATGCAAATAGCCCAAAATCAGCAGCCACATACATGGTCTGTTCTCCATGACAATGCACATCGGGCCTGTCAATCAGATAGACAATTATTGGACTCCAGCGGACCATGGCTAACCACCACCTCGCTACTGAATTTGTACGACTTAGAATAACATGATTTGGTTGACTTGTTGCTAATATTGGCGGTGATTTTTTGGTTTTTGGAGTGGTGTATGTTTTTTTTTGTGGTTGTAAGTGAGTTGGATTTATTGATTGGTATGTTTTAGAAGTTAAAAGGCTTCAGAGAGAGATAGAAGTAAAGACACAACATAAATATATACAAAACTTAATAAACCAGGAAACTAAAGCTTTATCTAAAGTTATTTTTATAATTTTCAATATATTAGTATAAACAAGTAACTCTTGTCTTTGAGACCCCTAGGCTATAACAATCAGGAAACATAGATTTTGACAAGGAATTTTTCTTTTTAGCTTACCGCTCAATGAACATGTTTTCAAAATGGTTTTGTGTCCATAAGTATGCGTATATCGATGGAACATCAACGTACGTCTAGTGCTACAATATTGCAACGGCTTAGGCGGAATTAAATTCTGCAATTTCAATTTCATAATGATGATAAACTCCAATTAAGTTGCTTCTTTTTCTTCCAGCTCTTGTCCTATATTATTTGGGGTCGGTGTAACATGATTTTTTCCTTTTCTTTCATATCACTCCTGACATAATATTTCTATCGATAACCTATATTTTATTTGGATTTCTTTTTTATTAAGAATCAATAGCCAAACAACTTCCACACTTTATCCTTACAAAACTACCTATCCACCATTTATTCAAAAATCCACCTGACTCACAGCCACATCTGCATGTTGAACGCAGTCCTCGGCCGCTGGTCACAGTTCACAGCGCCCATTCATACCTGATGACTGGTTGGCGTCGAATTGATTGATGTTCTCGTGTTTATTGAAATGTGTCGTATCCTCTACATCTATTGTGTGCGCTGCGGTTGCCGTTCGAGTAGGTCAGTTGACTTGATGGTGTGTGGAACTATGTTATGTGTTTGTAGTTTTTTTTTATTGGGTATTGTTCAATTAATTAATGTTTTATTTGCTAGAATATAGGTACACTTGAATGAATTTCAGTTTATTTCTTAACTAGGTAATTACAGTATAATAAAAACTCTAAACTAATTAAAACTAACTTAAAACGAACTAAAGTATGGCGTCAAAAAACTCCTTCACGATGCTGTCGACTGGTAATGTGCCCAAAAGACTGGCAGCATTAAATTGCCACGCTGTATGGCAATGCTTATTTTCTGTCCAATACACTTTGGTTTGAAAATACTAACTTTTGTAAATCACAAGGTTTTGCCATTACTGTTTCAGGATTGTTCATTGCAAATACCATGAAATAAGATGGTCATATGCTGTATTTATCATCAAGCAGTAATTTTTATGATTTATCCATTTTATTACCAAAAACTAATACTATTTAACTTACTACTCATATATTATCTTATATTATTAAACATGTTTCTAAATATGAGTTCTAACAAACACCAGTACCTAGTAGGTATTAGATCTTAGTATTAGAACGGAATAAATCCTTATTTTAACCGCAGGTACCACGTATTTCATTAAATCTGCTGACATCAAGGTTTTTTGCAATTCTCAGATTTGCATATTACACACAATCACACACATAACCCAGGCAATAGTTTACCATATACTCCACTTAAATTATTTCGCAAAATATATTACAATTGGTAACTTTGGAGTAGCGACAGTGCAATCCATTGTCAAAGTATAAACACAATAAAATTGAACAAGTTGCGACACGTCACGACACGTCACGAAGGTTGCATTGTCTGAATAGCTCGGAGGTTGAGCAATTTTTTGATTTGATTTGCTTTGAGCAATACTTTTGGCATTGGTTTGTAGATTAAGTAGCTTTACCTTGGAACTCCGAAGAATCGTCATAATTAAGTGCCAGTGGGCAGGGCATATGGCTTGCAGAACAGACAGTCGATGGGGCTGAAAGGCTCTGGCGTGGTGACCGCACACTGGAAGTTGTAGCATAAAAGGCTTTCCACAAGGTGGACCGATCAGGAAGAAGAGAAGGAATCTACAACTTATCAGCAACATAAATTGGGTACATGCTTGTTTTCCAGAGGATAATATAAATAAGTGTTCTCGCTGAACAATACGGTATCACATTTAGATACTTTTTTTATCAAAACTTGCAATAAAAAAAGTTTGGAGAGACTTGAATCTGGATTCTGTCTAGACCATTCGCTTATATCAAACCAAAAAATATAACATAATCAACGACTTTCGCCCACAAAACTTATAAATACCTCTAAAACCTCAAACAAAAAAAAACTTCGATTCAAAAATTTAACGATACTTATAGCTAGTAAGATGGCCCCGATGCACGTCGATACCGCGGCGGTTTAGATCGAAATCTACCCTCGGTATAAATTTAGACCTGATGGAAGCGATGCGTGAACGGGCGTAATTGCCACCGTGATCGTCTGGTGTATGTGGCGCCATCTCTTGGTGAGGTTTCGAAGTTATTATCGATTTATTGGTAAATCGTAACTTTTTATGAAAAATTGCAAATCGGTCTTATTGTTTTGCTATTAGCTACATTCTTAACGTACTATCATAGAAAGGGAGGGCTCAATTATAAACAGAATAGCGCAAATCAGTAGGTAAGGGTCGAAAAGAGAAAATGATTAAGTTGATAAAGCTAGGGTTGTTAGGTATAGCATTGCGATAAGTTGATTGGGTCTGTACCGAATATCAACAACACTTAAGTTTGACTATACTTCTGTAAGTATTGTCAAAGTTGAACCGATGATCTGGAGAGAGTCACGGGATTTTCATGGGTGAAAGAAGCACAGAACTGGTCGTTGTGAAAATATATTGGCAAAGCCTATTTGTAACTGTCTTTCAGTTGAAATAATGATTTTGATAATGTATAAGAGAAAAAGCAATGAATAAATTGATTAGCTCATAGTAGTAGCCAGTCACGGTTAGTAAAAAGTATTTTAAGTTAGGATTCCTTCACGATCTGTGATCGAGCTGACCAATGAATGCGAGATTAAATCAATTGGGTTTTTCAGTCGGATTCTTCATATTATAAGCTTTGATAATTTCAATAGAGTTAAATAGAGAGGGTAATGTTTAGTTCACACCAACAGGACATCAATTCCACACACAACTTTTATTTAGTTAAACAAAATTCTTACTCCTTACCCTTATTTCAATTTCTACCTTACCACCTATATTCAGAGTCTAAATTCTTGTAACCACGAAGATAGTTGCACAAACATGAATGCGATGTTTAATATAATTTTTATTAAAGTAGGAGTTCAGAGGAGCGGAGCTATCTTGGCTCTAATCGTCGCCTCTAATGATTACGGTTCGACGTAATTATTTCGAGCTGGCTGTCTTTGTAATGATTTAGAGAATATGGATGTGAATCGTGGGTGTAGTTTGGACAGAGGTGTGAGCGTGGTTGGGTTGTAAATTATTTGTTTGGTGGTAGCCTTTAGGATTTCTGCAATTTTTTTGTTTTTCACCTATAAGTCTTCTTAAATTTGTATGAACTGGTCTGTTCTAGCCAAGAGGCCGAGAAGCGATATATGAATACGTCTATGCCAGTGGATGAACTTGATGAAATGATACGTCATAAAATCTATAACGGTATGGTTAAGTTGATGATTATGCATGGGTACTGACTTTTAAATGGAATAGCAGATAACATATTAAAGATTTTTACAGAAAAGTGGCCGAATAGTCATTGTAACTTACCCATTCACAAATATGCACTTGGTCATCGTTGCGATGAAAAATTTACTTCGTTGTTTAGTTGGTTTGGTATATCATAGGCTTGTTATGTTGTATATTTAGCTAGTTTTTCACCCTAACTTCGTGTAATATGCCTGTTTTATAATATATGTAGACCATCTTCATAAATAACTTGGCCTATTGGTAGAAACTGTATAAAAATTATTTCAGTAGCTTTTGAGTTTATTGCAAACTTACAGCCAAAATCAGTTGAGGAACTTTCATCATCTACCTAGCCTTTTCCCAACTGCCTAAGCTGCCTACCAGACCTCCACAACCCACATTTGAGGGACTTTTTCATATTATTTTTGACATCCAAAAACTCCGCCACATCCAGTACTCCACCACGCACCACTATTTCATTACGGTAATCGTAATTTTTACGTAATGGCAGCCAACTCGTGATAGTATCGCTGTGATTGCAAACTGTTGGTTGATTACTAAATGCTGCGGCTTGCCTTACCCACGCTCTCAGCTATTGACGCTTGAAAATGTGATCGTGTTTCTTAAGATTGTGAAGGACTAAATTGAAGAGTTTAACTCTAAGTATAGCTAAGGATATTTCATTTTTGTATCTGTAATTGAAGCTAGAAAATTGAGGAGCTCGTGGCTAGATAATAACAGCCGCACAGGTCTATCTTCAAGGTTAAGCAACGCTTGCCTAGGTTGGTCTGTGGATGGGTGACCATCTTAACATAACGAGGTTCCTCCGTGCCTCGGTAAGCACGTTAAGCCGTTGGTCCCGGCTGTCATTTGGAGATCTTTGGCAGTCGTTACGGATAGTCAGAAGCCAGTAAATCTGACTCCAGTCTTGCCATGAAGTACCGTGTTACCCCAGTTAATGGGTTGTGGAGGTCCGGTAGGCAGCCGCTCCTCGTAAAATACTGGTATTCAGTTAAATCCGGCTTGACTGGAAGCCGACCCCAATATAGTTGGGAAAAGGCTAGGCAGATGATGAATTGAAGCTAGAAAATTGAGCTGCGTCTCGGTGTTGGTTCCTTTCTATCCTGATAAATAACTGTAAAACTCGATTCATGGGTCAGGCAGAAGGCATTAGGAGCACTAGATAAATCTTATTACATTACTAGCAAATTAGATCTTAATACTATTATTATTAAGTCAAAAGTGAATAAGTTGCTTGTAAGCAAGCATGCTTTAGCGATAATCATATTATTATTTAATAATTGGTGAGATAGTGGTCAAGCCTGAGTCGTTCAATAATAAAAAATCGTCAGTAACATCACTATGCAATACTAGGCGTGTTGCTATAAACTAATAGCTATAAATTACCAACTTCAAATTTTGCATTCTCCACACTTTTATCAATTTTTCTCTACTAACTTGTATGCCTAACAATTTCCAAGATCACATTGACACACCGATTCAGTTAAATCAGCCATAATAACACCTAAAACTATAGTAACTAACTAAGCAAATACAGGAGGAGTCTAAAACGACAGTTTAATTGAGTATCTCAGGCTAGTGATCATAATCTCTGGTGTAATTGCTCTAATAATAGCTGTTATAAGGTTATGGAACTGTTTCACACTCTGTGGCGTTGTATGTACAGGAGTGTCTTCTAAAGATCTCAATGTATTAAGCTTTATAAATTATGTTAGTAAATGGAATTTTACGTCCCTATCCTTTGCTTTCTTTTATGCCAATTATTTTAGGAATAATCAACACTGAGATAGAATATGAAAAATAAAAACATTTAATTAATTAAAATGACATATAAAGTAGTAACTCTTACTCTAACCGTAAATATAGCTTCAACATTTATGTTTACCGTCAACCGTCAAGTTATCACTGCCTTTCTATTCAAATACTGGTTCAATTGCAAAAAAAAATCTAAAACAGTGCATATTTTATTCTAAAAATAAAATAAAGAAATACATCTTTTATCCTAAAAGTAAATAAAAAAAGTAAAATCACCTTGAAATTCAATAAACGTAATCTTGTCTGAAGGATTCCGTAGTTTTTATGATCATACAATAAGCGCCTTATAACAACTCAATAATATTTTACAACTCAACTCATAGGTGTGAATCGATGATTTGCATATTGATCAAGCGAAACCTAATGACTATTTAAGTACCTACTCGTTTCTGCAGTTATTTTGCTATTATCGTAAGCTTTCGACTACAAAGTCACTAATACTGTAGATTCTTTCCAATTTACATAGTCACTCGGTGAACTAGCTTTTTCTTACAGCTTTGTTTCAGTTGCCACATGACATCTTTAATTATACAGTAATCAAAGTAATCTACCTACAGTACCAAGGGTAAGTGTGGCTTCTTGTGAAGCCTTTTCGTTGTCCAAACTAGCACTACTGTTCTGTAAATATCTCACAACTTCACAGTTTCATGTGGAATAACAGGTGGCCGATTCTCCGAAACTCACAGTAAAAATACACATATAGCTGTAATTCTAATCGGCGACAAGAATTGACAGTTTACGTCACCTATGTTATGATGATGAGATCATTGTAGAAAAAGAATGAAAAGTATTTGAAAAAGGAATCAATAATAACGTGACAACTGATTGGAAGAGAATAGAATTTCGATTTCAAGTAATATGGAACCAGGGCAGAAACATGATAGATTCGCCACTCCTAAAGATTACGCCAACAAACATACAAACAAAGAATTGAAACTTAATTAAAATTTGTAGACGACAACGTTTCCAGTTCTTCTGGTTCATTCCGTTCATTGATCGGTAATAAAATCTAGCAGAAATAACTTGTTAAACTTTTCACACGTTTCCCAGGAGTTCCCAAGGGCATTATCCTAGGCCCCATATCGACTGACACCTGATCTTCCCAGAAACCAAACAGATGCTTAAAACTACTATTTTTATGAGTAGAAAAAATAAAAAGTAAGCACAGCTATTATCCACTAGCTACCAGTATGAGGCGTTTACCCGAACGGTTACAATTTTACAGTAACCGCTATAAAGCGATATAAGACATGCGTATCGTACGGTCGTATGCTTCTATCTGGTTTCGGCATCTTGAAAGTACTGCACGCTCGGACGTGTTGAACTTGTGGGTAGATGACGACAGTGGTGGTTTGGAGGATTTTGGTTAATAATAATTTGTGGACAATTAAGTGATAACTAATTTAGGTGCTGTACTGTGTGGCGTTTAAATAATCACATTGTCTGTCCGTTCGCTGCCAATATTACCTTGTATACTTAGAAATCATCTTTATTTCTCTATCTGCCCTTAGATGACAAAGCTTTCTTGAATCAAGTGTCATCAAAATCTAGAAACGTACTTAGGTAAATAAATCAAAACACTTTGCCTCTTTGTAGTTTCTTGGACGTTTTGCTCCATAGAGATTTACGCTTTTAAACGTGCAATTTAGCTCAGTTCACTTTATTTGACTGGTAGATTTTTTGACAATTCTAAAGTGTTTATAAATGGTCTATTTGAAATAAACATTTCTGATTTCTCTCATTTTGACAAAGCTTTTCTAACTGCAAGGTAATTAGAATTTTACATTATGTTATCAGAGGGCTCCAGAATTTTGTCGGGTATATTAAGTATATAAATTAATTGGACTCCAAAAACAAATCCTCAAAACCCATAGATGCATATAAATCACTTGTGTATCCACCAGTACAAACAGCGACACATCACAACTCAAGTATTCCGAGAAACGGCAATAATTCTGAACAAAATCCTCCACTCTTGTATTAAATATGAATATCTCACTGATTTATGCTTTCAAGCCGGTACAGATTAAAGAGAAAACAACTGACATTTGACAGTGGACCTCATTATATTGATCGTTAAAGTTTATCCGTGTCATCGGATAGTCCAAATCGACACCTATTACGAAGACAGCTGTAAAATTGCAGAATATCTACTCATCGCCATTTTCTGTCTCCTCTTTGATATTTCTCATCTCGTATTTATTATTTTTTAATAGACGTCATTTGTGGCAATTATGTTAAATTTATGTTAGTTTTATGGTGAATTCTTTGGGTTTGTTTTTACTTAATTTTGGATTGTATACTTGATTCTGATGCTTGAGTCGTCTCGTCATTAGTTGTGTAGTATAAATTAGTAAAAACAAACTCTTTGTATAATTAATTGACTAGTATTTTAATTTCTGCCAGCGGCTTTGTCGACGTTAAAGAAAAAATATATGTTTATATCACTCAGTGATAAAGTGGATTGAAAATTCTATTGATGAAAGGGTTTTAAAAATTGGTCCTGTAGTTTTTGAGCGTGTTCCTTACAAAATTGAAAAATACAATATTTTCATATTTACAATATTAGTATCTATACACGTAGATATAGACTCAGATTAATTTTCCTTAACCATTATATTAAATACCATGTACCACCAAATGTAACACGACTCATACTCAGGTACTTGCTTAGCCTAATTATACTGTAGTTATGTATACTGCTATCACACGTGTGAAAACTTCCTTCTAACCAAGTTTACATATAGTTATGTCTTTTTGTAAGACATCAAAATTTCTAATTAATTTACATACATCCTAAGAAACATAAAATATAAGATTTAAAGAACAAATCATACTAAAATACCGATACACGACCAGAGACTTCTACGATAAGACTTAGTACCAATCACTGCTAACCACAATCCAGTTAATTAAACCATAACAAACTATCAACAAATACTCGGAGCTACTAACAGTAACCACAGATCAAAGTCATCTTCAACCCGAAACCTATCCGACCGATCAGCCATCAAAGATACAGACATAAAATTTTATAGCCCAAAGAAACTTGGAACTTCGAACCAAAAAAAAATTAGTGCGAGTCGGGCTCGTACACTGAGGGCTCCGTACTAATTTAGCTATGTAAATAGTTTGGTTCCTGAAGGAAATCTCGAAGATGTTTTCCGTCTCGCAATTTTTTTTATGACGTGACATAAAATTTACTGTTTTCAGATTTATTCCTATATCTGTGCTATAAGAACTTGCTTTATACTAAATTTCTGGATTCTGGGTCCACGGGAAGTACCCTATGTATTTTAATTCCCTGGAGATTGTCGAAATATACAATACGTTTTTTACGAAATAAACTGCCGTATCTTTTTTCGTAAACTTAGAAGTTTGATTTTTTAACAGATTCAAGGGACTGCAGACCTCCGTCTTTTTGAGCAACAGAACCCTAACAAACCGATAAAAATTCGATAAAAATCGGTAAACAGCCGATGCACGTACACGAGACGGTTTTTCTCAGAAACCGTCGATATCTTGGACTATAGAATATAAAGGAGAGGTTGGAAAGGTGTTAGGAGTTTTGTAATTGATTTGAAATGCAAGTCGACTCGGCTATGGGACTCGTAATGGGTTGATCGACAAGCCGAGATTATTAAATACTGTACTTACTACTGATGTCAAATGTATGGTTAAATGTTTTATAGCGTTACGTGACTATTTATTGTTGTTGAATTAGTAATTTACTACTGTTGTGTTTGGTAGTGATGCTTGTTAGTTTGGTGAACGAATTACTTGAACTTTCTTATGCGTTATACTATTTTCGATAAGTAAGCCCACTACAAATGGGCTACAATATTGGTCGAAAGAGTTGCCTTGGCTGTGGAATGCAAAGTTCAAATGTAGAAACACAAGTGGGTTTTAGTCAGTTAAAGTCTGTCACAAAGTCACTTTAATAAAATACAGCCTCTTCTGATGGTGGGTGGTTGTGTACTTATTTGCGCTTTTAAGAAATTTTACACACATCTACGGATTCTAAGATTTAAAAGGTAAATGAGACAATCTCTATAACAACTAGTTATGTTATAGAGAATGTGTGACCCGTAGCTGTTATTGTTCGATACTCATTGAATATTCTGCTTAACCCTAGATTACTACTCTACGTCGCAGAGGCGCCCGCGTTTTTGATATATTGCTCTCTCTTTTTATCCTTCGCGCATACGGCATTGACGTTCAAGGACATCTCAGTCATCGCCAGCACGTGTCACATGACGGTGGTTGCGTTACGGTAAGTCTGCTAGTTTTTTTGATATTACTACCCTTGGCGCTCCAAAGACGTATGAGTAGCTTGTATGTAAGTTTTGCGCTATACATTAAATTATTTTGTTAGTGTTTTTTTTTGAATTTTAGTTACTACCGGTGTGTTTTATCTTTATTAGGTACGTTTTGAAATTTCAACATCATGACTAGTAATAGAAGAGCCACAGAAGATAAAACTAAGATAAACTGCTGATAAAACTACAAAAAAGACTAGAAGCACCTACGTTGAAACGCAATATCCGGAATTATATCGAAGTCATCCTGAAAAACCTTTCGATTACTCTGCTATAGAAAATGAGGGTCCACCACCGCCAAAAAAAAGAAAATATTGCTCTTATTGTACGTCTAAAGTGTCAAAAATCTATTTGCAGCGAACATCAAGTTCATGTTTGTATCGAATGCATCCAAAATATTTTTTGTTACTTTGTTATTTTTTTTTTAGTTAATTACTTCATTATTTACTATTTTTTAAGAGAAATGTATACTTAAAGATGTTTTTTCTAATTTTTAATGAGAAGACTGTTTAATTGCCTAAGTTCCTTAAATTTGTTCCTAACATTTATTTGATTAATGATTTTATAATAAAAATATATAAATATTATTTAAAATTGGGGTTTTTTCTTTTTATTAATATACACAATTATATAAACAGTTAAAACATTAGCAATCATACTTATAGGTTTTGAATAAATCATTAGTCAATATGATGCGCCTCGCGGGCGTATGAGTAGTTTCTTTGTACGTCGCAACATGAGTAGTAATGTAGGGTTAAAGATCTTTTTTACATTGGCCCATAGAGGATTATTTGTATCAACAACTAGCTGTCCCCTGCAGTTTCACCGGCATTTTTAGTTACTGCTCCGCTCTCGTGGGTCGTAGCCTGATGGTATATAGCCTATAGCATTCCTCGATAAATGGGCTATCTAACACTGAAAGATTTTTTTAAATCGGACCAGTAGTTCCAGAGATTACCCCCTACATACAAACTTACAAACATACAAACTTACAAATTTTACCTCTTTATAATATTAGTATAGATAACTTTCTAAACATAAAAAATCTTGATTCACATATTCTACCTTCCAATTGCCACCAAACCTCATAAAACTGTCCCAAAACACAACCCTACCTACGGTTTAAACTTACAGTTAATAAAATCACCTAAACAAAAACGTAAGGAGCCATCGTACAAAGCGCACATTACCATAAGGACTTTGTGGGCCAAAACTTTGCTCCTCAGACACAATAATTTACCATTTCTTGACTGTTAATAGCCGATAGGATTTTCTGTCCTCGCTCTGCACCACAGGGAGAAATTCGGGAACTCATTAGGGGTATAATTTTCACAGCAATAAACACCCCGCGATAAATATCAGCCCCCTAAAAGGGGTGAGTGTTGAGTACTGTTATTTTTGGGAGACGTTAGTTTGTGTTTAAGTTATAATGGTGAGTTGTAATTTGTGTTTTGATTGTTAAGGACGCCTTTTAAATGTAGAAAATAAAACCTTTTAAAGTTTTTAAGTGTAACAAAAGTTAGACTCCACCTAATAATCAATAATCCCTCTCCTCGAGTCCCAGCAGTGGGAATATTATAAGGCTGATGCTATTGATCAATTGCTAATTGCTACGCAGAACAGAAATTTTATTACCATAACTAGCCTCTGCTAGTGACATCACCCGCGTAAAAGTAAGTTTCTCCGCACAAATATACAAATTTTGAATCCTCGTTTCATTTGTTTAGAAGGTGAATATTAAAAAAAACCTCTCTCACTGCTCTCTCACATAATAAAAGTTTTTTCGACACACTTGCTCATAAAGTGGCTGTTATTGCACTGTACTTAGGTATATAAAGGGGCTCGTTACCAAACTGTGACATTTTGATTACTATTATGCACATGTGCGGTAATGTAGTTAGAACCTTTTTGTTTAACCTCTTTTTTGTCAAAAAAAGTTTTAAGACAAAAAATAATAAAAATTGTTATTGCGTTCAATAGCATGAATTAGTGTTTTACTTACTTATTTCATGCAATTTTATTTTTAAATAAACTGTTTAAAATTTTACATATTTAATTAATTAAATCTTTCATCAAATTTGTATTTTCTGTTTATATGCAACCTCATTCTTATTTTTTCTAAACCAAGAGCTAGAGTAACTAGTCTATGGCCGCCATTTTTTGCGCATGCGCGCGTTTAAGAAAAGTCAAATTTTTTGCCGCCATATTTAAAAATAAAATACAGATTTTACAAAAATGTCTACAACAACTATTTATGAGGAAAACGATTTATGATGTACGCCTTCAAGTAGAAAATCTAAGTCATGGGACCACTATACTGTCAAAAATAGTTCATTATAACTTTACTGACTGCACATTTACGAACTGTTTCTTTAAATAAACTTTTCATATACCTACTAAATAAAGTTGATTTTAATTTATTTTCTTCACAAGTGTGTCGAAAAACGTCGTATAATACCCGTGAGTAATTTGTCATTATCGTTCTTGGTTCTCTTAAGACCCTCGCCATGGCTCGGGTCTTAATACCACCGCGACGATAATGACCCACATTACACACTTGTATCATAATGTACTATTACTTTGCGTTAATATGTCGCTCAGTCAGTTTTGTCTTTTAGCAATTAAATTATTATTATATATATATATAAATTATTATATATACAAATAGTTGTCACTAAATTTTTAATTTTATAAATTAAAATTCTTTGTTGTAGATAACGCTGCATCATCTGAACCGTTTTCTAAGCGTCTTACGGTACGGGAAAATAAAAAGTCTAAACTAGGTAGGTAATTTAAGTATATATGGATCAAATGTAGCTAAGCTCTCGATGAAAATGAAAGCTTATAATATAATATAAAAGAAAAATAATAATATTAATAGCACAAGAATATTCCCAAAACAAAAACAGTAGCAACCAGGAGCTATACCACTACTATGCAATGAAGAGATGAATATCACCAACTAAGAAAAAATATATATATAAAAAATATCGTATTAGTCGGTCAGTGCGGTGTCGGTTCCGAGTATATCGAGATAATATCGAATGAGGAGAACCCACTAATTAGTGACGATCGTTATTATTTGAAATATAACTATCGAAGATTAAGATTAGATTTTATGGGGTATATGACCAATCTATGTAAGTAACTAAATATTAATTGTGAATTATTTTATGAATATTATGAAAATAAAAATTAGGTTTCTAAAATTTGAGTAGAAAAAGCAATGGTCTATTTGTAAACAAAAACTTTATCCGATATATTGTGAAAAATCAATAATTATAATTATTAATCTTGATTTGTCACGATG
The DNA here is from genome assembly GCA_030763345.1 of Mythimna separata. NCBI lineage: Eukaryota > Metazoa > Arthropoda > Insecta > Lepidoptera > Noctuidae > Mythimna > Mythimna separata. Next base: position 18,536,562 of record CM061189.1, on the reverse strand, counting down.
AATATATAGTAAATTTAAATTTGGTTTTAGTAAAAAAAATCTTTTTTTGAGGTAGGAATTAACTTATCCCGTTTTAGGGTGAAACGAGAGGGTAAGCCTGGCTTTTCCATATTTAAACTCGCCCTTTGCGTTCTAAAGCCATGGTTTCTTGACTTTCAACCGATCTCCTAGCTCCTCAATATACATACGATTGTAATTTGGCAATCAGTCACTGTTTATATGTATAATCATTCCTTTATTATACTCATCAGCCATATCAAGACCAGCAAACACTTCAGCAACTACAACCACACTATCTCCTTCAAATTCCGGCCCCCACTCTTCAATATCTAGTCCATAAGTCACAGCTGCCTCTTACAGGACTCTTCATTTTAATTCCAGTTCCTGATCGGGTCCGGAATGCTGCGGCGTAATTATATGAACCCTTTCGGCACTAAATTCGTGCCGTGGCGCAATTTAACTCAATGTTTGAACATGTCCCGTTTTATTGCCCTCTACAAATTAATAGCGTTAAGGTCAATTATTAAAATAATTAAAGGATTTTTGGAATTTCTTCGTTTAACGAGCAAAATTGCAGGATGTTCAATGTCTTGTCTAATAATGATGGTTGTCAGTTTTAGCCAGGTGTTGTTGAAATGGACCTAGATGAATAGGTACACTTAAACGCAGACTTTACAAGAAATAAATATACCTATTTTTTTTCAACACATTCATGCAATATTTGATGTTGGTTTTTAGCATAGGTAAAGTATACTTTCATTATCATCATAATTCTAGCTGAAATGCGTCCTTTGTTGGACATTGATCTCCCCCAAATATCGCCATAATGAACGGGCCTATGCATCTTGCATCCATCGGACTCCCGCATCCCTTACCAGGTCATCGGTTCATCTTGTACGAGGCCTTGGCTTCCAGTGTTTCTCTTGTCAACTGGCCATCAAAACTGACAAATTCTTGAGCATCAATATTGAGTTAACATATGTGTGAGGCTCTGCAAAAGATCTATAAATCTGGCAGCCTCTTATAAAAGTACTCCAATTACTTTTAGGAAGGATCGCGAGAAAAATGTAAAAAATTAAGTTTAAATCAATATTTCAATATCAAAATATCATATTTTTTACTAGCTTCTGCCCGTAATTTCGTCTACGTGAATGTTGGTTATTGCAGACGTGAAGTCAAAGTTGAAACCAAATAAAAAGTAGCCTAAGTCCTTTCTTGTTGTTCAAGATTACTGCGTATTAAATTCCGTGGTTTAAACATGAAAGTGAACCAATATCAAAAGTATATCTTAACATGAAGCTACTTTAAAATCTACCTAACCTAAATATATTGAGGTTGGCTTCCAGTCTAATGAGATGCAACTGAATACCAGTACTTTACATAGTTATTTTATATTATCACTTAGTTACTGCCTATTTGACCTCTACAATCCAGTAACTAAGCAATACTATACCCTTGCAAGACTGGTGACAGATTTCCTAGCTTCTGCATAGCCGTAAATACTGTCAAAGATCCACAAATGACAGCCGGGACTTTACTGTCGATGATGGTAATAAAGTAAGTAATAGTAGAAGAATTAGACTGATCATGAAAAATACAATTTCGAGATATACTTTTGTTTGAAAATCTGATAATATTAATAGTCTCAGATTAAAAACTGCTTCACAAAAGTTACACGTGCCCATTCCGACGATCACTAATTCAGAATCGAGAACAGCTGTTGCACCTTATAGGTAAAACGCCAGTCCCTTAAAACCTTCTCCATAATCGAATCCTCCAATATAATATTCTGTCACATTTTTAATTTCATAAATACTCGTACATTTGTCTTCAGCTTAAACTTTATGGTCCATTATTTATATATTAATACTTGAATCTTCAATACTTTACACTTTTGAATTAAATCGATTGGATTATATTAAAATTTTCGTATTCCATGCGTCTAAAGTGTCATTCGCATAAGTTTTTATTGTGTCATAAATTCTATATTGTTTTATTTCCATTTTTTTTTTTGGTTTGGCCTTATTTTGCATTGGATCGGAAAGGTTAAATCTGATTTGGGTAAGTCTTACGTAATGTCGTGTTTAAAGCATTAATGTAATGGTAGATTAAATACTGCTTTGAAATACTTAAGATTTTCGTCACACCTTGGTCAGTTAGTCCCGCTACCACTTTTTTCTTTCTGATTTTAATTTGATGTCATCAATTTTCTATCAGTATATTGCAGATAACCCCTTTTTTAAGTTCTTAAAAGATGTCTCATAGATATTGCTGTCAGTGATAAGACTGCCATTGTACCGAAAGACTTAATTTATTGTAAAACTATGTATTTTGGTGTACAATAAAGTTTATTCTATTTTCTTCTATGACCGTTGCCTGATTAGCCTTCTAAAGAAGTAACAATCCCGAATTACAAGTTGTGGGCCGCGAGTTCAAACCCAGTCAAGCACATTACTTTGTGTAATTTATTTCATCACCACTACTCTCAAAACGGTGAAGGAAAACATCGTGAGGAAACCGGCATATCCTAGAACCAAAATATTGAAGACATATGACACATCCAACTACCCGTACTGATCCAGCTTGGTGGATTACGGCCCTCTCCTAGAGACGACGCCGAAGTCCCAGGAGTGGGAATATTATAAGGCTGATTGCCTTCTGAGTTGCTGGGTAGTTCTGTTGCACCAGTTCCTCTTCCCAGTTTCTACAACTAGGATGTAAGAAATTTAATCAGAATATCTTTTGTATTGTACGAGTATGTGTATTGTGCCTACAATGTTACATTAACTTGACGCATCTCTAAAATGCGAGCATCCCCCGGCTTTCCACCGCACTTCCTTAGCTCACCCGGCAAGTCTCAGGTATGGTTAGTATCTTTGTTATTGATACACGCGTCGATAATTTGGTTAGGTCACTGTTATTGTTATATTGTTTTTGGATATTATTTCATCGAAGCCAAGCGTCAAGTTAATGTGACCGAGTTGTATTACAAATGACTTTTACTTTAAATTACAAGTACAAATGAGTTTTATAACTCGGAGTAGCTCTTGGCTAGATAATAACAGCCGCACGGGTCGATCTTTAAGGTTAAGCAACGCTTGCCAAGGTTGGTCTGTGGATGGGTGACCATCTTAACACACCGAGTTTCCTCCGTGCCTCGGAAAGCATGTTAAGCCTTAGGTCCCGGCTGTCATTAGTAGATCTTTGGCAGTCGTTACGGATAGTCAGAAGCCAGTAAATCTGACTCCAGTTTTGCCATGAAGTACCGTGTTACACCAGTTAATGGGTTGTGGAGGTCTGGTAGGCAACCGCTCCTCGTAAAATACTGGTATTTAGCTAAATCCAGCTTGACTAGAAGCTGACTCCAATATACTTGGAAAAAGTCTAGGCAGATGATGATGATGAGTTTTATAATTCTCGTAGCACCATATTAGTGAATATATGCAAAAAATATGATTTCGGAGTTCAATACCAACCTAGAATTTGACGATTAATTGGTAGGACCTATCTGCTCCAGCCCACAATCAGAGAACGAAACACCATAGCAGCCATTAACAGTAACCCATTAACACTTTTAAACGCACCCCGAATCAGAAGTATCTTAACCACTGCACATAAATCGAAGAAGGGTGGTACAACCCTTGCGGACATAAATCTAGAGTCTCGTCCACCCCTAACGGGCGTCTTTGTTACGTCTAGATGTAAGGGGACCTTAATCGAACAAATGCAAATGTAGTATTATTGTAACTGTCTATTATGGGACAGATCTTTGTCTTTGGAATCTTTATGGCTGATTTTAGTGATGGGAAAAGGGTTATTTTATGTTATGTGGAGGGTTTTTAGCTGTTTGATTAAAAATGTTGTTCTTGGGTTGCGATAAAGAGGGAAGTGCTCGATTAGGTCTAATACTTTTTTTTTGTATTGATGGTGGTCAGACGCGTGCCTATTGCATCTGACCACTATCTCATCTGATGGAAAGCGGTGATTTGGTTGATGATGGATCAGGCTTGCCTTCAAGTAACGTATTGATTGATTGTTTGCGTTTTTGACTTAAAGAAAAGGAACCATAGGTTTTAGCTATACTGGCCTGCGGCCTGGCCGCTAGTGCGCTATTTTATTTAGTTACAGTCGTTTACTGATATCCTTAGAGCACTAAGGATATCAGTAAACGACTGTAAAAGATCTAAGAATGACAACTAAGACCAAAGGCTTGACACGTTTTCTGAGGCACGGGCTGAGGAATTTCGGTAAGTTATTATGATCTATCCTTATACTCCGTTATGTGATTGATTTGACTTAGCCTCGAGCTCAAAGAACTGATTACTAACAAAATGTTTGTATGTATAGAAGGATAAGTTCTGACCCACTCAATGACTCATCAATGCCCAGCCCAGAGACTTCAAGGGCCTACACGTTCTAGGTCCAAATCCTAGAATGCTGAAACTCTTGCTAAAGTTTTCTTTTATGATGTGCACAAAGAATAAGAAGGAAAATTCCAAAAGAAAAGTTTTAGACCCCTGGGGTCTAAAATTTGCATGGAGAAAGCTGCTTTCACGCGAGCGAAGCCGCCGGCAGAAGCTAAAGTAAAGTAGAAACACCTTTCTCACAAACTCCCAAACTTCCTATTAAAATTATTGGCCCTCCGATCAACGATAAGCTACCACCAAATACTAACCTGATTAAGTAATAAATATTTTACCGACTAATCTATTAAATTCCCCGTTTCTAACAAACTCATCGTCTCAAAAACTCTAAAATACATTATGATAGCAATAAACACATGAATAAATTCGGTTTTACGATCGTCGAGAAACGAAAAACCGATTTTTTTTTATCGATAAATATCGATTTTCGTTTCGGAAACGCCGCTTTTGGGGAGCTAAGTTATTGTTTTGTACGACTATTGGTTTTGTTTACGGTTATCGCCGTATTAAGGTGCGGCACTAGTTTTTGCTGCGGCGTTGCTTGTTCCTTTTTTGTTGAATGAATGTTATTTTCACAGGTGTCCTTTTTTTGAATAATGTTTTAATCACCACCTTTGGTAGGCGGTTTGGGGATTGTAATAGTAATGGTCATTAATTCATAGATTTGTTTGAGGTCTCTTTTTAATATTGTTGTGTCGATAATTTAGGTAATCAAAGCTGTAAAAATCAATCTATTTTAAGGAAACAATTATTTGAAAGAAATCCTTACTAATTGGATTTCTTTTTCATTTTAACTTTTGAAAATACATTACTCCTGACTTAGTATTATTACAGTATCAGGGATTTGTTTACAAACATATGTAGGTATGTGTAAAGTCACATATGTACACAGATACACAGACCCAAAAGCACTAGGTCTGGAACCGGTCACACAAATAATTTGTTCCGTACTGGAATCGAAAACGTAACCCTCAGTGCATCAGCCATTTGCCCATCCATTGCGGTAACCTGTATTGTTATTATTTTTTTATATAAAAAATTATATTTATAATAAATTATTTTCGCAAGATTTTTTTACTGCGATCGCACTAATATTATAAAGGCTTACTTAGGCTTAGGCTTGCTTGTGAGTATATGGGTGTGTAGGTTTGTCATTTTGTCACTCTCGAACGGGTGAATAGATTTTGATGAAACTTTATAGGAGGAGCTCGTGGCTAGATAATAACAGCCACACAGGTCGATCTTCAAGGTTAAGCAACGCTTGCCTAGGTTGGTCTGTGGATGGGTGACCATCTTAACATAACGAGTTTCCTCCGTGCCTCGGAAAGCACGTTAAGCCGTTGGTCCCGGCTGTCATTTGGAGATCTTTGGCAGTCGTTACGGATAGTCAGAAGCCAGTAAATCTGACTCCAGTCTTGCCATGAAGTACCGTGTTACCCCAGTTAATGGGTTGTGGAGGTCTGGTAGGCAGCCGCTCCTCGTAAAATACTGGTATTCAGCTAAATCCGGCTTGACTGGAAGCCGACCCCAATATAGTTGGGAAAAGGCTAGGCATATGATGATTTATACACGTGAGGACGTATGAGGACCTCGTGGCTAAATAATAACAGCCGCACAGGTCGATCTTCAAGGTTAAGCAACGCTTGCCTAGGTTGGTCTGTGGATGGGTGACCATCTTAACATAACGAGTTTCCTCCGTGCCTCGGAAAGCACGTTAAGTCGTTGGTCGCGTCATTTGGAGATCTTTGGCAGTCGTTACGGATAGTCAGAAGCCAGTAAATCTGACTCCAGTCTTGCCATGAAGTACCGTGTTACCCCAGTTAATAGGTTGTGGAGGTCTGGTAGGCAGCCGCTCCTCGTAAAATACTGGTATTCAGCTAAATCCGGCTTGACTGGAAGCCGACTCCAATATAGTTGAGAAAAGGCTAGGCAGATGACCTTTGTAGCAGGATCATATCCTCGAATAGCAAATATATGTTCCCTTGGGATAATTTTATACTATCTCACGAGCGAAGCAGGTGACAGTAGCTAGTTCATTGGTAAGTAGAAGAGTTTGATGAAGATTACATGATGCAAAATTATAATGATTTTACTTTATTAAAAATGATATACTGTTGTTATTTAAAAAAACTTATTTCAACTAATCCCAAGATAGCAAGCCATTTTTATAAAAGTATAATATTGTTATAGAATCAAGATACTTAACTTCAACTAAAGTACTTCTTATTTACAATAACTGCATTATTACTTACAGATTAAACTCAAACCGGACAAAATGTCTTCCAATACAAACACACAAACTAACAAATAAGAATAAACGATACACCGACGACACCATATCGTTATATTTATCGTTATCGTTATTATCGGTCGTTATAACGTTATTAACGATGGAAAGAACAGAAATATAATCGTTATTTGTATTTATATCGTTATACCTGGGCGTCGCGTCCCTAAATTAGTCTTATAGTGATATATGAAGTATTCAACGGTCAATAATAATAGTTTGGATCGTGAATGTTGTGTGTTTATTTATTGGGATTATATTTTGGGATTGGTCTCTGATATATAAAGATTGCTTTATATGTAAAATGGACTACTCACCGCATTAACGTTTCCATTAATTTGAATGAACTTCGAATCACACAAAGACTTTCACAGATTGTGCAACTGCGAATCTTTAAGATGTTTTCTGTACACATCCATATTGAAAACTCCTTGGAACTTTCAGTGGTACGGTTTTTTTTTTAATGGTAATCATCAGAATGACTTCAAACGAAACGAATAAAACGAAGAATGGGGTGGGGTTTACCCCACCCCGTGCCTTCGTTGCCTTCGATCTGGGGGACACGGACCCAAAAATCAATGAACACCTGACGTAAGAAAGAGTAAAAATTAACATGTTCTTAGACAAGACCTTATCTAGAAAATTACTGATACCCTGTGCCTCGAAAAGCATGTAAAGACAGTGATCAGGCGCAAAAAATCGCCGCCATAATCTGGTGACCCTAAGGTTATATTTTCAACACGAATTTTCAAAAAACATGTCATCGTATAATTTTTGTACCCACAGATTTGAAATACTTCAACCATATGTTTAATTTCATCTAATATCTTTCAACAACATTAATCACCAACAGAGGCTCCTTAAAACTTACATCCAAAGGAGATAAGATATATTATAAATATATTATAAAATATATTATAATATTCCACAACTTTCACACAACTTCATTTAGTCCCAAGCTAAGCAGAGCTTGTGTTATGGGTACTAGACAACTGATAAACATACTTATATAATTCTAAATACATACATATTATAGATAAATAACACCCAGACACAGAACAAATGATTGTGCTCATCACACAAACATTTGTCCCGGGTGGGAATCGAACCCACGACCTCCGGCATAGCAGTCAGGGTCACTAACCACTAGACCAACAGACCAGTCAAACAGATCAGATCAGATGTCATACAGACGTATACGCTAGTTCGGACATGAGATGAGCAGTAACTAAAAGCACCCAGTAAAGAAGGCCTCAGCAATCCCGGAAAGGAGAAAAGGAAGGGGGCGCCCTCTAGCTACATGGTGGACAGTCATATCAAAATAGTCATAGACAATCCAGAATAGACTATTCGACGCGTAAAATCTTTTTTTATCGTTAATCAGTTTACGCTTGACCGTTATCTCACCTGATGGAAAGCGACGATGCTGTCGACGATAGAGCGCTCTTACCTAGAAGTAACCTATTCACTCTTGCCTTAAAGATTTCCAGGTTGCAGCTATCGTAATACACTCAATCAGGCAGGGAATTCCATGTCTTAGCTGTACGCACAATAAATGTGTTCCCAAAACATTTTTTGCGTATAAGTAAGATGCCCATTATCCACCATGTTTCGAGGAAAACTAAAAAAATACCGATTAAAAACATACAATCACCAAACAAAGACAGCTCATCATACGAAAGACAACAAGTTCAAACATGGCGATCGTCCGGCCATCGACACAGCACATCCTAATTATGTGCACCGTTCTAAGCGTGTTGATTATTAATTAAAAATAATTACGATTACGACCATATTCAATGACTCTGGTGTTACTGCTATTAACACTTTAGGGATGGGGAGCGAGTGTGGCGAGTGGTGTCGATAGTTTGGTGAGGGACTGTCTTGACTAAAAATAGCTACACTATTATGGTATAGACAGAAGAAGAAGAGTAAGAATAGTGGATTCATCACCTGCCTAGCCTTTTCCCAACTATATTGGGGTCGGCTTCTAGTCAAACTGGATTTAGCTGAATACCAGTATTTTACGATGAGCCGCCTACCAGATCTCCACAACCCATTAATTGGGGTAACACGGTACTTCATGGTAAGACTGGAGTCAGATTTACTGGCTTCTGACTATCCGTAACGACTGCCAAAGATATACAAATGACAGCCGGGACCTACGGCTTAACGTGCTTTCCGAGGCACGGAGGAAACTCGTTATGTTAAGATGGTCACCCATCCACAGACCAACCTCGGCAAGCGTTGCTTAACCTTGAAGATCGACTTGTGCGGCTGTTATTATCTAGCCAAAAGCTCCTCTAAGTAAGAATAGTGGATTATTAGTCTAATAATGTTCCCTCTGTTCAGGGGCCTTCTCTCTAGGTGAGGAAGTGGTCCGTAATCTACCACGCAGACCCAGGGTGGTTGCTGGATGACGCTTGACTTATTGAATATGTACAAAGGCACTGAACATTTTGAAGACAGCGTTTTATACTGACAGGTTCATTCAGCCAAATTTTACTATTTTTAGCTCCAAATTACCCAGAAAAAAAATCTCTTTTCTCAATGAACAATCTTCCTCCAACAGTTCAATAGCTTCTAATTATCGATACCTACAAACCATCGATATATTCCAATCCCATCCCTACCCCCAGTTCTAATTAAGGCATCGGCCGTGCACCGAATGTGTGTTTAATCAGGCATGTTGCCGCCACACTCGTTTGCTTTGTCGATGCGTACGCGCAAGCCATGGCGCTTTGAAAAACTTTCATTTATTGTTCGCTTCCGTATTAATTACTCAGATACCCGCGAAACGAGACACAATAGTAAAACAATAACAGCGCGGTCTCATAGGACCGGTTGGGGATTCAAATGTTAAATAACAGAACTAATATAAGCTATTTTTAGACGTTTATATGATGTTTAGTAGTAATTCTGGTAGTATTTAGGTGTTGTTTCTGTATACATTTCAATGTGTTACTTGCTTTTGATTAGTTACATTCTATTGAGGTGTTTGTTTATAATCTTGGCATTGCATAGTTGGTTTGGGATGTCAATTTTGTTGAGATTCTTTCTCAAGCAGTGCAATGAGTATATTTTTCTTTCAAGCACAAAATTCGGAACTATTTAGTGTAAGGTTAACTCTAAGGTAATCTGAATCAACCTAGGGAATTAACTAATTCGTATTGAATGCATATTGAGCGGCTAATTCATGAAAAAGTCTTCCTATAGAGTAAGACGACCTTGGTTTTGTCCATGTTCATTTTAAGTTCCACTCTTACAGAAGCCCTACTAAGGTCATCGTGTGTTGTACGAGTACTGAGCTCTTCCTAGTGCGTTTTGAGTCAGTAATAACATCACACAATATCTCGCTCCTAATAACACATAATTATCTTCATTATAAGAGTTTCGTACACATTTTGAAAGTGTCAACGTGTTCCTATTACTAAGCTTCCACTGTCCGAATGAATATCTCTGAATGTGTCTACGTCTATTGCAGGCTACTAAGTACAACAAAAAGTAATGCAAATAAAATAAAGGGGTTTCGCTCTTATTTGGCCAGTTTTCTATACCTAGACACAAGAAAATGTACTATTCTATATCACCTAGATACGATTGAAAGGTCATTTCAGCCCCACACATTCGTAAGTTACCTTAAACATATTTTTTTCGATGATATCACTCTTTTACAAAAATTCTCGCATAATTAGATCACAATTCTTTCAAAAATAACAATTAAAAACCTCAATCAAGAATCTGTCACATTACAATGCGGTTCAAAAAAAACATACCACACCATTTAAACCCGCAAAACAAAAAAAAATCTTACAAATAAGAGGAAGCACAAAACATCAAGGCGCTATAAATCTAAATAGTATCGGACATAATTTAATCGGGACCTCTCGATTTTGGTATCATAAATAACAGATTTTTAAATTTTATAAAAACGAAAACAAAACATTTAATACGCCGTATCGGGTATAAATCACTCGAAAGTGGCGTATTCGTCTTTGGTGGTATGCCATCTTAAATCAACCCATCCAAAACCCAACCTTAAACACCAAAAAACAGAATCCAAAATCCCTTAAACACATTCAAGATAAATTCTTTGACAGCTGTCAAACGAAATAAAACCTAAGCTCAAAGTTATAAAGTTAAGATTTAATTGGAGTTTTAAGATGATTTCTCATATAAATCAATGAGTTTCGGTGTCTCCCTGATCCCCGATAACCGAGTATTGATACGGGAACGGAGGTGTTTTGAGATCTCGTTCGTCATGCCGAATTATAAAATTAGTGGTATGTACAGAATTCTTGGCCTCATGCGTATGGCCTGATAGAAGAGGGATATAGGATTGATGGCGGCAGGTGGTACAAATTGTTGGCTCTAAGGTAAATTACTGCTTTATAGACGGATAGAGACATTAATGGTTATTGATTTCTTTGTTTTTGTTGTTAAATGGGTTTTTTAATGTATATTTTTGTTCCTAAGTCTGATGATACTTTCACATCTCGAAGGGGTAAAAATCACACACACATAATACATTTTTAATTTTTACAAGTAAAAGGGTATATTTAGCAGTTCTATACACTGACTACATTATAATTTATTATTTTTATATTATCTTACTATTTATTAATAATATTGTTTTTTTTAAAGCTGTTTTATTCCATGTGTATGTGAGATCTTGTAAACACCGCAGGTGTGTAGAGTATTTTTTTTTCGAATTAATTTTTATTGGATTTATTACGTACCGTGCTGATTGGTCTACATTTTCTTCTCATATCTACTCATTATTAGTATTGTTATAGGAAAATATAGAAATAATCTTTAATTCAAAAATTAACCGGTGTGTTTTTTTTTCCGGTCGTCTTCACAGGAAAAGACTAATTGCAACCGAATACTGGCTTCTGGTATTTTACCAGTGACAATGTGATCTATGCGCAGCAAAATATTTAAAAAATTTAGTTTTCTGATTCCATTACGGAAATGATTAGTCAGATGAGGAGCAATACTATTGCAAAGTGCCATGGGCTATTTTCTATTACAGGAAAATGCAGGGTTCCTTTGCTAAACTATTAAGGAATATATCATCATTTATCAGACCTTTTTGATATGGAATCCTTTAGGAGCGCTGGTCTGATGCTGCGTAAGCGAGCGTACGTGACTCATCGCAGCGCCACTCCTTTGAAGACCACTATTACCACTCCACCGCGCATACGCTGTTAGAAAGTAACAGATTCTGAACTATATAGCTGTGTAATTGCTACAAGGCTTTCTGACGCGAAAATAAACCAATAAATAAATAGCCACACATTATCCTATTATAATTATTATTATCTTGGCCCGTAATGGCTGAGGATAGACGTGTGTGGAGGCCTTCGCCCAGCAGTGGGACACAATGGGCTAACTAACTAACTAACTATCCTATTATTTAGATTTGTGATACTGATCTGTCAATCTGACTCCAGTCTTGTCATGAAGTACCGTGTTACCCCAGTTAATGGGTTGTGGAGGTCTGGTAGGCAGCCACTCCTCGTAAAATACTGGTATTCAGCTAAATCCGGCTTGACTGGAAGCCGACCCCAATATAGTTGGGAAAAAGGCTATGCAGATGATGATGATACTGATCTTTCAATCATCAGCAAGCTAGAACCAGCAACTGCAAAGCATGACTTGGTAAAGTTCGAAAATCTTGCCAGATGCAGGTCTCTTGCAGAAGACCCTGATAACAATCTGACGAAACTATACCACAGCGTACTTCTGACAAATGACTGCGGTGACAAATAAGTGCATTACTGCATTACATGTATCACTCCTCAGTGAAGATAAATAAAGTTAATGTTCGATACCAATTACCGTGATTTATTCTCTTCCTTGCTTCCTTTTGCGGAGTGGTCATCAATTTCGTGGGTATGTAATGTGACTTGTAAGTTGTGTACAAGATCTTAAACATGATAGATGGACTTTGTTTTGTCAATGGTCAGTTTTGTGGGCATTATTGGTGATGTAAGATTTTGTGGAATTTAAAATAAAATGTTTACCGTTTTTTGTGCATTCCATATAGTCGATGGGGCCAAAAGGTTCTAGACTAGTTATGCAGTAGTGGAAAGCTGCCCAGCCTCTTATACCTATATACTCGGTGAACTAACTGATGTTCTGTTGAGGGTCACGGAATTCTATGGATGCGCGACGCACAGGATCAGTTGTTGTAACAACACTTTAGGAAGGCCTATGTTTAATAGTGGTCGTCTTTACGAGTAGACTCAAATGATGATGGTGAAGTAAGTCTAATTTCTTATGGTAATACCCTGCTTAGGCATAATTTCGACAATATTCTTTCTTCTGCCTTTATGAGTAAAAAAATAGGTTACGCAGTTTGTTTTTTTTCGTGTGGTTTTTGCAAACCGGTAGACGTGCAATTGGGTGTCCAGTGTAAAGTAGACCTGATCTGCTCATCTTTTTGCGCTGCAGCCTCTTGGTCGTTTGCCATCAACAATGGCAGTTATAATGAGCTGTTCAAGGTTTTGCCCATTTTCCCCGGCTGTGTGGCCCAAAAAAGTCTAGTACTCTGCGAATACAGGTAGTTAACAGTCTAGTTCATAGATAACTTTTAAAAAAAGTCATAAATAGGTTGGAAACAGATGTAGCGCCATACGTATGGCGTCACATAAGAACTACAAAATCTTATACTTATCACGCAATTAAATTCCTCCGCGCGATTGGAAACGATGCTACAGGGTGAAATCCATTTCAACGGAGTTTTGTGGGACTTTACACTCTATTCCAAACATCTCCAAAAAAAACCCTACTTTCTAAATCTCCAAATCCAATACCACCACACAACAACTCATTCAAATCTAACAACGAACAAACTCTCCTCCCAAATCCGAAAAACAAATAGGACAATAAAATATGAATAAATTCATTGAATCGACATGGTAGTGGGACGCTGCGTAGGCGCCGCTCGCAGGATGCCCAGTTAGTTCGCAATCAATTTTATAGCCAACTGGTATTTGCTGTTTATCTGTACACTGGCGGACCTTGTGATGGCGGATTAATTGTTTGTTTAGATAAGAGAGTCTTGTGTTTAAGTGAAAGAACGGATAATGTACAAAGAAAGAAAGACAGAGAGAAGGAAAGAAAGAAAGAAAAAGTCACTCGCTCAGGAAAAACAATAAAAAGTACCTAATCTATAAATTATAAATTTAAAATAAAAAAACATAAAAAACCTATATTAAAAAGATTAAAAAAAACGTAAAACTTAGTAACAGCTTTCTATACGGAAAAAAATCGTTTTATTCCGAATAGCTGTAAGTAAAGCAATCAATTGATTAGCCACTACTAAATTATACATTTAGGCTGTTCTATTAAAAAATATATTTCTCATAGAATTATATTAATATACTACTTTCTACCAGCTCATCTTTTTATCTTCGTGAAAATAGAAAATAATACCTACCAAGAGAACAAATTCCCGAGACAAAAAATATCCTGTATGCTACTTGAGACCATGATCTTTTTTTTTCACAAACTTTTTCCTTTATAATATGAAAGTATAATATAAATAATAGTACAGGAGTGATAATCTTACTATCCTTGTAGGGTAATTGTATTCGATTGCCCTAGAAGAAGATTGCCTAGAAAATAATAAATCAATACTTACACACATCAAAAGTGTCTAGGGATCAAGCATTTTTATGCGGATTTCTTGAGATTGAGATGTGGCTTTGTAATAAATTTATGATTTTATAAATTTATATGGATCCTTTTTGGTGCATTTCATAATTTGAATCAGGAACTGTGAATCAAATTCGAGTAAAAGATGAAAATCAGCTGTCAATATTTTCCCTATAAAAACATACAACGCATTGAAGACATTATTAGTGCTACTGTTTCCCTACTACTGATTAAAACCAACGTTATTATGGAGCGGCGACGTCATTTAAGCAGGGAAGAAATGCTCAGAGCCGTGGGAATGATAGAAGCTGGTTCCCGGCAACGTACTGTGGCTTTAGCTCTGAATACAAGTCAGAGTGTTATCAGTCGACTTTGGACACGTTACCGAAGCACTGGTACCGTGGCTGAGCGCCATGGAGGACGGTATCGCTGCACCACACGGAGATAAGACCGATACATTCAAATCTTAACTCGAAGAGCTCCAACAATAACCGCCATGATGTTAGCCGTGAGGCTTCATCACTCTTCAGGGAACTTAATTATCGACCAAACAGTCAGAAACCGCTTGCATGAAGTGAACCTTCATTCCCGAAGACCGCTACGGGTACCACCTATAGCAATGCACAATCGTAGGATTCGATATCAATGGGCTCTTGAACACAGAAATTGGGCAGAAGAACAATGGCGTTTCGTGTGCTTTTCTGATGAGTCTCGTTTTGGTATGAGACCGGATACAAGACGTATACGACACTGGAGAACCCCTGGACGCCAACAGCGATTAAAATCCTGCCAGGAAGTCCATCCTTATAGTGGTGGAACCATCATGGTATGGGCGGGATTTGGATCGGCGGAAGAACTGAGTTGATTTGGATCAGAGGCAACCTCAACGCTCAAATTTATGCTGAGACGATTGTATCAGACGTCATCGTTCCTCTACAAGTGCAAATCGGTCCCTTATTTCAGTTAATGCATGATAATGCACGACCGCACACCGCAAGAGTTGTAAGACAGACTCTCGCCGCAGCTAACATCAATGTCCTGCCCTGGCCTGCTCAGTCGCCAGACTTGAACCCGATTGAGCATGCATGGGATATGCTACAGAGAAGAGCTCTGCCGAATATGGAGGGTATCCAGTCGCAAGAAGACCTTTTTTTGTTGTTGCAACGAACATGGGCGGCCATTCCACAGCGTGATTTGGATGAACTCATTTTGAGTATGCCAAACCGATGTTCTTGTGTTGTTAGTGTTCGCGGTAGAAACACGGATTATTAATTGTTTAAGTTACCCAATAAAATTTTAAAGAAAACTGTTATTTCAGTCTTTTTTTCGAACTTTAATGTTAGTGGTTCAAATGTCAAAAATCCCTTTATTAGGAAAATGGCAAATTTCTTTATTAATGCAAAGGTGACTTGGTTTATCGTTACTGTGACAAACGAAAACACTTTATTTGATGAATCCTTAAAGAAAATTTTAATTAATATCAATCAGGAGAAAAGTTATTGCAAAAATATATGTTGATCCCTAGACACTTTTGATGTGTGTATTTACTGTCGTCTAACGTCAAACGAAATTAGCAGTTCTTCCAATTAAAAACATGAGAAGTATAAACAATAAAAAATCAGACCCTTAAAATAAAAATGATATAATATTCATTTTTTCCCCGTGGGCCAATAATCCTGGCCGCCACAACACACCGCTAGGTAACCTCCAAAATTAAGCGTAAACAAGTGATGATATGAATTGATAGAGGAAACCCGCGTGATGTCAAATTGTTGAATACGACACCGTCTAGCATTAACGATGTAATCGCGATCTTATGTGTGAGTAATGGCGGCTACCAGGATGAGCACTCACATCGGAATTATTTGATGGACATCATGATGAGCGTTTTATTTTGCGATTTTATGTGGGTAGTTCTTGAACGTTTGATGACCGATTGACCAGCTCCGGTTTGTGGTCTTGCAAAATGTTATGCTTCTTTAGGAATTACTTTTTTTTTGGGTAAGATAAAAGGTGTTACTCAAAAAGTTGCTACTCTAAAGCGGGTTTGGGTCGGACATGTCTGCTGCATGTCCTAATAGATGAGCTTTTTTTTTAGGTGTGGAATCATCAAAATGACTTCCCCCGCTCTGAGCGGGAGGGCGTGTCAGACTTTTACTGACTAAAACCCACTCCTGTTCCTTTTTTGCCCTAATTCCGGGGTCCTGAGGATCTCTCAATCTAGGCTATTAATCAGTAGGTGACGAAGAGATGAGAGAGATGAGCTTGACAACCACTAGAGGTAATGGCGGCTACCGACCAGGATGAGCAGTCACTTCGGAATTATTTGATGGACATCATGATGAGCATTTTATTTTGCGATTTTGTGTGGGTAGTTCTTGAACGTTTGATGACCGATTGACCAGCTTTAGTGTGGGTAGTTTGGCTTCTTGAACGTTTGATGAGCGGTTAACTGGCTCTGGTTTGTGGTTCGATTTCTAGGTCTTGCAAAATGTTATTCTTCTTTAGGAATTACTTTTATTTGGGTAAGATGTTACCCGAAAAGCTTGTACTCTAAAATGGGATTGAGCCAGACATGTCTGCTACATGTCAGATTCTGATGAGCTGTGGATTAAAAGAGCGACTTACCTATCCATTCTGTCCTATTAATTGCAAGCTGATGAAGATGGAGAGACGAGCTCGACAACTACCGGTGGGACTGGACCTCAACGGCGAAGGCAGATGTGTGTGGAAAAAGGAGAAGGACTTTAGCTTAGTCTAGCAGTTGGCATAATAAGCCAATTTGATAACTAGGGTAAGAAAATTACCTAGAGTGTATGTAGTGAAAATCCCGCCGGAGTTCGATTCCAGTGAAAAAACTTTTTGAGTTAAGTTACGGTATCTAGGTAGGTAGCAACCCACGGTGAAGTTTAGATTTGAAGCCCTTTAAGGGCAAATAGGAACTTTTTGGATCGATTTGAGCAAGAGCAGAAACCATTGCTTTCAAAATTATGAAGGAAAACATCGTGAGGAAACTGACGTGCCCTAGTCGAACACAAGACATGTGCCACCCGCTGCCACGACAGAGCCATTGGATTCACGTCTTGGATTATGAACCATTCCCTCTCAGAAAGAAAGCCTGAGACTCAGCAGTAGGAACATTACGAAGGCTGATTATGCCAGGAGTCTTTTATTCTAAAAAACTGGAGATAAATCACCCAAAAATGCAAGCCCGAAAGAACTAAAAGGACAAAATCAGAATTGCCATACGCTCTGTACTACATCGAAGACTTTCGCCCAAACACCACGAATTTACTTGAAAACCCACAACGCAATCCAAATTGCATCCGACCGCCAAAATAAATCACTCAACTGTCAACTGACGATACCAGAAACGTGACGACAGCAGAGCAATATGTACAAACATAACCCTGTTTCCCTGACCTATACAAAAACGCAAAACAAGAGGACCCATAGTGCAAGATTAATTGCCGATAGTTGTTGAACAGCGCGCACGGGACAAACGAACAAACAGACAAACGAACGAACCAACAGGCAAGACACAGGGACTCGATATGCGAGCTATAATTTTAGCTGGCCCTGTTACACCTACGGATGGTTTGCGGCGGTATTCTGGAGTCCAAGTGAGTGTAGATTGTCAGTAATTTTTGTATTTTTAGTTGGAAATATTTTGAAGGGTCCATAGGCCGATCTCGGCAAGCCTGGCTTGACCTTGAATGTTGACCCGTGTTGCTTTCAATATTTTAGCAAGAGTTCCAATCAAAATCCTCAACACCAACAGGTCCAATAGAACCTTTAAAACCTATGCTAGAGAAGTACAAACCAGATGTACTATTCAGTAATTTTTTTAATCGCATCATAACGATACGATTAAAAAAATGTCACTTTATGTTTTTAAAAATAAAAGTTTTCATATACCTAGATTTTTGTAATGACGCACAAAAATATTTCTAAGAAGAAGAAAACCATTTTAATTAATAAACAGAAACATTAATTTAAAATTCTTTCTTTAAATAATTATGTAAATAAACGATCTACATTAATGTTTATGTCCAAAACCAAACAGGTATGTAGATAATTATTAACAAGTTAATTATATCAGATACAGGCTATTAACATACCTATATTATTGAACTATTTTAATAAAGCGGATCAACAGTCTTTTTACTAGAATTAATTATTTAAATGCCAATAGATATAGCGCAAAACGGAATTCATATTATTTTATCTTTCTTTTATTTAAATTTGGTTCAATAATTATAACTATAACACATTTAGTGTGCACTGACTAATTAAGCTACAATTAAAACGTGTTAGTTATCCAAACATGTCGATTGTGCATTTTTTAGCTGGTGCTAAAGCTGACGTACAACCACTTAATACCACAATCTACTTCTTTTCCCTCAAATGTGACACTCCTGACACAGTATCATGTATCACGACTTCTATTTAATAGGATATCACTAATGATTTCTCAATGTTGCAAGATAACTTGGTGCACTCGTGCAAGTGACCGCTCTTTAAACCTAAAGGTCAAACCTAACATCAGAAATGAAGATATCCGCAAGAGAACTAAGGTTACCGAACATACATATATGTATATACATATACCTACATACAACCGACATAGCCCGAAGAATCGCCAAACTTAAGTGGCAGTGGGCAGGGCACATTGCTCGTAGAACAGATGGTCGATGGGGACGGAAGGTTCTAGAGTGGCGGCCACGTACCCGAAGACGTAGCATTGGAAGGCCATCCATAAGATAGACCGATGACCTGATGAGGGTCACAGAAATTCGATGGAAGCCAGACGTACAGTAGTAGCGTCTAGCAGTAGGCGTCTTTTCAAATGAAATGATGATGATGACAGAGGCAGTTAGTTAAAAGCTGATGCCACAACAAATATGTTCAACAATCATCATTTGCCTACCCTTTTCCCAACTATATTGGGGTCGGTTTCCAGTCAAGCTGGATTTAGCTGAATACCAGTATTTTACGAGGAGCAGCTGCCTACCAGACCTCCACAACCAATGAACTGGGGTAACACCACTTCATGACAAGACTGGAGTCAGATTTACTGGTAACAAATATTTTCGCAAAATTTCAACACTCTACCACAATATTGTCTTCTCACCAGAATACCGCCTCTCGATCACGTCGCAGTGCATATCGACTTGAGGGATTGGCTCGCCAGCGAACCCTA
Source organism: Mythimna separata (assembly GCA_030763345.1). Lineage (NCBI taxonomy): Eukaryota > Metazoa > Arthropoda > Insecta > Lepidoptera > Noctuidae > Mythimna > Mythimna separata. The sequence continues at coordinate 18,516,983 of CM061189.1, read as the reverse complement.
AATCAAACACTCGATAAAAAGGCTAAATGTTCGATTGCAAGGCGAGAACTGTTGCGCATAAATTTATGCAGTGCTGATAAATTAGGAGATGTTTTCTGTGAGTTATTGCGTCTTAGGTGTGTGTAAGCGCTTTCTGGGTTTCGAGAATTCAATAGTTTGTGATATTGTTTACTCCATTGTGGTCTGGTAAAGAATTGTTTGACATAGTTGTAAGATATAGTGCGTTTGTTCTGGTCTACATGAAATTTTGTTACGTATATACTCTCAATGATATTAACGTCTGGCTTATTCACTAGAGAATCGTCATTTTCAAGACCCACAATAGATGCATTAGTATTCCAATTTATTTTGAAGAAGATAATGTTATTTCAGTTCAGTTTAATATGATCAAATTCATTTAATTAACATTATTAAACTTCCTTTGCAAATTCTTGCGCACTTATCAATGTTGCGAAAAAAAAACACCATCTGGATCGATCAATTTGTGACAAAAACAGATGCAAAACGGATTCCAGTGCAGCATAATAAATAGCACTATCAAACAAAATTAATCGTTCCTTCGATAGAAATTCAAGAAATTAGTGCGATTCCGACTGAGCTGGATTTTAGTGTGAAAGATACAGATTGATACTAACCATCGTATTTACTTGAGCTTTGTTCACAAGGACGGTATTTTTCGTTAATTTTTTGACCTGAAAGCTTGAAGCCTGAAATTTGAACAAAACGACCCCAAGTAGGCTTAAAAGCTGAAAGAGCTTTCTGTGTAGCACTCAGGCCATCCTTAACCTACCAACTAAAGAAAGAATCAGGCATAGGGTAGAACATCACAAACCACCATCCAACTTCTTGGAACCTCAGGAACACCTCCCACTTGGACGTGAATTGCAGTGGTCTTATAGAAAACACTAAATCGGATGCTTACCCCGGTATACCGCTGCAAACGCAACTGGATGGTTTAGGATTTTATAGAGCCGTCAAATACTTAATGAGAGTGCGGTGCTATTGTTCAGAACATGAGTTACACCTTAGAGTGCCTCAAGTGTCCACGAGTTTAACGAGTTTACCATCGATTCTAAAAGAAGAATAAAAAGAAGAGCCGATATAAATGCACCCTAATAGATGATATCTTGCGCAAAATACCGATCCGCTCGAATTTCCAAGTGTTCATACAGTTTTAATAAAATGCCGTGAAACGGTAGCGCTATATCGCCGTATGGCACCCAAGATTTGAGCGATACGCTACTTGTAAGGTGACCAGGCTGCCATATCTGATAGGAATTCTGCTCCTACTGTACCGGTTTCTAAAGTGTCAACAGAGTATTATTCTGTGTTTATTTTTGTTTAATCTATACTATGTGTATAGATTCAACAAACTTATATTATAAAGAGGATTTCAGCTGTATTTTTTATAATGTATGTTCACCGATTTCTCTTTCAATTGAGGAACGATTTTGATTTTGTTGTATTATTCAAAAACTATACTCCCGAGTTGATCCCATAAAAAAATATTGTTATGATCTGATGATTGACTTCGGCGATATGGAACGGAACTCCTCATAGGATCATAGTTGAACTGTCGTCACAAGTAAAAGTTTTTGTTTATACGGTTGTATAATCGATGACTGACTGAAAGAAGAATGGGATCTGACGACAAAACTGGTATGTAGGCAACGGAATGGATTCAAAATCTACTGGACAGATTTTGAAACATTCTTTCACCCTTAGAATGCTTCTTAAAAAGAAATCATGTATTTCGCCCAAAATATGGTACAAGAAAGTAGTGCTTCATACATCTCCCACATAGGAGGTAAACGAAAATGTACTATTCTGCTAAGGGACATAATTATGTATATTTTTTACTTCTATTAATGATATCCTCCTTTTTTTCTTCATCATGGTAACCCTAAGAGTAATGCTCGCTACTCCATTTTGGGCGCAAATTAATGCGCTCTCCGATACTGTTCACAATCGTAAGTGCACGAGTGTGACATTTTGTGTTCGGAGCTTTTTATTTTTTTATTTTTGTTGAACATAATCAAAGGGGTATTTAAAATCGTTAATATTATGATATCGGGTGAGGGTGAAATTCTTACAATCTGTTACTGGTGGTAATTATTTTAATTTTAGTATGTTTTAGTGTGATGATGGCTTTGTTTTCGTTCGTAAGAGTTATATTAATGATTTTTAATGAATCAACAGTTTATCCAAGGAGTAAGGGAACGGGGGGCTAGTTGTAACAAGGGTAAGTTGTAACAAGCGTTTTTTACCTACAAAATAGATGAATAATCGTTTGATTTTCAACCTTACTTATTATGTACTACCCATTCTATCATATAAGCGCGATCAGTTCAGATCAGACCCCGCCGGACAGCGCAGGAAGCGGTTTTGTGCAGGCGCTCCTATAAAGCCACGTAATGGACTTTTTTTTGTTTATACAAATATGATTATCGTAGATTTTAAATTGTTTAGCTGCTGTTGATTCATACAAATAGCTTTAACATTTGTTTGGGTTTCATTATATTAACTGTAATTTCACACTAAATAGGCGACTTTTTTTAATAGATTTTATTCCAAAAAACCTCGCAGTAGGGTAAGTTGTAACACTTGTACGGGGTAAGTTGTAATTTGATACAACTTGCCCATTTTTCTATTAGATTGAGAATAAAACTTAAAAACCTAAGTTTGTTATAATGTATCTCAGGTTTATAATGCTAAATACGTTAAATCAATCAAAAGTTTGCTTACTGAAGTAGTTAAGAATGTTAAGATTATAAATGGCTGTAAGCCAAGAAATCCTTAATAGTTGAAGTGAAGAAAGAACATGTTATTTGTTTATTTTTGAATATTTTTCTATAAGATTCAGAATACAACTTAAAATCCTAAACCTGTTTTAGCGTTTGTAAAGTTTCAAGTTAAAGGTTCAAGCTTGTTACAACTAGCCCCAATCACGGGATAAGTTGTAACACCCGTCAGTTTTATTTCAAAGACGTTTCTACAAAATATTTGAAATTTTTTCAAAAAAATATTTGAAATCAATAGTTGAATAGTTGTTAATTGGTATAGTACTGTAGATTTCATAAATACCAAACAAATAAGCTTTTATAGCCAAGAAACGAAAAACTGTTACAACTAGCCCCCCGCTCCCCGACCTATCGTGTTGCCCAGTATCTAAATTGTGGAAGTCTGATAGCCCCTTACAACGTTTGTCCTTCTGTAAAAACGCAATAAATTAAAAAAATACTGAATGGATTTTCATGCATTTTTTGCATGTATATGCCTATTTATAGTTATAGCTTGCATATTATATTTATTTATTTATTACAACTTCATGTTCGTTTTCAAGATTTAATTTCTGGAAGTTAAGTAACTCATTGATTTGACCACCAAAAATGTACATGACTGTTAGGAACCTACGCAGCTGCCGAGTGCTAGTACTAATTTTACTTTAAAACAAACAGAAGCTAGCAGACAACACAACGAATATAATTACTTCGAAACCAATAAAGTATCTACTAAGAACCCGTCTTCCGATTCCAATAAAACGGCCTTTGAACTAAAACTGGACTGATTTAATAAATTATCAGAAATCTCGATACTGTCGCGATAGCCCGGGACAAGACGACCGGTGTCGTTTACAAACTAGTATCGACTGTTTTAATTAATGGTGTAGTTATTAACATAATCGCATACACCTGCCGCAGATAAGGTGTCGATACAGACGAGTTATTGTGCTTGATTAGATGAGGTTCCTGCCTATCAGTATTGGGACTATAATGGGAATATTTTTTAACTCGATCAATATGTCGGTTGTAGCTTGGGATTCCACCCAGTGAGATGATGAGGATGATAATAGAGGAGGAAAAGCCAATCTGTAATAAAAAGAAAATTATTGTTTGGGGAGTGAGCGTCAGAATTGCATAACTTAACTTACATGATTTGGCTAATTCTTGGGCCACGGTAATACTTTTGAACAAATCTGCAACCCTTTTACACCCTGATAATTGATGTCATTATAGTTTCATGAAAAAACCGAAGAAACTCCAAGGGCTTGCAGAAAAGATGCTGGTTAGGGCCGAAAGGTTCGCGTGTCGAAAGACGCAGCGCTGGAAAGCCTCACATAAGGTGGACTGGTGACCTGGTAAGCTAGGAATACAATGGATACGAGAGACAGGAGCATTGGTTGGGGTGACACTCAGGGGAAGCCTTTCAGCTAAAACGATGATGATGTTAGTTGTATGTTTTTGTTAGGGCAATCATCAGAATGACTTCTTCCGCTCTGAGACAGAGCGGTAGGACTTTTAGACTTTGAGCTTTTTTCTGACTAAAACCCACTCCGTTCCTTCTTTGCCTTCGTTCCAGGGACCCAGGTTTTCCTTTTAAAAATCAACCCATGGCCTCAAAGGCTTTTGACCCTGCTAGGCCTGGTGGTAGATTACAAACAGACGTCCAATCGTCACATCTATCTGTAATAGTCTACTCTACCAGCATAAATACTTTATCTGCGATCGACTAGCCATTTGATCACATCGACTAATAAATTGTGGCGACTCCCCAATCACTTACATTGACAGACAAACAGCCGTATCAATTTATTATAGTTTGCTAATTAACATTCTACGATAATTGCCTCATGGTTTATCACATTTTTGATGAATTTTGAATGGCTTTTTATTGGGTAAACCTTCTTATCTTTCATCAGATTTGGTTTGTTCAGGAAGTAATAGTACCATACTGGTTTTGGACGCAAATAGACTTTCTTGTTGAGAATTTGTCGGGATTTTTTCAAGTAAAGCTCAGTTGCTATTTTAATTATTTGCCAATTGAATCCTAGTGGATATTGTGATGTAAATTAGTGTATTTTTATATCTAAACTGGATAATAATATGTGAAATCGTAGTATTAACAATGTCATTTGAGTTTCTGTATAAATATTTTTACTAGCAGCTGATGCTATTTTAATTATTCGCAAATTAATTCGTAGTGGATATTGTGACATCACAATGGGCTCACAATGAGCCTCATCAGAAGGCTTAAAGTCACCCGAAGAGCAATGGAAAGGGCTATGCTCGGAGTTTCCTTGCGCGATCATATCAGGAATGAAGATATCCGCAAGAGAACTAAGGTTACCGACATAGCCCGAAGAATCGCCAAACTTAGGTGGCAGTGGGCAGGGCACATTGCTCGTAGAACAGATGGTCGATGGGGACGGAAGGTTCTAGAGTGGCGGCCACGTACCGGAAGACGCAGCGTCGGAAGGCCTCCCACAAGGTGGACCGACGACCTGGCGAGGGTCGCGGGAATCCGATGGATGCGAGACGCGCAGGATCGTTTGCTGTGGCGACGCTTGGGGGAGGCCTATGTCCAGCAGTGGACGTCTTTCGGCTGAGATGATGATGATGATGATGATGGATATTGTGATGTAAATTGGTGACGTTTTATATCTCAGCTGTTGAGTGTGGACAATTTGCAGAATTATTGAAACAGGCTTGATCTTGGCAACTGGAGCTAAGAATGTTATTGTAATATTGAGACTACCTTATTTGGGTTTCTATATTTTTTTCCTATTTATGATTTGGTTGTGTCTCGTTAGTGTGAGATTTTTTTTGAAAGGGACATTACAGTCTTGAACCAAAGAACAGCTGAAGGAAATCAGGTGGGTTTTAGTCATCTGGCTTTCCATCTCTCTCTGCACAGAATGGGAGCAATTATTTCATATTTTGTTATCCCAAAAAACATCACTTTTCTTTTTTAATTTCTCAATGAATGTGGTTTGTTATGTGCTCTTATCATAAATTAAATGATAGATATGACAAAGAATTTCCACCCTATCTCTTCGATCCTAAAGGCACACACGCTAAATCACAATATCGGAAATAAACCAATACAAAAATAAAGATTTATTCCCTTAGAACCAAAGTACTAACAGATCAAAACATAAAGGTGCACGCCCACTTACGCCAGTTCATAAATAAGCCACAAAGGTGGGCCATAACTTATTGTTCAGTAAAGCATTATTTTTTAGCCGCATATTAATCAATGACCGATAGCCGGAGAATTGATTCAATTATTATTTAAAATGCTGTGCACAATAACTGAATGGATGTACCCTTATTTGTTACTTCGCTTTTAGTAATTCTATGTTAATGTTGCGGTTGGGGAGTGTGGAGTGGGCTTTTGTTTAATGGCATGCTGCATAATTGCTGATACTTCAATCAATCGAAGGTTAGTGTATTTTTGATTTGTAATTACTTCTTAATACGTGTTTCTGTTTATTTCGATGCAACTTCAGTGCTAAATTAACAATCAATCATAGCTACAATATCATCTTAGTCATTAATCAATATCTATGGAAATAGGGAAATTTCCTAAAGTTGCTCTTTTGTTTTGGAAGAAGAATAAGAAGTAGTGTCAGACTTTATGCACTAAAACTTGTGCTATGCCAAAATTGTGGAAATCTGGATGTGGAAATGTAGACTGACCTAGCTGGAAGTTCGGATATATCTAAAATTATATTTTAATTTAAACTAAGCAGCTACACCAGATATTTCTACTCTAGCTTCTCTAAAAACTCATGCTTTTCCTTTCCACTACTCCATTATTCACTATTCATCATCAGCAGCATCAAGCAGTCTATAAAAACCTATTTCTAAAGCCCTTTCCATCCCCTCACTCATCTCCAGCACGCGAGGCGGGCGGGCCGATCTAGCGGCCGATCGGTCGTGGGCCGCTACTGTGGGCGGTGTGCGCTCGCCTTTACAATGCGTCGTGTGCGCGCGTCCTAAATCATCTGCTTGTACTTGCGTTGTGCATTCTGGTTCGTGTGACGCTGGCTTTATTTGTTTTTAGATGGAGTGCTGATGGATGGGGTTAGCGCCTCGAGGACTGGTGGCTGGGGATCGGGGATTGTCAATCAAATCTTCTGGGGATTTATTTGCAATACATTACTGGGTTTGCTGAGTGCAGTGTATATTTGTTGTAACATGTCCTTGGTTCTGTCCATGGACCATTATGAAGCTCTTCCAGACATTATTTTGTAGAAGATCGTGGAGAAGATCGTATGTGATCTTCTAACTTACTGATAAAACATATTTTTTTGTTTTTGGTTTTGGATAGGCTAGCGCTTAACCACTATCTCACCCAACGGCCATCTGCAAGCAATGTGCTCTTCCTTTTGACGTAAGTTCCACACAAAAAATTCCGCCACCCTGAAAAAAACATGAAAGACAAATGAGAAATAAAGCAATCACAAAGACTAGCAATATCCTAGACTCTCTAAGCACCTTCACACAAATACTGCCATCCTTTAGCTAAAATGCCGTCATCAGAAATTTGTGAGGCTTTCGTTTACAAAAGAAATGATTTCGATCTATCTAGGCAGTATTTTTCTAATATCTATAATTAAATCGAGTACCTAATAGTTGTAGCAATATAAATTAATAAAATCGCCGTTAATGAGGGATTTACCTATAATTTTACGCTGTCTTTGGTGCGTAACTCAAAAAATGATTTTGTCAGATAACGGCATTATAATCAGCAAACTTTAGGGGCCCTGCTGTGCCGAAGCCTCTGAGGTCATAAGTAAAATAGTAAGCTCGGTGTCCCCAAATCGAAGGCAGCGAAGAAACCGGGTGGGGTTTAGTCAGTAAAAGTCTGACACACCCTCCCGCTCTGTTAGAGAGCGGATGAATTCATTCTCATGATTCCCCTACCTGAAAAAAACGCTGTTTTTGGTGTGTAACTCAAAAAGCAATTTTGTCAACTAACGATATTATAGCTTAAGAATGGCAGAATAACACACACACACACACACAAAACAAACTCCATAACTCTAAAACAAGGCTCTATCGCCACATAAATGTTTTGTACCCACCATTGTTAATTAAAAGAGACGTGTTATTAGTCAACTCCTGCGCAGGTATTAATAACGACTGGTATGTGAACCCGTTGTACCGTGTTCGATGTTAACGAGATAAATTATTGATTTGTGAAGTAATTGATTGGGTTTAAGAGTAAACCTCGGAGCTTGCTTTAAGTGAACTCGCTATAAGTGTGTGTTTTTGGTACCCTAGTTTTTTTTTAATTACTATTTCTCTTTTATGCTTCGATCAATGTTTATCGAAGATTTTATGCAATAAAGTTTATTCTATTCTACTATATTGTTCCTTCACCACACTAGGTTGACTGGTAAGCCTAAGGCATTAGGTCCGGCTATGTACTTTGTACCAAAGAATAAATAAATAAATAAACATAAAAGGAGAAACTGACTGACATATCAAGACACAGCCAAAAGCACAGGGCCTCGGAGCGTGAAATTTCGTATATACAAGGTTTCTTTTAATGACATAGGCAAGTACTAAGAGAGGATTTTCCAAAATTTACCCCCTAAGGGGGTAAACAAAGTTTTTATGGAGAAACCTACCATCTGGTGCAGCTTACCATCAGGTGAGGTAGTTGTCAAACGCTAACCTATAAATAATAATTAAAAAACATGTAAGTGGTTTACAAAGCTGAATATTGGAACTAAACCAGCTGTTTCGTACAAAATATAATCTTAATGTATAGCAGCTGATTTTTCTCTTCAGTTCTCGCGAATTTATTAACTTATATACCTAGTTAATTCTACAAGTAATAGTTATTAACCTACATTATAATAATTAACTGAACTTTATTATTAAAACCTGGCTATTAATTTAAAAAAGAAAGAGAAAATTATAGGCTAAGTAATTGGTACACGGCTATGTCACATATTTATGGTACAGCCACATTATTGCGGGCGTATCCGGGAAGCAGGGCATTGGCGATATGTTTTTAAGTGGTTTTTGTGACCCAGTACTAATTAAGACTACAATTAGGCAAGTGAAGTCAATGTTGGACGACATGTTGCTGAAAACTTTTGGGCTTATGAAGGTTTAGAGGGGGCGAATGGAAAAATTAAGATTGATCTGTTCAGTGTTAAAAATCCAATGTGTCAAGCAGGGATTATTAAAGGCCTGTCCTGTCTTCTTCTTTTAAGAGTTTCTTATCTAAAGCGCAAAAATGGGACTCAATTTCTAAGAGTGCACTGACTATCTGTCTGTCATCAGGTTCTATCTCATGAACCGTGATAGCTAGATAGTTGTTTTTTGATGCGTTTTAATATTGCCCCAGAGGCCCTGCCATGAGCTCTTGACGTGATCTATTTAACAACCTAAACTGAACAGTTGAAATGATGGAGCTACGAGTATAATTTAAAAAGTATAGCTGCCATCGCGGTTTTTCGCTGATACGCTCCTCATTTTAACACGTCATTGTAAGGTTCAGCTGTAATAAAGACTTTCAATATCTTTTCTCCATAATAAACCAATAAAAAGGTGTCAGTCTACAGACACCTGCCAAGTCAAGAGACTTATGAAATACCTTCGAGACATAAGTTAAAATATCTTACACCTTCACCGGCAAAGAAACAGAACAATGCCGTATGACAGCACAAAATATACAACTGTAATTAAATAAATGCAATTTCCTATCCTTTATCTCCACAAACAGATCTCACACGATCACTTTCATCAAAATAGTTCAAGAGTTAAGTTCTTGAAGGGTCTCTGGAAAAACCTCATGCCTTTGGAGTCGGTCGCGTCTATACGGTGTTAAGGCACTATCACACGAACAATTAGCGATTGAATTTACTACGGAGTCGCGTGCTTGCTGGGCGGTTGGCCAACGGATAATGCTGGGCACGCGGTGGCGATCACCTGCCTTCGATGCGTGTGCGGTGCGTTGGGGTAGTGTGGATGTGGATTTGGGATTTTTTTGGTCGTTTATTTTGCCAGATCCTTTCATCATCCCTGAGTGAGTAGTGACGCCAAACTCCAGGCGCTTTATATTGTGTAATTTATTTTATCACCACTGCTCGCAAAATGGGAAAAAAAATCAAAGACATCTGACAAACACCAACCCCCACTGTGGGCGTGCGTGGTGGATTACGGACCTACCTAAGTAGGCCCGTATTCTATCACGCCTCAAGCCTTCCCTCTAGGATCGAGTTAAGGCCTTTCCTCTAGGATAGGGGTAACCCTATCGATGGTTAGATTTTTTGTATTATCGATAATTTCGCTCTTGACCCCTATGTTACTTTATGCACACTTACCTGGAAGGAATTTCCAGAGCTATGGTGTCAAGTACAAATTACAAAAGCAAAATATTTTCAAAATGCAGCCCTGACCAATGGCAAACAAGCAATGTTTAGTATTCAATAGAATCCTTGCTACTCATCGTCTAAATCTAAATATGCAGTCATGACAGCTTCATAAAAAAATCTAGGTCAAAAATAAAATAACAATCTTATCCACACAAATCCAACTTCAAATAAATTGCTCCAATAGGATACGGTTTTAAGTCAAAAGGATCGAAATCTGCCATACTTACTACGTACCATCGAGGACATGCCTCGATAATTACTTCCCGCTGCATTTAATTAATATAATTACTCTTTAATCTCACCTTTTCTTTATATCTTTGTGATATACGCCTTTTAGGTATCGGATCTTTGGAATTTGTCACCATTTGTCTCCAATCTTGGGAAGCAAGGTATTTGTTTTCATCACCTGCCTTTTATTCGCGAGAGCAGTGGTGGCCCAGTGGTAACTGCCCCGACTTGCAAGTTGTAGGTGGCGGGTTCAAACCTGGCCAGGCGCATTACTTTGTGTAATTTATTTCGTCACCGTTCCTCTCACAACGGTGAAGAAAAACATCGTGAGGAATCGAAATGTCCTAGAACCATCACCAACCAAAAATTAGGGGATATGTGACATCCACAAATCCGCACTACAGCACATTAGTGGATTACAGCCCATTCCCTCTCTTAGGGAGGAGGTTGAGTCCCAACAGTGGGAACTTTAGAAGGCCAATATTGCTATTACGCCTTTTAGATATTTCTGATCTTCAAAATTTGTCACCAGTTGTCTCCAATCTTGGGAAGCAAGGTATTAGCTTTCATCACCTTTCAATCCAGGCAAGTGTCAATGTGAATTTTTCAATTGATATGTACTTTTTTAAGTTTATCTAGGTTACTACAGACTGCCATGCCGTGCCTTGAAAAGCACGTAAAGGAGAGTTGGTTGTAATTTGTTGATCTTTGCCAGTCATTACGGGTAGGTAGGCACCAGAAATTCAGACCATCAGTCTATCCAAGGAGTATCGTGTTGCCCAATAACTGGGCCGTGGAGGGCTGATAAGTAGTCACTCCCTGTAAAACACAAGTATCACCACAATCACCACATCCAGTGATAGGTCCACGTTTGACCACTATCGCACCGTAAGCGATTATGGACGACAATAGAGCATGCTTGCCTAGAATTAACCTATCCACTCTTAAAATCCTCCACTACCATCGTTGAACAGTCTAAAAGGCTAGGTAAAAGGTAGGTAGGTAAGACTAGGCAGATGCCTAGCCTTTTCCCAACTATTATTGGGTTCGGCTTCCACTCAAGCCGGATTTAGCTGAATACCAGTATTTTATGCATAACATCAATGAAAAAAAAAAAATTCCGATAGCATAATTAAAAGCAATGATATACAAAAACCCTAAAAAGTCACTTTTTCGATGATTTTTGCAGTCGGATCTTGGTTTTTTAATTATTTAAATATTACCCCCTAGAAGTTCGGGAGCGGCGACCTCTCGCGCCGGGCCCTGGTTCAGGCCATGGTCCGGAGCGAGGAGGGTTGGCATGCGGTCGCCTCCTTCTGCGAAGCAGTGATGCTCGTGAAGGAGGCTGCTGACCGCGAGCGCGTGAGGGAACGGTCCTCACGCCGCCGCCGCCGAGATCCCGATCCCGATTTCCGACCACCGTAGGCGCGGGTTCGCGGACGGCGAGCACTGGGTAGCTCGCTGTCCGGCAGTCTGGAAATAATCTGGACCGAGCCCAGTCGTCAACGGCGCGTTCTGTTCCACGCGCGCCTCAAGGAGATGTCAGCAAACTGTAGGGGCCCGGTAGGGCCGAAGCCTCTGGGGGGAACATGTGGTATTCCTAACGGTTGATACCGAGTCCCCCCCAGAACGAAGGCAACGAAGGAACGGGGTAGGGGTTTAGTCAGTAAGAGTCTGACACGCCCTCCCGCTCCGCCCAAGAGCGGGGGAAGTCATTCTGATGATTCCCCTACCAGAAAAAAAAAAAAAAAAAAAAAACCCCTAGAAGTTCTAACTTATTAATTCACATAACAGTATATCTGAATAATATAATTAATGCAATTTTAGTGTTTATTTAGATATATTATAGGTACTTTTGACATTTTACTGTTTGTAATCTTTTGAAATTTTGCGTTTTAAGTAAGTTTCTTAGCCTTGTATGTACCTACTGCTAAAAGCAAGCCAGAAGTGAACCAAGTGACCAGAAAGAAGTACTATAGGTACTCGTATGTCCCGGGGAATGAACTTGAGGGCATTAATATAATGTTATTACTTATTGCAATAAAAAATAAATCCATTCATAATTAAATTGGACTATTGATTGACTGTCAGAGTTTTGAATCAGCTGGCAAGTAGCTCTACTTCAATATTACGCCGTCGCCGAGTCGTTTAACTAAAGGCGATTGTTTAAATAATACATTGATGATTAATAAAAATTATATAAAAAATTATTAGTGAATTTTGAGGTTTTAACTTTGATTTTTAAGTTAGTTATCGGAAAAATACTGTTTTTTTTTTACTGATGATGTTATAATTATTTGGGTAAGTTATAATATGGATCTATATCTCAAATAAAATATTTGAATTTGATTTTCGTTGTGCATTTCCTGTACTGAAGCTGCACAATGTCTTTTTTTGCTTAAAACAATCGCCGACTACTGAAAAATCAGCCCTTTGTCAATACTTGTTGCTTACACCATCATTATACCATTACTACATTATATTTATACACCTTCGTTTAGAAAAACCTCATTATATTAATATCTAAAAAAAACTCCTGGAACAATATCACATACCTACTTCTTTAGCACAGATCTCTAAGTTAAAATAATCGGATGTAGAGCATCTTCTTATTCATAAAGTACCAGTCGGATGGTCATCGTAACACAGTTGCCACCTACCGTCGCAGTGATTGAAATCAATTCCAAAGCTGTGCTCATCGATTCTTAATCTATTGTACAAAATATCACTTCTTACTAACTAATCTAAAGCAACGAAAACTGAACCATATAAGAAGACTAATAGAGTTCAATTTGGAATGCAGAGTTTTATGTTTTACAAATTTTTATTTTCTGTCAATCAATTTGAAATTGGTAAGATTCTTACCCTTATGGCCTGAGAATAGAGGTTGGTGTACAGTTTGGCATCGACAAATAAAACATTGTCAATCTAAAGATGATTTTCTATTAAAAGTATGACTACAAAAAGCCCAGATGATTCGTAGTTTTTCGGAGTGGTTCCCATAGATGTCTTCAAATAAAATAATTCTTCGAACTGTGAGATTTGGATTAGGTTTTTGTGGAGTGCGATGATCCGAATTCGATTTATAGAAATTAAATAACTGTGACGAGAGCATTGAAGGTAAAGTCGACCTGTAAAAAAGCTAGGCGCCTCGATCAAAGAGTTTCTACAAAAACAGGTATCTTTGAACAAGTTTTTATTTATTTTGTTGAAATATGAAGTATATAAAGAAATATTACTGATACTATCTAAATAGCCCATAATGGTCGTGACGGAATGTCCCATACATTATTATGGGACGCGATAATTTTGCGTTAAGAATTATTCTTTGACGTTTCGGAATCGTTCAGCTGTTTTATTTACAGACTAGTTTCTGCTCATGACTTCGCCCCCCTTAAAGTAGGTTTCTGGATACAAACTTTAGACTACTTTTTAACTACTGAGGTGGTCAAAATCATTTCATAATCTTTATATAAATCATTAAAATAAACTTCTGTGCAAAATATCAGCTTTCTAAGTCCAAGGATTTGGGCTAGGCATTGATGAATCAGTGAGCGAATTAAAAACTTACTTTTTATGTAGGCTTATCCTTACTTTTAGGGCTACATATATAAGACATTATATTTTATAGCCCTGATATGTCCTTTTGCAATGGAAATCAATTAATGAAGAGTGTCAGACTTACACTAAAACCTACCATTGTTTCTCCAGTTGCCCTTTGCGTTCTAGGGCCAAGGTAACCTGTTCAAACAATTCCGCAGTGTGTTATTATGTTAGGAATCTTTAAAACTTCCAGCTTTTCTCAACAATAAATACGTATTTATTATACGCCTAAATCTTTTTCTTGAATCAATATATCTATTGGTACAAACCGCTTGAAATTCCAATCAGTAGATTTTAAGTTTATCGCAAACATAGTACAGACAGCCATAGGCAGAGAGACTTTATTTTTGGGGTAGGTAATTAAAATATAGTCAAATCTTAAACTGCTAATATTTCTACCATATTGAACATCTCCATTTTTTCCAAAGACCATATCCTTACTGATACCATAGAAACCAGTCCCAAATCAGAAGCCATAACTTCGGACCATAAACCTGAACGCAGGTGACCAAGAGATAATAGAAAGTACAAAAGAGGTGAAAGTTTTTCAAATAATTCAACCCCATAGCACAGTCCCCTGCAAGCCTGGAGGAATTAATTAGGGCCAAAGATCGTGATTTATGCTTTCATTTTTAAGCTCGATGTCCCCGGATGGGGTACTAAGGGTTCTCTCGACTGGAAGTCACTTTTAAGATGGTTATATCGACTTGTGATATTTAAAAGTGTGTGTGTTTGAGAGAGCAAGAAGGAATGCTGGTGGGTTTTAGTCAGTTATAGTCTGAGGTTCCTTTTTGCTTTACCCAGAGTGGGAGGAAGTCTCAAGTTCAACAAGAAAGTTCAGCCCATGTGAAATGTTAGAAAATTGTCCCAAAGGGCTTAAGACAACTTTTTTTTTATGTAATTTGGTACAAGGCATGTGTAGTGTACCGAACTTCATTCAAATTCGTTCAGGCGTTTGAGCATGAAGAAGTAACAAACAAAAATACACGTGCTCACAGTCTTTCTTCTTTCTAATATTAGCGTGATTTCGACTTCACAAGCCCTCGTGAACCCCTAGTAGTAACGATGGTCCCTGATTAAAAGTTTCCCTGTAAAACCTTTTTATATTCAAAGGGATAAGTCGTGAAGGAATTCGTTTTACTTTATCATTGATGTTCAGCTCTTTGCTAGCCAGATTTACAACACTTTTTACAATAGTTTAATTTGTTTTCTTTGAAACATCCTTATTAAACAAAATATAGATCGCGGAGCAGGAAAAGGATTGGAGGGAGGGAATGGTGGTCGTGGTTGGTAGGGAAAGGAGGTATTTTGCGAAATACCTACGAGTATTTGATATGACTTAAATGAGTGATTATGGAGTTTCTTACACACGTGGATCTCTTTGGAGAAGAATTTTAACCTTAAGTTGACTGAATTCTTAACATTTCAAAAGTAACTGTAATAAAATTATTGTAAGTGGTGTTCTGTTTTGCCTACCTATACGGGTAAAAGGTATGAATTTAAGAAAACAGACTAAGTACGAGTCGGACTCGAGTAAGGTTCATAAGATACAGCTTGGTGACAGACAGGCAAACAGCGGAGGCTTAGCAAAAGTTTGAGTTCTACATTGATTCGAAAGGTGTGGTTGTTTTAATTTCTAGCTTTTTCTCATTCATTTCAGGGCAAAAGCAAATCCACACTAAAAAACAAAAAAATACTTAAGAAGGCACCGAGCTTTTTATACACAAAAACACGTTTTTATAACCCTTGTTTGAAGTAGTAAGTAATTAAATTAAAATCTAAGAAAATATGTTGGTATTATTGAGGATATATACTAGGCCGTATATACGATGGAAACACGATTTGATAAAGTTTGCTCGATAGAATAAATTCACAAAGATACCTCTAAAAACTACAATAAACGCTTAGTACGACGTGAATTCTTGACGGAAGGTTCTCAGATTTTTAATATTAACAAAACTACATGTTATGTATACCGTATACACTTTATATTTTCAAAATGTGTATTTGTTTAACAATACGAAGGAAATACCTAAACTGGCGCGCAACCAGCCCATCATAACTAGAGCCGCCTCGCCTCCCTCCTATCCGCTTTAGTCATGCTTCGGCCGTCGAACGGGGAACCTGTGTCGCTTGCGATTACGCACGGGTTTAAAAAAGTTACGAGTAAAATTGTGTTAAAATTCACTGTAGGTACTCGTACCTATTTAAAATGAGGAATAAAGTAAACAAAACAAGGGAGAGAAGTGGTTGGCGAAAAATCAATGCTAAACGGTTGCATGAAAAAATGAATTAATATTCGTATACGTATATGTACCTACCTACATACTTATTTACCAATTATCTGACTTGGGTATATTTTTTTTTCAAATGGGATATTTTAAAAAACAATTATTTTATCTTTCTAGATCAAGATATTACAGACCGCGAATTTTGAAAATAAAGAGAATACTGAAAAAAATATATTTGAGAGTGAAAAAAAAATATCTTCGAAATATTTTTTTTTTAGTTGGGGAATCATCAAAATGACTTCTCCCGCTCTGGTTGGAGCGGGAGGGCGTGTCAGACTTTTACTGACTAAAACCCACTCCTGTTCCTTCTTTGCCCACCTACGAAATATTTTTTTTTAGTTGGGGAATCATCAAAATGAGTTCTCCCGCTCTGGGCGGAGCGGGAGGGCGTGTCAGACTTTTACTGACTAAAACCCACTCCTGTTCCTCCTTTGCCCACCTACGAAATATTTTTTTTTAGTTGGGGAATCATCAAAATGAGTTCTCCCGCTCTGGGCGGAGTGGGAGGGCGTGTCAGACTTTTACTGACTAAAACCCACTCCTGTTCCTCCTTTGCCCACCTACGAAATATTTTTTTTTAGTTGGGGAATCATCAAAATGACTTCTGCTCTGGGCGGAGCGGGAGGGCGTGTCAGACTTTTACTGACTAAAACCCACTCCTGTTCCTCCTTTGCCCACCTACGAAATATTTTTTATTAGTTGGGGAATCATCAAAATGAGTTCTCCCGCTCTGGGCGGAGTGGGAGGGCGTGTCAGACTTTTACTGACTAAAACCCACTCCTGTTCCTCCTTTGCCCACCTACGAAATATTTATTTTTAGTTGGGGAATCATCAAAATGACTTCTGCTCTGGGCGGAGCGGGAGGGCGTGTCAGACTTTTACTGACTAAAACCCACTCCTGTTCCTCCTTTGCCCACCTACGAAATATTTTTTTTTAGTTGGGGAATCATCAAAATGACTTCTGCTCTGGGCGGAGCGGGAGGGCGTGTCAGACTTTTACTGACTAAAACCCACTCCTGTTCCTCCTTTGCCCACCTACGAAATATTTTTTTTTAGTTGGGGAATCATCAAAATGACTTCTGCTCTGGGCGGAGCGGGAGGGCGTGTCAGACTTTTACTGACTAAAACCCACTCCTGTTCCTCCTTTGCCCACCTACGAAATATTTTTTTTTAGTTGGGGAATCATCAAAATGAGTTCTCCCGCTCTGGGCGGAGTGGGAGGGCGTGTCAGACTTTTACTGACTAAAACCCATTCCTGTTCCTCCTTTGCCCACCTACGAAATATTTATTTTTAGTTGGGGAATCATCAAAATGACTTCTGCTCTGGGCGGAGCGGGAGGGCGTGTCAGACTTTTACTGACTAAAACCCACTCCTGTTCCTTCTTTGCCCTAATTCCGTGGTCCCGGGGATCTCTTTCGTCAACCCAGGCCCCAGAAGGCTTTGGCCCTGTCGGTCCCCTACAGTTTGCTGACATCTCTTTCGAGGCGCGCGTGGAGCAATACGCGCCGTCGACGACATGGGCTTGGTCCGGATTGTTACCAGACTACCGGACAGCGAGCTACCCATTGCTCGCCGTCCGCAAGCATGCGCCTACGGTGGTACCTACTAAGTATGTGATGAAAATATTTTATGCAGCTAAATTCATACTGAATTCTCGGTAATTACTCAGTAAAAAAATAGAAGCAATAAAAAGAGATAATAATATAATTCTGGAAGAACATTATGGAAACAAAGTTAAAAAGTTTTTACTTTGATTGTCTTCTACCAGAAATAATTGATTCAAGGCTAGACAGAAAAATGGAAATTCGTGAGCCACAATATATTTTAGACGCAATAGATAAGAAAGAGTCAGCAAAACGAAAAAAAGCTATGCCTTCCGCGAGTATTATTCCAGAAGCGAAGCGGAAAAAAGTTACAAAATAGTAATACACGTAATAATATTGTACGGCGGCACAGCGCAGTGACGCGCGCGCGGCTCGCTCGCTCGCTTGCCAGTTGCCGGTGTGCCTCACGCACACATACACAGAGCGCAAAGAAAACCTAAAGTCGATTAGCGCTAGAAACTCGGTGCGCTCTTAAACGACCCTGCCCAATTCACACTTTGCCACTACTTGATAAGCCGGCCAAAACACCTAACTGCCATAAACTTGTCAAACTTGCCACTTGACAAAACCCATAAGTCCTTTATTTAAAAACTCTGGACAAACAACGACATTTGCAAAATTATACGCCAAGCAACCATGAGTCCGGGACACTCTCGTCATTTGACACTGCAGAACGTACTTACAAATGTAGCGGCGAAGCTTCATACCAACCTAAAGGGCATTTTTTTATCAACAACATCATACATCCATCTCACTCAGATATTGATGACCAAACACGTCAGAAAAGGACAAAACATCTCGCCGTAACCCTTTTGATGTCGCCGCCCGCGGTCATTGCATCGCATAAGTTATTCGCTGACTTTTTTTTTCATATCGAAAACTAAGAAAAAAAGTAATAATGATAGTATGTTGGTATTTTCGTTTGGTAGCAATTTTCGGTAATCCAAGACGTCTGGTTTGTACATCCTACGATTATGTTCGCAAGTTTAACTTGGGTGAACAAAAATCGAATTTGTGACTTATTTTAAGAGATCCAAAGGTGATTTTTGATCTGTAAAATTGTAGATATATCTTTGTTTTGCAGATTACAAACAGCTAATTGATTTCGGCTGCTATCGGCAGCGTCCGAAATTGCCCGATTCGATTTGTTTGTTTGTTTGTTCCTTTGTTTAATGGATACAAATGATTGAAATTACAAATTCAGTTTTCCAATTATCGGCTTCCGAATAAGAGATGTTGAGTTTGTAAGTGTGATTGAGTTGTGATGGAGTATTGATCGCGAATGGAGGTTTATGTTGATTGTTTTTTTGACTGTTTGTGTCCTTGTCGCGTCTTTGCCTTTTTATGGGTTATGGGAGGTCAAACTGTTATAGGAGCATTTCTTTTTTATTATTGTTAAGCTCGCGATTTGAATATCTCACCGGATGGTACGCGACGATGTGGTCATATCGTTGATGTCGTGTGAGCTTGCTTAGAAGTAACCTATTCATACCTTGTCTAGGATTTAGCTGTCAGGAAACACAGACTTCGGCAGGGAATTTCACTCTTTAGATGTGCGCATAATGAACATGTTCCCAAAATGTTTTTGTAAGTACGTAATTATGATATACCCGTGGTGCATCGCCGTACGCCTAGTCACAGGGACAGGCTTGGGAGAAATGAAACTGTGCGATTCTGATACACAATTCCTAACTGAATGCTCAAGGCTTTGAAGTTTTGACTTGACGATTGCATCGATCTTTTTACCACGTTTTTAAATCGACTCAAGCTGGTAGGTATTTGTATTTCATCGTATAATTGAGTAATAGATATTCATTTTACGTCATTGGTACCTAATTCTTCTCCAAGAACTTTAACAAAAGGGTTAGTTAGTAGTGATGCCACCTTACCTGATAGCTGATTTTTGAAAATGAAAGTTGTGCCTCAATTTTTGTTGCAATTGTCTTAACTGCAGCGCAGAGTGATTTGAAACAAGATGAGATTTGTCTGGTAAACTTATTATCACCACATCCATGACATAAAAGGAAAAATATCGAAGGACATAGGCTAATTATTATCTGATGTCGACTCCCCGTCCACAATTCGGGACATTCACACGGACAAATTTGGGGGCAAAAGTTAGTACTTTGAAAACTTAACACTAGTCACATTTACAGACAGTAGGAAACTAAAATAAAAAAATTATATGCGCTACTAAAATGTTCTGTGGATCTTATATGTCTTTTTGCCCCCTCATTTGTAAACACACAACCAATCCCATTAACGAGAACCTTCAAAACACTTTCTCCCCCAAGATCTCGAAAGACAATACAAACACACAAAATCCGAAGATATCAATCCTTATACAAAAACAAGTCACAGACATGGCTGAAGCCTGAAGAGTGATCGAGTATTTCCCGAACCTCTCCGAAGTGCCCCGAAGCACTTCGGTTCAAGAGCCATCGAGTGTAGGGCTCTAGGGACAATCTGTCGGAAAATGACGAGAGAAAAACAAACCTTTGTCACGAATCACCATCGAACTGAGTACTACGTGTTGTGGAGGCTATTGCTATTGATTTTTAGGTTTTTTTTTAGCTGGGGAATCATCAAAATGACTTCTTCCGCTCTGGGCGGAGCGGGAGGGCGTGTCAGACTTTTACTGACTAAAACCCTGATTCCGGGGTCTTCTTTGCCCTAATTCCGGGGTCCCGGGGATCTCTTTCGTCAACCCAGGCCCCAGAAGCTTCGGCCCTACCGGGCCCCTACAGTTTGCTGACATTTCTTTGAGGCACGCGTGGAACAATACGCGCCGTCGACGACATGGGCTTGGTTCGGACTGTTACCAGACGTCCGGACGGCGAGATACCCATTGCTCGCCGTCCGCAAGCATGCGCCTACGGTGGCTGGAAATCGGGATCAGAATCCCGGCGGCGGGGGCGTGAGGGCCATGCCCTCTCGCGTGATAATTATGAGAAAGTTCAAATCAACACCATGGATTTTAAACGAAATTTTAACCTCTGAGTATCAGTAGTCTCTCATCGTTATTTTAGTAGAAAGATGTCCACTGTTAAACATAGACCTTCCCCAAGCGCCGCAACGATCGGGCCTGTGCATCTCGCATCCATCGGATTCCCAAGACCCTCACCAGGTCATCGATCAGTGTTTAGGTTTCTCTCAATTATGATTGTAACTGAATTTTCTAGTTTGATGTTATATGAGTATATCCCAATAGAGGTGTGTGTTATTCCAGTCACATGTTCTTTATACATAATTGCAGTTAATTGTAGTTAATTAATCTTAATGGTATGTAAATGCTTTGTAGCAATTGTTAAATAAGAACCACTTTTCATTCAATAAAATTCCAAGCTGCTAAATAAGTAATTTTTTTAAATTGCTCAAGATAATTAAAAAAAAACACTGCCTGACCTGAAATCCTGTCACCAGGTGTAACAGCAAAGTTTTCTAAACCAAAAAAGATTATCAAAAGAGCCACCGATCCCCTAGAATGTAAAGGACAACCACAGGTGTTTTAGTTATAAAAGTATCTAGTTCCACCAAAAGCCGAAGAAAATTTTGATAATATCTCATCAAAAAGCATAACACTCAAAACAAAATACTAGTATCTCTCTCAAAAAAAAACAAAGCAATAGTTTTGTCAAGAGTGAATAGGTTACTTCTAGACAAGCGTGCTCCATCGTTGGCCACATCATCGCTTACCATTAGGCGAGACAGTGGTTCAACGCGAACAATATACATGTTACATGAACATGAGAGTGAGAAAAAGAAGGGTATGAAAGGAACAGACAGACAGACAGTGAGCAACAAGACAAGACATTGTAATTTTAAACTTGCAAAATAAGAAGTGATGAAAATAATGAAAAGAACGTACACCGATCAAAATAACAGCAACCAGTCTCCATCAAAACACGTAATAAGACCCAGTTCTCATTGGAAAATTCTACAAATCAACTGTTAGAAAATTTCCGAGAAGCACCCGTCTACTGCGACTGTAACAACCCTTTCCGTTAAGGGCTGTTGAGACTACAGACGTTGTCGCAAGTTCGAGTGGCCCTTAATGTCCCCACTATCGACTTCCGGGGATACTTTGATAATTTTTAATTAATTATTATTGTTGATTGTTTTACTGCACTGTTTGTGAATGATAATGGCGGTTTTTTGTGTGGGGGTGGGGAATTTTGTTCGTGGATTAAATGGTATAGGAAATTTTCTTGAAATTATGCATTTCATTAAATATTAGTTGTGGTGACTACATAATGAGCAACGCTTGCCAAGGTTGGTCTGTGGATGGGTGACCATCTTAACATAACGAGTTTCCTCCGTGTATTGGAAAGCACGTTAATCCGTAAGTTCCGGCTGTCATTTGTAGATCTTTCTTTGGCAGTCGTTACGGATAGTCAGAAGGCAGTAAATCTGACTCCAGTCTTGCCATGAAGTACCGTGTTACTCCAGTTATTGGGTTGTGGAGGTCTGGCAGGCAGCCGCTCCTCGAGACGGTTTATTGCAAACTCGTCACATTTTTATTTCATTTTCGTTCACCAGTGCATTGTGTGGCGTATCAGGTGAAAAATAAAACTTTGTGTAAAATTTTATCTATTTAAATAAAAGGATAAACTGACTGGTATATTAACGCACAGCCGAAACCGCTGGCAGAAATTAGTACTTTTATAATTCTGGCTGTGCATTGATATGTCAGTTAGTCATTTTCTCCTTTTATTTTATGTGAGTAGATAACGCCATTTTTTCTTTTTTCTCTCAAATCAATCAGTGTTTAAAACAAAACGTTAATTCTACTTAATCTCTATTTTAAGACTATGGACTTATTCAGTAGCTGCTCCTTCTTGCATTTAAATATTATCTTAATGGACTACTCCTGCTAATAGTAATTACGGAAGAAAAAATTACGACGACTCGCGATTGGTTCTGATTTGTGTAGCGTCGGCAAAACAGTTGTTTGTTTGTCTAATGTGTAATAGAGATCCTCGTGTTTTTAATTTCCATCACTGTGGCTAATTTTTTAGTCAGAAGCCAGTAAATCTGACTCCAGTCTTGCCATGAAGTACCGTGTTACCCCAGTTAATGGGTTGTGGAGGTCTGGTAGGCAGCCGCTCCGCGTAAAATACTGGTATTCAACTAAATCTGGTTTGACTGGAAGCCGATCCCAATATAGTTGGGAAAAGGCTAGGCAGATGATGATGACTGAGGCAAATTTTAGACGAAATTAGCCTCAGTACACAGGAGCTGTTCTTTACTCTCATACTCAGATGAGACGTTAATTGACACGACCTGGGAAAAAAGTGAGCAAGACCAATGACTATACGAGCTTTTGAAGACACGGGGGAGGGGGTATCACACTACCAACTTCACCAAGCTTAATTATTGTAAAAAATCACTTTTAGCGATAAGACTGCCCATTGAAACACTATTAATTTTAATTCATGAATCCCCGACCGGTCTCATAGGACCGCGCTGTTATTGTCTTACTATTGTGTCTCGTTTCGCGGGTATTGATAGGTTAAACTCCTAGTGTAAAATTGAATTTATGGTCTACAATTTATAAACAGTATATTAATCAATCAACTACTAAACTGCGGGTTGGAATAATAATTCTTCATGGAAAACACAATGATGTATAATAGGTATATATAATATAATACTATGTAACAGATATAAGTTATTTTAGCAATTGTTTAGTATAATAAAAAAATAATCTGTAATGTTTTCAGCAGTAAAATATTGTTATAAATACGTCAAATATTAATACTTCATTTTATAATTTTTCATATCGCCACAAGAAAAATAAAAAAGTACCTTATTAATTTCTCCATAAACTATTATAAAACCGCTACAGTTTTTATCATCACAAAACACATTTCCAAAAAAACATTTCATTAAAACTTTAATTTCTCAGCGATACAAAAAATTGTTTTGATTAATTCCCAACAAAAACAATAGCTTGTTTGTCTCACGGTACTAATTTAGATTAGCGTTCGCCATTTTATTTTTCGCGTTTTTTTTTCAAATGCCAAACGTTTCTCTCGAGGGAGCTACTTACCGTGCCCATCCCCAAACGATAATACCGTGAAATGGCTGGTTTCCAATCAGTATTAATTTTTTTCTTTGTACTTTCGCTTTTAAATGCTTGATATTTTAATTTTTAATGTGTTTTTTTTAGTTGTTAGGTTTTTTTTTCGGTTAGAGAGATATTTTAATTTTTATTTGCACTACATTGAGAAAAGATGTTTTTTATATAACATAAACTAGTGCTTGACTTCAATCCCACCTGATGGTAAGCAATGATGCAATCGTTGGTGGTGAAGCGCATTAGTTTATTAAGAGCCTATTCACTCTAGTCTTGAAGATACCCAATTTATAATCGGACGGGAAGACTGCAAATAAATATTTAAAAAAATATTTATTATAAATATTTTGGACTAGCTGCTGCCAGCGACTTTGTCCTCAAGGGTATCATAATCCCGGGAGGAAAAGCATCCTATGAGCTATTCAGCTTTACACGTGTACCAAGTTCTAGCCATTCGAACGTAAAGTAGTAACAAACACACACATACTCAAGATTTTGCCTCTATAATATTAGTTTTTCATACGTGTGAAGGATTAAGAAAAATACACAAATTCATAGACACTTTTGGCTTTATAATATTATGTAAGTGTGATGTAGGAGGCACAAGATTTAATTTATAGTCCGTCTTATGAAAGCGTGACCTGAGAAAAAGAGCAAAAATTTTGCATGTGGTATTACTAACTAGTAGGAGAATTATGTCTTGACACTTCACAATTTTTTTTTGTTTCTTACAATTGCGGCTGAATAATGTTGCCAATTATATGAAAATAAAAACTCCAGGTCGCGCTTTCATTAGACGAACTCTAACAACGATTTTAAGAAGCAAAAGGCAAATTATAATATTCACCTCTTTGTCTAAAAAGTGCGTAGGTAGGTATCGTCGGAAAACTTAATCAAAAAGAGGAAATATTTGATCAAAAAAAATTAAATAAAAAACGGAAAGAATGGCTGACCTCCCAAGTCTATCTCGATCAAAGAGAAACAATTATGAAACATTTTAAAAAACAAACAAATAAAAAAGTATTATAATGGGTAAAACAAAAAAATGTTCGCATTCTTCTTCCATTCCAGTTGAATTTTTTCTTAGGGTGGATTTCACAACCCTTTATGTTTAAAGGGAGACGGAAAGCCAAAACAATACATGAGGTTTTTTTTCTCGAAGATTCATATTTTAGAACGGGAGTCGGCGAAGAAAAGGTTTAAAGTGGCTTCGCTAAAGAATTAGCTATTAGCATTGTAATTTTGTTAATAAAAATTGTAAGCCTGATATTGATATATAGATTTTTTGTTGTGATGATTAAAATCGAACGATATAAGCAAGAAACAAAAAAAAATGCGATCTTTAAAAAAATAGGTACGCTATTTCGATCTACTTCTATTAAGTTCTGTGGCCCAAGCCTATTTTACTCTTATTATCAATAGGAACATAGCTTAGGTACTGTATTTACTGTGTTTCTATTCGTTGACCACTAGAAACACAATTAATACAGTTTGTTGACGAATTTGCGTCAAAATGTGGGATGAAATACTTTTTTTTACCGACTTTATAATATTTCACAACAACTTTCACCTTCGAACTGCCTAGCAAACCCATTTTTTGAATTAAATTTCTTTTTAAATGTATGCCTCTAGCCTGCATACGGAAACATGAATGATCAGTCTAGAAATGGCATAATCGACTGAATTTACTAATGTTATGCCTACATTTGGACGTAGTTAAGCAGAAAGGACTCAATCCACAAAAAGTCACTTTTGAGTTATGGGCGTTTGAAGTTTCAGCTGTAATTTCTCTAAAACAAAGACACATTTGTTTTAAATTTTGCTCCCTAATTAAAATAATAGTTTATATTTTATTTATCAATCAAATATAATCATATATTTTGCAATAGATTTCGAGATATTAACTGAAATGTGGGTTGAGTCCTTACAATTAAACTTAAGTTTGTTAAGACAGGTATTTTTTTTTACTTTCTCAGAATGGACTCAAAACTACCCTTCGACTAGAAAATCTACTAATAAAAAAATAATTATAACGAAAACGATTAAAAAGTTATATATTTATTGTCAATAAACATAAAGCTAGCAAAATCACATAAAAATGCCATGATTTACATACAAAAAAAAGTAGAAATAGCGCATAGATGGTCACGCATATAAGTCCGTCTAATGAAAGCGCGACCAGAGAAAAAGAGTTTATATCCAAAAATTTTGTATGTGTTATTACTAACTAATAGGAGAATCATATTTTGACACCCCACTTTTTTTTAATTTCCTACAATAAAATTACGGCTGAATAATGTTGCCAATTAAATTTTAAAATAAACTCCAGGTCACGCTTTCATTAGACGCACTAGTCCGTCTAATAAAAGTGCGACCTGAGAGAAAGAGGTTAAATCCAAAAATTTTGTATGTGATATTACTAACCAGTAGGACAATCATCTCTTGACACTTCACAATTTTTTTTATTTCCTACAATTGCAGCTAAATAATGCCTATTAAATTGAAAAAAAAACCTCCAGGTCGCGCTCTCATTAGACGCACTCTATTAATTTCTCTCATCCTCGTCGAGTCGAAGTCAAGAGATGGCCCGTATCCATCAACATCCTCGTTGATATTGCAGTCTCTCTTAAGGGTACTGTAAAATGGATGACAGTCTTCAGGTATTAAATTAAATATAGATCTAAGATCTCGGAGCTTAGCTTGAGGGATTTGTTTTCCCTGAGGCCAAAGAACTTCATATTCTTCTTTTGAAGATTGGATTAAAATATCTTTGTTTCTTTTCGACAAATCCAGCTTTTGTATATAACTCTACTCTCTGAAGTCATCGTTATTAGGTAAGGATCTTTTTTTTTCAATAAAATTTGTTTAGTTTTAGCCAGTTCACTTTATCTTTATTCATTGTACATTTTTTGCGATTAACTTTTTTTTTCTATTTTTTTCGTACTTAAAAAATCTTGTTTTCATTTTATTAACGTGAAGAAGAACCTTCCTCCCGAACCGCCTCCAAATCTTGGACTTATTTCCCTTATTTCCCCCGACGAAACCCGCATTGCTCTTCGCCACATGAAGAACCGGAAACGTACGGATAACGTGCCAATTGAAGTGTGGATCCAAACATCATCCGGATAAGTTCACGTACCTTGGATCCGTGTTGCACGAGTCTGGCAACGTGGACGACGATGTCCAAGCACGTATAGGCGCTGCTTGGGCGAAGAGGTGTGAGGTAACAGGCGTTGTATGGGACCGCAAAATGCCTCCGAAGCTCAAGGGGCAGATATATAAATGCATCATACGGCCTCTCCTTCTGTATGGCGCAGACACACCCCGGAGCTTCGCGTCACGGAGATGAAGATGCTGAGGTGGATGAGCGGCGTAACGCGATATGATCGCATAAGCAACTCCTTCATCCGAGATAGTCTCCCCCGTGACGTGGGAGAAAAACTGCAAGAGTGTCATCTGCGATGATAGGGCCACATCATGCGCCGCCCTAGGGAGTACGTTGGAGATGCATGGATATGGCTGTCCTTGAGGCTAGGTCTTGTGGTCACCCTGGCAAGCGCTGGCTGGACGTCGTCAAGTTTGACATGAGAGCCAATGGCGTTACTGGGAAGGATGTTGAAGATCGGGCAAAGTGGAGAAAGTTTAGTAGAAAGGCGGATCCTCGCAATGGCCGGGATTAACGCCAGGTAGAAGAAGAAGAACGTGAAGGGGTTTTTTTCTTTTTGGAGATTTTCATGATGTTTATGTATTCTTCTGCGGTGTAAATTTGCTCGTGAGGCACGAGCCAACTTCTTGGGCTCCTCTTCCGGCTTCTCCTTCAACCCAGACATAGCATCGTCCTTGATCGTTAGGGCCAACATGAATCCCAGCATTTTAAAGCCATAACTGACGTTTATAAAAAAACTATGTTAGTAGGTATACGGGGCAAAGGTAGAGATTTTTCGAGATTGTAGGTAACACATTCAAATTTGGGATCTTGGCACGCGCCAAGTCTTGAGAAATTTGATTACGAAGATCTTCCGCTCTCTTTTGATGAATGAACTAATTTAAACTAAATAAATCAAAACACGCGTTTTACTAGTCAGTGTGCGAAAAAATGGCAGAGTTGCCAGTTTTTTAGAGTTCCACTTATCAACAAAATATTGCCACTGTAAAAATTTCAGGAAAGTAATACTTATAGTTTTATTACATCCATGTCTTTTATTAACAACGCAAACGTAATAACTTTGATTAATTAAATATTACTACTACTTCAACGTATACATAAATATTTTAAGTCGTTTCAATTCAATAATCTTAATGATTTTATCAGTCTAACATCTATTTCTTACTAACGACTCATTCTGCTTGAGTCATTTCTGATAAACCAAAAGGTATATTTTACGACCCAATCGGAACCGACCCAATCTGTTTGAGTCGTTTCAGTTATTTGGTAAAATTATATTTCTAATCAAAACTAATTCCTAGAAAGGATTCAAACTGTTTGAGTTTATTCTGTTTTATCGACCTTAGGAACACATTCATAGCAATCTCATTACTCAAAAACAATTCAAGCGGACTGAGTTAATTCAGCAAATACATTTTGTATGCTCTTCATACATGTGGGTTGAGTCGGAGTAGTGAAAAAACTAGTTTGAATGTACATTTTAAAGCTAGGGTTTTCATTATATGATAGATTCGACCCTCGGGAGTACGATGGCATACTTAACTCAATTTTGGCCAAAGTGTGGATTGAGTCCTTTCTGCTTAACTACGTCCATTTATAAAGCCAAAGTGTAACCCAATAATACGGCGCATAAGCTTTTTTTACCATTTACATAAACACCAAATACGTATTTAAAAACCTAATTACAACAGTAGTAGCCCACCCACTTACCCTACTTACCATTTAAATAATAAAAAAATCCATAAGAAAAGTTCAAGATAATTTTTCAGCAGCGATCCACGCTCCCCGCCTATCTTGACGGGCAGCGCCGCGGGTACGTCGTGTGTTAATTGTTTGTTCTTCATTATTTTCGACTTCAATTGCCCTTTTGTCTCAACCATTCTTTTCACAATTCCGCATTATTTCGAAGGCTTTCTTCCAGTAAACGGTTCAGTTCATTTTTCAGCCTTTTCAGTGGCGAACCGTGCGTCATCATTAACTGAAAACTGAAATTTTGTTTTTTTTTTATTATTTTTCCGTGTCTGCCTTTCTTTTGGCTGTCGATGTGGAAATTTGGCGCGAGGTGAACTGTGTTCCTTTTTTGTCACTTTTTTTTGAGATCATCAGCAATTAAAATTGTTTTGCCGAGTGTAGTGATTGTGTCTACTTTGTTCTCGATATTCTAGGTAAGTCCAATTTTGAATTTTTTTTGTTAGGTAAACAATACCTACCTATATTATAGTTGTTTTTTTCTTTGAGGTGGAAAATTATATAGTGACTTCTCTTGTTTTAGAGCGGAACCGGAGGGTGTATTAGACTTTTACTATAGAAACCACATCTTTGCGTCCTATGACCACGTGTAACCTTTTCAGAAGTCTAGCCATGGCCCCACTTGGCTACGGCCTTGCTGGGTCCCTAAGGCTTTGTTGATATCTTTTTGAGGCGTTGGTGGTACACTACGCGCCGTCACAGATTACTAAATAGTTACTACGTAACAGATACTTCACTCAGTAGAAAAATTACAATACCTACTGCTATAATAGCCTACTACGTCGCGTTGGCAACCACTGCATGCTAAAATGTGCCTTAATGTTCAAGCGTACAGTTGTGATTGCTTCGCACCGCGCGATCCCACAGCAATCGCAGGGCTGCCTCTTTGATAAAATTAAATTAACATGACTTTTTGGGTTTATGTTATTGAGAACTGTGAATGTTCTGACATGTAGTTATAATTTATTTATAATTAAATACAGTTTAAAATTGTATCGTTTATAAAATATTTCTTTTATAAATTACGTCGTACTTTCGTCATTGTCAGGTAAATGGAAAAATGTTAGGTGTTAATCCCTTCTTTTACTTGATTTGCACCCATCTTAAGCAAGCAAGGCATCATAGGTACGCGTACGAACGAACAGCACTATTAAAATTGAACGGCGTGCGCGCGCTTCGCTTGCGAAAACCGCACTGAATTTGATCCGCAAGCGGACCGAGACCGCTCGGCTGGGCGGTAGGCACTTATAGCGCGCAAGTACATGGAGTGACGGAGGCCTGGCGCCGTCGGCGACTCGGGGAAATAAAGGACACAGGTGTGATTTTAGGTAGCAAAAGTCTGACACGCCTTCTTGCTCTACCCTAGAACAAAATGGAAAAACATCTAATGGCTTCATTAGATGTTTTTCCACCCCAAAAAACAGCTTAAAGTTGCATTTTACACGCTTGCAATCATGATGGTACCATTTCTCTATTATTACAGTTAGGTATCTATAATTATATTACCTATACAACTTTCGATTTGTAAGCAAGCCCAAATAAACTAACCACACTTCGTCACAGCACTAAAAAAACTATCGAAACCAAAATGGCGTGTCAAGTTTTAATATCACCTTGTAAACAGTAAAACACACTGGCCATCGCCGTCGTGACTAACAATTTTAGTATAAACCAACTTAAATATCAACATTACAGCACAAAACTTATAAAGGATTTTGAACTGTATTCTTATAGCAATAGGAGTGATTGTGCTTGCCTTTTCGGAGATAAAAACTTCCCCAATATCTTTGTAAATTAAAAAGATACCATCTACCACGTAAGTATATTGTCTGATGGCAGATAAAAAACTTTATACATATAGAGGATTTTTGGAAACACCGCTCCTGTCCCATAATTGGCCCAAAAAGTTTATCTTTTCAAAGAAGTTATGGTCATTTATGGTACAATATTGTCTCAGTAGACTCGTAAGGTACGTTTTCGGGCAGTTTCCTTTAAGTTATGGGTTCGTGACGTTTGAAATAACATATTTGTGTTTATATTGCCATGAGAATGTTGTAATTAGTGACTCACGGTTGAATTGGTTTCTGTATTACGTCAGGGCTTTTTAATTCTTTGGTAGTCAAAAGCTGTTAAGATTATGAGATATTTCTGTATTAGAATATTGTTACAATTTGGTTACCGACTGGCCGAATGGTTGTCTATTTGACTCGATTTAGATCTGCTGCTGAAATAAACGAACTTTCATTATTTTAGAGAAAAAAAACTTGCATGAAAAATGAAACAAAGATTAGTTTTTCATGCAAGTAATGATTATTTAACATCATCATTATTATTTTAACTGAAATCTCAATTATGTCAATGTAAAGTCTTAAAATTATATTCAGCATATTTTGTAATTAAGCTCAATAGATCATCGATATAACTAATATTCTATAATATGATAGCTTCTAAAACTTCAACAACAAATTCTTCAATATTTCAACGAGAAAATTTCGCAAAAATAACAGTAGATTATATATTTTTATTCTGTCCGTTTGGATTACCCCATAACAGGAAAAAGTGATCGACGAATATGGCGTCTGCTGTCTTCAGAGTATCTTGTTTCCTTATTTATTTAGTATTCCAGATCTGTTTTGACCTCAGTATTACTTGATGACAAGTCTTGATGTCAAATGAGATGTAACTGATATTTTGGGCTTTACCTACATTTTTGTATTAGCTGCCAAAGCGAGGTAAACTCTTTCCCTTGTGTTTTCCCAACTTACTTTGAGTCAGCTTCCATCCAGTCTAACCGGGTAAGGTCTAATAGCTTGGTTTTACATGGACCGACTGTGTATCAGACCTCCAGAATCCAATAACTAGGCGACAAGATACTCCGTGGATAGACTGATGGTCAGACTTTCTGGCGTCTGATTACCTGTAACGATATATATATGCGTTATAACTGGGACCACGGCTGTACTTACTTTCCGAGGTACAGCGTACTAATAATGTCCGAAATACACTTCTCTTCTCACTTCGAGTTTTTATAAGTGCCCATGTAGGCCTATGTAAAATAAAAACATTTTTTATTTTATTATTTTAATAAACTTAGAAATTAAGTACATATGGATTGAAAATTTCACATAGGTACTTGCCTGGTTTCGACACCGCGTTGCTGGGTTACTGCTCCTTTTAATTTTATTCATTATTATTTCATCATCATGGTTTCTATTGATGTAAGTATTCGATTTTAAATATTTTCTTACTTCAAACAACGCTAAATTTTTTTTCAAAACCAATTTCAACAACAATTAGTCACCTTAAGGTACTGATAGCATTTTCTTCTCATCTTCCTTTTCCAACTTAAGATTTCCGGCTTCTAGTGCTGCAAAACAAGAAAAAAACAACATAAAAAAATTAAAACCTTTAATCTTTTAATATACATATCTTACGCTTTGCGGACCCCTAAACCCAAAACCGATATATCAGAAAGAATCGAAGGTGCCACATAAACAAAGGCTTTATGTAACCCAATCCGATTCGGGAGCCTCGGTTAAAGTAAGACATAAATAAAGAAGTTATGAGTTTGTAAGGCGAGGCGATACGGTGTCTCTGTTCACACTGCTGTAGCTAAGTGTGAATCGGCTCTTGGAGATATTTCTTTGTTTTGGACTTGCAATTGGTTCTTAGAATTCGATACGTGATTAATCGTGACTTTCGTCTTCATTTCTTATTTTTTATTTCGATTATATTGAATGTTTTGTTTGTCAGAAGAGCACGAGCTAATTCAGTAAGTCTCTTTTGCGCTTTGGTTAATCCCATATCCACAGGAGAACCAAGGTCATAGATATAACCTGAAGAATCGCTAAACTTAAGTGGTAATGGGTAGGGCACATTGCTCGTAGAACGGATAGTCAATGGCGCCAAAAGGTTCTTGACTAGCGGCCGCGTACCGGCAGACGCAGCGTATGGAGACCTCCCACAAGGTGGACCGATGACTTGGTGAGAGTCAATGAGAGAGATGCGATGGATGCGAGACACACAAGACCGTTCATTGTGGCGACGCTTGGGGGTGACCTATGTCCAATTGTGGAGGTTCTTAAATTAAACACCTTTTTTATGGTTTCCAGTCTTTACCATCTTCAGCTATATCACGTGAGCCAACTTCATCTCCTACTGCCTTCTCTTCACACAGTTTTGCTCATTCAATTTCCGTACCACAAGATTTCAAGACTTACATAAATTAAACGAGATGACAAAACAAATCTCAGCCATATACTTTCTAAGCCCGATCTTCCATTTCCCATATCTTGTTGTTTCATATGCACACACGCACGTGATGTCTATCAGCAAGATGAAAGGTGACCGAGCAGCGAATGAATGCCGTGAATGCTAAACACAGTACTCGTTTTGTCTATTAATATTACCCGACTGTTACAATGACCATATCTAGAAGGTTTTGGATGTCGCAATTTGGTTTCGGATTTTAATTTTTTGGGTGATTTTTGGTTTCATTGTGTGGGGAAACCACGTTTGTTTCGTTGTGAATAAAATCTGAAATATTATATTCTGTATTTATGAGCTGTTGGATTAGACTGCTTTCATCAAAGTAATAGATTTCTAGGGTTCATCTATAATCTACATATAAAAGAAGAAACTGACTGATAAACATATCAACGCACAGCCAAAATTACTAGGCCTAGGAGTGTGAAATTTTGCACATGGTTTAGTTTTAAGACGTAGGCAAACAGTAAGAGAGAATTTTCTTTAAGTCACTTAAGGGGATGAAACGGGGGTCCTGTATGGAGAAATCTACTTTCAGGCGGGCAAAGCTGCTGGCAGAAGCTAGTTGTTGAATAAAAGTCAATAGCAATGCCAAAGACATGAGATTCTTTCCATTTAATTTCCTTGATACAGTGACTTATCCTGGTCTTTTCAGGTTTTAAGTATAATAAAAATTTTATCGGCTTTAACAGAACTTTCTTCAAATCACGCCATCATCGCTTCTTTTCCTTGTCCAGATGATTCATTTTAACCACAATTTTAACCGTCCTACCGGTTAATTTCTTTACTCAGAAGTCAGAATCAATGTTTTTTATAACTTAATTTTCATACCCTTTAAATTCTTTACTCTCATCAGAGATAACAAAGAACAATTATGCATAAAATCTTGCAGCCACAATGACTAGCTTGTCCACAAATCCACCGCGGTTATCTCCGGCATCTTATAGCGAAATATTAAACGTCGCCGCGTGCGCAACTTATTGATATTCTTTGCGACCGCTAATAAAATGGTGGTGAACATGACTTGTTAATTCTGTACCGATTTAAGATGGATGTCGTTTGGTTTGTATTATTTGTTGATTAATTGTTCGAAGGATTTTGTTTTCTTTTTCATCTCTTCTTTCTTGTTGTTGAGTCATTATCATCATCTATCTAGTCTTTTTCCCAATTATATTGGGGTCGGCTTTCAGTCAAGCTGGATTTAGCTGAATACCAGTACTTTACGAGGAGCGGCTGACTACCAGACTTCCACAACCCATTCTTGTTGTTGAGTAAGGTTTCTTTTTCTTCTTGCTGCCGTTGTCCCATATTATTTGGGGTCAGTGCAACATGTTTTTTTTCTTCCATTCTCTTGTTTAGTAAACTACGAGTAGGTTACTTTAATTTTCTTACATTGTTTTGATTTGTTCTACTGTTTTTTCAGTAAACTATCAAAGTAATATCGTCTTCTATACTCTTAATTATAAAATCTATTACATTAGGTATAGTAGTATAAACAGTGTCTGCACAATGTCTATCTATATCAATCAGAATGAATTTCCTTACAAGTTTTATATCCGTAATAAATTCTAGAATCTTCATCACAACGACATAATGTTGCCGATAACTTCCTCCAACCTTTCATTCTCATAATGAAGCATTTGCATCTAAAATTCTCGATACTGAGAATCAATATCATCGAATACAATACTGATCATGCTTATAGAGCCTTAACTGTTAAGTTTTAAGGTGTTAATTCCCTTGGCAATGATTACAGGTGAAAAGGCACAGGTCCATGAGACATTAGCATGCAGGCGGCAATCGCAACCCGATATGACAAGCCCGTGTTAGTGCTTTATGATTTTAGATTTTTCTGTTAAACGTCAAACTCGCCGCTGCGTGCGTTTACGTGGCTTTGGAAGAGATTAGACTTGGCAAGGTAATTTTGGAATAGTAAAAAAAACTTATTTTTATCATAGTACTTTTATTTCTATGGTCAGACAAAGTATCACTAGTATTTAGCAGTTGATTCGAAGTTCGATTTTATGTATAGATGAGTTACTAATGGAGTATTAAACGAATATTTTTAGTTTGTGCATTTGTAAGAACAAATGTGATTTCTTTATTTTATTTTTTTAATATTTATTTAATTCTCGGTACATTACAGTCACCAGGTCAAACAATAATAACGGTTGTTTATTTTTAATGATATGAACCCCAGATGGGGTTACTTAAGGCTTTTTTTTATTTAAGACCGTTTTCACATTTTCCGATCCGATATCGGTATCGGACGCCGATACGATATCGGGGTAAGGTAAATGTATGAGATATGTACCTGTCTTTCATATTGTCCGACCCGATATCGGATATCGGAGCACAGCATTTCATACAGTTTACTTACCCCGATATCGTATCGGCGTCCGATACCGATATCGGATCGGATAATGTGAAAACGGTCTTAGGCTGATGCCAGGCTTGCGGAATTATTTTAAAGATAACCGTGGCCTTAGTTAACGGTAACTTAAGGAACACGAGTGGGTCTAAAACTCTCACTCCACCCACATAGGAAAACTTATTTCATAACATTAGAAAAATATATTTGCAAACCCGATCGATTTATGAGTACAGAGACACAGTCGGAACCACATTAGCTTTTAATTCATTTTCAACACCACCAGTATCTTCTCTTCTACCATCTCCAACGACCCACCTCTCTCCATTCCGAACTCTATCACCTCACGATCCCACATCGTTGTCAGTGTACGTATTCATTGTTTTTATATTATTTATACTGTTTTGGTCCCTCTGTACAAATTAAGACATGAGATAGGCACGGTGCGTGCTGTGCGCATTGCTTTATGATCGGCGATGGTACAACTTTATTGCATTCGTTTTGCGAGCCAGTGTCGTTGTGGTGTTGTGTTTCTTCAGGGTACGCGTTTGATTGTTCTTTTTTGTTATTGGCTGTGAGATTTTTGTGATTGTGTTTATTGATTTTTCTATTGTTGGTTTGATTTTAATTGAATTGTTCTTTTTTAATGTGGCTTTTCGATTCTTGTTTTTTGTGTTTTGTCAGAGTACTTACATAGGTAAGTACTCTGACAAAACACTTTATTCGTATTTACCTCATCATCATCATCTGCCTAGCCTTTTCCCAACTATATTGGGGTCGGCTTCCAGTCAAGCCGGATTTAGCTGAATACCAGTATTTTACGAGGAGCGGCTGCCTACCAGACCTCCACAACTCATTAACTGGGGTAACACGGTACTTCATGGCAAGACTGGAGTCAGATTTACTGGCTTCTGACTATCCGTAACGACTGCCAAAGATCTACAAATGACAGCTGGGACCTACGGCTTAATGTGCTTTCCGAGGCACGGAGGAAACTTGTTATGTTAAGATGGTCACCCATCCACAGACCAACCTAGGCAAGCGTTGCTTAACCTTGAAGATCGACCTATGCGGCTGTTATTATCTAGCCACGAGCTCCTCTTCGTATTTACCTATATATCATTATATTTTTCGACAATTAAACGCCATTCTTGTCAAGGAGTATCGTGTTGACTAGTAGGGTTGTGAAGATTAGGTAAATAGTCATTGCATGTAAAATAATCAATTACATTCGGTTGGACTCGAAGCCTATTTTTCACATAGCAGACGTGGACGTGGCAGATTGATAATTTTTATTTTCATTCTTTATTATTATTTCATTTGACCACTATCTCACATGACGACAATCTTCTCGGTTTGCTTTTTTTAATTTGTCAGATCTATCCCAAAGGTGAATATACAATTGGAACGACATTTGAGATTCCGTGATACCTATCTTTGATTTATAACTACGAACCAGACTTGATACAATCATTTTTTAATTACCATGAATGCTAGAATCTGATAATAAATGCAGCTACTGAGAACCAGATTGATCAGGAATCTGCAATTAATTGCAGCAACTAATATTAATTACGTCAAAGTAGAAGTGTTAGCAACTTAAGGAAACTCTAAATCTATCAAGTTGGAATTCAAAAACATTATTTTCTAACGAAAGATGGATTTTACTTTCTAGGAAACATGAGTGATTAGCAAATAGACCATTTCTAGCTTTAGAATTTATATGTCCAAATTCTTGGTACAGTCTTCAAGTTTACTAAATAAGGACTAATTAAAATTTCATTGAGGAATTACGATGGGGGCGGTTGTATTTATAATATTCATTTAGGAGTGGGATACACGCTACTGTGCACAAACTGTTTTGATTATGAGATTGTCTGAAGATAAGTTCTTGTTTGTGATGTCAACTCAATAGAGAACCAATTACGAATTACTGGCTGTTGCCAGCGGCTTTACTCACATGATAGTAGAAAATTATTCTGAGAGAACATACTTCCAGGATAAAAAGTCAAGTAAAAGTATCAAGTTTCATCGAAATCCATTCAGCAGTTTTTAGTAGTAGTTTTTGACGTGACAACGTCTTAAATTAGGTTGCGGCTGGGAGTCACTTATGAAAAAGTGTAACGCTCGGTAACGTTACGATGAGTCACCGAACGAGAGAGAGGCCCGCCGAATGCCTTGCGTCTCTCTCCCACTCAACTATGATCGGTCTGCCGCGCGCGCAGCACTAGAGAATTTTAGTAAACAAAATATATTTCTATAGTTAAAATTTGTGCAATTCTTATTTTGGTTTGTTCTTCGTTCGTCCCGAATTTTTGTCCCACATTCCAAAAAATTCCTCGTTTGTCCCACATCACTTTTGAAGTGGTGTTTCGTCCCACATTCCAAGTTTTTTAAAAGTACAGTCAACAAAAACACGTAAGTATTTATTTGTAATTCTTCATCATCTCTCTTTATTTGTAATTCTCATTTCCCAACTATATTGGGGTCGGCTTCCAGTCAAGCCGAATTTAGTAAAAAAAAAAATTTAGTTGAATACAAGTATTTTACGAGGAGCGGCTGCCTACCAGGCCTCCACAACAAACAAAGTACGCAATAAATAAAAAAGGGATTGACCATTAGGGAAGATAAACTCTTCTACACAGATTCCAGTGATGACAGTCGTACTACTTGACTCAAATTCGCCATCTTAATAAACATGGTTCTTAAACTGAAATATTAACCATCTAAATTAATTGAATTATGACAATACGGAACTATTATTTGAATTCACTGCGTAAAAAATCACCAGATACTATTCGACGCAACATACACTCCTTTACACGTATATACGTACGCATATATACAAACATACATACACGTCCATTCATACACTTCCATACATACACTTCGGTATCATTGCGACCAACATATATTCAATTTTTTTTTGCTAACTTCTAATATAAAATTACAGATGAAATATTTAATGTATACCTCCGCTACCCGAGAGAGGAGCGATTCGAGATCTTTATTTCTATACTAATATTATTAAAAGCAAAGATTTGAATTTTGTTAAAAAAAAACAAATGATTAAAATGTAATAAAACATAAAAGTACAAGACCGGTTTAAAAAATGCTTCCACCACTAGATAGCTAGGTAAATATTTGTTATTATCACACGGGCGAAGCTGCTGGTAAAAGCTATAGTAATAATAAAATGGTTAGATATCCGTTTTGTTGACTGTACAAAAACGTAAATTAAGCCTATACAAAAAAAATATGGGACAGATAAGGAATATGAACTGGGTCGAATCGAGAACAAAATAATTAAAATAATAGTTTGGGACTAACGAAGCATATGGGTTGGGACAAACCAGGAATTTTGTATGTGGGACAGAACGCAGTGAGACGAACGAAGAACAAACCCTTATTTTCATTCAATTCCTTGTTCCTATTGTGCAATTTAATTATATTCATATCAATAAATATTCTACCGAGAAAAAGACGTTGTCACGTAAAATCTTCGCCCGTGAAAACGACTTTACAGGCAACCATTTTTTTTTTATAGTATTAGTAGCATTATTAGCTGTTGCCAGCAACTTTGCCCACATGAAAGTAGAAAATTGTCCCAAGAAAACATATCTACTGCCAAAATAGGAAGTATTCTAGGACATGGTCATTTGGTCAACGTGTGTATCAGTTTTCATTCAAATCCATTCAGTCGTTCAAGTCTGAAGAAGTAACAACCATACTCATACACACAAGCATACTTACAAAGTATCACCCTTATAATATTACTATGATATAACTTCGCTGCAATAGTGTACAGTCAACTACACAGGTAACAATTTGTCATTGACAGCTTCTTAACCCAGCTTTCCGTCCTTCCAACGAGTTAGTATTTAGTGACGTGGTGAGGGTCGCGGGAATCCGATGGATGAATCCGAGACGCATAGAAACGGTCGCTGTGGCGACGCTTGGGGGAGGCCTATGTCCAGCAATGGAAGTCTTTCCACTGAGATGATGATTACGATGATGACAGTGAATAATGGTCAAAACATAGGTCATAATAAACACAAGAACAAAGTGTACTCACATTAGTAGAGACAGTAAGAAAAGTGCTATTGGACACATTCTTAGTTAAGACCATTTATTAGTTTAGGATATAATTAAATTACTTATAAGTCTATACACTAGACTTGATTGTAATAAAATTAGGGTCTATTCTCTGTATGTTCTTGTGTGGTGTACTCTAAGATTAGGAAAAAAAGCTTATTCATGTTACAACATTTCGGTTGTAACATGAATAAGCTTATTTTTTTACATTTTAGTTAGTATTCGATTTTAGTGCAATTGTTGTTATGAGTAATATGAAAGAAAAGAGAGTTAGTGATAGTGTAGCGGATGACTAGGCCTGAATGGAAGAAAAAAAAACCTATTTTGCCAACTCCAAATAATATGAGACAAGGGCAGAAAGAAGAAGAAGAAAAAATTGGTATGACTGATGTTCGATTGAGTTTACATGATTTTGGTGCAACTATAGTTGACGCAAAAAAATGCAAATTTTACAACGACATACTTATTAGTACAAATGGAAATTTCTGCAACCAAGATCATGCGTGTAACCAGACCTTTATAAATAAATATCTTGGATATCAAGAGCTGTTAATTGGACGCTCAAAACACAATTCAGTGGTTTATAATTAGAGTTCCCTTTAAGAATACCGCGTGGCCTTTTTGGAATGTGTCCAGAGACACTACTATGATTGTTGATAGTATTTGGAGAATAAAGTCTGCTATTTATTTACTTTTGGTATTGTTTATTGAATTAAATCACGCTGTATTTACTTCTCGTCAATGTTGAAAATTCAGTTTTAAAATCGATCGATGTAACATAGCCATTTTAGTGATTAAAAAATCTATTACAATCCTTCTTTCTTTATACGTCTCAGGACCCTGTAGTCCACGACCTTTAAAAGACGTACGAGAGGCCAAAAATAACTCGCCGCAGCTCTTTAGACATCAATTTGACGATTACATATCCCTTTATAGCACTATGCAAGTGCAGCCATGGTAGTACAACTCTTCTGGTTGATGGGAAACTGTTAGGACACTTAAAAAACTAAGGTACAGAACTATAGTTTTGGGAGGCCTTAGGGGACTGGTTGCAAGAACTATGCTAAGACTAGAAGCTCCTGCTTGAATAATTTTATGAATACTCATCAATAATTACAAAATCATTACTCATGATGTGATAAGTGTCACATGAGCATCGAGTTCGCAACCCATAGTAGCGTCCGCTCCATCATTACGACTATCATATTGGTTGTTTATAATGATAGAGATCCGCTAATCCAACCGGACAGTCTCTTTGTCCGACCGTCCGGCTTTTGATCTTAAAATTACCACCCAAGATGTAAGTGTTTATTTGATTTGTATTTGTCAAGGGTCTTCATTTAATTGGATTCTAAATAAGAAGATGCATCATCGTTAGTATTTGCTGTAGTATCTAATTAGTTATTAAGTGGTATTGGTTCGTTAGTCTGTGCATATTAATAACTCTTTCACTCTGGGCGTCAACAGTCGCAGGGTACTTGC
Source organism: Mythimna separata (assembly GCA_030763345.1). Taxonomy (NCBI): domain Eukaryota; kingdom Metazoa; phylum Arthropoda; class Insecta; order Lepidoptera; family Noctuidae; genus Mythimna; species Mythimna separata. The sequence goes on along the minus strand of CM061189.1, from coordinate 18,475,871 downwards.
CGGCTACCCGTAGGCTCCAGTATGTAGACGACGAGCAGTCTAACCGTGCAGTAAGAAGCCAGGTTGAGTCCATGACATTGATGGCGACAAGTGTTTGACGCGCGTCAAAGCCCGCTAGGGCTACAGGGAATGATTGAAAGAGATGTCAGAAAAACCGTAATGGCCTTGTAGAGCCGATACCCTCTAGAGCAATGGAGTATTTTGAAGAGTTTCCTCCCAAGTTTCTGTGGCGCAACTGAAGAATACTTTCTTGCTTAACTTTAGAGTGAGAGACTTCATAATTGTAAGAGCGTTTTCACATTATCCGATACGATATCGGTGTCGGAAGCCGATACGATATCGGAGTAAGTAAAATGTATGAAAAGCCGTGCTCCGATATCCGATATCGGGCCGGACAATATGAAAGACAGGTACATAATATATTTCATACATTTTACTTACCCCGATATCGTATCGGCGTCCGATACCGATATCGGATCGGAAAATGTGAAAACGGTCTAACGGTTTCCCGTACCAAAAAAAACCCCAATTTTTAATCTAATTTGTCGACAATTCATAGGCTGTGCAAGTGTGCAGTGTAGATACATCAGTCATTTTGGTTCCGGAACGCAATTAAGTGGTTACAATATTAAAGGCTGAAAATCAAAAATATTTGGCAGTAAGACATAAAAAGAAAGAATCAAATTGAAACAAAATGACACAATAACCGACCACAAGCGTAGTAGCAATGCAATTGTGTATATTAGCGACAGTAGTGTACTGCGATAATTGTGTTGCACACATTAAAATTAACATCGGGATCACAGCTTGCAAATATTCTGTCCAACATTGCTATTTACATAAGAAGAACGGTTATAAACTGTTACAGATGTAAAAATACGTCTTTTTTCTATGAGGATAGGAAGGACCTATGAGCAGCTGGAACTAAGCGGTAACGACCCAGACTTACCTGTAGTGTAGTTGACGTACTGGTCGTGGGTTTAAATCCAACCAGTCGCATTACTATAAGTACATTATAGATCACCATTACTCTGAAAATCGTGAAGGAAAATATCGCTTTGAAACCGGCAAACCCTTGAAGTTATGTGACAATAGACTCTAGGCCCGCGTGGTGGATTATGGCCTGTTTCTTCTTCTAGAGTGGATGTCCAGCTATGGAACGGATATCAGCGCTGTTCGAAAGAGACTCAATGACTTCTCCTTAGGGAGGGCATTTCAGACTTTTACTGACTAAAGCCATGCATGTTCGTCTTATTCGCCTAGCGTTCCAGGACCCCAGGATTCTCTTTCGGAAGTTACCCAGGGCCCTTGTAGGCTTCGCCCCTGCTGGGCTCATACGGTTTTGCTGACATATCTTTGAAGCGGGCATGGACTACGGTACATTGGCGAATAAGGCTGGGTCCGGACGGTTACCAGACGAGCAGACGGCGAGCTACTCACTGCTCGTTGTCCGCAGACTACTCTCCGCTTTCACCTAGAGGTACTAAGCTATCATCACTCCCCATTTTTATTTTACCTCACAAAATTAATTACCAAAGAAATGAACGACATCAGCTAATAGATTAACATCGTTTTATGAACACACTGCTCCTATTTGCGAGATGCACGTAATAATAACGTACGATACGTCGCGGCAACATTGTGACTCATATCACACTGACAAGGTTATTGGAACTGCTCCAACGAGGAGCTAGGGTTGTGGTGCGTTGATGTGTAACAGGCAAATGTTGTATACAGATTCGAGTGAATGATGGGAGGCATTTAAAATTGATTTTATTAATAGGCCTTTTTTATTGTTGGTCTGCACACGAATCAAAATACTAACACATCCATAAAATTAAATTAATTGTAAATTGTCTGTGCCTGTAATGTTGGCGGTCCTAAACAATAAATAAATATACATCCAAGTCGTCCCGCTTTTTCCTTTTTGGTCTCCTGCTACCCCATCGTGCGATTTCAGGTCACCAACTTAGTGTTTTACCGGCCCATCACTCGATCAGCATCTGGTAGATATGTCGAGATCAGACCCACTTGAGCTGAGCAATCTTTTGAGCCATGCCAATAATCTGCGTTTTGGAGTGTTATGTGTTTTAGTCAGTAAAAATCTGACACTTCTTCTTTTCTTATTACCTATGCATAGGCCCGCGTTTGACCACTATCCCTCCTGACCGCAAGCAATGATCTCCTTCTCACTCCATACTCACTGACAATCCATGGCACTCTATTTAGCGCGGAAAGCGTGATTAAGAATGACCGAAAAAAAAAACAATGGAGATTTAAATGGAAATACTGTGTGCAGCACTAGTTAGTTATAAAAAAAATTTGCTCAATAAAATAAGAAATTTTAGTATATTTCGGGCGTTGCTATCTTCAAAACACACAAACTTTTGTTCACTGAAATTCCCATTTGTACTTGCACTAAATCCGCTGTATCATCAGTGTGTTCAAGGTCTTACAATATAATAATAATATTGTAATGAAGACGTGTCCGTACATTGAATAGTCTAAGAATCCGAGATTTATATCCAAATTGTTAGGTGTAAGTGAAAAGTACTATATTTATTGTTATTTTTTGTGATATCTGCAAGTTAAATGACAAATAGGTCATTCTCCTATTCCAAAACTTTGTGATTTAGAAAAAACAAATTGTAATGTGTTATATTGATGCTGCAGAAGTTATTTAAATAAGCACTAGCACTAGTTTATAACGACTAAAAAAAAAAAAAAAAGTTTTTTATTTGGTTTTAGATGTTAAGTAGTGTCTGAGTTATCTGCCATGATAGTATCATCAAACGTTTTTTTTATTTATTTATGAAAAGTATTCAGGTTTTATAACCGTTGCGATTAGACATCGTCACATCTTATCATTTAAAATTGTATTGTATTTGTTATTTATTTTTATAATATAATTTTCAAATCAATTATGAAGCAAATATAGCCAACTTTCGGGTGGTAGTCCCAAAACTTACGTTTTTTTTTTTGCAAAACTAACAAACAACTAATAAACTTATGTTTTGGGTGATCATGCAAACGTTGGCTAGGAGAAAATACACAAATAATTAAGTCCTTAGTAATAATATAGAGAAGACTTTAGCACAATAATTGTAACTGGTAATCAAAAGGGCCCTTTAATAATAATATTAAGCATAATGAGTTTTTGGTTTTCCCCCATTCGGTAAGCCTTCTCGAGTTCGAGCATGTCATAAGTCTTCAAATAGTTGATTCTAGGATAGTGTCTGATTCGTCACGATGTTTTTTTTCACCGAATGATTTATTTATTTATACGTACCTACTTTATTGTACACCTAGATTACAATAGGAAACCTTTAAAAAAATCAAACGATTGATGGCCTTATCGCACTTGACTTGATTTTTTCCAGGCAACAGTTTTAAGAGCAGTGGTGATAAAACAAATCCACATCCTTCTACAACTCGTAAGTCAAGACCATTATAGATGTGATGGACACTCTACCAACGATTGACAACACTATAAAACCAGTAATAAATATACCTGATATTCAAGAAAACCCAGTAGCAAATCTAGTATATTGCAATGCACCCGTTTTATTATTATTGCGAATAAATTGTTTTCATCTCATTGTAGGTCAGCAAGCGTTTAATTTAATTAGCTTTAGGCTTCAGACGAATGCTACGATTATTTTGTCGCAAGATCGTAAACGATTTTTGCGATGGCGAAAGAATTTGAATCACGATTTCTAGAGTCTTGCGATAGTTGTTAGATTGTTATAATTTGTGGTGGTGTTTTTTTGATAGTCTTACTAAGTAAAGCATTCGCATTTTTTTGTAAGTAGTGTTATCAAGTAAGTGTCATTTGAAAAGACTGGAAGACTACGCTCATCACTACGATCATCTACTGTAGTACATAGTACATAGTATATATAGGTCCGGACTAAGCGCTTCGCTTCGTCGTTTCTACCGCGCACATCGAAGGACCGGAATAGTTTGCCTGCTGCGGTCTTCCCGTCCAATTATAATTTGGGTGTCTTCAAGGCTAGAGTGAATAGGCTCTTAATAAACTAGTGCGCCTCACCATCTAAGATTGCATCACTGCTTACCATCAGGTGGGATCGCAGTCAAGCACTAGCTTATACAATTAAAAAAAAAAAAAAAGTCCTCAAGTGTAGCCATAATAACCAGTCCTGTGCGTCTTGTATCTGAGTTTTCCAACCTTCATTAGGTCCTCGGTCTTCCTTCCCATCAGACTATCCTAACGAGGTTGCAATGGTATTATTCTATTGATCAGCCAGCAAAATAATTATCGTTTCTCAAGCCAGGAAACACCACAGTGTGTTACATAATTTTCCACCGTAACTTGAGAAGTTAATAGAATAGAATAAACTTTATTGTACACCAAAAAGTAACAGTACAGTTTATACAATAACTAAAATCTTCTTCTTCTTTCTTCTTCTTTATCTTAATATTTGTTTTTGATGTGGGAAATCATCCAATGACTGCTCGATCGCTTGAATGTGGAGTAAAAGACTCACTTGTGTCCTTAAGCTGTTGCCTTTTGCGGTTCAGAGGCACAGAAACTCTTTATAAAAATCCCGCAGCGCTGGTAGTTGAGGCCCCTAAGATCACTCTCAGAATATTCTTGCTATGCTCAAAGCGGGACATATAAATAAATCAAAAAATAGTCGTCAGTATGTCGCAATCCTTACGTGTTTACTCGGATTAAAGCGAATTCTTTATGTATTTATGTTCTGCTGAAAATGATTCCCTGTATCATGCACTAGATTTACATCTAGGTGAGCCACTGTAGGTGGGAATTAAATAATCTGACAGACTTCTACAGAGTTATTTTGTATTATTTATTTAGGGCGCAGCTCTTCATTATTTTGTTACATTAAATTAATTTACAGAAGACCTGTTGTAATAATGCGTTAACCAGTTGTCTCATTATTTTCTTTGTAGGTTATTATTTTTTTATAATATACTAGTGGTCTCGGCAGACGTTGTTTTGTCCGAAAACTGGGTGTAAATATAAAATATCTATTAGTACCATATCTAATAAAGTATTAAGTATATATATAAATTTTATTAGATTTCTCGAACAAAACGAAAACCCTCAATAAAATATTTCTCTAAATAATATTTTCTTTTTTTTTATGCACCTACTGTGGTGTGTACTGTGTTTTTTTTTATGTACACACTCTCTCAGGATATTAACTTCAAGTCACACCAAACAGTGTAGTCCTTTTTATCTCATCTGCATTAAATCCACTTATATGCAACTACTAAGAGCTCGTGGCTAGATAATAACAGCCGCACAGGTCGATCTTTAAGGTTAAGCAACGCTTGCCAAGGTTGTATGGTCTTAACATACCGAGTTTCCTTCGTGCCTCGGAAAGCACGTTAAGTCGTAGGTCCCGGCTGTCATTTGTAGATCTTTGGCAGTCGTTACGGATAGTCCGAAGCCAGTAAATCTGACTCCAGTCATGCCATGAAGTACTGTGTTACCCCAGTTAATGGGTTGTGGAGGTCTAGTATGCAGCCGCTCCTCGTAAAATACTAGTATTCAGCTAAATCCGGCTTGACTGGAAGCCGACCCCAATATAGTTGGGAAAAGGCTAGGTGGATGATGATGCAACTACTCTACAGCTGTAGGGTATAGGTGGTCTATCAACTGAACTCACTTTATACATTCATATGTAAAGCCCTTGCTTGCTCAATGTCAAAACATCAACATAAAAGGTACTATTAATACACGCTCGAATTTGGTTTGATGGACCAAATCTGCCGACCAAATTCGCTCTCGCAACAGTCGACCAAATCAGACAGTTGCTATGCTTACTTCCGACGCTAAATGCACAGCGCACACTGTCCGCTAGCGGATGGACTCAAATAAAAATATGGTCGCTGGTCTTGCAAAGTAGACCTGGTAAGGGTTGCATTTCAGACTAAAGATGTCCATTGCTGGACATAGGCGACCAAGCGTCACCGCAACAACCGGTCCTGTGCGTCTCGCATCCATCGGATTCCCGCAACCCTCGTTAGGTCATCGGTCCACCTTATGGGAAGCCTTCCAACGCTGCGGGTGTCTGATGGATACGAAACACACAGGACCGTTCATTGTGGCGACACTTGGTGGAGACCTATGTCCAACAGTAAACGTCTTTCGATTGAAATAATTTCGGACTCCTTTGGTTCGGTGAACCAAATCCATGGTCCAATCGTACTAAATTCGAGCGTGTGTTAATAATATTCTTAGTAAACATTATAACGAACGTTTTACAAATAACCTAATATCCTCATTATCGATGGCTCATTTACTACAAACCTATGCGCGTTCAGGTATAACTAACGGACCAGTTAATGTATTTTAAACGGAATCCAATGACAGGCAGAGATGACTTCCCTGAGTTTTATTTGTATATTTCTGTGGGTGTATGTGTTACAAATAATGCGGTGTGTAGATGCTGGAGAGACCCCTACTTCAGTAAGTTGTTAAATAAATTAATATTACATTAAGTTTCATACGCCCGTTTTCAATAACCTACCGCAGTTCATAGATAGATAGCTATCCCCGTTAACCAGTAAAATTCCATCTATCCATCCACAGCTTTGGTAGGAAATGCTCTCCGTCGGTCGGTAGGTTATAGGAAAGCAAGTAAGGGCAAAAGGATAGATTTGTTTATCTTTAGTAGCTGCAACTGTAGATAGATAGCTTATTGAAAACGGGCGTTAGTAGTCTTGAGTTGAGCTACTCGAATACAAACATTTGCTTGCACTGACTGAACAGGTCCACTCAAATATGTGGGGTTCTTTCTTCAAAAGATCATGATAGGCACCAATCTGCATGATTTTCATATGATTTGATCATTAAATTTTTGCGGTATAGACTTTAAAAGAAACTGACCCCTGAGTTTGCTTCGGTGTTTCTTCTAAAGGTAGTCAGCTGGGAAACACCGGAATCAGTTTAAATTAAAAGTAAAATAAGACAAGGCTAAGAAGACGATGATGAACTTAATTCCAATGCACAAAACAAATCTATTGCTTGTCTACTTTCGAATTTTGGTTTGAATACATTATCACTTTGTCTGTCTCGACCTACAAATTGAAAAAACCACTCGACCATTTTTTAGGGGCCTTTCAAAATATCGATAGCCAGCATCGAAGACTGCACTAATCCATCCAAGCCTTACATGAAGAATCCTCCGGTTACCTTCCAATCATATACAAACAACAGTACCTTGAGTGGAAATATTACATTCTTGAGAGATACGAGATATATGAAGGTAAGATCTATCATTATTAGCACTAGACATAATGTTGCAGGCTCCTCAGAATAATTCAAGTAGACTTTAGAGAATGCTGTGTTCATAACAATTAAGGTAGGCTTAGAATGTTATGATGTTTTTTGGAGTAGTAGAATCATCAAATAACTTCTCTCTCCGGTGGAAGCGGAGTAGGTAATGGCAGCCTAATACTGACTAAAACTCACTTGTTCTTCAGTCGTCTTTTGCGTTCTAGTTCCGCAAATCCAATGTAAGGCTGCGAGACTGTTCAAAAGTTTTATTGCGATTCTGGAACAAAAATGGCAATTGGGAATGTTAAGGTTATGTGCCAGTTTAACACTCCCTCTCACTCCATACTTAGTGAGGATTTATCGTACTCCACACTGAGTTAGAAGAAGTTATTTGACGAGTCCTCCTGTTTCCTTGCATCATATTTTTTTTTGAGTTTCTGTCTCTGGCATTTGCAAAGGTCACAATAACTCTTTCAAACAATCTGTAGCCTTAAGCAATCTACAGACCTGTAAAATTCTAATACCCACGATTGAATTTCAGATAAGACTCAGAGGTTTTTTACTGAGCGAAGGGAAATGGAAGCCCGCCTATCTGATCAATAACTTGGACTGCCACGGGCTGGTGCTGCATCTCATGTGTGTTACAATGAACATCAAGTATGACAGGAAGGAGTGCCGTTACTTCAAGGTAAGACTGCTTATGTTCACGATGATAGCTGGTCTGACAGGTTTGGGGTATCTGTAAACCCCTCAAAGTGTCAGGCCATTGTTATTGGTAGCTCGCGCATGATGGGTAGAGTGGCAGTTAGCGCTCTGCCCCCTATTGTTTTCAATGGTGCCGTTATTCCCATCAGCCCTAGCGTAAAGGATCTCGGTTTGCACCTGGACTCGACACTTGGCTGGCAGAATCAAGTTTCTAGTGTATGCCAAAAAGTCAACGGGACTTTGCGGTGTCTATATCGTCTGAGGAACTTTTTACCTGCAAAAACGAAGACAATGCTTGTGCAGACTTTGATATTCCCTATCCTAGACTATGGTGACGTGTGTTACTTTGACCTGAACGCGGTTTTGCTGGATAAGCTAGACAGACTGCTTAACAACTGCATCCGGTTCATATTTAACCTGAGGAAATATGACCATGTTTCGAACTTCAGGTTGGAACTCAACTGGTTGCCTATTCGCCAGAGGAGAAATTTGCGCGCTCTGACTACTCTTTTCTCTCTACTCAATTCTCCCACGCCCCCAGCCTATCTCATCACTCATTTTCAGTTCCTATGTTCTTCGCACGCTAAGAATCTGCGTTCTACTAATAATCTCCTACTGCTCTGTCCTTCTCATACTTCTGATTTTGTCCATTCTTCTTTCTATATCCAGTCCATCCTTCTGTGGAATGCGCTTCCTCTCGATATCAGGACGGCCGAAAGTCGATATGCATTTAAGCGGAAATTGCGGAATTATTTTCTACACTAATAGCTGAATCGTCTCAAAATTTTCATCACCTAACTTCTTATTAGTATATATATATATATATATATGTATTTATTATATTAAATATATATGTATGTTTATTTTAATTCTATTATGTATACTCCTTATACTTACTCTGTTTCTACTTACATTTTCTTTTTATGCACCTACCATATTATCTCTTCACCACCCTAGGTTGACTGGTAGAGAATGCCTATGGCATTAAGTCCGCCTTTGTACATTGAGTTGCATGAAGACTAAATAAATAAATAAATAAATAAATAGATGATATAGGCCTCCACCAACACCGCAACGACTTAATATATTCAGCTTATAATGTTTCTACTACTGGGACACTATTAGAGATTGCAAATCACTACGCAGGCTCAGTGCGGGTTGGTCGATCTCCACTTCATTTCATGATTGATTGTAGAACATCCTGTTGTCCTCACGCACAATGGTCTAACGGAACTAAGAGCGGAAACCAGAACGCAAAGATAAGATCCTGGTGTCCTAACGATATTATCGTTCACTGCTTTGGGAAAAGTAGTGAAACATGTTCGAATAACGAACGGTCCTGTGTATCTTGCATCCATCGCATGCCCTCGAGCCCCACCGGGTCATCGGTCCACTTTGTATGGGGCCTTCTAACACTGTATCTTTCGGTGCGCGTTCGTCACTCCAGAACCTTACGGCCCAATCAATCATCTGTTCTAAGAGCAATATGACCTGCCCATTGCCATTTATTTACTAGTTTTCTCTAAGATGGTTTGTTGAAGCCAACATTAAAGTTATAATTCCATCGTGTAATAAAACTGAGATGTTTCGTTTCAGGGCTCCTACGCTTTCGAAAACTTGAACGTGGATCATCTACTGCATTTGTGGCTTTCCAACGTGCAGTACGGTCATATTTTGTGGCGATCGGAGACATACTCGCAAGCTGGAACGTTTGCCTGCAAAGAATTCGATACAATGACGGAGCCAGCATAGAATATTATAACTTAATTTTATTGATACTTCCTTCTGTTTTTTGTTTTTGTTATTTATAGTGCACAGTGTACCCCAGTGTAATAGTCGTTTATAACCCAAAGAATGACTAGTAGAGAACACCAACTTACTGTAGATGACATTTCAATAAATAAATAAATTGTTAGGTTGGTTTCGTTTATTATTTTTAAATTATTTTAACTTTGTCTCAGAAATCATCTAGTTTTTAGCCATATCATTACAGGCATACAAAATCAATCTACCAAACCTTTTCTCAACTATGTTGAGATCAGCTTCTAATCTAACCTGATGCAACTGAATATCTAACCTCCACAACCCAATTATTGGCTAAAACGACGTCTGGTAATCTAATAATGGTTAGATCTTCGGACTCAATCTTTAGCGATTGTCAAATATAAACCAGAAACTTATCGTACTTTCCGAAGCACGGAGAAATCTCGGTAACTGAAGATGGTCACCTATCTATAGACCATCCTCTATAAGTGTTGCTTAACCTTGAAAGCTTACTGAATTCGTACAATCCGTTCTGTTTTCTACGTTCTGTCTTGAGCCTTTGGAAGCCGTTCAAGGGTTCGAAGTCAACTGGAGGTTTATGCGGACTTGTTACTTATTATATTATTATTAATCGTTCTCAAAACATTTCTCGTAATATGATGTAAGATAATTACATCCTCGATATTGTAAAATATGAATAACATTCATATTTTACAATATCGAGCTCATTCTGCTTTGGATGTAGCGAATTTCTCTGACACTCCCTGTGCTAGAGTTTAACCGAGAAAAACAGGGTTTTTCCAATGGCTTTATACATTAGCTGCTGGTCCCGTGGTCTTAGGCACGCAAAAGGACTCTGAAGGACACAGGTGTGACTTTAGTCAGGAAACGTCTGAAACGCCTTCTACCCAGAGCGTGACAAGTCATTGGATGACTTGAAAAAACTTTAACATTCCATTCCTGAATTTAGATGTAATCAATAAAATATAATTTACATGATTATTATTGTACTTTTACATCTATTTGCAACCTCATTATTTGCCTCATTAGCTACAAACGGAATCAAAACATCTGCTACGCAAATACTAAACCAAAGTTAATGTGATTTTAACTGACTAGATGTTATGTTGATCGGACATGATTATTCGATGTTTTGTTTTTATATTTTTGTTTATATTATATTTATTGCCTATGTGCGATACCAAAAATGAACTAAATTCGACTTTGGTAAGTTGGTTGGTTATTTTAAATATCTGTTCAATTTATTTGTTATTTCAAAGACTTTAAAAGGGATGACCTTAATTGGGAATATGCATAAAAAATATTTGTTATCTAATTTCATCATTTCAACCACTGATGAACATAGGCCTACCCCAAGTGTTGCCAAAACTATAAATGGTCCTGTGAGTCTCGCATCCATCGTATTCCCGCAGCTATCACCAGATCAACGGTCCACCTTCTGGGAGGCCTTTCGGCCCCATCGACCATCCGTTACACAAGCAATGTGTCCTGCCCACTGCCAATTAAGCTTGACGATTCTTCTTATTAGTGAAATAGAGCTAAAAATTATTAAATTTGGCGAATAACACCATTTCATGCATTTTCTTCTGCCTCTATTGTAAGCAGGTGACAATATTTATAGAACAGTTACAATCTTAATCTTTCAGGGTTTTAAAACTTCAATCGTCAGTGTGAAGGACTGTGTTATTCATGACAGGCCTTTCATAAAGAATCTGCCGATGTTGTTCGACCCAGTTGTCCGGAATGTCCACGGGAAAAACATGCTGAGCGGGAACCTTACGGTCTTGAAAGATATAAAGGATGTAAAGGTAAGTATTGGTGAGATAGACAACTTTTTGGTGGCAAGAGAAACTACCAAAAAGTGCATGATATTGGAAATTATGTTATTCTCAACACTACGCTACTCTTTCATTGAGAAATCAATACAGTCACTAACAGTTGGCAGTTATCATTCGAGAAGATTTTCTTTTTGGCATATATATATTATTTATTTATTGAGATATAATACTCCCGGAATACAAAAAGTTGAAAATTTGTCAAAGTTCATCAAAATCCACCCAGTTTTATGAGTGTGAGGGTAACAAAGATATACTTTTTATGCCTTTTTCAGATCAAGGTAAATAGCTACTCTTGGAAGAATGACAAATGGCGACAATACCAAAGTTTCAATAACCTGGACTGCCATGGTACAATGCTTTATTTCTCTTTTGGAGCCCTCAGGATCAAGTATGACAGAAAAAGATGTATGTTCTTTAAGGTGAGGTTAAGTTTTGAATTCCTATTTTTCAAATTAAACTGAAAAAAGTATCTTTACTTGTAAATTTTCATCATCATCATCTCAGCCGAAAGACGTCTACTGCTGGACATAGGCCCCTCCCAAGCATCGCCACAATGACCGATCCTCTGCGTTTGGCAACCATTAGTGTCCCGTGACCCTCGCCGGGAAGTTTTCATATTCGGGAATATGTCATCATGATCAACCTATTGTAGTCCTAACTTAAATATTATAGAAAACTGAAACGTGGTTGTGTACAATGGGCCTTATCGGAAGGCTTAAAATCGCCCAAAAAGCAATGGAAATGGTTTTGCTCGGAGTTTCCATACATGTTAATATCAGAAATGAAGACATCCACAGGAGAACAAAAATTACCAATAGTACCCGAAGAATCAACTAACTTAAGTGGCAGTAGGCAGGGCACATTGCTTGCCGAACAGATGGTCGATGTAGACGAAAGGTTCGGTTATGACGACCACGTACTGGAAGACGCAGTGTTGGAAGGCCTCCCACAAGGTAGACCGGGGACCTAGTGAGGGTTGTTTGAATACGCATACTTATCAATAGGGGTCGTTGATGTTTTAATTTAACGATTGTATTACAAGTGTTTTTTGTACTTTACAGCTTGTGCCAAATATGTATTTTTAATAATAAATATAATTAATATTAATTAATAATAAATATAATTAATTAATATTAATTAATTATATTAATTAATAATAAATATAATTAATAAATATTAATTAATTATATTAATTAATAATAAATATAATTAATAATAATTAATATTAGTATAATTATATGCGAGAGCAGCAAGTTGTAAGTCGCGGGTTCGAACCCAACCAGGCGCATTACTTTGTGTAATTTATTTCATCACCACTGCTCTCAAAACGGTGAAGGAAAACATCGTGAGGAAAACGGCATGTCCTAGAACCAAAAATTCGAAGACATGTGACATCCACCAAACCGCACTGGGCCCGCGTCGTGGATTATAGCCCATTCCCTCTCCTAGACAGGAGGCCTGGGTCCCAGCAGTGGGAACATTATAAGGCCGATAATGCTAATGCTAATATGCGAGACGCACGGGACCGTTCATTGTGCCGTGGTTGTGGCGACGCTTGGAGGAGGTCTATGTCTGACAGTGGACGTCTTTTGGCTGTAAAGATGATGATCATGAATACTAGAGTTGCTTTTGAATCTCGTAAAGCGAATTTCGTTTTGTTTTCTCCAGGGTTTCTACTCTTTCGGTAACATAGACGTAAACCAAATGCAGCACATCTGGGTGTCTTCGATGCCGTACGGAAGAGTGCTGTGGCGAGTGGATTCTTACACCAACGGAGGGTTGTTCGTCTGCAAAGAGTTCGACACTGTTACTGAAGCTGCTTACCATTAGACATTACTGTTAAGCCGGGTGAATAGGGATGAAGGGGTGAATAGAAACAAAACTAAAAGGGATTTACACGTTATTTAACCATTTATTCCAGTATTTACTGTAACTTTTTATTAAAAAAACACTTCAGTATCGCGAGTACGCTCACAAACATGTAAACTATCACTACTGTACTATCTATCATCATCTATAGGCCATAATATATTTGTTCTTGGCGGGAATGGAACCCGCATGCCGCAGCCAACCGTTCAACCAATGCGCCAACTGAGCCGTCAAGGTAAACTGTAATAAAAATTGTTGCTTTATTAGAATTTAATAATAAAAATATATACCTCATATCAAAGTTTTATTTCCATCTACCCGTTTATTTTCCTCTTGTTCTATGTGATTTTTTTTAAAATAATTTCTTTCACTTGGGGTGGAGTAATAGGGAGTGGCTAAAAACTAAAAAAAAAGTAAAGAAAGTGCCCCTCGCTACAGTTGTTTTGGCCAATAAACAAATTCATTCGTATTAATTTTTTTTCGTAATATTGATGTGTAATATTTATGTTACTGTAAATGCCCGAACTACGGTAAATCTTAGGTTTTACCAGTAAATCTTAGGGTTTACCAACACGAGTCAGTAAATGTAAGAATATGTAAAAAAGAAACGATTTAATCGGGCTTTTACCATTAGAATTTGGTACATGCTAGGTCTTACCGGTGAGGGTTGGTAAATGTTGGTTTTGGATATTTTTTATCGTAGATAGGTTTGCGCTTGACCGCTATCTCACCTGATGGAAAGCGACGATGCGGTCGACGATGGAGCGCGCTTACCTAGAAGTAACTTATTCACTTTTGACTTAAAGATTCCTGAGTTGTAGCTGCAAAAAACATTGACTCCGGCAGGGAATTCCACTCCTTGGCTGTACGTACAATAAATGTGTTCCCAAAACGTTTTGTGCGTATAGGAGGGATGTCTATCATGTACCGGTGACGCATCGCCGAACGCCTGGTGGTCTGATGATGGAACGGGCTAGGCGGAATTAGGTTATGCAATTCCGACGCACACTCCTCAAAATGCAACCGGCAAAAAACCGACAGGCTAGCGACTCGTCGTCGATGCTCAAGAATTTGAAGCCTAGACTCAACGAGTGCATCATAACCAATGATCCTCTTGGCTCTCCTTTCAATTACTTCAAGCGCTTTAAGCTGATTGATATCGGGCAGATCCTTTCCAAAGATGAGAGGATACTCCATATAAGATCGAACTTGCGCTTGATAAAGTGTGAGCAGCTGTTCCGGCGTGAAGTACTGTCTCACCTTTGCAAGGATTCCTAGCTTTTATGGAGAAAAGTTGAGAGTCGACGTCAACGTAACACCAAGAAGATCAAGATGTTCGGTTATCGGCACGGGTGCACTCAGGAAAGTAGGAGGAGGACTGACCAATTCAAGCGCTCAATTTTAGCCACTCGGAGAGACTGGATCTGTGACCCACTAGTTCGTGCACTGGATATGTATCTCTCAGTAACAGTACTGTCGTCTGTATACCCAAAGGTACCAGGCTTAGGCCTCACTCCAGATACGGATGGTACACGCGAGAAGATCACTAGCTGACCAATTTCGGCGAAAGCCGTATTGACGGTCACTTAGGAAGTCATAAGTTTCTAGGTAGCTTAGTGTTAAGTACAGGGACCATAGTCTTACAGTCTTACTTGATCAATTATTTTAATTAATAATTATTCAAATCCTTACGTACCTATGAGTAATTATTAAACATCAAGTACTACTAATCAGTCAATTCGTTACCTATTTATTGATAACGTTTATCTCAACATTTACCGTGTCTTTGAGGTAAATCCTAAGATTTACCAAGTGAATGGTAGTACAAGTCCGAAATAAACGACGATCATAGAATGGTTCGGACTTTTACCATTAAGAGTTGGTAAATCTTAGGATATACTGGAAAATCTTAGGATTTGCCGTAGCTCGGGCTTTTACAGTAACATTTACACCTGATACTATATGGCTGTACAATCATCACGCATTCATCAATTGAATTACGAGCATCAGTTCATTTAGTGGCATCATCAGTGATTCAATGGCTCATACATCACACATATCGACACTTGCGCCCACGTGACGGGTACAGGGTACAATACGCGATGTGGAAAAGGAACAGTCTCGAATAAAAAAGTGTTAAAAAAGGGAACGCAATTTAAATAGGACCTAAAATGTTGTGAATTTCATCAGAGAACTTCACAACATTTAAGATATTCTGGATAGGCTTGTGTTGGACCACTATCTCACCTGATGGCAAGCGATGACTTTGCCGGCGATGGAGCACGCTTGACTTAAAGACGCTTAAGTTGTAGCAGGAAACATAGACAGACTTTTAAATTGTCACTTACGGGATATCTTCCGTGATTTTTAATTATTTCGAGTTCCCGATATTTCGACGCTGTTGCAAGCGCCATGATCGCGGGATGACTGGAGACTGGGGATATCCCGTAAGTGACAATTTAAATTGTGAAACAAACCGTGATAGCCTAAAACAGTGTATAGACAGACTTCTTCCGCTCTGGGCGGAGTGTTAGAATGTTTGACTTTTGCTGACTAAAACCCACTCGTTTGCCTTCGTCCCAGGGCCCTGGAGTTCTCTTTCGTGCAACCCAGGGCCCCAGCAGGCTTCAACCCTGCTGCTATCCTACGTTTGTTTTGTGTTTGAGTAACCAACGCATAGGTGTACTAACCAACTTTGTTTTCCACATAAATCAATCTACTGAACGCCCTGATTGCTCAGGAACCGAAATTAAAGAAATGATCAAAATCTGTATAAAATTCCTTAGTTCGTAAGTTGTTGGCTTGCTATATGCTTTGGGGCATACTTTAAGTATAGCTAGCAATTGAAATAAATAAATATTATACAAAAAATCGGACGGAATACAATAACTAAATAATTACCAAACACTTTCCAAAACCTGTTTGGTTTTAAATCCACAAAACTTCCGATCGACAGTTCAACAAAACGAAAAAGTTTTTTAAAAACCTCAGAGGTTGAAAAGGCGTCGATAAAATGTTTTGAGAACCTCCGAGGTTAGTTGGGAGTGACGATAAATCATAATTAGGAGCGATCTAACTTTTCAACGGGTGCCGATACGGACATAATCCTGCGGCTCCATTCTGGGACCTGGCGGCCTTTGACTCGCCAGCCCATATTTTATCGATACTGACAATATTGGGGCTAAGATGCTGCTGTTTTTGGAGAATTAGTTGTTGATGGGATGTTCTTAAACCACTTACTAAGTTTGTGTCTGAATATTTTGTTTGCAAATTGTTTTTTTATTACGAGCTTATAATACTCGTATAAAAATTCTTCCGTAATTTTTGATTCAGACACGGTGCTAAAAAATATTTAAGTAAGGTTTAGTTTAGGTAATCTAATGCCCGTTTTCACCAACAGCCCCTAAAATTTAAGTGTCACTTAAGCCAATATAATCACGGTTTTTGCATATAATTAAGTTATTCTTCTGAATTCAAGTATGAAATTGAACACATAAGTTTAAAGATTTCATATTTTAAATCAGAAGAATAACTTAATTATATGCAAAAACCGTGATTATATTGGCTTAAGTGACACTTAAATTTTAGGGGCTGTTGGTGAAAACGGGCACTTTTTGGGAACACATTTATTATGCATACAGCTTAGGAGTGGTATCTATGTTTCTTGATAGCTATAACCTAGGGGTCTTTTAATTAACAGTGTATAGGTTACTTCTAGGCAGGCGTACTCCATCGTCGACCACATCATCATTTACCATCAGGTGATACAGTAGTCAAGCGAGCCTATGCAAAATAAAAAAAAACTGTTTGTAAGAATTAATATTATCTACATATTTTTTTAAGTTAACTTTTCTCCATAGCGTCATTTTAGGGCCCAAATAAGCCACCTTTTTGTACCAGTAATGTAGTTTCGCGAGCGACACAGTGTGGGAGGTAGCGTCAGCAAATGATAAGTATTCTTTTGAACGCAAAATATAAGAGTTTGATTTAAATAACTATGCTATAAGCTTGATGAATATTTCAATGTGACAGACGGAACTCGATTTTATCGTTGATTTTTATCGACATTCCTTAATCATAATAATTTATTGAACGCGATTATCAAGGCGTTAACGGTAAAACGAGCATTAAAATCAATCTTTCTTTATATTTTTTTACTATAACTTTTCACAATTAATTCCACGACCGGTCTCATGCGACTGCGCTATTATTGTCTTACTATTGTGTCTCGTTTCGCGGGTATTGATAGCTTAAAAAAGGTCACCTAAAGTAAAATTTCCATACAACAGTTCTTTCGTTATCATGGCGTTATTAAACATATATTATGTTGTGGATATTATCTATTAAGGTTTTGTTGAAGTTAAAATAAGAATTTGCGTAAAACTGCTTCTGTAAAAACCTCAGAAAATCTGCTATTTTGCGTGAGTGTTCATAAATTAAAAATATTGAAAAATATATCTTCAAAAACCTTTCAAGTTTGAAGGAAATTTCGAAGATTTTTGTATTAACTTTTAAGGTTTCAAAAAAACCGTGTTTTGTCGTTACTTAATTTCTTTTATGTTTTTCTCAATGATACAGAAACTTCGTAACAAATAGAGTCTGCACGTCTTGCAATCAACATGCTTCGATAATTCGACAGTCAGAAGTAACTCTTCATGTCCGTGTCAAAAAATTAAAATTCAGGCCTTTATTAAAAGCACTTGCCTTAAAAAATACACCATACAAAAACAAACTTGTTTCTACCTACTTCCAAAAAAAAAAAGAAACACCTCTTAGTAATCGATCTAAAATCGAGCAAGCTCTCGTCAAAACTCGATACCACCCGATTCACACCGCGCCGATAATGTCCGATTATTTTAAGCAGTTTACATTATTTTGACAAGAGTGACAAATTGAATGCCTCCCTGGCGGATGTCGGAGATTCATGGGCCGACGCTCCAGGACCGGATTCCGGATTCGAATTAATAATATTATTATTTGTGTGCTCGATCGGTAAATTGTGGGTAAGTTGAGATTTTGATTTTTGATGTTGCATTAGAAAACTTATTCAGTGTGTCAAAAAAAAATGGAATAACTTATCCACAATTTACCGATGTGTGTGTGTGTGTGACAAGTCATCATTACCAGACACACACACCCAAGCACGACACACGCATACTCACAAAAACATAAACAGCCATACACAATACACAAGAACACAAAACACCAGAAATAGTATGAATTTTTTTTGACAATCTAATATTATTTATAATATTTGCAATATCCAAATACAGGACCAGCACTAATTGCGTAACACTTTTAGGTTTGTAATGGCAATTTGCCAATATTCATTGCTTCATATTATTGGAAAATCGGTCTTCACGATAACTATATATATCTTGTTTAGTAAGAACGTGGAAATATCATCACTTATCTGCTCGTCTCTCTTTTTTCTTTCCCTTTTTTCATTCTTTTCTCTTCTTCTTCGTCTGTCCCTGCTCCCATCATCTGGGGTCTGGTCTCCTCATAACTCTGCGCCTGGACAGTCTGTCCTGTCTTTCCATTCTTTCATTATTTTTATTATATTTTTGTTTGACAATGTTTTCCAATGGTTAGTGTACTTTCTCCTTGTATCAAAATATTATATTTTTTTAATTTATATAAACTAGTGCTTGATTGCAATCGAACCAAATGTTAAGCAGTGATGCAATCGTTTCACTCTAGCCTTGAATGCACCCAAATTGTAATATTTTATGCCAAACTTCACGTTTTAGAAACCGAAGTTACACTTCGGTTTCTGAAAGAATTTGAAGTCGAAAGTTTCTCGAACTCAATTTTTTGAATGAAAACCTGTGAAAATTGATATTATCAAGTTTTTTTTATTGTTATCGGTTCGCGTTTTACCACTATCTCACTTAATGGTAAACGATGAAGTCGCCGATATAGACCAAGCTTGCCTTGAAGTAACCCACTCGCTCTTGATTTAAAGATCCCTAAGTTGTAGCTATCTGGGAACATAGACTCTGGCTGGGAATTCCACTTCTTAGCTGAATGCATAATGAAAAAAATAATAAAACACAAATTAAACGTGTTCCTCCCCTAAGACGACCCACTGACCCAAAATACTTATAATAGGGTACATTCGCAAATTCGAATAACTGATACTAACATTGAGCGAGCCAAAGGTACGTCTAGTCCAAGATAAATTAAAATTACCTACCAAATCGTTCTAAGACGCGACCACACAGTCACCCTTCACAATTTTCTCATATTCCACACTTACACCATTTCAGACGCATCTATATATAATATTTACCGACTATAAATATAACGAGCGACACTAAATCAATTGATGGACGATGCGTCGCTATAATTGCTGCTTAGCCCCTTACTCATAGCTAGTCGCGATGTTTGTTTAGCTTACTAAGGTAATAAATCGATTTGTATTATTTTAGTCGATATTATGAGGTGTTGGGGGGTTTTCGTTTGATGTAAGGTGTTTTTTTGTGGTTACCTCTCGCTCCGTGTATGACCTGACCAAGATGCGAGAGGTCTACACCACAGATCGCTTTCAGGAAATGTCTTGACATGGTCTTTTTAAGGTGGGAAATCATCTAGACTTCCTACGTTCTAGGGTAGAACGCGTTAGTATTATACTGGCTGAAACTATACCTATTTTCTTGCCTTGCCCTTTGTGTTCTAGGACCACAGGACGTTTCCTTTTGTAGAAAATTCCCGCGGTCTGGTAAATTTGCCTAAGCGGGGCCGACTTTCACCGTATGCTCTATCGTGTGCTCGGAGTAACAATTATTGGCCGGTCTTTCCGCCTGTGTGAAAGTTGAAACTTGCTACAAGGCCTTGCAGGAATTAAAAGTATCCCAAGAGCTATTCCAGCAAATGGTCTACCAATGTGCCATACCAATCTCGGCCAAATCCGTCCAAGTGAGAAGAAATAACAAACATAAACACTCACAAACTATTAGCTTTTATAATATTAGTATGTTTGACCGAACCTATTGACATCAACCGCGTCAGATATTCCGAGTTCAGATTGTTGCTACTGACAAATACTAGCAGGAAAAACCCAAAAACACTTTGATCTACCCGAGACTCGAATCTAACCGTATTTATGTATAGTTTAAATGCAATGGTTACTAACGACTGATAGACCAAGCTTGAAAAATCTACAAATTTTATTTTTATCAATGAGTACTAAAACTAACTTATGATTACAGATGAACCTATCAATAATAAACCTTAGCGTTCAACGAATAAAGTTTAAAGTAACAGTAAAATTGATTTTGTTAATTCTAAAAAACTTTGATTAATAGTCCGAACGGACAGTAGCTATATACTTTTTTAATTTTTATATTTCGAACGTCCGGTGACTGCCCACCTATTGTATTCGATTCATTTGTCAAAACTTCCAAAGGATCAAATCGATTCATATTTTAGTATCGATATATTTTTATTCGAATCGGTATGAATCGTTTATTTTTATGAATGGTACGCATTAGTAAGGGCTTAGGAATGTGTGAATGGAATCGTTGCTACTCGATTCAAATGTGTTCATCACGATTTGAAATCTTCGGTGGTGGGAGGTTACAATGTTTTGGTAGGTACTATGAATCGAGCTATCTGCCATTTGTTTTGAATTCTGGTATAATAATTTACCCATTGTCATTACTGAATAAGATATACTAATTTCAACAGTTAACATATCAGTTATCAAACGGGAAAGTGTAAAATGAATGAGATTGATACGCTTCGATATCTCTACCGATATGACACGAGTTTTTGCCCTTACACTACGAACCTTCAATAAACAATAATGGTCATCACTGATAAATATTGAAATTACCTTTAATAGAGTCCCATACGACTGTTAAAGATATACAGATCTATTCGTGGTTAGTTTTAGAAACCCTTTCTCTAGTCTATGACATGCAGAAATGCATGAAAAACCCAGCCTTCTGTAGTTTTTTATCAATGAAAATAAATTAATGCATGCTCGTGATGCATGCATGCTGCATGTGTTGATTTTAACTGTAACTGCAGAGAGTACCTATAAACAATAAATAATTCTAAGGAGCAAATACCCAATACACCTTATTACCCAAAACAACAGCTACTTAACCCATAATTACCCAGAAACAACAAGAAAAAGCGACAAATATCGCTTCTCTCGAATCATCAATCAACCCTGTAGTTCCGAGGGAAGCCAGATAGTTAGATAAAAATGATTATGCTCGGCTTATAGATCAAGATAATCGGGATATTGAGGTGATAGACGTGATCGGTATAAGCCGATCGGTTGCCACTGCGCATTGGATATAGGGTGCTCCTAAAGCTTTGGGAATGGGTTAACTGCAAAGCGTTTTGAACTTTTCATTAGTGTTTTAGACGGATTTTTTAGACAAGCGTGCTCCATCGTGGGCCAATTCGTCGTTGACCGTCAGGTGGTTAAAAGCGAACCTATCAATAGTAATTAAAAAATTTGGCAATTTAAATGTATTGTCATGATAGGCTACGGGTCCGAAACGGGGCAATTATCAAACTGAATTTGTCAATTCTAAGTTTACATAGGACATTTCTGACACCCTGTGCCTTGGAAAGCACGTAAACCTGTTGGTTCCTATTGTCATTCGAGGCTTCTAAGACTGATGCCCGCTAGGGCAGCGGGAACATTTGAAAGACTGACCGTGGCCCTAGAAAGCCTGTCATTTCTGTTATTTTTCTTTCACCATGATAAAGTTTTTAAAAATTAATTGGCCCATTTATTAGGTACTATGCTATTCTAAAGTAAGCCCAAAATGAATATCCATAATATATTCTATCATAATATTTCACGCTAATTTAATAATGGAACATTACGAGTACTTTTCTGCGCTTACTTTATAGCATGCAATTTCTTCAAATGTGAAAACGGGCTAATTATCTTTTGTCAACTTTAATATTACAGTGATTCTCAACTCATCATCTACCTAGCCTTTTCCCAACTATATTGGGGTCGGCTTCCAGACAAGCCGGATTTAACTGAATACCAGTATTTTACGAAGAGCGGCTGCCTACCAGACCTCCACAACCCATTAACTGGGGTAACACGGTACCTCATGGCAAGACTGCAGTCAGATTTTTACTGGCTTCTGACTATCCGTAACGACTGCCAAAGATCTACAAATGACAGCCGGGACCAACGGCTTAACGTGCTTTCCAAGGCACGGAGGAAACTCGGTATGTTAAGATGGTCACCCATCCAAAGACCAACCTTGGCAAGCGTTGCTTGGAGATCAACCCGTGCGGCTGTTATTATCTAGCCACGAGCTCCTCAGTGATTCTCAACTAAAATCGATAAATACAGAACGCCCTGTACAAAACCTTGTGGCTCACGGAAGATCCCGGTGTCGCGATACTGTCGCAGTGATAGATAATCTTTGAAATCGAACATCGTTCGACGGCTGCCCAGCTTAATGTGGCAGTAATTTATTGGGCAAGCTTGGGCAAGACTTGGGCAAAGCTTGGGCAAGCTGGGACAAGCTCGCACAGGCGGCTACAGTAGAAGGTTGTGTAGGTTTGGATGGGAACAGGATGTGGTGGGTGAAACGAATGCACCTGGTTGGTTTTGAAGCAAATTGTTTGCTAATTGTTGTCTTTATTGGTTTTAAGTTAAGCTAGAAGTGCTTAAGAAACGTTTATTTGGATATGGTTTTTCAAAGATTTCGCCCTTTTGTTAGTGGTGTAGCGTACAGATGACTGAAGTGATGGTTGTCTTATTTGCATGTCTCTGGTCAGTAATATTTCGACAGTTGGAAGCTTTAGTTGTGTAGAGCAAATAATAATAATATGCATGCTGTATTGTTGGTAAGCCGTAGAATAGCTTCATCCAATCTAGGTGACGTGTGTGAGACTCTCAGACTTCTAGTGACTTAAACCCACCCATATTCCTTTTCCGATCCAGAACCGAGGTAACTCTTCTGAAAAATTCCAATAAATGATACAGTCTAAATACTTTTCAATTTATAGTGAATGAATATCGCTTATTACCGACACGAAGACAAAGTCAGAGCAAAATAAAAATTAGCCTTTGTCTTTCCTTGAAGTTTGAACTTACTTCGTACCAAATTTTATCAAAATCGGTTTAATTACTCAGATACCCGCGAAACGAGACACAATAGTAAAACAATAACAGCGCGGTCTCATAGGACCGGTTGGGGATTCAAACGTTAATAGTTTGACATTGAAAGCGAAACAAACACCCATACATGTAAACTTTTGAGTCTATAATATCAACAGTGGATGATACAAGACAAAACTGGCTATACCATTAAAACGTGGACAACCGGTAACTGTCCATTGTGTTCACCATCCTTCACCAATCACCCACATCGAATCCTCAACACCGACATCTCAATCAGGATCGACACAAACTAATGACAAACATATGTTTACGTCAACCGGCCACTATACCAAAATATAACGAATTTTCTATTACCACATCATTTCTATGCGATTTCTACGGCTATTTCTCTATATTACGTCATCTAAAAACCATAACAAAACCACGTTATTGAGAAACTAAAAATCATTCAAAAGTAAACTCTAGTTACTTGTATTAAGAATGGTAACGTTTCCAAGGAGGTGTATAGTTAAGTTGGTTATTTCTCAATAAGGTGCGCCGTCCATCACAATCGATTGGCCGAATGCGAGCAAAGCTACAAAAAATGTCAGATAGGACGTTCAATCAATATAATGACTTTATTTAACATTGACAATAAAATATCGCTGGTATTGTATTGTAGTGTGGATGAGAAATAAGGTGAACGAGACTGTTGATGGCCGTCTGGTTTTCAAGTTTTTTATCATGCATACATAGGTTCGCGTTTGACTACTATCTCACCTGATGGTAAGCGATGATGTGGTCGATGATCACGCACGCCTGCCTTAGAAGTAACCTATTCATTCTTGACTTGAAGACTTCTAGTTGTAGCTATAGTCCGTCTAATTTCATTCGACGACCTGTGAAAAAAAGGTTTAATCCGAAAACTTTGTATGTGGTATTACTAACTAGTAGGAGAATCTTGTTTTAAGAAATCACAATATTTTTTGTTTCCTACAATTGCGGCCGAATAATGTTGCCAATTAAAATTAAAAAAAAACGTCACGCTTTCATGCGTGCCGTTTTACGCATTCATATGGCTTTGCGGGCGACGAGCAATTGGTAGATCGCTGTTCGAGTTCAATCATGAGGTATTTCCACATTTTAATTTAATGTAATTACAACAAAAATTGTCGTTTTGCAGATTTTACTATAATATTAATGCATACGGAAAAAGATTTTTTTAAATTTACTGCGGTATCTAAATAATAATTTTCACGAAAAGTGTTAGATAAAACGTATTTGTACTTCACTTCATCGTCAATATACCTGTTGATGGCCTTTTGGCATAAGAACTACGTTACTTTTATGTTTTTAATAGTTTTAGGATCATATTAATAACAGAATTTTCTTTTGTGTATTTTACAACTAATCTGTATTTTAGGCTCAAGCTATATTATATAGGTATTAGGATAAAAAAACATACCAATTTTTTTTATTTTAAATTGACAAAAATTGTTTTGTTAGACATTTGCATAATGTACGTGGATCCTATTAGATCATTTCACAACTTCCTAAAAAAAATATATTCCATTCTTTTTAAGTTCTACGAACAACTGGCCCACTCGCCCTACTCAAAATTATTCAAAGCTAAATCCAGATGGGCCAACCACAGCATAAGCCGACAATACTGATCGACTGCCATCAAGCATCGTATTGAGAGATCTGTCAGTCGCGAGACAATGGGTTCGATTCCCGTTTGATGCCAGATGACACGATTACTGGGCCGTGTTGCCTTGATTTGATTTATTGAAGGTGAGTATGAGTTGGTTAAGTGGATTAGTGATTGTCTTCTGAGTTTTGAAGAGTGAGTGATACGTTTATTGTGCGTAGGTAAAGCTAAGGAGTTCAGCAAGTGTCGCATGTCTTGCGTAGCGGTTCCACACTGGCACTGTGTTAAGGATGGGTCGAGCGTTAGCGGCCAATCTGGGTCCGGAGTCAGTTCAGAGATTTCCAAATTGTCCACTGCAATTCGCGTCCAGGAGGGAGATGCACAACCACCAGTACTTTTCGGGAGCTATGCTGATAGAGCCGTGCAGGTTACTAAATACTGATCGGAAAACATTTAGTTAAAGACATCAACACGATAAGAAGAAGAAGCTAAGGAGTTGAATTTCTGTGTTTCCCGATAGCTAAAATCTAAGGGTTTTTAAGTCAAAGTGATTAGGTTACTTCTAGGCAATGCTATGCTCTACCATCAACTACATTATCGCTTACCATCAGATGAGTTACTGATTAAACGTGATCCTAAATAATAATATAAAAACTATTTTATTCTGTTTTTAGTTTTCGTTGTTATTTAAGTGGTGTCCATACAACAAACGTATTTTTTTGGCATTTTTTGCTGTGAACGGTACGGAAACTTTCATGTTACCCCAGTTATTGGGTTGTGGAGGCCTGGCAGGCAACCGCTTCTCGTAAAATACTAGTTTTCAGCTAAATCCAGCTTGACTGGAAGCCGACCCCAATATAGTTGGAAACAGGCTAGGCAGATGATGATGATGGTACGGAAACTTTCGTGCGTGTGTCCGATTCACACTTGATCTTTCTTCACATTATTAGCAAGAATCTTCACTCTACAAATTCTCAAATAAATCCTAATCAACACCCAGCACACATACAAAATATCCACACTCAAATCACTACTAAATACTCCTCAGAGAGTAAACCATTGAACACACACAGGCACAAAGGTGTGTACACAATGGTACAAAGGGCTCACACATGATCCCCAACGTGGGCCATCATGGCATCACTCCATAGTCGACGCGAGACAATCGGCAAATGATGACAGCTAATACCGAATGACGATTGGCTGTAGATCAAGTAGTGGGAGAAGATATGTGAATTGTTGGGGAGAGATTTTTGCCTATGGATAGATTTACTTTGTGAGGGTAGAAAAATAAGCATACGTAGATTTTGGACGGTCAAAGTAGGGATTCCGTT
Source organism: Mythimna separata (assembly GCA_030763345.1). Taxonomy (NCBI): domain Eukaryota; kingdom Metazoa; phylum Arthropoda; class Insecta; order Lepidoptera; family Noctuidae; genus Mythimna; species Mythimna separata. The sequence goes on along the minus strand of CM061189.1, from coordinate 18,449,323 downwards.
CGCTCCTCGACTTGCTGCCGTGTACAGCAGGGTGGACCCTTATTTACCCAGTCTCCTTGGAAATGTGTCATTGACGCTGCACTGAAAGAGTTCTCATCATCATCATCATCTCAGCCGAAAGACGTCCACTGCTGGACATACGCCTCCCCTAAGACATAGAATAGAAAGAGTTCTAGAGTATTAAATTTACTTTTCAAGTTTATCTAGGACATTAATGGCACTCCTTGCCTCGGAAAGCATACAACGCTGTCGGTTCCGGTTGTCATTCGTAGATCTTTGACAGTCTGTACCTAATAGATAGTCAGATGGTAGAATATCTGACCATTAGTCTAACCAAGGTATATCATGTTGCTCAGTAGCTTTGTTACAGAAGTCTGATAAACAGTCGTTCCATGTAAAATATTTTGTGTGCCCGACTCGCACTTGGCCAATTTTTATCAATATTTTCTTCTCAATTATTAAAATAAATTTGTTAAGTTGCTTTTAATTATTATTAATAGATTTCATGATTTTGCGTTCTTGAGTAATAAGTTCTATCCATATTCACAAGTAATCATCGTAGAAATGATCCTGTGTCTCCTCTGCACTTAATCTTTGCCGAACCTCAGCATTGCACTCTAGGGCTGCGTCCATTAACGTAAGTGACTCTTAGTTCGATGTGCAGACGTTTTTTGTCTGTCTACGTGATTGATAAAGAAATGGGAGAGATACGACACTTTTTACTCCCAACTCTTCTATGCCATCATCATTAGCCGAGTCAAACGACTTTAAACTCTCTTCCTTTGACTTAAGAGTCATAACATTAGAGCGTTAGATGGCTTTAACTTTGCCAAAAACCAATCCTCCCTTACAATCTTTCGAACGCAATTTTTTTTAAGTGCAGTTAGCTTTTTATTTGCCATTCTAATTTGACTCTCATTTCGTAACCAATAAAGTTGATAGTAGGTTGTAGTTTCGGCAAAAAGATGTTGGTTGATGAACAAATCATTCCGTGGGCTCGTAAAGAAATTGTTTGCAAGTGTTTTGTGTATTAATTTGAAAAATGGAAAGATAGAATGGATTGATTCTTATAGGATTTTCAATGGGAGATGTCATTTGAAGCTAAGCAGTCTGTGCCTGGAAAAATTAAAAAAAGTAAATAGCAAGTAGTCATGGTTTTTTATGGAAATGGGAAATCATCAAATGATTTCTCTCGTTCCAAAGTCGAGCGAGAGGGTGCGTCAGATTTTTTTTCTTTTCACCTTTAGTTGTCCTTTGATTTTCACTACCGTATCCATTTGCTGTCATTTTTTGATGATACGCGCATGCCACGACAGAACCTTTTGGTTCCATCGCCCATATTATTTTCAACAAGTAATGTGCCCTGCTCACTTTCACTAAAGTTTAACATAGTAACAGATAATTATCATTATCATCTGCCTAGCCTTTTCCCAACTATATTGGGGTCGGCTTCCAGTCAAGCCGGATTTAGCTGAATACCAGTATTTTATGCGGAGCGGCTATCTACCAGACCTCCACAACCCATTAAATGGGGTAACACGGTACTTCATGGCAAGACTGGAGTCAGATTTACTGGCAGATAATTATACAATTTAGAAATAAAAGTTTAGTATGAGTTCTTGAACCACATTAAAGATAAGAAAACAAAAAACTGCAAACAAACACAAAAATACTTCAAATATTTTAATTTGAGTTTTTTTTACGAAACAAACGGTACCAAAGACTTCTTTACGAATGAACTTCTATAAGCCTGATACCCGATTATAAACCTCTTTGAATAAAACTCTCCAGACAAAGGCATATCATCGACAATAGACTTTTTTTTTAACGTTTGAACCTACAAGGAGGTTGACATTGCCATTGATATTTAAAAAAAAAATCGTGGGAGTCGTAACTCGTGAACAGGTATCGATTGTGACTTTTGTCGGGTCTTGCTTTATCGATTCTTTGACGATTTTTTTTGGGGTTGAAGTTTTTTATCGATTTATTTGTTTGGATCGATTCAGATGTGAAATTGTTGCCGGAGATTTTGTTGGGTTTGATCCGGCTCAACAGTTGTATTATGGAGGACAAGTTTTTCATCTGCTACTAATGCTTATGCGTGAGTTATTTTACGAGTTTTATAGTAATGTTCCAAGCTTCAATACTGGTCCTAACATCATGATACTGTTTGATTAAATTGCATCAGTTTTTTTTTTGGCGGGATAAGATTAAAGTTTAGTGACCGTTTTAATTATTGGCGTAAAATTTTACACAGTTTCCTTTTATGATATAGGCGAGCACTAAGAAAGGATTTTCTGAAATTGAAACTGGGGTTCAGTTTGCATGAAAAAACCTACTTTCAAGCGGGCAAAGCCGCTGGTAGAGACTAGTCTATAATAATATAATAAAGAGGTAAAGTTTGTTTTTTATTTGTATGAGGCAATCTGTGGAAGTACTGATCCGATTGCTAAAATTTTTTCACCAGTAGAAAGCTGCTGTATTCCTGAGTGACATAGGCTATATTTTATGTACGCGAGCGAAGCTGCGGGCTAAAGCTAGTACATAATAAAATTGAGAGTAATACTAAGAATTTCAATCTAAACTGGAAGTCAACCGTTCATTATCGGAGCCATTTCATTGTGGGCGACCAAAAAAATGTAAAATCAATATTGTGTGCAATCGCTGTGATGTTGCACCGGTAGGCTATAAAAGTTCAATCTCGGAAACTGAGAACGTATTCTGATATGAAATAATATGTTGAGATGATGACAAATAAACAGACATTTTACGTGTTTATTGTATAGGTGAAATGGAGACTCAAGATAGAGAGAGAATCTTGAAATAAACAGTTGTAAGAAGTTAATTTTAAAAGAAAAATTGTATTTTTATTGTTTTTTAAATTAATTTGCAATCATTCTAGTTTTAATAATGCGAATAATGACGAATGTTAGATAAATGAAAAAGTCGATAGTTTATTAAGTTCAGGAATGAATAGGTACTATAAGAGTAATGGAAGATAAAAGAAACAATGAATCATGAATGGCTTGTGTCGAAAATGGTAAATAATGTGACAGAGTAGGTGACTCAAAATTATACGGCCTTATTAATAATTAAAAAAATGAAAAACTCATTTCTATTTTAACTCTTCTCTTTTCATCAACTATGAAACTCGTTTCCAGCTAAGATTCGTGGTGCTAAAAATATATCTCTAATTGTTCTTTTCGTTTATGATTGTCTGTGTGTACGTAAATGAATAAAAATAATTATAGGCGTATACGTTCTATTGCACCACTTTAGAGCTAAAGAAGTCATTTCATGAGAGCCCACTTAAATAAAACCAATAATTTAAAGAATATCCATCCGTGATATCCCTTACAATTTCTTTTACTTTTCCTCCCACAATAATAAACCCATCCCCATCCACTTTGATCAGAATACGGCAACCGCCACAGCGGCGGCGAGCATGCGCCGGCGCTCTTTAATTTGTAAATGGAGCCGCGCCGCTAGCGCCATCTATTAGCCGCGCGGCCACTCAGCTACTGTGCCACCTTCAGTCATTATGCGTTGTTGCTTTGTTTTGTATTTACATTTGTTTCTACGTTAATGTTCAAGGGAATTGATGTTTGATTTGAATTCAGGAATATTATTATGGTCGGTGATTTTTAGTTTATTTTAGTAGCTTCTGTCAGCGGTTTTGCATGCGTGAAAGTAGGTTTCTCTATAAAAACTTCAGACCCCTGTCTCGTTTCAAATTCTAAAAATTACTCTATTATTGCTTGATTACGTCATGAAAGGAAACCTTGTGCAAAATTTCTCATTCTCTTTTAATCTCAGTAGTTTCGGATGTGCATTGATATGTCAGTTAATCAGAGTCTCCTGTATATACATATATTTAGATTCGTAGGATTTTTTCCTGTATACTGGAAGAAACAGTGTTGGTAGGCGTTCTACAAGGTGAACCGATGACCTGGTGAAGGCCGCGGGAATTCCATCGATGCAAGATGCAAAGGATCGGTCGTTTTGGTTTTACTTATGGGAAGCCTATGTTCAGCACTGGATAATTTTCAGCTGATATCTTGATAATGCCTAGACCATAGAGAATATAACCACTAGAGAGCGCATAGCCCGATTTCTTCTAAGTAAACAACTCACCACGGCGGGCCGGGGGACGAAGAAAAATGCGCGGCTGCTATTGGTCCGTTCAAGGTCAAGTCGTGTACCTTCAATTTGATTCGCTTAAAAATCGGGAGCACGTGACGTGCGTACTGCATTTGCTCCTGCCGCTTCTACTAGTTTTAGCATATGTTTGGTGAGCGCAATAGCATCGTACGCGCACTCCACCGGTTATTTGCTTCATGGCCTAGACTAACCTTCTATAAATAAACAGATTTGTTTATTTATGTTGTGGGCTTGCACCTTAGCCCTAGAACACTAGCGGAACTGAAAAAACAAGGGTGGGGTTAAATAAAAACTGTTTTACTGTTTCTACGGAGTTTGATAAGAAACAGTGCGATACGAGATTTTTATATTTCTATTTATACAAAAGGAAGAAACTGACTGTGACCGAAACTACAGAATCTAGGCGTGTGAAATTTTGCACAGTTTCCTTTTATGAAGTAGGCGAGCACTATGAGAGGATTTTCCAAAATTCTCCCTATGAGGGGATGAAGTGGGGGCCGAATATTTGCATGTTTCTCCATGCAAATATTCGGCCCCCACTTATACGCGGACAAAGCCGCTGAGAGAAGCTAGTATTAGAAATACGACGCCGTCACTTCGTGTGCAATAACTACAAAAGTTGTAAAATTATTTGTATATGTATTAGTCTATTTCTCTGTAAAATTTTAGTTGTGTATTTTTATCTATGTGCCTTAGTTGCCTGATAATAAACGATTTATTATTATTATTAAAACCACTTTCTATTAGATACCCATAACCATATTTCAACACCCAATAAAATAAAACAAACGGACCATCGATTTCTAACCTACCGCCTATCAATCACCATTCATAAAACAAAACACGTAGGTAAGTACTCAATAAAATCGAGTCCTCACCTACAATAAACCGATACCGATTATAACTCGATTTATGGAGTAATTACATACGATTGTAATCGAGTGGAACGAGTATCGATACCGCCTTTGATGGTGACCGATGAATCGAATTGACTTCTTTTATTTAACGTGGATGTTCACTGAGGTGTAACTAGTGGTTGTGGTGGGGGTATGGGTTTTTTGTGTTTGTTGTTAGTTTTTCCCAGCGTCTTTATCTGTGTGTAAGTTTGATATTATCTCAAAAGAACGTGTTTTTAGCAAAAAAATCGTATATCCTGCTCTGAGGTCTACACTATCTCTGTGCTAAGATTGATCAAAATTGGTTGTACGGTTTAGGTGTGAAAGCATTTCGAACAGGCAATTGTACTAGTTGCCGCCAGTGGTTTGCAAAATTGGTACTTTCTACCTTTGTAAATTATAGTTTATGTTTTAATCCAAAACATAAGGTATCCTGGTACTAAATTTCATCAAAATCCGTTTAGCTGTCTGAGCGTGAAGCGGTAACAAAAATAGAAACACATACATATTGGCATATGAGACTATCACTTTTATAATAATAGTGCGAAGATAAAGAAGGTTTTGCAGACCATGCAGAAGGTTGTGAGACAAGTTAGAAAAGAACAATAACGGGACCAATATTTCTCAAAATCATGTGGGTTTTTGACCAGCAGTTGGATTAAATGGGCTCAGTGGATCACTGTCTGATGAAGGATCAGATATTGTTAATCGATATTGTTAATCGGGACCAATATTTCTCAAAATCATGTGGGTTTTTGACCAGCAGTTGGATTAAATGGGCTCAGTGGACCACTGTCTGATGAAGGATCAGATATTGTTAATGATACCTAGTAATAATAATCTGTTTAAACAGTTGTTCTTTGGTGATTTAGAAACTGTTAAAATAGCATGCACGTGTTTAAGGACAAATCAAATATAATCATCATCTACCTAGCCTTTTCCTGACTATATAGCTAAATACCAGTATTTTACGAGGAGTGGCTGCCTGCCAGACCTCCACAACCCATTAACTCGGGTAACACAGTACTTCATGGCAAGACTGGAGTCAGATTTACTGGCTTCTGAAACACATAATCTGTGAAAATTTCAATCATCATCATTAAATGATATTCCTATGATGATGCCTTCACAAACCTCTCAATAGGCATTTTATTCAGAAGCTTCCCGGCTTGGAATCAAACTCAATCACAAGAAAAATTAACAAATCGAATTGATATTGCATATCATTACAAACAGTATCAGTGTATTATTACCTCAATAATCGGCGTACGATCTCATAATACGAACTCTATTCGACATACGAAAATCGAATCACTTGAAACTCAACCCAATCAACCAGAACACAAAATCGAAAATCAAATAATCGAACAAGAGTTTTTGATTTCAGAATTGGATTTATAAATCTAAAAGTCGAATGAGATGGCGATAAGGGTTTGAGTAAGAGTGAAAGTGATGGAGGATTCGTAAGACCGGTAGCTGAATGCTTGCAATTATAGTGATCACGGTGCCAAGGCAATTTCCTTCGTATTTCTATCGTGGACCCGTGGTTCTAATTAGGTAGTTCTGCTAATCGAATCGTATGCGGTGGTCCGTCGTCATTATTTTGATTATTCCAAGTGCGATTCGCTAATAGAGAATGAGATTGGGATGCTTATGCGCTATTTTTATCGTGTAGACAATGTGGGGTTGTAAAGTGTTGGAGGGGTTTTCTTTTGTTTCTGTTTGTTAGATAGTTTTGTAGTCACTGTGTGAGCGAGCCCTTTTCGATCCGTCTATCGTCAATGTTCAATGTGAGCGTGATTAAAAAATAACTTGTTTCATAAAATGCAATGATTGATATAGAGACAATGTGAAATAAGAGAGATATCCCCTGAACGATCTGTTGGAGAGAAAATCTGAAATCTCGATGGAGAGAAAGGAAAAAGAAGGACGTGCGTTACACAGTGACTGGGTTGTGAAAGTTAGATAGGTCATCGCCTCATGTCAAAATACTGGTATCTAGTTGCATCTGGTTCGACTGGTTTTTTTTTAAATAATACAAACTAGTGCTTGACTTGGTAGTAATAACACTAGATACTCGTATCACAAAGAACGATAAAATTTGAGACTTTCAGAAGACAAACTACAATAAAATAAAATGTTAACTAAACTCTGTCAAATATCTTAAAAATTAAAAAGCAAAAAAAATCAAGCACTTAATATAATAATATAATATAATATCCCACAACTTTTTCACACAACTTCATCTAGTCCCAAGCTAAGCAGAGCTTGTGTTATGGGCACTAGACAACTGATGAACATACTTATATATTTCTAAATACATACATATTATAGATAAATAACACCCAGACACAGAACAAATGATCGTGCTCATCACACAAACATTTGTCCTGGGTGGGAATCGAACCCACGACCTCCGGCATAGCAGTCAGGGCCACTAACCACTAGACCAACAGGCCAGTCAAATATCTCTCTCAGCTATCTCAGCCTATGCTTTAATTAGCTCGCCTTCCGAACGTTTGGTACCCGTCCGAATTGAGCGTCAATGGCGCGGATAGTTCTTATGCCCGCCTTAAGGAGACGTCAGCAAAGCCGCAGGGACCCAGCAGGGCCGAAGCCTACTGGGTCCCTGGGCTGTGAGATAGACAATTCTTGGGTTAACGAACACAGGAGTGGGTTTTAGTCAGCAAAAGTCTGGGACGCTTTTCCGCTCCAACCTGCAGAGAAGTCATTGGATGATTTCCCACCTAAAAAAATCGAACTTTACGTACTCTAGCTGTGATCTTCATCTTACAAAAATCAACATGTTAGAACCAAAAGTACTTAATTAATTAAATATCGAAAGATGACCTCTCACCAGAAACAAAGATGATTATTAAAATGCATTCATTCCGGATTCATTTGTAAATTTTTTCAATATTATTTTTTCCCTCTTTTTAAATGGACCTACCACTAATCTTCTCTACATTACCCAAAGGTTGACTGGTAGAAAATGCCTAAGGCATTAAGTCCGCCTCTGTACCTTTATATGCATAAATTATGAAATAAATAAATATGTAAACCAAGTTCAAGTCATCTGACCAATTAGGTATGCAGATAAATTCATCAGGTATCTCACTAACAAGTACTTCCATCAAAATCCTCGATGACAACTACCCGTAAGGTAACTACTATAAGTCAATGCCCTCATGACGTCTAACCCTATCCGCGCTGCCTCAAAAACATAATATTCAAAACTCTTAAACCCATCTTTCATATAAACATCACGCGAACTGGAATCTTGTTCATCTAAAACAATGCTAAGAACACGACCGTGGACACTTAAGATTAAAACGACCGATTATGGTGTATTTTATTTAAATTTATGTCTTATTTTCATTTTCTGAGAATTTATTAATCGACTAATATGAATTCCGTTTGTGTTTTACAACGATGAGAGAGGAATCTGATATGTTTTTTGTGTTTTTTTTTTTCGTTTTTTGTTTCATTTTTATAGCTTATATTGATTTAAGTGTGAGTTTGGCAGTTATTTGTGATTTATTGGCGATTGGTGTAAGGTTCTTGTAAGAATTATTCATGATGTTAAATCAAAATGAAGTGCAAAACCATGTTTATGCGATTATTTTTTCAAAGCAATGTCTGTTCAAACACAAAAGTGTTGATATAGGAAATATGCTCAAAAACTTGATAAAGAACTTTACTGTCTTTTCTTCACACAATAATTAATGTTATACTGTCCAAAGCCCGATTTCGAAAAATGTTTTTCTAATTTAATTTAAAAAGATATTTAAAACGATGCATACCATTTAATACTTCACTGTTTCTCGGACAAGCCGCCTCTATAAAAGCAGTGTTCACTCATTTGTCAAACTGTGTGGATATTTATTTATCACAGACCCTCCGCGCGTAAGAAATACCTGAATATAAAACCATTTATTTACCTTTCATAAAACTACACACCCAACCTTACTAAACAGACCATAAGATCTAAATTCCATTGAAAGAACGCTTTCTCAAACGCAAAAGTTAACTTTAAGATTGGTTTTTTATTCATGTGACAATCTTTTATTTACTTTTATAAAATAAAACTCTAATCCTTATTCCTATAAAAACAAATACTACATTCGCGTATAATTTCTCAAATAAATGACGTAGTTCAATAAGTTTTGTCAAACATAAATAAATTCAAAATCTATACTCGGGTCGTTTCGACCGGGCCACTGTTTTTGAGTGTTAATAGATTACAAAAGTTTTTCGTTTTTTTTTGGATTTTATAGCTTCATTCTTTACGGGTTATTAGTAGTTTATAATAATTTATGTTTTGATAAGAAATCTATAATAGGTATCCTTCGGCGAAATCATAGAAAACAGAGGCTTGTTTTCTGTTGAAAGTGGTGCTGAGATGGTAGCCAATCACGCCAATGGCTGGTTATCGTCTGCGTATACGCCACTCGATGATCACTTTTCTCTACCACTCATCACCGTATCTTGTTCAATGGTCCTACCTTCCGAAATTAATTTGCCTTCCGTGTTTCATTGTCCAATATCGAAAACTTTGGTACGTCTTTGGATCAGGGCGTTTATTTAGAGTTGGAAATTATCAATAAACTCTACACTGGGTCGAATGTCAGAGAGACTTTTACTGACTACAACTCACGCATGTGTCTTCAGATGTTCGTTGCATTTTAGAACTGCTATGACTCTTTGGAACCATGCCGCTGGATCGAATCAGGATGTAAGGCATATAGTCTTAGAAAACCCGAAACCCTGGAACGAAGACAAAACAGAAACGGGTTGGGGTTTTATCAGTAAAAGTCTAACACGCACTCCTGCTCTGCCTAAGAGCGGAAAAAGTCATTCCGATTCCCCAACAAAATAAAAAAAGGCATTAAGTCTTAATCTTTGCGCCAAGTATACTAAATAACCGTAACCAATGCAATACCAATAACAGTCAAATAATATCTCAAAACCCCATTACAATACAAATATTTATTAGCCACTTGCATACAGTATAAATCCAAAAACGACAATAACCACTCAAAAGGCTTCATAATACAATTTCTTGTACATTTTCTTTGTAGCGAATGCTCGAATGTTAATCAATCGTAGCACAATAGTTGTACGAACTAATAGCGGGCATAAAGCATAGACAAAAGGTAAAGAGCGAGCGGTCTGACCACACGACGACCGACCACAGAGTGGGGACCATAGACGTAGAGTCGTGGAAGGTTTTGTTTTTAAATATTGATTATTGTAATGGTAAGATTTGTAAATGCGAGATGGTAATTAGGAAACATATATTTTAGTACCTTACTAATTATTATGGGTATGTTACCCCAGTGAATGGGTTGTGGAGGTCTGGTAGGCAGCCGCTCCTCGTAAAATACTGGTATTCAGCTAAATCTGGCTTGACTGGAAGCCGACCCCAATATAGTTGGGAAAAGGCTAGGCAGATGATAATGATGATGATGACTAATATGTGTATGCATCATACTATAATGATGTATGTGTGTGATATTTGTTACTCCTTCACATTCGAAGGCTGATCGAATTGTGATGAAAATCTGGACAGGATGGAATCGTGTCTGAAAACTAGCTGTATTGCCTCGTTGAATGGATGAATAGCTCAACACTATATAGTTACCGGTATAGTTACTAAGAAGGCAAACCAAGTTTTCCGATATAGCCCGAAGAGTCGCCAACCTTAAGTGCAATCTGCTTAGAACCGATGTTCGATAGGGCCGAAAGTTTCTGAAATTGCAGCATTAGAAGGCCTCTCACAAGATGAACTATTGACCCGGTGAGAGTCGCGAGAATGCGATAATGTAGGGCATATAGGGCTAGTCGTTATCTCACACTCATAAAAAATTATGACAATATGTACGGATAGGTAGTCAGAAGCCAGTAAATCTGACTCCAGTCTTGCCATGAAGTACCGTGTTACCCCAGTTAATGGGTTGTGGAGGTCTAGCAGGCAGCCACTCCTCGTAAAATACTGGTATTCAGCTAAATCCGGCTTGACTGGAAGCCGACCCCAATATAGTTGGGAAAAGGCTAGGTAGATGATGAATTGTTTAATAGGTGTTAAGGCTCTACAAAGCTCTAAATTTTCCAAACCATGATGTGTCAGATTTACTTACAGCTTCACACATCAAATTATTACTCGACTCGCTTCATTTTCAACAAAGTTCAAACGCTTCTTTTGAAAAACTTTTCCAGCAATTCGCTTACACATCTAGCAGACTCAGTTCCACTGACATTAATATGTAACTTCTCTATACGTTGCAGGCGTGGGTGTCATTCCGGGAATAAGACGCGAGCAAAACCGGGCATAACTAATAAGTTGTCGCGCGAATAACATACGTCTTAATCTATATCGAGATGTATATATATGTTGTGTGAGGAATGAATTGCTTTTGTTTGTACTTGGGTACCTAGAAGTAGGTTGCATTCTGTTGCGTTTGGCAGAATTGTAGTTGGTGCATAGAAGTCTTCGTGGAAGGGGTTATGTATGCCTGACAAGACTGTAGGCAGTTTTTTAAAACCTTTTTAACAGAAAAAACATTTTTAAATGTCACAGATACAATAATGTTACTGAATCAAACTTTAACCTTTTATATGTGTTAATAAGTGTAACAGAAACAATCAGATGCACAGTAAGTATGTTTGATAACGCTGCGTTTACCTGTTACACTTATTAACAATGTTAACACTTTTATAAGTGTTTTGGGTTAACACATTGAAAACACATTTATAAGTGTTACATATTTGATTCTGTTACCAATTCAACGTGTAACACTTATAATTCTGTAACCTTTATGAAAGTGTTTTTAAGTCCCTGACTGTATGATTGGTTGAAATCACAGGTTGAAAGAGTTACTATGTCACTGGAATTCTCAAAAAGTATATATTACTATATTAAAGTCTATTTTAAGGAACTGGTATAAATTATAAAAGGTATCTTAAGAAACGGGCGTGGGTTTTAGTCAGTAAAAGTCTGACCCCTTTCGCAGTATTACAGAAGTTATAGTAGAGTGTGTAGTAGTTAGTTAGTTCGATGATTTTTCACCTCAAAAAAGGGGTAATTTTTTTGTATAGGACTGGAATATGTAACTGTTTACCGTATTGGTAAAATGAATAACCAAAAATATTTATTAAAAAAATACATAATTCTTAAGTTAATATTTTAATTTTGAATCTTACGTTTCAAACTAGAAAATCCTGTGTCAGGTGAGAAGAACTAAAACAATTTAATTTGCAAAATAATTGACACATTACATTATACTACTTATTACTACTATACAATATGACGTGTGAGTATATCAAGGCATAGTTTTCTGAGATAGAATTTTAGTATAGTTAAGATAAAACATATTGTGGTCTATGATATGTCTATTATTACCAGTGGAGACCATTGTTCAAACCTCTTATGACTATACTTATGCAGGAGTGGATATTTTGATTATAGCTATGAGGAAAAATTTTATTGTTTGTATTGGCGTTATTTTAATTATTGAAATCATTTCATTTGATTAAGAATATGGTAGGCACTTACACTAGAGCCCTTCACTGTTCGTGCTTACCTACCATCAGGTAGGATCGCAGTCAAGCACTAGATTTTAAATTATTATCTTAAAAAAATTGAAAATTATTATTATATCAGACTTCTAAATAACTACCAACTAAATCATGTCCAAAACCCATAAATCGCATCCTCTTCGGTGAAAACCCATATAATAACCCTTGCTTTACCATCAACACAAGACACGTACAGTTTCCAATGTTCCCGGAGGTCAGTCGGAGGCCTTCTCAGAACGAACCTCCGATGGAGGCGAGTGATACTCCTCATCTCGATGACAATGTCACGTACTAGGGGCACGAACTGCCGAGAGGGAGTTTTGATTTTTGTTTTTTTTTGTATATGATTCAATTGTTTTTTGTGTGGTTGGAGTTTAATTAGATATGTTTGGTTTAGTTTTTGTTGGCGGTTGTGTTAGGTATAGGTACTTACGCCCGTTTTCAATAAGCTATCTATCTACAGTCGCAGCTACTAAAGGTAAACAAATCTATTCTTTTGCCCTTACTTGCTTTCCTATAACCTACCGACGGATAGCATTTCCTGCCAAAGTTGTGAATGGATAGATAGAAATCTTACTGTTTATTGGGAATAGCTATATAACTATGAATTGCGGTATGTTATTGAAAACGGGCGTTAGTAACGATCATCTACCTAGCCTTTTCCCAACTATATTGGGGTCGAATAAATAAATAAAAAATATAAATAAATATATCCATTGACTTCCTTCGCTCTCGGGTGGAGCTTTGGGCTTGTCAGACTTTTACTGACTAAAACCCACTACCTTATCTCCTTTTATGTCTTGCGTTCTTAAAGGACCCCAGGTTTTTCTTTCAGAAGCGAACCTATGGCCCCAGTAAGGTTTGGTCTGGCTGGGACCCTACGGTTGTGCATCTCCTTCTACACATTCCAGGGTTTCTCAAATATTGAATACTTATGTACTATGTAGAGCAGTAGCAATTGTAGATCCACCAACCCGCACTGGGCCCGCGTGGTGGATGATGGCTCATTTCCTCTCCTAGAGGCTGAGAGACTGATGCTATGCTAAGATATAATAGTACCTAGTTGTAGAGAGAGATTTTGAGATACAAAACTACACCAAACACATTGCAATATCTACTAAAAATCAGTTTGCGGATAATTGAAATCGCCACTGAACTTCACTAAACACCGCTAAAACTGAAACCCGCCAAAAATATTTCGAAGATTATATTATACACAATCACAGATTAAATCGGATCCATAGGTAATATTGCATCTCCGTTGTTTTATTTTATTGCATTCAAAAACATTTGTTATCCGCGTTGTTTCATCGGAATGTGTTTATAAGATATCTTTCCGATCGGTAGAACTTGCTACCGAACCCGTCGATCTTACAAACTTATTTGCAGTTCCAAAACAATATTTCATTCAATTTTAAACTTTACCCCTTTGACTTTTAAGTTTTAGTATTACTTTAAAAACGGCAAATAAAAAATAACAAAAAATAATATTTTTCCAGTCGAACGCGTACTGCTCATTCAGCCATGTTCGAACGCGTCAATCGAATTCGAAATTCAAATTCAAATATGTCAATTTAACACTGGTATTCTGATGAAGGAATTAGATTATTTAAAAATTATTTTGAACGTAAAACGTATATTATACTAGCTTTAGCCCGCAGCTTCGCCCGCGTACATAAAATATAGCCTATATCACTCAGGAATACAGTAGCTTTGTATTGGTGTAAAAATTTTTGCAATCGGACCAGTACTTCCACAGATTACCTCATACAAACAAAAAAACAAACTTTACCTCTTTATTATATTAGTATAGATTTGTAAAGTACCCTCTCTCGTTGGTCTAGTGACTGTTAGCGCTACTGTAGGTTCGATTCCTGGGTTTGATAAGTACCTACATAGGTTATTGGGTCTTCCAATATGGAATTTCTGAGCAGCACTGGATTTATGGTTTGAAACACTCGCTTTTTTTTTCAAGGGACTCAAATGTAACGGATGAAATAATTTTAAGCTTTATATTACATAGGTATGCTTCCTAACCGTCGGTACAGGCGTGATGTTGTAGGTTTTTTTTTTATTTCTTAGAAATGAGGCTGTTATTCCTTTAATGGACCTTTAATTTAGTACATGCCTATCAAAAATGTCGTCACAAAATATTGATGCAAACGTATAGATTGACGTACTTGTGGCTAAATAGTAATAAAAGCAGCATAAGTCGATTTCCATGGTTAAGCAACAAAATAAAGACTTTCAAAAAACAAACAAAGCTAAAGACATTATAAACCGCAATTTCTTCCATAATGCACTCAGTAGTTAAATTATTAAACCAAATAAGAATGCAAGTCTAACAAATGATCACAAATAAAATTTAATTACTGAAACATATATGTATATAGAATCTCAATAACCATTTAACCAAACAAAAAGCGACCATAATCGGAAACGCATTGGGGACATCAGCTAAAAAAAAGAAGGAAAAAAAAGAACTTTTTTTCCAATATCGCTGCAGCGGGTCGGCCATTTATATTGTGAGTTGACAACAAAAAAATAGGGACACCCAATGCTTTAACTGAAGAAGACATACATTAACTCGGTAATAATTATAATTCAAAGTGGACATTACTGTTTGTGGGTGGGTGAAGTTAGGGGAGGAAGCGGGGAAAGAGCTGATCTTAGTAACTTTACAAAATGTTGAAAACATTTTCTGATTAGACGGGTCAGGAAATAGGGAAACCAAGTAAAAGGTGAAGAAACGATGCTTAGCTAATCCCCAATAAAATAGGAATATGCTAGGATACAGGACTAAAATACACAATAGAATATTTCAAACAAATAGAATACTCAAAACCAAAATAAACATTTAGCTTAAGAAATTTAACAGAAATAATTTTAATATTCATGGTTTAAGGGTTAACACTATAGAATTTTTAAAAGAGAAACTGGTACTGCATGCAATTCCGATTGAATAGCAAATAATTATAGTTAAAATCGATTTTAATGATTTATTAATACAACTTAAGTTCAACCTTTTAAACGCTTTTAGATAAACTGACCAAAGTCAAAAAGTAGAGTCTATCTCAAAGATAGGTACAGAATTTTGTTCAATACCAGAAACTATTTCTGTGCTGAACGCATCCTGCGTTCACAAAAATACGTGTACACAATTTCTAGATCCCCATCTATAAGATCGAATCTATGGTAAAAGTAAATATAAAGTGTAATTTTGAGTGTATTGAAAATTTGTAAGACATTCTCTATCCTCTCGTCTCTTCCACCATCTCCCGAAGGTCATTTAGGCTACAAACTGACGATTATTGCCTGAATGTGATATTGATGTTGTATTTGGTAATTTGTATTTCGCAATTTATTTTTAAAACTGTTTTAAACGTAAAGTTATGTACAGACATAAGTTTGAGAGAGACAATTTTCTTATGGGCCTTTTTGTGATAATGTCTTGTACTTATGTTTTCTGTTAATTGTGTTTATAACTTAATTATTTGTGTTGTTTTTGCTAGTGTGGTATTTTTATGATTTGCTGGTATTTCGGGTACTTTCGTTAATTTTATGTTTGTTTTTTTTTATGATTGTTTGTGCTTTGTAATGAGTTTCTCTAGTATTTACAAAATTGAGTCCAGATTTTGTTGATTTGTTTTATTCTTGTAGATTTAGATTGCTGCAAGTTAGTCCAATTTAAATTGTCACTTACGGGATATCTTCCGTGACTTTTAATTTTTTTTTTAAATTCCGAAACAAACCGTGATAGCCTAAAACTAAACATTGGTTGCAAGTTAGTCGTTTAAAAAAAAATCCAGGTGACATTTATCTTTTTAGATTGAATTGGTATTGATAAATCTTTCAATATTACTCCTATATCTTACCTTACTTTGTTCTCAACATTAATCGAAAAATTCCCATTCAGAGACACTCATAACTTACCATCATTACATTTATAATTGAACCTCAAAAATACGTTCAAACTTTTTAACAATCGTCCATAAAATAAAAATATATCGCGAAATGAAAAGGCGATAATACAAAATGGAATTACAGCGAGGGATCCGTGACGTAAGAAGCACATTTAAAGAAGTTTGATTGAGATGAACAGAACTTTTGATTGTATACCAAAGATTCGGAATAAAAACAAGCTATAAATAAGATTGGAGGAAAACAAGGAAATTCGTAATGTTTTGTAGGAATACATAGTGTGGTTGGCTGTTTGTGTGTAGATATTTTTGAAGATGACAATGGTGGAGATTGATTCCACAAAGTATAGTCACAAAAAAGCTCTTCAAAATATTTTGTTAATTTCCATGATTCAGTAAATTGTGACATATTTAATGATATGCCAAGGTTGATTGAGAAGTTTTTTTAGTGAAATATACAACACGTAACATAATAATTGCATAATTATCCTATATAAGTAATGAGTTGAAAATCGACTATTGAATTGAACTCAGTTGTGTTTAAAATAGGCAGTTAATGTTTTTATCTGGAAATAATTCTTGATAATTTTAAGATAAATATATTGCCTATTTTCTTAAATCTTTACTGCGTCAAGTGTTTGTGTGTTTGTGGTTAGATACTAATACCGAAGCGCAACCAATGTTGTGTTTGATTTCCATAATTTATTTGCACATACGAGTAATTAAAAACATTTAAGTAATATTTGAGTGCTTGAATTATAATTTAAACCTAATTTTCAAATGAGATGCATAATGGTGCAAATAATTTTAGTTATATATTAGACTAGGTAGATAGAAAAAAAAAATCATATTTTCGTAAAGTCAATCACAAGACACCTCTTCCTAATACACAAGCAAAACCGAAAACTAAAGCATAACAAAACAACAAAATGAATATCGTAATCTGATTGTTGCCGAAAAATTCAATTCCGTTTATAGCTGAACACTTCGACAGTGATGACGCTTCGTGTTCGCCTAGAGACAATAGATTGTCGAGTTATCAGAAATAAAGAAAATTTGTTTCAGCTATACATCGCCGGGAGATTGGGATAGTCGTCAAATTGTTTTGTTTTCTGACAAGTTATTTGGGTTTTTCGTTTTTCTGGCAAACTATTTGCTGAGGCTTCGTGAAGATATTAAGCTATGTTTTATGAGCTGCGGTGAAAAAATACTTAACAAATTATAATTGTAAATTGTAAGTCCCCTTGTTGTCGTTATCAGGACAAACTTTACTACCTGATAGTTACAACCTCTAGGTCAAAAGTGAATAGGTTAGGTAAGACTACGTTGCCTCTTTGCGTCAGGTGAGATAGTGGTGGTGGTATTTATTTCCTGGGTAGGAAATTATCAAATAACAGTTTAAAAAAATAATAATTAATCTTAATATAATTTAAGTCACATGTATTTTTTTCCTGTATTCAACTAAATTTTATCTGACTAGTGTTTGGCAACCTCTACGGCTCTATTATGGGCTTTTATTTTTTTCCCAATAAATAATCTAACTTCTCCTCTGTGTCTTCTTATAAGACCACATCTCCATGGGGCTTTCCGTACATCCCAGAGCAATAACTAGCATACAGTCCCCGGCGATAAAAATGCACATCGACGAAAGAGACAATCGGCTAATTTCGGCTTCGTAGAACGTTTTCTCTGTTGCACGAAATATATGTTATGATTTGCTTCTTTCGATTATTCTTTGCATAAAATACAGCAATTTTTGTATAAGATGATAATTATGCAAAATTTACCGCCGGTTACTGTACCTTACTAAAACGTAACAAACAGTTTGTCAAACTATTTAATGAACCAATGTAGACAATGTCTAATCTTCTAATCCTCCATCAGGTTCACAGGTTTGGTAGAAAGCTGAATTCACTAAATAATTCTTTTGCTTGAGATCAACTTTGCCAAAGGATATTTCATTAAAAACTTAAAATAAGTTGTATCTGTACTGTGTTGTAGCTAGAAGGGAAACTTGGACACTTTTGGAAATGTCTATTATTGATAAAATAATCGAAATTATGTTTGATAGTGAGTCGATAAAAGGTTTCAGATATTATTTATATTGTCATTGTTGTCGTTGTAGTTAGTGTGTAGTTTTTCTTCTTTAAATATGCAAATATTCTAAAAGAGCTTTGCTGAGGGTGCAAAAGCACAAAGCATAATTTAGCCTTATAATGTTTCCACTCTACTGGGACTCAGGCCTCCTCTCTTAAAGTGGGAATATGCCGTAATCTACCACACGAGCTCAGAACTGGTGAATATTGTCTTCAAGCCATTGTCCCACAATATTTGGAGTCGGCGCAACATGATTTTTTCATCGATTCTCTCCTGTCACCAATCACGCTATCAATAACTCCCTTTTCTTTCATATCGCTCATCACACAATCCATCCATCTTTTCTTTGGCTTCCGTCTCCCTGTCCATCCAACTACATGTATGAATTTTGGGATGTATTCAGGATATTTGAGCCATGCAGTCTATATAGCTCTATCTCTTTAGTAATTCAGTTTAGGTCGTCAAATAGATCGCGTTAAGAGTTCTTGGTAGGGCCTTAGTAGTCGATTCTGAATATAATTACTTTTAGCACTTGTGTGTATTATATTAAATGTTTTATAATATGGTTCAATCTATTACAAGTTTTATTGCATTCAAGAACAATACAATTTTACTAATTATAGGTTACCTATAAAAATATTAGCCATTTTTAAATAACCCCGATCCCAACAATAACTGCAGCACATATAATGCTATAAATGTGTTACTCCGTCTCGACAAAGTTAGATTGGCATCGAACGAACTCTGACAGATATGTCGTAAAAACGCGGCGACTAATCGCAGCGACCGGCGATTTGTCGCAACGGGTTTTATTAAAAGTTTTTATTTTTATCTGTCATTTGTT
Organism: Mythimna separata; assembly: GCA_030763345.1. NCBI lineage: Eukaryota > Metazoa > Arthropoda > Insecta > Lepidoptera > Noctuidae > Mythimna > Mythimna separata. The sequence goes on along the minus strand of CM061189.1, from coordinate 18,429,827 downwards.
ATTTGGAGACAAAAAAGTTTAATGTTTTATGATAATTGAAGAATTCGTTGAGTTTTACGTAAATATAGGGTTGATTTTATTTTTCTGGTTATTTTAATATAAAGCAAATTATTGTCTTATGTCTATAGTTTCATTACTTTACGTACTTCTTGAAGACCTTCAGAAGCCATAAAGTTTTCTGAGAAACAGTTTATCAGGGAAAATATCCGCAATAAACTACCTTATTGACAATATTTTTATATTTGTGAGAACCGAGTCTGCATTTCAAATAATTTACTCGTCAAACTCAATGCAATATAAAAACGATTCCTTTAACAATTTTAATTCTATTACCAGAAGCCATACTACGAGCTCATAACACGATCCATTTTACGACCTAAAAACTGAACTGTTTAACGAATGGGTCTATATCAGGGTGTATATGAGCACTAGGTATAGCTCCATCCCGCTTTCTCACTCGCACGACTGACACATTGTGGTAAGACCACTGAAAATATAATTGAGTTTAAAAAGAGGAGGAAGACTTTTGCTCTGTGATGAGTCATAATATATAAGGTCAGTTTTCTATTCTATTTTTGGAGTTCCGTACCTTAGTCGGTAATGGGCACGCCGTCATTGAGGCGGTAAGTCCCCTCTTTGAGGAGTGGTTGGAAAGAGGTCACGGCGTCCTCTCGTTCCGTATGACGCAGGTCCTCACCGGACACGGTAAGATCGGGAGGTTCCTGCATCGGATCAAGCAGGAGAGGACGCCCGGGTGTCGCCACTGTGTGGATCGCCCGGAGGACACGGTGGAGCACACGGTAGAGGTGTGCCCCGCTTGGGCGGAGCACCGCCGTGTCCTTGTGGAGGCTATCGGAGGCGGCGACCTCTCGCGCCGGGCCCTGGTTCAGGCCATGGTTCGGAGCGAGGAGGGGTGGCATGCGGTCGCCTCCTTCTGCGAAGCAGTAATGCTCGTGAAGGAGGCTGCTGACCGCGAGCGTGTGAGGGAACCGACCACCGTAGGCGCAGGTTCGCGGACGGCGAGCACTGGGTAGCTAGCCGTCCGGCAGTCTGGAAACAATCTGGACCGAGCCCAGTCGTCAACGGCGCGTTCTGCTCCACGCGCGCCTCAAGGAGATGTCAGCAAACTGTAGGGGTCCGGCAGGGCCGAAGCCTCTGGGGAACACGTGGTATTCCGAAAGGTTGACACTGAGTCCCCCCCAGATCATAGGCAACGAAGGAACGGGGTAAGGGTTTAGTCAGTAAGAGTCTGACACGCCCTCCCGCTCCGCCCAAGAGCGGGAGAAGTCATTCTGATGATTCCCCTACCAGAAAAAAAAAGCCTTAGTCGGTAAAAATGATTCCTTATGGGATCACTTTGTTGTCTACCTGTCTGTTCGTCTAATCAAGGCCTTTATTTCCAGGAACGTATGAAGATATTAAACTGAAATCATAGAGATATCAACAAAACCATATTAAAACCTGTTCACTCTAGCCTTGAAGACACCCAAATTATAATCGGACGGGAAGACCGCAGGAGGCAATGATTAGCAATTTTCAATTTTCAAATTCCAATCATCCCTTGCCTACTGCAACTGACATCTCCTGAACAGTAAACAATCTATAATTTAATAACAAAATAACTGATTGGCGAAGAGTGAAGCAAAATTAATTGACCGTAAGCGATTCCCCAAAATATCAAGTTTGTCATCAAATTACTTCGCGTCTCAATTAATTACTGAAGCGATTTTCCAATCGGCTGTTTCAAAGAGTATTTTGGTGTAGATATGGCAGAGAATTTGGTTTTTAGGAGGTAAATAATCAATTAACTATATCTTCCGCTCTAACATAAAGCGAAAGGGCGAGAAATTTACCTGACCGCTTAGAGTCTAAACGGTTACAGATTTTCATATCTCTATAGTTTTTCTACCAGTGTGCGATGCCAGTGATGACATAATAGCTCCTAAACGTGCATATAATGGATGTCATCAGAAGATTTTAAGTCACCCAAAGGCCAATGAAAAGGGCTATGCTGGGATATTCTTTGTGTGATCTGTATAGGATATCTCCAGGAGAACCAAGCTTACCGACAGAGCTCGAAGAACCGCCAAACTTAAGTGGCAGAACATATTGGTCACAGAAACAGATGGTTGATCAAGACAAAAGTTTCTGAAGGTAAGGTGCGCGTAGTGTTCCACGCGCACCTTAAAGAGATGCTGTAAAACTTCGGAAAAGGAAACTTGGGATCTTGGAACGCTAGGCTAATAAGGAACTTAGGTGTGGTTTAAGTCAGTAAAAATGTGATATTCCCAGTCATTGGATGACTTGCAACCTTAAAAAAAATTGCTTTAATTAGAAATATCGGTGGTTCAATATTACTTTTTATCGTCATTTAAAGACTATTCGTTAAACTGAAAACATATCCGTTATTACATCCTTGACGAAACAACATCATCTCCGCTACTTAATCTTTGACCGTCTTTAGCTTAATTTTATTTGACGTTTTGACAGCTCCGCTCAGCCGTTAGAGGAAGACAGACATAATTATTGATTTGTACCTAGGAGAGACAGAGACAGCATCATATCGATTGAGATTAAGTTATCAGCAGGTGCGTCAAGATATTTATAAATTAATAGCTGTCAAAGATGAAGACTTTGTGCAAATCTTGAGGCTTAAGTCATAATAACAAGGGAATGAGAAAGATAAGTAAAAGACATTTCTCACGGATCATACATTTTTGTTGTAAATTCGAAGCCGGCCAAAGAAAAAAAAATACCATATTAAGTTAGAGCTTGATTTCACAAAAAACAAATATTATGGTATTATGGTTTGGTTATTATTTACAATTATTCATGTTACCGAAACTGTATGCAAAATAGTTTTTCTAAAACTTAATTAAGACCGACGACAATAGTCCCACAGTGTTGGTGCAATAATAAAATATACTTAAGGGTCAAATTCTAACAGATTATCATATTCTTTTTCTTGTCCGACTTTGGAATTTGTACCAAAATGGATGATCTCCTTAAATGTATTAACTTGGCACGCGAGGTTGTCGACATGTGGGAAGTAGATACAGTATTGATTGTGCCGATAATCGTGATGACCAATGGCTTAATAGCAAAAACCTTCGACCAACACCTTATGAGTCTCTGATTAGACAGTTAGATCAAGAACTTGATTCAGAAAGCAGTTTTCCTGGACTATGCTCGTATAGTTAGGTCTCTGGAGCCTTGACCACCTGTAGCTTAGACCCCCTTCTTCCTGCCGGTACAGTAGCTGGAATTTATTTTAGTTCAATTATAGATTTGACGCCATCAACTTCTTCTTATTCATCGGTATCACTCTTGACAGAGTGTTCGTGGTCATCACTTCAGGTGTTGGTGGCAAGCTTCAGAACACGCCGCCACTCTTCTCTGATGGCCTTCCTCGCGCATTCGTGAAGTGATGATGAAGCCATCAACTACATCTTTGTAACAATGCCGTAGTATGCGGTATGTTATCCCACACTCTGTTAAAATAATCCTAATTCCTAACACAGGACACGCGGATCACTCCACTAATTCAAGTCAAACGAACATCAAACATTACAACAGCTACTGTTTAATAAACGAACAAACATAAAAGACAGACAAACTAAAAAACAACCAATTAGTATTAATACTATCCGCGCGATCATCGCCGACTCCCATAATTGACTGCATGATCCTATATTCATACGAATGACTTTGGTCATCAATACTCTTCACATGGCAAAAGAAACTATGGACCTTCCAACAAACAAAGTAATTTGAATCTTTTCTACAACGATTTAGGTTCAAATTCCAATGGTGAGAAGGAGAGAGTTAAGGTAATTACAGACGGGTGCTGTAAAGTCTTAATTATTAAATACGTTTGACATCCGTTCACGCAATACCGTGTCAATGACATTAGTGTGGCGACACCCTTAGTTTTGTTGTGTTTGGTATGTACTTAGAGGACAATTGTAATCGCTTCTTAAATGATTCGCTAGAAGTTCAAGTACCAAGCAAGATGCATCGCATATATTCTTAGAGCTTACAAAAGTATATAAATATGGGAATTTGTTCTTTTAGCTTCATACAGTTTTACGGCATTTAGGCTAAGACAAGTTTTTGATACAGAATACTAAAACTTTGTTTCATTAGAATCCGTGTGATCTATTCTAAAGTTTTTAATAGCATTTGATAGTATAGCATGTATCAGCAAGCCTTATCAGCAAGCTTCGCTAAGGTAGTCAATATTACTATAAAATTCTGAGCTTGACTTTACTGAGATCGCCCCTATTTCAATGATTCTACATAATTATTGTCCAGTTGAGATAAAAAACTACACCAATTTTACATAACAATATCCTATTACTACTACTTCAGCTACTAAACTTAATTCTAAAAGTCCTACCAAAAACGACATAAACTTTAGTTAAGGGTATTATAAACAGTCCAACTGTCCAGCTCTTCTTCAACTAGTTTATTTTCATCTTTCATTTTAGTCAGAAGCAAATGAAAATCTATTTCACATATTACGGCTGTCTTCTCTTATTCCAAGTTTTTGAACTTAAAAATTTATATCATAATCAAGCCTTTACCAACATTCCAATAACTAGGTCAGTACTAAGACATTTACATTCTTAGAATTACAAACTAAACGCTTGTTTTTTTTTACCCTATGTCTATTTAGTTCATCCCATTGATCCAACCGTCATAAATAACAGAAGATTGAAAACTTGAAGACACGTTCCTATTCATTCAGTTTTCTAATTAATAGTTTATATAAATTCGTATAATAAATCAACAGTTGAGACGAGGACACAAAGGCAGACGTTGTGGGCAAACAAAAAGTGAGGCTGATACAAAAGTAGAAGTGTTTTGTTTAGTTCTTCTTACTAATGTTTCTCGAAGTTGACAGACTGACTTTTGGTTGAATATTTTTTTAGGCTGTGGCAAGATATTGAGCATATAGAAAAAAAGTAGGCGTAAGATTTTTTTGAGTGAAGTTGTTTTAATTATTGAAGGCTGTTTTAATTATTCGCAAATCGATAGTGGTTTAGTAGTTTTGTGTCTCAAACGTCCTTTCTAGAGGAGAAAGTGGGCCGTAATACACCACGCGGGCCCAGACGGGTTGGTAGATGTAATATTTTTTCTTTGTTTCTGGACATACCATTTCCTCAAAATATTTTCGTTCACCGTTTTGAGAGCAGTAGCGATTACGCAAACTAAAGTACCTGCCCGGGTTTGACCCCACGACATACAAGTCGTAATTCGGGGCCGTTACCACTGGTCCACCACTGTTCTCTGCTGCATTGACAACAAAAAATATGTTCAATGCTAGAGTAAGCACGTCTAAACATAATAGCCTTGTATGGGCTCAATAATTTACTTGATAAAGCAATTGCAACAATTTTTTTTTATATATTTATGCGATATAGTTTCAAAAATCATCCTCGAAAACAACGTCTTTGTCAGCCACACTTAAATCAAAATCTTTAACTATACCTCTATTTGATATCAAACCCAGTCACTATTCTTTTCATTCCTTAAACTCATCCAGTGAAATCAGTAAATCATCCTATTTACCGGTAAGTTGACATTCAACCTCTCCTTACCATCGAGATACTCCTTAGTAGTTCTTTTCAAAAAAAGCTATTATTTTTCGACACCAAACAATACCACAAGGGGCTTTCCGAGGTGAGTTTTAATTCATATAAAATTGAATCCCACATTGAAATTAGTACGTATCGTGGCTGTTTGTATTGTAATGTAATTTATGATTTCTTTATGACTTTGAGTAAGCTTGCTGGTGTTGATAACATTTGGGTAGAGTTCATTTGTATCCTTAGAGGTTTCGATTGTATTTTAAAAGAGAGAAGTTAATTGAAAATAGCAAAAAATTAGAATACTATGTGCTCTCTAAATTTTGGCTTTTACAATGTCACTTTTGAGGACTAGTACCTGATAGATTTTTGAAAGTTTTAAATTATCAAATACCTTCTCCCTGAATAGAAGCAAATTGTGTTTCTTTAGTTTCCCCTCTGCGTTCCAAAGCCATAGTAAAACTTTCGAACAAATCAAGCAGCCTGTCTTACAATGCCACTTTTAAATGTCTTTATTATCATAATCATCAATACAAATATTTTTTGTTGTATTTTTATTGTCAGGAGACAGTTCTAATGAAAAAAAAGGAAATGTTGCAAAAGATTAGAAAATTTTGAAATACGACTATTTAATCGTCACGCTTTTGACAGAGACCGTCAGGTCAGTTAGTTCATAAATATATATTTAGCTTTTAAACTAATACTATGTCTTTCAAAACAGTCCCAATGTTTCCAACCTCGACTTGTACAGGGGTCCATTCACAGGCGATGTCTTCTCGCTGTGTTGTCGCCTACGCACCCTGCAGGATTGTCACTGCCCGATTATTGTTTATAAATTATTAGCAATAATACACATTCGTATTGGTCGAGCATATGACTGGTCTAATGTTGATAGTGGCATCGATGAATTTGAAGAAACTTGAAAAGGAAGTTAGGAATTTTGAGAAAATATTAAAATAGATATTTGAAATTAAAGCATTTTTTTTGCAGGGATTTGGTTTATTGAGCATAAAAGACGAAGCATCAAAAATTCTAGTAAATGTAGTAAAAAATATTGAACAAAATTTAAAGAGTCTCGAAATGAAATGTGTTTTATAAACAACTAGCTTCTGCCAGCGACTTCACCTGAGTGAAAGTAGGTTTCTACTAATAATCCTTGAACACTCGTTTCATTTCCTTAGGGGATGAATTTTGAAAAATCTTCTGCGTCTAACGTCATAAATGGAAACCTAGTGCAAAATTTCACACTTCTAGTCCCAGTAGTTCCAGCTATTTTTTGATATGTCAATCAGTCAGTTTGTTTTTTTTATAAATACAGATTCAATACTAAAGATACTTCTTAAAAGCAAGGACACAAAGAACACCATCACAAAACTTCCTATCTAACACATTACCAAAAAATAAATTTGAAAAAATAATCATAAAGAACTAAAATCTATCTGGCCCAGCAACCCTACGATCCTATACATCACCTGGGCTGCATACCCGGCGATATTTTTGCCCACAACTATACGCTTTGATTCAAACTCCATTGTGGGGCAGTTAACAATACGCGACCAGTAATGCCAACCTCTGCAGCATATTTTGTGTGGTAAATTCATATTTGCTGTTTTGATACGGATTTTTTTCTTAGGATTTCATGATCGTATATGTTATTAAAGAATATGTTATCGTCATTTATATAGATGACTGGCATTTTGCTAGCAGGTTCAGTCGCGTAAAAGTAGGTTTCTCTATCCAAAGTTTAGACCACCTATATACGAATTCCCTCTTGTGCTTGCATACTTCATACTAGAATAACTTATACAACATTTCGTGTTTCTAGTCCCAATATCCTTAGCTGTGCATTGACGTGTCAGTTTTTCAGTTTCAAAAAGACATTTTAATAATAGATTTGTTTTGTTTATAAGGATCCTATAGTTATATTAAATGGATATTTGGACAACATCTCGATCAAAAATCACCTGCAACAGTGATCATTATTAAACATTTAATGATTGCATAACCCATCATCATCTATCATCATCAGATAATCTTAAGACTTTTTTAGAACTACTGTCTGCTTAGTTAAGTAACTTTACAATTTCTGTCACATTAACTAAAAATTAGCAGGACTATCTTTTGAGGCACAATCTTTTTAACAATATGCTGAGCCTGGCTCTTAATCTGCATCTGACCTAATGGGAATTGATCGCTGAGGTCTCCAATGGCAAAGGTGGAAAGATATCTGTTTACTCTTGTTTTCAAGGCGGACGATTGATATGTGGTATTATATGTGGTGGTGGTTTTGCACTTTGACTGTGCAAAAAGTGAATGTAGAAGGAAAACTGAAAATACCAGCGTGAATAAAGTCATCTGCCACAAAACCGGCCATCCTTTCATTCATGCTAAGGCTAAGCACCAGAACACACATGAGACGTAAACGGATTTAATACCCATCGAAGCAGCTACAATATAGACATATATCTAAGCCAATGACTCCACAACTCCATTCATAACATCCAAAATAAAACAAGAAATAAGGCTATTGCACACGAGGCTTTATTCGCCTGGAAGACATAAATCAATTGTGAGCAGCCACCTTTATTGTGGATACGAATCTGTCACCGCCTCTAATCCTTTAAGAGTTTTCATATTTAATACTCTTTTTGATAGTATACGGAGGTTTTGAAGAGCAAAAATGTTGTGCGTGGGAGGAAGTATAAAATTCTTGAATGGTAATACTCGTAGAGATGATTTTGATTTTTAGTATGAAAGAATACGAACATGTTGCACCGACCCCAAGTAATATAAATTAGGGCAGGAAGAAGACGAGTTAAAAGTGATGATTTTCTCAAATCGTTGAAATGGTCCGAAGACTCTCGATTATTATAGAAATACCTACATTTCCTATAGCAAGGCTTTCTTCTTCGAAATAGTTATGTTTATTGTTTGTACGGGCAAGTCAAATGATAAAACAAGTTTAGAGCTATCTTAACTTGGTTCAGCAAGATTTATCTTTTCAGAAACTGTACTACTTTTTTTATGAAGCTCAACAAACTTTAAAAAGGCTATGCTATTCGTCGCTCTAGTAGTAATTTTTTCCAAATTATCATCTGCTACTTTCCATATACTACACACTAACCAGAACAAAATCGTCAAGTGTTTATGGTTAAAGAGTCACAATTTGTCTCCGCACAGAAAGTCGATCCACCACACATTGTATGACCTTTTGTAATTTTATTAATTCCATCCATCATCCATACAAGTCTTCAATGCGTGATGACAGATCATTTCATCCATTTCTATTTGTTGATTTTGATATTTATAGTATTATTGCTTGTAATTAATTATTCTTATAAAGAATATTTGAATGGTCTTTCATGGTTAGGCTTGACACAGATGTCTTTGGAGATACGAGAGTTGCTTCTATCAAACAATACACATTAGACAATATGCATGAACAGTAAAGTGGCATAGATGAGAGGAATATTAATGATTGAAGCTTCAATTAAGTAAATACATATAAATGAAATAGCATAATAAGTAAAAGCATTAGCAAATGAATGTAATAAGTACAAGGATCTTTGAAAAGAATTAGATGAAATGATTAAAAATGTGCAGGTATGTTATTGTATGTACTTGCTTAAAATTGGTTACATTTTTATAAAACTTATATTTGGTATTAGATTTAATCATGCAATCAAAATATGTACTAGATTTATCGATTTTAGGATCGAAATAGGATGAACTTAAAACAGACACGATCACGTCGGGGTCACCAATTTTGTGTGCGTGTGGTGTGGTGTCCTTGGGAGTGTGTACGGAGAGAAATTAAATCACTTTTTACTTGAATATGTGTTTACTTTGGAAACGAATTATATTACAGATTGTACTTATTGTTAAGCGCGTCTATAGGTGGTCGTTGTTACGGGCAGACTGGCCCAGGCGCTGCGCACCTCAAGGAACACAATATTGCTTGCGTCAGCGCCGCTACAGTTTCATACTCATCTGTCGCTTTCTTAAATGTGTCCATCATTCATAGTTTTATTAAAATTGATTATTCTATTATACCATCAAAATCACCAGCCATAATCCCAATCCATGCTTGGACTTCCTCTTTGCAATCTATTAGCTCAACTAAACTAACTATCACATCTCTAGCATCTGCTCCACATCAGACATCAACAGCAACGCCTAGCAAAGACAAAAGGTCCATATCTCCAACCCTCGTGACCTGATAACGGCATGACTCATTAATTATAGCAATCGACGCCTCAGTCGTCTCACAGCCATTAAGAACAATCTAATCTTGTTAACATAATCCGATGCTGGCCAGCCCACGCTCAGGAAGTCAATCATCAGCAAGCTCCACGTTTAGTTCGATCAAAGAATTGAGACGTTTTAAATTTTATCACGTGACGCTCTTAATTTCCATTGTCTCTTTGACATTATATACATCAGCTATAACTACCTATCTCTTATAACCTGACCTGTCATTATACATCTCTTCTTTGCCATCACTGGTCAGCTTATACTGGATATGTTAGCTTGATGTGTCGTTAAGTATACTCGTACCATGTTGATTGTTATAGATTCTTCTAAAGTTATTTTATGGTTTCCTTGTTCTGTAATTATTATGGTTATCTTGGCCCTGTTAAGTTTTACTGTGGTTAGTATGTTACGAAGTGTTGTGGCATTATTAGAGTCAATTGTGACAGGGTCGGTTATTGGGTTAACTGTGGGCACTGTTACATGAGTTGGATTACTAATTTTAAGAACAGCATGCATGCACCGCATATGCAGTGATGCATGATTGTTTTTAAAATTATCGCTGTCATTAGCATTCTAGTTTTGCTTTGCTGAAAAAAAATTATTTCTTTAATGGCATTCTCTCCTGATTTGTGCGTGTCTCAGTCAAATATTATTGCATCAGAAATTATTATATATATTAACATTTAATAAAAACACAGCTAATTTTCGAAACATATTTGCAAACGTAACAACATAAAACCCAAAAATATACCAATTTTAAAAATACTTAGAAACTGAGTCAATGAAAAGTAAGTTAGCTCAATAGATCGAATAGACCGAAGCGATTGTTTAAAAGAATCACCGCAGCCTGGAGCAAGAGGCAATTGTAGGCACATGGGTAGATTTTAGTCAGTAAAAGTCTGATTCAGGGATTATCATATATAGATATCTCAATAGACCACAATACATCATTATCGTACCAATTTACCATCAACAGGGTTATTATCTGCACTATTCTTAACCGAACTCGAGAATTAACCGTCAAAATATTCAAATCGATACATTATGGGGATCAGAGCGACAATTTGGTCTACCATTGTATGGTAACGATGTGTTTAGGTACAAAGGACCGTGTGGAGAGGAAATTGGTCCATAGGACCGCTTCCTGTTGCCAGTGTTAATTGTTAGTTTTATAGTTAGTTAGCGATAAGCCTTGGATGTGGGTGTTTGGAGTTGGCTACTGTTTGGTGTCGAGTAAGCCGTTGATCTTAAGTAACTTATCCAAAACGAAATCATGGTGTTGATTAAAGTTTTTGGTGATTGTAGACACAGCTAGTGTGACGTTGACGTTATTGTTCAAAATTTTGACCAGGTATTGATAATTACATTGATAGGTATTTTATTAGTGACTGTAGCGTAGACACGCAGAAAAATGAGATTTTTTTTTTAATTATAGACCATTAACAAACATTTATATTTATATTTAAATCCTGGGAGTATGTTCCTTTAGAATATAATTTTCTACTATCACGCGGACGGAGCTAAGTAGAAGCTATTAAATAATAGGTACTAATAATAAGTAGCTTGGAGCTTATTCCCGATACCGGTAGGTAGGCCGCTATTTTTTTTTTATTAAATATCCCATTTTAATGATGTATATTGTAAAAGCTTTTAAATATTTGTTAATAAATAAACAGAAGCTAAATTCTTAAAAATAGATTTGATTCTTGAATCGATCCAGAAATCGCTTCAGAGCTATTGCCTTTAAATTTTTCGACGATTCTCTCCTGGTGTTACTCAACCATTACCAACATAAAATCAACATTTCATTCTCAATAATACCCCGATTCTTTTTTTCCCTAATCTGTCGAACCCAGTAGCCTTCAACCCATCAGCTACTGAACATCAAAATTAATCTTTTATTGACCTCAATGACAGCCGGACGATTTTTTATCATAAAGCATCCGAATCTGCTTGTCATGGGGACTTTGGGTTGAGTCCGGTGTTTTTTATTTATTGATAAATTGATATGACTTTTTAGGTTTTTGATCCGATGAGTGTGATCCTTTTAGATTATTTGAGTACCTACCGATATGTTGATGTAGGCTCACGGATTTTTGTTGTTTTGTTTTCTGTTGTCGCAGTAACAGATTAATCTTGTATTCTTTTTCCTTTTATTGGTATCAATTTTATTATTTCCAATCTGTTGTTAGTGCTTTAGTTAGTTACGGAAAACATGCAATGCCGTTGGTCCCGGTTGCCATTCGTAAATCTTTTACAGTCGGACGGTAGAAAATTTGAGCATCTGTCTATCCTAGGAGTATCGTGTTGACCAGTAACTGGATTGTGGAGATCTGATAGGCAGTGGCTGCGTACAAAACACGGGTATTCAACCGCTTTCGGTCCAACCTCAAGCTAATTAAGAAAAAGACTAGGGAGGTGATAAATAAATCTTTGGCAGTTGTTATAGATAGTCAGAAGTAGGTACATATGACTGTTGTGGAGGTCTGATAGGCAGCCGCTCCTCGTAAAATCCGGGTTGACTGGAAGCCGACCCCAATATAGTTGGGAAAAGGCTAGGCAGATGATTGGCAGCTGTGTAAAACACGGGAATCCAGTCGCTTTCAGTTCAACCTCAAGCTAAAAGACAAGGGAGATGATGAATCTGTTGATAGTTCTGTCTTCTTGTTTACATGTTGTGACACAAACTCTAATAATTATAAAGTCTATATGAATGCCAACAGTTCAGACATTCCCTATCGTTTTTTGCATTTACACATTAAGTTAGATTGCGTTGAATGAACAAGTTTTAAAAGCATCGTTGACGATAGACAGCTCAGGAAAGGGCTCTCTTAAAAAAACATCCACCAAATCATTTTAAAATCGTGATCATCTCAATCGCACGATTGTTACATAAAGATTCAATCCAAATTAACTACATTATCATCTATATCTTTCTCAACCCAATCATTCAGAGCTTAGTCTGCTTTATGCACGAACAACCTGCATTAGCCTTGTATGGCTGCTACACGCTGAAACTATTATAATCAAATTTTCTTCAGAACATTGCAATACTTTCGAAATACCAGCATCGAGATTGGTTGTAAAAAATCTGCAAAACTCAACTTAATATAGATATCAAGATTTTTTGAATTCTTTAAAGTCTAGATGCAAAAAACTATTCAGTTCGGTAAGTAAAAATATGAAAGATTTGAGGTTATTTACCAATAATAGCATTTGTTGGGTGCAGAATATCAAATAATTTCTCTCGCTCTGGGTAAGGAGAAGGGAGTATCAGACATTTACTGGTATATTATGGTTTTAACGTGCTTGTTAATGACCTTTAGTTTTCTACTACTTTTTCTGTTTTTACCTGTCAGAAACTGTAATTGTCCCAATGTCTCATATACAATATCGTTATCCACTTGATTTAGTTTTTGGTTCTCCTATAATTAAATAAATAAATAAAACCTACAGTTGCCCTTTGCGTTTTAGGGAAACAGTTATTCTTTGAAACAAACTCGCAGCAAAAGAATCAATAACAACACAAATAGTTATAATTAGGTATTCAATTTTTTTTTTATGAAGGGGCCTTTGCCAAGGTTGGGCAAACAGACGAAGTTAAAGATGTCATCGACTGAACATAGTACGAGTAGTTAATTTAAGTACTTTTTATGTTAACGTCTTTTTTTGTCTAAGTAAAGGCATACATTAAGTAATTATTATTAAAAAATAGATGAACCACGAGCTCACTTTTAATTGTCTAGTACCTGAACAATTTCACATAAAAGAAATTATGACTGATGCAAGTTCATAAAAATCAACCGGATCCCTCCACAAATAGACACAACTGATGATAGACGTAGAAATAAGACACATCTCCCAGTAATAAATATCTCTAAAGGGAACATCAATAAAATATGCTATAAGAAATAACGCAATCAGGCTGGGCATGCTTCATACGAATTATCAGGCATCATTCAAGCAATCATTCGAGGTAAAAGTAATTGTACAGACGGTACGAATGTATCAAACCTCTCCAACTGCTATTAAAATCGAATTATTGATGACCAAACATTGATAATCCCTATCTCCGTTAAAACGCTCACGGATCAGAGCTCTGATCAAGTTGGTCGAAGATCGTGGTGTTAATTTTCAAAGCTTGATAAGAGATGGCGGTAGTGTGTTGTGCGCAGGAGTTGGTTGAGGAGTTTGTGAGGTAAGTGGCTCCATCTATTGTAGAGTAGCGTAAAGTTATTTGAAAGCTTTTGTTTTGATGGTGTTTGTTTTAGTTTATTTCTATGTTATTTGCAGTGAACGTGGATTGGTGGTAAGTCAGTACTAGTCAGTCATAGGTGAGCAGCAAGCTAAAGAAAATTAGGAAAAATCTAAACAAAACTGAAGTTACGATGATCAGGAAATAGTTTTTTTATGTTTTCTTTTAAAATCTCTTGAATTAAAAGTATTTATCCGGTCAAGTTTGGTAGTGGGTTTAGTTGTAGCTGCCATGTTCGAGTTTTTAAATTAGTCAGATTTAAATAATAAGAAACAAGTCGGTAGTAAAGGTAAGAAGGAGTCCATTATTTCGGAGGAAAAAAATCAACGTGGATTTAGTAGTCATAAAAATAGCAATTTCAGAACGTGCATCGCTGAATCTAAACGATCTTTACCATTTTTCGTGCAGCAAAAAAGAAATGACTCATTCGCCTACTAAGACTTGGGAAAAAGCGAACATAAATAGCAAAAATAACTCAATAAGCATGTCAACGAACTAGCATTGACCTCACACACTGCCTAGGATCAGAGAGATTCACGTTTGAACATTTAAAACGTATATAATTATGAGTCATGTCGTAATAAACATTTAAATATGAGATTTAAGACTCCCACGGATGGGGTAATAAAGATAATTTTAAATACAAAGCAACGAGGCGCACGAGTAATCGCGAAACGAACATCAAGTCATGACGAGATTCAAATCATTGCGCCCGCGCACTCAAACGGGTTTTTCATTTATCAGATCGATTGTGGGGCGTGGCTTATAGATCGGTAGGATTTATATCTGTGCTCTTCGCTCCTGTAGCTTCTCCGTTTGACAGTGTGGGAGTGAGCGAGACAGGACACGTTACGCCCGATCGATTCCAATGAAGTGCGCGCGCGACTATGTATTTTCTCGGAACAAGAAAGTGGACAGTGTCTTATTCTAGAATATAATGTACCGTAATAGTCCGGTTGTACGTGTAGATACAACACAATTATTATTATTGCATGTATTTTGATTTTTTAACAAGATTAATGCCGTATGTTCATATGAATGTTTTATTAGACTGGTTTCTTGTGATATTGCTACTGGTTTTTGCGTAATTTACAGCGAAAAGTAAAGATGTATGGAAGCCGTTGAGGTTATGTAAATTGATTGAATTATGAGATAAAAAAATTACTTAGAAGAATGTTCAGTTACAAAAATTTGAACACATTTTGCAACTTAACGGTTAATGCTTATGTTTTAAGATGCTGATCTTATGAAGTTAAATTTTTTATACTGTCAAATTTTATCGGCAAACTAGTAATTTGTCTAGCCAACTAGAAACGAATTATCTTTAGGTCTTATTGTATAATACAGGTACATACACAGATATCTAGCAATGGCCCAGGACAGACGTGTGTAGAAGAGTTAAGCAGTAGGGCTATGAACCCAAAGACCTCCTTCTCCCTAATTAGATTTGATAGAATACATGTAAGTACTTATATCTATAATAAAAATCCCGCCAATATCCAATGGAAATTAAATATACAGGACCGATAATTGCCATTGCGACAACACTTGGAGGAAGCCTATGTCCAGTTGTAGACATCAGTTTGCTAAAATGATGATGAATCTCTATAAAAATGTTAAGTGCACCTTATAATCTATATATTATTTATAAAATGAACACCACTCTACAGTCTTTAATAAAGCTATCAAGATAGATGAAGCTATCGTGAAGATCATTAAAGTCAATGGACGGCATGCAATGAGTAAAAATGATATAGAGTTTGTGCCAGTCAAAATCATTTTACGCTGGGTGCAAAGTAAAAAAAGTAGTCTATAATTTCGCGATTTTGTGATGATTGCGGCAATTACAAGTCAATTAATAAAAATATCGTACTTTACAACATATTAAATCTTCTTTCACATGTTAAAAGTGGACGTCCACTGTTGGACATAAACCTCCTACAAGTGTCACTACAACAACCGATCTTGTACATTTTGCATCCATCAGACTCCTGTGATCCTCGCCAGGTCTTTGGTATACCTTGTGCCGCTGTCTAACACATCTTCGGTCGCTACTACAGAACCTTTCGGCCTCATCGCACATCTATTCTGCAAGTAACGTGCCCTGCCCACCATCACTTAATATTGGCGAAACCTCGAGCTATCTAGGTCTACCTATTAAGAATATTTACAAAATAAAACCATATTTATAATACAATAATCGAGTAACCCTCCATCCACAAACACCATAACCTCTGTCTCAAAAACTACTCTGTCCAGATCTGAAGACCTTTCAATCATTATCCGTTAACGCTATATAATTATTTAGATATGCACGCGGCTATCCTACCCACCCTCTCCCGAGGCGTCACGTGTGATTTTTTGTCTCTTTTGCAACAAAAAACAGACCATGTTTTAATTGCCCTAAAATATTTCTCGTTCGAAGCTAATGTGCGGATAAAATAGGTTCATTAATCTTAGATTTTTCGTTCTACTGATTTGTGATAGAAGATTTGTGGTATAATTCTTTAATTTACCGAAACATTGTAAGGTAGCGTACTAATTTTCGAGGTTCTGCGCGATAATTATTCTACATTACTCCTAACTAAACTTCTATAATAAATGTTTGAGTTTTGAACAATACAATAAATTTCATAATCATTATTGGACCCAGAATTGAACCTTGAGAATTCCGTAGGTAATTATAATTATGCATCATGAACTTCATTTGCCCTGCAGTGATATTTCATAAGAACAATAAAGACTACAATCGCGAGCTAAGGCTGTGGAAGATCACAAAGGAGATGGTGGGACGACTTAGATGACTTTCTTAGGAATTCGCAAGAGGCCCAGTACTGAAAGGATTGCAAGTAAGGCTTTGCTCAGTA
Organism: Mythimna separata; assembly: GCA_030763345.1. Taxonomy (NCBI): domain Eukaryota; kingdom Metazoa; phylum Arthropoda; class Insecta; order Lepidoptera; family Noctuidae; genus Mythimna; species Mythimna separata. The sequence continues at coordinate 18,412,860 of CM061189.1, read as the reverse complement.
GTGGGTCAGTAAAGTCTAGATATAGAACAATAATAACTATAGAATGCTTTAATTGAACCAATACGTAATTTTCAGTCATGAGATGAAGATGAATTATTTGATAAAACCTAATATACAAAAAATTGCTCTATGTAGATATCAAAAGCATAACGCCTTATTACCAAAGACTTATCTGCAGTATATGCATAATCCATTATTCTTTTAATATTGCGTATCCTCATCAGTTGGATTTTTAAGTTCCAAATTGCCTTTTACATCTCATTCCTTTTAAACCAAAATGATATAAGTAGGTGCTTCAGACATATTTTTCCCCAGACGTAAACACAGGCATACGAGTGTATTTAATTCATTAATCCAAATCGGTTCACCTCAAAATCACTAGTTACGTTTCGTTCAATTGCGGCTTTTATTACACCAACAAATAAACCACTGCTTTCATTCTTCCTCCCCTGAAACAAGGTTCAATTTCGTCTAAACAAACTGCAAATAACTTCATCATTTATGTAAAGTAAGTGACGAAGTTGCTAATGCAGTTGGCTTGAATTCTATTTCTTCGGGTTTAGGAGTGATTATTGCTTGCTGTTAATTTGGTTATAGGTTTGTTGTCGCAGCTTAATGAACATTTAATAACAGTGTTTTTTTTTGGTTTTGTTCGATACGCTCGTCTATATGTTCAGATGAGTTGCTGCAGGCTATTTCGTATTTGCATAGAGTAGTTTAGGATGAGAGACTTTCAAATATCTCTACATAATGTATTTGCGATGTATCATTAACGTATTTTGCAAGTTCAAATATCTGAGTAAATATACCTAATTGATAGAGAGGTAATAATAATATTCTACAACTATAAAATAACGCTATCTAGTCCCAAACCAAGCAAAGCTCGTGCTATGGTTACTAGACAACTGATAAATATACTTAAATATTTTTAAATATATGTATAATTAAAAAATCAATAACCAAAAAATACACCCAGACACAGAACCAATGATCGTGCTTATCATACAAACATTTGTTTTGGCTGGGAATCGAACCTACGACCTCTTCATAGCAGCCAGGGCCAATAGCCGCTAGAATAACAGACTGGTCATAGTACTTGACTTCAGTCAAGAATCAGTCCGCGATATATGTCTTAAAGCAAATTAAAAACACAGATCTAGATTCTAACTTAGACAACAATGTATCATCATCATCTGCCTAGCCTTTTCCCAACTATATTGGGGTCGGCTTCCAGTCAAGCCGGATTTAGTTGAATACCAGTATTTTACGCGGAGCGGCTGCCTACCAGACCTCCACAACCCATTAACTGGGGTAACACGGTACTTCGTGGCGAGACTGGAGTCAGATTTACTGGCTTCTGACTATCCGTAACAACTGCCAAAGATCTCCAAATGACAGCCGGGACCAACGGCTTAACGTGCTTTCCGAGGCACGGAGGAAACTCGTTATGTTAAGATGGTCACCCATCCACATTATTTTACATTAGACAACAATGTATAGTAGTAGTTAAATAAAACAGATTCCCAAAGCCAACAAAACTCTTAGCATACATGTCATTAATCCAAATCACATCAGACAACTATGTCAGAGTACCGATTCGCGACAAGCTTACATGCAATCGTACAGAGCAGCTAGCAAATCCGATAATGTGCCGTAGTACAAAGTTGCTACCGTTTACCACAGCGAAAAACCCATTTTCTCGCTCGATATACCAGCCGTATCAGGATGAGAGCAATTAAAGGTCGGATGACGTGGATTGAAGTGAGGGAGTGGTGGATGCGGTATCTTAGGATGACGGAATGATGTAGCATTATCGGCTTTATAATGTTCCCACTGCTGGGACTCAGGCCTCCTCTCTAGGAGAGGGAATGGGCTATAATCGACTGCGCGGGCCCATTACGGATTGGTGGATATCACATGTCTTCGAATTTTTGGTCCTTTACCGTTTTGAGAGCAGTGGCGATGAACTAAATTACACAAAATAATGCGCCTGGTCGGGTTTGAACCCGCGACCTACAACTTGCAAGTCGGGGCAGTTACCACTGGGCCACCACTGCTCCCAAACCAATTCTGCTGACGGAATAGTACCTATATATTAGGTAAATTTTAAAAGAAAGTCTAAGCCTGTAGCCATCGTAAGCATGGGCTTGTGGACGGTGCGCAATGGGTAACTTGCCGTCCAGTAATCTCCCGGTTGTATAGTAACCGTCCGGACCGAGCCCAATCTGTCGACGGCGCGTAGTATGAGATGTCAGTATAGAACAACCTAGCATGGTCGAAGCCTATAAGGGCCATGGGGTGTGTGAAACAGTATCTCGGAGCCCTGGGATGAAGGCAAAGAAAGAACAGGATAGGATTTTAGTGAGTACAGTCTGACCCGCCCTTTCACTGCTCCCAAGAGCGGGAAAAGTAATAGGATGACTTCCAACCATTAGATATAATAATAAAAAGAAATGAAATAGAAATAAATAAATATTTTAGAAATATACTTGTTAGCTTCATGCTCTCTTTTGAGCATGAAGCTAACAAGTATGCTTAAATAAGAAAGAGGAAATAATACAAGAAACCTTTAATTTCATCTAAAATTCCAATAAAACTTTAACAGGTAAATAGCCGCTAATCTTTTTAAAAAGGAAGAAACTAAAATAGTATTGCAATTGATATAGCATTACCACCAGTTTTCTTGTCATATTTTCGGCGTGCTTCTACACCAAAGTGTATTTTGTATGTTTTTTGTAAGGTTTCCATTTTGTAAATTAACTATCTAAAGTTCTTCCCTACAAATTTTACACATTTGGTACTGTTTCAAATGTTACCTGTTATTCACTATCATATCCCATACCCTCTCATGATCAATTCTAAGATGAAATATTTAACCAAACTTAACATCACTAAAAAATACCATCTCCAAAAAATTTCACCGATCCTTCAACAAAACTGAATTGCGCATAGCGTTTTTACGGCATTCGGCGGAACCGTATGACTAGACGCGCCGGATCATTAATCCTGAAGTTTCAGATGTGAGCAGAACGATAAAAATTACGCTCGGAGCGCTAGCCGAGCGTGGAGGGCGTAATGACATGTTATCTGAGCGACATATTTCTGGATATACGCTTTTTTAAGATCGGAGAATGAAGATAGACGTGTATTTTTAGGCGTACATGTGTGTCGTTTTGTTCAGGTATAGTTTTCTAATTAATTATAAATGGCAAAAATACATTTTATTTTTGGCAATAAAAACTGCAGTATCGATATTACTAAAAAATGTGAAGATGTACAGACTGGGTATTACTCTTGTATCGTGACTGCGTTCATGAACACAATATATACTTACAAACACCCAGACCCAAAAGAACCATCCCTACACTGTTCAAATACGAGAATCTAACCTACACACAGCGCAGCATCTAAACGCTAAACCTCCGCATTATATGTGTCGTCACGGTCTTTATTTTTCGAGTCCACCCTTTTACGTGGTGAGACATCAAATCATCAACATTGCTATCAGTCCATCGTGCATATGCTGTAAGGTGGCTGTTGGAAAGTACCTAGCAGATTCAGTCGTGACTTGTGCTCCATTGGTGTAATTGCCGCAAGGCGTTCCATCATCATCTGCCTAGCCTTTTCCCAACTATATTGGGGTCGGCTTCGAGTCAAGCCGGATTTAGGTGAATACCAGTATTTTACGAGGAGCGGCTGCCTACCAGACCTCCAAAACCCATTAACTGGGGTAACACGGTACTGCATGGCAAGACTGGAGTCAGATTTACTGGCTTCTGACTATCCGTAACGATTGCCAAAGATCTCCAAATGACAGCCGGGACCAACGGCTTAACGTGCTTTCCGAGGCACGGAGGAAACTCGTTATGTTAAGATGATCACCCATCCACAGACCAACCTAGGCAAGCGTTGCTTAACCTTGAAGATCGACCTGTGCGGCTGTTATTATCTAGCCGCAAGGCGTTCCATTGTGAGGATACACCAATAAATAAATACATAATTGCTGATGCAACAGTTATTACTGTTAAGCATAGGCCTCCTCTATGATTGGTTTCCTCGACTAGTTCTTTGCGTTTAACATCTAATGGATTCAATATGTCATAAATATTTTTTCCTCCAATGAGCGCATGGATATTTCTAAATCAGAGATGATACGGTGGTTTGCTTTCGATTCGGAAAGTTCGGAACTTCCGATTCGATAAAAATTTTGTTTCCAATCATTTTTAAACAAGAACTTGTCACGTGGGGAACCTCCCTTCTCTCGTATCTTCCGTTTTTTTTGTTGCATTTACTTTTTCATATATTAGTTTTGAGTTCGATTCCGATAAATTCACTTACTTTACATCCCTATTCAAAATTATTTATCTACCTAACTTTTTTCCCAACTATATTGGGGTCGGCTTCCAGTCAAGTCGGATTTAGCTGAATACCAGTATTTTACGAGGAGCGGCTGCCTACCAGGCCTCCACAACCCATTAACTGGGGTAATACGGTACTTCATAGCAAGACTGGAGTCAGATTTACTGGCTTCTGACTATCCCTAACGACTGCCAAAGATCTACAAATGACAGCCGGGACCTAGGCTTAACGTGCTTTCCGAGGCACCAAGAAAACTCGTTATGTTTAGATGGTCACTCATCCACAGACCAACCTTGGCAAGCTTTGCTTAATCTTGAAGATCGACCCGTGCGGCTGTTATTATCTAGCCACGAGCTCCTCACTATTCAAAATTATTTATTGAATGTAAAATCAAACATATCAGATTCATTACCTAAAGTTCTATTCTCAAATATCCTAAGTCAAATTTAGGAAAGTGACTAAAGCTATTTGAAATAATGTGGAAGTGCGAACAAATCTGACACTACTTGAACTAAGTTGTAAGGTAATGTCTAATGTCGTAGCATAGATGCTCCGTAGAGAATTAGATGGTGTGCACTGTGCTGTGTTCAGACGGGACTAGTTGCTTGATTAGCTTCTTAAATTAGCTTTTGAAGCATCAACTTTAATAATAGTAAAGTATGTGAAATATTTTTAAAAATGCTTAGAATCCGAAATTTTATTGTCAATTTTCAGTAATGTCTGATTGGAAATTTTGGATCCTGAATATAGAACGATATATTAATATCCTATTACAACTTTGTAAAAATATACAAATATAGGAAGAATACCAGTTTCAGATACAAATATGAAACTACTTCGGATTATGCAATCATTTCGGTTACGGATATTAGAATTAATAAAGTAAACTACAACAAGCATAATTTGACTACATTTTTTTTTCTCTTTTATTTCTAGTCTAGATTTCATTATAATGGAACATAAACAAAAATCTGACATTTAGACTCAATTTTCATCTGAAACTATCCGAAACTTCAATATCGGTTTCAGTTACGATTTTCAATATTTTTTATTTTATTTATCCAATAGTTTCAGTGACCATTATGAGGCTCCACTCGAACCCTGCACTCAAGCAACAGTTACTAGCTCAAGTACCCACTCCAGTACCTCCCCTATCTGAACACACCTGATCGAACTGTCCCACCTGTTGGCAATGTAGGTGCAATTGTCAACATATTGCATGACGTTTGCACGCGCCCCACGCCCCGGGGGCTCAATCGGGAATGTTGATATAGTTCATTGAATTTCAGTAGTAACAGGGTTAAATATTCAAGCATTTTAGCGTTTGAAAGTAGTTTAGGGTTAATTGATTTGGGAGTTTGTTAGTTTAGCTTCGTAAATAGCTTGTAAGTTTAAAAGAGTGGGTGGTACGATAAAAAGACGGAAAAGGGAGTGATTCTCATGATTGGTTTTTCTTATATGATGCACATAATGAGTACACCACTTACATGGTGTTAGGTAATCTAATTTAGGGATCTATCTATAAGTCTTGAATGAGTGGTTACCCGTAACACAAGTATTCTATGCCAAGTTCGGGCGCCAGACTCTCATAAATATTTGATTTGGTACTTATTTGTGATGTGACAAATGAATATTATTATTATTATAATAGAATTAGTGGAGAAAAAAAATAATGATAAGGTCAACGTCTAAAGAAACGTCAAGATAAAAAATGAGAAAAAAGATGCTTCAAAAGTATAGGTATTTACTTAACAAAATCAATGTAAAAACTAACCAAAGTGAATGAAAAGTTTTGGGGTAGACGCAGATAAATGTATCGAACAATACTTATAAGAACGTCGAAAGCACTAATTCACGTTTTTTACAGAAATAACCTTATGACAATAAATTAATAGCTAGTAAATCTGACTCCAGTCTAGCCATGAAGTACCGTGTTACCCCAGTTAATGTGTTGTGGAGGTCTGGTAGGTAGCCGCTTCTCGTAAAATACTGGTATTCAGCTAAATCCGGCTTGACTGGAAGTCGACACCAATATACATAGTTGGGAAAAGGCTAGGTAGATGAGATGAAATGAAATTAATAGGATCTATTCTAATATTTTTCAAAACACTTTTGAATTACGTCCTTCCAAAAATAAACATATCTGACATTTACGACATTATTTCTAAACAAGGTGAATGTTACGGGCTTCCTACAATCAAACAGGAATCAAAAGCAACGGTTTCTTTACGTATACCTACAGTGACGTCTGTTTTGCAAGCAGACTTACATAATGATTTATTTTTATTTTTATATACCATAAACATAGCCGCTCCTCGTAAAATACTGGTATTCAGCTAAATCCGGCTTGACTGGAAGCCGACCCCAATATAGTTGGGAAAAGGCTAGGCAGATGATGATGATGATGATGATACCATAAACTAGTGCTTGACTGCAATCCTACCCGATCGTAAGCAGTGATGCAATCGTTGATGGTGAGGCGCACTAGTTTATTAAGAGCCTATTCACTATTCCTTTTCTAGTCTTGAAGAAATTATAAGATATCTATAAGACAAAGCCAAATCGCTCGTTCCTAATAAAATCGTCACTCCCGTGGGAAAAGCCAGGACGTCGTACGTTTGTGGAATCCATCACAAAATAATCCAACAAAACACACAATTAACCACAAATGCAAGACAACAGAAATAGAACGAATCTTCAACCGCACAGAGCGAAAAACGTCCGAGCATCTGGACAAAAAAATATTAAAAACTTTCCTTTCAAGAACTTATAACACCCTTTGCGGTGAAAGGTTGCAACTCTCGCAAAACAATAACCGCTGGGCGAAAAAAAACTTTATTTTTTAAACACCCCACTTAACAAGATAACTCGTTCGCGTGCCGCTGCTAAAAAAAAATTCAAACCCTAAAAGCTCACGAAAATATTTCAGATATTTAACAAATGCTAACCGCTAACGATGTCCTTTAATATTTGGAATATAAAATAAAAAATCCTCTTTTGTCGGTCGAAGCGAGTGCCGGGAACTTTTTTTTCTGTGTTTTGAACGCTGCGGTTCGTTTGTATGGCGGAGGGAAAAATGCCCGGTTGGCCCACGGAAAACTTTTTTGCGGTAAGAAAAGGTTGTGTACCACTGTGTGTCTGTCCATTTTTTCGTTGTTGTTAAAAGTGATGGTACCTACATTGGGTCTTTGATGTGAATTGCCGAACAACTGAATTTTTCCTGAAATTTTTCTCGGACATTTTTGAGGTGTACGTTCAGAATGATAAACTCTGTTTTAAATGGGAAAACCTGAAAAAATCCCTGTTCAAATATTGCGGACAAACCTTCGAATACAAGCCTCTAGGTGTTTTCGAAAATCAACTGGACAGGTTTGCTTAAATCTGCATGGTTCTCATGTCATTTGACCATTATATATTTGCCGTATAGATTATAAAAGAGATTTTGTCCTCTGAGATTGTTAAAGAGTTTCTCCTCAGGGTAACCAGCTTGGAAACACCGGCCTCATCTAACTAGATGAAAACTACGGAACTAATTGAGGAAAAATTAACGTGTAAAAGTGTTTGAGACATAAATATAATTTATCATTGGTGTCTTCAAGACTAGAGTGAATAAGCTCTAAATAAACTAGCGCGCTTCATCATCAACGATTGCATCATTGCTTACCATCAGGTGGGATCGCCATCTAGTAGTAGTTTATATAATTTTAAAGAAATCATTCCAGCTCTGGATATTAAGCGAGAGAGAGTGTCAAACTTTTACTGACTAAAACCCACATGTGTTCCATCACTTGTCTTTTTTTCGTTTCAGAACCATGGTAGCTCTTTCAAAAAATCCCACAAATGTTAAGATCACTTAATAACTTAAATGAGGTACTACATTATTGCTTAAACCAACAGAAAGAAATGTACCTCCCTGAGGCCTTTTCCTCCCGTAAGAGGACTTGGGTGGTCTAACTGTATAAGATTAAATATCGAACCATAGTAACCTACTTACGGCAAAATTAATAAATACAGAGACTTGGAACAAAAAGAAATTTCTAATCAGAAGTAGGCTGGCCTATTGGTCTAGTGGTAAGTGGCCCTGGCTGTTAATACCGGAGGTCGTCGGTTCGATTCCCACCCAAGACTTATGTTTGTGTGATGATCACGATCATTTGTCGTGTATTACAGTCAGATGTTACACACAGTCAGCATTTATTTCGTAATAATCCATTTGCAGACACTTCTCTAGCGCCCGTTTTCAATAAGCTATCTATCTACAGTTGCAGCTACTAAAGATAAACAAATCTATCCTTTTACCCTTACTTGCTTTCCTATAACCTACCGACGCATTTCCTATCAAAAGTTGCGGATTGATAGATAGAATCTTACTGTTTATCGGGTAAAGCTATCTATCTATGAACTGCGGTAGGTTATTGAAAACGGGCGTTAGTTGGTAAGTCAGAAAAAAGAAAAAATATAACCTCTCTCTCCAATTTACTTGGCTAGTGTATTTTCTTTTTCAAGACAAAATTTATATAAAAATGATTATCTTGAAGAAAAACAAAGATTTAGCGAGCGTTCAAATAGAGCTATCTGTTTTAGAATGCTATACATAATAGGATAATTATTCAAGATCCTGAGCTGCGGACACAGTGGCGGATAATTTTGTTGAAGGCTGTTTAGGAACCGTTTTTCTGAATGAAATTGTTTTTAAATGCAGCAATTTTAATACATTTAAAATTAGACGCTTTTCAACATATACTCGTAGCATTAAAATTCTAAGGTGTCTTTCTAGATGTATGCAAAGTATTTGATTATATTTCTGCGTGCTCCATAGTCGGCCACATCATCGCTTACCATCAGGTGAGATAGAGGTAATAAAAAACCTTTATTGCTTTCGAAACTACATAACATATAACATTTCGATACTTAATATTTTCTCAAGTATGTTTTTTTGATGCTGGAAATCATTTATTGAGGTCACGGAGGAAACTTGGTGTGCAATAACGACGCGATTGCCGCAGTGGTTAAACGATTGACTGCTGTATTACATGTTGCAGGTTCGATTCAAATACCTACTTTGGAAAAATATTTGTATGGCCTACTGATAGATAGATAGATAGGTAAACATTCCTAATCTGGGAGACTTGTGCATGTGAGTTCACATAGAAAAGAATAGAATACACTTTATTGTACACCAAAAAGTAACGGTTACACATGTTTGTAATAGATACAGAAGTAATCGTTAAGTGTCGCAACCTATAAAAAAAATTACCCATCGACAGAATGACCTCAGCAAGTGTTGCTTAACTTTGCAGTTCGACTTCCTGTGACCGTTTTATTCAACTACGAGCTCTTCATATTTGACTAGAATCTACCCATCCATGGCATGACCTCGGCAAGTATTGCTTAGCCTTGAACTTCGTCCATTTTTATTCACCTACAAACTCTTCCTATTTTCCTACAATCTACTAAACTCTAATTCCAACTCCCTAACATAACCGTGCCCTAAGACCAGCGCAAACATTGGCGATGTATTCCTTGAGCACAATGCGGGGTCCTAATTTGAATAGCATGCTTATGGGACAATCGGCAGACTAAAAAATATGAACAATACGCGTGGTCACGTCAAAGCCCATGGTTGCCTCTTTCGGGGCAAGGCCTCGTTAAATTTTATCTTAATTTTATATCGGTTCTTTAGTTTTTTTTTGGCAGAATTTGTCATTCGTCTTAAAAGACAGATAAAGTCATTTTTATTGTGATTTATGTCGTATGACTGAGACTACGGAGGAGCTCGGTGCAATGCTCGGTGACCTCAGTAGAGCTTCCGAAAGAGTGGGACTTATAATGAACAATATGAACATGAATAAAGTCGTGGTAAACATTCATGTAGCACCCATTCCTATCATGATCGGAGACTACACTCGAAGTTGTGGAGTTCTACGTTTACCTGGAATAGACGGTCCAGTTGGGAAGGTCTAACTTCGAGAAAGAGAACACTGCTAGGCAGCGTTCGGGAAGCTACGCGGCCGACATACCAAAATGTCTAAAGACGAACGTCGATGATGATGGTCATGATTACGTACAGAATTTTAATCAGAATCTTCGAATCGCATGGAAATTATATTCAGAATCTTTTTCTTGACTTCTTCGGCTCTAGGGTGGTACGAGTGGATGTGTTAGACTTTTACTGATTAAAACCCAGTTGTGCCCTTTAGATGCCGTTTGTGTTCTAGGACCACGGTTTCATATTCATTACCTGGGTGATAATTTTTAGTTAGATAAACAATAAGCAAATGTTTTGACAGAATCTTGCTGAGGTCGCTTTATGATTGGGTGACCATCTTAGCAAACCAAGAGCCCTTCATAAGTTGAAAAGAACGACAATCCATTGGTCCTCACTGCCATTAGTAAATCATTGACAGTTGTTACGGATAGTAAAAAAATAAGATCTCTGACAACAGTCTTGCTGTCGTTTTATGTAAAAAAATACTGGTCTAGCTGCATCCGGAGATGTTGTTCCTGTAGCTAATAGTTCATTTTTTGAGACATTTTATATAGACTTTTTATATTATGTGTTTGGGATTATTGTAAAATTCCAATACTGCTAGTTTCAGGGCCAGCCCTAGAACCAATGTAATAAATAATGTGGAGGGACAAATATGAAAATAAGTTCTCTACCGCGGGTATCGGCACTCGCACAACTCATTTGCCTACCGTTTTCAGCACGGTCAGCAAAATCACCAGAATATTTCTATAACAGCAATTCTGCCGGTCGAGTTTCGATTATATTTTCTAAGGTAGTAAGCAATAAGCCAGGTACGCGTATTGTTCATATGTATGCGTAAATATAGGTGCACCCTATGTTTCTTTACTCTCATAGTGTTATTTGATAGCAATTAAAAGACAGGGAGAGATTTTGAGCACCCAACCAACTTCCAAACTCCGGGTTGATATAGACTGATTCTTAATGGAAGAACCCAATAGCACTATTAACCTTACTTTTGAATCCGACTCAAGACTTACATTTAGCATGTGGTAAATTCCGGTGGAGTTCAAATACTAGTAAAGTTTCAGAGGAAAAAAACAGATTATAGAGTATAAATCAAAAATAAGTGTAGGAGTTGAAAACAAATATGTAGAGAGATAAGCATTTTTTTTCTGGGTGAAAGTTACGCCGATGCGGTTTTTTTTACCCCTGATAAGGAGGTGTGAAATTTTTTTCCTAAGGAAAAGAACTAGGAATAAATAACTGAATGTTTGCAAATATGGCCAAGTAGAGTTTTTGTTACCTTGAAAACTGAGGATTTTTTGTTTAAGGTTAGTAAATTATGATATAATTTCTCCCGTTCTGGGTGGAGCGAGTGAGTCTAACTTTGATTGACTAAAACCTACTCGTGTTTCTTCATGGATACAAAAAACAATCAACAACAATCCTGCATTGTGGATATAGTTTGATTCTTTACATTCCTTCACAAAGTAGAACCATAGTTTCAGAATATGACTAACTTCCTGACCGTACATAAACGATTCAATACAATAAACAATCACGGATAATCTTTTTGCTCATACCCATATTTACAAGACGTATCGGGCCGTAAGTAGCTGACCACTTCCCGTACAATATCCACAGACAATCGACCAGGGAATTCTGGCCACATCGAGTTTGTATTGATTTTTATTGGTCTGATCTTTTATGGTAGCAGTATTATTGTCATATGGAAAATAAATGACTAATAATGGTGTATTTTGTTTGTTCTTTTGGTGGAATTGATTCTGAATGGGACGGTTTGATTAAGTATTATTGAATCGATGTTTGAGGATATTTATATTGGTTTTGGAACATCATTTTGCTATGGGACTGTTGGTTTCAAAATTTAAATAAAATAATAATAATGTGTACTAAAAAACGTGTTGCGCCGATCCCAAATAGAACGGGACTAGGACAGGAAGATGAAGACTAAGAACTAAAACAGTATTTTCCTTTAATAATTTTAATATCCCATATTTTTAATTTTTAATATATTTTATCTTAAGTCAGTTCGTATGGTCCTTTTCAAACGATAGTTTTTGCAGTGGATCCCTTGTTGTACAGGCACCTCAAGAATTATCCTCCCTGCACATTTAGAGCTAGCTGTTTGTTAGGTTTTGAAGGGAAGAATTATTTATTACATATTTAATTTTAATAAAATAATCGTGAATATAATCCATAAAGGCCATACCATTTAGTTGATAAAAAATATTACGCTGCCTACGTTACCTCGTTGCTTGCCCGTATCTTTCCGCTACTTTAGTCGAACCGTATTAAGATAATAACATGAATCACTTATTTTTCAATATACAACGACAATATTTACACAGAATATGATTCTGATATGAAATGAATTGAGTATGGTTCGGCTAATTTGTCACAATTAGTTTACGACTGTTAGAAAATTTGCTTATGAACTGCTAGGAATTTAGGATATGATTTGCTTTTAGATGAATTGTTAAATGCGACCTTTTTGGGCTGCAGGAATAAGTCTAGAATATCACATCAGCACTTCTCAGTCCTACGTCATTAAAATATTTATTGTTTTTTTTTTTAAATAAGTGTCGGTTACGCTGCCCGCCCACGACCAATAATTCGGTGAACGATTTTTTGTAGGTGAAAAATAGAACACACATAAATAGTGCAACGCACACGGCCTACAAAAAGTCGATCAGAATATACTATAGGATTATAATTTGTGACGATTATCGGGGCGATTATCGGACCTACAAAATGTCTGTCCCGGGCGGGCAGCGTTATACTGACTCATTTATAAAGAATCTGCTACATTTACCAAAGCTCATACGTCTGCTAATACCAGCTCAATTAACATGTCTCCCAGCTATGCAAAGCAAATCTTCACATGAAATTGAATCCTAAATTACAATCACATAATCCTTTTGATCGACACAAAATTAAAAATCGTATCACACGCAAAGAGATCAGAAATCGCCATTTTAATTATAAATAACCACTTCGCTCGTCAAAACCGATACAAAAAGAATTGAAAGAAATCAAAATTCTAAAGAGTAATATCAAACTTGACTTATAATTGGTTGTTCATCTCTACAAAATTATAGCTAAATGACTCTTACGAACCTCGAAACACTAATCAGAAATCCACTCAAACTTTCATCTGTTAAAGTTTAAATTCGAATGGCAATGCCATTGATATAAGGTCCAGGGCACATGGATATAATATTTATAAGACATGGCTGTATCAAAACCGAAGAGCTGTCTTCCAGGCCGATGACGTTTGACGTATATTCTGACATCCCCTTTATATCGTGGTACAAGTTCAAAATTTGAGCGGAATTAAGCAATCCGCTCCATGTTTCAAAACTAGTTCTAATTTTAAACAATCAGTGCACTGAGTGCAAGTGGTTTTTAAGTTATTGCGATCGAATTTTTTATCGCGTTTGGTACTCGGACTGGTTATGACTTTGTAGCAAGCCAATCGAAGCACTAAACGTTATAAGCGTAGCGATCGCGTTAACTTAAAACAAACTCGCACTCTGTCTTCTCTCTTTCATCTGACCACATCATCTTTTAGATTAGCTAGCGGAGTTAGCGAGAATATCACTCTTGCATATATCTAAAATTCTCGTATCACAGTGTTTGTATCAAAACTCCTCAATTACATCTATACTAATATAATAAAGAGGTAGTTTGTTTTTTTGTTTGTAGGGGGTAATCTCTAAAGATCCTGGTCAGACAACAAACATGTAGGTATTGATAGTAAGCTGCTTTCTTCCTGAGTGCTATAGGCTATATTTTATGCGACCCACTTACGATTTTTTTTTTTTAATTTACTTGGTTATCCGACTTCCACGCGGGCGAAGCCGCGGACAAAAGCTAGTCTTAGAATAAAACGCAGGTAAATTATTTGGCGTTTGTCGATTAAGCAGCAGCTAGTGATATTATATTTATATATTTTTTTTTTACTTTATTATCTATCATGAACCTGTTGTGTCTCACATCAGGGCAGGGTTTTCAGCAACTTCTGGCCAATCCTTTTAAAAATTAAATCATTATTCTTACACCACACACCCACACACAGAGTATCGCAACTCGATGAGCAAATAAAAGCCAAGAAAGCAGGACTGGTAGATCTTTGAATAACTTACGGCCAATATGGAGGATTGTTTTACATGTAGCAACGATATTCATTGAATACTCAATGCTATTGACTAAGGCTTTACATCGCTCTGGCTTATGGAGATTTGGGTCAACGACTGTAACTGTTGGTTCTTTTCTAATGTTTGTATGGGAAAGGAGAAATTGTGTGACTGACATGTCAACGCACAGGTGAAACTAGTGAATCTGAGAGCGTGAAATTTTCCTCAAGTCTTCCTTTAATGATACAGGAAAGCATGAAATGGTGGTCCAAAGTTCGTATGAAGAACATTCTTTCAGGCGAACAATAGCAGAAGCTACGGTCCTATTATACAACAAAGTCACCCACTGCCTCTGTCGTCAGTGTGAATGAACGCGATAAACTCGAAAAATCTAAATGCAATGCATGGTTTGCATGATTTTTGAAAAAAGGTTTACGATCTTCGGCTGTCTGGACCGACCCCAAGCTATCAACTTCGCGTAGTATTGAGTAAAACCGTAGGCCCCAGCAAACCCGAAGTCACTAATCCAAGACTGGGTAGTCAATTCTTCACATTCCTTCACTGTGTTCCACATTCCTTCCTATATTTACAATATACACGATCAGAGATCCACAGCTGAGCATCACGATCACTGCTCACGTCATTACGACCACACGCTGCCGTTCACAGTTCGTCGCATCGTATGAAGATGATCTCAAGTCGAGCAAGTTACAACTCAAGTCAATTCCAGTCGATCAACCAAAGAATTAGTAGGTACTTTTTTGAGATAGGTAATCGTTTAATAACTCGTCGCGTTCCAGTTAGAGCGGGAGAGAGTTTCAGACTTTTACTGACTAAACCCCATCTGTGTTTCTTCAGTTGCCCTGTGTTTTCTAGGGCCATTGGTAACTTTTTCGAAAAATTTGGCAAGCCTAAGATAATATATAATCAACATAGTACTTTAGCGCGGCCAATCCGACATTTATTTCCATGCAAGCGCTCTACCTATTCCTGCCCGTGCGGGCTCATGCGAGCGCGCGAAACACCATCGCAACATTGGGTGGGAAAAGGCTAGGTAGATGATGAGATGATGGTTAGGTACCCGTGACCAAAACCAGCCAATTGCCGTATATAAATAGGCTTGGAGATAAAGGGTTAAGTGATTATGACGTTATTTTATTACACATCTTTCTTCAGCTATTTAGGAAACATCAGATAAATTGTGGATGTTATCTAAGGTTCTACTGAAATCAAAACACGAATTTGTGCAAAATTTATCTCTAAATTTTATAAAACGAAGTGGCCGTCACTTTCCGTCTATTTTCTGCTTAATTCTTCTAAAACATAGAAGAAGTCACAAAATTCTTTATAATACTAAGTCTTGTATGATATTCTATACCTGTACTATACGAGTATATAAGTGAGAAAAAAAAACTATATAAATAAGCAAATTGTTTCTCTCGGTTACGACAATATCAATCGGTAAACATTGCACAAAAATTCGGTAGGTACGGCATACTTCAAAAACAACGTTTTTTACTTTTTAACCCATGTAACACGTTCAGTAACACGTGACAAAAACACTCCGAAAAAAAAACACGTGCAGAAAAAAAAACAACGCTTTTGCGGTATTTTCGATGGATGTCATTTCCTACCTGTGTTGATCCGATTATTTCGAATATTTACGCAACACTGGCTTACAAAATAACCCTCTTCAATGATACTCAATGGATCAAGATTATCGAGTGGCGTACAATAGTGTAGTGCAAAAAATCGTACTTGAGCTTGGGAAATCGATTTATTTGATACAACGAGTTTTTGTGGTAGATGAAATTTGGAGGGTTTGTTGTATTTTGGTGTGTTGTATTGTCAATTAAACTGAAACTATCTTTAGGTACTAATTTTTCATTATCATTATAATTGTTGATGAAATGATGTTTGATTCAATCTGTTTTTATGTCCAAACTATCTTCTGCTAGCAGCTTCACACGCGTAAAAGTAGAAAATTAGCCCAAAGAGCCATATTCCTGCAATAAAAATTGTGCTATTCCAGGATGTAATTTATTCGTGAGCCAAATTTTATCAAAATTCGTTACTAAGTTACCAATATTTTTCGTTTCGAGCCAGAGTAATTGTGGATTATTTGTGACAAACAAAGATTTTGATTATTGGATTATTATTATATGATTTTGTATACAAACGAAATCACCCCTTTCAGCACATTAAAAGTTAAATTTCATAAAATCATTTCTTAATGCTCGCCTACATCAGAAATTCTTCTATTTTAACTTTCCTAAACCCAGTAGTTTCGCCTACGCGTCTATATGTCAGTAAGTTTCTCCTGTTACATGTATAATAGATAACTCTATTATTAAAACAAATTCAAAGGTACGTCATCAAAATAACTCACCTTTTTACACTAGTGCTACAAAAAAGAGCCTCAAGATCCATAACATATGATGGAAATTAATCAATAACCCGTAAGCAGTAATTAAACATGGATTCCAGGCTAAACGTAATTCTGATTGATGATTTAATAATAAGCGACGTTACGAATAAATATCGGTTTGTCTGTCTATCTGTCAGCTGTCAGAGTCATGTCAATGTTGTGGTGAAGTCGAAATATTTGAGATTTTTTAAGTAAATTAGTTATTGGTATAAAATATTTGATTGGTGTAGTATGAAATGGTGATCTATTAAAGTCTGTTTTTTTTACTCTTAGATTAAAATGACATTACGTATGTTGTCAACATTGTTGCAACAGAAAAGAACTGGCATAATTATAATTGTGAGTTTGACATTTGTCTGCGTCAATTTAGTCTCAGAGAATAGAACACAGACTTTAGAAATGTATTAATTCATGAATCCCCGACCGGTCCTATGAGACCGCGCTGTTATTGTTTTACTATTGTGTCTCGTTTTGTGGGTATGTGAAATGTCTGTGTTTCCTGATACCTACATTTTGGGAATCTTTAAATCAAGAGTGAATAGTTTTAGGTTTCGTACCGTTCATAATTTCTATTGTAGGGTAGAAGTGAGTTGCAAATTCTAAGTCACCTTACTATGTGGATGTTATAGTTGTAAGGTGCCTCTTCCAACGTACACATCTGACTAGCGTCTTCCCTGTTGCTGTCGATTAGAACAGTTCGGATGAAGATTATTATATCTTTACTTCAGTGCCTAGTCTGTGGATGGATTTTGTCAGGAATGATATGAAAGAAAAGGGAGTTAGTGATAGTGTGACGGATGACGCGCGTAAAACCAAGTGCTTATTCACAAATATTATGAAAAATGTGCTTATATGTGGTGTGTGATATATAGAGTTATATTATATGTGCTACCTCAGAAAGATCTATCAAGAAGATCCAGTCTTCAGCCATATGGATGACCAGGTAGGTAAGTGCTGCATGCTCCTAAACTAATTTTCTTCTTAATCAATACCTAATTTCGCTGTCCTATTTGTGTCGTATTTGCAGGGTGACCTACAGTTAACAGATTTATGCACATTTCAACCGCCATCAATACAGTCCATTTTTAACCGACTACAAAAAGAAAAAGGTTTTATGTTTGGCTGTATGTAATTTTTTAAATGTATTTTCACCGATATCTCGCTCAATTGTGGATCGATATTGATTTTTTTTTGTTTTGATTGAAAGAGTTTACTTCCAAACAGATCCTATATAAAAGTTGTTATCATGTGATGAAGCTATCGAAGTAAACTCCTCATAGAATCAAAGCAGAAATGTCGCTTACAAACTTTCGCTTTTATAATATTAATTGATTTATTTATTTTACACATATTACAGGGTAAGCGATACCTACAGTATTTTTTATTTTCTTTTGTTTACTTATTAAATAATATTACCATTTTTAAACAGTTGTGACACCATTTTAAAAAACCAACATCTAAAACTTCAATCCAAAATTTTAAAATTAACACATACCATTATCAATATTACACAATTAAACAAAAACAACGAAGCCCTAATTAATAAGAAACAATAACAAATTACAGACCAAACAAAATCAAAAACAAGTAAAATAATATCAGACTAGGGCTGTCAAACGCGAGTCGGCGGGCGGGGCCGAAGCGGTATGATTGACAACCCTTGACAGCGGTTAAACACAGGTCGAATCGCGAAAGGTAGTTTTTTGTATTCCTTTTTTAAAAATGTATCAGGGGTGTGCTGTTGTTTTTTTTTTGTTTGAGTGTTCCGTAGGTTTTGATTTTATAAGTAGTAAGTTTGTTGCATAAATACTTAAATAAAAATTGTGTTTTATGCTCAGTTTTGAATAACTAAGTTCAAAACAGTCATGAATGTCTATGATGTTTTTTTGGAGGTGAAAAATCGTCAAATCAGACTTTTGCCTGCTGTCTGAAACCCTTCTGAATCCATTCAGTTGCTCTCTCTATACGTTATAGAGTCCCGATTACTCTTTCGAACGGTTCCGAAATGGTTATCATCATCATTAGTTGTGTGGACTTTATACAAATACTTAACGAATCAAGTTATACATAACAACATAATACCAGAATCTGCTTTCTTTAAAACATAGCAGCAACATGGCAGTCTGTCACACCTTTCTACTCAACTCTAGAACGAGGAAAGTGATTGGTTGATTGCCCACATAAAAAAAAAGCCACGCTCACCATAGCTACTAATGATCAGTGGTGATAAATTTTAGGTTTCGGTACTACATAGTCATGTTTTACAAATAATATTTGATTTGTACTGAAAACTACTGAAAAATATTAGTTAGTATGAATTTCGTATTTAGGAGTGAACATGCTTATCTACCATTCGTGTTTTAGATATGAGTAGGTATTTAGTTTCTTTTGCGGCTTCTTTTTACAACACCCATTAATTCCAATATCTCAAAAAGCTTAAACGTTTTTCCCAAACAACCACGGAACCCTAATTCATCTCACATACTTCACAATCAAGCTCGATACGTACTCAGCTGGATATGTTACGCTTTATAATTTTATTTTATAACAAAATACAACAAAATCTTCTACATTCGACTTTTTTCCGATCTTTGATGAGCACGGATTAAGATTTGTAGAAAAAATGTCTGACAGATGTTGTCTGTGTGAATTTTTGAGAAGCGTACCGTGATGCTGTGGGTGTTTTGATGCGGTTGTCAATGAGATCAGCGTGGAAGATCTTGAGTTTAGACGACTATAGGACCTACAGTACAGGATCATCGGCAATAATGCACTCGTCAAGTCGAGGTTTCAAAATCTAGAGCATTTAGTATTAGCATTATCGACCTAGTAATTTTCTCACTGTTGGGACTCAGGCCTCTGCTCTAGGAGTGGGAATGGGCCGTAATATACCACGTGGGCTCAGTGCGGATTGGTGGAGTTCACGTGTCTTCGTATTTTTGGTTCTAGGACATACCGGTTTCCTCACGATGATTTCCTTTATCGTTTTGAGAGCAGTGGTGATGAAATAATTTACAGAAAGTAATGTAAAAAAACCGTGACCAATTTCAATGAGATCAGGGTATAAGAACTTGGGTTTGGAGGACTATAGGACCTAAAGTGCAGGATCATTGATAAGAAGAGGCAATGATGCACTCGTCAAGTCGACGCTTCAAAGTCACATCGACGCCGAATTGCTAGCCTATCGATTTACTATACCAGTTGCGTTTCGGGGAGTGTATCGGCATTGCATAGCTTAATTCCACCTACCCCGTCTCGCCGTAAAAACCATCTTTGAACTTTAACCAACATTAAAAAAAAAAAAATTGGCCAAATTGGTCTAGGCGTTGTTGAGTTATGCGCTTACCAACACATTTTGCGATTCATTTTTATATCATAGACGTTATATTTCAGTAGCTCTTGCCAATCCCGTAGATATATTTTGGATTTTCTGACAGTCATTCTATGAGCAACAATGCTCGTAGAATGTCTCTTTGTTTATGGGAAACCTTTGAAAGGCGTCAAAAACTTCGGAGCCAAACCCTTGGACTTTTTTTTCTCACTAAAACCTTTGAAAACTCCTTAAAAACAGATCACCGTTATTTTTTCAAAAATCAATGCGGAAAGTGTATTATGTCTATAAAGACAACTGATACATGCATAACCAGTAAAAAAATAGCAAAACATTGAAACAGATATTGATCTAAGTATCAAGAAATGTAACATTCAAATCGCACAATACAGAGGAGGCTATAAAACAGAAGTGGCTCACTCGCGATACCAAATGATATTCCTTGAAATGTTTCCGACCGGCTTTAGTGGACACGATTCGATTAGTCGTGACGTTGTCGTGGTCGTGTCGTGTGACATTCTACTGTTAAAATAATTTAGCTTCTGACAGAGGCTTTCCTTGCGTGAATGTAGACAATTAACTACAAGGGACACAGCCTATAAAGTGTCAATATGCTATTCCAAGACATGATTTATATTAATGCCCAATTTCATCCAAATATGATCTGACATTTGAGCGTAAATAAACATGCACACACAATACATAAAATTTTATTTAGAAACAGAAGGAAAATACCTAATTTAACATAGTTTACCGTGTAAAAAGGTCTTTTACATCGGTAGCTCAAAGTAGGTAAAAAAAAATGTATGAAAAAGTGAAGTTAAGTTATTATAAACTTTGGTTATGTTACGATGGAGCTGACATGCTCTTTGAGATTAGAGTCCCTTAAAACTGAAAAAATCTTTGAGGTGGGTAATTACGTCAATTATCAAATTCACTTCCTCTACCTGGTGGAAACGAGAAGAAATGTTAGACTTTTACTGTCTAAAACCCAGTCGCCAAGCTGTGTCCATTTACATGACCGCAGTGACTCTTTTGATCCATCCATGCTCTAGCATGCATCAGCCAAAACGTGTTACAAAACCCTCTGAACCCATTCATTTAACAGACTCAAACGATTTAAACCTTCCCGCAGTCGAATCGCAACATAAAAATCCCTTTCCGCATTTTTTGATATTAAAATTTTCAATAATACCTAATGGATGTCTTCTCGAGATCGAGTCGAAAGCCCTCCGTATTGGGGAGGCCACAATACTCCTATTTTTAATACAGCTCTTTGTATTCAATGCTTTGTCTTATTAAGAGCGTTTGAAGTCGAACTCGCCCTAGTGTTGAGTGTCATAATTATGACATTTCTATGATATTGGACGAGGAGATGCATTTCACTTGACGTTTGATTGGTTTGGGATGGGTTTTTAATGGGTTCGAGTCCTTTAAAAAAAATTTTTTGGTTTTTTTGGTGTAATTTTTGTGGGTAAGAGTTCCATTAAAACTACTTGCATTTATTTAAAAACTGCTTAGTTGACTTTTTACTAAACTGTTAAGAATTAAAAACTATCATGTTATATGTCATAAAAATATCATGCTATAACGGTCGTTTTGGCAACACTAGCTTGTCCAACAGTGCACGCCTTTCAATTTAAATGATGATGATGATCATGCTTTGTATTGTAGTATAATTATGTTTGACTGATGTTCGCAACTCCACGTCCAAAGCTCGTATTTTGTGTACAAGTATGTCATTCGATCAACTCCAACTCCTCAAGCAAGACCAGGAGCGGCTTGGTGTTACTGACCATTTCGTGGAGGGTACGTAACGGGGTTTTCGAAGTATTTTACCCTGTAAACAACTGCTACTACTACTTAGAAACAGATGAGCAGCTATCTCATTTTCCTCCATGCAGGCTCTGCAGAGTAGGCTGTCTGTAACCCAAGACTTGCCAACACAATTTAACAAAAAAGTGTTTTTTTTTGGTTTTTGTGTTGACTGCAAAAATATTTACGTTTAGAACCTCAATAGATATACACTCCATATCCCCACATAATACCAACATTAGATAACAGTAAGTAGCACAAAAATATCTGTCCCCACATCCACACTTTTACAGCCCAAAAATAAAATAGAAATAAACATAACAGGAACCTATTACAGCATTATTAAAAAATAAAACAGACAATGCGATCACCAAAACCAATATGTGAGCAATAAACAAATTCGTGGTAAAACTGGCTAACCCTCAAACGCTGACTATAAAAATACATACCCAACAAGCCGAAAAACGAGCGACCGTAATAAAGAAATGCGATAAACCGTGCTAAAAAACGGCACATGAATTCATTGGTATGACATTTGGGGCTCCAATGGTCACGCTTATGGCTACGACATATCCTCTAGACATATTTCCTTCTTATAGTTTTATGGGATCGGCCCCCCCTCATCTTTTATTGGTCGTCCGGAATCTTGTCAATCCTATTAAGTTGGTCGTTTTTGCCCGCCACCGCTTTTTAGGGTTATGACGTATATTGAAAGTTGGAATTGTTAATTTGTGGCGTTTGATGGCATCGAGGGGTAAGATTGAACATTCCTTTTTGTATGAATCTATAAAAGTGGGGAGTTGAATGGTTGATTTGTGTGATGGAATGTCAAGAGTATTTTCCAATAAAACTTTCAATCATTTTGAGAGTACATTCATTGTGCATATAGCTAGCAGGAGTGGATAAGTTAAATACTTTAAGGTAAACTTTCTACATCGTCAGCCAAATTATCGTTTACCATTAGGTGTGATAGTGGTCAAACGCGAACTTATCAATGATAAAAAAGGAGACTTCAAAAAAGCGGAGATTTTTGAGTTCTGAAAAACAGGCACCTAATGTGTCCCAAGAGTCAGGATTTCACTTATTTGTATACCAGTTTTATGCTACTAAAAAAGTAATTATTATTATATTTCTTCCACGTAATCACAATACTGCATGCCAAAACTAAGATAAAAGATGTTACCCTAAAAACCACTATACTAAAGCGTGATTGGGTCGAACATGTCTGCCGTATGTCAAGTGAACTGTGGGTTAAAAGAGCCACTTTTTGGGAATAAACGAAAGGTGTCATCGCGGCAGACCAAGGTGAAGTTGGAAAGATAAAGGTGATAACTACCGGAGGGACTGGCCTGCAATAACTGAGGACAAACGTGTGTGAAAAAGGGAGAGGGAGGCAGGCCTTCCCCCAATGGTAGGACATAATAGGCTAACTACTAGTACTACGTATTTTTTCCTCTTGTAAAGTTAACTCTTTTGCATTTCTTTCTCTTGTAAAGTTAACTCTTTCGCATTTACACACTCGCTTTCCCTTTGGATTTACTGCCACAGCCGCTCCTTTGTAACTACACTACTCTCATCTACCTAGCCTTTTCCCAACTATATTGGGGTCGGCTTCCAGTCAAACCAGATTTAGCTGAATACCAGTATTTTACAAGGAGCGGCTGCTTACCAGACCTCAACAACCCCTAACTGGGGTAACACGGCACTTCATGGCAAGACTGGAGTCAGATTTACTGGCTTCTGACTATCCATAACGATTGCCAAAGATCTACAAATGACAGCCGGGACCTACGGCTTAACGTGCTTTCCGAGGCACGGAGGAAACTCAGTATGTTAAGATGGTCACCCATCCACATAGGTATCAACATTGATAAGCGTTGCTTAACTTTGAAGATCGACTCGTGTGGCTGTTATTATCTACCCACGAGCTCCTCTGTAACTACACAACTCTCATATTCTAAGTAGACATATATCCCATACACCAATCTTCAATCTATTAACCAAACAATCTCCAATCACAACAACAAAACAACGTAATCATCTATCACTGTCACCATAACCGCCTCAAATCACGCATTATTTACGTTCGCAGCTTCCACTCAAACAATATCTGCCATAATCCCGAATACAGCACAAATGTACCAATACGCGGGCTCAATCAAAGGGCTCGCACAGACAGACAGACAAATGGAATTGTCGCAATACGCGCGCGGCCAGCAATTAGTAGCATGCTCACTAGTTCCGATATGAAATACAGCCGCTCGAATCAGCTAAGACATATAGATTAGGCGGGTTACACACGGACGATTTGTTTGGGGAGGGGCGACTTTCAATTGTTATATTAAAATATGTTTGTAGTCTACACTAATATAATAAATAGGTAAAGTTTGTTTTTTTGTTTGTATGAGGTAATCTGTGAAAGTACTGGACTGATTGCTAAATTTTTTTCACCAATAGAAAGCTGCTGTATTCCTGAGTGTCATAGGCTATATTTTATGTACGCGGGCGAAGCTGCGGGCTAAAGTTAGTTTTTTTTATAATATGATTAAGGTCATTGTGGCGACACTTGCGGAAGGCATATGTCCATCAGTAAACGTCTTTCAGCTGAAATGGTGACGATGATGTAATTTATGATTAGTTTCTGCTAGCAGCTTCATTAGCGTGAAAATAGGCCATACTAAATCTCTCCATACTAATTTTGAACGCCCACTTTATTTCTTTGAAGGAAAGAAGAAGAGCAGTGGTGGTCAAAAGGTAACTGCCTCGACTTACGAGTTATATGTCGCGGGTTGAAACCCAGCCAGGCACATTATTTTGTGTAATTAATTTCATAGATGCTGCTCTCAAAACGGTTAAGAAAAAACATCATGAGGAAACCAGCAGGTCCTAGAACCAAAAATTCGAAGACTTTTGACATCCACCAACCTGCACTGGGCCCACTTGGATTACGGCCCATTCATTGTGATGTATATATATCAATGATAAATAGTTCAACATGTGAAATCTAGCAAGATCTCATATCGAAAAAACAATAGCAAAAATATAATTAGCCTGTAACGTTAAAAAAAACTTTCTGTGAATATCGACTCAGGAAATGGTGATTCTCTTCTATACAAAAAAAAGATTTTTGAAGGAGATAAAATGAATTATTTTCCTAAAAATAGAGACCTAATGTTATCTCTGTCTTACATTTTTTACGTCACTGGAAACTAATATTTATTCATTCATGAATCCCCGACCGGTCTCATTGGACCGCGCTGTTATTGTCTTACTATTGTGTCTCGTTTTGCGGGTATTGATAGGTTAAGAAGTAAGACTATGTATTAAGTTAGTGTTTATCCTTCAATCAATTAGTTTTAAACACATGAAATATGAACAGAACTGTGTGTCAGACAATAGTTACCACCCTATAACATATGCCAAATCCATGGTTCAACCGTTTTGCATTCGACTGCCTACTCCCTTTTGGATGACGTCAATATGCAACCTTCATCATCCTACTAAACGACCTAACTCCTGCCCAACATTTAATCAAATTTGAACTTTTAGTAAAAGATTTAAGGTTGGATTTTCAGTGGGGGTGAGTTTTCATAATCTATTCGCAGATACCATAGCAGATTCAATGTCAGGCGGTACAGCAATGAAATATAGTTTCGCCTTCATTGAACCTGTGATAAATTGATATCGCCCGGGACGGTTATTGAATAACAAGCGCGGCTTGTTGATCGCGAGAGCGTCATTTGTGGCGCTTTGTCGTGCGGTGTGTGTACAGCCTTATTATGTTTGCGGATTGATTATCTAGTGTACGAGGCTTTTTTGTTTCATGCTTTGTTGGTTTTAGTAGTGTGGTTGTTTGTGAAGTTCTGTTGGAAATTTATCAAAGATTTGAAGAGGTTCTCACGGGCGTATACTCAGATACAGGTCGTTTAACAGATTTTTTTACTATTGTGTCTAAAGTTCTGAGAGTGTTTCTCATATCGATTGACTGTGTATGGCTTATAAATGGTAAAATACCTACTTGTGAGGTAGATATACTGCACATGTAGGTGAAATATTAATATTACCGATTTGTAAGTTCGGAATCGCTGTTTTCGCCATGCATCTTTGGGTCGATTGGTAGAAAATACCTAAGGCAACACATTGTATAAACACGGGCTTAATGTCCGTTTTTATACATTGTTTTCTCACTAATGTATAAAGTTTAAATAAATAAATAAACCTCTTACAGTCCTGCACAACTACCTGCACCTTCCAAGATTCATACGAGACCAACGACAGAGCCGTACGATTCGCCTAATATTTTATAACACGCAAAAACAAAAACCCCAAAATCATATTCACGTAGCAGCAACTAAATTCCTACGCAACTAAATCAAAACAGGAACCATCAATCAAATTGCCATCCATGCAAATTGTGGCGCACATCACAAAGTAAAGCGAAACCATTAGGCCGGTACACAAGAGCGTATAATTCGCTGCTATCTTCCATCTTGTGCGCCACCGCCGCACGGCAGTAACAAACAACTCGGTAGTCGGACATTAGCCAGAAGAGCTACACTTGTGACATCTAAATTTCGGCTAGCCACACGGTATAGTGGGGTGTGGAGCTAGCCTTATGGTAGAGTGGACAGTTTCGAATTTTTCGAGATTTAGAATTTGAAAATGTAGCTTAGTTGGTTGGTGTTGTCACGTATGTAAGTCGCCTAATTTTTAATGATAGTTCTAAGAGTCGATTAGGATGAAGATTTGTTCATATCCCGTTAAAATGTTCCTTTAGGATATTTTCTTCCCTCATGAAGATAAGGCCCGTGAGAGGAATCAAAAGGGCTGTCCTCGTATCATAAATGAAGATGACAGTAAGCAGGGCACATTAGAACAAATGGCCGATGGAGCCGAAAGGTTCTGGAATGGTGTTAGCGTACCAGAAGACACAGCGTTAGAATACAAGATGAACCGACGACCTGGTGAGAATCATGGGAGTTCGATAGTTGAAATAAAATAACTGAATAAATGAATGCACTGGACTTGAACTTGTGGCATGGGGGACGCCTATGCTGTTCTAAAGCGTCTCTTAGCCAAAGCTAGTGAATGAAGCTAATGAATTCTACTTCTCATAAGGCATAAGCATTGCTCATGTTACAAAAATCGGTACACTCTTGCCAGAGTGGACGTTGCGGCTTTTTTTTATTTGATATAAACTAGTGCTTGACCGCGATCCCACCTGATGGTAAGCAGTGATGCATTTCTAGATGGTGAGGTGCACTAGTTTAATAAGAGCCTATTCCCTCTAGCCTTGAAGACACCCAAATTATAATCGGAAGGGAAGACCGCAGCAGGCAAATTGTCCCAGTCCCTCGATGTACGCGGTATAAACGACGAAGCCAAACGCTTAGTCCGGACCGTAGAGGTTTCGACAACGTAAGGGTGTACTCGCCGTACGACGGTTTGTCCGATGGCAGAAACAGAATGGCGGAATCAAGTCATGTAATTCCCACACACAATCTCCGAAATGCAGCTTTCCGATTACATTCGCAAACGGAACGCTTCTTCTTCTTGTCGCGTCGATTGAACTCAAATTTTGTCCGACCAATATTTAGTCACCTGGACAGCTCTATCGTTGGCCTCGAGCTTAGTTGCCCAAATCTGGTCTGTCCAGTCACTTTTTTTTATATAACTTAAACTAGTGCTTGACTGCAATCCCACCTGATGGTAAACCCAGTAGCTAGGTAGCCAGTGACTAGTTTTTGTAGGGTAAATACTTAAACTAGTTTACCCTTCTAAAACTAGTTTATTACTAAAATTGCCGCCTCTACACCATTCCCAGGTCTAGGAACACGCGTCCACAGCGGCGCTGGCTGCGAGACTACAAAACATATCGGCGGTGGCCAGCGTCCAGATAACTATGCGTCGCGATCTGTGCACTACTCCCACAGGCTGCTACAAGTGCACTACAATCGTACAGATCTACAGATTAGTGTTAGAACGTCTATGGAACTGTACAGCTGATTTTGTTAGATTAGAAAAGCAATGTTTGAAATGAAGTTTTTTTCTTATGGGAATGTATCAAATGATCTCGTGGCTAGATAATAACAGCCGCACAGGTCTTCAAGGTTAAGCAAAGCTTGCCGAGGTTGATCTGTGGATGGGTGACCATCTTAACATAACGAGTTTCCTCCGTGCCTCGGAAAGCACGTTAAGCCGTTGGTCCCGGCTGTCATTTTTAGATCTTTGGCAGTCGTTACGGATAGTCAGAAGCCAGTAAATCTGACTCCAGTCTTGCCATGAAGAAGGCTGCGAGACTACAAAACATATCGGCGGTGGCCGGCGTCCAGATAACTATGCGTCGCGATCTGTGCGCAGCCTCCCACAGACTGCTACAAGTGCACTACAGTCGTACAGAACTACAGATTAGTGTTAGACTGTCTATGGAACTGTACAGCTGATTTTATTGGATAAGGAAAGTTTGGTATGAAATAATCATCATCTGCCTAGCCTTTTCCCAACTATATTGGGGTCGGCTTCCAGTCAAGCCGGATTTAGCTGAATACCAATATTTTACGAGGAGCGGCTGCCTACCAGACCTCCACAACCCATTAACTGGGGTAACACGGTACTTCATGGCAAGACTGGAGTCAGATTTACTTCCACTTTATTTCCACTTCCTCATACAAACAAAAAAAACAAACTTTATCTCTTTATTA
Source organism: Mythimna separata (assembly GCA_030763345.1). NCBI lineage: Eukaryota > Metazoa > Arthropoda > Insecta > Lepidoptera > Noctuidae > Mythimna > Mythimna separata. Next base: position 18,384,095 of record CM061189.1, on the reverse strand, counting down.
TATTAGTGTAGATAAAAGCAATGTATCAAATAATATGAAGAGTTTTTTAAAGTGGGAAATGTTTCAAATGGTCTTGCCCGCTCTTAGGTGGAGCGGGAAGGCATGTCTACAAAACAAATCGGCGGTGGCCGGCGTCCAGATAACTATGCGTCGCGATCTGTGCGCTACTCCCACAGGCTGGCTGCAAGAGCACTAAAGTCGTACAGAGCTATAGATTAGTGTTAGACTGTCTATGGAACTGTGAAGCTGATTTTATTAGATTAGGAGAGCGGCGTAAGAAATATGATGAGATCTAAAAATGTAAAGCTCTAAGATTACCAAAAAGGAAAGGGCGATGCTCGAAAATTCCTTGCTGATGATATTATGATATCCGCAAGAGAACTAAGATTTCTGACATAGCAAGAATTGCCAAACTTTAGTTGCAGTGGACAGGGAACATTGCTCGCAGAATAAACACGTTATCAGCTATTTTTTTAGGTCGGGAATCATCAGAATGACTGAACTGAATGAATGGGAAAGTCTGACTCGTCCTACCACTCCGGGTAGGGCGTGTCAGACTTTTACTGACTAAACCGCACCCCGTTACTTTTTTGCCTTCGTTCCAGGGTTCCGGATTTCCTTTCAGAATCTAATCCATGGCCCCTGATGCTACGAACTTGCTGGGCTCCTACAGACATGTTATCGGCTGCCATTGCGATTTTGTACTCAGACTGTCTTTTATTAGGTGCGGCTGTAACACGTTATGTTCAATAATATAGATACTTTCAATGACCTCTGTTTAAATCCGAATTAAAAAGTATCATTGGTTAGGTACCTTTTTTTCTTTAGTTAGGTCTTTTCGTTCTTTTCCGCTTTCGCAGTTTGGTAAGAAGCAAACCGAATCGTCGACGGCGCGTAGTGTGTCTCGTGTGTCTTAAAGAGATGTTAGCTAAACCGAAAGGGCCTAGTAGAGCCAATGCCAACTATCCTGGTCATCGTCTTAAACCGCAAAGGGCGGCTGAAGGACACAGGTAGCTTTTAGTCAGTAAATATATTCCAACACCCACCACCCTCAATCTTGCTTTGTTTACGTTAATACATCTAGTTATTACGGAAGCATTGATACTTCATGTCTTCCGAGTAGTCTTTTCCATCACGTCACAACGTCTTATTAGACACCTTACCATAACATTTTCATAACAGAACTGATTGATTTACGTTTGAGTCTGTCCAACGCGCATTCGAGTATTGACTCTTTGTCACCAGGTCTTAGTCTGCAAGTCTTGCGCCAGGCCTTGCACAATGAAAGGAAATGGGATATAGTGACCTTCTTCTTCGAAGCAGTAATACTAGTGAAAGAAATGGCCGCAGCAATGAGGGAATAGACATCTTCATGCTCCTGCCTTCGCCACAGGGGTATTGGGTGTGAGGCAAATGGCAACTGAAGAACACAGATAGGGTTTTAGTCAGTAAACGATATTCGACCACCACCTTCAATCCTGCCATATTGTCTCTTGCTTTGTTTACGTTCATACATCTACTCCATACAGAAGCATCGATCTTTGTTTGCTACTTGTAGCTTTTTACTACGTCACAACGTCTAATTAGTCACCTTACCATATAAGACAGTTCTTATAACATTATCATAACAGAACCTCCATTCATCCGCTGATTGATTTACGTTTGAGTCCGTCCGACGCGCGTCCGTCGCATTGTCGCGACAGGGCCGTTTCCCTAACTGTCGCGTCTAATTGCGACTATAATTCATGTCTAATAATCTTGTGTTATTATCGGATTGTATGCAGGTAGGGGGAGGGGGGAGGCTACTGTTTCCGTAGTTTTGAGTGAATGTGTGATGAACGGTAATTTGGCGCTTTTGTCATTGGGTGTTCACAATAGGCTTTAAATAAGACGTGTGTAGCTTTGTCCTATATGTATAATCAATTTGCTAAGACTTTTGTCTACTATAGCGATGTTGGTACAGTGGTTGAGTAATTGGCTCCTGTGCTCCAGGTAGCGTGTTTGATTTCCATACGAAACAAATGTTTGTATGACCTACAAATACGTGTTTCTGGTATACCCATACCAGAAAGTCTAGTGTGTGTCAGCTTATATGTTTATAAACACATTCACAATACAGGAGTAATTCCTAGCGTGCTTTTGGCAAGACTCGTTTCAGATTTCCTTCCCAGTTTCTGACTAGACTCGCGTTTGACCCTGACCTGACAATGAGCGATGATATGGCTGACAATCGAGCCAACTCTTGCCTTGAAGTAACATATTCACTCTTAATTGAAAGACCTCTAAGTTGTAGAATCAGTAGGTAGCATAAACTCTAGCAGGGAATTCCACTCCTTACCTTTACGCACAATTAATGTGTTCCCAAAACATTTTTGTTCTATATTGACTGGCCTATTGATCTGATGGTTAGCCATGGTTGTGTCCCACTGCAGGGCAAAGGCGATTATAATTTGGGTGTCTTCAAGGCTAGATTTAATAGGCTCTTAATAAAATAGTGCGCTTCACCATCTACGATTGCATCACAGCTTACTATCAGGTGGGATCGCAGTCAAGAACTAGTTTATATAACTTAAAAAAAGGCCTCCCTTCCATTTTTTCGCTCTTTTCTAGCCACTTCTGGCCAATCATTAAAATTAAGGTCTTCTGAAATCCCCTCTTTGGCAAACCGTATCCACAAGTTACCGAAACAAAAACCGATCACCCCCGCTCCCCCCGTCGCTAATGATTCAATCCATGTGACAATCAGAATCCAATGTAGTGACGTAATAAATCATAGGACACACATCCGGTGAACATAATCAATACGCTGTCAGCTTGGGACGCTATTGTATTGTCGTCTCACATACTTAGGATTCAATTATTGGGATTGCTGGTATTGGTAGACTGGTGGTCGCTTGTGTTAGACTGTGGGAAGTTTAGTTACTCTCTGTTTTATACTTTAAAGCATTCCTTAGGTCTGTTTTCTACAAAAGCGTGAGACAATATTCATATTACCATTGACTAGCCTGTTGCTCTAGTGTTTAGACGTCCTAACTGCTATGCCGGAGGTTATGGGTTTGTTTTACACCCAAGACAAATGTTTGTGTAATGATCATAATAATTTGTTTAATTCAATCATTAAAAATCTGACATCTGTGAAAGACAGTCCTGCTCTACCCTAGAGCGAGAGAAAATAATGGATGATTTCCAAAAACAAGTTAGCTCTGGGTGTTGTTGAGTCAGTGAGTTCTTCTTCTTTCGTGTTAATCTGACTTAAATCTTCCATCAGAGATGAGTGGCGCTGTGTTGTGAAGCTTGCCACGAACACCTAAAGGGATGACCACGATTACTCTATTAAGACTGATACCGATTAAGAAGAGAAGACTCAAATCTTGACCGATCAATATTTAGCCATCTGATCGGCTCTGTTATTGACCTCGTATAAGTCGTGGAAGGTACAGGCGGGAAAGAAGGTGATGCATATCTTGTGAAGGGACAGGACTCCTTCTTTCACGACTTTGCTTTATTTATACAGACTTGCCTCTTTGCCACCCTATCGAAATCATGCTAATTACAGCCTGGACACCTCTAATGACTTACACAGCAATATCATTACCCAAACTTAACATTAATTTACTATCTTCCCATCCTTCCAGCGTCTTCACATCAATTACATTAGGGTTGATTAGACGCGTGCGACATGCGACTAATAAGACCGTTGCGACAATCGTGCGACGTGTCTCTAATATTGAAATAGTGATTTACGACAACTATAAATCTGTTCCATGTCCACTTGTCCGGCTTACAAACGTTGGATAATCGCATGACAGATTTGCGTTAGCGTCCTGGTATAGAAGGCTTTGTACTCGTGTTTTCTGATTAAATTTGGTTTTGAAACGAATTGGGGTGGGTTTTGGGAATGTTACAGTTTTGGTACGGTAGTATCTGTTATTTGGGTATTGAAGTCTTTTTAACCTAACATAATTTATTGTAAAACAAACTCGACTGTATTGTGTATGTCTGTTTAAACGCAATAAATCTAAAACTACTGATCCCTAAGGAGGATTAAGTCTTATAAGCCTTCTATGTGATTATGACGTTCTTACACATATTTTACTAGATATTTTAGAAATAGATATCTTGTGGACAAGTTTTCATTGAATTCAAAGCATAGTTTATGTAAAACTAACGCCCGTTTTCAATAAGCTATCTATCTACAGTTGCAGCTACTAAAGATAAACAAATCTAATCCTTTTGCCCTTACTTGCTTTCCTATAACCTATCGACGTATAGCATTTTCTACCAAAGTTGTGGATGGAATCTTACTGTTTATCGGGAATAGCTATCTATCTACATATGAACTGCGGTAGGTTATTGAAAACGGGCGTAAGCCAGTAAAGACCTGAAAATCTTATATTTTACGTAAGCTTTGGTCGTTCATACTCGTATCATATCATAAAAAATATATCTATAGAAACTTAGTACATTTCGAATTCTGAATGACGAAAATTATTTTGAAAAGACGTATTTCCACCGGAACACACGTTTTATGAAATATGCGAGTGAGTGACAGAATTACCGAATGTCAAAGTATTCAGGTGTTATTTCTCTTTTTTTCCCATTGCCTTTATATTGAGTATTGCGTTGGATGAAACAAAAAGCTTGCAAACCATGTTCACGTTGACGATAGACAGATTGGGACCCCTTAACCTTTATGAGACTCAAAATAAACTTTATGTACAAGCGCATTTTTATACATTTTTTTTTACATAGTAAATAATCAAATGACTTCTCTTATAGAGCTTGAAGGAGTGTCAGACTTTTACCGTCTAAAACTCATCTGTTTTCTTTCAGTTTCCCTTTGCAAGGGTCACGGTAACTCTTTCGAACAATACCGCAGCTCTGGCAGGTACTGCGGTGTTGAGTTTGATTTCTAGGTCAGGGTAAAGGTTTACAACCGGTAATTATCCACCAAAAGCCTGGAGTCAGGATGTAAGGCCAGTTAGACAACACGATTAATGCAGTGGTAGTGATTGGCTACTGCACTATATGGTGTGGTAGTGGGTTCAATTCGTCTTTCGGTGCACGGTCGTCTCTCTAGAACTTTTCGGCCCTACATCGACCATTTATGCATTCTACGAGCAATATCCCCTGCCCACTTAAGTCTGACGGTACTTCGTGCTATGTCGGCGACCTTGGTTGTCCACGAAAATTTACTTACACCATTAATTAAGGTACTACTAGAACTACATTGGGCCCACGTGTGCCACTTATACCGATCTGGGCGCGTCGATCTCCATACATTTTATATGGCATGTTGCCATATTATACACAAGACTTGTAGAACTACATTAAATCCACGCCACGCGACGTCGTTCTACATACACGTGTGCATCGGTCTAATGTAACTTTCATTTTATTTTCCTAGTCAAGGCAATTGGTAAGTTGTAATAGAAATACAGCATCTTCCAAAGGTTGTCAGGTAGAGAATGGCTTGTTACATGAAGTTTAAATAAATAAATAAATGTTCCCTATACAGGTGCCATGTTCCTAAGTCATAACACAACTTGTCAAGAGTCACACATGTCTCAATCAATGGCTGAGCTCGTAGTATGGAGGCGCTACTAACGTGTCTCCGTATCCGAGTGAAGCCTTCTGCATATTTTACAGCATCCGTTGTGCTAGTGTGGAGAGGGACTTTGTTTTGAGGATTATATTGTTAGTAGATGCTGAAAGTGGCTTCGGGCGAGTTATAGGAGAATGTTGTCCTAAGGGAACATACTTTTAGGATAAAAAGTGTCCTATGTGTTATTCTAGTATATTATTATGCCCGTGTATTAAGTTTCATCGAAATCAATTCAGCGTCCAGTTTTTTGCGTAAAAGATTAACAAACGTCCATACAAAAAACTTTCGTGTTTAAAATGTTAGTAGGATTTTAGTAGTTTATACGGGTAGAGAAAGTGAAATGCTGTGTTATAAAATTGATTGTAGTTTCATTAAAAAAATAGTCTTGCTTACTTTAAAACCTAGCTAGGACCTCAATTACGGGAAAAAGGTAATAAATTGTCTGACATTTTCATTCTTTTAAGATTAACATGATTTGATTCTGGGACTTGTTTTCACAGGTTTGAGAGCAAGAAAAGCGCTTACATGGGTTTGAATTCGTTTCGCACAACTGATGTGTAGAGGCCGTTACTGCTGGATTATAATGGCTGCAAGACTTTTCATTCTATACGAAAGATAGAATGTAAAATTTCATCTCCACTGAAAAATCTCCATCACACCATAACAAGCATTAACACAGCATCAAAGCGAGCAATTTTCACCTGAAAAAAAAAACACACATCCCCATCTCCCGACCCTCCCCTCTTCCCATCCACCTCCCGATCCAATAAAACCGAACTCACACGTGCTCCATTTTCCCCAATTAATCAATCCCATATTCCATATTAGCCTAGCCGTTAGTGCCAACCGCACTATTTATATCTCAGCCACGCGCGCCCTGACCAATCACCGAGCTGCGATAGGCGCCCGTTTGAATTTCGAATTGCTAGACTGACAAACTTCCAAATACCGTCCTGAAACTGAAAATTTTAAATCTAACGACCTTCTTGCTTGTACAATAAGGTTGAGAGTGTATCTGTTTTTAAGTTTTTCAGCTGTATGGTAAGTTTGGAAGTGTGTATTGCCTTTGATTTATGCATTTGTTCGATGAATTATTCCCGCCTGTGTGTCGTCGGTTCGCACTCCGCGATAACTTGGTTAAAGTTAGCGTTTGTATGTGGTTTTGTATGTATGTCATTTGAATTTCGACGTTTTGGTGATCTGTCTGGGTTTTTTCCTGAAGTTAGCATAGCATAGCCAGCTTTACAATGTTCTCACTGCTATGACTCAGGCCATTCTAGGTCTCTCACGCAGGCCCCGTGTGTGTTGGTAGGTGGCACATCTCTTCGAAGTTCTTTAGAATAAAATAGACTTTTGACCTCATCAGAAGGGTCTAGTCACCCAAAAAGTAAGGGTTGAATATCTCGGAGTTTTCTTGCTAGCAAAAGTTGCTAGCAGTCTTGCTTTATTGCTTGCAGAGCAGTCGATGATCGATTGGGCCGATGGGTGGCAAAAACCACATACATCACAATTTTTTGGTTTTTCAAGGCAGCAAGTCGTCAAAATATATCTCCCGTTCTGGTTGGAGCGAGAGACAGTGTCAAACTTTTACTGATTATAACCCACCTGTGTTCTTTTACTTTCTCTTTGCGTTTTTGGACTACAGTAACTCTTTCACTGTGGTGTTTTCAATAACATTCTTTAAACTTGGCATTGTCTGCGCGTCAATTTTTTTAATTGTTTTTAGTTTCAAATAATCCTTGTTCTGACTTTGGTAGTATGCAAGTCCCACTTCTAATGAAAGGAAAAATCCTCCGACCAGACGGATGTTTTGTCTGATCTGGTCCCGACAGATAATTTCTGAATGTTTTACATGTTCAAATCGCGCAGAAAACTGTAATTACACGATTTAAAATGCCACTTACGGGATATCTTCCGTGATTGTTTATTGTTTTGATTTCCCGATATTTACACACAAAACAATAAACAATTACGGAAGATATCCCGTAAGTGACATTTTAAATTGTAAAAAAACCGTGATAGCCTAACGCCCGAAACCAATAACCTATCTATCACATATCGGAGATTGAAAAACAAATAAAACAACAGAAATTATGTAAATTTTTGTATGGTATCATTTGTTTTTCTATCTCCGGTATGTGATAGATTGATTATTATTAATTTCGGCCGTTAAAAAGAGTGTAATTACACGATACAGGATTTCGCAGTATATATTTACCAATAATTACGACAGGCAAAACCGCGCGAGACACAAGTCTACAAAATAAATAAGGCCGTGTGTACACGAGTCGTCTCGTACCGATTCCGCTGTCATTCTCCCGGATTTATGGTTTGATTATTTTAGAAATGAACATATCTTTGTCACACGTCCGATGTGAGAGTTTCGGAGATAAGAGCTGACAGACGGAGTAATGTTGCTGTTGTCTATTTCGCGAGGCCTTGTGCTCTGGGGTTTATTTGGAATTGAGTAACTGTTGTGGTGGGGCTTAATTTAAAACTGAAAATTAGTTAAGGACCTATGTTTGTGGATGTATTTGGTGTATCGGTTAAGTTTGCTTGCAGAATAATTGGGTGAAGAAAGAGAATATAAATCTATAGATGAATTGTGGGAAAGATGTTCTTTTATTATCATTTTAGATAGGCTCGTGATTGATCAGTGTCTTACGTGGTGATGTGGGCGACGATAGAATACAATCTTTTTCTTCTTCCTGCCCTTATCCCATATTTCTTGGGGTCGGTGCAACACGTTTTCTTTTTCCATTCTGTCCTGTCGTCCATCAAACTATCACTAACTCCCTTTTCTTTCCTTTCCTCACACAATCCACCCATCTTTTCTTTGACCTCCCTCTCCCTCTCTCATCCATTCTCAAGTAAATTCAGAACTGTCTTAATAACATTAAGTTTCATCCCTCCTCTTGAAATTACCATACCAAGACAAACGATTTCCTTTCAACTTTTCTGTCACTGGCGCAATAACCTAACAATTTTAGCATTTGCATTAGCAGCCTCAAACTCAATATTTCCATGGCTGGGACTCAGGCCTCCTCTCCAGGAGAGGCAATGGGTCATAATAATATACACGTTTTCTTCGAATTTTCAGTTCTAGGCGAATTTTCAGTGCCAGTCCAGTTATAACGTTTTAAGTGGTGTTGAAATAAATTACTCAAAGTAATGCACCTGCCTGGATTTGAACCTACAACCTACCACTCGTAAATCGTGGCCGATACCACTTGACCACCACAATTGACAACAATGCCTCAGAAATATGAACCCCTTCAATGCACTTGCCACCCGGCAGTCCGGTAATAATCCGGACCAAGCCCGAGTCGTCAACGGCGCGCTCTTGTTCCAAACTGTAGTGGCCCAGCAGGGTCGAAGCCTCTGGGGCCATAAGTTGGCTTCTGAAATGAAAACTCGGGCCCCTGGAGCAAAGTTAAAGAAGGAACAGGAGCGGGTGTTATGGGCCTACCACACGCACAAGTTTCACCACAGTTTTGCCTGCACAGGCCGGTTTGTACACAGGTTTATGGGCCTACCACATGCAAAACTTCACCACAATCTTGCCTGCGCTTTGTACACGGCCCACGGACCATCCTGTAAAACTATATGAGTTTAACCAACCACACGCACGCTGTTCTATGTACAAACCCCGGCCTGCGCAGGCAAAACTGTGGTGAAGCTTGTGCGTGTGGTAGGCCCATTAGTCAGTAAAAGTGTGACATGCCCTCCCGCTTCGCCTAAGAGTGGGAGAAGTCATTCGAACAATACCGTACAAATAATATCCCCTTCAATGCATTCCACAAGTGACAGAACCCTAACCAATCCACCACAAGCTTTATATTAGCTTTACGAAAACCGGGTGTTAAAAGTAGTTAGCGAAATAATAAGCTAACACGAGTCTAAGTTGAGCGCAAGTTAAGTATGTCTTGTCAAAGTCAAACGCTTGATATGAGTACTTAAGGAAAAGTGGTCGCTACATACACGGGTGGGTCGTGCGAAGGGGCAGGGTGCGAGGTTTGATTTTGGTAGGTTAGAAAGTCTTGACTGAAACATTTGTTTATTTGTACTGTGTTTTTTATTGACTTTTTTTTTGAGGTTTGAATCATCTAATGACCTCTCCCACTGTAAGGTGCAGTTAGAGGGGATATCAGACTTTTACTAACTAGTCCTTCAATTGCAGTTTACCTTCTAGGACTACGGTTTCCTTTGTAGAAACCCATTTTCTGTAATTCACTTGAAAAACTAAATTATTTATTTATTTTACACTTAATGCACATAAATGTGCAAAGGTGGTCAACCTTCGGGTGATGCAGAGAAAATTATTCCGTGTTGAATATTTCTTCACTAGCAACAAAAGTGTTTTTTGAGGTATAGATAAAGAGAAAGTGCAAAATCTCTTATTGAAAAATAATCTACTAGTGTTTTTCAGATGCTCTTTGCGTTCCAGGGCCACGTTAGTTATTTCGAAAATTCCCGAAGCCCTAGCTGGTATTGACTTTATTGGGCTCGTACTGTTTTGCTGACATGTCTTTGAGGCACGCGTGGAACTCTTCGCACCGTTGACAACACTTATCATAATACTTATAGTAATTTTAGCTACACCAGCGTTTCAATTCATCTCTTGAAAAGCAGTTTCTAAACAGCGCACTTCAAACAGTCGCACAGGCCACCCCGCCGAAAGCCGATACGCCACATCTAAGCGGGAGACACCCCGAAACTACCCTTATCGCGGCAACCACTTACGCTAGTTTTAATTACTGCTCGCATTTTGTGCCAGTCGAAAATTAATCAAATTATGTACATTTCAGGCGAAGACGTTTGGATGGTGTGATGTTAGAAGTCGATAGGAAGGTATTTTTATTGATATCTTTTTTTTTTGCGGATACAAAAACTTCATAATGGTAACTTCTTCCGATTTAGGCGGAGTGTACTGTAGCTTTTTACTGACTAAAATCCACCCCTTATTATAGCAAGACTGTTTGAAAGTTACCGTGGGTCTGGCAAAATGAGAAACTTTATCTCAGATAGATCATTAACAGGCAATTTGTAACTTATTTAATTAATTGTCAAATTGTAGATCAGTCAAAAGAGTGAAGCTAAATTGCACATTCCTAAGCGTAAATCTCTATGAAGAAGAACGTACTTACAAGAAACTCCTTGAATGTACTATGCCGTGGACATATACCTGGTCTAGGCCATGCGCCAGTGCGAGATAGAGACATATCCATACGCCCTAGCATCCACTGGAGATACTTCAGGTATTGGGCGGGCGTTGCCACAGGGTGACTCCCAGCCACCGTAAGGGCGGGCTTGCTGACGGCGAGCAAAGGACTGGCCCCAGGTCCACGGTGTATTGTGTTCAAACCCTTCTTCTTCCTGGCTTTATCCCATATTACTTTGGGTCAGTGCAACACGTTTCTTTCTTCCATTCTATCCTGTCACCCGTCATACTATCACCAACTCCTTTTTCTTTACTATCAGTCCTCACACAATTCATAAATTTTTATTTTTCAAACCCAAACCCTAAAAAATCAATTACCCAATTAACTAAATAAATTAACTAAATTTAATTAACAAATAGAACATAACACCTTCCATCGGAAAGGTGTCTAAAAGCGCGATGCCAGTATCGAGGGGGGGGTAGGGGGGATAACTTAACACCACTATATAATATGTCAAATTGTTACACTTCCCACCGTTCACCGCTTTTATGAAATGTTTCCGTAAATGCTGAGTGACGTTGGCTTTAGTGTGTCATTGTAGTTCTAAATATAGCACTGGCTTCGAGGTTGAGAAAAAGTTCTGTGTTATGCTGTGTTGTTTCTGGAATTTATTTGATTCTATATCTTTGTGTAATTTATTTCATCACCACTGCTCTCAAAACGGTGAAAGAAAACATCGTGATGATGCATGCCTGAGAACCAGAAATACGAAGACATGTGATAGACACCAATCCGCACTGGGACCGCGTGGTGGATAACAGCCCATTCCCTCTCCTAGAAAAGAGGCCTGAGTCCCAATAATGGGAATATTACAAGGCCGATAATGCTAATTAAATGCTAATGTCTAATGGACTATGTGTGATGTTAACACATAGTAGGTACATTAGACATTATAGTTATATGTATATACTCGTAGTGTTAAAACTAAACTGTCCATCCTGCACTAACGCTTTTTAGGGTGTATGTGAGGCTAATGACAGAGCCGTGTATGTTGTCAAATACTGATCAAAAGAGGTTTAATTTGAGTGCGTCGACACCGAAAAGGAAGAAAGAGATATAGGTCAGCCGGGATTGTACAGTGGTTCAGGAATGTCACTGTGGCCCTAGAATATAAAGAGCAGTTGTCCTTTACGCTGTCCAAAATGCAATAAAAAATATTATGATTTTCTTGCGAGTGCAAAAATATGACAAACGAACAGTAAAGCGATCCTTAAAAATTCCGTTTTAGCCGACACCCTTAAAAGGGCATTTTTTACTGTCAATTTTTTAGTGAGCTCGATTCTGATTTAAAAAATCACGTTCGATGTATTCGAGCTTCTCAATCATCAAATGCATTTGTCAAAATAAAAATTTCAACTGTCTTCCTATCACAGAAGCACAGCGAAGTCATAGCAATAGGGTTCCGGTTTTACTCTTTAGATAAGGAACCTTAAAAAAACAATTTCATCCTACCGCTGCCTTCAACCTGAAACCAGTTTTTCATTTAACAACAAAATCTTTTCTTCAAACCCCATCAAACTAACAACAACAGGAGGTTTTGTTAGCACACCAAAAAACACAAAACTATGCATCCATAGGTCTTCAACTGCAGTTAATAACAACTTATCACCCTTATTTGCCCCCCCTTTTACCCCCCTTTTCACCCTGTCGTCTGTCAAACATATGACAAGCGCAGATTTCGCTTTGTACTTGTCAAAAATATAGCAAACAAAAGATACGGCAACGCGGGTAAATGAAGTGAGCTGATATATCTCGTAGTGGTGGGGTTTATCGATAGATTTTGAAGTGGGTAGTTTAGTTGTCGATAGTTTTTTCAGGATGCATTCAAGTTGTGTTTTCTCTCTATAATTCAAAGGGCGTACAGCTAAGGACTGAAATTTCCTGTCGGAGTCTGTGTTTCCTGATAGATACAACTTAGAGGTCTTTAAGTGAAGATTGAATAGGTTCATTCTAAGCAAGTGTGCTCCATCGTCAGCCGCATCATCGCTTACCATCAGGTGAGATAGTTTTGTGGATAATGTAGTGTGGTGTGTGTGTAGGTGGTCAAAAGCGATAATAATAATAAAAAATAAATCCTTAGATAAATCATTCCGCAGAGACGTCTATCTAATTCTTCCGATTTAGCCTCACTTTAAACAGTTTTGATGTTATCGGATGTATCGGACCACTTAAAAACTTTTTTATACAGCTACGACAAAAAAAAATTACAAATGCTATTGAAGATTAATAATTCATCGATACAAAACACAACCTCACCACATCCCTTCTACCGATACTACCCCCTCACTAGCCAAGCAATATGTGTAGGCAGACAATATAATATAAGTGACGTATCACACACCGACACCCGCGCTTCCCGGGAAGTATGCAAAGAAGTTCCGCGCTACGCCGCCCTACACAGTCTTGATACTTCAAGCCGCCTCGGGGCACATAACTTTTGACAGCTCATTTTGACTTGGAGTTTTAGATTTTAGGTCCCGTTTTGATTTATTTTGCGATGTGTAATGTGTCGTGTTTCGAGATTAAATTTTGTGTTCGTTTGTTTTACGGAATGAGTTTTGAGTGGACTGATAAAAATTCGGTGACGGTTTTACGGTATCTGTGGAAGTTATAACATGTATTCCATGTTTTCTATATTTTCGAATAGAATAGGATATGTAATTTTAATTCGAAGAGTGAGTACTCTTGGTCTTCTTTTATACAAAAAGATCTATTGAACTATGTACAAATCATTCTCATTAGAAACTCATACTAGAGAACTATTACTATTTTCTAATATTCTGTACAAAGATATACAAAACCTAAAAACAAATAATATGTATAAACTTATACTTTACAAATGTTTAACTTTAATATACACAGTATACACTAAAGCAAAAAATACCTCTACCTAATTACTACTAAAGCAAAAATCGAAATGACGATTTGATTGAACTTTGAACATTAGAACATTTATTTTACATTTCTTTTTATCAAAATACTGGAAATAAGTTATTGATTGGATTGATAACCTTTTTTTACCTAGCCTATGTTATTCCACTGCTGGGCAAATGCTTGAATTGATAACCTAGTAAAACAAAAGACCTGTAAATCTCTTCTAAATATAATTAACACACATTCAATCCAAACACACCGATCACTCATAAAACTCTCACATCTATTTTCCCTCCCCCAACGATCAAGATCACTCCCACAACATACATATCGACAGTAGCTCCTACAATAATAGTTCCGTATTCCATTTGAATATTAGAGCATCCATCTACTGAAGATTTCACTCCGTTCTCCCTACCCCCCCGACACACAGAGACACGGTGTACGGAAAGCAGTGTGAATGTGTGCTTCTGTGTGCTTTAATAGATTTTTCTGTGATATGTCTTTTGAATTGTTCGGTGCTGCATTGTGGCTAGTTGTGGGTTGTCATTGGTTTGTATTTATAGTGAATGTTTTGAATGTTAGGTCACTTTCACGGAAGAAAATTGGTGATGAATATTAAAAATCCTTTAGAAATTCTTGGCTTTTCTCTATTATAATTATATCACCTTTATCTATTAGTGAAAACCATATGACAATGAAAATGTTGAAGCAGTAGGGGCCCAGTAGTAACTATCCCGACTTGTAAGTTGTAGGTCGCAGGTTCAAACCCAGTCAGGCGCATTACTTTGTGTAATTTATTTCATCGTTTGTTTTTTCGCCAGTCTTTTGAACACATTGACAGCCATGCGAAGGAATTTTTTGACTCCTTGTTGTAGCTAAAAGTGTAATTACATAGTTTTATTTCTTTAATTTTTTATTTTTATTTAATTAGCTAAATGTTTGTTTTATTTTAATTTAATGGTTAAATAATGTTATGTAATATTTTTTAATTGTTGCCGTTGTTAAAGCACGAAGTATAAGTAAATAAGTATAAGTATAAAAATAAGTACCTACGTATTTATTTCTTTTAATAAGTGTTTTCCATGGGAGTTCCTGTTCAGCAGACGAAGCCGCTAGCAGCAGCTAGTTCCACAAAAAGACAAAACAACATTTTAAAACAAAAAAAAAAAACACAAGGCCCAACACACAAGTGAGCATAAAAATTGAAAATCCCAAGACTTATCCGCGTGAAATATGGCGAATGAATATAAACGTCTTCAAATACGACGATATGGGGTAGTATCGGCTGAAATATGTTTACAATAACGGTAACTTAAAGATACACTGCCACTTTGGGGATGAACGAAGGGGGTGAAAATATTCAATGTTATTTTGCGCATTGTTCAAAGTACTTTTTTGTGAATTATGGTTTTTGAGGTGCTGAAGTTTTTGAGCGTTTTGGTTTTGTCTTATTTTTGGCGTTTACAATGGTAATTATAACCAATTTTCAAATGGCCTCTTTTAAGGTGGACTGAAGCATGGTGAAAGTCACGGGAACCTGATGGGTGCGAGACGCACAGGGCCGGTCATTATGACTTGAGGGAGGCCTTTCTATTAAAATGATGATGATGACGACGAAAAGTAGTCTACGTACGTTTTTTGAAGTATTATAACAAATATGTGTGCACAGTCTAAAAATGTGTCGAAAATTGTAATTGATCTTAATGTAATTGACGAACAAAAAGTCCGACTGCAAAAATTGTGTCTTAATACGTTATCAAATTATTTTTTTAATTTTTGATTGGTTTGCGCTTGATAACTATCTATCTTACCTGGTGGTAAGCAATGATGTGGCCCACGATGCTTGCCCAGAATTAATTTGTTCCGCTTATTCTCTCTCTCGACTTAAAAACCTCTAACTTATGGCTATCAGGAAACTGACTCCAGATATTATAATAACCTAGCTTTATTTTTGTAAACGATAATATACAAGCTCTTATGGCCCCAAACTGCACAAAACCCACAAAAAAATAAAATCTCAAGACAAAAACACCTTGAAAATCAACAAAAAATCAAACGAAACCTAAAAAAAGCCACCGTCCACGCATGCAAACCTCTAAACAGACACACAGACAAACACAACTGTCACTGGCCTGCAATTCTTCACACTTCTTTGTGGCGCCCTCTTTGTTATCAAACGGGCAACTTGACAAATGGAACGACAGAGACATCGGCCCCGCTGCAATATCCGCTTCCGGCCGGATAAAATATTCCAGACTTTGGTACGGAGTTGAGATTCTAAGGGGGGAGTGTGTGTTGTCAAGGAAAATGGCTGGGAGTTGCTGTGGAAAAGTTTGTGGAAATATTAACGTTAGTAAGTATTTAGATTTATGAGGAGCTCGTGGCTAAATAATAACAGCCGCACAGGTCGATCTTCAAGGTTAAGCAACGCTTGCCAAGGTTGGTCTGTGGATGGGTGACCATTTTAACATAACTAGTTTCCTCCGTGCCTCGGAAAGCACGTTAAGCCGTTGGTCCCGGCTGTCATTTGTATATCTTTGGCAGTCGTTACGGATAGTCAGAAGCCAGTAAATCTGACTCCAGTCTTGCCATGAAGTACCGTGTTACCCCAGTTAATGGGTTGTGGAGGTCTGGTAGGCAGCCGCTCCTCGTAAAAATACTGGTATTCAGCTAAATCCGGCTTGACTGGAAGCCGACCCCAATATAGTTGGGAAAAGGCTAGGCAGATGATGAAGTATTTAGATCTATCTAGGTAGGTATATCTACATAAACACCTTTTGTTATGGAATATTGTCTAACCCTATCTTACTAATGTCACTAAAACTCCTAGAATTTGTGAAAGGGAAACCGTTGTTCTAGAATTCAAAGGGTAACTGAAGAACACAGATGTGGTTTTAGTCGGTAAAAGACTAACTCGCAGTGTGTAAGACTTTTACTAACTTAGAGTTTGATTCATCGTGGTCAACGACCTATGCGAGGCTAACGACAGAGCTGTCCAGGTGGCTACGACACGACAAGAAGAAGAAGAACTAACTTAGAGCGAGAATTATTCAATGACTTATGTCATTGAATGGTTCTACATCTAAAAAAAATCTACTAATATCTCACTAACATTATAAAAGCAAAAACTTTTTGATTATCTGGAGTAACACGGTACGCAGTAGAAGGATGAACCTGAATGTTAAAACATAAAATACTCCATTCTTCTTCAAATAATTTTAAAGACAGCAGTCATTAATCGACAAATAATACTCCACAAAATTTTATACTCCAAAAACTACGATCAACTTTAATACATCGTCAGACCTAAACTACCAACATCTGCACTCCTATTTTATTCCCCGCCAACGGAAATATCTCACGACGGGAACTCTCACATTCAAATATATATTTTATATCTTACATTTTTATATATCGACAATACTTTATGAACACCCTTTATTGCTTTTTATGACAATTCTCATATTTTCCCTACAGAGTATAATGGTGGGGTAGAAATTTAAATTCGCCGATTTATATTATAATCGATGGTGTAAATGAGATTATGGGAGTTTTGATGGGTGGGTGTTATTCGATGTGATGAATGTGTGATGAAATTAAATTTTCGTTTTTTTTTGCTGATGATATCCAACCTTATAAAAATAATTATCTTATCAAGGGTAAAGGCGAAAGCTATCATGTGTTATCAGGCTGGTCGTCAAGCAGTCGCCCCTAATCACACTATTTATTTCTTCAGTGTATTGAAAAACACCGTTTCAGACACGTGCAAATTTGTCAGTGCAGCTGGCACTTGGCTTCATTGCACCCTCACCTGCGGCTCGAGCGAATTCCGCCTCAGTTTCAATGACAAAGTTTCTTCACTTGTATCAAAACTGTACTAATTCCAAATGCATCTAGATTCAATGAAACTAAGGCTCAGGCAAAATAATACTAAGTACGATCAAAGATCAGAGGCCTCACTATTACGATACTGGAAGTATCAATTAATGTAAGGGGCAATTTTACGTTTTGGGTAAAAGGCCCTTACGTTCATAGTCGTAAGGGACACTTTTACAGTTGCGGAAAATGTCCCTTATGTTATTTCATCCTTCTGGTATCGATTAGCTCTTAGTGCGACCTATTTGATGTCCTAATCTGAATCGTTAAAGGAATGGATCTATTTAAGGTCACGTAAGGTGTTTAGCTCTTTCTCTCTCTCTCGCTCGCTCGCCTGTCATTATAACACGTCATGGTAAGGCCCCAGATGGCATATAGCATATACCACGTAATGTCTTTGGTAAATTGACTATAAAAACAATACGTTGTCCAAATGTTAGAAACCTGAACAATAATGTAAAGTTACAGATCAAGATTGTAACTAAAAAGACAGTTCGTAATTGCCGTTTGTTTTACTGATTCGTGGTAGTTTGGAACTGTTTTAGGAGACGTGGTTCTGTATGATAATTTTACTTAGTTCAGCCCTTTCTGTGTGAAGGAGTAATAAACATACCAATTTGTCACCTTTTTAATAATTAAATAATTAGAAGTTGCCTAACGCATATTACATTAACTAAACATATAACTTTAAAAGTAGACGTATTCGCAGGAAGTATAAAAATGGTTGGTTTGTTGTTTAGGCTAGAGTTAACAGGCTTTTACAAGATTAGTGCGCTTTACCATCAACGATTGCATCACTGCTTACCATCAGTGGGTGCTTATCGCAGTGAAACACTAGTCTATACCAAATAATAAGAAGCCAATAGAATCCACATTGTTCCACTTCTATGGAAAAGCTTTTTTTTTAATTTTCACACATTGCTATTTTTTGATAAGCAACAAGATTTATAATTATTAATTATTTAGTCTCTTCTTTTTATAGGTATAATTATTACGTATGGCTCGTTCTGCGTTACGGAACCCTAAAACATGATTACTCATACAAGTTTAGTCTCTCATCGTTGAAGCCATGCTGATGTTTTATTGTCTATCTCTATAGAAGCTGTTTAATGTTTCGATGACAGATAAAAGGCGGCCATTTTTGACGATGTGACCACTAGCAAATGTTATTTCTAGATACAGTCATGTTAATGGTTCTATTATTTAGTTTTTGAATAACATACAACGTTATAATTATATTCTAGCTCTTTTTTATCGTCTATACAATTACTAGATTCTGTTAGTTGCCACTACTAGAAAAATCTAGTTCATTTCGTGTAAGAAAATTTCCTATTCCCGAGTCCCGGATTAGGAAGCATTGTCGTGAGCTATTTCAGGATATTGTTTTTCCGCAACCAAATTCGTTTAACCTATCACATACCCACAAAACGAGACACAATAGTAAAACATTAACACAGCGGTCTCATAGGACCGGTCGGGGATTCATGAATTAAGGTATGAAGAAGTAACATACACATAAATACTACGGCCTTATAATTTTAAATAATATAGTCTCATCATCATCTGCATAGCCTTTTCCCAACTATATTGGGGTCGGCTTCCAGTCAAGCCGGATTTAGCTGAATACCAGTATTTTACGAGGAGCGGCTGCCTACCAGACCTCCGCAACCCATGAACTGGGGTAACACGGTACTTCATGGCAAGACTGGAGTCAGATTTACTGGCTTCTGACTATCCGTAACGACTGCCAGAGATCTACAAATGACAGCCGGGACCTACAGCTTAACGTACTTTCCGAGGCACGGAGGAAACTCGTTATGTTAAGATGGTCACCCATCCACAGACCAACCTTGGCAAGCGTTGCTTAACCTTGAAGATCGATCTGTGCGGCTTTTATTATCTAGCCACGAGCTCCTCAAATAATATAGTCTGTAATATTAAAATAAACCATGAATTGTATATTTCTTTCGCATAAATGTTTACCACTGCTTTTAAAACGGCGAAGTAAAACATCGCGAGGAATTCCTAGAACTAAAAACTCCAAGACGTGAATGTGAAGCCATAACCCGCATAGGACCTCCGTGCTGGATTATGGGTCGTTCTTATTACTGGAGAGGAGGCCTGAGTCCCAACAGTGGGAATATTAAAAGACTGATTAAACTAATTCAATAACGAAATGGTACAAAGCTCTATTCAGTTAAAATCTTTAACTTAGCCATGCAACAGGGTATTTTAATAATAATAATTTATTAAATTCAAACGTCATACGAGTATTTTTTAATATAGTTATTTTAGTCCTTGAATCTTAATTATGCTCCTTTTACTAACAAGATAATCATAAGCTATGCATCTAAACAATATTCATTCTTTCAGAGTACTTACACCACCCCTTGTATCAACTTAGTGCTAGAATCTAGGTAGGGCTGTCAAGATTTTCTCATGGACACACAACGGTTTTATCACCATCATAATTTCAGCTGAAAAACGTCTAAAGCATTTTTTAAAGGTGGAAAATCACAAATCGCTAATGACTTCTGCTGCAAGGCGTAGTGGAAAGTGTTTCGGATATTTGCTGATTTTTAGTCCCACCTATGCTCCTTCCTTTGCATTCTAGTACCTAATACAAGTATCATTTTCGCACTTTTCCCCATAGCCCTTGGCCATAGCAGGTATCGGACCTGCTGGGCCCCTACTCCCCCCCTCCCCTACTGGTTCCTACTGGTTTTCTGACATAGTTTGAGGCTCACGTTTAAGAGCGTTTTCGCATTATCCGATCCGATATCGGTATCGGACGCCGATCCGATATCGGGGTAAGTAAAATGTATGAAATATGTGCCTATCTTTCATATTGTCCGACCCGATATCGGATATCGGAGCACGGTATTTCATACATTTTACTTACCCCGATATTGTATCGGCGTCCGACACCGATATCGGATCGGCTAATGTGAAAACGGTCTAACACTACGCGCCGTCGACGACGGGCTCGGCCGGGACGGGTACTGGACGGTTGGACGGCGAACTTCCCGTAGCTCAACATCCGTCGGAACATAGGATTTCTCACCTAAAAAAAAAACAATTAACTTTCTCCTTTACACAGTCTTGTAAGATAACAACCCTACATTCATAGCAAAAGAGAGGGAACACCGATTACAAATGCATGTCGTCATGAATACTCATATCGGTGATTGAACGCGGCTGCCACTGATCGTCATCGTCACCGTCACAGTCATCGTCATCGTCATTAGTAATCAACAGATCAAAGGGTTTCGCTCCGATACGAGGACTTTATTACTTTTTGTTGGCTTAAGAGGTTTGGAAGCGAGGACAAGGAATATTTAACACCCTGTCCTTTATTTGCATCGATTTTTATTCAGAGAATTTGAATTTTTGACGCCATTTTTTATTTCTAGCATTTTACCAGTGATTTCGTTCGCAAGAAAGTTTTTCAAACGAAACTTTGACGTCTCTGAACCGTATTTTAAAAAACAAATAATGACAGTTTTTATTTTTATTTTGATTAGAAATTGTGCCAAATTCATATTGTAAATATCCAAGAAACAAGAATCGTACATAAAATCTTTAAGCTTCCTAAATTGTTTTATTGCGGGTAGTTTTTCTCCAATGTTGGTACAACGAACGGTTCTATGCGTTCTAAATTTATTAAATTCCCGGGACCCTCACCACGTCAACGGTCCACCTAGTGGGAGGCCTACTAACACTAGGTCTTCCGGTACGCGATCACAACTCCAACATTTTTTGGCCTCATCGATCATCTATTCTGCAAGGCATGTTCCCTGCCCACTACCACTTAAGTTTGCCAATTCTTCAGGCTACAACATACACACAAATAAAAAAAATACAAACAAATTGCTTAAAAAAACAAGCTTCAATAACTACTAAAGTTGCATCCACACTCACTCGCGACCTCGTTCGCTTCTCATGCATATTCCATGCGAGCACCATGCATATGCACCGGAGCATCCATGCATCGTATTGTCGACGCTCGCCAATATCGCTTTGATCTCAAAAACTAGCTTCGAGGACATCAAGGGTGCCTAATATGTATATTGTTTTGAATAGGACCCCTTTGATAGTTGATTAAAAAACCGCAGTTGACGGTCAACGTTTTTGTTTGAGTTTTTTTTTTTCGTTATGGGAAATGAAAAATTTGCTTTTGTTAACAATGGGAATGGATTAGTGTGGGGATGGAAAGTTTTGCTGTGAAAATGGACGGGAAAAGCCATGGTGATACAATCTATTCGCGTTGTTCACTGTGTGTCAGAAATCGACGCGCAAATGAATACCATGGTTTTAGTACGTGATTCTGGATCCCCCAGTGTTGAAATTTATTGTTATTTTTCCTGATTTAATAATAATCTGTATTTTTTTTTATTTGATATAAACTAGTGCTTCAGCGCGATCGGTGATGGTCAAACGCACTAGTTAATTAAGAGCCTATTCACTCTAGCCTTGAAGTTGTAATCGCTAGTTGTTTTAATCTTTTTGATTCAGTATCATTATTTTAATATTTTCAGGGAAAAATGAATTAATTACTTCCTAATTCCAAATGTTATCGATTAGAATAACGATTTTATCAACCTTTTAATTTCTAATTAGTGTTCAAATCGACCACGATGAAAGTAGTGTGACGATCTGATAACGTTGGCAAGGCTTTGACCAGGGATCACTCAAAACATTGAGGTTTGGAAGGAGAAGGCGATTATCATTAACTGCATTACGAGTATCATGCAAACGGTTATTGACTACCCCATCTTTGTTTTAATTAATGCAATATCTTTTTTAATAATATTTAGGTCAAAGCCATCTTAACTTCTTCAGTGACTCAATGTTGTAATTATCTCATTTATTGATAGTTTTCTTTTTACTTTTGTATAGCTTTATTAAAACGGTTTAATATTTTGAGCAACTATTTATTATTAATATTTTTATTGTGGTTTTGAGGACAATATTGTATGGTCTACACTGTTCTCTTATAATTATGAGAATTTTATTGTTATAAAGAATTGTTTGTAAAATGATTTTTTTTAAAGAGTGACCATGGAGTTTCTAACCGGTTCTTCTCCATAAAAAATAGCCTATTGGAATAATACACTAGTTTCTTACGTTTTATAAGTTATCATTTGTGAAATAAAACTTTTTGAAACGTATTAAATTTTAAGCTTTTGCAAAAAAAAAATAAGTTTCTATAGAAACAAAGGACTAACAAACATTGAACTTATGAAAAATCCTCAGAAATATTAAACATACCAGACATTAATTCAAACCAACATCAATAAGTCTCCGAAAAATTAATAAAAAAAACCTCTTTCACGAACAAAGCCGATATTTGTTACGCCGATTTTAATTTAAAAACTTTGTTAATCTAAGTATAAAGAGCCGGCCGCAAAAGGAGCGGATCAAAACGATGAAAAATTATTGAAAGGGGGTACAACTGAAGGATGGGTGGAGGGGGAGATCGACTGTTTGAAAAATACATCGATGAATTTACTGTTGGCGACGAAAAAATGGCTCTTATTGGTACGAAATAAGGATTAGTGTTCCTTGCTTCCTAAATGCTGGCGCGTAAAGGGTGTCTTCAAATTCCGCTATGGGGTGGTCGCGTAATAATCGTGATTTTTTAATCAAATTTCATCTGTACAAGGGAAGTGGGGGCTATATTTTTTCATTATTTAATTTTCGGTTGGTTGAGGTTTTTTTGTAAACGCTCCTTTAAGCGACAGCGATGTTTGAACGAGGTTTCAAATGTTTGCCGGGGTGTTGTTACACCGTGACAATAATATAAAATTATAAGTCAACTAAAAATATAAAAGAGATAGCTAAAACAAAAATATTAATATTATATTTTTAGGTTCTACTTTGCACTTAATTTGAAACCACGTTATCCATAAATTGAACACTAGTTACTGGCAGCGGTTTCACCCACATGAAAATAGAAAATTTTCCCAAGGAATACAAATATCCGGATACTAATCCTATGTATTATTCGAGAAAATGGTATACCTGTATGCCAAATTTCGTCCCAATCCTGAACTGATTTTTTTCGCAAATTCATAAAAAAATAACTTCTAAAGAGAAGGTAGCCTAAGGAAAATCTTAAAGAAACAAATTGAAGCTTCTGCGTAAACCTGCAATATTTTTATTTATTTTAGGTACAGCTAAGGAGTACAATTCCCTACACAGGCTATGTTTTCTACAACTACCCTTATTATTTCAGTTCAGAGGAAATGGGTTACGTAAAGGCAAAGTACACTTTCTGGTGAAATAGTGGTCAAACAAGAGCCTATCAATAATAATTTTAAAAAATACCTTCTCAATTCTCAGATGAATGATCCTGCCATCCGTAATACTTACCAACGATAAATAAAATTGCCCAATTAATTGCCGATCTGTTCTCTCATAAAATAAACGCGAACATTACACTTCGGTGTGACAGGCGGCCGTTAATGTTTCATCGTTCATCGGGATCGCTTTACGGTAATATCAGTTGATTGAGCTTATATTACAAATGTAATTATCGGGATATTGAGACTGGAATTAATAATGACGAATTTGTTATGTTTTGTGTTTTTTTTGTGTTATGTTATGCGGCCGTTTATATCGCAAAATAATCGTCTGTTATTTCGACACTCTCAAAGGAATTACAATTCATAGGGCACTTCCCGTTGACCTAGGACTCTTAAATTTGGCATAAAACAAGGTACACAAGTACGAGTATACGTCGCAAAAATAAGTATTTTTCCTATTTGTAAAAATCTTCGAGACACGATTTGGGAATTGAACTATTCACATAAGTTAGTTTGTACGGAACACACAAACACACACACACAGTATTTTGTTAGGTGATACATTGGAAACGCAACACTCAGTATTATCCAACTTTATAGTAGATTCTTCATCATTATCATTTCAGCCGAAATACGCACTCTTCAATGTTGGGCACAGTCCCCCTCTCTCTCTACCTAGGCCTTTTTTCCCAACTATATTGGGGTCGGCTTCCAGTCAAGCTGGATTTAGCTGAATACCAGTATTTTACGAGGAGCGGCTGCCTACCAGACCTCCACAACCCATTAACTGGGGTAACACGGTACTTCATGACAAGACTGGAGTCAGGGCACAGGCCCCCTCAAGTTCTGTAAATTGTTTGTGAAAAAATATCTTATCATCAACTAGCCTTTTTTAGAACCATCAGTCATATTACACAGTTTTCCAATAAGAAAGTAATTTTGAGCCAAGTTCTATTCAGTGCGAAAGTTTGTAAGTAATGTCTTATGGCGATCTGGAACGAATCCAAGAGCCTAATGCCTTCTGATCAAATTAACCATTTATTTTCTTGTTAATACTGTTTTATATTTTATCTGTAATGGTGTGATTTTCTTAATAAGTGATTAAATTAGGTTATCAGGTTGTCGCTTCCTTCTACGCAAAAGTAATAATGCTAGCGAAGGAGGCGCCGGCTGTCATTTGTAGATCTTTGGCAGTCGTTACAGGTAGTCAGAAGCCAGTAAATCTGACTCCAGTTTTGCCATGAAGTACCTTGTTACCCCAGTTAATGGGTTGTGGAGGCCTGGTACGCAGCCGCTCCTAGTAAAATACTGGTATTCAGCTAAATCTGGCTTGACTGGAAGCCGACCCCAATATAATTGGGAAAAGGCTAGGTAGATGTAGATGATGAGTGAGCATAATTTATGGTCAGTAGCAACATAATTAATTAGTCTCTCACTATTTCATTCTATACACCTGTAAATTCTTCCTACAAACACATTTAAAATCACATAAACATTTCCAGCAGCTTAATTTCCAATGAAATCGAAAACGACATCAATTTTCCACCTCACCAACGAAAAATAATCAACCGTTAAATGCAGCACCATTTAAAAATCACATCGAACTCAACATTGGTTAAAAAATCACCTTACATTCCCGTTTCAACGCGGGATATCAATTACGGGACACGGGAGAGAATTTAAAATCACTTGTCGATATGCAAATGTGATCCCGGTGTTCAATAAAGTCCCGGCCGGGACAGCCCTAGTCTCGGGACTCCGGTCATCGATAGCTTCCGGGAACGGGACGGTCGAAGGATTCTTTTTTTACGGCGCTTTTGTGGTTTTTTTTCTCAATGGTAGTGGGTGGTAAGGTGCTCTTTTTTGTATTTTTGATATTGATAGGTTGTCTGGTCAATTTTTCTTTTCATATGATGGCAAGCGGTGATGTGGCCGACAGGTATTTTTAAAGTTTTTCGGGTTTATGTGCTGTAATAGTAGATTATGCATGCATCGAGCACAAAGTAATTTATTATTGCACCGAGTGCCTAATTGAGAGCCCGAGCGTCAGCGAGGGCTCTAATCTAACAGGCACGAGGGCAATATAAATTACTTAAGGCGAGGTGCATAATCTGTTTTTCTTTCAACTATTACCTATAGGAATAGTAGATAAAAGAAACTCATATCAAACAGTTAAAATAGAAGTTTCTACAACACTGTCGGCTTCATTTAGAATGTTTTCCGGAGTTAATTTGTCGCTAGATGATTACATTTTAATTCGAAGCCGAAGCACTCAAAATCAAATAGTATCACACTTTATCGTTTCTAAAAATATTGTCAAAACAAAATTAACAAAGTTCCCGCCAAATCACTTTTTTAAATTTCTTTCAATTTTAAATCAGAGTTTAGCAGCAATCATTTTTTAAATTTGGAATAAGTAGGATAGAAACGAATATTTCGTAGGTAAAAAAAAAGTATTGATATCGGCTGGCTGAATAGAGCTAATCCATTGAGATTGGCGCCTTTTAAAATTTCATACATTTTTATTGCTCTATAGCAATAAAGACTCGCTTTGTTTTTTATTAAAGCATAGTTGGAAGAAAATTTCCTTGTTTTCTACTTAGCTCTTTTTATGTCATTTCTAAAACCAGTTACTGGGTATTTTTTGTTTCAAACTCAGACTCGAATCTTCACGGTTTCCATATATGTGATTGTACTATTACATGTTTGCTGTATGGACTTAAAAAGCGACTTTGACCCTCGAGTTTGTTGTGGTGTTTCATCTCAGGGTTGGCTGGGAAACACCTGCCTCATGTAATTTGAATTGACGAAAAAGTTGACGTGTGAAATGTGTTTTCATTGAATAGTTTAGGTTCACAGCTTAGGTTACATTTCTGTTATGTTTTTCGCAAGCAGGCGATTCTCTCCCTCATCACGTACCTTGTGGAAAGCCTTCTAACAGTGCGTCTTCCGAAATATACTAATCTGCTAATATAACTTTCAGAATAGTTATTCGTGATATTCCTCGATACCTTTTTTTATGCAAGCTACTGATGCACTTTCTACTGCTATGCTTACCAATACGTTACCAGACTTGAATTTGCGAAGTAGAGCATCTTCCAATCCACATCATCGGCACCAAAGTTCGAACATATATTTATAGGTCCGCTGAAACCATTGGAACGTGTGGGCTCAAGTGGGCCCCTCACACTTATGTCCCATCTCACTCACACCCTGGTCCGGTTCTATAGTGCTGTCTCTATCTAGCATGCCATTGAAGGGTATCGAATGTTCGGCGCAACAGGTTGATCGGCTTCAGGAATAGGGTTGGTAGTTCGATTGGTTTCCAATAGATTTTAAGTTTTCGGGAAAATTATTTTTCTTGAAAGTTTTGGCGATGACAAAGAGGAATGTTTACATCGCAATGTCGCCGGCGACTGTAAACTGATCTTTTGATGCTTTTTTATGTAATTTCATTTTTAACATTGCAGTTCAATTTTATATTTTCTGTACTAATGATGAAGTTAGACAAAGCGGGGAAAATAACTTAATTTTGGCCGTTTAGAGTGATCCTTAGTTGTAGGGCAGTGGAAGCAAATCATTTTACCTTCTGTAATAATTATAAGACCCTTACAGCGCCAATCTCCATAACTAAAATGAAAAACAAGCTATTTTGAACCTATCAGTTATAAACCTATGGTTTTCTTTCGTGAACTTAAGCGGTATCAAGTTACAGATTTGATCTCAATTTTTTCCAATCATAGTCATTCGGGTTAATTTAAAAAATAATAATATAAATAGCAACATTTTTAAAAGCTTTATGCTATTCAAATATTTTTGATATGAAATTAATTTTTCGTTTAAAATCCCAAAATAATTTCCTGAAAACGAGTGCCAACCCTGTACCGACTTATCGTTTTTCAGCTCAGTGCTGGGACGTTCGACGGCCCGTAGCGGGATATCTGTTATTGATAGGTTAACAGGTGCGAACCGAGCATGGGGGATTTTTGTACCACGCGCCGTTTGAGGGTTAAGCCATGTACGCCGTGTACCGACAATTTTTATGTGTGTTACCAAGAAGTTTGGAAAAAGTTAAGGAGTTTTAGGATTAGCTGGTTTTTTGTTACTTGTTTTAGTAAAGTTGAAAGAATGATGAGGTGATGAAGGACTGGTCTAAATTGCAGATGGAAAGTTGTGATAAGCCTGACTAAAGTACTGTATTTAAGCCAATGGTAAGTCTGATTCTTGTTTAAGTGATTTCGCCCACTCTGGGTGAAACGAGGAAGTGGTAGGTAGTATTAGACTTTTACTGGTTGAAACCCTGTCTGCTCATTAGCTGCCCTATGAGTTTCAGGGCCGTGGTAGGTTTTTTAAAAAAATCTCACAACCTTGATGAACATCGGTTATCTAGTGCCAATGTTGCTGACAGCTCTGGGACAAAACTCATCGTCCAACCGAGCTTAGACTTCATCAGAGGGAAGCTTACAATTGGACCCTTTTTTATGGTAGGGGAATCATCAGAATGACTTCTCTCACTCTTGGGCGGAGCGGGAGGGTGTGTCAGACTCTTACTAACTAAAGCCCTACCCCGTTCCTTCGTTGCCTTCGATCTGGGGGACACGGTGGACACCTTTCGGATTTCCCATGTTCCCCAGAGACAATTGAACCCTGGAACTTGTTTCAAGCATGCAAGCAAGTTCTACTTTAGGCTGGGAATAAGGTATATAGAATCCATAATAGAAACAATTTTAACGACAATATTTTTTCAATTAATAGGTCGGAAAAACTCCGCCCGATTTTTCGATGAGCAAAGGAACCTGGACAGACCTTACCAAGAAAGTGAAAACACTTATGCGAAAACTGAAATAGCATAGCATCATCCTTATAATGTTCCCACTGCTGGGACTCAGGCCTCCTCACTAGGAGAGGGGGCATGTGCCGTAATTCACCATGCGGGCCTAGTATGAGTTGGTGATGTCACATGTCTGCGATTTTTTGTGTTTAGGACATAACGGTTGCCTCACGATCTTTTCCTTGTCCGTTTCAAGAGCAGCAGTGATAAAATAAATTACACAAAGTAATGCACCTGGCTGGGTTTGAACCCGCAACCTACAACATGTAAGTCAGGACAGTTACCACTGGGCCATTACTGCTCATTGGAATACCTGAAATACCTTAACTGAAAACTGAACAACGAATTTCATCACTCTCAAAACCCAATAAAACGACCCATACCACTTTATCAGCACCTCTCATCCCTTCCATCAACCATTTAACCCTTATCCCAATAAATTTTACTACCACCTACGATGGGTTACCCATCGATCAAGACGGGGTGTCATATACCCCGGGTATAGCCGGCCCTCTTCACCTTGACCTTAGCACAGGTCGATCAGACCGCGTCCCTTCGATACGTGACCTTTACGTCAAGTGAACTTTGGGAGGTTAAGTTTTGGAAGTTGGTTAAGTGGAAAGTGTTGGGAGCAAGTTTGAGGAGTTTTGTGATTGAAGGATGTAGTGGTTTTTAGGATTTATTGATTTGTAAGTCAATGGAGATAAATACAATCGATTATTCAAACTTCAGAGAATAAGCATTGCCATACAGAGCGTGGCAATGCTGCCAGCCTTTTGGGTATATTACCAGTCGACAGCGATGCGGAGGAGTTTTTCGACGCCATTTTTTAATTTACTTTTAGTTCGTTATTTAGGGTTTTTTTATTTTATTTAGTATAATTTGTAACATAATATTATAGCAACCTAAATAATAAACATCCTATTATTCAAACTCCAAGTCAAATAATTTTATTTCAAACAGGTGTATAAGGTTACTTATAAAACATCAGAAGTTAGTGCACGGTTCCAATTGATCTTTTGCTATGAAAAAGAACTGGCAGAAAATAACACAGTTAATCTTTTTAAAAATAAGATTGAATTTGTAATGTATTCATAATGAAAAACAGACTAAATAATATAAACGCACAGTTGTAACTATTGGAATTGGGAATAGGAGCCAGAAATGCACATGGTATCTTTTAATGCCGTAGACGAGAACTTAGAGAGGATTTTTCAAAATTCAAAGTCATCTCTGCTGGCCTGCCAACTTGGGTTTTGAAGGCAATAGTCCTTGCAAGCATACATGATTTGCGCATGGAGATACAAAGTCGGAACAAAACACTTACGGCCTTACTTATAAAAATCCACTAATCAACAGCTAAGCAACTAATTAACTAATAACTCATTAACTCCTTAATTATCAATTAACTATTTCTTACTTATAAACACTGTTTACACGTCACTTAACTAAGCAATGGTTAATTAACGTTTTTATTTTTTACGCTGTCAATACCAAACGTAAATCTGCATTGTGATGGTAAAATTCCTATTATCCAAATTGAAATAAAAAAATCAAAACGTCAAAATTCTAAATTTTGTCAAATATTGTCAAATGTAGTTGTTTATAAACAAACAGCGGTGTGGTGTTTTTGTTGTGTTCGATTTCTATTTTATTATTTTTATTAAGTAATATAATGGAAATGAAAGTGCAAAGAAAAAAAATAACAACGGGAGGATGAATTGCATAAGAAAAGAATGAAATTTTGGATCTGGAACAGAAATATTGGGAAAAAAAGTTAACAAATGTTTAAATAAAACTGTGTATTTGTATTTTAAAAGAAATTTTCAATAAAAATGTTTCTGGTTATGTGTGTCAAATTATTAGAGTCCTGTTCAATGGCCTCAGTGTCTTCATCACTGTCTGTGTGAGGGGTTTCATAACTTAAAGAGTCATCAAATTCGATTGCTAGATTGTGCAATAATTATGCAACAATTGTCATTTTAATCGTATTGAAAGACCCTCTCATTATCTCCAGAAATATCTGAAACCTTGTCTTCAGTACACCAAAACATCTCTCAATTACATTCCTGGTGCGAATGTGGCTATAGTTATACCGTCGTTCTGCTTCGCTTCGGGGTCTCAGTAGGTATACTGCCGCCCCGGCTAGTCATGGACAAGTCGTTTCTTAAGATATTTCTAATTTTTACCATATTTCCTTTACTGAATCTGTAGCGATGCTTGAAGTCGCTTTCACTCAATTCCTCCATTGGGTTCGCTCTTGAGTTATATATTTTTTCTCTCCTTCTTCTTGAACCAATATCCCTGAAGTTTCTTATTTCTTCTATCTCGTCTCGGTATGTGCATAATTCATTATCGTCGTCAAATATATCCATTTTAATATTTATTCACTTCACTTTACTAAGTAGCGGAACAAAGCCCAGCAAACAGAACACAATTCAATGCGAAGTTTGCATGTGGTGTTATTGTTGAGATATACCACAGCTGTTACTTTTTCGAATTTCGGACGCCATTTTGGTAATTAAGGTCCTTAAACAAGGGTCCGACACTGATTAAATTGACAGCTATTTAAGCAGTCGCTAAGACATTAGTTAGCACTAATCATCGTTTATGAGTTAAAATATTTTTTAATAGGTAGTTTAACTGTGTCTTAACTTTAATAATCGTTTATAAGTAAGGCCGTTAATTAATAATTGAAAAATAACATACTACTTATATTTTTTTTAACCTATCACATACCGCAAAACCAGACACAATAGTAAGACAATAACGGGGCGGTCACATGCGACCAGTCGGGGATTCATCATCATCATCATCATCTGCCTAGCCTTTTCCCAACTATATTGGGGTCATTTTTATTCATGAAATTTTAAAATCAATCAAATAAAATCAATATCCATACTTCACCATACCCGAAACTTATAGTTTACTTACACAAAACTCCATATACAAGACCGCCTCAGAGTCGCCCGAAGCCATCGATTCCCTATGGTACTAAAATCACCCCGTGTTATCATTACCTTAAACCATTACCTCCATATACACCATCATCGATTGGCCATGCATATCGATTTAACAGTTCTCTGATAAAATTGTTACTTACCCATGATTTCCTATGAAATCTATAACGTGGATTTTATTATAGAGTTCGCTTGCCTGAGGCTGGTGAAAAATTAAAGGGCATTGATGTGAAATTGGTCGGTTATCGTCTTATCGGGTATTTATTTATTCATTACTAGCTTCTGCCAAAGGCTTTGCTTGCGTGAATGTAGGTGATACTGCTGGGGTAAAAAATAAATCTATGTGATACACCAAGACATGGTCTCCTGTAAGACAAATTTCTACCAACTAGTGTAAGATTCCAATCGGCGGTATTTATGGAAAAGAATCGGAAAGAAACTCTAAGGTTATATTACAAAAATCTTATAGCTTTTTACCATTCACTATTTCCACTTCACAATATTATTAAATATGAGATAACAGTGTAGACTTGTCAATATACTCGTAGTACTACATAATTGTTAGAAAGAGGTGGAACAAAATAGAAAATAATCTGTTAGTCTACGGAATCTACAGTGTACGACGTTAGTGTACGGAGACCGCGCGCTATCTCGAGTTGAGACGAAATAAAACACGTTTTTGAGGTTGATGGAAGCAATTCAGATAGTTTAGACAATTCTTGGACACACTGACTGGAGTAAACCCATCATCCGCACACTGACAGTTGCTTGCTGTGATAGCAATACAAACTATTGGAAATTTGGGAGAGGTTCCGTAATACCAAAAATGATGAATGAAAAATTAATGTATTTCCATTATTGTTTCGAGTATTTATAACTTGATAATAATATCTGTGTTCCTACGAAAAAATATTTTGAAATATTGTTGTTTATAATATAGAAAAAACAAAATAAAAACATGACATTTTCGCTGTGAAAATGTGCAAATTTAAATTTGCTTAAATTTCGTTTGGGGTAAGTTTTTCAACAAAAAGACGATGTAGGAACCTAGATAATTATTGTCTGAATCCGAATAACATCATATTATGGTGTAAATATGCTTAAATTGCAAATGATTTTGGTATTACGTTTGTATGGATAATTCTAACGTCGCGCCCGCCTTAAAACAAGAATTCGGTTAATTACGTTTTATCTAAAGTACTTGTCATTAAACTTCAAACATTTCAACCACTACGTGTATGTGTTACAGTCAAAATCAGTTTTAACTGACTTGAATCCTATTATTTGTATTACCTATATGTACGAGTATAAAAGGAGAAACTGACTGAAAATCAACGTACAGCCGAAACTACTGGGACTAGAAGCGTTAAGTTTGGCACAAGGTTTTCTTTTCTCACGTAGGCAAACACTAAGAGAGGATTTTCCAAAATCCACTTCACCATACCCTTCTCCTTTTAGTAACACACGTTGCCTCCTTCCTATTCATTTTCCGTATTTATAGGATTATAATAATTCTATGAAAAGTTAATAGATCAAACCCCAAAATGTTTGTAAAAAATATGTGTAATTTAGAATAAGATGTGGAATCTTGGAGGAGCGCTGGCTAGAAGCTGTGTAAGCGACCGCGAGTTTGACCCACCATTAATGGCTACCACTCAACCGCTCACACGAAGATAGCATGTAGCAGATTCTAAACCAATTTTTTGCTCCAATGGTGTAATTGCTGGAAGAATAAATAAATAAATAATAATAGTCTTGGTATGGTCATACCAAGACAATCGATTTCCTTTCAACTGCCTTTCAACGTCACTGGCGTTACTTTCAAACTTCCCTTATTATTCGTCACATTTTCGTCACACCATTAAACATCCATCTCAACATTCACATATCCTCTTCATGCAATCTTTTTTCATCCAATTTTATTACAGTTTCACATTCCAATCCATACACATATATCTCATTACAGATCTTATCACGGACTTATAGATTTTACTAACTAACTCGAGAGAAAAAGTGGGTTGCAAGTTAATCGTTATTTTTACAATTAATAATAATAATTATAGTTTTTACTAGTCAAAAGTGAGGGACGGGTTCAGCCCAATTCTTGCAGTTAAAATTAGTTTTACCCAATTTTCAGTTTGATTCTGACATATGTAGGTATAAACCCAACTCCAAAAACCCAGCAGTCAGTCAGTCAGAAATCAAAATACGCTTTGAACCCACACACTAGGTAGACTCCATGTTATTAGTTGTAATGGGCTATTGTTTAACTAACCACGAGTAGGATAGATAACTTTCAACGATGCTTCTGCCACGTATCGCCTTTGTACAGACCTTTGCCGAGAAATATGGCCGCGGGGTGGGAATTGTAGACTTGTGAAGGGATTAGAGGTGGCGTGGTGATTTTTGATTAGTTTATTTAGCTTTATAATGTTCTCACTGCTGCAACTGAAACCTTTTTTCTTGGTCAGGATAATATGGGTCGTTAATTTACCACGCGGGTCGAGTGCGGATTTAAGGATGTCTTTAAATTTTTGGTTCTAGGGCATGCCGATTTTCTCACGATGTTTTACTGCACCGTTTTGAGAGCAGTGGTGATGTAATAAATTGCATTAAGTGCCATGCTGGATTTGAACCGTCGATGTAAAACTCGTAGGTGTCTTCAGGGACCTTTACCACAATGCCATCACTGCTCTATGAGCCGTATACTAACTCAAAAAACTGTTAGCTTGGTAGGTTGTTTTTGTGACTATTAAGAACCATTTTTTTCTAAGACGTATTACAAAACAAAGACGTTTTAAGTAAATAGGTAATATTTTTAACTGAAGCCAGTTATAACTTGTTTTGACTAATTAACAGTTTTCCGGTCTTTCAAAGCGTTGAAAGGTTTCCTACAAGATGGACAGATGATCTGCTGAAGGTCACGGGAATCCAACGGTTTTGAGATGCACCGGATCAGTGATTCTGGCAACACTTTAGGAGGCCTATGTCCAATAGTGGATGTCTTTTGGCTGAAATAATATGTAATAGATTTAATTTCGGCCATTTCTATAAATTATCAAGTCTGCGCTCGTTTGATCTCACTATTATGTTAAGTGATGTGTGGCTAAGTTCTTTGTGAGCGGCCATCGGACGATAGTTCGCTTAACTTTAACTTAACTGTGTTAATCATCGCGTATTAGACGCTCTTTGAAGAACATTGAAGTTCTCTACTATGTTACTAGAGAGAATTATAAATTAATATTGTAATATCCAAAGAAGATTGCATGAGTTATTTTTTTATATTAGCTAACAAACTAGCTGGATAAATATATTTTTAAGGATTTTGCATCTTTCGAATAGGTTTGAAAATTGTTAGGTAAAAATAATTGTGTTGTTTTTCATTAGTAAAGTGACTTTCAATATATTATGTTTTCTTGAAGCAAGATAAATACCTATATATACCGAGCGGTGGGCCAGTAAAACTAGCTAGAGTAAATAGGCTCTTAATAAGCTAGTGCGCCTCTCCATCAACGATTGCTTTATTGCTTACCATCAGGTGGGATCGCATTCAAGCACTAGTTTATAACAATAAAAAAAAAACAAAAGGTTGGTGTCCTGAAATCGCACGACGGGGTCGCGGCAGACCAAGAAGGAGATGGCCGGACGGCTTGGATGTCTTCCTTAAGAATTGGCAAGAAGTGGCTCAAAGCCGCGAACGATGGCAGGAATGAAGAGAGGCCTTTACCCAGCAATGGGACAATATAGGTTAGGTATAAATAAGATAAAAATATAAATATTACTGCGACAGCTGAAGTCTATTCGAGTAACAGTCAAGTCCTACATTATCTATGTGTTATTTTTCATTGCAATGCAAAAATCTAAGATACTGACAGATCTGAGACAATACCTTAATGTGTTAGAGAGAAATGAGCTAATAGGATCACTGTAAAAGACTTCGCTGCTAAGTCTTGAGCATCGCCAAGTTGCTAGCCTTGTCGGTTTTCTTTTGGTTGTATTTTGGGAACTTTTCCTTGCGTGATCGAATAATTGGCATAGGCATAGACCGAAGAATTGCCAAAAAAAACTTATATAGCACTAATTCTTGTAGGAAGCACGGATTGTCAAAAGATTCTAGTGTATTGAGTGCGTACCGGAAGACGCAGCTTCCGACAAGGTAGACATAGTGATATACGCAACAATTTGATGGATGCGAAACGCGCAGGGACAGTTATTGTAGCGACACTTGGAGATGACCATTTTTGTTGTTTTTTTTTTTTTCTGGTAGGGGAATCATCAGAATGACTTCCCCCGCTCTTGGGCGGAGCGGGAGGGCGTGTCAGACTCTTACTGACTAAACCCCTACCCCGTTCCTTCGTTGCCTTCGTTCTGGGGGGGACTCGGTATCAACCGTTAGGAATACCACATGTTCCCCCCAGAGGCTTCGGCCCTACCGGGCCCCTACAGTTTGCTGCCATCTCCTTGAGGCGCGCGTGGAACAGAACGCGCCACCATTTTTGTTATAAGAAATAGTCTTCTTTTTTTATACAGAAGTTGTACTTCATCACTAATAAAGGGCTTAAAAAATGTACGAAATGTAGAAAAATGTGTGATGCCAAAAATGAAGTTACACTGTAATTAAAAGTTAATTAAAATTTATTGTATTTAAAGTGCAACAGTCCACAACTAGTTTATTCAATACTTTAGATTTTAAGTTGTAGCATAAAATGTATGCTATGAAGTCATAAAACATTGTTCTTTTTATCACTCCTATAAAAGAATTTTTAAATACTTTAAAATTAATAGATTGCAACTGCACTTCTGACTCCTAAGAATACAAATTAAAAGCAACATCTATTGCCATTACAAGCACTTTCAAAATCCCTCCCTTAGTACTAAACAAACAAATCTGTACCCCAGACCGATAAAACTATTTCCCCCATAGCCAAAGACTTAAAATTTATGGAGCTTCCAGCCGTGGATATTAGTGAGAGTGTCGAGAGTTCCAGAGAGTTCTAGAATGTTCCAGAAGCGCATTGCAGAGTGTCGGCGTACGAACAATTAGAGCGCTTTGTCCAATATTCAATAGTGGGCGCCGAGTGCCGACCTGTAATAACGCCTCTGGTGTTTTGAATGTTGCGGTGGGAATAGTGTGGATGGGTTTTTGGGTTTTTATTGTGGTATCTCATTATCTTTAAGCCCTGACTTATGGTCTTGTACGTCGTGGATCCTTACTCTCGATTCATTTCATCACCACTGTTCTAAAAACAGTACAGGGAAACATCGTAGGTAACCAGTGTGACCTAGAATCAATAAATAATCAAAGACATGTCTTAGATAACACATGTGATATCCTCTAATTTGCTTTGACCCGTGTGGTGGATTGCGGCCCATTACCTCTTTTTCTCTCTGAAGAAGAGGCCTCAGGCCTAAAAAAGGAAATTGATGATCTTATTTTCTGGACTGGGGGATTGTTTAAAAGGGGGACGCAAAAGCCAACTAAAACACACAGTTTTTATACACTTTGTCCACATGTTTTTGTCACTACGTAAACCAGTCTAATATTTATTTATTTATTTATTTATTTAATGCTTTATGCACATATAAGTACAGAGGCGGACTTAATGCTTATATTCCCTTTTAGGGGGGGCCGCAGTTATGCTTTCCATCAGAAATTAGATCATTTCCTGTTAGAAGTTATAGGGTAGCATATGTATATTTAAAAGTATGTTCACTCGGCTGAAAAAAATATTTTTTATTTTGATTTTAATGAATAAAAACAAAATTTTACACCAATTTTTTTTGTGATTCGTTGCTTTAGTAGTGAGTGACATTGAATACATATATTCATTATAAGCACCTTATTTTGAAAATGCATCACCGATCCACCCTATTCTATCCCTAGCATGCAGATGGGCAGCCCCCACGGCTACGAATCTAAGCTTTCGCACAATTTCCTATCGTGAAGCGGAGCACCTTTCTAGCTCCAGGTGGCCTGTCGAACGGCCTAGGTACCCTACGTACCCTATAGGTACCCTAGCTGCCCTGTAGGGTACACTGGGTACCGCGCCAGGATGCGGGAGAAAATTGTTGCTAAAGCCATTGTTTCGACGGGTAACGTGTCGGCGGGTGTCATTATGTTCACGCCTTCGGGTGGTTTGGTGGACTAGTGATTGTTAATTGGTTTTAGGTATTATTTGTGTTGTAAATGTTAGGTTTTTAGAAAAGGGGTCTTTGTCTTAACTTATTTTGTAAAGAGAGAAGATATGATTGATTTTTTGTTTGTAAGTTACGAATGAATTAAAAAACTAGTTGACCGATTTCAAATATTCTTTCACTATTAGAAAGTTACATCTTTACTGATTAACATAAACTATGTATTTTCTACTGTCATGTAGTTAAAACCGCTGGCAGAAGCTAGTAAATTTAAAACGAAATCGCATAAAAATGTACCCATAGATTTAAGTTTGTGTAGAAAATATGACTTACTACACACATCAAAAGTGTCTAGGGATCAACATATATTTTTTCAATAACTTTTCTCCTGATTGATATTAATTAAAATTTTCTTTAAGGATTCATCAAATAAAGTGTTTTCGTTTGTCACAGTAACGATAAACCAAGGCACCTTTGCATTAATAAAGAAATTTGCCATTTTGACATTTGAACCACTTTCGAAAAAAAGGACTGAAATAACAGTTTTCTTTAAAATTTTATTGGGTAACTTAAACAATTAATAATCCGTGTTTCTACCGCGAACACTAACAACACAAGAACATCGGTTTGGCATACTCAAAATGAGTTCATCCAAATCACGCTGTGGAATGGCCGCCCATGTTCGTTGCAACAACAAAAAAAGGTCTTCTTGCGACTGGATACCCTCCATATTCGGCAGAGCTCTTCTCTGTAGCATATCCCATGCATGCTCAATCGGGTTCAAGTCTGGCGACTGAGCAGGCCAGGGCAGGACATTGATGTTAGCTGCGGCGAGAGTCTGTCTTACAACTCTTGCGGTGTGCGGTCGTGCATTATCATGCATTAACTGAAATAAGGGACCGATTTGCGCTTGTAGAGAAACGATGACGTCTGATACAATCGTCTCAGCATAAATTTGAGCGTTGAGGTTGCCTCTGATCCAAATCAACTCAGTTCTTCCGCCGATCCAAATACCCGCCCATACCATGATGGTTCCACCACTATAAGGATGGACTTCCTGGCAGGATTTTAATCGCTGTTGGCGTCCAGGGGTTCTCCAGTGTCGTATACGTCTTGTATCCGGTCTCATACCAAAACGAGACTCATCAGAAAAGCACACGAAACGCCATTGTTCTTCTGCCCAATTTCTGTGTTCAAGAGCCCATTGATATCGAATCCTACGATTGTGCATTGCTATAGGTGGTACCCGTAGCGGTCTTCGGGAATGAAGGTTCACTTCATGCAAGCGGTTTCTGACTGTTTGGTCGCTAATTAAGTTCCCTGAAGAGTGATGAAGCCTCACGGCTAACATCATGGCGGTTATTGTTGGAGCTCTTCGAGTTAAGATTTGAATGTATCGGTCTTGTCTCCGTGTGGTGCAGCGATACCGTCCTCCATGGCGCTCAGCCACGGTACCAGTGCTTCGGTAACGTGTCCAAAGTCGACTGATAACACTCTGACTTGTATTCAGAGCTAAAGCCACAGTACGTTGCCGGGAACCAGCTTCTATCATTCCCACGGCTCTGAGCATTTCTTCCCTGCTTAAATGACGTCGCCGCTCCATAATAACGTTGGTTTTAATCAGTAGTAGGGAAACAGTAGCACTAATAATGTCTTCAATGAGTTGTATGTTTTTATAGGAAAAATATTGACAGCTGATTTTCATCTTTTACTCGAATTTGATTCACAGTTCCTGATTCAAATGATGAAATGCACCAAACAGGATCCATATAAATTTATAAAATCATAAATTTATTACAAAGCCACATCTCAATCTCAAGAAATCCGCATAAAAATGCTTGATCCCTAGACACCTTTGATGTGTGTATTTTGGTTTATAATAAAGATCTTTTCTACTCCCTGTCAATCCACACCTAGAGCGGAAGCAAGGAAACATTTAGAGTGATGGGTCCCCGCGACCCTCACTAGGTCATCAGTCCACCATGGGACGCTTTCTAACGCTCCATCTTCGGGTACATGGACACTCCAGAACCTTTCGCCCCATCGATCGTATGTTCTACGAGCACTGTTCTTCAGGCTAAGTCGGTAACCTTGGTTCTCCTGTAAATATCTTCACACCTTTTACACCTCAAGGTCGTCGTAGTACTATTGGATACTACAGACACTGCATTAATTTTTTTTATTGTTGATGGGTTCGCGCTTGACCGCGATCTCACCTGATGGAAAGCGACGATGCGGTCGACGATGGAGCGCGCTTACTAGAAGTAACCTATTCACTCTTAGACCGTTTTCACATTATCCGATCCGATATCGGGGTAAGTAAAATGTATGAAATATGTACCTGTCTTTCATATTGTCCGACCCGATATCGGATATCGGAGCACGGCATTTCATACATTTTACTTACCCCGATATCGGATCGGCGTCCGATACCGATATCGGATCGGATAATGTGAAAACGGTCTTACATACCTATATAAATTCTCTCACCAAATCCTAAACAAAAATGCCTCCCACAGAAACAGTTTTCATTCGTACTCAAATCATCTCGAAAATGATCCTCAAATAAACGGGGACATAAAATATACACACATCGTGTGTGGCCATTAAAACCGCGTATCTGAGGCTCCTGGCGCGACGTAGCGATTTATTTTAACACATTTTGTTTATAAATGATATAATGCGATACTCGCGCGTTACGCCACAGAAAACCGTCTTTGTAACGAGACGTTCGGGATTTATATAGAGATGATAATACTGGCAAATATGTCGCGAAAAAACTGGTTCCGAGTACAGGTTAAAATCGCGATCAAAATTGGTTCACTAGACGTACGGCGATGCACCATGCTACATACTCGTAGTGGATACCATACGCACAATAAGTTTTAGGAACACATACATTTTGCATATAACTATTAAGAGTGGAATTCCCTGCTGAAATCTGTGTTTCCTGATAGCTATAAACTAGGGGTCTTCAAGTCAAGACGTTTAAGTTAAGAGTGAATATATGAGTATTTGATTGTGTTGTTACGTTTGATTGATTCCGTGAGATGGATATCGCACCCATACGTACAAAGTAGCACTTACTGCCAAATTTTGTGTTTCTTGATTGCTATTACCTGGGAGTCTTCAAGTCAATACATTACTTTTAGGTAATAACACTCTACTGTCTCACATGAGGGATAGCGGCGATGTGGTCAATAATGGAGTAAGTTTGCTAAAAAGTAGCCTATTCATTATAACCAGCTCTTAATTCATTAGCCACTCATTTACATAATTGTCTTCATCATTATTTAAGCAGAAAAACGTTCACTACTGAACTTAGGCCTCCTCCAAGCGTTGCCACAGTGACCGTTCCTGTGCTTCTGGCATCCATCAGACTACTGAACTTAAACCTGTCCACAGTGCCAGGTCCTCTACGTCTCGCATCCATCAGATTCCCACGACCTCACTAATCATTCTACCCACATTAATCTATCACATACCCGCAAAACGAGACACAATAGTAAAACAATAACAGCGCGGTCTCATAGGACCGGTCGGGGATTCATGAATTAAACAAAAAAAACCATAAGTTTCGCACTCACATCTCCATACACATCCCCGCATATGGTGTGCTAAGAACGCTCACGTACATTTTCTAGCACTCCGGTTTATGTAGGGCATTTATTCTTAGAGCTACCCCCGTCCCCGAGGGGTGGGTACCCTGTGTTTTGTGTACTTTATCATCGCGTATTGATGTTTTATTTGCACTGTTTTCATCTGTAATTGTGCGTTTTTACGTGGGTGGAAGTAGTGGGTGAATGAGATAATTCTGCAATTTATTGATTGTCATTTGTCATTATTAGAGGGGTTTTATTTCTTTTGAAAGTGTTGATTGATTAGGTACTTACCTTCTATCTAATTAATGTCTGAAAGAATTATTATATTATGTGTGGAGTGAGCTGTGAGGTTAGTTTGGCGCAGTAATTGACCAATCATCTCACATGCTTACAGGTCATGGTATCGAATTAGATGAAACCAATGCCAGCTCTAAATAAGTGAACAAAACATACAACCAATAAATGTGGGTCTCTAGGTTTAATTTTGAGGTCGAGTAAAATTGATATTGGATTTGTGTCTACTGCCTAGTTAGTAGAATATTGACTTTCAATTGGAAGGATAACAAACGGTGAAAAGTGGATTTGATCTACTGAATAGTTTTCTCAGAAACGAGATACGTTCACTGGTGGACATAGCCCCCTCCTCTCCTCCCCGTCAAGTGTCACCTCAATGATCTTCACTAAAACGTCGTCGAAGGCGTATAGTATAGTAATCGAAGCGAGCCTCAAAGATGTCTTTTGACATCTGTCAAAAAACTGTAGAGGCCCAGGAGGGTCAGAGCTAAGGTCTGAGCCATGGTTTGCTTTCCGAAAGGGATACATACGAGATGGAACATAGGAGTTAGTTTAAGTCAGTAAAAGTCTGACACGTCCTCTCGTGAGAGCGTGAGCCAGATCGTCGGCTACCTAGTGGGAGGCCTTCCGACATTGCGTCTTACCTCACACGTTATTAATGTAGAACAGTATAACTAACCCTTTAACCAAGAAACTCTGGCAACCCCAAAGCAAACAAAAGAAGCGAGCCTGTACATCAACTGATAAGAAATACGAAACACACCAATTTTCTTCAATCATATTTGTCTCTAATACGACAATATATTTCTTATACACACGCGTATTTCTATAGTCAAAGCAATTTTAACCCTTACAATGCGTAGGGGGTACATTTGTACCCCTCGAGTAGGTAGGTGGTGATTTATCAAAGTATTTCGCACCTAATAAATAACGCGTATATTCGCTTTATATTTGTATGGTACATGTAATATTTTAACTGTAAGCTTGGAGTGTGATCGAGAGTGCTGTGTTTTGTTTTGAATGGCACTTTTAATTATGGTGGGTTTTACTTTGATTGGTGTCTTCAGACCAATTATTTGTTTAAAAAAACATTATCTGAATCTAGAAGGAACTTCTATATCGTGGGTATGTTCACAAACCTGTTAGTTAATTGACATAAAATACCCCAGATCTGGAGTACTTATTCGTTACTTTTATTAGCCATACAAATATTTGTTCCGGGCTGGAGTCGAACCCGCGACACGAAGCGCATCAGCCAATCGCCCAACCAATGCGTCATCAAATTACTTTGACATCTATTTCTTCCTTCCCTGAACCCATTATTTGGGGTCATTTTCCTGCGCAAAAACTGTCTGTCTGTCTTGAGTTGTCATTTTGACTTTTGGGCTTGTTTGATGCCCCTCTCTATATTAGACTAGCAAGTCACGGGTGGTCACTACTTTTTTTTGGTCCTCTCTATGTCTTTGATCTAGAAAAAAAAATCGTTTTTTTTATATTACATCGAAGATAAGTAATCAATTACTTCAACATATAACTGTAAAAATAAACGTGGGTAGTTATATATTCTTACTTTTAGAATTAAAATTGAT
Organism: Mythimna separata; assembly: GCA_030763345.1. NCBI lineage: Eukaryota > Metazoa > Arthropoda > Insecta > Lepidoptera > Noctuidae > Mythimna > Mythimna separata. The sequence continues at coordinate 18,340,796 of CM061189.1, read as the reverse complement.
TTTTATCAGATTTACTAAAATGGTTTGATGAAAAGTCATTGGAAAATAACGATTCGCGCAGTGGCTGAGCAATTAGCTGCTGCGCTATATGTCTTATGTTTCATACAATCTCCTGCAGATATTTACTTGTTCCAAGTTTGATTGTCTTCAATGTAAGAGTAATTCTTAGTGTTGGGTTTTTCAAAACGAAAAGGTGATTATACCGTCATAGCACTAAATGCTCAAAAGTTTGGTTGATGTAGACATACTCACAATAATATTTTTTCTCAAAGAGGCGTCCAGTTGCTTAGATGCTTCCTTCTGTAAAGAAAGATCAATATCATAAGTAAGAGAATACCAAAAATAATCGTAAAAAAGGCGACAGTATAATTTTCTTTTTTATATTTTCATTACGAAATGCATACAAGTAAGCCTTTCAAAATACACCGTTCTTTTTACCACTCCATAATAAAAAATATACAACATTTCATTCTTTTTTTTTTCTTTACCCTTTTTTTCACCAAAATCCAATAGCACTCCAGTGTATTAAGTCTATTGAAGATTTATATGAACAAAAACTGGTTCCCGCTATTTTAGTATTATCCCGAACGAGCGACATTTTTGCATACCTTAGGGGGAGAAAAAATATTTATCTTAATACAAACCATTATACCCAAACCTGTATTTTACTTCAACCATCACAAAAACTCGGGGTCTTTTTATACCGGTCGTCGCAAATAGTCAGATGCCATTCGGTATTATGTCGTAAATCATAATATTGGAATATTTTTTGAGGTATGATATGAAGTTGGTACATTGTACCCTTATTGAAAGTTACTGTGACAAATGATGCGGCGTTTTAGGGTTAGTTTTTTGGTATATTGAATTCTTGGTATTTATTTTTGGATTTCATATTTGCGTATTACGCACGTCATTTTGAAATGCTAAAATGTAATTTTGAAACATACCTACTTTCCATGTGTAGGTTATTACTTAGATCACGTGTATGCAAATATCTATTATATTTGTTTATTAGTAAAATGCATTTTCTTCAGAATACAATCATTTATAGGCCGGAAGGTTCTGGCGTGGTGACTGGGTACGTGAATAGGTATGAAGTTGACAAAGCGTTCAATGGTATTCCACAAGGTGGACAATGACTTGGTGAGGGTCGTAGGAATTCGATAAATGCGAGACTTACCATCAGAACTGCTTCAGTAGGGCCAATGCCTGACAGGGCCATGGAGAAAAGTACGAAAATACCCGTGGTCCGAAAACGCAAAGGGCATAGGTGTGATTTTAGTCAATAAAAGTCTGACACGCCCTTCCAGTCCGACATAGGGCGGAAGAAGATTTTCCACCTTAAAAAACCTACAAAACTGGTCGTAGTGATGACATTTGTAGAAGGCCTAAGATCAGCAGTGGACGTTTATTCGAAGATTGATGATGAATGAAATAAAGTTATTTAACTTACAGTATCAGACTTCTGATAGGCTCCATGTCTGACCTCTTACTTGCTTCTTAGTAGAAAACATACCTAATCCTCAAATAAATTGACTCAAATAATACGCCACTTTTGAACAACATTTTATCCCTTACAAAACAATATTTCGCACATCAGCAACACAGCTATCTTGCACTAAAAGAACTTCATAATTGAAAAAATAAGTTCCCAAAAAAAAATCTAGCAAGATTGCGCAAAAAGCAAGATAAACTTCCCTTTAACCTAACATGGAACAAGCATTGTTAGGAAAGACAAATGCTTGTGAATTGAGCGCGCGTGTTAAATCAGGCGCATAATTAGCTCAAATATTTGCCACGGTCTCTTCCAAAACTATATAGCATATCAGCAACACACCATTCTTGAACTAAAAGCACTTCATTAATAAAAAAAATAAGTTTCCAAAAAAAATATCGGGTAAATTTGCGCAAAAAGCATAACGTGGTTTTTAAGCATCAATTAACCATTATTTTATCCCTTATAGAACAATATTGCATATCAGCAGCATACTGGTCTTGTACTAAACGTATTTAATTATTAAAAAACCGGGCAAGTGCGAGTCGGACTCGCGCACTAAGGGTTTCGTACCAACCTACCTATAAAAACAGTTTAATTCTCGAATCGAGTCTTGAAGACTTTTCAATTTTTTTTTCTTGTGACGTAACTAAAAATTTTCAGTTTTCAGACTTTTCCCGATATTAGTGCTATAATACCTTGCTTCGTGCCAAATTTCAAGATTCTAGGTCAACGGGAAGCACCCTATGAGTTTTGATTCCTTTGACAGTGTCGAAATGTACGTTTTTTGCAACATAAACGGGCGTATCTTTTTTTCCCGTCAACTTACAAGTTTGATTTTTGCACAACTTCAAGGGACCGCGGATTTCAATATATGGTTTTAATTTCAACTTGATACCTTCACGCGTTCCTGAGAAAAAGGGTCTTGACAGACGGACGGACGGACAGACGGACAACAAAGTGATCCTATAAGGGTTCCGTTTTTTCCTTTTGAGGTACGGAACCCTAAAAATAAAAATATATCGGTTAAGATTGCGCAAAAAGCAAGATAAACTTCCCTTTGGAACAAGCATTGTTAGGAAAGACAAATGCTTGTGAATTGAACGCGCGTGTTAAATCAGGCGCATAATTAGCTCAAATATTTGCCACGGTCTCTTCCAAAACAATATAGCATATCAGTAACACACCATTCTTGAACTAAAAGGACTTCATTATTAAAAAAAATAACTTTCCAAAAAAATAACGGGTAAGTTTGCGCAAAAAGCATTAGAAGCACCAATTAACCATTTTTTTCCCTTACAGAACAATATTGCATATCAGCAACACACTACTCTTGTACTAAACGTTTTTCATTATTAAAAAAGTAAGTTTTCCAAAAAAGAAGACTTGTAAAATTGCGCAAAAAGCAAGATAAACTTCCCTCTAACCTAACATGGAACAAGCGTTGTTAAGAAAGACAAATGCTTGTGAATTGAACGCGAGTGTTAAATCAGGCGCATAATTAGCTCAAATATTTACCACGGTCTCTTCCAAAACAATATTGCATATAAGCAGCGCACCAGTCTTGAACGAAAAGCACTTCAATATTTAAAAAAATAAGTTTTCAAAACAAATATCGGGTAAGATTGCGCAAAAAGCATTATAAGCATTAATTAACCATTATTTTTTTCCTTACAGAACAATATTGCATATCAGCAACACACTACTCTTGTACTAAACGTTTTTCATTATTAAAAAAGTAAATTTTCCAAAAAAGAAGACTTGTAAAATTGCCCAAAAAGCAAGATAAACTTCCCTCTAACCTAACATGGAACAAGCATTGTTAGGAAAGACAAATGCTTGTGAATTGAACGCGCGTGTTAAATCAGGCGCATAATTAGCTCAAATATTTGCCACGGTCTCTTCCAAAACAATATAGCATATCAGCAATACACCATTCTAGAAATAAAAGCACTTCATTAATAAAAAAAAAAACACAAAAAAATATCGGGTATGTTTGCGCAAAAAGCATTAGAAGCATCAATTAACCATTATTTTTTTCCTTACAGAACTTATTTTGCATCACATCAACACACTTATAGATAGTCTTGTAATAAAAGTATTTCATTATTCATGAATCCCCGACCGATCCTATGAGACCGCGCTGTTATTGTTTTACTATTGTGTCTCGTTTTGTGGGTATGTGAAAGGTTAAAAAAATAAATTTCCAAAAAAATAAGTCTGGTAAGATTGCGCAAAAAGCAAGATAAACTTCCCTTTGGAACAAGCATTGTTAGGAAAGACAAATGCTTGTGAATTGAACGCGCGTGTTAAATCAGGCGTATAATTAGCTCAAATATTTGGCGCGGTTCGAACAAAGAAAACATTGGTAAGACTCCCGATTGTCTGAACAAATCGGGGTGCTAAGATGGCGCATGTGGTTTACTTACTTAAATAATTAGAATTGCGAATTTATGGGATGACAACACGGAGTGGTTATTTAGAAAGTTTCCATAAAACATTTTTTGTTTTAAATAAATTAACGTTAAATAATAAAAAAAAAAAAAATTTTAGATAATGTTTACTTACACAAACACGCACCTGTGGAAATATTTTACTTGAAAACTATTTTGCTTTCCTACTTTGAAAATTATTTTAGTATTTAAAAAATCTTTTTAAGTCAAAGTCAAATGCATTTATTTGTGACACATAGGTATATTTTTTTTGGATTCACTATATGTTGCCTTGCTGGGCATACAAATATTGTTCACTAGAACATAATTTAAAACATTACATTTAGATAACTAATTTATTATTGAGATTATCTTTAGTTTAGTATCCCAATGATAAGTCCCTATGATAAGTCAACTGTCAGTATTTATTTTTCTTTTTAATGTAGTATTTTTTATTTTAAGTCGTTTATAGTTTTGTTAACATATTTTTATAGTTGTTTGGCCTGTGCGAGTCACAAATAAATATTATTTTTTTGTTTCTTTTTAGTATTATGAAACATACAAAAAAAACAATAATACTCAATAATCATTTGGCAATAATTAACCAATCAATGAAAGTAGAAAGGCAACTAGATTTTAGTTGTCTGTTTGCCTTCAAAACCTTAGACTACTTCCTTCTATTGGAGAGGAGGCGTTAGTCACAAAAGTGGGAAAATTACAAGGCCGATAATGCTAATGCTAATTCAAAATCTTATGAAAGATGGTGGAAAGTAAACAAACAAAATACTACAAAAAACAATAAATCGAAATTTCCCCAAACAAATCCATCACAAAAGCGTCATCTTACAGCCCCAACCTCAAGAGGGGTAGCCTGCGATACCCCATGTTTGGCCCCGCGTTTGATCCCGACTCTAACAAGACGCCGAGATGTTTGCCTAATCATTTGAAACTTAATACTCGTGTCTACACGACTTTTTGTGCTAAATTCGGTGAAACAATTGGCTGTCTATAAGCTACTAACTTTTGCCCGCGGTTTCGCCCGCGTGAAAGTCGGATAACCAAGTAAATTCAGAAAAAATAATAATATCGTAAGTGGGTCGCATAAAATATAGCCTATAGCACTCAGGAAGAAAGCAGCTTTCTATCAATACCTACATTTTTGTTGTCTGACCAGGATCTTCAGAGGTTACCCCCTACAAACAAAAAAACAAACTTTACCTATTTATTATATTAGTATAGATAACTATAGGTAATACTCGTTTCGCATTTTTGTGGAGAGTTTTGAGAGGAAGGTGAGAACGGTCAAAGAGAAATTTTCAATGCTACATTTTTGATAAATAACTTAGGTAAAGATTTTTTTTAGGGTGGGAAATCATCTAATAACTTCTTTCACTCTGGGTGCAGCGAGAAGGCGTGTCAGACTTTTACAGACTCTGTATAAAAACACAGGATGTCCTTTGCATTCTAAGGCTACGAGTTTTCTTTTCAGAAAATCCCCGCGGCCCTAGCCTAGCGGTGCAGAGTCTAGCGATGTCAGTCTTTGAGGACTTTCGCTGTCAATGGCTTAAACTCGGTTCGATCAATTAACGCGCGGCTAGACGGCTAGCTAGCCATTGCTCTCTACCTTGGGATAATTTTCTATTAAGTATTATTATTTTTTCAAAAAAAATAGGGTGATTTCCAAACAATAATCAAGATCTATTCCACACCGTCACGCACTAAGACTAGTGTTGTTACACAAACAATCGATAGTTTAAATGCATAATATATGTGTTGTTGCCTCGTCGCCGAGCAAAGGGTCCCGACTCGAGTAGCTTCCAAAGATTAAACATTTCGCGGGAGCACTATTAATCAGATCGCCGATTGCACTGACTAAACATTAGTTTAGTGATGTGGGTGTAAAGCGGTATATCGATATCGAAAAATGTTAGTTTGGTTCAATACCTATGTGATTATTGTTAGGAATGTCTGGTTTTAATAATTCTTACACAGTTATTCGTAGATCAGGGGTAGTAAATTACAGCCCTTTCCCAGCGTCCTCGCTGGTTTTTTTGAGTCCTGGCAGTGGGAATATTATAAGGCTAATTATATTTTTTATTAATTACTCAGATACCCGCGAAACGAGACACAATAGTAAAACAATAACAGCGCGGTCTCATAGGACCGGTTGGGGATTCAAACGTTAAAATAAGGTGGTCTAAGGGCGATGTTCACCGACACCAAATCGACTGTTTTAATATTTAAACGGCTGTTTTAGCAATATTTCCTGTTCCTTATCGTCGGTTATTGACGTTAATCAGATGGTTATCTTAAACTTATGTTGTTTCTGTATATTCTACTGTAGAAAATATATGGAATTGTGTTTGTAGGTTCTTTTCAATTTTATAATTAATTATACAGATCACTTATGTTTTAAATGTATTGCATTTTAAGCATTAAAATAGTAATTTTATCAATTTCTCACACTTTCGTCAATGACCTTACATAGAATTTTAATTACACTCCAAGAAAATAAAAGCAGTTTAGACAAAGCTCTGCGATTACTTACATAAACAACTAATGTATGAAACCAAGTTCCAAAACAAATCCATCGATACAAAACCACAACTCGTCCCATCCCTACCAAAACCCAAAGGGATCAGCAGAGCCGCCCGGTTAGTGTGAACTAAATGAATCATTAATAATGTACACCTAACGCGATCCTGACCGCAGACATCGATGTCGAACGCCCCTCACTAGCGTTTAGTGTTGTCCATAATTTATTTGTGTATCGGTTTTGATTGGCGGTGTTGAGTGATGTGTTAACGGTGATGCAAGGTTAATGAGATGAGTCGGTGATATTGGGAAAGTTGGTTGTGTATTGGAGGCTGATTTATGGATGGGTGGGCGTGTTTGGGATCTCAGTGCAGTAGTTTTTTTTGAGGTTGATTTCCTATCTTCAAATAATTTTTCCCGCCCTGGGTGGAACTAAAAAGAGTGTAAGAGTTTAGTGAGTAACATCGATCTCGAAAAAACCGGCAAGTTGTGCATTTGCACATTGCTCGTAGAATGAATGGTTGGTGATGCCGAAAGGTTCTAGAGTGGCAACAGCTTGCAACGCATCAGAAGACGCATCGTCGGAATGTCTGGTGAGAGTCGCGCGAATGCGATGGATGCGAGAAGCACTGGACTGTACATTTTGGCGACTCTTGGGGCAGGTATGTGTCCAACAGTGGACGTTTGTCGGCTGAAATGATGATGAAAAGCGATGAGATGCGTTGCCCATTATGCTCTAGGGCCACAGTGACTCTTTGGAATAATCATACAGCCCACTGTCAGTTTTCACCTTATTAAATATTTTACAATTATCTCTATACATGTAATTACGACTACTTCTGCTAGCGGTTTCGCTCGCGTGGTTATAGAAAATGTATGCCTATGCATAAAGTAGAGATATTTTTTTATCGGTCCAATTGTTTTTGGGTTCATTCATTATAAACAAAAAGTATACAATACAAGTAAGTCATCATCATCTGCCTAGCCTTTTCCCAACTATATTGGGGTCGGCTTCCAGTCAAGCCGGATTTAGCTGAATACCAGTATTTTACGAGGAGCGGCTGCCTACCAGACAATACAAGTAAGTATAGATAAAAAAACGACAAATACAAACGGATGTTTCTTAAAGAATAAAATCTTATTCAAGCATTTATTTATTTAATATGTACGAGTATGTTACATTATATTTGATTAAACATGGTGAAAGAGACCAGTGAAATATTTGGTTACATTGTGTCATATCTTCGAACTGTTTAGTTCTAAGACATGCCCGTTTCCTCTTGATATTTTGCTTCACCGTTTTAACAACAAAACATTAACATTATTATCACTCAAGTTCGAACACACCCCACCAAATAGATACCCATTGTTACTGACAATCAAAACTTAAACCATACAAAGGCAAGACATCGCATCCTCCTGCCAAAATTACTTGCCAAACAAACAAACAAACACACACATAGGTAAGCATATCAATAAATAATATAATTCTGCGAACGGCCACGGTCCGGGCAGTGACCACCACCCTACGGAGTTGACAGCCGTTTTGAAAAGGGCTCGGACATGACATGCCAGCAATTCCAGGGTTACCAACAGCAAATATTTATTGGGGAAATTCTTCGGTTCGTATTTTTTTTTTGGCAAGGAAAATAAATTGTTTTTTAAACGGAAAGGGTTGGGTTAGTGTGGTGTGATCGGCGCTGTGGGTTTTCTTAATGGAGAGGCGTTTAAGGATGGTTGGTAAGTAATATAGTGAGGTTTTTATTAGATTGACTGGTCTATTGGAAGTACTTATTTTGTTCTGGGAGCTGTTAATTATACAGCCTCTTTTAATCAATAGCTGTTCTTTTATTTTGAGTGTCATCACAGCGCTAATTCTTAAAGTCAATTTGTAAATTTCTTTTATTTGTTTGAGAGATAAATAATTATTCATAATCATCGTTATTTTAGCCAAAAACGTCTACTGCTGGACATAGGCCTCCCCCAAGCGTCGTTACAACGACCGGTCAGATTCAGATTCATTTAATCATTGGTCCTGTGCGTTTCGTATCCACCTGTTTTACAAGCAAAGTGGCTTGCTCGCTCAGTGCTCACTGCCACTTAAGTTTCGCGATTCTTCGGGCTATGTCGGTAACCTTTATTCTTTTGCGCATATCTTCTTTCAATATCGCGGACATATTCTGTTAATATATTTGTATATATTAGCAAACGCCATCATGATCCCTGCCAACCCTAGGCGTCATCAACAGATGACAATCGCTCAACAACCGGACGCCTCCTCGCGTCCGAGCCCTGGCGTTCAATATCCAGCCTGCCATTACTTATACACGGCTTATCTGATTGAGAAATAGGACATCAGGAGCCCACACCTTACTGAAGGGTGGAAGAATGAAGAAGTTAATTGTAATGGCTGATTTGGTCGCAAGAAAATATCTGTTTATCAGATGATAAACAGATATTTTTAGGTAGATACCTAGCCTTTTCCCAACTATATTGGGGCCGGCTTCCATTCAAGTTGGATTTAGCTGAATACCTGTATTTTACGAGGAGCGGCTGCCTACCAGACCTTCACAACTCATTAACTGGGGTAACATGGTACTTCATGGCAAGACTGGAGTCAGATTTACTGGCTTCTGACTAACCGTAACGACTGCCAAAGATCTACAAATGACAGCCGGGACCTACGGCTTAACGTGCTTTCCGAGGCACGGAGGAAACTCGGTATGTTAAGATGGACACCTATCCATAGGTGTACGTACATGCAATTAGAAAATTACAAAAACTACGACTATTTAACTTTAGTTTTACAAATAAATCAATCTGAATAGTTAAGACAAGACAACGTCTGTCGGGTCAGCTAGTTGGTTGTAAATTACACTTTTACACCTTAATTGTGACCAAATAGCAGTATACTGTTTTACGAATCCGTCGTGGATAAAGTGCACGGTTTGTGACCGCTAGTACACAAACAAGTCTTCCCTTTTAAAAGCCTATAACCCTTACAAAACCGATTGATACTCCTAAAACCTTAAACCTCCCGATACAAAACATCAGAAGCTCCCATTAGGAAGCTTCCTAAAGGCTGACATTAGGGAAGGACGAAGGGTGTGCATGACCGATGGAGCCAATAAGTCAGCCCGTATTAACACCCTATACTTTAATGGGTCACATATGAATAATGGTCAAAGGAAATTTCGTCTATTACTGAGGATTCCGTGATTTCGATGATGTTTTGAAGTTGGTGAGGTTGGGTAGAGTGTTGTCATGTGTAGTGTGTTTTGAGAGGCTGTGTTTATAGCTGGTTGTTTGTGTAAACATAATTTATTTATTACAATAACTAGACTTCTTTCTTTTTTTGTGCCCAGTAGGTTTCTACGTTAACTGCAACATCGGTGGTATACAATAAATTCTCCCAACTGCAGGTGTATGGCCAATTGGGGCTCTATATATAAAACTATACATCATTATTTCAGCTGAAAAATGTTCAATGCTGGACATCCTCCTCCAAGCGTCCTCATAACGACCGGTCTTATATGCATCGGATTCCCACAACCTTCTCCAGGTCATCGGTCCACTTCGTGGGCAGTAAATATACACAGATAATTAAATGTATTTTTTTAATAGTTACTACTATTAAAAAAAAACAAAACTACACTTTTACAAGTCAATTTTGTCGTCAGTGTAAACTTAATAAGACTGGAAGAACATGGAAATGTTCTAGTTCTTACATCTTAGTTCGTACATTAATTCCTCTTGCAGTACTCCTGGCTTGCCAATAAAATCATCTTCCATTTATCCGCAAATAGATCGTTTGCTGGATTAGAATCCAAGAGATCGTTTTGTGCAGCCGAAGTCCGAGGTATTGGAGACTGAGTATCTATCTAATAACGCAATTTGATTACGTATTTGTAAATAAATAAATGGCTTGACTTTGGATAAGAAAACCCGTGGTTCTCTAACGTAAAGGGCAAAGAAGGAACATACATGTATCGTGATATGATTTGTTGTCTATACTTTAAGTTTATTGTAGATGTTTCGTAATGTTTTCATTTAAATCTTTCTAAAATATATGTTATTATTTTGATTTTATCTAATTGACATTCCTTCAAAATCCCCAAACTAATAACCGTCCTATATCACGTAAAACTTAGACAAACACTACCCTCCGTATTAACAACGACAACGAAAAATACAAACAACTATAAATCACTAACCACACACATACAGGCATAACCCTTTGCTGTCCATCGCGTCGTTCGTCATTTATAACTCGCAAATCCTCCGAGCTCCTTCCTAGATATCTCTTATTTATTGTCAAAACGCCAACAGGGATGAAGCGCGAACTATTTATCATTGACAAAGCTTTTCGGATATGTGCGACCCTTGGATATTGGTAGTCCTTGGGATGGGTTGGGCGCTTGTTACGACATGTTTCGGTATTTGGGTATTGTACTTTTATAAGGTTGGTATGTTCTTGTTCTGTCGAATCGATAGTTTTCTTGGATTTGTTAAGAGCGATATGAAAAGAGAGTTAGTGACGGGTGACAGGACAGAATGGAAGAAAAAAACGTGTTGCGCTGACCCCAAGTAATATGGGACAAGAGCAAGAAGATTTTTATTTAGATTTTCATTTTTTACGTTTGTAGTTTAGGTGTCTTCAAGGCTAGAGTGAATAGGCTCTTAATAAACTAGTGCGCCTCACCATCAACGATTGCACCACTGCTTACCATCAGGTGGGATCGCGGTCAAGCACTAGTTTGTACTAATTTAAAAAAAAGTATTTGTGGACTGTTACTACGAGTATGTACTACACACACTTCGGGCGCTTAGGGGTGCCGTTATAGGGTAGTGCTTTGGGCATGTTTACCGCTACTAATGTCAACTGCTTTTTTGCAATCATGCTCAGGGTGTACGGCAGCCCCAACATTGTGCTGATGACGCGACCAGCAGTGTAGCAGCTAATCGCTCAATCTCAGCGCTAACCGTGTAACAAAATACTCATATTCTACAAAAATATTCACAGCACCATATTCTCTCAAGCCATTAAAGATATCCACACACACACAATCAATCCATCACTCCTTAAACTGACCACTGCATCCTAACCCCATTTCAGCCAATCGTCTAAGTATTTACGGACCGATTGACATTCATTTTTCTTGTAAAATCCTCTGCAGTGACACGGCAAGGGTTGGTAATCGGGAGTGATAAATGAAAGGAGACTGCAGACTTACGGATAACCGGGTCAGTACCCGGTACAGGAGATAGCCCCGGATTGATGGTTGCCCGACCCGGTTTTTTATATGGTTTGCAAATTTTTTTTCTGCTGTTTTTCTTACCTGTATATGTTGGTGATTTTTTGGATTTGTTTACTTTTTGTTTGTTAAATCTGGGTACCTAATATTGCTTTGGAAAATTGTGAATTTTATTTTAAATAGGTGATATCTCTACACTACTTTAAGAGATTCACGAACGTTTTTTTTTTGCTTTTTAAGGTACTTATCGCCGTACTAACTACTTACATTTTTGAAATATTATCTTCCTGTCTTGCTAACACACTAATATTCATCATCATCATTTCAACTAAAAGACGTCCACTGTTGGACATAGGCCTCCCTCAATTATCACCACATCAAACGGTCCTGCAGGGTTCGTATTTCCGTGACTCTCATCGGGTCATCGGCTACCTTTAGGAATCCTTCTAACAAAACGAACAGATCTTGACGAAAGATATAAAAGGGCATAGGCTATTAGACCTCCCCCAAGCGTCACCACAGCGACCGGTCCTGTGCGTTTCGCATCCATCGGATTCTCGCGACCCTTGCCAGGTCCACCTCGTGGGAGGCCTTCCAACAATGCGTCTTCCGGTACGTGGCCGACACTCTAGAACCTTCCGTCCCCATGACCAACTGTTCTACGAGTGTGCGTCTTGAGCAGTGGACGTCTTTCGGCTGAGATGATGATAGGCTATTATTTTTTAATCTTTTTTCGACTTTGCATCTGCAATAACCAATATACAACGGACGAAGCCAATGGCAAAAGCTAGTATTTCATGAATACATGATGCTCCATTTCAACCCCTATATTTGTAGTTGGGTAAAAACGAACAGTGACATAACTGATAGAGTCGTCAGTAATACTTAACGTTTGACAATATCGTACGGACTCATAAATAATATTTTACGAAAGACGTAGGGTCACCCCCTGATTTGCATACACCCTGAGGGTTGTCACATTAATGTTACGTGCTTATTATGAAAAATCTCATCAGAGGAACTTTTTAAACGGCTTAGTAACTTTATAAAATATCCATTAAGGACTTTCGTCAGTCGAAAATTGTCATAATCATCCAAGTTCACACTAGTGTGGAGAGTGAGGCGGCCAGTAAGACGCATAAAAGTTATCCGCGAATCACTGTTCGTAATGCCTTGTTACTAAAAATTTTTATTATTTTTGAGTAAGTATGTTGAAAAACATTGTTGCTGCACGTGGGCAATAGTCCTGTAAAGACCCAGCCTGGGTCATGGACGGTGGGTAGTGTTCCACGCACTCTTCAAAGTGATGTCAGCAAACCGTAGAGGTCCAGTAAGGCCGACGTCTGCTAGGGTCATAGGGCAGAGTACGAAAATGATACCCTTGATCCTAGAAAACAAAGGACAACTAAAAGAGCATAGGTGTGGTTTTAGTCAGTAAAAGTCTGTCACGCCCTCTCATTCCACCCTAGAACGGAGAACTCATTAGATGATTTCAGCCATTAAAACAAAAAATTGGGCAATGTTCATTGCAGTTCTTCTGTTCATTCTGTTCCAAGAGGAACTCGCTTTTGGCTCGGGCCCGCCTCAACTGCAATGACAAACCACTTCACTTGAATCAAATTATAATAGCATACGAGTAGCATAGCATCAGCCTTATAATTTCCCCTCTGCTGGGACTCGGGCCTCCTCTATAATAGGAGAGGTAAAAAAAAATTATGCTAATATTTGTTAATAATATTGGTTCGATAGATACCAAAAATAATGCCACATTTCCCAAAATAATATTAATAAAATAACCTGCTCCAAAAGACGGGTCACCCCCGGTTTGCATGCCTCGCAGGGTTGTCACACTAACTATAATTTATTTGCGTCAAATATATCGGAGAATGGAATTACTGTGTCGTGTCCTCACTCGTATCTGTGCGTTTTGAGTGATGGACAACCCTATTGTGTGTTATTATAGTCGTAAGTTATGTGATTAGGGGGGTGAGAGATGGGGGTAAGGTGGTCGAGGTCGAGTTTAGGATGGGTGGTTGACTGGTCTTATTTTTTTATTAGTACACACTTAAAGAAGAGAAAGAAAGAAGAAAGAAAATATGTTTATTTGGTATATCATGATTCATGAACCCAATGTTTGCAAACTAAAATGAAACAAAAAATAAAAATGTGAAGAAATAAAATTAACAATATAAATAGATCTCACGGCTTCGCCAAATAGGTCCAGTTCAGCATAATTTTCAAATGAACTTTGAGTATAGGTACGGATCAATCACTTGACCATTTAGGCACCGTAAGAGCTCATACATACAAGCAGCATACTGCCAACGGCAGAAGTAACTGCAGCCGTCGTATTTCAGGACCGAATTTTCATTTAAATCTGTCCGGTAGTTCAAGTATGAAGAAGTAACAAACATACGCACATACACTCAGAATCTTTCGCCTTTACAATATTAGTGTGTTACGAAAGTAGGTATTTCTTGATTTGTTTTTTACGTATAAGCCGCTAACCAGATATTAAATAAATTCAACTTAGGACATCTTATCACCATCATTACCATTTAAGCCAAAACACGTCCACTGTTGGATAAAGGCCTCGTCCAAGTATGACCGGTCAGCGCGTCTCGCATCCTTTGGATTTCCGCGACGTTCATCAAGACCACCTTGTGGGAGGCTTTCCATCGCTGCGTCTTCTGATACGCGGTTGACTCTTCAAACACACACTCCAGAATTTTTCATCCCCATCGACCATCTTTTCTGCAAGTAACGTACTTAGGCCACTGAAATAGTTTATGGCATGTACAAAACTTGAGATCTTTTTGTCAACATCCAAGCCGGTGAAACCACAAACCACAATGCAAGTTACAATGGTGACGGCGATCGTTCTTCACAAAATCCTTTTTTCTTAAAAATCATTTTCATTTGACATAGTAGGGCAGACATCAATATTATTATAACCTATTAAGTTACCCTACACACTATTGACGTATCGATATCGAAATAACACTGACTACACCACGTGTGCCGGATCATTCCGGATCGCCGCCGGCCGGACATCGGATGACGCCGCTCGACCGGACAATTACGGGCTTTGTAACGTGTACTGTACACTGGGGTAGTGAGTGTTAAACAACTTGTAGAGCTATGTCAATTTTATTGAAGGTTCTATATTTAACATACAATAAATAGAATAGAAGAATAATAAATAAAAAGGAGTCGGATGGATGCGAGACACACAGGACTGGTCGTTGTGGCGACGCTTTGAGGAGGTCTATGTCCAGTAGTGGACGTCTTTTGGCTGAGATGATGATGATAATGAATAAGAAGAATAGGTTAAATTAGATTAGGTTAGGTTAGAATAACCTTTTTACTAAGTGAGATATCAGTAAATTGAATCAGCCATTGAGGGTCCCTCTCCTACAGAGGAGGCCTGAGTCCCAACAGTGGGAACATTACAAGGCCGATAATGCTAATGCTAATGCATTGAGGGTAGCGTCAGTGACTGAAAAATTAAAAGGTTGTGCTGGTATGGTCATGTGAAAAAGAAGGATGCCTCATGCATTTACTGAAGAAACGGGAGTTAGTATGATGATTGACAAGATAGAATAGAAGAAAAAAACATGTTATTCCAATCCCAAATAATACGCGACAAAGGCAGCTAATGGCACTCTCGCTCTGTGTTACTTAGACTGTCAGACATTTACAGAGTAAAACGCGTAACTACGCAATCTCATTTTATAATCTTATTGAACTCCAGGTGGTTGTGCAGGATGGGCAGCATAGCAAGTACCGCAAGTCCTGGGCACCACACGTCTCCACACTAACACTGTCTTAAGGAGGGCTAAAGGAAGCCCCATTTCCCTTACGCTGCCCGCCCACCACAGACTTTTTGTAGGTCTGATAATCGTCCCGACAATCGCCACAAATTATAATCCTATAGTATGGTCTGATCGACTTTTTATAGGCCGTGTGCGTTGCACTATTGATATCAGTATGTTTCATTTTTCACCTACAAAAAGTCGTCCGCTGATTATCGGTCGTGGGCGGGCAGCGATATGTTGCGTTTCTGCTAATGTGCAATACCCTTAACATTATTCGAAATTCGAATTCAAACCAATGAACGAGCAATGCATCTCGTTCACAACTCTCTCTATCAATCCAACACACAAAATTCAACTTTATTGTTTAGGGTATAAGGATGATATTGACAGCATATAGAGTTGGTTTTAAATACAGGATTGATATTGTGAGGTATTGGGCCGTGACGTCACATGTTGTTCGCATTACGCCACGATTGAGTGACGTAGGGGTATTTTGTGTATCGGCAGCCATTTTAAGTTTAATTTGGTTAATAAAGTGAATTAGGGGTGGTAAAGGTAGCGAGAAGAACAATGTTGAAGATTCAGCCCCGAGTATTTTATGAATCAGTAGACAAATCTATAAAATTTTATAATTATAAAAGGAGGAATTGACTGATTAACAAATCAACGCACAGATGAGATCGTGAAATTTTTTACAAGGCTTCCTTCCTACCTATGATGTAAGCGAGCGAGAGGATTTTCCAAAATTCAACCCCTTAGTGGATGAAACCGGGGTTAAAAGTTTATAATTATAGAGAATCCTACTTTCAGGCAAGTCTTCGAATCAAATTTTAATGATTTGAAAGAGTCACATCAGCCCTGGAACGTAAAGAGCAACTGAACAAACATGACTGAATTGTAGGTAGTTAGTAAAATGATACTCTTTCTCGGAGTATTCTTTTATTCATTATCATCATCATCTCAGCTGAAAGACGTCCACTGCTGGACATAGGCCTCCCCCAAGCGTCACCACAGCGACCGGTCCTGTGCGTCTCGCATCCATCGGATTTCCGCGACCCGCGCCAGTTCGTCAGTCCACCTTTCTTTTATTATTATAAAAAATTCTCATCGCAAATGCACAGGCCACACTGAAGGCCATTTTTAGTATTAGCATTAGCGGCCTTTTAGTCTTCCTACTGCTGGGACTTGGGCCTCCTCTCTAGGAGAGGGAATGGGCCATAATCCACCACGCGGGCCCAGCGCGAATTGGTAGATATCACGTGTCTTCGAATTTTTGGTTCTAGGACATTCCAGTTTCCTGACGATGTTTTCCTTCACCGTTTTGAGAGCAGTGGTGATGAAATAAATTACACAAAGTAATGCACCTGGCTGGGTTTGCACCCGTGACCTTATACGTCGACAACTTATAAGTCGGGGCGTTTACCACTCGCCACTGCTCACTCGGGCACCACTGCTCACTCGGGCACCACTGTAGGCAATTATTCCGTGCGTGAATCTAACCCGCGACACGCAGCGTAGCAGTCGATAGGTCTCGTCCATACAGTGATACTCAATATATCTTATAGCAATGCCATTTATCGGACCTTATCTACCAACCACTGAATACACAATAATCCACCAAAGGACACTCCAGCCAAATTTCAATATGAAAACAAAATTGGCACTCGAACTCAAAAACTCAAACTTAATTTTATAACAAGAACAAAGAAACGCGATCGCTGGAAGTGGCTTAACTGGCGAAGTAATAGCGCGCTTGGCACGGAGCGGAGCGCAGTCGATACGAAAGCAATAAATAATAGAAGTAAATACGTACAAAGAATTTGGCAGAGTTGTGTCCAGTGGTAAGGATGTAGTGGGGCTGGATGTGCTATGGGTTTTGAGAGTGCGTACTTTTTTTGTCCTTATTTGTCGATCTGTTGGTATGGATAATATTAGAGAAGGTACCTACATATGCTAATAACTTTCACACAACGCCATCTAGTCCCAAGTTAAGCAGGGCTTGTGTTATGAGTACTAGACAACAGATAAACATACATATATATATTTCTAAATACTATTATAGATAAATTACACCCAGACACAGAACAAATGATCGCGCTCATCACACAAACAATTGTCCTGGGTGCGAATCGAACCCACGACCTCCGGCATAGCAGTCAGGGCCACTAACCACTAGACCAACAGGCTAGTCAAAACACATAACTACATAAATCCGTAAAATATAGTCATTGGTAGATTTTTATAGACAACAAAATATTAGTACAATAACATTTAATAATAAAAGCCTACAAGATTAATCGAGAAGCTGTTCATCATCATCATCATCATCATTTCAGCCGAAATATGTCTACTGTTAGACATAGGCCTCGCTCAAGTGGCGCTATAATGACCTATCCTGTGCGTTTAGCATTCATTGGATCCCAGCGACCCTCTTCAGGTCATAGATCTACCTTGTGGGAGATCTTCCAACGCTACATCTTCCGGTCCTTGGTCGCCTCTCAAGAAGTTTTTGTCCCCATCAACAATCAATGTGCTACTTAAGTTTGGTAATACTTTGAGCTATATCGATAAACTTGGTTTTCCTGGGGATTTTTTCATTTCTTATGAATCTATTGCTTTAAGGAATTACTCGTATTAATATTTAACTTATGTTAGTTACTTAGATTAGAAAAAAAACGTAAAGAGTTTTGAAAGGTTACCTGAATGTTAAAATATTTAATAATAAGCTTTGTTCAAATTTTGGTAAAATAAAGCATAATTACGTATTGTAGCAGATTTTGTATCGTTTGGGATCTCATCTTGACCGGTCCTACACATAATTTTTCTACTTTTAATATAATTAAAATAGGTCCTCACACAGACACTTCCATCCACTCTCTATCTTCGATCGTCCAGTTTGTTAGCCGAGAACTTGTACAATAATCACTAATGGAGCGATGCAGTGGTCACAACTCACGCGACTCCACTTCCACATTTATTGCCTCAGCCGGGAACGAACCCGGTCTTGTTCGATATTGCACATATATTTAATAACTGTTGTTTTGATATCTGTTAGTGTAATGGCTTTATTTGTTCAGTGATTTGTTGTATTGGTGGTAAGAGGTAAAATAATGTCAGACTCTGGATAGCAAAAAGCAAATGAAGGAATAGGGGTGTGTTTTAGTCAGTACAAATATAATATAATTTCTTGCTCTACTCAAAGTTGGACAAGCTAAATAATGATTACCTATTTCGGTGCATAAAATAAAGGCAATGAATTATTTTTTTTCATGTAATAAAGTATAGCTTAATTAGTATATAGTATCTTTAGCAGATTGTTTCGATATATGATTATAAATCATGTCAATTTTCCGGAGAAACATGGATGAAGTGCTTAGAAACACATAAACTGAGCCAGCAGAAGGTAAATCCATGCAGTGCGACTCGTCAATGACGCGCACTGTTTCACGTGCGTCTCAAGGAGATGTCAGCAAAACTGTAGGGGTCGAGCAGGGCCATAGCCTACTCATCATCTGCCTAGCCTATTTTGCCAACTATATTGGGGTCGGCTTTCAGGGTCATAGCCAACTGGGGAAAGAAAAACCTGGAGTTCTGGAATGCAATGCAAAGAAGAAACATAGGAGTGGTTTTAAGTCAATAAAAGTCTGATTCGTCCTCCCGCTTCGTTTTTCAAAATACAATCAAGTATCCATTACATTTTATTGCTTATACGCTATAAAATACATAATACTATGATGAAGACCAAACTAAGGTTGAGAGGACTTGTAGTCCCAAATACACTGTCTCCTAAATAATTGCCAAAGCCTACCTATGCCTAACAAACCTACCTGCACCACTTGAGCCGCCTAAAACTGTAAAGGCTAAAACTGCACTTACATACGTCTTTCTTAGCCGCATATGTAAGTCATTCCTTAGCCGTTGTAATGTGTTCATACAAGCCATTGATGCTGCCGCGTTCAGAGTGAGAGACTTCGTGAATATTTTTTTTTATATCACATGAACCAGTGCTTGACTGCATCTCATCTGATGGTAAGCAGTGATGCAGTCGTTGATGGTGAGGCGCATTAGTTTATTAACTGCACCATCTTAGCCTCCTAAAACTGTAAGGCTAAAACTGCACTTACATACGTTTTTCTTAGCCTCATGTGTAAATCATTCCTTAGCCGTTGTAATGTGTTCATAGAAGCCATTGATGCTGCCGTGTTCAGAGAGAGAGAGACTTTGTGAATTAATTATGTTTTTTTATAGAGTATTTTATTATATAAGTGACTTACAGTTGAACATACCTAGGCATTAATATGTCTAGAAGAAACTTAATTACATTTAAGTAGCTCGAAATTTGTTTTTTTTTTAATTTGAAATTTTGTTTTTTAATTTAATTTATTTTTATTGTTTTCATTTGATAATTATGCAAAATATTACCAATTAAAAACTAATTTAGGTATTTAATTCAATTTTAATATTTTCTATTCTTTTAATTTGTGTTGACTGTAACAGAATTTATAATTTGTATAATTTGATTATACTACAGTATCTTTCAGGTAATGTAATGCTATATTTCAAGGTAATAATACTAATATTGGTTCTTATACTCATAAATAAAATGCATGTCATGTGGTAGTACTTCATTGAATAGTGATAAATAGGGAAGATAAGGTCAAAAGAACAAAAGATGATCTGTGAAAGATTATATTTCAAGAAAAGGTACTCTTTTTCTCACCAGAAATAACTATAATGAGAAAATACAGTTTGCTTACACATAAGTAGTTAAAATATACATTTCTCAATCTTTCTTTAACCAAGAGCACTTTTCAACCCACACCTTCTCTCCTGCCAATCGGTCCCCTGCTGAAAATTACACGTAAAACGAGTTTATTTCCAAACTAGTGCCGTAATACGAGCAGCAGACGCATAGGGTAGTTACACACTGCGGTGATGCAATCGCGCCACTAAGGCCATCTTACACACCATACTTTATCCGCACTCACAATTAGTTGCCACGAGATGGCAGGTAAAACTATACGACAGGGGGTGGCGTGGAGTCGTGGATGTTGTTTTTTTTTGGAAGATTATGGTGTTATTTTTTGATAAAATTGCAGTTAGTACTTATCTAAAAATGTCATAGAGATTTCAAGTGGCAGTGGCCACGATACATTATTCATAGAACAGATGGTCAATGGAGCCGGCAGGTTTTGAAAGTGGCGACTAGTTAGCAGAAGATGCCGCGTTGGAAGGCTTCTCATAAACTGGGCCGACGACCTAAAGCCGTAAGACCGTAAGGGAAACCGATAAATGGATGCAAGAAACACAGGACCAGGTTGAAGTTGCGACAATTCGGGGAGGCTTACGAGTATGTCTAGCAGTGAACGTGTTTCGATTGAAGTGATGATGATATCAAAACATAGTAAAAGAAAATTTATAGATTTCGCTTTAGTACTTTTTCTCATTTTCATAGGTGAGTACCTAATTAAGGTACTGACATTTAAGGACACAATTCTTATGCTATAACTTAGACATTTAACAGATAAATAAAGAATGATGATTTTCAAGCACAGCTAACATTGCGACTAGAATTTTCTTAAAACCTGAAAGTTTTTTCTCTTTTCTCTATAACTACGACAAAAAATACTTAGCTGGGGTCACTTCCCAAAAAAAATCTTTAGCTACATTCGACTCCACTCCTCTGTGCCATAGCTCGTCGTCTCAGCCCAAGTCGTTAGTAACAAACTCCACACATTTGTGTCACCGGATACACAATCCCATTATAATTTTAAATTTTAAGCTCATTCATTTGCGTTTGCGCCCGATGTTACTCCGCAATCTTTGATGCGTTTTTGATACTCCACCGCTTTTTAAGTATTCTTTTTTTTTCTCTTTATTTTTGGACGAAGTTATTTTGAAAGAGTCGTTTAGGTTCGTCTAAGTTTTGTTTGGTTTATGTAATAGTGAATTTAGGAAGCTCTTGCCGTGGAAAGCAATGAGGAACTTAAGAAACACGAGTGGATATCAGTAAAAGTTTGACATTCTGTCTCTTGTGTGTAGTCCAGAGTAAAGCAAGGTGTATCAAAATCAGCCTTTAATGTTACCAATGCTGGGACTCAGTCCTCCCTTTTGAAACAAGAAATTAGCCATAATCCACTGCACGGTTCCAGTGCAGATTGATGGATACGTATTCCATGTCTTTGAATATTTGATTCCAGGACATACTAATTTCCTCACCATGTTTTCATTTACAGTTTTAAGAACAGTGGTGATGAGAAAGCAGTACCGTTAAGAGCGAGAAAACTTATATGATGAATTTCCACCCTAAAAATAAACTGTTTAGGTACTCAAAGGTCTTTAGAAAAGTAAAACCCCTTGCAATACAAACGTAAACAAACACCCTACACATGCAAATAACATTAATTTAATTACACAATTTTTACACCTTTACGCGGAAGCGGGGCGACCTATGCAGGTCCTCAATCACACCGTAATGTAACATAAAATAAAAACATCATTAGCTTCGCGGTCCGCTCTCTAAATTATGAAATAATACGCGCGCAGGTGTGACCTGCGCTCCTATTGTACTTTTGCTTTTTTCTCGTATTTTTAGGGTTGCGTAGTCCAAGTGTTTGTTATTTGAAAAAAGTTGTAAAATAATTTAAGCTATCACAATTTTATAGTGTAGTATATTGGCCACATCATCGCTTACCACCAGGTGAAATAGTGGTCAAACGCGACCCTATGCATAATTAAAAAAAAATAGTTACAAGTCGGATTCCCGCGACCTTTACCAGGTCCGCTTTGTGAGAAGCCAGTTTTCCAGTATTCATCATATTTCAGCTAAAAGATATCCGTTGTAGGACATTTGCTGCCCCCAAGTGCCACCAAAAGAGTCCCCTTTCACCAGGTCATTAAGCTCAAAAGTCAAAGTTAAAATCTTTTTATTTCACATAGGCCCACATGGGCACTTACAAATAGTCAGAAGTTAGTGCATCTGTCCACCTTATGGGAGGCTTTCCAACGCTGTATCTTCCGGTGCACCGTCGTCACTCCAAAACCTTTTGGCCCCATCGACCATCTCTTGCCACCACCCACTGCCAGTTAAGTTTGGCAATTCTTCGGGCTATATCCGACAACCTTGATTCTCCTACGGAAATTCTCATTCTTGATTCAATCACGTAAGAAAACTCCAAGCGTAGCCCTTTCTACTATTCACATCAAAATAATACAGACCCCGTCTACAAACAATATACGGAACCAGTCTCCTACATAATAATGCATATACATGTCCACAGTGCAGTGTTTATTTGTAAATTTTCACATTATTTTACATTTTTCTAAAGTTACTCGTACGATTCCGTAGTTCCCTCGGGAATTTCTGTTGCTCCACAAATATAACTGCTGACTCGTTGCTTGCATATCTTCATTTAGTAATGTTTAATTTATATGAAGCTAAATAATATGGTTATGATTTTTGTTAAGTGAATAAAAAAATAGTTTTTCATTTCGGTATCGATTTGAAAAGTGTCTTTTTAGTGACCTCAAATTTTGAAAATAACTCGTTCATTTGTATGTTGTTGGATATCATCATAATTTTTCAGCTGAAACACTGAAATACTGTTAAAATTGATCATCAGTATTCTTGGCAAGTGTTTCTAAAGTGCATATATTATACTTATAACTCAAATCTTGAGGGTACCTAATTTATTTGTGTGGTTGAGGTTATCATCATCATCATGATCATTTCAGCTGAAAGAAACTTGGTGCAGGCTTATATCCACTTCTGGACATAAGCCTGAACCAAGTATCGCATCAAAGACCGGCTCTGTGCGTCTCACAATATTGGATTTCTGCGTCTCTTACCAGGTCTTTCTTCCACCTTATGGGCGACTTACCAAAACTAATTCTTCCGGAACGCCGTCACCACTCCAGGACCTATCGGCTCTATCGACCATCTGTTTTGTAAGCAATATGCCCTACTCACTACTACCTAAGTTGTTGTTGTATGCATGTAGTAAGCACTGAATTTAGTCCAGTTACAGAAACGAAAAAGAAAACATGAACTTTCATAATTGAGTCAATGAATTATCCCATAATCGCATCACGTACGTTTAATTTTTGCAACTTCAATAAATATTTTCTTAGAAACTAAGGATACTAATTGAAAACAATAGTTCGTGTACTTTAAATTTTTTGAGCTAGGTAAAATACAAGCAAAATTGTCGTCAAAAACCATCTAAAAAAATACTAATAAAATTAAAAAGAAACCCATTACTAAAGTTTATGACCATTCCTAATAAGGTTGAAAAGAAAATAAAAATTACAGAAAATATAATTAATTCTAATAAAAAAATTAACAAGCAAAGCCGAATCTGCGATACACCTGAGCTAGAGGAGAAAGGGGACGAATGGCACAGAAACACTAATTAAATATAACTGGAAATATTTTAATAAGTTTACGTGGGCACGCCGGCTCTGTTTAAAACAAATATTATGTCCGTTTGCACTGTACGTTAGGTGGGGCTGTAGGAACAGCGATTTGAAATCGAAGTGAAGGAAAATTCACGAAATTTGACACTTATTCAAACAAAAAAAAAAAACAAGCTATCTTTGGAAAATGACAGGGGCTACAAAAATCTTTGACATAGTTACCTAAACCCTAGAAGGAAAAGGACAACTGAAGAAACAGCACAGGTGGATTTTAGTCAGTGAAAGTCACTCCCTTTTGTTCCTCCTACTAAATTATCTGCTAATATATAATCCTTCTGCAATAATAATAAATATAATACGATCTCGCAAAGGAAATAATAAAGAATAGGTCGATTGATGTGTGGACGATCAGTCAGGGCGCAGATTCAGAGCAGCCTCATGTCTAGAGGTATCTTATACCTTAAAGAACGCGTATGGTTTAATGCAAGACTTGGCATTAGCAACATTCTTGCTTCAACCGCTTATGGCCATTTAGGCCTCATACCATGGCCTAAATGGCTATTGAATATATGCCTATGGCTACCGAATAGGTAATTTGTGGTGCTAAAACGCACCTGAAAATGACGAAAGAGAACCCGAGACTCTGGAGTTAGGGGAAAAAAACCGGCCAAGAGCGTGTCGGGCCACGCTCAGTGTAGGGTTCCGAAGTTTCCCGTCCATCACAATGAGTGTCCCCAACTTTTTAAAAACTGTTTGTCCCATCAAGTTCAAAATAATTTTCCTAGAAAGTCTTTATAAAGCTCTACTTTCCAGAATTTTTTCATATTTTCTAAACTTATGGTTCAAAAGTTAGAGGGGGGGGGGACACATTGTTATTTACTTTTGGAGCGATTATTTCCGAAATTATTGATATTATCAAAAAATGATTTTAGTAAACCCCTATTAATTTTTGAATACCTATCCAACAATATACCACACGTTAGGGTTGAAATTTTAAAAAAAATGCTTTTTACTTTACATGTAGGGGGGCTACCCTAATAAAACATTTTTTACCAATTTTTATTTTTGCACTTTGTTGGCGTGATTGACACACATAATATTGATACCAAATTTCAGTTTTCTAGAGCTAACGGTCACAGAGATTAAGCGAGGACGGACGGACAGACATGGCGAAACTATAAGGGTTCCGTTTTTGCCAATTGGCTACGGAACCCTAAAAAGGAACAGGAGTGTAAAACCCTCTCCGTCAGAGAAGTCAGACACGCTCTCCCGCTCCACCCAGAGCGGGAGAAGTAATTTTGATGATTCCCCATCTCTGAGAAAAACTGAGAAAACATAAGTGTGGTTTTAGCCAGTGAAAGTCTGACGGGGTTCCTGCTTCATCCTCTCCTTCCGCGAAGTTAGTGGCCACAACGTTAGCGTTGAATTTTAATATCATTACTTGTGCTGCGTTTTTAATTTTATAAAAGCCGGGCTTTTCTTTTGTTAGAGTTACTTGTATTTGTGTTTGCGCCCACCTGTTTACGTTGCCCAAGTCATTTTATGTTCAATGTCGGTTCAATATTATTTGAAAATATCATTTTGAAGAAATTTATTCGACACATTATTTTTTGTTATTAATTTGTCGGTATCTGAGGAGCTCGTGGCTAGATAATAACAGCCGCACAGATCGATCTTCAAGGTTAAGCAACGCTTGCCTAGGTTGGTCTGTGGATGGGTGACCATCTTAACATAACGAGTTTCCTCCGTGCCTCGGAAAGCACGTTAAGCCGTTGGTCCCGGCTGTCATTTGGAGATCTTTGGCAGTCGTTACGGATAGTCAGAAGCCAGTAAATCTGACTCCAGTCTTGCCATGAAGTACCGTGTTACCCCAGTTAATGGGTTGTGGAGGTCTGGTAGGCAGCCGCTCCTTGTAAAATACTGGTATTCAGCTAAATCCGGCTTGACTGGAAGCCGACCCCAATATAGTAGGGAAAAGGCTAGGCAGATGATGAATTTGTCGGTATCTGAAAAGTTATCCGTAAGAAATAACAATAAAAAAAGTAGTTTTTGTTTTTCAAAATAATTAAATGTTTCCTCTTCTTGCTTTTCGCTTCTGCCCTTTCGCAATTGACCAGACTTTTACTGACTAAAATTCATCTGTGTTTTTTCAGTTGCCCTTTGCATTCAAGAGCTACCGTAACTATTTCAGAAAATGCTTCAGTGATCTTAGTTTATAATGCCAATATCGAATTTTCACATAAATTTCTAAAAGAAGATGCAATTAGTTTGGTGGTTTTAGGCGATGCTTTTAAATTTATTTCGTTTAAAGAACACTCGATCTGTACGATACTTTTATTTAAATGTTTGTTTCTAACGCAAAACATAACTTTTGGTAACAACGAAAAGAAATGAAGTTAACATAAATTACAAAAAAAAAAAATCACCAAAATTTACGCAATATACTTCCAATCAAATTTCAAAAGCGACCCTTTCCATCACTTTCTTAATTACGGAACCCCAATAACTAATTAACTCTTTGGCAACTGACAAAACTGCCTACTTCCTCCGATCGGTGACATTAGCAATTTTTCCCAATAAGCTCGTAATTGCTCTACCGTTCCTCACTCAATCAACATCTTCGGTGGTTTATGACTTCCGTGCCCCTGTCACCAGCAGCGCTTTCAGCGAATTTATTCTTATATAACGTCTAACTTTATTAAAAAGGGCTCGAATACTGCAGCGCTTGAAAGTCACGAGCATTCCATCGGAGTTGGAATCAAAAATTTAAATTGCTAACATTCTTCACTCGTTCTGTCTTTATTGGTGTTCCGATGCGCTCATTGGAATTGCGGTTCTTAATTTTATACGTGACTTATCTTAGACTGATTAAACTGCTCTTGTTTGAAGACGGCAGTTTTAAACTTTAATGAAACATGGTTTGGTGATACTGTGGATGGAGTTTCTGTATAAAATAATAACAGGCTAACGGTCAGGTGTCATCATTGTATGGATCGCCAGGAAGACATGGTGTCTTCCATGTCTTTGGGTGAAGGTGTACCCCACTTGAGCGTAACACCACCATTCCTCGTAACGGCGATCGGTGACGGCAACTTCTCGTAGCAGGCCCTGAATCAGACCATGGTCGATTATATCATATCGAGTATTCGAGAGTGAGATGTATTAAGATGCAGTGGTCTCCTTTTGCAAAGCACTAATGTTAGCAAAGAAAATAACCTCTGCCGTGAGAAATTGGACATCGGGGATTCTGGATCTCTGAAAAGCATTCGAAGAGCTGAAAGGAACTTGCTGAGGTCTTTTAGTTACTTTAAAACCCGTTAATTATTAATATATTTCATGTATTTATTTATCTTAGGAGTCTAGGGTCTTGAAAAATACGAGGGGCCGAAACCAACTCGTAGAGGCTTCTTAGACAACTTTTGTGGAACGTGGTCCCAATCGATGACTATCCCTGCACGCGTTATGCTAGTGCATTAAAGGATTCAGTCTAGTTAGTGGGAAATTCGACATATGAAAAACAAAGATATTATTATTATTATAGACCCTAATGTAACAAAAACATTTTAGTAGAACCTGAAAGATATACTACAACAATGAAAACCTTAAAACACTTTTTCCAAACGAAAAGAATATCTTAATTGGCTCAATACTTTAAATTAACCACATTCACAAATCAGGGGAAACTTTTAACAAAGTTTTTAATTTAAAGCCACTCTGTTCTTTTTTCCGAATATCGGGGGGATAAAAAGATACATTTTTTTGTAAGGGTAGGAGAGGGTTAAACGGCTATTTCCCTTCTTTCTATTGAGACAGATTTATACAATGCCCTGGGCCAACGGGCTTTACAAGACGATATTTTTATATCTTTATCGGGATCATGCAATGTAATAAAATATGTTTGTGAAAAATAGTAGCAATTTGAATGTCAGCTCGAAGGGTCGCCGGAATAGGAAGTAATGGCCACGAAATATGATGGAATAAGATAGGAATGTCTATTGAGAATAAGCGTTTTGTATATCTATTTGAATATGGAATGTGCATGCCGTTTTTTATGTGCTATATAAAATATTTATGGTATAGTAAAATAACATGAAATAATTAAAAAAATAGCTTCGTCGACCACAAAGTTATAAAGCCTCGGACTCGGACGTCTTGATCATTACCCTTATGCCATAAAAAACAAAGTTTTTGCGAGAGAGAATCATATTTGTCCAAAATTGTTTTATCTCGTTTGATTTTCATTCAATTTTGATTTGCATTCTATTTTTGCATAATAATTATATATTTATTAATGCATGTGTGTAACGTTAGTACACTGTCGGAAAATTAATGTGTTGTATTTTTTGGTTTGCCACCTCTCAAAAAAAGCTATAGTTTCTTATGTTTTAATGATGCTTACTATATTGCTCAATTAGTTCTTTACTAAAACCTTAGCCAAAATAACATTTTTACTTTTTTAAATTAAATTAATCAAATTTAACTTATTCGATTTCTTCAAATATTATAAACAAAAGTTACATAATATACGAACCCAAAACCTTCACAACATTCTCTTACAGAAACCATTCAAGCGCGAAACTCATAAACGTATCCCGGATTCCTTCACAAATTCCCAATACTTTCGAAACAAATAAATAAGGACGCCCCATCGAGTATCCGCAAAATAGAGTGGACCGAGAAAAAAATATCCGACCGCTAACAGAGCAACTTCCGAACTCGGATATTTATGGACAGAAGGGGTGTTTTATTGCACTGTGTTCCATTTTAACCCACTTGCCCCCGGCCGTCCGCACTTTATAGTGCATTCAGACCGTGCTGTAGCGGATTTGGTTTTTTATTGTAAGTGCTGATTTTTGTTAACCTATGTTTTTGTATTTTTTTTCTTTTGGGAATTTTTAATTATTAAAAATAAGTTTTGTCGTTGTATTCTATATTTTTTTTAAATTTAAAACTAATTTTGAGAATTTTTAATTATTTTGTAATGATTAAAAAAACATAAAAAGGAGAGAAGAACCTTGTGCATAATTTCATGTGGGACTAGGGTCCAGTAGTTTTAGACGCACCATAATTGTGGCGGTCAGTCCCCGTCCTCACTTTCCGCATGATGCAGATTGCAGGTCCTCACCGGACATGGTAAGTTCTGGAGGTTCCTGCACAGAAATCGTGTGAAAAATACGAGTGGGTTTTAGTCAGTAAAAGTCGGACACGTCTTCCCACTCCGCCCTAGAGCGAGAAAAGATATTAGATAACTTAACTCCAACAAAAAAAGTCTCAGTTTTTCTAGCTGTAATGCCATTCATGTCAGTCTAATACAAACAGATACATAATAATTATCACACACTCACTCTTTGGTACACATCGGTGTGACGCCCAGCCATTTTATTTTACGTTTGGAAAAATAAGTTTTTGTTTTTATCTGTATATTTATTCGACATTGCCCTTTCCCTTACACCGATAAGGTGATGGTCATAGATACAAGCGTATTGTTCCGCTAGAACACAATTCGCTTTTGGCAGGTCATTCGCTTTTTATGGTTTTATCGTGATTAGTTGGACTATACTTGGAGGAGCCCGTGCCTAGATAATAACAGCCACACGGGTCGATCTTCTAGGTTAAGCAACGCTTGCCAAGGTTGGTCTGTGGATGAGTGACCATCTTAACATAGCGAGTTTCCTCCGTGCCTCGGAAAGCACGTTAAGCCGTAGGTCCCGGCTGTCATTTGTAGACCTTTGGCAGTCGTTACGGATAGTCAGAAGCCAGTAAATCTGACTCCAGTCTTGCCCTGAAGTACCGTATTACCCCAGTTAATGGGTTGTGGAGGTCTGGTAGGCAGCCGCTCCTCGTAAAGTACTGATATTCAGCTAAATCCGGCTTGACTGGAAGCCAACCTCAACATAGTTGGGTAAAGGCTCAGTAGATGATGATGTTGGACTATACTTGGAAGTTGCGACTGGATTTTTATTTCCTTGTCCGTTATAACTGTTTGGAGCTTAACTGTTTTAAAAATTACTTTTATATTATTACTCATTATCATTAGACATAGTTGGACATAGGCCTCCTCTAAGTGTCGCCACAACGAACGGTCCTGCGCGTCTCGCGTTCATCGGATTGCCGGGGCTCTCATCAGGTCATCGACCAGTCTTTTTATTTCGTAACCATAGCATATTATAAATTCAGCCTTATAATATTCCTGCTACTGGGATTCAGGTCTCGTCTCTATGACATAAAATGGGGCGGTCCACCACGTGGATCCAGTGCGTGGTCATGGAATTTCCAGAGACTTATTGGTTCTATAACATGTCGATGTTTTCCTTCAGAAAGTGGTGATGAAATAAACTACATAAACAAAAGCGCCTGCCGAGTAGAATATGGAATGTCAACGCACAAAATATCGATAAATACTAACATGATGCTAATATATTGCGATGAATGTTACTGTGAAAGACTACTGACAAAGCCACTACATACAGCCTTCACTGCGATACAAACCATACACAAACCTTACACTACATAAAACATTCAAAACCCAACACAAAACAAGCACGAACAACCATTTTATCTCTCAGATACATCGACACTAATGCGGAAAAATAAATCCACCCCATTCCCGAAGGGGTTGATAACACTCTGGCCGTCAATAGCCACCGATTTGCCACTACCCTCAAATTGGGCAGAAGACGTACCCGCTTGGGTACGCGGACCCATACGAGTATGAGAAATATCTTCGAATCAGGAGGTGATTGTTTTTGAGATGACCTTGTTTGGGTTCGAGAGGTGGTCATTTTGAAAAAATGTGGGGTAATAAATTGTGGGAGGAATGTGTGGTGTTATTGGTCGGTGACTTTTTTTTAATGCCTGTTTTTAATAAGCTATATATCGACAGTTGCAGCTACTAAAGATTAACATATCTATCCTTTTGTCCTTACTTGCTTTCCTATAACCTTTTTTTTTTTTTTTTTTGTTATTGAGGGGAAACCTTCAAAAGGCGCCCGGACTTTGGGGATAAGTCCGGGGAGTGTGGGATTTTTACCTCACTAAAACCACCCCGGTGATCACCATCAGCACATGGAGGGGGTACCGACCAAAAGTTGTGATTGATAGAATCTTACTGTTTATTGGGGATAGCTATCTATGTATGAATTGCAGTAGGTTATTAAAAACGGGCGTTAGTGTACAATCTAATGGCTGACAGAATTGGAAACCGGTTAAATTGTCCATAAATAGGGTGACTGGTATAATAAGTGACCGATACTCAAACCTGTAATCGCGAAAAAATCCGCATTTCAGTACTATGTTGACAAGTTAGTAGGTGAATATGAAATGTACTGAATTGCAAATTTTTTCGCGATATTAGATTTGGTCCCGACATTAGATTTGGTTTCGTAGTAAAAGTTGTTTTGGTATCATGAGGACTATCACAATTTTTACTATCGGTCACTAACTACCAGTCACTTTATAAAACTGACTGCACAGACGAAACTACTGAGTATAAGAGCGTAAAATTTTGAACACACTAGGTTTCCTTTTATGCCATAGCCGGGCACTAAGAGAAGATTTCCCAAAATTTTCCTCTAAGGTTCTCCTTACTCCCATTTCTTTTCAAATGGGAGTCCAAAGTTTGTATATAGAGAAACCTACTTTCGCGCAGGTGAAACTGCTGGCAGAATCTCAATACCAATATTTTGACTTAAGTACTAAAAATTACTTCCAAACATTTCATTGCTTTATTTGGTTATAAAGACAACATACTCTATCAACTAACCCTTTACAAAAAAACCTCTCCAATCCATTTAAATCAATAGCCCCATCCCTCCTCAAAGAGGAAAAAATCGCCCTCTCAAGCCGCATCAATTTGGCCCCGACTGAGCACAGCCACATTTCCACCGGCTTATAAGTTTTCCACCACCTAACGTTGTTAGTCTGACCACGACTCTCCCACGGGCAAGATTTAGCTATAAATTGCCCAAGTTAAGTGATTTCCCTCTTTCAATCTTTCAATGCCTCTGCGTATATTTTTTATGCGGGTAGCTTCATAATTTAGTGGGTTAAGATCGATTCTTTTTGATGGTGCGTTGTTTATTTTGGGTTGTGTTTAGGTTTAGGGTATTTTTCTTGTAGTACATGAATATTGTATAGTATTAGCTACTTATTTTAATGAAAATTTAGTAGTTTTTCAAGAGTAAGTTGGATAAAGCTGCACGTTTTTCATTGCACTGTTTTCAATTTGGATTGTTTTGATTGGTTGACAAGATCAGATTTGTCAAGATGAGTTCGTGGGACTGCCGCATTCTAATAGCTTATGACAGAACCACGTCTGAAGAGAGAGCTAATTGTTATCGCTATTAGAATTAGAACAAAGGATTGTCAATCATATGTAATTTTAACACGGAGGGTATTAAATTTACCATCGGTGTACACTTGTACAGCAATAAATAATAAATTACAATGTCACATTTTCAATGTAAGTATCCTAACGTTTGAATCCCCAACCGGTCCTATGAGACCGCGCTGTTATTGTTTTACTATTGTGTCTCGTTTCGCGGGTATCTGAGTAATTAACTTCTACCATGTCTATAAGAAATATGTTTGACTTCTTCTACTAGGCGTTAGTCCCGGCTTTTGCCAGGGTC
Source organism: Mythimna separata (assembly GCA_030763345.1). Classification (NCBI taxonomy): domain Eukaryota; kingdom Metazoa; phylum Arthropoda; class Insecta; order Lepidoptera; family Noctuidae; genus Mythimna; species Mythimna separata. The sequence continues at coordinate 18,308,216 of CM061189.1, read as the reverse complement.
CGCCTTCCGGCTTAGCTTGCTCCACTTTGCCCGGTCTTCTACATCCCTGACAGTAAGGCCATTGGCTCTCATGTCGGACTTGACGACGTCCAGCCAGCGCTTGCGAGGGCGACCACGAGACCTACCGCCAAGGACAGCCATATTCATGCATCTCCGGCCAACGTACTCCATAGGGCGACGCATGATGTGGCCATACCATCGCAGACGACACTCCTGCAGTTTTTCCCCCACGTCACGGACACCAAGGCTACCTCGGATGAACGAGTTGCGTATGCGATCGGATCGCGTTACGCCGCTCATCCACCTCAGCATCTTCATCTCCGTGACGCGAAGCTCCTGGGTGTGTCTGCCTAGTGCTGGCCAACACTCGCCGCCGTACAGGAGGACAGGACGTATGATGCATTTATATATCTGTCCCTTAAGCTTTGGAGGCATTTTGCGGTCGCATACAACGCCCGTTACCTCTCGCCATTTTGCCCAAGCCGCGCCTATACGTGCTTGGACATCGTCGTCCACGTTGCCAGACTCGTGCAGCACAGATCCAAGGTACCTGAACGTATCGGAGCTTGTGATCCGGTCCGAACCTATTCGGATGGTATTTGAATCCGCGCTGCCACAGGACATGTACTCAGTCTTCGCCACATTTAGTCTCATGCCGCCGTTTTCCAGCGTGTCCTTCCAAATGTTGACCTTCCGCTCAAGTTGGGCTCTGTTCTGGCTAACGAGGGCGATGTCATCGGCATACATCATTAGCCATGGAGGCTGATCTTGGATGTATGCCGTAACTACATCGAGCACAACGTTAAACAAGAACGGGCTCAGAGCCGATCCTTGGTGAACGCCAACAGATATTGGAAAGACTTTGGATTCGCCAACCGCGGTCTGGACAGAGGACACGGAATCGCGATACATGTCTCTGATAATGTCAACATAGGCCTCGGGCACACCCTTGAAGCGAAGTGCCCACCAGATGGACTGCCGAGGAATACAGTCGAAGGCCTTCTGCCGGTCTAAAAAGGCCATATGCAGAGCTCTCCTTCTCTCTCTGTAAGCCTCAGTCAGACTCCGCAAGGCGAACACTGCGTCCATGGTGCTGTTACCCGCCCGAAAGCCATATTGACACTCAGAGACAGTACACTCGCTACGGAGCCGTGTGTCAATGATCCGCTCGAAGAGCTTCATGGTGTGGCACATGATCTTAATACCGCGGTAGTTACTACAATCCTGTACGCTACCTTTGCCTTTATAAATAGGGATAATGAGGCTTGATCGCCACTGGTTCGGCATTTCCTTGGTGGTCAGGATGCGGTTAAATAGATCCGTCAGAAGGTCCACACCATGTGAGCCCATGGCCTTCCACACTTCGATTGGCACATTGTCAGGCCCGACCGATTTCCGGTTCTTCATGTGGCGAAGAGCAATGCGAGTTTCGTCGGGGGAAATAGGGGAAATAAGACCAAGGTTAGGAGGCGGTTCGGGAGGAAGGTTATGGGGATGCTGTTTGTTAGACAGCTCCACGAAGTATGTGCACCATCTCTCCTTAACAGAGGGGGCATCATAGAGCAGCTTACCCTGGGCGTCCCTTACACAGAGGCATTTGCTAATGTCCCGTGTAGCTTTTTCCCGGGCACGCGCCAGCTTAAAAATAAGCTTTTGCCCCTCCGCAGTTTCCAGCTTGTCGTACAAAGGCGCCAAACTTTTGCTGCGGGCTCTGGCTACTGCTTTTTTGCAAGCGCGCTTAGCCGCTCCATATGCCTCCCTGTCCTCCGGAGAGTTGGACCCCTGCCACTTTTTAAATAAAGCCTTCTTCTTCCGGGTCGCCTCCTGCACCCCGTCATCCCACCACCATGTCTCCCTGTCCATGGTGCGACCACCACGAGAAGTGCCAAGGACGCGCTTACCCGCGGCGGTGATTACTGAATGAATCCTACTCCATATCTCTTGAGCGGACTCATGCGGAGAACTGATCTCGAGGTGCTCGACCTCCGCGATGAATTCCGACAGTCTAGGACCATTAAGCAACCACCACTTGGTGCTGGGATTGCGTTTCTGAGTCACTTTTTTCCTTGGTACGATCGCCAGGTCCATGACAAGGAGGCGGTGTTGAGCCGTTAAGCTTTCGCCTGGGATAACCTTACAGTTGGTAACCTTGCCAATGTTGCACCGTCGCACCAGCAGGTAGTCAATTTGGGTTGAGTGTGAACCACCACGGTACGTAATAAGATGCTGGGGTTTCTTCTGAAAGAATGTATTCACGATGGCTAGGTCCGACACAGCGCAGGTCCTGAGTATGCTGACTCCCTCTGCATTTAGCTGGCCATAGCCAAAACCACCGTGAATACGTCCGTACTCTCCAGCGCGCTGACCTACGTGACCGTTGAGATCCCCCCCAACCAAAATATCTTCAGAATTCGGAATAGCGCGCAATACGTCCTCGAACTCATCCCAGAAGGCCTCCTTTTCAGACTCACAGCAACCAGTTTGAGGAGCATAGGCGCTGACTAGGTTCGTTACCGACCCTTCGATCAGCACCTTAACTCGCATCAACCGGTTGCTGTATCGGTCTACTTCAAGAAGTCCATCCTGGAGGTCCTTAGACAGTACTACGGCTACTCCGTTCCTGCCCGATGGTGATCCGGTGTACATTAGCCGGTACCCCTGCCCGATGTCACGGGACTTATTACCCTTCCAGCGCGTCTCCTGAAGGAAGGCGCACTGGACCCGACGTTTCGCAAGTACGTCCGCGAGTTCTCTGCAACGTCCAGTTAGAGAGCCAATGTACCAGGTGGCAAAGCGGAGCTTCTTTTTGGGTACTAACTTCTTTAGCCGTGCCCGTACTTGACACGGTAGCCCTAGCCCACTTATCGCAGGTTTAAGGCGATGTGCCTGCGCGTCGTTGTTCGGCGACGCCCTAGCCCAAGTACCCAGTCTATTCCTTGCCCAATCCATTTTTATCCGACTGAGGTTGGCTTTACGTGGGGCGACCAGCCGTCTGACCCCCACAACCCTACGAGAGGGAAACCAGGATCGCCAGAGCCTCGTCCGTTGAACAGCAGGGTGCACCGCTAGCAGGTGAGGTTGGCTTGGGTCCTTAGGATGTAAACGGACCCCAATCACCCCTATAAGAAATATGTTTGACTATTGGTTTTAAATTGGCTATTCGATAGGGTATTTGTTTATTAAAATGCATATGTTGTTCTCTGAGTATAAATTCACATTTCATTACTATAAATCTTTTGAAGAAAAAAAAACTTAAAATTTCGAAGAAATATCAAGTTTTCGCTTAGTATTAGTATTAAAAATAAAATAGGTATATCGTTTTTCTCCAAAAATGGCATACAGTTGATTTAAAAATATCCAACTCTATAAACAATTTTGCCTCCACAACCAAGAATAGGTTTCTAAAGGTCATCACATCATGTCATATTTCAAGTCGGCATGTCATTTCTGAAGGCAGGCGAGCCAGACTCATGACCTTAGCCCCTATGGTAATCGCGGAAGGAAACCAGCGTTATCAGGGGCCTGACAACCGGATCGCAGAATGATGTTTCCTGTGCTAGTGCGCTATGCACTCTATTTTAATACTGCTCTACGATTTTTAGTTGTTCGCACTCTTGCATAGAAGGTATAGAATTGAAAGAACTTTGTTTTACACCAAAATAGTCACAACTTCCCACAAGGTGGACCGACGACCTGTCGAGGGTTGCGGGAATGCGATGGATGCGAGAAACACAGGACCGGTCGCTATGGCGATGTCCAGCAGTGGGCGTTTTTCGGCTGAAATGATGATAATGATAATAATTTAAGTTACAACTTTTACTTTTAATCTTCTAATTATGCACCTACCCATGTAGGTGCATAACTATGTGTAATTTATTTCATTACCGCTGCTCTTAAGACGGTGAAGGAAAACATCGTGAAGAAACCGGCATTTCCTAGAACCAAATTTTCGAAGACATGTGACCTACCAATCCGCACTGGGCTCGAGTGGTGGGTTACGGCCAATTCCCTCTCCTATAGAGGAAGCCTGAGTCTCAACAGTGGGAAAATTAGAGGGTCGAAACTGCTAATGTTAATTGGTAAGGGAGTAACACTGCTAGGACCATCATTGTACCCATAGATTCTTTCCATTCCTATTAATTTGAAGGAGTGACCAAGGCCTTGGAATGCAAAGGCTAATGTAAATCTTGGATTTTATACTGCACTAGCTGTCCCCTGCGGTTTCACCCGCATTTTTCGTTACTGCTCCGCTCCCGTGGGTCGTAGCGTGATGGTATATAGCCTATAGCATTCCTCGATAAATGGGCTATCTAACGCTGAAAGAATTTTTCAAATCGGACCAGTAGTTCCAGAGATTCCCCCTACATACAAACTTGCAAACATACAAACTTACAAAATTTACCTCTTTATAATATTAGTATAGATAATCAGATTATTTACTCTGTTTTTTGTAACCAAGAATACTATTTAAGTTATTTTGTATAAATTCGAATTATTCATTAACTTATTGCGCACGCAATACCGATATGTAAGTATTTATGATTATCTGTAGTAATAACTGTCGATGTTATCATAATAGCAAATGACAATTTCCTTTACTGGGACCATGGGCTGTGAGAACCCCAGGGAACTGGAACGAAGGCAAAGAAGGAACAGGAGTGGATTTTAGTCAGTAAAGATCTGGCACGCCCTTCCGCTCCCCTCAAGTCATTATAATAATTATCCTCCTAAAACAAAAGGTGATAGTTTCCTTGGTAATAAAGGCTGGACAATTACTTTCTTGCGTTATGGTAGCAACAAGAAATATTTAAAAACATAATTATAGAAAGTATCTATGCAGTTTCGAGAACAGTTTTCACCATAGAGATCTACAAAAAAAAATCTAAATGTGTAATATTAGTATAATTTTTCTGACTGACTTCTTGATAAATCAAAAGCTACAGGCACTTTATTGGTTTATTTGAAATAAATGTCTTGAATCTTAAATCTTGCTTGATTGCATATCTTTGAGTTTTATATACCCTTTGGCTAAACTCATTACCCGACTACTCATATTATTGACGCTTAGTGAAACGGAACGTAACATTTTTTTTTAATGGTTATAAACTAGCGCTTGACTGCAATCCCACCTGATGGTAAGCAGTGATGCAATCGTCGATGGTGAGGCGCACTGGTAGTAGTAATTATTTTTTAGCAGTAACGGCCTTGTAACGTTTCCATTACTGGGTCTCTTCTCTAGGATAAGGAATGGACTGTGATCCACCAAGCGGGCCCAGTGCGAATTTGTGGATATGACATGTCTTCAAATTTTTGATTCTAAGATATGCTGGTTTCCTCATAATATTTTCTTTCACCGTTTTGAAAGCAGTAGCGATGAAATAAATTACTCAAAGTAATTCACCTTGCTGGGTTTAAACTGGCGATCCACACCTTGCTAGTCGGGGCAGTTATCACTGCACCACCAGCGCTTGTAACATTATTTATGATTGACACTTAATGTAACGTAACGTACTTGTAATTTTCTTAACAAAACATTTGAAAAAAAATTCAAATAAGTTACAAAAACAGCCTCTCAATACAACCAAATGAAACTTCTATATCAATTCCTTTCAAAAACCCCCCGATAACGTTACTTTTGTCTCGTCACCCATTATTTAATTTCCTGGTTACTGACCCAGATAATAGTTGGGTAACCCAATAGCGTCTGGATCTTTTGTCCAGCGCTGGACTATTCAGCTGGCTTGAATACGGGTAGCCTTGTATGACCGATGCGGAGTGTGACTTGTTCTTGTTTTATTGAATGGACGCTTAGATTGCTGTCGGTACCTACCTGTTTGGGGTATAGGGTGATGGTTTTTTTTTGTGTCATTTTCTTTTTTTTTAGTATTTTTGAGTGACTGATGAGAATAGGATAGAGTATGTGAGAATATGAGAGGAGCTCGTGGATAAATAACAGTCGCACTGGTCGATCTTCAAGGTTAATCAACGCTTGCTAAGGTTGGTCTGTGGATGGGTGACCATCTTAACATAACGAGTTTCCTCCGTGCCTCAGAAAGCACGTTAATCCGTGGGTCCCGGCTGTCATTTGTAGATCTTTGGCAGTCGTTACGGATAGTCAGAAGCCAGTAAATCTGACTCCAGTCTTACCATGAAGTACCTTGTTACCCCAGTTAATGGGTTGTGGAGGTCTGGTAGGCAGCCGCTCCTCGTAAAATACTGGTATTCAGCTAAATCCGGCTTTACTGGAAGCCGAACCCAATATAGTTGGGAAAAGGCTAGGCAGATGATGAGTTGCTGGTGAGAATAGTTAGCTAGGAAACACCGGCCTTACCTAATTTAAATTGACGAGTAATAGGGCTTATTTAAACCTATTTGCAAAATAAAATATCATTATTGGCGTTTACTTCGTCAACGTTAAAGTTGATATCTGCACATTGCAATTTGGTCACAAGATTTTTTTTGTCGTTTAGCTCTATGTAATTCTGTTGTGTAAAAGTTTTTTTTTACTATTTTGGTGAATAATATAGTTTATTCTATTATCTTTTTCTTTAAAATATATATGTAGTTTGTGTTTGTGCTGTTCTCTGTAATAAGTATAGTTCCCATGCCTAAAGTATTCAGTCCGCCTCTGTACTTTTGTGTGCATCATTTCTTAAATAAATCATTGATAATTTTTCTATTGATAAAATTTTATTGAAATTAGTTTACTCATTTAGCCAAAAGTAATTTTCAAACAGAAAAATATACCACAAAAGGGTTTCAAATTTTTTTAAATGTCAAATCAACCGATTATTGCTTCCCTCTTTTGACAAAAAAATTATAGGAAAAGGGTAAAAACTTTTTATTATTCCTAACACGATGTCATTAGATGTGGGTGTCACCTTTACCCTAAGGGGCGTCACTTAGATACAAAAATAAAATTTAAAAAACGTTTTTTTTTCTCAGAAATAGGTTGGTTTCCCACAAGTAGGTAAGCAAGTCTCAGTAAACGCGTGGCCAACATTCCATTGGCTTCTCATTGTCAAAGTTGACGTTGTTCTTATAATTGTTTCAAATTAATTATTATTTTTTACTTAGCAACGCCTCCGTGCCTCCCTTTTCAGGGAAAACGTGTTTTTTTTTTAATATAAATGGTTTTTTTTTGTATCTACGTTGTAATTTTTTATTAAACATTAGTGATAATTACTGAATTTCAGCGTTGTCTGAAGCAATTTAAACAAAATTTCAACAGTATTATTATTACTTAACACTATTTTATCACTAAGCAACATAGGCATATCACGTGGACGTCTATTATACATTCTCGCTATCATCTCAGAAGTTATATATATTACTTTTCTTAAATCATAGCAGATTGTACGGAAGCGAATTTCGTTTACACGGTCACGCATATTAAGAAAATGTATCAAAATATTATTACCCAATTTAAAGTGCTTTAAGTTTTAATATTTTTTAATAATACCCTTAACAAGAAATAAAATGGAGAAACTTAATAATTACAATCGAACTTTTCAAGAAAACACGAGATTATTAGTAAATGCAATGAACATCCTGCCAGTAAATCTGACTCCAGTCTTGCCATGAAGTACCGTGTTACCCCAGTTAATGGGTTGTGGAGGTCTGGTAGGCAGCCGCTTCTCGTAAAATACTGGTATTCAGCTAAATCCGGCTTGACTGGAAGTCGGGAAAAAGGCTAAGTAGATGATGATGAATGAACATCCTAGATACCAAATTAATAAAAGCCATTTATTATTGCATTTATCTCCTCTATCAACCTACTTAAAAATTAACAGCGAATACGAACTAAATCGCTTCCCAACTAAACAACACGCTGTAGCCAAACGGGTCACGTCTCCGATTGTATATCTGTCACGCGACACGCGAGCATTGTCCGCGGCCGGCGTCGTGACGGGCTGCTGACGGCCCGTCATTGTGACGGCCTCGCCTGGCCGCGTACGGCCGCTGCGGTGGCCGCGCTGTGTGCTGCGATGGTGGACTTCCGTTCGATGCGGTTAGCTGGTATTGAGTTCGATTATGTTTCTGTTTTTTTTTTGGTGTTTTAATAGGTTCGCGATTATCTGGGGAGGACCTGCGCTATGTGGATGGTGAGGACGCCAAGACGCTTCTCCAGCCACTCCTCAAAGTAGGGACTTACGGCTATAGTCATAACCAACCCATCTGCTATGATGATGGCATATCATAATTTTTTATTCGTACCTACGCGTTTTATCATCTATTATCATCTACCTAGCCTTTTCCCAACTATATTGGGGTCAGCTTCCACTCAAGCCGGATTTAGCTGAATACCAGTATTTTACGAAGATTGGCTACCTACCAGACCTCCACAATCCATTAACTGGGGTAACACGGTACTTCATGGCAAGACTGGAGTCAGATTTACTGGCTTCTGACTATCCGTAACGACTGCCAAAGATCTAAAAATGACAGCCGGGACCTACGGCTTAACGTGCTTTCCGAGGTACGGAGGAAACTCGTTATGTTAAGATGGTCACCCATCCACCGACCAACCTTGGCAAGCGTTGCTTAACCTTAAAGATCGACCTGTGCGGCTGTTGTTATCTAGCCACGAGCTCCCTTCTCTGTAAAATACCTATCGAACCAAAACAATGTCATCCCGTAATAAAAAAAACATGGCCGCCAAGGGATTAAAAAAGAGAAAAATTAACATTCAAGACAAACACCGGTTCGACTTGAGATCTCTCAAGCGTCTATCAATAATTAATCAGCCATCTCGTCTCGAAATTAGCCACCATTTGAGGGTTAAACAGTCTTGTGCAAAGAAAAAAAAAACGAATTTTTTGAGCAAGAGAACCCTGAGGGAAATTTTATATAGGAACTCGGTATCGACTAGGGACACAGCGATGTTGGGGCACTAGATGTGTCATGGCTATGGTAGTGATAAATACTGGTGTAGTCAAGTATTCTGACGAGTCTATTTCCAGCTATGTAAGTGTCGGCTTCCAGTCTAGTCGGATGGGCTATTGACATTGGATGGCGACTGACTATCTGACCTACACAACCCTGCAGTAATTGAGAAACACCATACCCTCTGGCAAGACTGGTATCAGATTCACATACATTAACAATCATTTTTATACGTCGCTATTTTAATCTTATTGAATCAGGTATTCTGTGTTATATAAAATAATTACCTTTCTCAATTAAGAGAATATTTATGACAAGTTTACTATACTTCATGTCATACCCTTTAACTCTATTCCGTCTTGAATCATTAAATTGACTGTTAAAGCTTTGTTATTTATTAGTGTTAGAGAGACGGAACTATTCAAGACAATAGCACTTTTCTTTTCTTACACCAAATTCAAGACAATTTTTTTGTTTCTATTTATAATATTACGATTAAAACAATTAGTTTTAAATTAAAAACAATTAGTTTTGAATTTAAATTCATCTTATAGAATAACAAGACATCAACTACTTTTTTTTAAGGGTGGGAAATCATTATGGGAGTGGTATGACAGACTCTTACTAACTAAAACCAACCCGATTCCTTTCGCAGACTTCAACCTTGCACAAAAAAATCACCTGTCAATACCACTACCACATCCAGCAACTTTATCTCCAAAACCAACCCTCGACGATGAATTAATGAAAAATGAAATCGACTTGGCAAATTTAATTTTTTCCCAGCCCTGGACGTTTGAAGGCAATCCGGCTGGCGGCTGGTGATCTAACCAGTGCTCCGTAACGATGCGATTTCAATGCTCTTTAATATTGATTGCTTGTTTGATGTCAGATAATTTTATTAGCTATGCTAATCCGAGTTGAAAATTATTATTTGCGATTTTATTTTTGGTTCGTTGCGAATTGAAAAAGTTTGACTTTGTATCTATATTCTATGTATAATATAGGTTAGTTAGAAATATACTTAAGGTAGAATTATATTGCACACACGTGGACCACGTATGTAGGCTGATCTGGGGGCGTCGGTCTCCATACATTTTATATGGCAACTAGACTTGTAGAGCTTCGTTAGATTCAAGCCATGCGACGTCGTTTTACATACAAATTAGTTCTGATAAATATTGGTTATTGTTGTCGCAAATTCAAAATCAATGCCAGATAAAATATATAGCCTCCTTTGGATTTAAGCTTATTTTGTACCAAATTGGTTCAGTAATTTGGCCATGAAAGTGTCATACATAAACAGAGTTATTTTCACATTTATAAAATACTAGTAAGCTAATTGAAGAGCTAAATAGACAAAGGCATTATCTCAAAAATTAAAAAATATGACACTTATGATAATTCGATTCATGAATTAACCCTTCAATTGATTCTTGAATGTCTTGGTAATAATATTTATTTTATATAATATTTATAAGCGTAATTTATATAAAAAAAAGTTAATAAACCTCTACTTCCACTTGCCAATCAAACGGGCAACCTTAAAAAATAAAACTACAAAGCATCGTTCACACACCCTCAGGCGAAAACGTTGCCAATCTGTTGATTAGCTACTTTTTATATTTTCGGGGGCGACATTAAACACAGATTAATCGCCCCCCAATCCCAAGAGGGGGAGAGGGGGGCGAATATTATACTCGGAATTAATGACAGCTTAAATTTTTTAGTTAGCTTCGGGGCAGTGACGTATAATGCACCAGTTTTGAAAGATCTGTGAGTGTTTTGGTGCATCGCCTTTTTTTTCGTGATTTACTTTAAGTATTTGCTTTTTAAGGTGAAGATAGAGCGGTGAACTTGCACCCTCCTAATAAAATAATCAAAATGGGAGAGGGGCTTTGACCAGTAACGGGTCACAAAATAGATAGTTTTCTCTCAAGTGGTTTGATTTTTTGGTCACTTATAATCTCCTTACTCTGCTTCTTTTTAGTAAGCCTACAACATCGCCAAATTACAAGTTTCTGAATTTTGATTAATTAAGTGAATTCACATAGAAAGAAGAAACAAAATATTATGTTTAATAGTCAAACAATTCAAATTATAATTATCTTTTTTTTTACATTTAGTAAAAGCAATGTCACAACCTAGAATTTCTAATCCAATAGCGCCTAAATTAGCTTGACAGTTCAAAGAAAAATTTGTCAAGAAAATCCGTAAATAAAAATAAAAAAGAATTTATCTAAACAATTCCCAAATGACAGAATATCATTAAATTGACATAACGAAATGTCATCTTACGTTGGTTGAAATCAAAATCGAATATTAGCCGAAATGAATTCGTATCGAGACAAAAACTTTCAAATTTCGAACCGCCCCGGTCCCCAGCGTCTTGCATTTTACGAATTTTTATTTATGCCAGTATTTTTTAAACGTTAATTCGTGAAATGGTTTTTAAAGGGTGGGGACAAGTAGGTATGCAATATGATTATTTGAAAGGTTGAATTTCGAATACTTTTGCAGAAAACGGAGCGATTGCCATTACTAAATATGTTTTGAGTGTTATTCGTTTTTTTTTTCTGAATTATTTTAATTTTAAGTTAATTGAAAACGTGATAGGTAATAAATGGTATTTATATTGTAAATAAGTTTTCTAAAAACCTAATAACACTTAAATACGTACATTTTTCGCCTATTTAAACTAGTATGAAGCCGACCTTTCTTAGCTAAAACTACCCTTAGAAGAAACACCGAAACAAAGTCAAGGGTCAGTCTCTTTTGATGTTCATACAGCAAAAATGTAATGGTCAAATATTATGAGAACCATGCATATTGGTGTCTGAGATGGTCTTTTAAAGAAAGAATCACTCATATTTTTGAGTAGACGTGTCTAGTCAGTAGAAGCAATTTGACAGTATTTGTGTAGCTCGACTCAGGACTACTAAGGAGCTCAACGACTTAACGATATGTTCCCAAGAGTTTTTTTTTATCATACGCAGGCGAAGTTGCTGGGAGTAGCTAATATAATAACAAAGCTTAATTTTGTCCACACAAACATTTGTAAACAAATTGAAATTAAAATAATCAATTTAATCAGAATAATAAATCTATCAGTTGTTTCTGAAATAGTAAATAAATTGAATATAGTATGATATATTATTACATTAACCATATATTATACTGTAGGTATACCTAAAAACAATCCAAAAAAAAAAACATAAAAAAGCCCTATCAATTAAATTAATTCAAATCATCAGCCATTAATTTTTATCGGCAATGCCTTCAAGAGAGCTTTCAATCTTCAAAGAAATTAAGCCGAAGGTTTTCATCCAGAGAAGCATTATCATTAATACTAAAACGAACGGACGAACGGAATAAATCGAGCATGAAAAAGAACATAAAAATTAACAAAAAAACAATAGAATTAGCATAGAAAACATCTGTGACGAAATTACTACCGAGAGAGATACTATGGGTGAAAGTGAGAGGAGGGTGAGAAGTACTCGATAGATTATGTTATTCACAGAATAATAATTTCCATGACAAAATTTTGAATTATTGTTATTATAATAAGATGAATACGATGACATTGTGGTGATGGAATTGTTTTGACTTATTAATGACTGATTTCATTATTTTATATTAATATAAATATTTTTAAATATTTTTATTGTGATGTTTTATATAAAAATGGCAGTGTATATTTTAACGCCCACCACCTGAATCAAAATGATTATTACAAAGCAATTTACGAGTAAATAAGGTTATTAATATTTGAATAATTAACAATTAAATAATCTTAGTTATTCTGATCTGTATGCGTTTTTGAGAACGGAAATTATCAAATAACTCCTTTCACTTCACGTGGAGCGAGAAGAAGAGTCTGACTTTTAAAGTTGCCTTCGGTGAATTTTTCAAATAATATAAATAATATGTTCACAGATGATGTCATTTAGAATTTAGAGTCCAACCGCCTACTACGAACCAAAAGACACTAGCTGAACTTTGGCAAAAATTATGTCATTTTTGTTTGTAGGTACGGTTGTACATAAACCTTAGCAACTACTTCATGATTAACATATGGGCATAATATTTTGATAATCATAAATAACATATTTTTCTTTAAACTGACGTCACAGAAGCTCAGAAACACCTAACGAAGCAGACGAATCCATCTATCAAAGCAGTCCTAAAATACTTTCTTTATAAACTTTTAAATCTCAAATATTGAATTAACCGACCATAACCTGACCCCTGAAATACAAAAACAAAATCCACCAACTACTGACATCAAACAAAGTCATAAAAATAAAAGCCTGTCAACCATCTTCCCACATTTTACTATCGAGAACAAAAAGTACCCCTCCGGTCCTCACCGCATTGATTCCTCAGATCTCACTCCCTCGGGAGGAAGTTTATCTCGTGAGCAGAGGGCATTAGGCAAAATGGCGTATCCTCCCTACTGTGTCATTCTAATGTTATTGAGGTGATACTTTTACATGGGGTCATTATGGGACAAAATGATTTTGGGCAAGGACCATGCCCAAGAAGCAAGATGCTTTGGATTTTTGTATGGTGGATAGGCTCGCGTTTGACCACTATCTCACCTGTTGGTAAGCGATGATGTGGTCGACGATGGAGCGCGCTTACTTAGAAGTAAACTATTCACTCTTAACTTAAAGATCCCTTTCAGAAATAATTTAAAAACAAACTTGTAAGAAGGGAATAAATTCAACATTTTGACAAATTTATTGACTTAAGAATTCATATTATGTACGTATGGTTTTTTTTTTAATATGAACTTGTGCTTAACTACCACCAGATCGCACTAGTTTATTAAAAGCCTATTTATTGTAACTTTGAAGACACCTATTACAATCGGACGGAAAGACGGTTGCAGGCGAATTGTTCCTATGAAATCCTTCGATGTTCCAATGATGCATCGCCCAGACGTTTTGAAGTCCAATAATGAAACGAGGTTGACAGAATTAAACAGCGAAATTCCGATAAACACTCCCCCAAAAGTAAAGAATCGAACCCTGTCCTCCCCAATCGACAACCGACTCGCCATCACTTCAAGACACTTTAAAGTGATACCTCAGTCACAGGGGGTGGTTTTTAATTAGGGGTGACTGATATAAGATTTAACGACAGAATTAATGGATTTTTCCCGACTTGGCGCAGGCTAATTGTGCGTTTTACTGCTGCTCATTAGATTTCATTCGTTTTGTCGTTCATTAAATTGATTATTTTATGGGTTAGTGCCTTCTGGAAATCTTTATAAGTACCTATTTGTGACAATGACAAATGTGTTGACAACATTATTGATCTATACTAACAGTCTCATTCATAAAAATCCTCTAAAATAGGTTTAAAATACTTATTAGTTAAAATGCTCATTAGTACTAATAAGCCTTTTATAAAATTCTCTATTCATAAACGTTCAATAAACCCTTTATAGTTATGTTCTCGTTATGAGACACTTTAGCGTTGTTATGTTGTCGTTCTGATGAATCCATGGATGAAAAAGACAAAACCACTGGTATCCACGGCAAAAAACGTCACAAAAAAATGTAAAACGTCACCTAAGACATTTAATTTTGTTTGTCAATATTCATATTGCTTGTACAGTTCGTCCGCTATAAGTTGGCGAGTGTGAAGTTAGGCTCTGCGAATTTTGGCGCTTGAAATATCGTACAAAAATAAATAAAGGTTTTAAAAAAATTAATGCAATTTGCAGTTCTTATTGCTGTTAAAAACAGTTATTGGCATTTATTTTTTTTGACGTGACAACGTCTTAAATTAGGTTGCGGCTGGGAGTCACTTATGAAAAAGTGTAACGCTCGGTAACGTTACGATGAGTCACCGAACGAGAGAGAGGCCCGCCGAATGCCTTGCGTCTCTCTCCCACTCAACTATGATCGGTCTGCCGCGCGCGCAGCACTAGAGAATTTTAGTAAACAAAATATATTTCTATAGTTAAAATTTGTGCAATTCTTATTTTCATTCAATTCCTTGTTCCTATTGTGCAATTTAATTATATTCATATCAATAAATATTCTACCGAGAAAAAGACGTTGTCACGTAAAATCTTCGCCCGTAAAAACGACTTTACAGGCAACCATTTTTTTAAACCTTTATTTTTGTACGATATTTCAAACGCCAAAATTCGCAGAGCCTAACTTCACACTCGCCAACTTATAACGGACGAATTGTATCGTGCTGCCGTGCAGAGGATATTCGACTCGTGTTATTTTTCGAAGAAAATTGTATTGCACAAAAAATGCGAATCACAGTTGGTTGAGACAAACCATGGATTTCTCCCCAATTCACGACGATCCCAACATTTTATAGATCAATTAAAAAGGCTATGGTATTTTTGTTGAAACGGTATCGACATTTGAACTCTACATCTGGTAAAGAAAACGGATCACATCTCTTCTGGTAAATCTTTCGACGACGTGAAACATTTTCTACTCGTTCAATAGCATGTTAATGCTTGCAGAGCTTGCATAGCTAACGATTTCACTAAACAATTTTATAAAAAAAATTGCTCTACTTTACACCTCCTTACAACAAACCTCAAAACATACAGTTCGGACGAGAAAGAAAAAGAAAAGAAATCAGCTGTTGCACATTTGTCGGCCATATTTCTCTTTATTAAAGGTTTATAGTAGGGTCGAGCCTGTTATAAGTTACAAAGCCACTATTGAATACTTACAAAGCTTTTTAGCGTTATTGGACGTTTATGAATAATGCTTTTCGGGATTCTCATTATAACAAGCTAATAAACCTATTTTATCTTTTTATGAATAAGACTGTAATATTATAAAGAGGAAAGATTTGTACCTATTTTTGTATGTTTGTAATGAATAGGCTCAAAAAGTACTGGGCCGAATATAAAAATCTTTCACCAATAGAATGCTACATTCTTCCAATTTGACATAGGCTACATTTCATTTTGAAAAAAATTAGGGATCCTTGGTAAAATTTGAACAATGTAACCGAAGGTGTAGAAAAATTTCCAAAAATAAATAATTGGCTGCTAGTTTGTTATAAAAGTATGCATATAAGCAATCCAAGAAGATAGGTAATTGTTAATGATGTTTGTATGTATTTTTTTTATTATTATAGTAGATTATGTGACTAGGGAGTAAAGCAGTGTCTTTAAGGCGAGGGCGGCATGTTGAATTCCGAACAAAACGAAGGTTGCTAAGTTTTAATCCCGAACGTTAGTGAGGGATTCATATAATTAACTCCCGAGCATTGCGAGGGAGTTAATAGAGAAACCTGAGTGAAGTGAGGAATTAAAGCCGCCCAAGACAAAGACAGCTTTATTCCCGTGTTGGATACTCTACTTTTTACACCATGTGTGAGATAATTACAAGTCTACTACGATTAATTAACTAGGTACTATATATCGTATAAAACAAATTATAAATAAATTAAAAAATATGATACATTATTTACACGTTAATCTCAACTCCAAATTAGAAGCAAACAAAATTCAATACTTCAATATTACTCTATAACTTTACTCTTTTTTAGAACCTCCTTAACCTTTTCCTCAGTATGTAACCACATTTATTATTCTTTTTTTTTTGTTAGTGGCCAGTTTCATTTTTGAATAAATTTGTTTGATGCTCGTACATTCTAAATGACTGAAGGCGTATTTGATGTTCTAAATTAAAAAAAAACCATTATGCCCTAGGGATCGGCCATACTGTATTATCTCCCTAGGTGATAACGAGTTGCTTTAAGTGCAGGTTACATGACATATAATAGGGTCATTATCGAGCAGGTGGTGTAAAAAATACTTTATGCACACAAAAATACAGCGGTAGACTATTGCCTGAGACATTTTCTTCCAGCCAACCACACACACAAACACCCTACATGTTCTACACCTACTAGTTTATACCTCAATATCTTCGTCCACACACCAACTAACAATTTCTTCTCATTAGAAACATCGGCAAAGCACAAATAATCGAAGTCTGCCGGCTTCCCTTATTAACCACCCTCGCAAGGGAAGGAAGCCTGTATTAATTTATGTCGGCACGGACAGTAATGACACCGCAGTCGATTATGCCCCATATTGGAAAATATTGGCATTACGTCCCTAGGGAGGTAAACGGATGAGGCGATGACGCACGTATCGGAGATTTGGTTTGTTTTGGGCATGATTCTATATTGTTGTTAATGCGATGGTAAATCATTTTTGGTGTTGCAACAATTTATGTTGTTTTAGCGGAATATTTACAGGATCACTTTGTTGTCCGTCTGTCAAGACTCTTTTTCTCAGAAACGTGTGAAAGTATGAAGCGGGAATTAATATCAAATACTCAAGTCAACGTCAAACAGAAAAACAAACTTCTTGGTCAACGCAACGTAAAGAGAAGGCTGGTTATGCTCCATTTAGATGAATATTTTTGCACTC
Organism: Mythimna separata; assembly: GCA_030763345.1. Taxonomy (NCBI): domain Eukaryota; kingdom Metazoa; phylum Arthropoda; class Insecta; order Lepidoptera; family Noctuidae; genus Mythimna; species Mythimna separata. Next base: position 18,290,893 of record CM061189.1, on the reverse strand, counting down.
GCTAGGAAATCAAAACCTAAGTAATATAGGGTACTTTTCGTTGACAAACATAAAATCAAAACAGGCATAAAGCAAGGTCTGCACAAGTATAGGATATAAAACTTAAAACTGGAATTCGTAATTCACAAAAAAAGTTGTTTCTCTTCTTCAAAATCATTGAGACTCGATTCAGGAATTGGACTATTTAACCCAACAGAAACCTATCTGCACTAGTTTGATTCGCAGAAACCTTAAGTGCGCAAGTTTTACTTGCACTAGCCAAGTTTTTGTTTTATATGGCTTCGCAAAAGCGAAACACAAATTGTACAAGTGTATGTCAATCAAACAACGTCTAGTTTAGAAAGTATTTATTTAGCTTTTAAAAATAGGGTAGGTACGACTATTCGTAACAACAACTGGATTATCACATATGGATTCTAATACTTAACATAATCTGCCCTTTTTTTCTTTTCTTTTTATTTTTTTTATTTACACAAAATTGTGCTCTATGAAAGACCAGGAGAGCTTCTTCTAATAAATGGAATAAGATCTAGCTAGAATGCAACCGCGTATCAGAAGACGAAACTTTGGAAGGCCTCCCAAGGTTAACCGATATCCTGGTGAGGGTCATGGTAATCCAACGGATGCTAGACGCACAGGGCCGGTCGCTGTGGCAATACTTAGGAGAGGTCTATGCCCAGCAATGGACCTCTCTCGACAGAAATAATGATGAACCTTAAACTAATTCAGTTACTATACAAATGCTACAATAAGAACCATATGAATATTATGCCTACAGATATATTTTCCACATCAACACCCATTTTCCTCATACAAACACAGCCATAGTCCTTGTCTTAAGATTAATAATCACCGAAATAATAAGACCACATGTGCGCCATAAAACGGCATCGATGCGCGATGGCAGACGATGGAGGATGGTGGATGGTGGTGGATGGTGGATGGTGGAGGATGTAAAGAAATACCATTAGCTACGAGTGTTGCGAGCAGATAGTAAGTAATAACAGAGACATACACACAATGTTTAATGGAGAACTAGAGATGCTGGATGTGACAGTAACGCGGCCTGCCCACGTCAGACTTTTGTAGGACAGATAATCGTAATAAATTATAATCCTATGGGATATTCTCGGATATATAGGAGCTCGTGGCTAGATAATAACAGCCGCACAGGTCGATCTTCAAGGTTAAGCAACGCTTGCCTAGGTTGGTCTGTGGATGGGTGACCATGTTAACATAACGAGTTTCCTCCGTGCCTCGGAAAGCACGTTAAGCCGTTGGTCCCGGCTGTCATTTGTAGATCTTTGGCAGTCGTTACAAATAGTCAGAAGCCAGTAAATCTGACTCAAGTCTTGCCATGAAGTATACCCTGTTACCCCAGTTAATGGGTTGTGGAGGTCAGGTAGGCAGCCGCTCCTCGTAAAATACTGGTATTCAGCTAAATCCGGCTTGACTGGAAGCCGACCCCAATATAGTTGGGAAAAGGCTAGGCAGATGATGATGGTATATTCTGACCGACTTTTTGTGGGACGTGTGCGTTGCTCTATTGCTATCAGTGTGTTCTATTTTTCTCAAAAAAAAAATCGGTCACCGTTTATCGGATGTGGGTGGGCACCGTAAATGGGACGTTCTGTTTTGACTGACAACTACTTGTATTAGAGAAGTGGTGGCACAGTGGTAACTGTCTTGCTTATTCTTCTCCATAGAGATCTACGCTTCGGAATCTGCAAAAAAAGCGTATTTTTTTCGGACAAACTGACTTCTTTCCTTTCAAAAGTGCCCGTATAGGATTATTTGAAATAAATGCTTTTTACTTCGACTTGAGTTGTAGGTTGCGATTTCAAACTATTACCATGACGTGTAAACTGTTTTATCACCATGACTGCTCTAAAACGGTGAAGGAAAATATAGCGAAATCTATCCTGCATCCCGCATTTTTAGTTCTCCGCATAATTTGAACATACACCCCCGAAATCATATGTACCTCGATCAGTTGCTCAGATCAGACAAAACATCCGTCTGGTCGGAGGAATCCCTTTTTCAACTAAAGTTTGTGGGATTTTACACTCTGCTCCTCTGTACCTTTAAAAAACTAATATTTAACATTTAAGCAGTTTCTAAAATTACAAAAAAAACTTAAAAAGAAAACACCTACCAAGTCTCCTAATGCCACATCCAGCAAAACAAACCCTACACGAGTAATAACAACAGCATGCTACATAAACGGCTCTAACCCTCCACAGGAATACCACCCCCATTCCCTTCGCACCCCCATGTAATAAGGTCGATAATGGCCTGTAGGACACAGCAGTAATTTCTAATAAGATAATAGGAGCTCTTTTCGATACGGGTGTAATGATCCGGAATATGAGAATTGATGGGACATTGTTCTGAAGGGTATTTTTTGCCACTTTTAGGGAAAATGAGTGTGGTGGTAGCTGGTTTGAGTATTGGTTATAGATGTTTGGGTGTTATTTAATTATACCTATAAAACAACTAGGTTCCGCCAGCGACTTCACCTGTGTAAAATCAGAAAATTATCCTATAGTCTGTTTTTTATACCCTGAGACTAAATTGACACAAGTAATGTCAAACTTACAAGAATAATGATGCTAGTTCTTTTGTGTTGTGACAAGTGTGACAATCCATGTAGTGTCATTTTAGTCTCAGAGATTAAAATACAGACTTTAGAAGAACACATTTTGTTTTTATCCTTATTCAAAGACATGGAGCCCTCTTGCCTAGAAGTAATAACCTATTTACTCTTCCACGCACAATGGTCCAACGGGACTAAGTGCGGAAACCGGAAAGCAATATAAGGGCCTATCTACTCTTGACTTAAAGACCTCGTCAATTAAGTTGTAACTATCAGAAAACACAGACTCTACTTCATAGCTGTACGCACAATAAATGAGCTCCCAAAACGCTTTGTGCCGAGTACGTACGGGTGGGATGCTTACCAATACCTCCGGCGCAACGCCGTACTTCCTATCCTATGTCCTATTTTTACTATAGACACGCTAAGAAGAAAAATATCTCGCTATAAGTGCTTACCCAGAATCAATCGCCATCACCATCATTTCATCTGAAAGATGTCCACCAATGGACGTATGCCTACTCCAAACGTCACCTCAATAATCGATTCTGTGCGCCTCGCATTAAGCGGATTCCCGCGACCCTCACCAAACCATCGGTCCATCTTGTATGAGGCCTTCCAACACAACCTCTTCTAGGGCATTTACAATTCTACATCGTATGTCTCTAGTATATTTAGCACCTAGTGTATTCCCGTAATGAGAACTAGGTAAATAAATTAATTAAAAAAATACCAAATCCTATAATTAAAACAAAAATAAATAACCTAAAAAAAATTAATCACAGAACACACTCACGGACATATTATATTCAATTAAATGTAGTATTTTCAAAGAGAAATGGCTGCTCGCATCGAATAGAGAAAATCCCTGTACGACTGTGCGGATTGCGCCTCACAGATCCGTTAATGTGTATATAGAAGGATTAGTGTTTGGTTTTAGATAGGGCGCGGGGTACAACGGCGGGAAACTACTAGGAAACTCCTAGAGTTGATTAGTAGACTATGATGAGTGATTTTAGAAGGGGTTTGGATCTTTTATGTTGACGAGTTTTGTCGCAGTAGTATTGTGTGAAGTACTTTTAGTAAGTTGTAAAAATGGCGGTTAGTTATCAATTTTTTGTTTAAGAAATGGTGAAATAATATACGAGACAAGATGGCATACAAAAGGTTAAAATTACAGCATTTCTTTATTAAGGTAAGTACTAATTGTAGTTACTGTTATTAAATGATATTTTTTTTTCAAATTTTCCCAGAGTACTTATCCAACTTATCAAAGTATGTGATTTAGGGCTACTTTATTAGAGTACATTTTTATTTGTTGTGTTTAAAGAAGAAAGAAAAAGAGAAGTGAGAAATATGTCTGCAGCATCCTGGACCTTTAAAATGCGTGCTATAGACACGTTTCATGAAACGAGGACCACGCTGTACTATGCCAGTACACCCAAAGATTGATGGCAAACTATTGCAACCTATGCAAAACAAAGATCTAGAAACAAACTATGGCGATATCATAGGAAAAACAAATGTGTGGCAATGATTTTTTTTTCTTTATTTCAATTTCATTTCCTAATTTCCCTCATTAGGCATTCCCCGCGATTGTAGACCAAGGTTTACGCCGTTTCGTTCCGCGTCCAGTCGTGAATACGAGAACATTTTTCGTCGGAAGCTTATGGCTTTTAGATTATTCGCTCGCAATGTTTCCTAAATATAAATCATTTGTGCTACTACGTTATTAAAGTTGTATTTGTAGGAATTATTTTCGTGTGTGTACTCAGCTTAGATTAAATATTCTTTGGAGTTGGTTGATGTGTTTTGCGTAAAGGAAAGTGTTTTTGATTTTATGGAGAATTAATAAAGAACGAAGTACCGTGTACATAAAAGGACTGGAACAGTTTGCGAGCTGCGGTCTTCCCGTCCGATTATAATTATGGCTAGAGTGAATAGGCTTTTCACTGCTTATCATCAGGTGGGATTGCGGTCAAGCACTAGTTTTTATAAAACAAATGTATTGGTAGGCCAATGGTAACGTAGGTCGCGGGTTCTAACTAAGCCAGGCGCATTACTTTGTGTAATTTATTTCATCACCACTGCTCTCAAAACGGTGAAGGAAAACATCGAGAGCAAACTGACATATTCTAGAATCAATCAATCAAAGACATGTGACATCTACCAAACCGCACTGGGCCCGCGTGGTGGATTATGGCCCATTCCCTCTCCTAGAGAGGAGGCCTGAGTCACAGCAGTGGGAAAGTTTTAAGGCTCATTATGCTTATAAGAAATAAATGTTTCAGTTATTTCATATATTAACCAATTGTGCAGAAACTGGAGATAAAAAACCACACCAATTTTACATAACAACATCCTCTACGAATTAATTTTCGAATAATTATATTATTTATCAGCCACAGAAGTTCACTCGAAAAAGAATCGCCAAAAAACTGAAATAAATATTTGTTTATTAGAAATACAGATCATACATGTCACAAAACCCATAGAGAGAATACAAAACGGATCAAATCCCCATAACTCCCATTACGGATACCATAACCTTTCACCATTAAATAAGTCAAAAACTAAGTAACGCCATTACTTGTAAGTTATAAGAAAACCGAGAGATAACGCACAACCAAAGATAATCTTATTTATCGCGAGGGTAGGTCCGGCCTAAATGGGATTCGATGAGCAAAAGAAGCACTTAACGCTTTGATGTCCACGCTGGTCCAGCCTCCCCTTTATTTGGAAGGTAGAGGGTATGGTGGAGGTAGCGGATGTGTTAGCGATTTGACTTTTTTTGAGTAGGTACTATTTTACTTACTATCTACAAAATAATAGTTCATGTAATGTATCAAATAAAAAAGTAGTGACTTTATGTGAAAAGTAGTGAATTTATGTCAGGTACAAACCAGTAGAAGATAAAAATTTAATTAATAAGTAATTTTATAAAAAATCCAAATACCAATTTACACGCTATCATTTTCAGAACGGTATGAGCTGACCCGCAGTCACATTCACCGCTCTCACCTAATATGAGCGGAGTTGCAGAATCAAAGCATAATAAGGGCCCGGTACGGCTGAAGCCTTCTGGGGCCTGGGTTGACCAAAAAGAGAGCCCCGGTGCCCCGGAATTAAGGCAAAGAAGGAACAGGAGTGGGTTTTAGTCAGTAAAAGTCTGACACGCCCTCCCGCTCCGCCCAGAGCGGGAGAAGTCATTTTGATGATTCCCTAACAAAACCTAAAAAAAAAACCATAATAAGCATTTTGGTGTTTTTACTGCTGGGACCTCCTCTCTTGGAGAGGGATTGGGCCGTAATCGTAATCCACCACGCAGGACCAGTGTGGATTGGTGGAAGTCAATATTATCAAATTTTTATTTAGGACATGTCGATTTCCTCACGATATTTTTCTGTAGTATAGAAATAAATTACACAAAGTACACCTTGCTAGGTTTGAAACCACGATCTACAACTCGTAAGTCGGGGCAATCACGACTGTGCCACCACTGTTATAGCTAGTAATTTAGGTGCTTTCAACGCTAAAGTGAATCGGCTCATAATAAATTAGCCGTCAACGATTGCATCACTGCTTACCATTAGGCGAGATCGCAGTTCAGTACAGTGGCCTTACCATGAGTTTGAAAAAACGTTCTCGCTATCGAAAACTATAGTTTTGTCTCTTTCACGTGCACCACAATGACAGGGACAAAGCGATAGTTTTCGATAGCGAGAACGTTTTTACAAACTCATGGTAAGGCTACAGAAAAGAAAGTCACAAACCTTTCCCGTTCCTCTCATCACTATAACCCCACTCACACTATCACGTGTGGCTAGCCAGAAATTTCTTTCTTTGATTATAAGTCTCGCATTAGTCTCATTTTGTCGCTAATATATGATTTAGGGGTAGACAGAGGTCTGGCTTAGTGGGTGTACTTTATTACACTGCTGTTGTTTTTGTCGTAAGGCGCTGAAGAAAAGCAGGTGTAAGTAATTCGATGATTATATGAAATACACGATGTTTATTTATTTTAGTAGACTAGATATTCTTTTGTTTCTGAAGTGGGGTTCTGAGGCACTGATATGTGTGAATCGACCTCATGTTAAAATGTCAGTGCGAACGAGAAAGAGGGATCTAGACCCCTAATATAGCTTCAAACTTGTAACAATAAGTTTAGGTCGTCAAATGAATCGCGTTAAGAGCGCATGGGGGCCTCATGTCAAAATGGTAAAGAGCTGATTGTCAGCTACCTATGTCATGGCCAGATATTAGAATTATAATATCTTTTATGAAATGGACTAATGATCTAAAGAAAGGAAGAAAAACATCAATGGGTAGTCTTCCGGTGCTTGATCACTATCTCAGCTGATGGGAAGTGACGACGGGGTCGACGATAAAGCATGCTTGCTTAGAAGGAACCTATTCCGATTCACTCTTGCCTTTAGGATTTCCAGGTTGTAGCTAGGAAACACAAACTTCGGCCGGGTATTCTACTTCTTAACTGTACGTTTACTGAAGGTGTTCTCAAAACTTTTTGTGCGTATGGGTATGTACATTATCTACATTGTCCACCATGTACCTACCGTACAAGTCGCGTATCAGGGTATCGTTGGTGGTTCGGTGATAGAATGGGCTTGTCGGAATTAAGTTATGCAATTCTTTTTTTCTGCAATTTAAAATGTTAAAATACGAATTGCGATAGCATTTCAGTCTCAACTTGATCGAATATATCGATAACGTTTGTCACGTTATCTTTATAAGTGCAAAATTCTTCTAAGCATTTTCTGTAATTTTTCTTATTTTATAAAATCGCAAAATTGCAGATCATTTTACATTATTTGATTTAAATAAATAAAAACCTCACAAACTCACTCTAAACACACAAAATATCCCACAAATTCAATCGACACCTAATCTCAATATTCAACATAAACAAACAAACTACACGGACCTCCGTCAGTGTTAACGAGAATTCCGATCGAGGGTGGGCAGAGTTCGAGGTGGCTCCGTCAGCGAATCGATGCCATTGTTTAATTAAATACAAATCAAATTATCTGCCAAGATGCTTGTCTTCGAACGGTGGATTTGTATAGAGGGGATGGATAGCCCTGAGACTGGAGCGATCAGGACGGCTTCCAGTCAGTGCTCTTTTAAAATGAAGGCTTGTGAACACATTTGCAGGAAGTCAGGATCTCAGTCAAGGATCAGTTTATAACAAAAAAAAAGTAAGAGTAATCACCATGTGACGAAACCTGTTATATTTTTGCACCACCCTAAAGTCGACTGGTAGAAAATGCGTAAGGCATTAAGTCCGCCTTTTGTATAGTGTTTCTTACTAGTCCATAAAATATTATTAAATGTGGCATAACAATCTGTTCGCCTTTTCCAAATATATGGACCTCATCAGAAGGCTTAAAGTCGCCAAAAGTGCAATAAAATGAAGATATCCGCAAAAGAACCAGGGTTACCGATGTAGCTGGAAGAATCGCCAAACTTAGCCGTGGCAGACTGCTCGCAGAACAGATGGACGAAGGGGCTGAAATGTTCTGAAGTGGCAACCACGCACCAGAAGACCTAGTGTTGGTAGGTGTTCCATAAGGTGGAATAATGAGATACACACAGGACTGGTAGCTGTGACGACACTGCGATAGACGTCATAAGGCTCAAATGATGATGTTGTAATTATGCTAGCTATAATAAGTCCCATGAAATAGAAAGAAACCCATGAGTAATAAATGGTTAATCTAAAGATGGTATTATCCTCTCCTTACAATCCCCATCACTATCTTCACTTACGGAAGCAATGGAGCAAGGGAACTTCAATCAACCACGCTGACACCTACCGAACCGTCCTGCAGCTTCGATTAATACTACGGAACCCTAAATTACAATAATCAATGGCGATCTTTAGTCAGATTTATCGTGACGAGATGTTATGTTATGTTATTGATGTTTCTAGATACAATCAAAGATTTCAACCACTAGAACATTACTGACACCCTGTGCTTCGAAAAGCACGTTATTCGTAGATCTTTGACAGTTGCTACAACTATTCAGACGTCATAAAGTCTGACCATGAGTCTATCAGGAGTATCATATTCCCCAGTAATTGAAATTTAGAAGTCTGCCATACATTATTCAGCTGGATCTGGTTAGACTAGAAGCTGACCCCAAGCTAGTTAGCAAAAGGGACAATGATGTTGAGATTTTGTTTTATCATCTCGAATCCTCACCATACCTATATTCCATGTCGTCTCTTACATTCCACCAATACTCTCACACAACAACCCACAGAAATTGAAACGACAAGTCACCAACTTGGAGTTTCCAAACTTATAATAAACTCGTATGCAAGCCCCACTGTATTGAAAACGTAAAACGGCTTGCAAGAAAATTAATTGAAGCACGAATACGCTTTTCAAAGAAACCTTGCACCACACTCAAAACTAAACGTTATTTTCAAAGTACTAAGGTCTTAAATTGTGGTCTAGAATGTGATTTTTAAGTTTCCTTCAGTAAAAGAACGTTTGAATTCGTTTTTTCGGCAAAAATTGTATGCTTGAATTATGTTTAAGTTTTCGTCTGGTCTTAGAGCTTGCTAAAGACTTTGATAATCGTGTATTTATTTCTATGTGTTTCTGCTTTATGTCTGGCGAGGTTTTTTATGGTGGTAAGTATATTACGGCTACGAAGTTCCGTGTTACCCCAGTTAATGGGTTGTGGAGGTCTGGTAGGCAGCCACTCCTCGTAAAACACTGGTAATCAGCTAAAACCGGCTTGACTGGAAGCCGACCCCAATATAGCTGGAATAGGCTAGGTAGATGATGATGGTAGATGGTACCATGAAGCCAATGATCGTTTGTACAATTGATACAATAAATTTTAATAGCACACTTGAGGCCCTAGTCATCGGTCCATCTTGAGGGAGGTCTCCCTTTCCTTTCTTCGCTGCGTCTTTCTATGATGCAATAGCATTTTAGTTATACAACAGTTTTTAAAATCGACCCCGTACTTTTGTAGTTTATTCGTTACAAACAAAAATACACATATTTTCTCTTTATAATATTGATAATAATAATATAATAGACTTAATAAGCTAGTGCGCCTCACCATCACCGATTGCATCACTGCTTACCATCAGATGGGATCGCAGTCAAGCACTGGTTTATAAAAATTAAAAAAAAATATATAACCATAACCATATTTTACATTATACGTAACCAACACATAATAAAAATAAAATAATCTTCTTTTACAACTTAATGTCATTGTTTATGTTAACCAAAAAGGTTAAGGGCCTATTTCACCACCTATGATTAAGTTTCGAGTATCTTACTTGACAGATAATTTCATACAAATTCTGTCAAATTTTTTAATTTAATCAGTGAGTAGTGCCTACTCGGACATTGTGAAACAGGCCCTAAGATTAGTAAGTATATATACGAGTACATAATTATATTCTAATGTTGTATTCTAATGTTTTTTTATAGTATTTGCCAACAAAAATGTATCAAGTCACCTTTTTGGCAAAATTCACTGGTGAAATCAACACTACAATAAAATTTTCAGCTACAATTTTCCATGATGCTACAATTATTGTCCAGTGGCGCAAACACTTGATATACAAAAACTACACCAACTTTACATCACAATATCTACAAGGAATCAATTTGCGAATAATTTAAACAGACACTGAATTTTCATCATCATTTCAACCGAAAGACGTCCTATGCTGGACATAGGTCTCCCCAAACGTCGTCACGACCGATCCTGTGCGTCTTCCATCCATCTGGTTCCCGCGACCCTCACCAGGTCATCGGTCCACCTTGTGGGACGCCTTCCAACGCTGCGTCTTTCAGTACGGTGCGGTTCCGGCTCATTTGTTTACCATTAGAATATGGATAGTATTTTTGTAGTATTTGGCAGCAAATGCATCAAGTCAACCTTCTTCACTAAAGTCGTCAACACTACAATAAAATTTTCAGCTCTTTTTTATCGAGATCGCGCCTGTTTCAATGATTCTACATATTGTGCAGTTACGCAAACACTTGGTATACAAAACTACATTATTTTCTCTTCATAATATTCATTTGGGATACAAAACTACATCAATTTTGCAACTCAGTATCTATTACGAATCAATTTGCGAATAATTTAAACAAACACTGAACTCCACACGAAAAAATGCCGTCAGAAAGCTCCTATATTCATCTCAAAACAGGCTATTACACAGACTATGTTAAACAGTATATACCTACATAAAGCTGCGACTACATCGATGGGTATTAAAGTATATTCTGAAATAGATGTAGAACCGCATTAAGGAGTTAGCCTCGGGCAGTGCTTCTTTTTAAATGAAGAGGAAAATTTTAATTTCCTATCGCGTACCAACCGTAGGGATGGGGTCGAGTTTTGTCGATATTTCTTTTATTTATAGACTTGCTTTCACTAGTGACTTCGCCCGTGTGAATGTTGGTTTCTGCATACCAACTTTGGACCCCCGTTTCATCTCTTTAGGAGTTTTGGAAAATCCTCTCTTACGGTTACGTCATAAAATAATACTTTGTGCAAGATTTCACGCTCCTACTCTCAGTAGTTTCGGCTGTGCCATGATGTCAGTCAGTCAGTTTCTCCATTTATATAATTATATTGATTAAAATCATTCAAATAACAAACACTGAAATAGTGTAATAGTAAAACTGCGATGCTTAGAGATAATTACGAAATAAAAATACAACATTACAAGTTTTCCCAAAGTATACAAAATATCGAGATATTTTTTTTTTGTCTTAGTCTAATATCTTCTTCGATTTCATCCACAATTCGCAAGCCCAACACCCTTCCTTCATCCCTTCTTTAATGTCGGTAAAATAAAATTCTCAACATTTTTGTACATCATGTATTTATATTCGTTACATAGAAATAATTATCAAAATAAAACTTAGGATAGAACCATTGCTTTTCTTGGTGTCTTGACCGGCAACGACATCGAGAATGATTATTTTCTTCATTAAATCTTAAACGAGCATGATACATTTTTACCAGTTTACTCACTGAACATAAACCTTGTCCAAAACACACTAATAATAGGAAAAACACTTTAAAATTCATAGTTTCTTTTTCAACTAAGCATAGGCTTGCGTTTGACCACTATCTCATCTGATGGTAAGCGATGATGTAGCCGACGATAGAGCACGCTTGCCTAGAACTAATCTATTCACAATTGTCTTAAAGATTCCTAAGTAAACTATCAGGAAACACAGACTCCAGCAGAGAATTCCACTCCTCAGCTGTACGCACAATAAATGTGTTTAAACAAAGTCGTTTTTGCACACTGAAGTTAAGTTATCTTCCATCAACAATCACAAAATAATCGTTTATTGAAATGTCAGTCACTATAAAATACCAGTAGCGTTTAATAAACAGCGAGCTAATTCAAAATTTATCACGACTCGACCGTGTGAGCAATCAGTTTGACATAAATATAGAATAATTGAATCACTACATACATATATAGTAGTTTGCAGAGTTGTGATGATGTCACGCGGAATTGATCCGATACTATTGTGCACTTATCAATTTATATGCATTCGCTATTGAACAAGGAGTGAGTAGTAAATGGAGAATTTGTTTTTTTTAAGCTTCAAAAGTGAATATAATACGATTGACAAACATACAAACTTTAATTGTCACAAAATTGAAACAATTTAGATGAAATGAAAAATAATTTCAAACCGTTTTGACGTTTGCAATGTTTCGATTGTGTTGTATTAAATTTTTTGTTCACCCATAAATGTACCACTTCTGGACACAGATTTTAACTATAGCTTTACAAGCTACGTTGGTGATTTACATTTATTGAAATAATTTCATCTACATCAAATTAATACGTATTTTTAATCGACTTCAATTCCTGTCGTGTTCCCGGATCACTCAAATAATGTCTGGAAAAATTTTAAAAGTTCTCATTTGAAAGGGCAACTTTTTAACATGGGACTCAAAAAAAATAAGCTTCAATACAAAAAAAAAAAACAAATTTTCATATCGGAAAAGAATCTTAAATATCGAAACCAGAAACACAATCAGAGTGTTTTTATTGCATTTAAAATTTAACAACTACTTTTGTCTTTAAATCTACCCTTTATTACAAACATGCGGCACTCTATAATAAGCACTCCATTTACTTCCGTATCATCATCAACTCCATGCTACATAGTGTCATCGTTTCATTGGCATTTATTGTTATTTAATTGTGTGGCGCCGACCATGTTTTGGTAATATCTAATTGGCTGATGGTGAATGAATGGTCGATGCAGTCATCGCGTACGTGACTTTCGTTTTTATCGATGAGTAAGGTCGCTCCATTTGCAATCAATTGTTTATTCTTGACGGCTACTTTTCAGTAACAATTAGAACACTTGGCAATAGTAATAGGAAGAGTAGATTTTAATCAATGGAAAGTAGTTGTAAATAATGTATGGTAAGTTTGTTTGATTTTTGATCAATTGTTCCATTCTTGATGACTACTTTTCAATTTTAGTTAGAACACTTGACTTGGATGACAGGAAGAGTAATATTGTATATTTAAAGTTGTTTCGTTTTTTTTACATTCGAAGATTTTAGTTTTGAAAGACTTGTAAATATTTATCTTCCAAATTGTACAGAACTTGATTTTTTAAATTGGTTTAACCTAGTGCATCCCACCTGATGGTAAGCATAGATGTAATCGTTGATGATGAAGTGCACTAGTTTATTAAAAGCCTTGAAGACTCCTAAATTTTAATCGGACGGGAATAATGCAGTAGACAAATTGTTCCAGGCTTTTGAGATACGCGGCATAAACGAAGAGGCAATATGCTTACTCTGTACCAGAAAGGAGTTAACAACGTAAGGGTTGACGTTCGCCGTCATTATCATCATAATTTCACTCGAAAGACGTCCACGCCTCCCTTAAATGTCCCCATTACAAACGGTCTTGTGCGTCTCGCATGCATCGGACTCACCGTGTTATCCGGATCATCTGTCCACCTTCTGGGAGGCCTTCCAACGCTGTCTTTCGGTATGTACGTGTTCACCACTTTAGAATCTTCATTCACAAATCATCATCTATCTAGCCTTTTTCCCAACTATATTGGGGTCGACTTCCAGTCAAGCCAGATTTAGCTGAATACCAGTATTTTACGAGGAGCGGCTGCCTACCAGACCTCCACAACCTATTAACTGGGGTGACACGGTACTACATTTCAACCTTCATTCACAAATACTCCAAAAAATATCGACATTTATCCCCCTCGTTCAGCACATCACTACCGTCGACCTAACCTCCGTCGTTAAAAATATTGCTGTTTGAACGCAGAGTTCGCTTAGCGTTTTAATAAATTTGGAAAATTAAAGATTCATATCTGATTCACTTCACTAGTGAACCACCAGACTCCTTCTGTCATGCAGAAATTTTTATGCTCTAATTTAGACGACAAAATGTTGCGATAATAACTGGATTTTGTTAAAGAATTTATGTTTGTTATTTTATTATAATTATGAAAGAATGGTCGGAAAAGTTAGTTATTGTTTTGCGTTTTTTTTGTGCTGAACTAAATTATAGTTAAACTTATTTATGGCTCATTAACCCTCGTATCATGAAAAATGCTATTTCTTGCTGCTTATATCAATCTCTTGCTGTTGATGTCAAAACAATTTTTTTTAAGTCTAGTTAGTGTCGATAAAGTCAAACACGCAATAAACAAAATGTAATTCGATTACATTTTTGCCTGATCACATTTCTCCATATACCACTTTTTTTTTGCATTTGCGAATCGTCATCGTCATCAAATAACTTCTCTCAGTCTAGGTGGAGGGCGAGGGAGTGTTTCTTTCGAACAATTCTGGAGATTTTACGGCATGTGTTGCATTAATACATAATATGTCAATTTTGCCTGGAATATATTTTACAGTTAGTTCTGTTTTGATAGGCAGATATGGCTGTCGAAGATATTATTGTGTTTAAAATCTCTGGAAAAATTGTTTCAAGTATGAAGGATCTTTGCAATGGAAAGCTATATTGAGTGTAGTTGAGATGAAAGCTCCTGTGAAGTACACCGGAAGATAGTATTGAAAGACACAGGGATGGAAGGCCTTTTACAAGGTGAACCAATGACTTGGTGAACGTGTCGAGGATCCAATGAACGCGAGACGCACAGTACCGGTCGTTGTGGCGACACTTGAAAGAGGCTATTATAATATCCAGCAGTGCACATCTTTCGGCTGAATTTAGGTATTGTGGTGTCAATTTATAATGGGCTTATAGGCAGATGGGGGACTATAATAAAGAGTTATTCTTTTATCCTCATCATCGTTCACCATGATTTCAGATCGAAATTGCACCCACTACAGGAGAGGTCTATGTCCAAAAGTGAACGTCTTTCAGGCGAAACGATTTCAAACAATTAGGTATGAAGCCAAATATTTGTTGATTTTGACACTTGATTGTACTACCAAACTTGTCAAAATCAAAAATTATGAAGTCAATGATCGACAGTTCAGATACTATTCTAATAGCAGACTTGAGGCTCTTGTAGGTGTTAAACAGATGTTAAGTTTGTTCAAGTAATTTATTTAATTAACTTACACTTTTAAGACACCGTCTTCCGAGATCAATATCCATCTACACTGTACAGCATCCAGTCTGTTTACAGATGGAAATTAAGATAAAAAAAACATCTCGATCCACCCTAAGTTCGTTAGTATTCTTAATGAAAAATCGATTTCAAAATGGCGACTTGCCTTAGGTGCTATTTTATTTTTAGGGTTCTGTGAGACATAAAAAAATGTTTTTTTCTTTATTGGGGATGCTTATCTAGTATTTGGTAATGTTTTTTTGGTTGAACATTTAGGTATTAAACTTGTTGTTATAAATAATTATAGGAAATAAAAGATAAAAAAACTTATTTTTTTTACTTAATTTTGTGATTAGTATTATTGTTGTTGTCTAGAAGTATGTATCTATCACCAGAAAATTACTAAAACAACTGGAATTTGTGTTTTCCCATTATAAATTATAGCCTTAAATTTTATTCTAACGTAGGTAATTACTGTTAATGTACGTCACTGTCAAGTTTTCTCAAAATCCGTTTGTATGTTTGAGCGTGAAGAAGTAACAAACAGATACACATACATATACAAACTTATGCCTATTAGTAAACACCAATAGGTACCGATATTGGTCAGGTCAAATATAAAATAAATAAATAAAAAGATACGGAACATCCAAACCTAGAAAAAAATTCGCACCTTCCATTTCTTTTCTAGCGAATCGATTTCCCATTCCTCCTGTTAACGTCTTCATTTGATATTTATTTTTAATTAAGAAAAAAGCCGTCGTTCCCATCATACCTAATTATTTTGTTGGTTATCTCAGCAAATGATTTATTCAGTTGCGGATTCTGCTGAGAACCTTTTTTTTATTTGGCTTGAAGATAGATCGCTAGAGGGTGGTTCATTAATTAAATTACTTATAAATTATTTTTGAACGATAACGGAAAAATATTGGATAAGTTTTGGAAGGAGATTGTTTCTATGTGGTCTTGGTGTGGAGGTTTGGTCATTGGTGGGTGTTTTACGATTTAATATATTTTTCATTATTTCTATCATGGTAGGCGTCAGATAAATTTGCTAAAAAAAGCATTGCCTCTTTACTAGAAAAATCTACAATGAACTGCTCTTCATTGCTAGATAAAGTATAGAATGTCAATAAAATAATGTCCATTTTAGGCATCTGTATGTATTCATTAGCTTCTGCCAGCCGTTTTGCATGTTTAAAAGAAGGTTTCTCCATACAAACTTTAAACTCCACATTTCATTTCTTTAGGGAGTCAAGTTTGAAAAAATCTCTTTTAGAACTTTTCTATCTCATAAAAAGAAACCTCGTGCAAAAAGCAAAGAATTACACTTAGATACAAAACGCATATATTCCCAAATGCAAGCATTTTTTTTATCCTGATTTTAGAATACTCGTATATGTAAAGGGTGAACCCTACTTTATATTACAATCTAGCCATTATAATTATATAGACTAATAAGTAATTTAATTACATCCTAAACTAATAATTTGTCTTTACTATGGTCTGTCGGTTTAGGTAATTAACTAAATGTAAACAATCGTGGCATGTCTTTTTATCGAAAAGTTGTCTAAAAATTGTATGTAAAAATCTTTGCAACTAGGTATTTACCTAAATCGTAATCGTCATATCATATAAATCTATACTAATATTATAAAGAGGAAAGATTTGTACCTATTTTTGTATGTTTGTAATGAATAGGCTCAAAAAGTACTGGGCCGATTTAAAAAATTCTTTCACCAATAGAATGCTACGTTCTTCCAATTTGACATAGGCTACATTTCATTTTGAAAAAATTAGGGATCCTTGGTAAAATTAGAACAATGTAACCGAAGGTGTAGAAAACTAACACTAAAAAAAGTGTTTTATATCCAAATTTCCAAAAATAAATAATTGTCTACCCCGTGCGAAGCCGGGACCGGCTGCTAGTAAATAAATAAAAAAAAAATAAAAAAAATATATCATATACGACCTCTTTAATATAAAATGACATGCCAAGATTGTTTACATTTAGTTAACCACCTAAACCGATAGACCATAAGACTGTGTTCAATAGCACTAGTGAAAAGCTTCAATTTACAAAAAATAAAAACAAAGATATAAAACTAGTCACCCACTAGCTAGCTACGCTATAATCTATTTACAGCTCCACGCCGATACGCGACTAGGCATTAATTAAAACGACAAAACAAAATAACCGTGGACTTCAGTTGCAGTCAGAATTCACACTATCCAATGCGAGAATTAATTAAATACTGCCTCTGTTACTGGGCATAGGGAAACTGGATGTGGCTCCCATAAAAGTAGGGGTTATCAACTGATAACTTGTTCGTCTGTCCGAAAACTGGCTTTTCGTCCAATTTTTTTTAATTAAAAACCCATTTGCAACGCCTCTTGTGTTATCAAACTATTCAGGGTTTAACTGTTCAGTCAGGTGACAAACAAACGTACAGAAGAATTATCATCATCATCTACCTAGCCTTTTCCCAACTATATTGGGGTCGGCTTCCAGTCAAGCCGGATTTAGCTAAATACCAGTATTTTACGAGGAGCGGCTGCCTACCAGACCTCCACAACCCATTAATTGGGATAACACAGTAGTTACATACTTTTTATATTACCATTAATTATCAATATTGAATCATAAAATTTATATGCTCCAAATTCATCATCTACGACTTCGACGGTACCGTTCATGCAGTGGTTAATCGATTGGCTGCTGCTCTGTGTGTCGCGGATTCGATTCCCGTATGGAATATACATTTGTACTACTGTCAGCGGCTTCGCCCACATGAAAGAAGAAAACAAATAGATTATGTTACTCTTTAAAGATGTTACTTTCTAATGGCGAGAATTTTTTAGTCAAGTAATTTTCGAGAAAATCGTAAGATATAAACGAACAAACAAAAAATTTAATCTTTCCTCCTTATAATATTATAAGGTATAGATATCAGATACCGTGTTGCGCCGACTCCAAATAATATGGGATAAGGGCAGGAAGAAGAAGAAGAAGGTATGGATATCAGATGTATTACAAATAGTTGTTTCGGGTCTGGGTGTCTTGTGTATTTGAGATGGCATGTTCGTGAAGGCAACCACGGCACAGGAGTATTCGGCAAAGTTTTCTTTTTTAAACCTACTCCAGCTTCACACTAACGTAAGTTATGATTTTCTTTCAAATCGTGAATCGTGAACACAATCATAGTCATTCATTTTTAATTGTTTTTTCTACATGAGCTTTTATAAAATGTCAACTCTAAGGCTTGGTTCTAATTTTTCGTTTCCTATAGACCGACAAGAAACTTTTCAGATAATCCTGAAAAAATACATATATTTTTACAATTGGTACTTAATTACATCCAATTTAACTTTAACCCCATCCCATCTGTACCCCAGGCCACATCCAGCACAGCCAGTCCGTGGCCTAGCCCGGTAGACAGTAGGGCCATAAATTGAGGTGTGCTGTCAATTGCATGCGTCCGCCAATAGTTGCGGTTCGACGCCGGGCCGTGCATGTGCGGTGGCTGGACAAATTTTACATGACATTTTAGTATTTTTTTGCTCATTTCTGATATTTTAAACGTGTTGAATTATTGTTTTTATTGTGATTTTTTTTTTGGTGGGTAGTTTGATTTTTTTTTTGTTTTGATGGGTCATAAATGCGTCATGTCTTTGAATAAATGTTTTTGGTTCGTGTTTGTCTTTTGTTTCCGTTTTATTGCACAATAGGTTCAAATCTTCATTAGCCACATAATAAATCCGTAGATTTTAAGTTTTATGGAAATTAATTACTTATTTAGGATAATTATAATAAATCATTAATAGATTTTATTAATTAAAAATTGATTTAACTTTTCTAATGAGTATTAAAATATAACTTTTTAGAGTCGATATTTAAAAAAATTATAGTTTTACCACAAATGTTAGAAAACAATTCAAGAATATTAGTTATCCTACTAATATTATAGACACATGTATGGATGTTTGTTACTCTTTCACGCAAAAACAACCAAATGGACTTCGATGAAACTTGGTCGTGTATAGTTGTTTTATCTCACGAAAGCGGGTGAGCCATACTTGTAGTTGTGATGTGTATAGACACTCGCTCTTGTGTGCGTAACTACAGGTAGCGTTAGCAAGCTCATCGCTATTGAACAAAATAATAAAGAAGCCACTTGTTGCCCAATTTATTTAATAACTTACGCAGCATTACGAGACATCCATCGAAACCAACTTTTTCATTCAAAACTGACCTTAGCTTTGCCAACGTTATACAATTAAGGGAAGGAACGAAATAACCCTAACAAAAGTATTAATAACTAGCTATCCCCTGCGGTTTCACCCGCATTTTCCATTACTGCTCCGCTCCCGTGGGTCGTAGCGTGATGGTATATAGCCTATAGCATTCCTCAATATTTAATATTTTTCAAATCGGACCAGTAGTTCCAGAGATTACCCCCTACATACAAACTTACAAACATACAAACTTACAAACTTACAAATTTTACCTCTTTATAATATATATATAATATATATATATATATATAATATATAATATATAGATAACCTACTGGGGCTGTTTCATTAACACTTGTAATGTAACCTTTTGAGACCAAATAAACAATTTATTTATTTTATTTGATTTATTGTTGGAATTTGTTTTAGTACGATATGAAAATTTTGTATTGTGCTCCGTACAACGTCACCTGTAATCCATCTTTATTTTTTCTCTTTCTTCGTTTTATCATGGGTGACATAAAATTCGAAGATGCACTTGCGACATCTCTTCCTTCTTTTATTAGTTTTTTGCACTGTTCTTTCACTTACCCCGCTGTCGCTGCTGCAGTGCGTTTTGTAATATTACGCAAATATGATAAATCACAATTTGGTTCTCGATGAAGTTCCGTAAATTAATATTCTTCTTTGAACAAATTATAAATATTTGCAATCATTTGACGAGCCTAAATAAACAATACAGTTATAAAATCGTTTAACATGTTGATGTGTTGTGGTGGTGGAACACAATCAAACGGCCCAGATTCTTTTTCAATAGTTTATTCTCACCACTAATATTGTTAACACAGCAAAAGTAAGAGCGTGGCGTCTGTCATCTGTGAGCGAAGCGGACTGACAGGCGCGGGTGCGCGCGTCGATGCTCCTTCGATGGTTTTTATGGTTACCATGGTTACGCCACATAAATAATCTGCTGAACGCCCTGATTGCTCAGGAACCGAAATTCGTTTTTTTTTATATAGCAGTAAATAAATGATCAATATCTGTGTAAAATTCTCTAGTTCGTAAGTTTTGGCTAGCTATACGCTTTGATGCATACTGTAAGTATAGCTAGTAACTAAAACAAATAAATACATTCATATATTATAAACAACATAAATACACACCAAACATTAACATTAAGTTGCCTTATCGCACTACGAGCAACTTTTCTCCGTTTCTTCGTACCTTGCATGCTGACGGTACTCGATAAATTATTTTGACGCGAACCAAGAAGCATTACTGACTTAGCCGGCGACCCGGCCGCGACTGAGCGCTCCCGAGCTTACGCACACAAAGACAGTGTGCATGTACACTTACACACACAAGTATGGGTCACCCGCTTTCGTGAGATAAAACATCTATACCAATTTTCATCGAATTCGATTTGGTTGTTTTGGAATATTATCCTAGAATAGCTTATAGAATACTTTTTATCCCGGAAGTGTGTTCGCTTGGGATAATTTTGTACTATCACATGGGCGAAGCTGCTAGCCGTAACTAGTGGAAAAATAAACTACAGAATATGACATTGTATCAGCTAACCGCAATTACAGATAAAAATAGATGACGTCACAAACTGATGGCTAATTTGGCGCCCCACTCCCATAGCCTCGGTAGCGCAGTAGGCAGCGCGTAAGTCTCATAATCTTAAGGTCGTGAGTTCGATCCTCACCCGGGGCATAGCTTTTTGTGATTCTAGACAGATTTGGTTTGATTGTTTTGTTGTATATAGTCGTTTGTATCGAGCTTTTAATTATTTGAACAACAGAATTGCTTTTACCAATTTTTTTTATAAAATTCAACTTAATTGAGTCCAGTCCGTACCGTAAAATGGGGTGAATAGAAACGCAGGGGTGAATAGGAACGAAAGTTTGATTTTAATTTTTACTTTGGTTAAATATTTTATCTTCATTTCTGTATAAGCATCGCCTTTTATTACAATTAATGGATAAATAGGAGTAATTACATGCTGGAAAAACCTGTTAAATAACGTTAAAATCCAGTAACCATTTTCGTTCCTATTCACCCCTGCGTTTCTATTCACCCCATTTTACCCGGTACCTTACCGTATAGGTGTACACTGTATACCTGTACAAACTTAGGCAGGTATAGTAAAAATGGAATACTTTTATGTGTAAGTAATCTGAAATAATAGAAGTGAAAATTACTACCAGTCGAGAGCTGATTTTTTTTTTAAATTTACTAGAATCTACTGACTGGTCTAATAAAATTGATCAAACTTGCCTTGATTCGAACCTCGTCAAAGTGAATCAAGACTATTTCCACAGAGCTATCACGACATTTATACTTTTACTAGATGCTGCTTGCGGCTTTGCCTGCGCGATAGTAGAAAATTCTTCCAAAGAAATATACTCTCGGGTTATCGCAGCACATGGTCTATCCGTTTACCAAGTAACATCGAAATACATACGTTTGGCTGTTTGAGCGTCAAGAAGTAACAAACATATAATACAAACGTAGATATATTAGTGTTATAGTTTGTGATATTTATTTTGCAAATACTTAGATTAAAAAAATATATATTAACACGTAAATTTTTTCATCAATTTAAACTAGATGGGTCTGGTGATTCCTAGCTAACAAAACTTATATTAGTTATGTTATGTTTTTTTTAAGTTATATATAAACTAGTGCTTGACTGCGATCCCACCTGATGGTAAGCAATGATGCAATCATAGATGGTGAGGCACACTCGTTTATTAAGAAAAAAAAACATATTTTTTTATTAAATAGGTACTTACCTACAATTGTTTCCCACAATCCTCAACGAATCTTCGTTAATTTTCTCCAATGCATGTCACACAAAAAAGTAGCCGATGATCAAACTAATTCTGAACTGGGTCACAAATAACACCAGTTCGCTTCTATGTTCACACACCAATTATTTTGTGTTTGGTCTGTGAGTCATATCAATTGATTTAGAGCTAAATAATTCGATTGATGCCACTATGGACGTATGGGAACGGGGAAACGGTTCAAGGACATTTTTTGGTGTAAATTTTATGGCTTTAGATTCTTTAGTTTTATTGTAGACGGTATTTTTGGCTTGAAGGTTATTTTTGTCGTTTTTAATACACTTGTTGCTGACACTGGTCATTGGATAAAGTTTAAGGCAAACTGAGCCCGTGTATGCTATGCATTATGACAACTAGACTCTTGATTTTGCTTGAAAACAGATGATTTAGAAACATATTTGGCAAACAAAATTGGAGAGTAGAGAAGTAACAATCACAGACATTTTTTTTTCGGGGGTACCTTCAAAAGGCACCTGAACTTTTGGGGGAAAGGACCAGGGAGTATGGGATTCTTACCCCACTAAAACCACCCCGGTGATCACCATCTGCACATGGGAGGGTCCTCTTAAAAGACCACCCCGGAACCCCCTCTGTACAACGCCTGTTAGAGCACATCCCTAAAGAGACTGTGAAGGGTCTCCTCTGTTCCTTGTTGTGCACGGCAGCACGTGACCATTGTGTCCCGTCTACCTTAAGCATTGTAAGCGGGGTTTCGGCATTTTAGGCGTCGAGGCGACTGGCTCTCTGACGCGCCTCCTTCTGCGAGTGGGATCGGTCCTCTCGCGAACCCGCTCAGCAGCCTCCTTATGTACCATCACGGTCTCACAGAAAGACGCCTTCCTTCCAATTTTTTATCTTCGTCAGCATAACCCTCACTACTGCTGGCAAAGTCAGATTCCGCCCGATCTTGGCAACCAAAACCTGCCGCTTGGAGGCCCACGCAGGGCACTCTTCGAGCGTGTACTATGCAGAGTCAACCTCACCTCCGCAATGGTGGCAAAACACAGACATACACTCTACAAAGTTTCGATGTTGTAGTATGATTGTAGAATAATTAAACCATTAAATCTACGCTAAACACACAAACTTATAGAACATTATACCTTTCTTAAAAAAAATAATCGAACTGTATGTTTCATCATAACTGATCTGATGACCCAACTATATTGGGGGATTGTGGGAGTGTGGGATTTTTACCTCACTAAAACCCACCGCGGTGATCGGCACATGGGAGTATAACTGTATGTTATAAGCTCCTAAAAATATTTCAGTAAAGAAATAGCTAATTAGTTGGAAACTTACAACGCGCATTAGTACCTAATGAGTGCCTTATGAGTGCCTGAGAATACGTGATGTTAATCAGCATGGATTAGTTACAAAACATCGGAATAAGATCAGGCGTTTATTTAATTTGATATTTTTAAAGATAAAGTTCGATATAAATAATTATTTACTTTGTAAGTAGTATTAAATTTTTTATATTACTCATCATCTGCCTAGCCTTTTCCCAACTACATTGGGGTCGGCTTCCAGTCAAGCCGGATTTAGCTGAATACCAGTATTTTACGAGGAGCGGCTGCCTACCAGGCCTCCACAACCCATTAACTGGGGTAACACGGTACTTCATGGCAAGACTGGAGTCAGATTTACTGGCTTCTGACTATCCGTAACGACTGCCAAAGATCTACAAATGACAGCCGAGACCTACGGCTTAACGTGCTTTCCGAGGCACGGTGCATGTGATAGGTTAATGGGACCTAATAATTTATTAACTCTTTTAGCCCACAGCTTATCTGGCATGCGGTAGACTTGTCTGGCAGAATCAAATTAAAAGTAGCAACTTTTTGGGCGGTCGCAGTCTGAGAGAGTTTCCCAAGATACTGTGCTCCATACTTCGCTAACAGACCTCAAGCCTGGACCTAGTCTGCGACCTGAAGGGTTAAATCTCTAGTAGATACTAGACAAAGAAAATTGGACTTCAGATATTGCGAGTACAGTTAAGGAGTGGAATTCTCTGCCGGAATCTGTATTTCCTGATAGCTATAATTTAGGGCCTTTAATTCAAAGTTAAGAGTGAATAGTTTACTTCTAGGCAAGCGTGCTCCATCCTCAGTTCAAACGCGAGCTTATCCATAATAACCGCCGCTGCAGGCCGTAGGCCACCAGGAGGTAGCTATTGTGAAGCGACATATGGTCCAGAAAACTGTTGAGGGTACCAGGCCACGAAGAAGATCGCCTATGAGGTGGACTGACCCGAAAAAAGCGGCAGTAAATGACTCATCATCACTACATGAGTGCACAAAGAACGCGGCCATCAGGCGAAAAGATTGGCAGCGTGTTGTAAAGCTTGCCATCAATACCTGAAGTGATGACCACTATCAAAAACGATACCGACAAAGAAGAGAGAGACCCATAATAAAAAACAAAGTTTTTTTTTTATTATTATTATACATAAGCTCGCGTTTGACCACCATCACATCTGATGGCAAGCGATGATGTGGCCGACGATGGAGCACGCTTGCCTAGAAAATCAAGACTATTCACTCTTGATTTGACTTAAAAAGTTTCTCGAGCTACCAATTCCTCAAAAAATAATGTGTAGAACAAAACAAATCTACGTCCTACATACCAGTACGCAAACAGCCATCATAAATCGTTCACAAATCACGCGAAGTCACAACCTCATTCAGGAGCGATCGATTCATTGAGTAACGTCCATCGTCATGGCATCACCGCTATATTTAGAGATGGTCAATATCTCGTTGATAGCATATGATCAAGAAGATCTAATAATAGAAAATGCATCAGTGAGCACGGCGGTGCCGCGTGGCGTTTTATTGATAGTGGGCCTGAGGATTGTTACTGATTCGGGAGTCGATCCTTTCGGAAAGAATTAGTTTTGTTGTTTTTTGTTTCCAATGAATCTGATTAGCCTTTTCCTCAGAAGAGACCTGTCTAGTGTAAGTTAAACTTGCGCAGTAAGTTAGACTTGCAGTGATCTATATGGAAAGTACTAAATAGGTTGCGCACCCAGGTAGGCCGCTGCAAGTACAATCTGGCGAAATGGGGTTTTACAGACCCGTTGGATACTCAATGCGAGTGCGGTGCTCCTGTTCAAAACATGAGCCACATGTTGGAGTGCCCCCAGTGCCCCTACACCTGCACTCTGGAGGATCTAATGAGCGCCACTGATGCAGCTGTTAACGTGGCCACTTACTGGGCCCTAAAAGTATAACGAGTTTACCATCGAATCGAGAAGAAGAAGAAGAAGCGCTCTAGTGATTTCGTACAAACTTGCTACATTCCCGACAATGTTCTGAATCGCAAATAGTAATTATTGTGTGGTTGATGATTAGTGTGACAAGTGTTTGTGTAAGGTGTATAGCTCCATCCCTCTGTTTTAACAATACAACTTTAACAATACAATTTAAGTCATCAAATAGATCGCGTTAAGAGCTCCTGGTAGGACCTAACAAACTCAAAAAAAATTGATATACTATATTTATTAAATAATAATAATATTCCACAACTTTCACACAACGCCATCTAGTCCCAAGCTAAGCAGAGCTTATGTTATGGGTACTAGACAACTGATAAACACACTTATGTACTTCTAAATACATACATATCATAGATAAATCTCTTACTGCTCTGTCCTTCTCATACTTCTGATTTTATCCATTCTTCTTTCTATATCCAGTCTATCCTTCTGTGTAATGCACTTCCTCTCGAAATCAGGACGGCCGTAAGTCGATATGCGTTTAAGCGGAAGTTGCGGAATTATTTTCTCCACTGATGAGGTTTTTTTTTTTTGAATCGTCTCAATAATTTATTAATCTTACTTTGTTATATAATATTTATATATATATATATATATATATAAATATTATATAACATAAAAATAATATAATAATATATATTATTATTATTATTTTTTTTATTTTTTATATATTATTATTTTTATTATTATTTATTTAATATATATTTATATATTATTGTTATTATTTGTATGTTTATCTTATTTGTATACATATATTGTTGTTACCTATATTTTTAAATAACTATTTCTCTTTTATGCACCTACCATATTATCTCTTCACCACCCTAGGTTGACTGGTAGAGAATGCCTAAGGCATTAAGTCCGCCTATGTATTTTGTGCATGAAGAATAAATAAATAAATAATAAATAAATTACAGCCAGATACAGGTGCTCATCACACAAATATTTGTCCCGGGTGGGGATCGAACCCACGACCTCCGGCATAGCAGTCAGGGTCACTAACCACTAGACCAACAGGCCAGTCAATTAATCGTCACTTCAATTCCTTATCAGTTGGCATCACTAGTCATTTTAAGATTGCAATTAATTATATTAATAAGTTTTAGCTATAAGATTTTTATCAGGCGTTAATTATTAGGTACTGAAATCTAATGTCATGATGACTGACAAAATTAAACTGTACACTGCAAGCTACAGTCCAAATTTTAGTTTTAAACATTCCTGCGTAGTTGCTACAATATTATCCAATCATCATTTACCTAGCCTGTTCCCAACTGTACTGGGGTCGGCTTCCAGTCAAGCCGGATTTAGCTGAATACCAGTAGTCCAGTATGTTACGAGGCGCTGCTGCCTACCGGATATCGCCAACCCATTAACTGGGGTAACACGGTACTTCATGGCAATACTGGACTCAGATTTACTGGCTTCTGACTATCCGTAACGACAGCCAAAGATTTTATCCAATATAAATATCAATTTTCTATGCAGTGTAACTACCTATCAGCAAATTCAACATCAAGCCCTTAAAACGCCATCTTCTATGGCTGCCGAACGGGCGCAATGTAAATAACGTCACATTACATTTCGGACTTTGCTTTCTTAATAGCAGCTTTGAAGCTTTGTCTTGTCGAAATTCTTTCCCTGATTTCCAGGCACGGTAGGCGTGGACTTGTGGACTAAGAGCAATGGGTAGCTTGCCGTCCGGCTGTCTAGTAACCATCTGGAACGAGCCCAAGTTGTCGATGGCGCGTACTATTCCACGCGCGCCTCAGAGATGTTAGCAAAACCGTAAGGACCCAGCTGAGTTGAAGCTTACTGGTCAGTAAAAATTTGACCCGCATTCTCAATCCACCCAGGACAGGGAGAAGTTATTGGATGATTTCCCACCTAAAAAGAGGGCAGTAGAGTGAAATTCTACTGGAGTCAAAGGTTGTGCAAAAGAAAACCCTGGATCCTTAAACGAAGGCCAAAAAAGAACATTACAGTGGGTTTTAGCCATTAGATTACACATCAAGAAAAGCCAAGCGTTGTAAGTACACTACCAAATAGAATATGGGTATACCAACTAGAAACTAACCGAACCGAGAGCAACCCATCTGAAATCGATAGTGATCAACATTACACTCGTTGTAGCAATGAAGCGACATCAAATCATAACTAACTACTGCACAATTAACGGACGAGAAACAATGGACTTCAAGCCCCTGTCCTCGGAATTCTGACTCTAATTTCTATTCACGCGGTTATGACAAGAAGTTATGGGTAGCTCGCCGTCCGGCTGTCCAGTAAGCGTTCGGATCGAACGCGAGTCGTCGACGGTGCGTAGTGTTCCACTCACGCCTTAAAGAGATGTCAGCAAAACCGTAGAGGCCCAGCAGGGTCGAAGCAGTAAAAGACTGACACTCCACTCAAAACCCATCTTTAGATGACTTCTCACCTAAAAAATAATAATCACACTAGAAACCAACCGGACTAACAGTTACCCAACTAGAAACCAACCGAAGCAAGAGCAACCCATCTGAAATCGATAGTGATCAACATTACACTCGTTGTAGCAATGAAGCGACATCAAATCATAACTAACTACTGCACAATTAAGAAACGACACGTATTCCATGATATATCGGCTCGTCATGTGATTTCTTTCAACAATTAGTTGATTGAAAGTACTTCTGGATTGATGGGTTAATATCTTGCAGCAATCTATATGAGGTCGTCTATATCAGTATGACCGCGTCCACCAATCCACACTGGGCTCGCGTGTTAGATTATGGCCTATTCCTTCTCCAAAAGAGGAGGTCTGAGTCCCAGCAGTGGGAATATTACAAGGCCGATAAGGTTAAAATGCTATTGCTAAGGTTAAAATATCTATGATGATGGTGAGGGTCACGGGTATCCGATGGATGCGAGACGTACAGGATCGGTCATTGTGGCGACGCTTGGGGGAGGCCTAAGTTCAACAGTGGACGTCTTTTGCCTGAGATGACGATGATAATATTCACTCTTGTAGGAAGCCATTGGATGGATTACCATCTCAAAAGATAGAAGTCCTCATGTAACTATATTATAGTTAAACCTATAGGTTTCTATTGAATAAACAAATAGTCCAGTCAAAATAGACTAAATTATTATTGAAGTCTGCATTAATTCCCAACAAGCTGGATTTTTGTGCAGGCCTTGAATACGTCATTACGAATGATATGTCAAAAGTCCCCATCGATCCCGCTTGTGCATTGTTTTTTATTCGAGGTCAAAGGTCACAAATTAGCGTTTTTTGCGTATATCTCTGAAACAACGAGAGCTATCGAAAAATGGTTCAGGCAAAGTTTGTAGATCGTAAAATTGTCTACAAAAAAGATTCAACACTTTTTCTTCTACGATGCACTGTTCTCGAATTATGGCTATTTTAAACATAGAAAATACGAATATGCACTCATGCTAAGGGATCATGGGTTCGATGAATATTTGAAGAACAAACCATCTGTAACGATGCATAAGCAGTGTCGTAAAGCATACATCCGGAAGAGCAGCATCGCTGCAGCTAAAAGACAGTGTGAGGCGGAGATAGCTACCACATCTGGGATTAGTCCTCCTCGTACTAGCACGAGGAAATGAATCGTCATTTTGATGAAATACTGTTTGTTCTGTGGCAATGAAGCAAATAAAACGGCTGAAATAAAAAAAAGCGCAGCATCTTCGACCTAGAGTGTCCTAAACTTTCAACCCTTGACTTCAAGAAAACCATCTTTAAGGAAGCTCAGACTCGTTCTCATGAGCTAGCAAGTAGTGTCATTGCTAGATCGTAAAATTGTCTACAAAAAAGATGCGGACACTTTTCTTCTATAATGCATCGCTTTCGAGATATCGTGACTTTAGACCGCAGGAAAGTCGTATTTTAAGTGTAACAATCACTGTAGTACTTAGCCTCAGCAGCAGCTAAGTCATATTCATACTGAATGCGGGCAATGACACTACTTGCTAGCTCATAAGAATTAGTCTGAGCTTCCTTAAAGATGGTTTTCTTGAAGTCAAAGGTTGAAAGTTTAGGACACTCTTGGTCGAAGATGCTACGCTTTTTTTTATTTCAGCCGTTTTATCTGCTTCGTTGCCACAGAATAAACAGTATTTCGTCAAAAAGACGATTCATTACCTCGTGCTAGTACGAGGAGGACTAATCCCAGATGTGGTAGCTATCTCCGCCTCACACTGTCTTTTAGCTGCAGCGATGCTGCTCTTCCGGGTGTATGCTTTACGACACTGCTTATGTATCGTTACAGATGGTTTGTCCTTCAAATATTCATCGAACCCATCATCCCTTAGCATGAGTGCATATTCGTATTTTCTATGTTTAAAATAGCCATAATTCGAGAACAGTGCATCGTAGAAGAAAAAGTGATGGATCTTTTTTGTAGACAATTTTACGATCTACAAACTTTGCCTGAACCATTTTTCGATAGCTCTCGTTGTTTCAGAGATATACGCAAAAAACGCTAATTTGTGACCTTTGACCTCGAATAAAAAACAACGCACAAGCGGGATCGATGGGGACTTCTGACATAACATTTGTAATGACGTATTTAAGGCCTGCACAAAAATCCAGCTTGTTGGGAATTAATGCAAACTAGAATGTCTATTTTGACTGGACTAAAATGTATGAGTCTGCGGAGTCCGCCGTGTTTTACCACAATATGCGTATAGTTGCATGACTTGAGCTAAGCCAGATGATTATCGTAGTATATTAATAAGCTGCGCGTAGCATACCAGCCTTATAATGTTCCTACCGGGAACGAAACCGAGGGGGTTTTTTGGAGAGGGAACGAGCAGTAATCCACCACGCGGGCCCAGTGCGGTTTAGTGGACATCCACCAAACAGCACTGGGCCATGCATAAGCCTTCAAATTATTGGATCTAGGACGTGCCAGTTTCCTTACAAACAACATCTATCAAAACAATATTCCGACTAGTTAAAAACAGCACAATAATTAAAAATTATCATTCACAAAACATCTGAGAAGTTAATTAGCAATCGTCGCAGAAACATACCAGAAAAAACTGCGCTTTTCCATTTCTTAATTTCCGTTGAAATCTAATTAATAAACGGAAAAGGAACACTTCTCTTTGAAAGATAACCCGGGCATTGAACTGGGGACCGAGTGGAGCGATACCGCCGCAAGCAATAAATTAGGTAAAATTTTCGTTATCTACAAATTTTTTCCCCATACTATGAAGGACAATGAATGGTGGCCCAAGGGGGTGTAAAAGTTTTAAAATCCATTTGGGTTAGGTGCAGTTTCATGTAATTGCAAATAAAGATGATATCTAAGTGTTTTTTAATCGTTTATCTACTCAAATTTAAAAACAGGGATACTAGTACAGAAATAGGGCACTCGTTTTTTTTTAAATTGTGTTGTTAGATATATTGAGAGGGGTGGCACGACATTGGTCAAGTCGGTAATAAACGGATAAAAATTAATAATATAAATAAATATAAAAGTGAACATCCTAATCAAAGACTATTCACTCCTGCGTTCCTATGTACCCCGCGTTTGATGGTACACGTTGCGCGTTTGATCGACTGTACATGGACTTGACCAATTTTTTTTTTCTGGTAGGTGAATCATCAGAATGACGTCCCCCGCTCTTGGGCGGAGCGGGAGGGCGTGTCAGACTCTTACTGACTAAACCCCTACCCCGTTCCTTCGTTGCCTTCGTTCTGGGGGGGACTCGGTGTCAACCTTTAGGACGTATTTGACGAATTCCATACTTTGGCAAATTCACGATTAGACGAACTACTGCTTGACCAATTTCAAATTTGATGAACTGCGTACTTGACGAATTACCCACTTGACCAATGTCGTGCCACCTATTAACAGATAGATTCGAAACGTGTATGTTACTTATGATTTCAGCTCAGAGTACCAGACTCGATACATTCACACTTGTAAAGACAAAAGTTTGTATTTCTATGTTTGTGTGTCATACTGAAGAAGCTTAACTGATTCAGATGTTTCGCTCTCTAGAAGACAGAAGCTAGAATGTAATTTTTTTTTAAGTTTTGTGATGTGTAACTGTCATATTATCATTAGAGCTATCAATTTATCAATGTCATGTTGCCCATGCACACGGAGTATTCGTACAAATGCAATTTTTCAATTTATTGTTCAAATCTGGTTTAATTTATTTAAAAAAATACTCGTATGGACACACATAAACAAACTCATAATCTTCCCAAACAGTTGTTAACAACTAAAACTTTTACACAAATATTATAAATCTGTAATAATACAAGTGATGGTTATAGATCAAAACTAAATAATATTTATAATGCCTATTGAAACTGACATAAAGCAGTATTTTATAAAAACAAAGTTAACATATTCATAGAACCTGGTTCCTTATTTTAAATGGCACAAGTGTAGATACCTAATAATAGCTTTATAACCACATTTTATAAGTACAAATAACAATTCATTTATTTATCGTTCTCTTGTTACTAGGTACTATAGTTACATTTTTAGGGACAATTGGTAACAATTCCTTAGCCTCTTCTATAGGTTTAATTCCCTTTATACAATCCGCAATCTCTTGTAAGCTCTTATCTTTTGTCTCAGGAATGTGAAAATATATCAAAACCAAACATACAGTTGAAGTCAATGCAAATAATAAGAAAGTTCCATGCATTCCTAAAGATTTAAATACATAAGGACATAATTTTACAAAAGGCCCATAAATCATTTTGAAAGCCATTGCTACAGCACACAAAGATAAACTTCTACATTCTAATGATATTAATTCACCACATATAGAAGTCGATAATATCATTGGCCCACAACTTATAGATACTGAATATCCGATCAACAAAAGAATTGACATATACTTGTTCTCTGATATTATTGATACTTTCACTAAATATAGATACAAGGATAGTGAATACAGAAATAAAATTGCAACTGATGAACAGGTTAGTAATAAACTTCTTCTTTTAAATGCTTTTGATAAAGCACATCCTACATACATTGTTGAGACTGTCACACCGTCTAATATTAACATGCCAGCATAGGCAGCTGACTCACTGGTTGTTATTTTCTTTAGTATATCTAAAGCGTATACTGTACATACTAGTTTCCCAGAAAATATATACAATAACATTAATAATATAGACAATAACACAGGTTTATAAAATTCTTTTTTAGCCAAAACTTTAATAGACTCCCGAAATTTATTTCGAAAAGATATATTGCGTTTATCATTTTGGTGATCAGCTATGAGTTTTTCGAGTTCCTTTTCAGAAATCATATTCGATCCTTTCAGCCATCTGTGAGATTTTCCGCATTGGTCAAAGCGGCCTTTAGTGGCCAGCCACAATGGTGATTCTGGCCAGAAATATACTGTGCCTAAACTATATATAGAGCACAGTAAACCAAACAGCGCTATATTCTTCCAATGGAAGAAAGTTCCAATCACATTTGCGGCTAATACACCCCAGAAGAAAGTTGCAGATTTGATGGTCAAAAAGAGGCCTCGGTATTTAGATGATGTGTACTCGGTGATGATGGCAAGTGAGATGGTGAGGTAAGAAGCAGTGACGGCCCCTTGGAAGATTTCACTGACAAGAATTATGTAGACGTCCTTGCTGTTGTAGAAGATGATGAAACCGATGAATGAAGAGATGCAGACGATGCTGTGGGTGATTTTCCTTCCCACGACTGCTATTAAAAATGGCAGGAGTATGACCCAGGGCATCCCGGCGTAGCTGAATACGGCAGCTGAAACATAACAATAATTCTTATAAGTATCTATAGAGTATACATAGGATGGATGGAGATGGAAAGGGAGACCAAAGAAAAGATGGATGGAATATGTGAAGAGTGATATAGCATGTTGGATAATAGAATGGAATGGAGAAAAAGCATGTTACGCCGCTTCCAAATAAAATGGGACAAGGGCAGGAAGATGATGATGAAGTACCTAGCTGCCGAATAGAGAGAAAACAGAAGAAATTTGCTTTATTTTGACTGATCTTGAAAGTACATGTTGAAATTATAATGTTTATAATATATTGTATGTTGTAGGCTTAGGGCGTGCTATCCATTGCTCGTCGTTTGCATGCTCGTATGGTGGATGCATTAATTACTAAATATACCCCCTTCCTCCCGGACCTCGATCACGAGCTGACGTGTTTTTGGCCGCCACACAGTTTTTATTTTAATTAATAAATCAGTATTTACCACTTAAATTCGAAGTGAAAAAATAGGAGTGCATAAACGTGAGAAGTTAAGCTACGATACGCAACGTGATCCTGCGCCACGACAAGCCCCGGCCTCCTGCGCGTGACCATCCTACTGGAATACTGCCATCTCCCTCACACACCACCGCCCACGGGCCAGGCCCATTTGAAGGTACGCGCCTCCGACCCCGCCCTTGCAGGCGTCACTGTTGACGAGGACTACTGCCACGGACTCTCTGCGCGCCTAGTACTGGTCTGTACTTAGCAACTAATTTTTGATAAATAACGGTATCAAGCATTATTACACCGCCTTGTTTTTGCTGTGGGACGGAAGATAAATCATCGTTTTAACTTTGAGCTTCTACTGGTTTGTGTACTGCTTCTCAATATACCTGCTCTCCTGGTAACTTCGTGGTGTTCTTCACGGAATCATGCCTATTAATCGCACACCTCCTCCGGTGGCTTTACCTTTGTTTACCAATTCAACTTCGAGCAAAAGCTTAGCGCCTGTAATGATGCACGAAGCAACATTACACCAATGCCAATCAGCGCCTGATCTTTCTAAAATACCAACAAACATCACAGAGCGTAAAAAGAGAAAGTACGAGGGCAAGGCAGACAAGGGGCCAGTGACTTTGTCTACTTTTAATACTTCTTCGGGCGACCTGGAATTTCGTTTCGAGGACTTGATGGAAAAGATTGATAGCATCATTGTACAGAATTCAGAGTTAAAACACAGTGTCGAGGTCATGTCCAGTAAATACGATGAGTTCCTTGGACGTGTTGCCACTTTGGAGGCGGAGCGAATTGAGGACAAGAAAAAGATTCAACTACTGGAAGAAAAGCTAGAGCAAATGGAGCGGAAAACCCGCTCGACTGGTATAGAAATCAGAAACATACCAAAGACTGATGGAGAGACAAAGGAAGACCTATGCAGCCTAGTCCTCAACATGGGAACGTCACTGAATATAGATGTCAAAGGCTCAAACATAAAGGATATTTATCGTCTAAAATCAAAGGACAATTCCCACCCGATTATTGTGGACTTTACCACGGTTGTCACTAAGGAAAAAGTCATGGGTGGAGTAAAAAAATTCAATAAGTCGAAAGCTAAAGAAGCTAAGCTTAATACCAATCACCTAAAAATAAATGGCCCTCTAGCACCCGTATATGTCGCGGAGTGTCTCACATATCGAGCGCAAAAGCTTTTTTATATCGCCAGGGCTTTCCAGCGGAGCCATGGGTACCAGTTTTGCTGGACTGCCAATGGAGTTGTGTACCTCAGGAAAAAGGTCAATGATCCGCAAATTCGAATTACTTCGGAGGCTGATGTGGAAAAACTAAAGTGTACCGAGTGACTAGGCTTGGACATTGTTTTGTTACATTATTATTTTTCTAAAATGTATTTCGTGCATTCCCTAATTTTTTTAATATTCTGTCAGTCTTGTTCATCTACACTCAACATAACACTTCACACACACATTTACATACATAATGATACAAAGAGTAAACTGTACAAATGTCCCTATACACATACTTCTATTTCATTTGATTTTGTTTTTTATTTTGGTGGCTATCTTTTACTTTGGCCCATTTCTTATAGAGACTTATTTTTGGTGTTTTAGATAGCTTAACAAATGATATAGATAATTACTCAGTGTCAAAAGTATCTATCTGTGATCTAGAACAATGTCATGAGTCGATTTCTTTTCCGCCTGGTAAACGTTTGACCATACTTACCCAAAACATCCGAAGTATAAATTGTAATTTCCCTGGGCTCGTTTTATTACTGGATAGGTTAAAAATTAATTGTGATATATTAATCCTCACAGAATGTTGGTTATTAAAGACAAGTGTTATTCCCATTTTGCCGGGATATCAATCGTTCTCTACTTTAAAAAATTTAAAACAAAACGACGGAGTAATTGTATATTACAAAGACCATATTGAATTACTATTTGAGGAACCTGCATTACAAGAAGGAAACTGTCTTGTTATGCGTCTTGGCAAACAGATTACTATTGTTTCTATATACCGATCTCCCTCTTATAAAAACCTTGACCCATTTCTAGACTCGTTACATGAAACTCTATTACAATTAGAAGGATCGAACAACTTGATGCTGATAGGTGATATTAATATTCCTATCAACGATTCGAAAATTGACCTAATTGGAGAGAAATATTTAACTCTAACAGCGTCTCACGGGTTACTACCCGCCCATAAAGAAATTACTCGTAGTGCTAGTGGTACGTGTCTTGACCATGTATTATTAAGAAGTTCCTACTTTACACATACTTTAATTCCTACCATTACTTTAACGGATCATTACCCTGTGCTTGTATGTTTTGACCTTGACATACCGAGAACTATTACTAACAGCACGTACAATGTAACCAATGAAGAATCTTTAACCAAAGACGTAGTAAACATCGATCTAACTCCGATTTTCCAGTCCAACGATCCCATTTTCTCTCTTAGCTATCTAACCAGCTCAATACAATCGGCTATGAAAGAAAACACGGTTACTGTAAAAACATCTAGGCGTAAAAAAATTAGTAAGCCATGGATTACTCCTGGGCTATTAAGGTGCATGAGAAATAGAGACAGGTTACATAATAAACTAAAATCTTCGCCAGATAATAACACACTAAAAATAACATATACGCGATACCGGAATTTTTGCACTTAAATCTTAAAGAAGGTAAAACGGGAATATGAAAAGTCAGAGGTCGAAAAAACAAAGAATAATCCAAAAAAGCTCTGGAAATGTTTAAAGGATATTTCTAATACAAATAAAGTTTCTACTCACCCTAATCACCTTTTGACAGTGGATTCCTCACCCGAAAAATCTCTGGACACTATAAATCGGTACTTTGTCAATATTGGAAAGTCGTTGGCTGAGAACTGCTCAAGATTTCACAGTCCTGCCTCACCTCAATTGACGGACTCTTCCAGGACTGGTGCACAACTTAACTCATTTGTGCTGGAAGATTCAAGTGAAGATGAGGTATCTCGACTTGTAATGGGCTTAAAAACTGATTGTGCGGTGGGCCGGGATGATATATCGAATAGATTTTTGAAAAAGCATATTGACTTCCTTGTCCCGCCCCTTACTTTCATTTTTAACCGATGTCTCGACACAGGTACTTTCCCTTCCCAATTGAAAAATTCTGAAGTTCGTCCAATTTTTAAGGGTGGTAACAAAAATGATCTCTCCAACTACCGTCCAATTTCCATTCTACCTGCTATCTCAAAATTACTCGAAAAGATAATCAACATTAGACTCACTAAATACTTGGAGAAAAATAACTTACTTGCAAATAATCAATATGGTTTTAGAGCAAATATGTCTACAGATGATGCTGTTTACTGTCTAACCAAATTTGTGAGTACTAACCTGGATAGAGGGCGCAAATGCTTGTCTATCTTCCTTGACTTGAAAAAAGCCTTCGACACTATTTCTATTCCCATCTTAATTACCAAGTTAGAAAACATTGGAGTGCGAGGACCTCAACTCAGACTTTTTGAGAACTATCTCACAGGGCGGACGCAGCGAGTTCGAATAGGGAGTTTTGCAAGTTCCGATCTTCCAGTGTCGTTTGGTATTCCACAGGGTAGTATTTTAGGCCCTACGCTCTTTCTCATTTATATTAATGATCTCACTAGTATCGAAATTCCCAAAGGCGACATCATATCATACGCTGATGATACAGCTCTTCTTTTTTCTGCCGATTCCTGGGATGAGGCCTTTAATGCTGCACAAAATGGGTTTAATGTCGTGAATAAATGGCTTAGCTCTAATTTTTTAACATTAAATATTGACAAAACCAAATACCTGACATTTAGTATACGACAATCAACACAGGTAGGGAGCAACTACAACATCGTCCCTCACCAATGTGCACATGACACACACTGCACTTGTAAACCAATAGAACGCGTGAATTCTATAAAATATTTAGGGATCCTCTTCGACTCTAATCTCGGCTTCAAAGACCATATAAAATTACTCAGTGCTCGAGTCAGAAAACTTATATATGTGTTTAGGAAGCTCCGATGCGTTGTTGATTCTTGGTTATTGAAACAAGTCTACTTTGCTCTGTGCCAGTCAGTACTCACATATTGTATCTCATCCTGGGGAGGAGTACCAAAAACAGTTATTAAGCCTGTTGAGATCGCACAACGGGCAATTTTAAAGGTCTGCGTTTTCAAGCCTCGGTTGTTTCCAACTTCAGAGCTATATAAATACTGTGAGGTGCTTACTGTTAGACAGCTCTACATATTAACTATAATTCTGAAGCAACATCAAGACCTAGCATATGACCCTAACCTTACACACAGGCGTAGGAGACAATTAGTATGTACTCGTGAACACAAACCAGAAACCTGTTTCATTAGAAGATTTTTTGTGTTTCTGGGACCCTATGTTTATAATAAAATCAACTCTAGTCTAGATATTTACCCGCTTAGTAGGGTTCTTTGCAAAGACAGGGTGAAAAAGTACTTATTGACTTTAACCTACGATGACACTGAAAGATTATTTACCGTACCGAAGTGAGCAGGGTCCTTTGTGCAATCTCTAATTCATTTATCATTTACTCTTATCTACACATATTTTCAAACATTCACACCACCATATTCCACATATATCATTTCATCATTCCATACATCATCACACTACACACACCTCAACAATAATCGCCGAGTGAGTGAGAGTGTAATAGTCTCCTCACTCACTCCTCTTCACACATACATACCAACTCCTTTAGTTTTAGTTAATCGTAAGAACTTTATTTTTATCTTTTCTTACCAAATAATTACTGTACCTACTCATTGGCCTGAACTGTATCCAATATAACTTTCTGAGAGGTTTAGCGCTGTATACCGAGATACAGGTTTTTACCTAGTTCGGTTACAGATGCACTTATACTTAAAATAATAGCTTAGTAAAGTTTAGATTTTAAGTTGCTTTTGTACAATGTATGTTTGAGTAAATAAATGTTATTATTATTATTATTATTATACTTACGTAACCAAGACGCCATCTCCGGACTGACAGCATCAGTGGAGTTAGCTTCTCGTCGCAACTGAGGGACCAGGACAGTTGGAGTGCCGGTACAGAGCCCCAGCATGAAGAAACATGACCAGGCACCACTGCTGATCAATAACTGGAATGTAGAAAAATGACTATGTTTAGGTTTTTTAAGTTGGGAGATCATCAAAATGTCTTTTCCCGCTGTGGGTTGTGTGACAAGTCACTCCACTGGAGTAGCAGCCACGTACCGGAAAACGCAGCGTTGGAAGGCCTCCCACAAGGTGGACCGACGACCTGGCGAGATTCGCGGGATTCCGATGGATGCGAGACGCATAGGACTAGTCGTTATGACGTCACTTGAGGGAGGCATATGTCCAGCAAAGGACGTCTTTCGGCTGAGATGATGATAATGATAGTTGATAAGATGATAATAATGTGGGACGTTGTCAAACGACTCAAGCCGCTTTAAGTTTATTTATTTATTTATTGGTTTATCCTCACAATGGAACGCCTTGCGGCAATTACACCAATGGAGCACAAGTCACGACTGAATCTGCTACTTTCCAACAGCCTTCTTACAGCATATGTACGATGGACTGATGGAGTGGCGATGGGTCACGCACGCTCACCAGCCATCAGGCCAGCGCTTCTCTAGGATTCCGTATAGCACACATTTTATATTGAAGCTCTTTTGATGAATTTTCTGATTTAAATCGAAAATTACGGAAAATTTTGATATGTCATCTTGAGTGACTGAGAGCGTCAGACTTTTATGACTACAAACCTGTGCTACAAACTTTCCTGTATTACTTTAGTTATCTTTTGCATTCCAAGGCCACACTACCTACGTAACGTATCTTTTTTAAGGTGGAAAATCATGTAATGACTTCTCGTGCTCTGGTTATAGCGGGAGGGGGTATCAGGCTTTTACTGACTAAAACTCACAACTGTTCCTTCTTTGCCTTCGTTCCAGGGCCTCGAGGTTCATTTTCGCATAGCCCATGGTTCTAGTAGGAAACTTGCTGACATCTTAAGGTGCGCGTGGAAAATTACGCGCCATCGAAGACTATTACAATAATAATAACGTGATATAACTAACACACACGTACTTTTCGAAGTACGTGTGTGTTAGTTGTTAGTAACTAGAGTAATTTTACTGCTGCGGTCGTCCTGTCCGATTATAATATAAAAGTGCTCACCTATGTCATAAGAAAAAACATTGAGTAAACATTTCTTGTTCTAGTCCCAATATTAATCGTCCGATCAATTTTCTTTTTAATAATGTATACTATTGCTCGACTGCAATCCCATCTGATGGTAAGCAGTAATGCAATCTCT
The DNA here is from genome assembly GCA_030763345.1 of Mythimna separata. Taxonomy (NCBI): domain Eukaryota; kingdom Metazoa; phylum Arthropoda; class Insecta; order Lepidoptera; family Noctuidae; genus Mythimna; species Mythimna separata. The sequence goes on along the minus strand of CM061189.1, from coordinate 18,250,718 downwards.
AGTGAGGCAACGTAAGAAAACTCCGGGCATAACTCCATTGCCCTTTATGTGACCTACCACCATTTGCCTTCTAATATTTCCAATTTGTATGTGTATGAATGTTGGAATAGGCTTAAATTCCGGTTTCATTTATGTCATATGATAGTTGATATTTAAATCAGGCAGGTTATAAAAATACTCGTTTAAAACCAAAACATTATGAATACTTTAACCACAGAATTTAACCGTATCTATACTTTTAATAAATCTGTAGAAGTGAAAATTCTGTTCATTGAAAATATTAAAAATATAAATGGCAGGGTAAATATAAAAAAAACACCCCCCGTATTACTAGACCGATACCGAACCCAAAAATGTCATTTAAAATTTTTTTGCCTGTCTGTCTGTTTGTTCAGGTATCACGCAAAAAATATCGGTTCGATTACGATGAAACTTGGTATAATTATTCTTTAATATCCTGGGCGCCACACTGGGTACTTTTTATCAAAAAAATATTGACCAAGTATTGTATTTTTATATGATAATTTGTGACTTTTTTTACAACCTCCCGAAATGCCATACAGTTTCAAAACTGCACATTGTATAGATTGTATCTTACTCGCAAGCTTGACATTTAGACACGTCATGGTAAGGTCCCTGTTCTAATGGGCCTATCACAGGCACAAGTTTCACCACCGTTTAGTTTAGGTCTAAAAACCACCTATATATGCCCTTCTGTTGCCCTTTGTATTCCAGAGCCGCTGTAACAAATGAATTGTGTGTGAGGAGCTCGTGGCTAGATAATAACAGCCGCACGGGTCGATCTTCAAGGTTAAGCAACGCTTGCCAAGGTTGGTCTGTGGATGGGTGACCATCTTAACATAACGAGTTTCCTCCGTACCTCGGAAAGCACGTTAAGCCGTAGGAACATCAAATATATTGTTCGACTTTAGTTTTTTTACTGATAGTACAAAATTATCCCAAGGGAACTTACTCTCGGGATAAAATGAATCATCGGGGTAAAAACCCCTAGACACTGGACTAATGATGAAAATAATGAATTGTGTGTTACTCGTAAAAGCTACGAGAAGTTTTTAAAAAATACCGAGTCTCGAGAGCACAAGGGTAAATGAAAGAACATAGGTGTGTTTTATACCAAAAAAAATACGACTTAAGAGCATTAACTCGTTCTGTATGAAAAAAGAAACATTAGAAGCCTAAAATGTCCAAATAACTTAATACCAGAAATATATATTAAAAAAAAAACCAGATTCTTAAAAATAGATACGAGTACTTATTTGCAAATACAGGTTTATAGATTCTAGATTAAGACCTACGTATTTTTATCGATACCTAGCGGCCGCCCGCGACTTCACCATCGAAAAATTATTTCCCTATATGATTTTATTATCTTTTAAACCACCCTTAGATCTAAATAAACTATGCAAAATAAAAATGATTACAAATCAGTCAAGCCATTTTTGAGTTTTACCGTGAGTAACGAATATAACAATTGATTTTTATAATTGTAAGATTATTATTTAAACTACTATACCGGCCTGCACAGGCAAAACTGTAAATTTAAAGATGTTACTTTTAGTTAGATTTCTTATCTACCAGAGCTCGTGGCTAAATAATAACAGCCGCACAGGTCGATCTTCAAGGTTAAGCAACGCTTGCCACGGTTGTTCTGTGGATGGGTGACCATCTTAACATAACTGCCAAAGATCTACAAATGACAGCCGGGACCTACGTCTTAACGTGCTTTTCGAGACACGGAGGAAACTCGATATGTTAAGATGGTCGCCCATCCACAGACCAATCTTGGCAAGCGTTGCTTAACCTTGAAGATCGACCTGTGCGGCTGTTATTATCTAGCCACGAGCTCCTCATTTTTTCAGTCAGAGGTGCTCATAACATTATAAACGTGAAAGTTTATATGTATGTTTTCTTTTTTTTTTCACGGAAATACTACTGAATGGGTTTCAATGAAACTTTATAGCTTATACATCAGAATAACACATAGACTATAAATTATATTTAAAAAAATTGTATTCGCAGTAAACTAGAGCGGGCAGCTAGTAGCATGAACTATTTCATCATCATCATCATTTCAGCCGAAAGACGTCCACTGCTGGACATAGGCCTCCCCCAAGCGTCGCCACAACGACCGGTCCTGTGCGTCTCACATCCATCGGATACTAACCAGAACTATTTAACTAAGTATTTCAACAATGTGTTAATAATATAGGTTTATATAGATTAGGATTTTTGACCAGAGAGAATTTTAAATCTTGTTTTAGTCAAGGACTGTTAGCACCTCATTTAGCATTAGCATTATCGGCCTTGTAATGTTCCCACTGCTGGGACTCAGGCCTCTTCTCAAGAAGAGGGAGTAGGCAGTAATCCACCGCGCGGGCCCATTGCGGATTGGTGGATGTCACATGTCTTCGAATTTTTGGTTCTAAGAGATGCCGGTTTCCTCACGATGTTTTCCTTCACCGTTTTGAGAGCAGCAGCGATGAAATAAATTACACAAAGTAATGTGCCTGGCACCTCACTTAACTTTACAAAAATAAATAAAATGTAACTTACTTGTCTCAAAAAATAAACCCATACAAATTTGTCCCTTGATTCGTCTGTTTCACTCATATTCAAATCTCACAAAAACTATAGGACCCCAAAACTTACGTGGTGTCAATACGAAGTACTATTCCATAATGTCGTAACGTATATATGATAATCCTAAGGAACAACCTGACCTAAGATTTTAGGGTACCGCACGAACAATATTTTTGTCCTAAATATTTTTTTTTATTTCATTTAAAGGCTGTCATTTGTAGATCTTTGGCAGTCGTTACGGACAGTCAGAAGCCGTAAATCTGACTCCAGTCTTGCCATAAAGTACCGTGTTACCCCAGTTAATGGGCTGTGGAGGTCTGGTAGGCAGCCGCTCCTCGTTAAATACTGGTATTCAGCTAAACCCGGCTTGACTGGAAGCCGACCCCAATATAGTTGGGAAAAAGTGACTGTCAGACTTTTACTGAGTAGCCCTCCCCCTCTTGTTCCTGTTCAGAAATTGTGGGTCCTTCTGTTTTAATTTTTGATGTTACCTACGGAATCCTCTCAATAATAAGATGCCTACCTCAAATTGAATTGTATGAATATTAATTCTGAATTTATGTTTAACTTAAGAAAATCGTATGTATACAAAATTATACCAAGATTTATATTACTTAAAAATACAATATTTTTTTTGCATAAGGTTTCGAAATATCTACCTGTTTTACTGCCTAGAATCGTATAGCGATTTGGTTGGTCCAGCAGTTTTGGTTATTATATAAAAAATATGCCTATATCTTCGTGTTCTAGGCATATTTTTCAGGTTTAGTCAGTAAGAGTCTGATTCTCCCGCTTCATTCAAAAGCAGGAGAAGTCATTCTGATGATTCCCCCACTTAAAAAAACCGGGCAAGTGCGAGCCGGACTCGCGCAATGAGGGTTTCGTACCAACCTACCTATAAAAACAGTTTAATTCTCGAATCGAGTCTTGAAGACTTTTCAATTTTTTTATCTTGTGACGTAACTAAAAATTTTAAGTTTTCAGACTTTTCCCGATATTAGTGCTATAATACCTTGCTTCGTGCCAAATTTCAAGATTCTAGGTCAACGGGAAGCACCTTATGAGTTTTGATTCCTTTGACAGTGTCGAAATCTACGTTTTTTGCAACATAAACGGGCGTATCTTTTTTTCCCGTCAACTTAAAAGTTTGATTTTTGCACAACTTCAAGGGACCGCGGATTTCAATATATGGTTTTAATTTCAACTTGATACCTTCACGCGTTCCTGAGAAAAAGGGTCTTGACAGACGGACGGACGGACAGACGGACAACAAAGTGATCCTATAAGGGTTCCGTTTTTTCCTTTTGAGGTACGGAACCCTAAAAATAACTTCAAAACTGTTACAGGGTTATTTGTGAAAAACTGGCAGCATCTTAGGACCATGCTACTCATCATCATCATCTACCTAGCCTTTTCCCAACTATATTGGGGTCAAGCCGGATTTAGCTGACTACCAGTATTTTACAAGGAGTAGCTGCCTACCAGACCTCCACAACCCATTAACTGGGGTAACACGGTACTTCATGGCAAGACTGGAGTCAGATTTACTGGCTTCTGACTATCCGTACAGAACCATGCTACTATCATCATAAAAAACAATTGACTTTGAATTTAAAAAAAATATCATATTTTAGTTTATCTTATTTTCATAAAAAAATAAAAATATTTAAATTGGAATGTGTTAGATAAGGTTAGATAGAACAAAAAAATCTTGTAGGTTAGTTTTTGGTAAATGTATTACGTAAACCAAAAACGTTTTAAGTTACAGACATGAAAGGTTATCAGTGTTTTACTAATAACCCTGTTTTTTTTAGCATTATCGGCCTTATAATGTTCGCACTGCTGGGACTCAGGCCTCCTATCTTGGAGAGGGAGTGGGCCATAATCCACCGCAAGGGCACATTGTGGATTGGTGGATGTCACGTGTTTTCGAATGATAACCCTGTATAAAAATAATTTAGGCTGACTGCTGTTTTTTTTTAATGTTCATTTTTTATTGTGTAAGTACTATGAGCAATATTTAAAATATGTAAATTATGTGCTTAAAAATGAATAAACGAAATAATATCTAATAGTAATATTAAGACAAGGTAACCCTATTCTTTACGATGTTTGTTACGATTTTAAGAATAAATCAATAAATTATTAACCTTGATGGATCAGGTTTTGCTAGTTCATCGTTTTAGGTACCAAGCAATTGGATTACCTATCTGCTTTGTTGTATAATTATCTTGTTCCTCTGTTCTTGTTGTTGTTGGCAAGTAGATTTAGGGTTCCCCATACTTAGAACTTTAAATCAAAAAAAATTTTTTCGTCAAACCCGTACATGTGGGGTATAGGTCTTCAAAAATGATATTGAGATTACTAACATCATCTTTTAAATTCATTGGAGTCATCAAAAAAAAAAATTAAGCATTTTTAATGTTTTGAACATTGACATTTCACTACATATTTTAGTTTTCGATGTTCAAATACGTATCCATAAAATTAATAATGGTCGCCCAGAATATAATTTATGCTAAACGAAATTATGCAGAATTTAAACTATGTAAAAGAAAATTATGGTAAATAAAATACTACCATCTTAAAGCATGCCGTTGCAAATTCTTACACGTGTCAAACAATAGTTATGTTAATTCATTTTTATGCCTTAAAAATATTCGCTAAGTGTACTATGCCAAATAAGTTTCGGACCGTTAAGAATCTGGTAGATAATTGAAATTTTATTCATACTGCTAATTAGCTTGCTTTGAATCAATTATCACTTCACGAAAGGCGGAATAAATGTGTTAAAATTGGACACTATTCAGGCATACAAAAAAAAACATTACCGGTACCTCGGGCTTACTAGCTATGCCTACTAAGAACGAACTATCCTCGCCACGGCTCGGGTGTTAATACCACCGCGACGGCAGTCACCCACATTACACACTTGTATCATAATCTACTATAATGAAACAAATACTTCAGACATCAACTTTTTAATTTCTATAAATCAACATTACAACATCATTCTTTTGACAGTGAATAACTAACTAATTAGACATTTTGAGAATTTTAGTTTTTGATTATGTTAGATACGCTTACTAAATATTTAAGTATATTCTAAACTACAAATAAAAAGGTTTTTGACAAACAAATCTAAATTTTTAACTTATAATGACTAGCTTCAAAACTAAACTTATCAAGTCAATTTAACTCTTTTCAGGAGGTAAAAAGTTAGCTTCTTCTTGCAAAACGGGACCTTTTCTAGTTCCCTTCATCCATTCTGCAATTTCTTGCAGAGTCATATCTTTTGTTTCAGGCAAGAATGTATAGATCAGGAACAAGAAAAATGAAGTAGATAAACCAAAAAATAAGAAAGCACCATGAGTACCCCATGATTTGAATAAGAATGGTGATATTTTAACTAAAGTTCCTAAAAGTACCTTTGAAGATAGATCCATTAAACATGACGAAAGACCACGTGCTTCAATTGAAACCAATTCACCAGAAATCGTTTGAGTCAATATCACAGGACCAAAACATAGTCCTATTGAGTAGCCTATCAACAAAAATATAGCAAAGTAATTATTCTCAACTACGAGTGATAGTTTAATTAAATATGCGTATAAAGAAATTGACAAAAGAAACCCAATTCCTACCAAAGATGAGCCTATCAATAACTTCTTTCTTGGTAATACTTTTGCAACTATACATCCTATATACATGCAGAATACTGTTACACCATCTAACACCAACATGGCGGTATAAGGCGATATGTGATGTCCAGCTGTTATTTTACTAATTATATCAATAGCATATACACTAAACACTACCTTTCCAGAAAATATATACAAAGAGTGCACTATCAAACATAAAATTAAAGGCTTATAAAACTGCTTTTTTGATATCACTCGTAAATAGCCAATTATATATCCTTTTAACTGTACATTTTTAGATTTCTCCTCCAAAACAAGATTCTGCTGATAGTTTATCAGCTTTTCTAGATCCGCTTCCGCTTGCTTGCCTTGCCCCATCATCCATCTGTGAATGTCCGAGCATCTTTCATAGCGTTGCTTTGTGGCTAACCAAAATGGTGACTCTGGTAGAACGATTGCTATCAATAATCCGTAGGCACTGCATATAATACCAGCGATTCCAATATTTCTCCAATGGAAAAAGGTTCCTATTGCGTTCGACATAAAGATGCCCCAGAAAAGAGTTGCAGATTTAACAGTCAAGAAAAATCCTCTGTGCTTAGGGGAGGTATATTCTGTGATGATCATGACTGATACAGTGAAGTGGGATCCAGTGTTGATGCCATTGATCACCTGACTGATGATGATTTGGTTGACAGTGACGCTCAAGTAAAAAACCACGAAGCTGATAAGATTGCTGATGGTGACAAACATAAACGTGTATTTCCGTCCGATATATTTCATGAAGATTGGTAAAATGAAAGTCCAGGGTAGACCGGAGTAGACCATGATGGCAGCTGGAAAATAAAGAAAATAAATAAACATTTGGGACTTTTCATTTTAACCTATCACATACCCACAAAACGAGACACAATAGTAAAACAATAACAGCGCGGTCGCAATAGGACCGGTCGGGGATTCATAAATTAACTTACACGAGTATAATTTATGAGTAGCTAGAACCAACTTTCATAACATTCAAGCGCCTGACGTTATTATCTTATAATGCCAATGTGCCATGTATTGCAAATGTATTATAAAAATATTATTCTTCAAATCTCTTGAAACCCAATTTTTTTATAGAATCTTTATGTAAAGGATTCAGTGGCACCACGAATGTTTATTTTCTTTAATTTTTAGCAGCATTTACAAATCATCTTCCTCATCGGCGTTCTAATGATCCCACTGTTGGGACTAGGGCCTTGTCTCTCTAGGAGAGGGAGGGTCTATTCTTAATAATAATTCAAATAATTTATTTGTCGTGAAAATATTCCCCCTGTATTAAATTATACAAATTATACTTACGTATCCAAGAAGCAGTAGATTCACTGACAGCATCAAATGAGTTAGCCTCTTTCCTTATTTGAGGGATGAACACTGTGGAGGCACCAAAAGACATGCCCATGATGAAGTAGCAGGTCCATCCACCACTGCTGATCATCATCTGAGAAACGAAGAAGAGTATTGATATAATACCTACATTTAACATTTTATGCATTCTCCAAATCCGAACTACGTACTGGATTAATAGACTTGGCTCTTAAGAGGACATGTTGATTAGAATCATCATCATCATCATCTCAGCCAAAAGACGTCCACTGCTGGACATAGGCCTCCCCCAAGCGTCGCCACAGCGACCGGTCCTGTGCGTCTCGCATCCATCGGATTCCCGCGACCCTCGCCAGATCGTCGGTCCACCTTGTGAGAGGCCTTCCAACGCTGTGTCTTCCGGTACGTGGCCGCCACGTTAATTAGAATAAAAAGGCTAAATTTGGGGTCTTTTCCTAATTTTGTCTTGGTCAGCTTCCAGTATCATTATCTTAGAATGCAGTATCTTTCAGCGACCGCATATCTTCCTCAATACAATTATTTGGTACCATTTGGAACTGGTTGTAAACAAAATTTAAGCAAAAAATAGTCATAGTAGTTCATTGATATCAGATTCTTACAAGTCATATTCAGATTATAGTACAGACCAGTCAACAAATTATTACAAAAACGTTACATTATTAAAATGTCAATAATTAGTAAAAGCTGTAAAACCAATAAAAACAAATACTTAAATAACAGTGGCCGAACGACTCCTATAACCTGTATTTATCAATCATTATTGTTCTTCCATCGTAAATCAGTAGTGACAATACTATTGTTGATGATAATCCAGATACGGTAGTAAGATATAGATAAGACACGCCACAGTAATCCTTGATTATACGAGGGCAGTGATAGCATGACCATTACCTGAGCAATTCAGAATTCATTAACTTTTTATTGTGCTTTCGCGAGGTTGTCGACAAGATGTGGAAAGAGCATTCAAGTTTAAAGTACTGGACAATGATGTTACTATCTTCAATCATGAAACCTTAGTTTCATCATCTTACCTAAGGCCCTTGCCTTGCTAAGGTTTCTTGTCCTATGCTGGACATAAGCCTCCCCCAAGCATCGCCACAATGATCGGTCCTGTGCGTTTCGCATCCGTGGGATGCCCGCGACCCTTATCTAGTCATCGCAAGGTGCATCGAACCGATGCATCGGTTGATGCACCTTGGCTTTTCTAACCATGATTTAGTTACTTAATATAATTTTTGGTAAAATTTAAGAAACGGCAAATAGAGATGTGTGTAAGCAAAAGACACGACTTGACACTTTGTATTAAACCACAATAAATTGGTATAAGGGCAACAGGATGATAATCATGCAGGTACACTTTCACCCATACTATCCTGATCACCATATTACAATGAAAAATTTCCTTAAGTTTCCAAATTAATTGTAAATCAATACGTTATTTAAACAACCAAGATTAACTTTGTACCAAAGGCGTTTGATTAAATAGAATGATAATATACCTAAGTAGGATTTGTTTGTACCTAATGATTGTCATTTCTTATACAAACACGTGAAATATAGAGATTAGATAGAGATGGCGTGGCGCCATTTTGCGTGCACATGCGACATGTCTGTTACCATCGTAATAATCTATTCTGTAGGTTCCTAATCCGTATTTAAATTCAAACCATCGATTAAATAAGAAGCAGTCATATAATTATCATTAACAATTTGCAACACAGTTTTTATAATTGTTTGCTATTGAAAACCTAAATAAAAACTCAAAACTGATCATTAAGCGAAACCTCCAAAATTACAGGGATATAATTGATTGGGATAGTATTTATTTCACTTTAACATCGTTTCATACGAAAGACCTGTACTAAAGAAGTTCACTGTTGGACATAGGGCTCCCATAAGTATCGTCAAAACGTCCGGTCTTGTGCGTTTCGTATTCATTGGATTCTCATGATCCTTGGGGTGGCAGATCTACAAGGCCAGAATGAGAATTAGTTCTGTCTACTGACGATGTTTAACTAGCTGGTCATATGGTATCTCAGAACTAAGAAAGCCAACCCCAAGTAGTGGGAAATGATGAGGTATTTAAAAGAAGAAAATGTACCATCCTAAGTTCAGAATGCGGATTAGAAAATCAAGATTTTTATTCAGAGCAAGCAAACGATAGAAACTTCAGGTTAATTAGAAACATTAGGTTGTTAGAATCATTAGGTGCGAATTAAAAATTATGTACCTGTCTGAAGAAATATATCCTCTTCTCCCATTTATTTTTCCGTTCCGCACGTTTTTCCAACTCATAATCTTCCATTTTGCACAAAATCACTTCACAACTGCAGTTCGATAGAAGGATCACTTAAATGTTAATATAGTTTTTATCTAATCTTATGAATTAATGGATAAAATGTGATTGATTTGGCAATTTGATAAAAGTCAATATTTTTATATTTTCTTTATGTTTAATAATTGTCTTATCATCTAAGTCGTGAGTTTAGTCAATACTAGTAAATGAAGATAATTTGGTGTCTGGTCAAAAACCTTTGGAGTACAAACCAGAGGGGGTGACATTATCCTTTAGGTCACTAGTCTTGGTAACAGTTCTTTCTACTACAAGCACTAACATCAGAATCTATCTGAATCCCTTTAGCAGTAAAACAGTAGCATCACGACGTTTAACAAAAGAGATAAAAACAGATGTTAAATAAATGCCACATAATGCAGTATAATTTCTGACTTTAAAACAAGCACACTTGGGAAGGAGAAAAGAACGGTAAATATGACAACATAAAATTTAAAAAGAAAATCAAAGATTTGATTTAATTTAAGCGCAAACTGATGAAATACTTAAAAGACGTCACACGCTATCAACTTGCAGTAAATTATAACAATATATCTACAAACTGACCACAAGACATTCCTAGACTGTGGTTACAAGAAAGCCGGCATTGATTTCCAGTTAACTATACTATACCACATCAGTTTACAGTCTACGGAAATTCCTGTTAGACAAAACATATTACAGTGTAACTGAGTTTCTATCGGAAAAAAAAATTGTTAATTAGTATTTTTCTTTATTTTTTACATTTTTTTTTGACATTTTGATTTTGATATTATGATTCTGACTTTTTGATTTTGACATTTTGGATTTTGATATTTTGATATCGACTTGTATTAATAACATTTGAATTGTATTAAGAATGGTATTTATAATAGTAATAATGACATCATAATTATAATAGTCTAATGGTAATAATTAAATTTTTATTCTATATATTTCTTAAAGATATTTGGTTCAGTATTTTTTATTTTTATTTTAAGTATGTAATTATAAAATGTTTGCATGCCGAATGGCAAAATGTGTCTGAGATATTCTGTATTATTGAGAACTATTGTATGTACCCATGTTTGCAAAATAAAATTCTATTCTATTCTATTCTAAAGGGTAAATGAAACAACACAGGTGAATGAAACCCAAGTTTATAGTTATTCTTTTTAATACATAGATATGTACACTTTATTGCATAGCTGTAAAAAACTATAAAACCTTAAAATTAATAAAATGTAACAATAGGCGGTCTTATCGCTGAAAAAATTGCAGACAACCTTTGGATGGATTAGATGGAAAAGGAGAAAAGATAAAAAATATAATGTACAATTATTATTAGTACTATATTATTATTATAATTATACATAATATTACTTATATAGGTATATGAAAGCAAAATAATTTATACGTTCAAGGTAATATTAGAGAGTATATTCTTTTCTTCTTCTTAATACACTCTTTGACCATATTTTTGACGATTTTTGGTATAATTTGTGTTTGTCTTATTGACGGAGGCGAAACGTTTTATAGCCTCACATTTTAAATCACAAATAACTTATTATAAAATTCATGAAGGAACTTAAAATATTCTTTAAAAATATGGGGATTTGTACATTCAACAAACTGTCATCTTTTACAATAACAAATTATAATAAAACTCATTTAAAAAAACGCCCTGTATCTTTTTCTTAGACTTAATTCTTTATTTCCTATTTAGCACTGCAAGGTTTCCTCCAATATTGAACATTGCAAGTTTGTCCTAACGCTACGTTGTATTAGGCAAAAACTTAACTTCTTCCGTCAAAAATGCATTTTTCTCAGATCCCTTCATCCATTCCGCAATCTCTTGCAAACTTTTATCTTTAGTTTCAGGTAAAAACTTATAAATTAAAAACAAAAATATTGAAGTTGAAACACCGTAAAATAAGAAAGCACCATGAGTACACCATGACTTAAAAATGTATGGAGAAACTTTAACTAAAGTACCCAAAAGCATTTTAAGACATAAATCAATACAACATGAGGAAAGTCCTCTACATTCTAAAGACACTAACTCTCCAGAAATAGTTTGAGTTAATATCACAGGTCCACAGCATACACCAACTGAATAACCGACTAATAAAAATAAAGCTAAGTAAGTATTTTCATCTAAAATAGATAGTTCAATCAAATACGCATACATTGAAATCGATAAAAGAAATCCAATTGCTATTAACGATGAACCTATTAACAATTTTCTTCTGGGCAATAATTTTACAAATACACATCCAATATACATGCAGAATATAGTGACACCGTCTAACATTAACATTGCTGTATAGGCTGATATTTTATGCCCAGCTGTAATTTTTCCAATTATATCTATAGCATATACACTAAATACTACTTTACCAGAAAATACGTATAAAGATTGAACCAACAAACTCAAAAGGAAAGGCTTATAAAATTGTTTGGAAGATATAACATTGAAATATTTACAAACAAATCCTTTTAACGCAAAATCTTTTTGCTTAGAATCCGAACAGAGATTCTTTTGAAACTTGATCAGCTTGTCTAAATCTAATTCTGATTCCTTTCCTTCTCCCATAAGCCATCTGTGTGATGACGAACATTTTTCAAACCGCTGTTTGGTGGCCAGCCAAAATGGTGACTCCGGAAGCATGAATGCTACAAAAAGACCGTAAACGCTGATGACTATTCCAGCAATTCCTATGTTCCTCCAATGAAAAAAAGTTCCAATAGCATTAGACATGAAGATACCCCAAAAGAGCGTAGCAGATTTTATAGTTAAAAAGAATCCTCTGTGTTTGGGTGAGGTGTATTCTGTGATAATCATGACTGACACGGTAAAGTGGGATCCTGTATTGATGCCGTTGATGATTTCACTGATGATAATGTGGTTGACAGAAGTACTTAAGTAGAAGACCACGAAACTGATTAGATTGCTGATGAAGACGAATGTGAAGGTATATTTTCTTCCAATATGTTTCATTAAGGCGGGCAGGATGAACACCCAGGGCAGGCCAGCGTAGACCATGATGGCAGCTGAAAAATAAAACTAGGCATTATAAAACTGCGGAATGTAAAATATAATAATATTTATAAATGAAATAGTTGTGCGTCAGAGAAATTGTTTTTGTAAAAACTAAAAAATCTTGTTCGAAGAGAAAACCAAACTATTAGTACCAGTGAATGTAGTGCAACAGTGCATAAACAACTAAATAAAACCACTTATTTTAAAATTATACACACACAGATCAAGTTTGGCAATATTTCAATTACTTATGATAATCAAGTGCATTTATAAACATTTTTCCTTCTTCGTCTGGTTTTATAAATACGTTACTTTCTGTTAATATTTATTTATTAGATTCAAGGAAAACACGTATGGCTGTGCATTAACGTGTTTTCAGTTCAAATAAGTGAACTTGTTGGAGACACCTTATTAATACTGTATTTTGTTTGTATACAGAATATAATCAATACGAAACATCTTGATTTTTATAGATCTGGACATGAACTATACTTTATTCGTATGTAAGTAAAGATTTCTAAAAATAAATTTACTGACTAGATCAGGAGCCCTACCCTCGCGTCTAAATTCCCCTAAGTCCGGAGTGAGAGAGAGACTCACAGAGTTATACAAGTCTTATAGCGCTATTTCTTTCTTACACCAGATGCATGATGATTAAGAAGTCATAGCAGGCCTTCAAAATTATTGGAAGGCACAAACGACTTTTTATTTTACCCTGATAACGTAAAAATTCAAGAATTAGAATTGTACGAGTATGTTTTTACTTTTCAATTTGATTTATGCAGATATGTCTATAATGGTCTGCATGCATTTCAATTTACGTAAATATCAAGGTATACCAGTTACTAAAATAGGCATATGTTGATAAAATCGAGGTAATTATTTAAATATTGATTTTTGAATTCAATTCACTTAGCCAGACCAGGTTTAACCTGTTCTGAGGACATCAGCCTATAAGCACGGTTTTCCTTAGGAACACAATCTCTCAATAAAGCAGCTATTTTTAATTGACTAAAAATCTAAGTGTTCCGTACCTCACAAGGCACCTAAACGAACATTTTATCCAGTAAAATATTGGCACGCACTCACTTCAGAGAGAGCGTAAGGAGTTATTTCATGAATACCCATTTCAAAAAAAATTGGGTCAAAACCATAGTTACAGCTAATAAAGATGCATTGCAGTATATAATAAGATATGCTTTAGAAGAATAGCATAAAAAAAGAAGAAATATAAGATAAAATAATAGAGTTTAAGAAGAAAAAGAACAATAAAGGGTGATGAAAAAATTAAAAACAAAGGGTACTTACGTATCCAAGAAGCAGTAGATTCACTGACTGCATCAAAGGAGTTAGCCTCTTTCCTTATTTGAGGGATGAACACTGTGGAGGCGCCAAAAGACATGCCCATGATGAAGTAGCAGGTCCATCCGCCACTGCTGACCAGCATCTGGAAGGAATAGTACATTTCTTGTTCTAACTACAGCCTTTTTTTTATGTAACATAAACTAGTGCTTGACTGCAATCCCGCCTGATGGTAAGCAGTGATGCAATCGTTGACAGTGAGGCGCACTAGTTTATTAAGAGCTTATTCACTCTAGCTGTGAAGTCATCCAATTTATAATCGGACGGTAAGACCGTAGCAGGCAAATTGTTCCAGTCCTTCGAATAATATCGTGCTCTATTTATCAATAAACAAGTCTAATTCAAGGTTGACCTCCCCGTTGAGCATACACGGTATAAGGAAAGTGGATTGAGCTACAGTATCGACAACAACATTGGTGAGTGAAGAGACAAGGAAAAAAAACGATAGAGAGAGATACGTTTATCTGGCAGTATTTTCTCTTTTGAAGCTGATGGCGAAAGCTAGTACACAGCATTAAAATGCTAGACTCTTAGACCTATCTTGAAATATTGTACAAAATCAGGTCCTTTAATTTCATCTATCATTAATTCAAATTAATCTACTGGTCATTTAAAGTTGGACATAATATTTACATTTTTACTTTAATGGTAATAAGAATAATTTTGTACTGAAAACTGCAACAAAATGTCGATATTTTCTGTATTCAATTTACATAAGTGTAAAGCGAGATAAGACTGACATAGCCGAAAGAATCGCCAAGCTTAAGTGGAGGTAGACAGGGCATATTGCTCGCAAAACAGATCGATCAACAGGTCGATGGGGACGTAAAGTTCTGGAGTGGCGAGAGGCGACCACATATCGGAAAACGCCGCTTTGGAAGGCCTGGTTTTTGCCAAGGTTGACCGATGATCTAAAGAGGGTTGCGAGAATCCGATGCGAGACGTACTGAGCACTTGGAGGAAGCATATTATGTTCAAAAGTTGACGTCTCGGCAAAAATGATGATGATGGCGAAAGAGAGATTTGAAAATGCCGCAATTCTCCATCTTTCTTAGGAACTTAAAAATGTGATTTGAAACTGATAAAAGTAAAAAGAATGGAACGAGATCTCCCATTTTGGTTGGGGGCTAGTAAAAATAACTATTTTAATTTATTATAAATTATTAATATAATATTGGTGGAAGGGGAACATGTGGCGCCTCTCCAGCAGTCCAGCTACACCTCAAAAGGGGACTTATCACTGCAATTGTGGCGTGCCCATAATGCTTTATGTTCAAGGAAGAGCAAAAATATGAGGTTACTTAAGTATTGGTCGGAATAAGATTTTTAACATGATAGTTGACCAGGCAATAGTCCCAAAGTCGATATAACGTATCTCACTTGTAAAACAATCACAAGCATTTAAAATTTGGTGCTTATTTGAGCCGATCTGATGAAGGCGATGTTAACTATACAACGCAAACTTGACTTGCATTGTATAGTATTTGTAATTATAAACGCGTGTCTTAGTTTTGATAGTGGGGCATGTTACCGACTGGTACATATGTCTGGTTTACCCTGTGATTAAACTAATTTTGATAAAAAATGAATCTGATATTCTTTGAGGAAGGAAAAAGTGAAATATATTGCAATAAAAATGTTATTACTAGAAACTTGTTTCGACATCAATAAACTAATAACCTCGATTCGTTACATAAGGAATATACGAAGAACATTCACAATACGTGTATTCATTAATTTGTAGGCATTGTAGGTACCTAAGCAAGATAGATTTGAAATGGATCGGGGCACGGCCCGTGGTACGGTCTCATATTCGCAGTTGAAACTACTAGAAATTGTTCCCTGATTGCTTCCTACTGTCATTATTTTTTTTGGGATCACAGAACCTTAGTGGCCTTAACCCGCTGTATCTCAAAAACTCATCTTGTAACGCTTATGCCAAGCTATATGATGGAACCAATGATTTTAGCCACAAGAGCATAGATCGTTGCGAAATCGCTTAAAGAAAGAGAAGAAATTGAAGTTAGTCTTCAACCAAAGCAGTAGATGATCTGATGGTTGCCTAACCTTTAGAATTTATACGTTTTATAATTATTTAATTCATGAATCCCCGACCGGTCTCATAAGACCGCGCTGTTATTGTCTTACTATTGTGTCTCGTTTCGCGGGTATTGATAGGTTAAAGCATAAACGTTTATATGGAGCGGAAATGAGAATATTGAGATGGATGTATACGTAGTAACGAAAATAGATAAAGTAAAATAAAAAAGGCGCAAGTAACTATAACGCAGAAAGAGGATAGGTTGTTTAGTTGGTCATTTGAAGAGAAGGCATTAACGCATATGGTACTAAAAAAGTTATGAGTACCTAAAGTGGATGGATTGTGTGAGAAGTTAAATGAATATAAAAGTAAATCAGTCATGCTATGACAGTTGATAGGACAGAATGAAAGAACAATATGTGTTACGCCGACCCCTAGTACTCGTAACATGAGATAAAGGCAGAAAGATGATGATGTCAGCACTAGTGGAAGAAATTTCTTCTTAAATCCATTTACATACTTTTTACAATTGTCTTAGCTAAGGTATTCTTTCCCTTGCTACAAAACTGTTTAGGATTAAAACTAACAAAAATAAATAGAAACATTTACCTGTCTAAAGAAATATTTCCTTTTCTGCCACTTATTTTTGCATTCCATATTTTTTTCCGAACCAAGAGGTTCCATTTTTTCAGAAAATTCACTTTGTAAATGCAGATTCGTTCATTCACTTATTATTTTGTTACTATTTTTTTACTAACTAATAAAATTATTTTTTGTCTATAAACTTTAGAAATTCTTGAGATAATTAATTTTGATAGTCAAATAATGTACTCGTATTTGTTTTTTTTATTATATTCACAAAAATGTTTCAAGTCTCATTTTCCTTAACAGATCTGTCTTGCAAGTTGCAAGAGGTTTACGAGCTTAATAAGTTTCTTATGGGCCTTACGCAGGCTTTAAACACATGTCCACCATTTTGGTTTTAGTAACGGGAACTTGTTGGTATTTTCTTTAAAATTCCAGCAGAGTTTGGAGAGGTAGAAAACGAGAAAATTTGGTAAGGCTTTAACGAGGCTTTTGTCCAGCTGTGGGACAGTGAAGAATAGATACAATATGCAATAAATATATTATTATAACAAAGATAAATTAAAAATTGGTTTGAAAAACTTTTGTATATCAAAATATTCGACAAAAATGCTTAAATAGGTTATTGATCAAATCTAAAAGCACGAAAAAAAATTAAGGAAATAAAAATTTACTTATTTTTTTCTCTTTTTGTAAATAATTTAGACTTTTCAAATAGTTTTAATAATACATTAAAATATATTAGTGATAAACACCAAATCCGAGTCCTACGACGCTTAAACGAAATTAAGTCTAGTTGCAAACTGAAATAATTTATGAACAAAATAAGTGTTCTACAAAACAATTATATCGATTACACTTAAGCAGGTTAACTATTGAATAAATTAACGACAGACAATGAGTAAGAAGTCGAAGAGATTAGTGAGAAATCTATTTAAAATCAATGTGACCTGCCCCCTCCGTGATGCACGTCAAACGGTAGAAAATTGTAGGTGCAAAAAACTAGCGTTTACTTGAACGAGATAATCTAAATTTTACTTTAATAGGGTTCTGTATCTGCCTCAAGGGTTCTAACGAGAATTTGTTAGAAAATCTGGCATACAAGACTGTTTTTTTTAGAATCGCTTCCAGAAGCATTGTATCTCATATCAAGAAAAATAATGCTACACATGCAAAAGGTTAAGGCGTTTTTTGGGATTTGAACATCATCAAATAAATTTTCCCATTCTGGGTGGAACGAGACTTTTCGTGTGTGTGACTGACCGCGGGATCCCGCACTCTTAGCATTAGCATTATCAGCCTTTAAATGTTCCCACTGTTGGGACTTAGGCCTCTTCTCTCGGAGAAGGCATACTCCTGCACTCTTATGAACATTTATTTAACTATTTTCACGTTGAAGCCGTGGATATGGAAGAAATCATGTGCAAGACCAATGATTTTACGTGTCTTCCGCGGCAAGTGAGGATCAAACTATCAATACCTGATCTCCGGGTTCTTACAGAGTAATTCCTAATGAAAAATGATAAAGGCATTTTTTTCACAGTCTGGGAATCGAACCTAAGACGTTCAGCACTCATGCATGCGATTAAAAGATCAATGAAGCTGTTACATGATGTAAATTAATCTAGTACAGAAATGAAAGAGAAACCTATAAAGCGAACTCAGGGTTGAATGCTCACTTGTGGAACCTGTAACCTTTGGATCCCTTCGACAAATTTCAGGCAGCACCGTAAACCTGGGTTATTTTGGACGACTTTTGGCCAACGCTATTTTTAGCCCAAACTCGTTAACTGAAAACCCAGAAACCTGTACTTATTCCTTTCTTTACTGATATAATAAAGCTAAATTTTATTTTATTTTAAACTAAACAAACAAACTCTTGTGTTTGCTTAGTTTAAAATTAAATAAAATTGTTTTAGTGCTCGATAGACCATTTTGTCGTCCGAGTGCTTACGCAAGATTCTACAATACTTTCGTCACATTACAAAGAAAGATGGTGCTAACCTCGAAAAACTCATCGTGACCAGTAAAATGGATGCGAAAGGCCTTGTGGGCGCAGTCCAATGCGTTGGTCTGACCAGGATCTGCACCGCTCTTGACTCTACGGTATACAATACCCTTCACACCAACAGAGACAAAAACAGATGCTAGGAAACTCGGCGTTCTGGCAAAGGTCCGGCGGTACTTCACATCGGGACAGCTTATAATGTTATACAAAGCACAGGTCCGATCGTGTGTGGAGTACTGCAGCCACATATGGGCTGGAGCTGCGAAATGCCCCCTGGCAGTTTTGGACTCAGTGGAAAGGCGTGCTAAGAGGCTAATTGGAGATCCAAATTTGGTTAAGACCAATTTACAAAGCCTTGAGCACAGACGTAGGGTAGCCAGCCTTTCGGTTTTCTACAGGATGCATTTCGGAGAGTGTGCGCGGGAATTGCATGAACTGATTCCGCCATCCCCATTTTACTATCGGACAAACCGTCGTACGGCGGGTATACATCCTTACGTTGTCGAAACATCTACGGTTCGGACTAAGCGTTTTCCTTCGTCGTTTATACCGCGAACATCGAGGGACTGGAACAATCTGCCGTCTGCGGTTTTCCCGTCCGATTATAATTTAGGTGTCTTCAAGGTGAGAGTGAATAGGCTCTTAATAAGCTAGTGCGCCTCACCATCAACGATTGCATCACTGCTTACCATCAGGTGGGATCGCAGTCAAGCACTAGTTTATTACAATTAAAAAAAAACAGATGGAGGAATATCGTACGAATAAAAGTGATTAAACAGGGAGGTCATGACCCTCAACATTGAGGATGCAAGAAGGAGTCATTTTGTTGAAGAAGTTTTACCAGGCACATAACAACTAATAGAAGCGAAGCAGTAAAAAAACACAGGTGAAACCGCGGGGGATAGCTAGTTCCTTAAGAAGCTTGGGCAAATTAAGACTTTACCAGTAAATAAAATGACTCTTGCACTCATTATGATAAAAAGCAAATAATTGAATTCATTAGCTTAGTTATCTAAAAACCTGATTTAATCAGTTGTAAGACTATTATGTATCCATTTTAATACTATGACACCAATATTTTTAATTAACGATAGCACTTTATCATCGGCTTGTGTATTTATAGTACAGATGAATAGGTGCGGCAAAGTCATGATTTTTTGGGTTGGGTAAAAATTAAGATAGAAAGCCGAAAGATTAAAGATTAAGAGTAATCAGACTTATCAACACGTTTTTGTATTTTATCGGATGCGTTTTGGAGAGTGTGCGCGGGAATTGCATGACTTGATTCCGCCATCACCTTTCTACCACAATAATCCTCCGTACGGTGAGTATCCACCCTCATATTGTTAACATTTTTACATTCCAGACAGACTAAATGATAAATGATATTAATTTTGTAGGTAGGTTTTACAAAACACTTTTATACGTCAATTTTTTTTTCATCAATTTATATATATTTAGGTATCTAGATGAGGCCGGTGTTTCCTAGCTGATTATCTTGAGAGGAAACACCGAAACAAACTAAATGAAAGTCCATACAGTAAAATGTATTAGTCAAATCATAATGCAAACCATAGAGACTAGTGTTTAAGATGGCCCTCTGAAGAAAGAACCATGCAGATTTGAGTGGACCTGTCCAGCCAGTACTAAGTATTTAGCTTCGTCATTAATACCGCGTACATCGAAAGACTGCTACAATTTTCCTACAGTGGTCTTCCCATCCATCCATTATAATTTAGAGTTCTTCAAGGCTAGACTGTGAAGATATTCTCTCTTTCACGGTTTCAGCCACCACCTTCGCTTGAAATATTGGTTTGTAGAAGGTGGTAACTGCTTTCCATTCTCGCTAGCCCTGGACCATGGCCTAAACGCGGTCGCCGATAGCTGAGATATTGTGAAGATGACGTAGAAAAATAATCACTGTCGTTTGTACGATGTTTTGCAATTTTTTACTTCATTAACACCTCACAAAAACGAAGGACAAACATATTTTATAACAAAAAGTAGCGGTCTTATCGCGGGTAATTTCTATCTTTGGATTGACGAAAAGAGGCTAAGGTTGTCAGTGCAAAAACGTGACAAAATAATACTGATTGGACATAGTAATATAATCCCTCCGACCGTATTTCAATCACAGTGGCCAAACTCAACAGAGATCAGCCTAGAACGCAGAAAATATTATAGTGCAAAAGTGTGTGCGCAAACGCAGGTGCACTCTGTTCTTTTACTTTCATATTCCGATAGGACGGCAATTCGACACGACCAGAGAGAGAGATCAGGCGCAAGACCAACGACTTTACGTGATTTCCAAGTTACGGGGGTATCATACCACCAACTTCCAAACTCCGGGCAGCCACAGAATAATTTTCTAATGGAAAACCCAAAAGAAATTTTTGTCTGGCCCAGGAGTCGAACCCAAGTCCCCGCGCTCAGTAGTCACTCTTTCGACTAACGGTTTTACATCAATGCCAATGAGCCAAACATTTTCTGAATTAGACCCTTGATCCAGTTGCCCAAGGACAGCCTTCTACAATATTGGTCGAGGCTCTCTGTACTTTTAGTTTCTGTACTTTTGCACGCCTACAAAAATCCCACCACTGTCTGAGACACTGAACAATATTCATAAACAAGTCTGGAGCATTGAAGAGTGACCTCATCAGATCAATTCCGTATGACGCAGGTCCTCACCAGGCATGTTAAATACCTACGCGAGGTTCCTATATTAGATTCAGGTGGTAGAAACACCCGGGTGCCACTACTGTGTGAACCACTGGGAAGACAAGGTGGCGTATAAGGTGGAAAAGGTGGTGCCCCACTTGTGCGGAGCACCACGTCAAGGAGGCGATCTGTGGGCGCGGACTTGCGGACGGCGGGGTGATCGTCCACCCGTCTGGTAATCGTAATCTTCCACGAGGTCCTCAAGAGATGTCAGCAAACCATAGGGCGCTGTTCTAAGGTCGTAAGGTTTATATGAAAAGGAAACTCGTGGTCCTAGAATACAATAGGCAATTCAAGACTTGTCTGCTCCAGTAGCCATCGGCTCCAGCTATTGGTTGCCCACTACCGCAATAGTTTGCAAACTCTGTAGGCTGTCAGTCAGTCAACTAACTCAGGTTCTTTACCGGATAAATCTCACTTTGGTTACTTAAAAAATAGGTATGTTGGCCGTCATAGGACCTGATTAAAGGTACCTATAACAAAGATCATTAGCTATGTCCACACTGTGCCCTTTTTTGTTCAACAAGCGTCATAGCGCAGTCAACAGCGCAAGTCGGGCATGTCTTTGACGCATATGCAATGACAGTTAAAAGTGTAGCACTTGATTCTTTTTTTTCTGGAATTTCTTATGAATAAGTAAGCAGCACATATTCCACTAAGTAACATGTTGTCGTCACACATGTTTCCACAAGCTGGCAAACTACGACTGAACTAAGTGACAATATTGGCGTTGCGTTCCTTAACGCATTCAATTGTTAATGCGTTAACGCAAGTTGAATACAAAGATGAAGACGAAAGTTGAAGATGAAAGGGCACAGTGTGGACATAGCTATCCTGTATTACAGAAATCGCATTGAAGCCTACTTTTTTCCCTGGGGCCTGGTTTGACGAAAGAGATCCTGGCACCCCAGTATTGGGGCAAGGAAGGAGTGGGTTTTAGTCAGTCAAAGTATGACACGCCCGGAGCTCCGCTCGGGAGAAGTCAATTTGTTGACTCCCCACCTAAAAAAAAGGCTACTTTTTCCGATAGTTGAAGGTTTTTAAATCTAAGTCACAGTCAATCAAATTGTTAGGTACTTTTACAAGGGAGGTTCCGGTTGAGTGACCTCTACAGTTTTTAGTAGGCACTAATATAAAAGAGTATCGATTGAATTATTCATAGTTTTTGCATCGACTCATAGATGGCGCATTACAGAACTAAAAAGTTGTTTAGCCAGTGTAACCTCCACCCGTTCTATCCTAGCGAGGATATGGAATTAAACGAGCGTGTACAAGATAGAAGTTTAATGCTAGCTCAAAGGGAGGCTCACAATTTTTTTAAATCGTGGGTTCAGGCCCGTTTGTTGTCACCCCTGCAGTGATAGGCACTTCCCTGGATAATTCCCGCAGAAGTCGCCCAGGCCGGAGATGGTAGATGGCCGCTGTTCGTGATGCGTGCGGTGACTGGATAAATTTTGGATCGTCCGGAAAATATGTCGTCGCTGTCCGACCTGCTAAGCGGACACCAATCTTCAGATTGACGTAACTCGCCGTAGTTCCCTAATTCGGGATTATCTTAATATAAATGGCGCGTTGAAGGCATCCTGTAAAAAGCTTAAAAGTTGTTAGTTCATTTCTTTTAAAAATAATTTATATGTTATTTATGTATCGTGATTAAGAATTACCTACCTAGGTACCTACTTTAATCATTTTAAAAATTGTTTTAGTTCTAAGAAGCACTGTGCTAAGCTTTATTTTAACGCCATCTGTTGAGCAATCAGTAAACTATGTACCTACATTGACTTTATCGATCTGCGTGAAGATTCTATAGATGGTGCTGTAATTGTTAACACATCGATATTAAAGAAAATGCGAAATCCAAAGAAATCAATATAATTAATTATTTACCAAAAATAGAATAACGTATGTTTAATATAAAGTTTATTTAAACTTACGATTCCAAACCAATCCAAAGACATCAGAATTCAAACTATGCCATTTCCATAAACGGGACTTTTACTAATAGGTAGGTAAAGACTTATTATATAATTATGTTATTCCCCTTTATTACCTACCTATCTACATTTAACCTTCCCTTTTTCCCTTACTGTACTAGTACTTTTTCCTTTAATTCATGAATCCCCGACCGGTCTCATAGGACCGCGCTGTTATTGTCTTACTATTGTGTCTCGTTTCGCGGGTATTGATAGGTTAATAGCGCCAACAACATGTTTTTCACTATAAAAAGATAGGTAGTAGGTACCAACTACTCTACTAATGTAGGTACTCTGACGTGGCACTACGTAGACACATTCATTTGACCACAATAATAATATAATATTGTTAAGTCTTTAGTTACATACCTACTTAGGTATAGGGTAAAAAGTTTCATAGCTCAGCATTGTACGCAGTTTACTTACAGTTTACACAAGCACTAATAATAAAATGTAAAACAAGCACCTTTTTGGCCTCACACAGGTCTATAGTAAAAAAATATATAAGTAGGTACGTCTTATTTAATGTTTGTCTTGTCTTGTGTAAGTTACAAATATTCTCTTTTCTTCTTTAACTGAACTTCACTCGAAAAAATCTCGTCAAAAATCTACGTGTATTGTTATGATTAAAAAGCTGGCCTATATTTAGTTTTTGTTCAAACCACGTAGTTCTGTTTTCTTATACGCATGGGCAGGTATATCAAATTGAAAGTTAATGCCTTGGTTGACTGGTAGAGAATGCCCAAGGCATTAAGTCCATTAGCATTAGCATTATCGGCCTTGTAATGTTCCCACTGTTGGGACTCAGGCCTCCTGTCTAAGAGAGGGAATGGGCTATAATCCACCACGCGGGCCCAGTGCAGATTGATGGATGTCACATGTCTTCGAATTTTTGGTTCTAAGACATGCCGGTTTCCTCACGATGTTTTCCTTCACCTTTTTGTGAGCAGTAGTGATGATATAAATTACACAAAGTAATGCGCCTGGCTGGGTTTGAACCCGCGACCTACAACTCGTAAGTCGGAGACAACTCGTAAGTCGGAGGCATTAAGTCCGCCTATAAATAAATAAATAAATCAATGCGTTTAACCACTATCTCACCGATGATAAGCAAAGATGTGGTCGACGGTACGTTTGTCAAAAATTAGGTACTTCATTCATGAATCCTCGACCGGTCCTATGAGACCGCGTTGTTATTGTGTCTCGTTTTGTGGGTATGTGATAGTTTAATCCATCGTTGCATTTTGACTTTAATACCCTTTATTGGACGGTAAATCTCAAAGAATTTCTTATTGACTAACATCCACCTTTTAGGTGCTTTTTAGGACTTCTTCTGCTTTATTATGTCAAACTTTTACTGACTAAAACTCACTCCCTATGTTTCTTCTTTACCTTGACACCCAGGACACCGTCGGCGTCGGTGAGTCGTGTTCGATCCGAACAGTTACCGGATGGCTGGACGACGATCTACCCAGTACTCGTCGTTCGGAAGCCCATGACTAAGACACATCTAGGTCATAATTTGTTCGAACAATCCGGCAGCCTCCCCACGTCAGAAAACCCTCAGGTTATATACATACATATTTATAGTTACAGTAAATTCTTCATAGGCACTTTCAGGCCAGAACATACAATCATCATCATCGTTTCAGCTGACAGTCGTCTACTGTTGGACATAGGCCTCCCATAGGTCACTACAACGAACGGTTCTGTCCGTCTCGTATCCACCGGATGCCCAGAATATTATCCATAAAAAAACAACGGGTAAATCACATCACCTTACCCATGACTCACAGCATTTAATACACATCAGTCGATTTAAGGATATTATTGACCAAAAAAGGGTAAAATAATGAGGATAAATGGCACAATGATTTAATAAAATGCACAAATACATCAGAAATATATATTTTTCCTTATTCACATATATTTTACAGTATTTACAATAAGTTACAAACAATATTATTACCTACCTAGTAGTTACATTACAATCATTTACATTAATAAATGCTCAATACCTTTTTTACATTTTAAATATTCGACGATACATTTTTTTGTGTCCTGGCCTAAGGACTTGTTCAGATGTGGCGATAAAATATAAAAGCAACTTATTACCCGATGATATGATGACGATTTTTTTAAAATTATATTTTTGTATTTTCAAGTTATTAAGTGGTCGGCTGCTACGCAGTGTGTCGTGGGTTTAATTTCCGCACGTAACAAATATTTTTATGGTCAACAGTAGAATTTCCTGGTCAGGTTGCCTTGTGTATGCAAGTCTACATGTGAAATAACTCTTTGTGTGGGACAACATTTTTTCAATGTAGTAATTTAGGTAAATAACCTCAAAATATACTTCATATTATGATTGCATTCATTTGCCTAGTTACTGTTGTCGCACTTGATTAAAGATAAAGACAATTCAATTATTGTTTTGAATGATACCACCAGTAGATAAGTACCTAAAAATACCACGTTATCAATACGTAGTATCGACCTTCATTATGTGGTTTAGTGACATTTGGTATCAACAAAAAAATTGAATAGTACCTGCCCAATTTATTTACGCAGTAGACATAACGTCACAAAAATCGTCAAAATAACGTTGACGCTATTTTTACTCATTTAAAGGCGACAATAACCCGAAAACATTCTTAATTTTTTTTAGCTACGCGACCACATATAAAGTTGCTTTCAACAAAAAGTTGCCTAGTCTGAACAAACTTTCTTTTTTTCTCTTTAAAAAAACCAAATCGAGATATCGAAAATATCGGGTCTGGATATCGGAACTTCCGAGGTTTTCGAGCTCGGAAGTGACCCCCACTGTCGCGTTCTGGGCTGAGTGGTGGGGGGGGGTATCATGAGTACTTCCCGTTGCTGTTCTGTCGGCCCCACGATGGAGTGTTGGATTTGCCTGATCCAAAAGTTGGGGCCATCCCGATGGGGGATTGAGGAGGCGATGAAGGCGTGAGATTCGTGGCGGGGTGGTAGACCCTTGCAGACATCGACATTCCATCTGGAATAACAGAAAAACATGGAATTAATAACATTGTCACATACTTGTTTTCTGGAAGTTTGTCATTATATTCATTTTCCCTATTTATGTTTGTGAGTCATGCCCCTTTCATTGTGAATAGGTTCCCGTTTGACCACTATCTAACTTCATGGTATGTGATGATGTGGCCGACAATGGAGTAAGCTTGCCTAGAAATAATCTTTTCACTTATGACTTAAAGAACGTAACTTAAAGATCAGGAAACACAGACTTCCACTCCTTAGTTGTACGTACAATCATCATTTCAGCTGAAAGACGTCGACTGCTGGACATAGGCCCTCGGCATAATGACCAGAACTGTGCGTCTCGCATTCATCGGATTCCCGCAACACTCCTCAGGTCATCGGTGCGCACAATAAATATGTAAAAATAGATAGGTCATCATCATCTGCCTAGCCTTTTCCCAACTATATTGGGGTCGGCTTCCAGTCAAGCCGGATTTAGCTGAATACCAGTATTTTACGAGGAGCGGCTGCCTACCAGACCTCCACAACCCATTAATTGGGGTAACACGGTATTTCATGGCAAGACTGGAGTCAGATTTACTGGCTTCTGACTATCCGTAACGACTGCCAAAGATCTACAAATGACAGCCGGGACCTACGGCTTAACGTGCTTTCCGAGGCACGGAGGAAACTCGTTATGTTAAGATGGTCACCCATCCACAGACCAACCTAGGCAAGCGTTGCTTAACCTTGAAGATCGACCTATGCGGCTGTTATTATCTAGCCACGAGCTCCTCGTAAAAATAGATAGGTGTGGATGTCAAATCATCAAAAGACTCCTCCCTCTCTAGGTCCACCTAGCTTAAAACCCATCCGTGTTCCAGTTGCCTTTTGCGTTCCAAAGCCGTAATGACTCTTTCAACAAACCCTACTGCCCTGGCAAGCAACATAGTCTTCCTTAAACAAGCATCTCGCAAGGTTACGAGAACAAAGACCTACTTGGCTTCTAGCCACCGATCGTCAACTGTTTCCGGCCGAGTGTGTGTCGTATCACCTGGGTTTTCCATTCTTATCTACAGTCTATTTTTATATTCGTGTCGCAAAACACGCGTTGGAGTAGTGATTGCGTAGTGTGAGTTCTTTTTACGTCAACCATTCAACTGTTAGACCGTTTTCACATTATCCGACCCGATATCGGTGTCGGACGCCGATACGATATCGGGGTAAGTAAAATGTATGAAATTCCGTGCTCCGATATCCGATATCGGGCCGGACAATATGAAAGACAGGTACATATTTCATACATTTTACTTACCCCGATATTGGATCGGCGTCCGATACCGATATCGGATCGGATAATGTGAAAACGGTCTTAAGTTAACGCGATCGGCATGTTTATGACGTTCGGGGCTCCGATTGGCCCACTCCAGGCTTTGAACCAATCATTTAGGTGGCGTTAACGTAAAAACAACTCGCATACAGCTGATTATACTGTCATCGTTGACTTATAGCTGTTTATGTAATAACTAGCTTCCACCCGCGACTTCGTCCGCGTGTTCAAGAATCGGGATAAAAGGTAGCCTATACTCTTTTCCTTATCAAAGGCAAAAAGTATGCATGCCAAATTACATCCAAATCCGTTAAACCGTTTTTGCGTGATTAAATAACAAAAATCCATACTTTCACATTTATAATATTAGTTAGGATTATAATTTGTATTTGTGTGATTCCGTCAGTGATACAATATTACAGTGTTGTTAATGCACTGACTACTAGACCAACAGTCCAGTCAAAATACGACTACCCTGTTGGTCTAGTAGTCAGTCGCCCTAATTACTATGCTGGAGGTTGTGTGTTCGATTTCCAGCCAAGACAAACATTTGTATGATGAGAAAGCTTAATGATTCCGTGTCTGGGTGTAATTTATCTAAATCGTTTATGTATTTAGAAAAATATATAAGCATGTTTATCAGTTGTCTAGTATTCATAGCACATGTTCTACTTAGTTTGGGACTAGATGGCGTTGTGTGAAAGTAGTGGAATAAAAATGTTTTTAATTAATTTAATACTTACTATTGGAGTTAGATCTGGCGTAGGTCGGTTTGGTGTTGTAGTCTTTGGTGGGAGGCATGTTGAAGGCTGTAACAAAAGAAAAGGACTATTAATAAAATAATACGTCTCTGTTGTCGCAGTGGTTGAGCAATTGGCTGCTGCGATGTGTGTTGGGGTTTCGATTTCCACTAGGAATATAAATATTTGTTTGGCCTATTATAGCTAGTTGTTATGGCTCTGGGTGAGGCCTACGATACAAGAGTTTTCGTGTTGATTTTTGAAGATTTTTCTACCCAAAAATGCCAAAACAATCACACAATATTTCTAAAAAAAAAATAGACCAGTAATTACTCTTAATTAATCTGTATATCGTAGGTTTCTTTTGTACAATTTATTTCTTCAACACTGCTCTCAAAACGGTGAAGGAAAACGTAGTGAGAAAAAACTAGAACTCAAAATTTGAATTTATGTGACATCCACCAATGACACTCTGCTCGCGTGATTGTTTTTCGACACATTCCCTCTGGTAGATGCACTAGGCCTGTTTGGTGAATTACGGCCCCTTCCCTTTTCTAGAGAGGAGGCCTGAGTCCCAGTAGTACATTAAAATTATACGACTGATTAACCTATCACATACCCGCAAAACGAGACATACTCGTAATAGTAAAACAATAACACCGCGGTCTCATAGGACCGGTCGGGGATTCATGAATAGCTATTATAGTATTATACTCTCTAGTTCACATCCTCAGAACCAAAGATAAAGAAGCGATAGAGCTACATAAATAAATCTGGCAGTAACGAGCATCGAATCAAGATATAAAGCGGCCATTAATAATAAATGATCGTATTTATCTCCGCAGTCGAAGGGAGTACGTCATAATGTGATCACTGGTTAAGGGGGCTACTCTTACGGGAGATCAAGAAAGTAGAACCATATTTTTTTTATGATTGATAGGCTCGTGCTTGACCACTTCACCTGATGGTAAGCGATCATGTGGTCGACGATAGAGCACGCTTGCCTAGAAGCAACCTATTTACTCTTGACTTAAAGACCCCTAGGTTATAGATGTCAGGAAACACAGACCCCGGCAGGGAATTCCACTCTTTAGCTGTACGCATGATAAATGTACCTATTCCCAAAAAGCTTTATATTTAGAAATATAGGTATTAAAGAAAAGTCGGTAGGTAAAGACGTCACCACTTTTTTTGGTTTTTGGGAGGTGTTAAATCATCGAATCACTTCTCCCGCTCGACGCTCTTGGGTGGAGCGGGAGCGTTTTAAACTTTTATGAACAAGAACTCATCTATGTTCCTTCAATTGCCCTATGCGGTCTCGGTATCCTTTTCAGAAATTCTCATGGCCCTATTAGGCACTGGCCCTGCTGGGACTCTGCGGTTTGCTGACGTCTCTTTAAAGCGTGGAATGACGACTCGGGCTTGGTCCTTATCGGACAAGCGGACGTCATCCGGAATTGTCACCCCTCTTACATCAAAATACGGTAGAAAAACTTCATTAGTACATAATGTCTATACTAATATTATAATAAAGAGGTAAAATTTGTAGGTAAGTTTGTATGTTTGTAAGTTTGTATGTAGGGGGTAATCTCTGGAACTACTGGTCCGATTTGAAAAATTCTTTCAGTGTTAGATAGCCCATTTATTGAGAAATGCTATAGGCTATATACCATCACGCTACGACCCACGGGAGCGGAGCAGTAACGGAAAATGCGGGTGAAACCGCAGGGGATAGCTAGTATTTTATATTATGTTTTGTTATAGTTTAAATTACATGTGGACGGATGGAGAGGAAGAGGGAGGCCAAAGAAACGATGGATGGACTGTGTGAAGACTGATATGAAAGAAAAGGGAGTCAGTGATGTTATGACGGGTGACAGGACAGAATGGAAGAAAAAAACATGTTGCGCTGACCCCAAGTAATATGGGATAAGGGCAGGAAGATGATGAGATGATGATGATGTTATAGTTTAAATTAGTTGGAATGAAAATGTGTATAAAAAATTGAGTCGAATCTAGTTAGTTAATCGATCAAGCGACAATAGGAGTATAGGTTTAAATAAAACTTGTTACTCTGGTAGAACACAACTATGAGTAATTATTTTCCGTGCGACAATTATCGTCTTTTACGCTTTCAAGTCTCTAAGAGAAGCTAGTTCTATGACTGTAATTGTAATTTTACATGCGTCAATAAAATGGATCCAGATTTCCCTAATGCATAATAGCTGTCATTAAATAATAATCAATTACGTAAGGAAAATTATATGACTCCTCTAGGCAGAAACATAGACGATATCCTGTGGACACTTAGGTTACCTATACTATACATTTATTTTTAAATAATATAAACTAGTGCTTGACTGCGATCCCTCCTGATGGTAAGCAGTAATGCAACGTTGATGTTGAGGCGAACTAGTTTTTCTCTCGGTTTTTTTACTCTTATAGTCCGAAGTCCGACCTGATCTAGTTGGTTAGTTGGTTTATCGGAGAGAGATCAGGTGTAAGATCAAGGGCTTTATGTTTCAAACTTAAGGCTACCCAGTGTAACTAATTCTTATTATAAAGAAAAAACTGAGACTTTTTGCTCAACCTCGGAATCCAAGCTGGGACCTCACGCTCAACAGTCGTGCTTGCGACTATGAGTCCCACGCGGCAGTTAGGTATATAATCAGCAGTTACATGCATGCATGTTCTGCCTCACTCACTACCTCATCGCGGAACCTAAGCCTTTGGACCTAGAAAGCTAAAATTTTGCACAGAAGTGCCTTTTACTTGTATGAGTTCACCCTCTAGAGCGATGGAACGAGGATCCAAAGTTTGTTTAGAGACATCTTCGTTCACATGAACAAAGCCGGTAGCAGAAGCTAGTAATTTTATATAAAGGTACGTGTTTTAGGGCTTAAGATATAACTTGGCAACAGCTTATACATAAGACGTTTTAAAATGATTAGATTATCCAACCATTGTTTAACGTGATAATATGCTGTATTTGTCCTACAAGGTCGCTGACACGATTTAAGCAGTCAAAAAATAAAGATAAAGACAGTCACTGTCAAATACAGGGAAGGCCCGAAATCTGAGATAGTGTCATGAATGTTTTCAGGGGATTCCCCGTTTGAGCGGAACGATCGTTGAATGATAAGTGGGCTTGTTGTCGATAAAGATATAAATTGATTAGAGATAATAATTATGCTTTGTGTGGTAACTAGGTTGATATAATACTGACTGACATAATAAGTACCTGCTGTTTTTTTTATAAATCAACTGACTTTTCCCGCTCTAGAGTAGAGCGGTAGGGCGTGTTAGACTTTTACCAACTAAAATCCACTGGTATGTTCTTTATTTTCTTTGCGTTCAGGACCCCGGTTTTCCCTTTCGTAAATCAACACCTGGCTCGAGTAGGCTTCGGGCATGCTGTGCAAACCGTAGAGGCCCTATGGTTTTGCAGATCTATGTGAAACACTCCACGCCGTCATGAATGACGCGGGTTCAGTACAGGTGATTTCCGAACGGCCGGACGGCGAGCTACGCATTGCTCGTTGTTCGTAGCACTGATGCCTTCGGTGGCTGGAAATCGGGGTTAAGATCCCGGCGGTTGTAGCCAGAGCATGTCTGTTCCATGCGTGTTATTTTTTTGAGGTGAGAGTCAAAGGATGAGTCATTTGACTCCTCCTGCCCTAGATTAAGCGAGCGAGAGTAGGTATCAGAATTAAACTGACCAAATCCCACCTGTTTTCTCTTAAAGTTTTCAACACACGGTATCTCTTTCAAGCAATCCCGAAACCCAATTTTCTCGTCCTGGGAATCAAACCCGGAACTACAACAAATACCTACTGACAACTAAAACTATTATACAAAAGACTAGTTGTCTGTTTTCCATTAATTAAAAAAAAAACATAAATCAAATCACTTTTATCCTTCACAAAGTTTAATAACAAAAAATATCAGCAATATAAGAAGAAGCATGTAAGCGCCTTAATAGAACATTTATTAACCAATTTTTCCCTCGAACGGTTCAGTCTTAATGCTGCGATATAACGATAATGCAGCGATACGGTATTGATGACAACTACCCGCCTTTATAACATCCTATCTCTAAACACGACATGCGAAAATCAACCTTAGTTCTAAGATTCAAGGTGGATAATGTATTTCGCTCAGTATTAATAAAGTAGAGTTCGATACTTTCACACAGTGTTATCATATTTACGTTTATCCGGGAATTTAGTATACAACAATATACAAACACAAAGGAATTTCAGTTCTACATCAAAGCAACTAAGTCTATTTTTGAGTAACGAAAATATGGAGTTATGACATTTAAGGTGCGATCTTCAAGCGTTGTCTGAAAAGATTTATTTCATAGGAAAAGAAAAAGACGTACATGAAGGGGGGAGGCTATTTGTAAAATTGATTATCTTTGACGTTCTTTTGAAGGCAGCCCTTTGAGAATGAAACAGCCGATTGGTTTTAATTTAATTCTTCAGGAGATTTTGATTTTCAAAGCTTTCAGACGATAATCTGTTTCGGTACACAGAAATATTAAAAAGGATGGGTTATTGAGTGGAATTGGGCGTTTATAGAAAGTATTGTGGGTTGTCTGAGACAACTCAAAGGATCAAAGTTTTTTTTAAGTTGGGCAGTCATCAGAATGACTATTTCCGCTCTTGAGCGGAGCAGGAGGGCGTATCAGACTTTTACTAAAGCCTACTGCACCACACTCAATATAGAATTATAAAAACGCAATATTTCCATAAATTTAATGAACTTTTGGGATATAAACAAACGCTAATAACTTTGCTGTTAATGAATATTATTTATTAAAACTTAAGTACACAATAGATAATTTAATAACAAGACGTTTTCTAATAAACGCTTTAAGTATTTGTACTTAATAAATATATAAGTGATGAATATAAATATATAAGCGTGAGTGTGATTATGTCATTAACACCTGATTATCTTTGACGTTCTTTTGAAGGCAGCCCTTTGAGAATGAAACAGCCGATTGGTTTTAATTTAATTCTTCAGGAGACTTTGATTTTCAAAGCTTTCAGACGATAATCTGTTTCGGTACACAGAAATATTAAAAAGGATGGGTTATTGAGTGGAATTGGGCGTTTATAGAAAGTATTGTGGGTTGTCTGAGACAACTCAAAGGATCAAAGTTTTTTTTTTTAAGTTGGGCAGTCATCAGAATGACTTTTTCCGCTCTTGATTGGAGCAGGAGGGCGTGTCAGACTTTTACTAAAGCCCACTGGACCACACACAATATAGAATCATGAAAACGCAATATTTCCATAAATTGAATGACATTTTGGGATATAAACAAACGCTAATAACTTTGCTGTTAATGAATATTATTTATTAAAACTTTAAATACACAATAGATAATTTAATAACAAGACGTTTTCTAATAAACCCTTTAAGTATTTGTACTTAATAAATATATAAGTGATGAATATAAATATGTGTATAAGTGTGATTGTGATTATGTCATTATTCACATTAACACTTATACGTTATCTAACTTCGTGGCATAATATTGTCCACCATCATCTACCAAGCCCTTCAACTATACATATATATTGGAGTCAGCTTCAAGTCAAGCCAGATTTAGCTGTATACCAGTATTTTACGAGGAGCAGCTGCCTACCAGACCTCCACAACCCATTAACTGGGGTAACACGGTACTTCATGGCAAGACTAGAGTCAAATTTACTGGCTTCTGACTATCCGTAACGACTGCCAAAGATTTACAAATGACAGCCGGGACCGTGCCATAATATTCTCAACTCTGATTATAAAAGTAATTATTATCTACTAGCTATAGTTGCAGGTATTTCCCCAGACAAACTCTTACCCAAAGAAATCTACTTCCAACTGGTTTCCTAATCTTATCATCTTGTGACATAACCATCACGCTTGTCATTCAATGAAGGGTTCGGCAGACGTGTCCCTATACTATTTTTTACGTGGTAAATCATCAAATAACTTTCCACGCTCTGGGTGGAACAAGAGAGATTGGCTTTTACTAAAACGTTAGTAATAAACTCTATAGGGACTCTATTATTAAGACTCCACTGTTCGTCTGTCTATCACCAGTCCGTAACTCATGAACAGTGATAGGAATAGGTAGTGCCTATTTGCCTAAACTTCGAAGAACAGAGACAAGAAACGGAGACCTCCTTAGGACTAAATTTTTTCCGAGACTCCCGAAATTTCGAGACAACACTTAAAAATACATTAAAAAAAATGTTTTTTGGAATAAGTAATTCGTCTATATTTACTAAAAGTTTGCGATATCATAATAAATAACATACCTACACAGTCGTTACAACCATAAAATTTTCTGAATTATTTTTTTTGGAGAATATTTTGTAAATGACTTGTTGATCGTAATATGTATCACTTATTCCAAACAACATTTTTTTTTTAATGTATTTAAGTGTTGTCTCAAAATTTCGGGACAGTTGTCTCGGAAAAACATTTAGTCCTAAGGAAGTCTCCGTTTCTTGTCTCTGTTCTTCGAAGTTTAGGTAAATAGGCACTACCTATTCCTATCACTGACCATGATAGCTAGACAGCTAAAATTCTCCAATAGTGGAAGTGAACTAGCTACGTCGCATAAATGCATCTGGATCTGGACACATGGACGAGGATTTTTACTCATTGGATACCTTCGAGATCGACCCTGACGAAGGTAGTGTGACGATCAGATCATGTCTGCGGGGCATCCTTGGCCAAAGATCGCCCTAGACAGAGGAGAGGTTTGGAAGGAGAAAGGGGAGGCCTTTACCCAGAAGTAGGGCAAAAAGTAGGCAATAAAAAAATATTTATTAATAATACCAGGAGTATGTACCTATGTATTTAGAAATAATTATATAAGATTCTTTATCAGTTGTCAATTAGCTATAGCACAAGCTCTGCTTAGTAAGATACTGGATAGCGTTGTGTGAAGAGTCTGATATAACATTACTATTATTAAAGTAAAATACGGCATGAACGATTGTCTTATACGCCTAACTTTTTTAATACAAATCTCTTGTATAAAATAGAAGCGCCACACAAGCGATGTACAGCGACGCACGGGAGGGTAGTTGTATATTTGTGTAAGATAGCAACTGTATCGGAACGACGCTTTCACACCGAGCACACTGCGCTGAAAGTTCGCCATAGTTTGAGCAACGCGCGCCTGTTCGCTCTAGTGTGGACCTACCTTTATATTTAAAAATGTATTAAAATTTCATTCATTTCAACCATTAATATACAAACAAAATAAAAGACGCCCTTTCGTTCCATCCTAGAGCGGGATTAGTCATATGATGATATTCTACGTCAAAAAAATATAAAAGTACCTACCTAGATAGGATATTATGGGACGTACTAACGCCCGTTTTCAATAAGCTATCTATTTAAAGTTGCAGCTACTAAAGATAAACAAATCTATCCTTTTGCCCTTACTTGCATTCCTATAACCTACCGACGGATAGCATTTCCTACCAAAAGTTGTGGATTGATAGATAGAATCTTACTGTTTATCGGGGATAGCTATCTATGAACTGCGGTAGGTTATTGAAAACGGGCGTAAGACGTTTCAAGATGTAGGTTATGGTATGTTTTCTCTCTATAACTCAAAGGTTTGCTGGAAGAAAATACATTACTGAGTAAGCTTTCCTTTGTACATGAAAAATCTGTATCACCACGTATTTTTGTATACAATTAGGAATGTAGAAGATTCAAACCTAATATCATACCAATATAACAATTTCATACAGGACTTGCGGGTATAGTCAGGGAAGTTATATTATTAAGGGCCTGTTTCACCACCTATGATTAAGTTTCGAGTATCTTACTTGGCAGATAATTTCATACAAATTCTGTTCCATTTTTGAATTTATTCAGTGAGTAGTGCCTACTCGGACATTGTGAAACAGGCCCTAAATCTCAAGATCGAACGTCACTTGACTCGAATGACATAGATAAAAAGGATAGCAATGACCGTGACCAATTTATTTGGTTCCAATAATTGTGCCCGATTGAAACAATCTTCGATTGCGTTCGGTTCTCTTCGGAAGTAATCGTGTATTTTGCCAAAAACGAAGCCAGGTTATACCACGCCTTTTGGTTGTGCGACGTAACTTTGGAGCGGTGGTGGCCGCATTAATACTTTTACAGGTTTTTTTTTCATAACCTTGGTGATATCAGCCGCTCCTACAAGATTACCTACATTGCGACGTCAATAACATTGTAGTCCGAAAAAGTGGCGCTAGTATTTTTTGTATAAGGAACACTTATACACAAATATTTTGACGGATTTTTATTATAAATCTGTTATTTTATCATTTATAAAATTACTAGATCTATTTTTCTACCTTTTTTTTTAATGTTTATAAATTAGTGCTTGACTGCGATCCCACCTGATGGTAAGCAGTGATGCAATCGTCGATGGTGAGGCGCACTAATTTATTAAAAGCCTATTCACTCTAGCCTTGAAGACACCCAAATCATAATCGGATGGAAAAACCGCAGCAGGCAGATTGTTCCAGTCCCTCGATGTACGCGGTATGAAGGACGAGGCGAAACGCTTAGTCCGGACCGTAGAGGACCTTAAAGTATAGTTAAGTATATGGTTTAGGTACCACGACGTGGTAAATGCTGACGCGGTGGCGTTATCTATCACGTTTCCCATGACGTTTTGTAAGTATTCCCATACACATAGTAGGTATGTCGCAGGTTTTTCATAAAATTAGGTTTTTGATTAAAAACCTAGGTTTTTGATGAAAAACCGGAAGATGACACATATTAAACTCAATTTCATCATAAACCTGCATCAATCCAGATTTTTGATCAAAAACCTGAACTAGTTTGGGTTTATGATAAAGTTCCTCTTCCGTAATAAGTTTCTCTAATAAGTCTGGTGGAATGTGTGTTTTCAGTCCTATTTTAGACTCTGTGCCAAACAAAGCCTTATAATGGTGTTTTTGAATGGTCCTATGAATTTTTTTTTTTTAATTGGACAAAGTAACATCCCATCGACCATTTTTGATAAATAAATAATTGTTTTCTTTCTACTAAGTTGCAAATGATGATGGATTGTTATATTTATTTAATTTAAATTGATTTATTTGTCATAAAACAAAGCTAAACCGTGGTTTTGACAACAACTTTATCATAAACCCAAACTAGTTCAGGTTTTTGATCAAAAATCTGGATTGATACAGGTTTATGATGAAATTGAGTTTAATATGTGTCATCTTCCGTCCATTAGGTTTTTGATCAAAAACCTAATTTTATCAAAAACCTGCGACAGGTACACATTGGACATTCCACCCACACCTACAAAACGTTTTGGGAACACATTAATTGTGCGTACTAAGGAGTGGAATCCCCGGATTCTATGTTTCCTGACAGTTACAACCAGGGAATCTTTAATTGTCAAGAGTGAATAGTTTACTTCTAGACAAGTATGCTTCATCGTCGACCACATCGTCGCTTTTCATCAGATAGTGGTCAAAGCGATCCTACGCACAAGTAAAAGAAATCTCTGACTAAACAATTAAACATCGCTGATATCGACAAGTGGGTTGTGAAATAGAAAATATCATTGTTTTGAAACTTTGACCAACAAAAATCTCTTCCGCATTTCATGAAATTACGTTTCATGAAAATCTTGAGTCACCCTCACTGCATTCCTTTAGAAGTCCTTGATAACACGTCATCCAAAATATATTCTAAACATATTCAGTTAATAATGCTATTCACAAAGAAAATCCAGAAAGTATAAAGCCCTCGATAAGAGGCAAATATTGATAATAATGATATTGATATAATTGATATTATTTATCGTTGTTACCTATACTATGACGAACATAAGGATTTATCTGAAGGTTTAGTAATACATTTATTTTTAGTGCTATTTTACCAAAATATTAAAACAATAAACGAGATAGTGTACATAAGCGATTAGGAATTCGAAAATAATAATTTAAGTATCAAGATTAGTGATCCACTCTAGCTTTGCAGTTTTTGAGTTTATCATGCACATACAGACAGACCGACGCGGTGGGATTTTGCATGAGACCTTTTCCTTCACTTGTCACAATGTCAAGTTCCGTTCCATATCTTAGAAATTTATCATCAGATCCTAACAATATTTCTATGGGAGTAATTCGGTAGTAGTAATTATCTCTCAAAAAAAAAATCGATTCACAATCCGAAAAATAGGTGACCATAATTACATTTATAGAAAATACATACAGACGAACATACCTCTTCCTTTTTGAAATACATATATAAAATATATATAAATACAATACAAGAACAGAACCCTACAATTTACTTCAAACATCAACGACAACAAACAGAAAAAACAAATGACAGTTGTAAAAAAATAATTAAATAACTCACCGACTTAAAAACTGTCACTGACAAAGTTTGACACACTATTCACAACTACTGCAACTTTTAAAAGCCACGATCACCAAATCACAACCACCACAAAAGTATCAAGACTAAGAAACTTAAAAACTCCCAGCACAAAAGTATCAAGACTTAGAAACTTAAAAACTCCCAGCACAAAAGTATCAAGACTTAGAAACTCATACAGTCCCAGAGAAAAAGATTCAATGGTCTTGGATCTGTCGATCCGTTGTTGTCCGGTCAAGGAAAAGAATACTAATGAGCCGAACGGTGATGTTCGCACACTATATTGGGCATTCGGGTTACTCTTGCGCTAAATAGCGAGCGCGTGCGACTCTCTAGAATTCTAAGGCTCTCCTGACATAGGTGACATCATCATCTTGGAGCGGTGGATACAACTGCACGCGGTCAAATAGACATTCCCCAGGTTCAGAATGTCTCACCCAGCTTTAACATAAGTGCCTATATTTTGTTTTTCTTTTAAATTACTGACACTGGTTTCGAAACTAGTGTAAACTTAGAAGTTTAAATTGGTACTAACACAATATGGAACCCGAATTCCGAAATACTCGTAAATGTTTTATTATTATGACAAGTAGTAATTTTGACAAGTTTACAGGTTATTTGAGATTATTAATTCATTATGAGACCCTAGTACATAATTTTATGCTTCTAGACCTGTTTGTGTTTCTTTATATGCTGAAATATATATTTAATATTTTATCATATTTATATTATAAATTAATGCAAAAGTTGGTATTTGTGGATGCAAAAATTACTTAATGGATTTCGATGAAACTTTTAATAAACCCGCAGGCTGTAACTAGTATAAATTATTATAAAATTTCGAAAGCCAAGCTCATCCTCTGTATTCCAACGCCCACCACATTGTTCGCCCTAGATGCAGCAGTGTAGTGTATGTATTTATTTATTCACTCACCTAGCATCGGTGACAGCCATTTTGTTTAGCTACTGACGTTCTGCATATTTGTATGTTTGTGTGTTTGTGCATCGCTGCCGAGATGTTTGATTGTTCCAATGTACCTATATGATAGAGTGAAGAGGAGGGATGAAATGTATGTAGGAAACTAAAATAGTTTTAGATGTGGATGGAGAGGGAGAGGCAGGCCAAATAAAAGATGGATAGTTTGTGTAGGAAGTGGTATGAGAGAAAATAGAGTTATTGATGGCGACGAGACCCTAAATAACACGCGACAATGAAAGAGTTCCTCAGGGAAAAGGACTTTTAAGTGGAATGTATTTTACTAAACAGATTTTTGATTCCCACTACTGGGAGTTAGGCCTCCTCTCTAGGAGAAGGAATACACAATTCAAGCCCAGTACGGATTGCTGGATGTCAAATACTATGACTTATTTTTTGGTTCTAGGATCTGATGGTATACTTATGATGTTTTTTCCACCGTTTTGAGAGCAGTGGATTCTCTGACTGACTCCAGTCTTGCCATGAAGTACCGTGTTACCCCAGTTAATGGGTTGTGGAGGTCTGGTAGGCAGCCGCTCCTCGTAAAATACTGGTATTCAGCTAAATCCGGCTTGACTGGAAGCCAACCCCAATATAGTTGGGCAAATTCTAGGCAGATGACGATGATGATGAGAGCAGTGGATTGAATAAAGTGAAGTTTCAATAAATCTAAATATTCATACTTTCAATTCAGATATTTTTTTGTTATCTACAAACCTTTCAGAACAGTGACAGTCAGTTTCAGGAATTTTATTATGATTTCTGAAAACTCAATTCGACGTAATTTATCTACAATCCATTCTGATTGTTTTACAAGAACGTAATACTCAATTTTATTTGTATTTTTTTGCGATTCTTATCTTCGATAGCAAAATTCAATGATACTACATTATTTTCTTTTCGTTGTTGTTGTAATTTATTATGCAGATAAGTGTTATCATGGACCGGTAAGGCAGTCAGCAAGGAGCCGGATTAGGATAAACGATAACTTCTATGGTTCGGACTAAGCGTTTCGCCTCGTCCTATAACGTTTGAATCCCCAACCGGTCCTATGAGACCGCGCTGTTATTGTTTTACTATTGTGTCTCGTTTCGCGGGTATCTGAGTAACTACACTACGTATATCAAAGTACTAGAACAATTTGCCTGCCGCCGTCTTCTCGTATAATTATACTTTGGGTGTTTTCTAGAGAGAATAGGCCCTTAATAAACTAGTGCGCCTCACCATCAATGATTGCATCACTGCTTATCATCAGGTAGGATCGTAGTTAAGCACTAGTTGATTTACATTAGTTCATGAATCCCCGACCGGTCCTATGAGACCGCGATATTATTATTATTGTTTTACTATTGTGTCTCGTTTTGTGGGTATGTGATAGGTTAAATAAAAACAGAAGACGCCAATAGTTGAGGCTGTTGAGGTGACACATTACATATTATAACGACTGTACTTCCCGATGGAATAGGCAGAGATATAATAGAATACTCTTAATAAACTATTGCGCCTCACCATCTAAGATTGCATCACTGCTTACCATCAGGTGGGATCGCAGTCAAGCACTAGTTTATATAATTTAAAAAAAAAGAGATATGCAGGATGTTTGATGGAGTCACCCCGGCTTTAGAACACAAAAGATAACTGAATCCCTGATCCCTGCCGGAGTCTGTGTTTCCTAATATCTGCAAGAATGTATGAGTTACTGGTCGAGTTAAAACTTCAAAATCTTGTACATCGACGCCGAGTTTCTGCGATTTTCTATCGTGTACACTTCTTTATCTACCTAGCCTTTTCACAACTATATTGGGGTCGGCTTCCAGTCAAGCCGGATTTAGTTGAATACTAGTATTTTACGAGGAGCGGCTGCCTACCAGACCTCCACAATCCATTATTTTTTAGGGTTATAATTATGTAACTAGTTACGTTTTACAGTCGTCATAACCAACCACTGGGTGCAAATTGCAAAACACGTAAGAAAATTAGAATTTCACGGGCTACCCTGACGCGTTAACCTTAAGTCAAGAATGATTAAACTACTTCTAGACAAGCGTGGCTTCATCGTCGACCACATCGTTGCTTTCTATCAGGTGAAATAGTAGTCAAGCATTAGCCTATCAATAAGAAAAAAAAAACACCCAGAATATTTCTATATTGAAAGGAAACGTGACAAATAAGGTTCAATGATCCACGTCAAGATTTTTTCAATGATGTAATTTCATGTAATAATATAGAACCGTTTATAGAGCCTTCTTCCTCATAGTGGCATAACTTCAATAATCATGGTGTAATTAGGTTTAGGTAGAACAACCTTTTTTTATAGCGTTTTTTCCTGGTTGGTTAGTGTCAATGACCGGCCCGAATATTTTTATGGTGACGGATCTCACAGAGCTAATGTGAGATCATGGTAGGTCCGTCGAAGGTTAGACGAAGGTCTTACCTATTAGTAGCTATATACCATTTCGCCAGTTACTTATATTACTGTGTTTCTTCACACTTTATACAGCAGTGGTGGTTCCGTGGTAACGGCTCCGATTTACGAGTTGTGGGTAGCGGGTTCAAAGTCATCCAAGCATACACTTCAAATTTGTTTAGACCTTTGGTTGCGAAAGAGTAACAAACACAAATATACAAAAAAACTTTTGTCTATATTTAATAAGGACCAGATTCTGTGACATCTCTTGCATTTAATTATAAAACTGTCCTAAGGCAATATATCATTATTCTTGGAATAATTAGTATCCTGTGTGCTATTCCAGGACCCGTGTACCAAATTTCATTTAAATCCGTTCAGATTACTTAACGAGAACAAGTAACAAATTACAAACATACACATA
Organism: Mythimna separata; assembly: GCA_030763345.1. NCBI lineage: Eukaryota > Metazoa > Arthropoda > Insecta > Lepidoptera > Noctuidae > Mythimna > Mythimna separata. The sequence goes on along the minus strand of CM061189.1, from coordinate 18,207,741 downwards.
CATGTATACAGAACTTTCACCTCTACAATATTATCTATACTAATATTATAAAGAGGTAAAATTTGTAAGTTTGTAAGTTTGTATGTAGGGGGTAATCTCTGGAACTATTGGTCCGATTTGAAAAATTCTTTCAGTGTTAGATAGCCCATTTATCCAGGAATGCTATAGGCTATATACCATCACGCTACGACCCACGGGAGCGGAGCAGTAACGAAAAATGCGGGTGAAACCGCAGGGGACAGCTAGTATAGAATAGAGTGATAAGTTCTAGAAAGTAAGCCTATTGTCATCAGCCGGTAACTGATCTTGAAGTACTACTGAGATACTTTGAAGTCCAAGAATACTTTGACAAACTCATAAACTGAACACAAGAATCACATACCATTAAAAACAAAGCTACCAACAAAATCATTAATTCCTTCAGCTGTAAGCAATTAATAACAATTAGACCCAACGATAATACTGCCAGAAAATACCTATCCTACCAAATAACTCTCATAAAAGACACATGCTCCAAATTATAAAATATCAAACATAATATTTAAACACCACCCCGTTGTTAATCTTGATTAAAAAAAAAAATACGAACATCAAACGAACAAAAAGGGTTGGAGTCGCCTCCCACCTTGCAAATATTAAATTACTCAATATTTCATACCGATACTAATTTCGCTATCTTAACCCTCGGCCGCGGTACGACAGAAAATATTACAGAAAAAAAAATTATACTCGCCAAAAGAAAAAAAAAAACGTCGCGAACTTAATTGACATTCTTTATAAGCGTCAGTGCTTAGACGCGGATATTTTTTAATTAGATATATTTTATGGGCTTTTTTTTCGAAAGGGGTTAGCGCGAATAAAGGGTTAACATTTGTTTGAGCCAATGGGGTAGGGGGTTCAATATTAGGCTTTCGTAATCAGGCGGGAAAAAAATGGTCGATTAGGCCCCTTCCGACGTTAATTTAGGATCATTGGGCCTACGTGGAAGGTGACTACCCTTTCTTAGTTGTCTCTTCAATGTTTTTCTCTCGATGTTGGAGTTAAAAATATTTAAGATTTGTATTTCAGTTTTTATGGTTTGTTTTTTTTTGTTATTTTATTATATTTTACTTATTTTATTATATTGAAATGTTATTTTATTATATTTTACTTATTTTATTATATTATATAGGTATTGGCTGACCTGGCGATCTTTTTTATCGCCGTTTTCGGACGCGTAGCTTCATAGATGCGTATTGGTCATTATACATTTGGTTTATGCCTGTGAGCTTCAATATAAAAAAACTATCAAATTCTTTTGACGGAGCTGTATTGAAGGCACGACGTTGTCGCGTTTTATAGTTTCGTATGTTAGATTGGTGTTATGTGTTTTGTAGTGTGTTTGGCTAAATGTGGCTTCCATCTGGCCAAATTGTTTAAGTTAGTTTAGAGATTTTCAGATTAGCCTCAGCTTTTAGCGTCCAGGCGGGAGATATTCTAATAGGGTGATAAAGTGGGAAGGACTGACTTGACTACCGTTTTTATATTTATAAACCGTGGTCACGTTTATGGTGGAAGGATCATAAGTAGGTTTTAGCTAGTAAGAGTTTGACATTCCCTCTTGCTCCACTCAGAGTGGGAGAAGTTATTTGATGATTTTCTACGTAAAAAAGTTGATTTCACTAATGTGTAACGAGGAAATTTGTTTAAGGAAAACGGATTGTCTGTAGTCATGTCAATCTATAAAAAGATGTTGATTAAAGTATCGACTCGAAGAACACACTACATTTGAAAGTTTGGGTGTCAATGTTTGTTACTTCTTCAAACTTGAAGAGCCGAACGGAATTTGATGAAACTCGGCACATGACTTAAAAGAAAAGAACACTCCTGAAAGAACACTTTTTAACCCGGAAGTATGTATGTTCCCTTTCAACACTTTTCTACAAGTAAACTTACATTTAAAAATACACACATGCCATTTTTCCCTAATCAGTATAAATGTAATTTTCATCTATTTCAATAGCCAAACATTTAGGAGGGTAAATAAATAATTTAAACGTATTTTCTCATCGAAACGAGGTGCGTTTGTCGTGCACTAATTCAATCTGCGACACGAGAAATATCGTTGAGATTAGTTGCCGGTAAAAAAAGTCGCCGGAAGAAAAGTTGGTGGAGCTGCTGATTGGGCGGAGGTTCCGTACTGATTTACTGAATATTTTAGTTGATTTACTTTTCTTTTATGTCTTCAATATTAATAGATGTGAATAGTAAACAATTTGTCAGATAGGAGTGAGAAAAGAATATTTATTTATTTCTTTTGGGTAAACAAACAATTACACAAACTTTCTTAATGAATAAAACCTTACGCTGGCACTCAGGGTCATTCATTAGCGTCGCTTAATGCCCATTAACGTTAATCATTATTAAGAAATTGTCACATTGACAGTTTTTCATTGTAAAAATTTCAATGCGACCATTTTCTAATGGACCGTTTAGAAGTTAAGTGATGATTAACGCTAATGAATCACTCTGAGTCCCACTGTTAGTATCTAATGTTAGTAATTTATGTGTAACTCACAACGTTATCCACATGTTACCTATTAAATATTTTTTATAAAAACTAAGTAGGCATGCGATAAATTGCGGAAGTTAAGATTAAACAATCAATTAACTTATGACACACAAGGTGTGGTTCTAATGAGATTAAAACAATAGCACTGATAGACCACACCCAAATATATTATTTTGGTTATATGTATGTATTTATATAAGTATATTTAATATTCGTTTTTTTTCTTTTCAAAGGTATTTAAGTACCTTTATACAATATACATCTAAATAAAATTAAAATTCAGGCTCTACATCTTATACATTTTTTAATATTTGTATTTTAATGTAAAATTCTGGTCTATTTTTCAAAAAATACTAAAAACTCGATGAAAAAAATCCACAAGGCATGAGTAATGTTTAGGGGTCTGAAAGGATAGCAGATGACCCCTCCAGTCGACCATATCAATTTGGCACACGATGAACCAAACACCCTGTATAAATAGAAAGTTAACTAAGGAAAGCTTCGACTGATAGATTTGTCTGCTTTTCTTCCCGTGTTTTTAGTCATGATTCGGGCTTTCTAACAACGCAGTGTATCTGAGTTGACTTTTAAGATCACTTTACAGAAAATACATAGGTAAGTTAAGAAGCAGGTCAATTTAATTCTAAAGGTTTATGTTAATAGTTGGAACAACCATCTAGTCTAGTCTAGTAGTAGTAAAACGGGCTGGTATCCGCAACTTCACGACTAAAGCGCGTATTTTGTGTACGTAGACTAGTTTATTCTAATACTTACTTTATTTTTATTGTGAAAGTCATGTCCTATAAAATTTCCCTATAAATTTCCTGATTCTTTACTAAACTCGTATCAAGCGTTCTAACAACCATCCAACAGAACTCCAAAAACTTCGTCGAAGCCGAGAGAACCCGTGAAAAATCTTTATTAAATCCCTCTTGAGCTAAATAAGTTCATTTGCAGAATGAAAAAAAAAAAATTTTTTTTTCGCCTTTTTATAAATTAGTAAACATTTTCGGCGATTTGTATGGCTTACTTCGGGGGTAATTAGTGATTGTCTGTCCGTGTGGGGTGCGGGGGTGGGCCTATTGGCGAATTAAATTATTTTTTCCGCCTAACTAATGAGGGGGAGAAAAATAAATGTGGATTTAGATAAATTCGTGTTAGTTAAAGTTAAGACACAGTTATAAATCCGTATTTTTTTATTTCGCACTTGTCTCTCGTCGCTGTCTCTTTAATTGGGCTCGGGGATTGGCACTGGGAGGTCTTGAAGTTTTTCTTTGAATAATACTTACTTATGCTTTTATTTAGACAGAATTAGATTGCTATTTTATAGTCTGAAATTGATAATGATCTTAAGTAGAAAAATATACGAGTATATTGTAATAATACTCTTGTATTGTCATTAAAAATATAGGTTCTAGGCTTCTACTAAAAAAATCCAATGTAATATCTAGTACCCTAGGCCTTAGCAGAATAATAACTACTGCTATTAACCCAGGAATCAAATAATATAATACATATAACATTCTACAATTTTCATACAACGTAACCTAGTTTTAGACAACTAGAAAACATTTATACTACGTATGTATAACGTATATTTCTAATACATCCATAATTATTATAGATAAACTAGACCCAGACACAGAACAAAATATGATCATGCTCATCAAAAAACAATTCGTGGGAATCGAAATCACGACCTCTGGCATAGCAGCCAGCGCCACAAACCAACAGGCCAGTCAATGACAATGCTAACTCAAAAACCAACGAGGGAAGTAACGTAAAGAATACTTCATCATCTGCCTAGCCTTTTCCCAACTATATTGGGGTCGGCTTCCAGTCAAGCTGGATTTAGCTGAATACCAGTATTTTACGAGGAGCGGCTGCCTACCAGACCTCCACAACCCATTCACTGGGGTAACACGGTACTTCATGGCAAGACTGGAGTCAGATTTACTGGCTTCTGACTATCTGTAACGACTGCCAAAGATCTCCAAATGACAGCCGGGACCAACGGCTTAACCTGCTTTCCGAGGCACGGAGGAAACTCGTTATCTTAAGATGGTCACCCATCCACAGACCAACCTAGGCAAGCGTTGCTTAACCTTTGAAGATCGACCTGTGCGGCTGTTATTATCTAGCCACGAGCTCCCCGTAAATAACGTAACGTTAGAACGAGGTAAGTAACGTAAAGAATACTTATTACATAATAAATCCAAGTAAACACTGGCGCCAACATAAGAATCCAATGCCAACATTCCGATACTCAATCAAAGCAAAGTCATCAACCTCATGACCTCGGTGATTCATAAAACTGAGGAAACTCTACCGATACAACAAAATACAGACATGATGTTCTTAGAATATTATACTTGTTCCTACGAAGTTTTTTATGTTGGCTTAGTTATAATTTGGGTTTAGTTCGTTTTCCTGTACGGTGAGGTTTTTTTTTTTTTCTGGTAGGGGAATCATCAGAATGACTTCTCCCGCTCTTGGGCGGAGCGGGAGGGCGTGTCAGACTCTTACTGACTAAACCCCTACCCCGTTCCTTCGTTGCCTTCGTTCTGGGGGGGACTCAGTGTCAACCTTTAGGAATACCACGTGTTCCCCCCAAAGGCTTCGGCCCTGCCGGGCCCCTACAGTTTGCTGACATCTCCTTGAGGCACGCGTGGAACAGAACGCGCCGTTGACGACTGAGCTCGGTCCAGATTATTTCCAGACTGCCGGACGGCGAGCTACCCAGTGCTCGCCGTCCGCGAACCCGCGCCTACGGTGGTCTTGTACGGTGAGGTGAAATTTGGTCCTGAATGTTCTGACTGTTCATGTCTGAATATAATGCTGTACATAAGTATCACACAACTACCATGTATACCTAACTATAGTGCATTATGCACCGTTAGTTAGTTAATTAGCCTGTTGTGTCCCACTGCTGGGCGAAGGCCTCACTCCTATCTTCGCCTACGCCTATCTTCAGATATTGCAGGCCAGTCTCTCCGGTAGTTATCCAGCTCATCTCTCCACCTTAGCCTCGGTCTGCCACGATGTCGTCTTGCGTTTAATACGGTCCAGTAAAGTAGTCCTTTTAGCCCACAGCTCGTCTGACATGCGGCAGACATATCCGGCCCAATCCTACTTTAGAGTAGCAGCTTTTCGGGTGATATTTTATGTACAGAAAAATAAAAAAAATTGAAATGTACACAGTCAGGTGTCACCATTATGTGCATCGCCCGGAAGACACGATGGAGCATATAGTGGAGGTGTGTCCCGCTTGGGCGGAGCACCGTCGTGTCCTTGTGAAGGCCATCGGTGGTGGTAACCTCTTGCGTCCAACCTGGGTTCAGCAGGGCTATTGGCTATGTTATCATCATCAGTGACTATCTGGCTCCAGTTGTACACCGAACTTTGATGACAACTGAGAATTTCATAAGGCCATAGTACGGAACGGAAGGTGGTCAACTCTTTATGTGAAGCAGTAATGCAAACTAAAAAACAGGCTGAAACCGTGAGGTGCCAAACGCCTTCAATGTTGTGACTTTGCTATTCATTTATACGAGTTTATTATTAGTATTAGTAGTATTATATTTGACGCTTCTTTCTACTTTCAGCTACGATTTCGGTTCTGATTCTGGCAAATCAAATTTACAAACTCTGGTTCCTAATTTGATTCCTATTTTTTTATATATAACATAAACTAGTGCCTGACTGCAATCCCACCTGATGGTAAGCAGTGATGCAATCGTTGATGGTGAGGCGCACTTGTTTATTAAGAGCCTATTCACTCTAGTCTTGAAGTTACCCAAATTATAATCGGACGGGAAAATCGCAGCAGGCAAATTGTTCCAATCCTTCGATGTAAACGGTATAAACGACAATACCAACAGAAACACACAATAGAATGTAATATCGTGAAAAATAAACTTGTATATCAGTTGAGAGCCTACGCTTTCGTTTCATTGTGGTTTCTCCATGATTATTATCATAAATTTTAATTGGTTATTAGTTAGGTACGAGCCACTTTGTTAAACCAGTTATACACTTATCACTCAAACAAAACAATTAGAAAAACATCTAAATTATCTAGCAATCCCATTCCAAAACAATTAAGAATTTAAATATAGATAGAGATATCGTACAATGGACTTGTAGGTATCGAAAACTAAGTTTAGGGAAATCATTAATAACCAATTAACTATAATTATTTATACTTAACATGTTAATGGTTCAAGGTTGTAACCTAGACATTATTTTTGAGCGATAACGGTATTGATAATTTTGGTGGAGTACCTACCGATTTAATGACACGGAAGTAGAATTAGAGGGATTGAGTTTTGGGAAATTTGTAGGTATATTGGTAGGATTTTATAATTATTATAAACACGTTCATTATGCATACAGCTAAGGAGTGGAACTCCGTGCAGAAGTATGTTATTCCTGATTGCTACAACCTGAAGATCTTTAATAACTTAACCACATCGTCGCTTTCTATCAGGTGAGATAGTGGGCAAGCACGAGCGTATCAATAATAAATAAAAAAGGCTCACTAAAAAAGAACCTTACGACCTTATGCGTAGGAAACAGAATTCATTGCTACTGCATCAGTACTAGGTGTAGGAAGTATAGAATTGGTTACTAACTACCGGATCAGTATAGACCTACCATTACACATCAATAAAAAATTGTCTCTGCATCACCCAAAGGTTGACTGGTAGAGAACGCGTCAAAGCATTAACTTCGTCTCTGTGCTTCTGTGTGCATGAATAATTTAATAAACAAATAATATTTGACATTGAAACTATTCATTCAAGTGATCTATTGAGAATACTTAAAAATACCGTTACATAAAACAGTTAGGTTACTTTTAATACCACCTAGTACCGTTAGTATCTTGCGTAGGTGTTTCGTACTATCGCAAAATGACGTTGATAAGTAGTAGGTACATACCTATTGGTGACGGTATGTACGAGGATGGGCAGTGACCTTAAATACTGGTGACCTAGATTCGATTTGTGGTTTGAAGTAAGTTTGATATACAAATAAGTGTTATAGGTAAATATTGGTATGCGTTATTGGGTATAATGAAGTAAATTTACTACCGGTTTGGGTATTTTTGTGACGAGTAACCTGGTAAATGATAAGTAGGAACTGCCTAAAGCGGGAACTACATTAGACCGACGACACATGTGAGCGTTGCCTAAGTTGTACGTAAAACCGCGTTGCATGGCGTAGATCTAATGTACAAGGCTGATCTAATGTACAAGGGTGATTCATGTAAAATAAAACAAGTTAAATATCGTTAGAGTTTTATAGTCGTTTAATCAAAGTCCTACCCAAAATAGGTATTCACGTTTTCCTTGAACGAGATTCGATAAAACGACAGTTAAATTGGCTTGAAATTAAACGATTTATCAACAGCTTATTAACATTGCAATATTATGTATTCTACAAGGATAATGCATAAAAAAACATAGCTGAATATACGTCAACGACACCGTCACCGACTTTAAAATCGGTTTCGTTCAAGCTCTATTGATGGATGTGAATATGATAATGGTCTAAACGACTAAGTTGCTGCGATATCATAAAGGTTTTGATTACGTGAATCGGTTATCAGTGCCTGCCCCACCTGTTCCCAATATAGTTCTACTTTTAAGCAGACGACCACCCAATAGATTAACTTAGAGAGAGAAGCTACTCATATCATCGACCTAGCCTTTTCCCAACTATATTGGGGTCGGCTTCCAGTCAAGCCGGATTTAGCTGAATACCAGTATTTTACGAGGAGCGGCGGCCTACCAGACCTCCACCACCTATTAACTGGGGTAACACGGTACTAGAGAGGCATAAAAAAACGAAAACCTACTTATTCGTCACCCCAAAATGCCACCTAATCTTTCACAGTCCACGCACCGTTGACTCAACCAATTAACTTCACTTTCTACCTGCACCATGATTCACTATTCGAGACAGGAAGCAGAACAAAAGAAGAACCGTGTTTTGATTCTAAGAACCATAATTGATATCGAAAAACCCTTGGTTCAGTTCACAAAATAAAGGATAAAGAATGCCAGTTGATTCATTGAAGATGCATGGGAAGTTTATGCATTATTGATGAAATTCTTCAAATTCTATGCAGATATTTTGGTGTCGAGACAGGTAATAACTGGTCTAAAAGCTCCGGTTCTTATGTGTCTTTTATTTATTTATTTATTTATATACTCTTTATTGTACACCGTAAAAATACATTTTTCACAAGGAGCTTAACATTAGTAGGGGTGGTACAATGGGCGGTCTTATCGCTAACAGCGATTTTTTACAGACAACCTTTGGATGGAATTGACTTAGAAGGAGAATAGATACGCAGGTAGTTTTTTGTTTAATCAGAAACTAGTGTTTGACCGCGATCCGACCTGATGGTTATTAAGGGCCTATTTATTCACTCTAGCCTTGAAGACTCTTAAGTTATAATCGGACGCGAAGACCGCAGCAGGTACCTAGTCTTAAGACTAAAGTGACTAAAAGATTTCTTGATACTTTAGATTACATACTTGGAACCATAGTGACGTAGAAACTAGCTCAGTATTCAGCAAGTAAAGCTAACACTCTTTAATGAAGAGGTTTTTTTAGGTAAAAACCAATAATCATCCAATGATTTCTTCCGCTTTAGGGCAGAGCGGGACGATGATACTTTTACTGATCACTCCACCCAATCCTTTGTTCTTTCTTTGCCTTACGTTTCAAGAGAGGTTTTCCTTTCAAAAGCCAACCCATGGTTCTAATGTTAGTAGGTTTCAACTCTACTGCTCTACAGCTACCCTGCGGTTTTGCTAGCATCTCCTTGAGCCGCGTGTGGAACACTACGTGCCGTTTACTACTCGGGCTCGATCGCTCGCCATTAGCAAGCCTATGTCTACTGTGGCTGGAAACTGGGAAACCAGGCGGCTGGGGATGTGTGGAAATTCGATGCCTCATGCTTGCGGCCACCTCTCCTCCTTCGCAAGCATTACTGCTTCGCCAAAAAAGCGAACCGCTTGCCATTCTTGTCTTTGTACCTTTGTCTTTTACTAAATATCTAAAAAAAAACTCTACGACCAACAGTTATAATTTATAATTAAAATCAATGATCGCGATTTAGATAATATACTATATAGTGGTTGCTTATGAGCCAAATTTACTGCACAATATTGAACAATAAACACATTACAATCACAAATAAAATCAATTACAATCAAATATCATGACGTCACATCTATAAAAAAGCTAGATAAAAATCTCTACTATCTTTTATATCAAATGATTAAAAATGTACACCACTATGAAGCCACTACACATTGGTTATATCAAAATCATTATCAGACCAATAATTATAATTAGTCATACCTTACACACACTACAGTTCCCTTTCTTTGTCTCAGTTCCAAGAATATCTTAGAAATTCGACGAACTCAAAATAAAGGTTGAATGAACTTATTTTTGGCTGAGAAATCATCACGGTGGGCCTCGTCAGAAGGCTTCAGGTCACCCAAAGGATAGTGGAAAGGGCTATACTTGTAGTTTCCTTGCGTGATCACATCAGAAAGGAAGATATCAGTAAAAGAACCAAGGAACCGACGTAGCCCAAAGAATCATCAAACTTAAGTGGCTATGTTCAGGGCATTTTGCTCGCAGAACAAATGTATGATTCTGGAGTGGCTATTGCCATTGGCCCGACTGTCTAGGTGGACCAATGACTTGGCGAGAGTTGCAGTAAAGTGATGGGTGTGAGATGCACAGGACTGTCCACTTGAGGCCAGTCTATGTCTGATAGCGGACGTCTTTTGACTGTAATGATGATGATGATATGGGAACGGGATTCAAGCAGCCGGTGGTCAGAGCTCCAGAGAAAAGAACCTCCTAACTGATTGATGGTAGATAACCAATGCTATTTATGGAAAACAAAGATATAGGGGCTATGGTTTTGAGAAATTTAAGAGGACCGGTTATCTAGATCTAAGTTAGGCTGCTTCATCAAGATAATTAGTAATTATTATGATTTATAGACAATTTCTAAGATAACATTCTGTCGTATCGCTGTCTCATTGTCACGTCTTCGTGTCTATCTGTGTCTTTATACTGTCATACCCAAACAAAATATAATTTCTATCGCCGAGACAGCATTTTCCGTATTCCCCCTACGTGCGTAAGTTATTCAGGCGTCCAAGAATGCGAGTTTCTAAGTAATATTACAATTGGTAATAAAACGAACGTGTTCGGACTAAATTTGTTGACTACGCAAACGTTTCTAGTACACACGACGACTTGACAAGCTACCTACATGCATGTCCAGTATAAAATCACCTTGCTTTGTTACGAAATTCCACACAATGTGAGGTCAAGTTTTATTGGATGATACGTCTTGATATGTCTACTACGAACAATTTTCCAGTACAAGCTGATCTGGCATTACATGACAAAGCAGTATAAAGAAAGGTCAGCGTAAATTGGAATATTTTCTTAGATATGTGCATCAAATTGCATTGTATTTTAATGAGTATTGTTTGAAACAATAATATTAAAATTTCTTAGTAAGTTTATTACTTGACAATCGATATGGATGTTTATAAAAATCTAGTGATAGTTTATCGTTCTACGTATGATAAATTGTTTTACAACTTCTTGGCATAGTACCAAGAATAGTAATGGTCAAGAATTTAAAATTCTAAGTTGCATGGTACAGTAGTTTCTCTGGGGCCATGGGTTGGCTTCTGAAAGGAAAATCTCGGACCCTGGAACGAAGGCAAAGAACAAAGGAGTAGGTTTTAGTCAGAAAAAATCCCATTAGCGGGAAAAACCATTCTGATGATTTCCCACCTAAAAAATGGTCCTCGTTTTCAGAGCAAAGAATTTGTCGGATTCTATTTTAGCCTTAAAACCTAACTTTTTAACCGATCACAAAAAAGGGGCTGTTTTTAATTTGACTGACCGTGTTTTTGTTTCTTTTGGTGATTTCTTTGCCAAATATAAACCAAATTTTCGTGATTTTGCATTTGTATGAAATAAACTTTTGTCATTTAAATTATTTGAAGACGTAGAACTTAAAAGGTAAACCTTGGAACTCTTCAAAATTTTAACTGTCTATAACCATTTATTTTTTTATTTTATTATATTATTATTTTATTTTATTTTATTATAACCATTTATTCATTTAAAAAAAAAAAAAAAAAAAAAAAAAAATAACCATTTATAGAGTAAAAAAAAAACAAATAATAAATAAACTGGTCATTAAAATTTTGACAAGAAAAAAAAGTCTATTTGTCTTACAAACACTACTTATACATATTATTTATTTATTTAAAGTTCATGGACACTAGTGGTACATAGACAGATTAGACACACACACATACATGTAAAAAATATAAATAAATATAAAAAACTGCTCAAGAGTGTTGAAGAGATACTTTCTAAATAATGATGCGATCTAGAAGGTATCTTTTTTTCCTACCTGTGTATGTATTGTATACCTACTTTTTTATGTTATGTTTTTGGTACTGAGTTGTCGCTTCGGAAATACCGCTGTTAAACCCTCGATGGTTTGTGCTGGTATGTACATGCTTATGAATATGTTTGCATCAATGTTGTTGTTCAATAAAAAAATTAAAAAAATACTGAGTTAATAATAAATAATTATAACTCAACGAGGACAATAAAACAATGTGTAACAGTTCTTCAATAATAAACAATCAGAACTTGTTTCTTTTAACCTTTGAACTAATTTATCAATTCTATGTCATACGGGATCAAAAGGGTTTAAATGACATAATAATTATGTTATTCATTTAATAATTTTATTTAAACCTGCATTGTCTTGTGCAAAGAGTATTCTTAACTGTCAAAGGAAATTAAATATGGCAACATATCTAAAAACTGTGATATGAATTAAAGCATTAGCTCAAGGAATTATACATTTATTTTGTGCTTCTGATTGATAGGTACTTACAACCTAGAGAACTTTTAGGCAAGAGTGAATAGATTAATTATTCTAGGCATCGAACAGATCGTCGCTTTCTATCAGTTGATAAGTTGAGATAGTGGTCAAGTATGAAGCTAAGAACAGTAAAAAACAATAGGTATACAAAGCTGCCTTGTCGTTAAGCCATATACAGAAAGATAGCAAGTAGCTTGCACCGTCGCTTATCGCAACCTAACTGCACGTGTAATCGATGCAGATAATACCCAATAGAATGTGCCAAACCAGTTACCGATAAGCGCTGACTTGAGGCACTACCACGAGGTCTTACCGTGATCCATTATACGACTTAAACTGAACTGTTAAAACGATGGAGCTATATAGGGTGTATACTGTATATTTCTGTCCCTTTTTTATGCTCGTACGACTGAAATTTTAACACGTCATAATTAGGCCAGGTTACCAACGTAGCAACAAGAACCTTCCACGCGCGCCTCAAGGAGATGTCAGCAAACTGTAGGGGGCCGGTAGGGCCGAAGCCTCTTGGGAACACGGTATCCGAAAGGTTGTCACCGTGTCCCCCAGATCGATGGCAACAAAGGAACGGGGTAGGGGTTTAGTCAGTAAGAGTCTGACACGCCCTCCCGCTCCGTCCAAGAGTGGGAGAAGTCATTTTGATGATTCCCCTACCGCAAAAAAAGCAACAAGAACCTTAAGTAGTAATGGGCAGGGCTATTGCACGCAGAATAGAAGGCTGTTGGGGCTGAAAGGTTCAGGAGTGGCGACCGCGTACCAGAAGATGATGGATGGTCTCCTACAAGGTGGGCGGCTTGTAAGGGTTCTGAGAATCCGATGGATGTGAGACACACAGGACTATACATTGTGGTGACACTCGGGGTAAGCTTATTTCCAACAGCGGACATCTTTCAGCTAAAATGATGATGGTAGTAAGGCCTTAGGGGCCATGGGTGTGTTGGCAACAGTAAGAAATGTTGAATTTCCTACACTCTTAAGAAGACGACAGAAGTTCTTTCGTATAGGTACAATTTATTTAACAACTAGAGCCAGATAAATATAGAGGCTATTTTAATAAACGAGGTTATAGCTTTAAAGCACCAAATTCAAAACCTATTGATCCTAAATGTGTATATTTCAACACCAGGATACAATTCGCAGTCACAGTTGGCCGTAGTATAGCGCCTATGTCAGGTCAAAGTGAAAGTTTGGTTACCTTGTGACGTAGCGAAAGGAATTCGGACAGCCAAGCTGGTATTTTCGCGCATTTGACTCGTGAATCACGGTCAGATATGAATCGTTAGGTAACTCTTTAGTATTTGGTCTATTACAAAAATTGCGTCAGTAATAGTGGATCCGCTTATTTTGAAAATAGAAGAGGAAACCTCTTTGGTTGGCTAGGTGTTGAAGGTGCTAATTTCAGGCGAAAATCGTCTATTGCTGGACATAGACCTCCTCCTAATGTCGCCACAACGATTGGTCTTGTAGGTCTCGCATCCATCTGATTCCTGCAACCTTGACTAGGTCGGTAGCCACGTTGGCATCGTTGCGTCTTTCGGTAAATGATCGTCATTCTAGAACCCATCGACCGTCCGTTCTGCGAGATACGAGTACGTGCCCAGCCCGATTATTTGAGCTATATCAAAAATCTTAGTTCTTCTGCATATGTACATCTTCATTTGTGATCCGATCACTTCTCCGTTACCTTTCGACTGTTATAAAGCTTTCTGATGATGATGAGGCTTATTATGATCGACTTTGCCACCGAATGCTGTTCACAAAATGATATAATAGAATATTTAACGTTTGAATCCCCAACCGGTCCTATGAGACCGCGCTGTTATTGTTTTACTATTGTGTCTCGTTTCGCGGGTATCTGAGTAATTAAGATATAATGACTATTTGTTACTATGGTACTGTTTGTTTTTCTTTAAATTCATCATCATCTGCCTAGCCTTTTCCCAACTATATTGGGGTCGGCTTCCAGTCAAGCTGGATTTAGCTGAATACTAGTACCTATTTTACGAGGAGCGGCTGCCTACCAGACCTCCAACAACCCATTATTAAATTAATAAAATAAAATTCATAGGGAATTCAAAAAGTAGAAACGTTACAAGGCTGATTTTACTGAATGTTTTGACACGACACTTAGACATGATTGATAATATAAGCTTCCTCTATCTACGTCTTTTAAAAATATAGGCGTAATATCATCAATTTCAATTGATAAAATATATATCACGATGTACAAATCCAGTATAAGTTGACTGCGCATTGTATAGATTTTCTATACAATGACAGCTCATCTTTGGAAATCATGAAATCTAAAGTAGGTATTTAGTTTATGTTTGCAAATATACCGTAACATTGGGACTAGATAGCATATCGGTAACCTACATAATATAATAGATAATCCAAGTATGAACTGTCTTATAGATAAGAGTGATCCATGATTTGTGGATTTATTTTTATTGAGGTATTGTAATGTTGACTGTCATGCTTGTTTTAGTTTCGTCTTCTGAGCACATTGGAAATTTGATCAGAAGACTATAGCATTGCCACGTTCTATGGCTTTTGCCATTTTCGCATTGCCGAGTGGTCGCGCACGCAAGCGCTGGATGGACGTCGTCAAGCCCGACATGAGAGCCAATTGCCTTACTGGGAAGGATGTTGAAGATCGGACAAAGTGGAGAAAGTTTAGTAGGAAGGTGGACCCTGGCAATGGCCGAGATGAACGCCAGGTAGAAGAAGTCAAACCTTAAAGCTAAAGGTGGGTTTCTGCTAGAGGAACCAAGCACGAGCGGAGCACAAATTCATGTAACGTGGACCTACTTACAAGCCTCAAACGAGCGTGCTTCGAGAGATTGATTCGTGATCGTCTATTGTCGGTTTTTTGACGAACAGAAGGGGTTTCGCGTTCAAGGTCAGTGATCATTGGAGGCTCGTTGTGAAGTTCTTTGTGAGCAGAAAGGTCCCTGCTTCTGATATCGTTATACACAATTCTTCTGGTTAGCACAATCAGATTGTAAGTACAGACTCTGATCATTACTCTCCACAAGCAGGGACTTCCACACTTGACAGCGACTCAGCTTGTGTTCAACTCAGGCCTGGCGAGACCTACCTACGGCACTCAAAACGGCTCCAAACTGTAATGACCACTTACTATTATTCGCCACTTGACTATCGCAGCAGTATAGGTACCTACAATTTCATTATCATAATATGAACAGTGAACATAAATGTAATCAGATATTTATAGTAACTGCATTATCAATTTTCTACTGGAAGACTTGTACTTACCTACTGATAGCTTATTTGTTGTTAATTAATGTTAGACTAAACAATTTTATTGCGTATTATTTTTAATTTGTGTAGTAGTTAAAAGAAAAAATCAGGGCTTATATGTTTTTGAGTAGGTAGAACCTTTTATTATGCATAGGCTCGCGTTTGACCATCATCTCACCTGATGGTAAGCGACGCTGGAGGCCGACGATGGAGCATGCTTGCCTAGAAGTAACCTATTCACTCTCTTATATGAGTATATACTATATCTTAATATATGTTACACCAAAGGAGTGTTCTTTCTGACGTATATGTATGTATTTTACTATTAAAATTTCACCATTCGTGTAGGACATTTTACTGTCAGTAGGTATCAAACTGACTTAAATGGGTCAGCCGGAAAGTTCTATGATAGAATGATATCAGTCAACTGTTATTTGAAATTGCTATGTTAACAATATTGAGATGATTGGCTTGATTGGATGTTTCGTTGTTGAGTTGTTGTTTGTTTGTTTTTTAAGTTAACTTTGGAGTAACAGAAGCGACACAATTTATAAGAAAGGGTGGTTTTTTCTAAGAGTGTCATAGAACTTTTATTGTACTTATTTATTCGATAAGAAATTGCAAATAAATTTTTTAATTACAAAATATCAACAGTTCGAACAAAGATTTTGAAAATCGGATTACAAAGGGTTTCATTAGCTAGAGATTTGTCTAAAATTGCAATTTAAAAATAGAGTGCACCATAGAGTGTATACCAGTTTTATTTTAAGGGCCTGTTTCACAATGTCGTAGCCACTACTTCCCGAATAAATTCAAAAAATGGAACAGAATTTGTATGAAATTATCTGCCAAGAAAGATATTGGCAACTTAATCATAGGTGGTGAAATAGGCCCTAAGAGTAATTTATTCATATGAAAAGAAACGGTTTAGAGAAAAGAGTCCATATCTCTATCCGTCTATATTTTGCTTCCCTTTCCCGCCTGAGCTGCTGATATAAATTTAAATTAGTTCATGAATCCCCGACCGGTCCTATGAGATCGCGGTGTTATTGTTTTACTATTGTGTCTCGTTTCGCGGGTATTGATAGGTTAATATTGGTAATGCGCGTACGCAAAAAACGACACGACAGAAAAGTAAGCTTAAAATTATATCCAACTTTTTAGGCGGGCTTTAACTCTTGCCGAAGATAGTTTTTAGAAAAAATTAAATAATCTGGTAGATACGACGTAATGTAATGGTTTATTTATACTTAATTATTTTACGCGATAAAGTATTATCCTTACAAGGCTGCGCAGCTACTTTTATGACGGGATTATTAAAGGATTTATTAATTAATTTTTCTATACTAATATTATAAAGAGGTAAAATTTGTAAGTTTGTAGGTTTGTAAGTTTATATGTAGGGGGTAATCTCTGGAATTACTGGTCCGATTTGAAAATTTTTTTCAGTGTTAGATAGCCTATTTATCGAGGAATGCTATAGGCTATACACCATCATGCTACAGCCCACAGGAACGGAGCAGTAACGAAAAATGCGGGTGTAACCGTAGGGGACAGCTAGTATTAAATAATTTTGGCTTTTGCCGAGTCGCCTATAATAGTAGGTACACCCAGAAAATAATATAATAACAAAACTCAAAAGCAATTATTTTAAAAAAAAGCTATACAGGCTATTTTAAACCAATAAAAGTCAAGAGGTATTTTTTTTTATTCAATAATAAAGTAGGAAACGTTAAAGAAATTTCAAAATTGGTCCGCTTTTGAATTTATTCATTAGAAACAAGAACAAAAATCTTTCCTGTTTTCGGCTTTCAGGGTTTTCCACGTGTGGTCTTTCAAATTTTTTTTTGGATTAAAATACTAATGGCACACATCGTTACTGTAACTATTAAACAATGAAAAGACAAGGAAGGAAATTCATATAGTGCCTTTTATAATCATTTTAACTAAATATTTTATTTTTTATATTTGTTATCTCGACGTTTAGGCAACCCCAAGCTAGTAGGGAAAAGCCAGGTTTGCAGTCTAACTGAATGCGGCTGAATACTTGTGCTTTACATGGACTACCTATCAGACCTCCAAAACCCAGTTTTTCTGCAACACGATACTTTTTGGTTAGGCTTTCTGGTGTCTGACTACCTATAACGACTGTGAAACATCATCAACCAGGACCAATGGCTTGATTTACTTTTCAAGGCACAAGATTTCAGTGACAATTATCCTAGATAAACTTAAAAAGTACATAAGAATTGAAAAATTTAATAATGGTTTAAAATTACAAAAAAATAATATTATCTATTTTTTTTAATTCATATTTCATACAAAGAAACCACAAATATAGAAGAAGTCGATACTTCCATAGAATACAGACAGTTCCAAAATTATTATTAGTTTAGATTTAGACAGTTCAAAACTTCCTTTGTAACTCAGCTTCAGTACTTAGAATAAACTTAAACACTGACTCATTTAATTTCAGCAGTCAACTTTTAAAGCGTTCACACAATGGCCCAAAGTGGTCACACATTGTCCATTGTCTAAATCAAAACTGCTTTGTTTAATCATAAGTAATTATCACTTTATAGACTTGTTATGGCTTCAGATATGAAAAACAGATAATAATCATTCTGCGATATTTCGCGAAAGTTTCGGTTTTAAAAAGTGCACTTGGTAACAATGGATACCTATAATATATAATATGTAGCTATACTTATAACTACAAAAAGTCATGTAATAATAAAACAATAGTGTTATGTAAAGTACATAAATAATATTGTTATTTTCCTCAGACCCATTGAGACTTGTTGAAAAAGCACTTGGAATCAATTCAAAAAGTATTAGATAATATTATTGTAACAGTTTTGATATCATAATTTATATAAAGACATTATAATAATAAATTAATAAACCAAAACAGAAATGAACTAAAATCGGAACAGATGTGACAGCTAAAAAGACTCCCGCGCAGATTAAAAATAAAAATAAATAAAAAAAAACTCACGATAGAGGTAGTTAACGGCAACAAAATCCAAATTCAAAAACAGAACCACACTGCTGGACAACACAAATTTAAAAAACAATAAAACATTCGATATTTAAAAATTTAAACAAAATACAAATGGCCTGTATTCAAAACAGCGTTCGATGGCCAACTGACAGAGCAACTGAACATTTTGCGACTGATAGCTATATTCACTTTGAAAGAAGAACCATTTTAATGACAATTAAAAATCAACCTTATGTCTATAGATATAAAGTTAATAATATATAATAGAGTTGTATAGTCCAATACTGTGTGAAACTGTCCAAGCCAGTATTGAGGTCAGTGACGTCTTTTTTCCGTAAGATAAATTCGCAGAGCGAGAAGGCTAATTAAATTAGAGGAAGGAGCGAAAGAGAGAGAGATATTTACTTATAGTGCGTATCACAGAGAAATTGGTTAGTCGTGGTCATTCATTAATTGCTGTCAATTTGAGTAATGCTGAAGAGATTTCTATGGGGCATACCCAGAATTTCGTAGACCATTTTGCAACTCATAGTAAAAAACTTATGCTTATGCTTATGACTGTACACTTTCTAGTAAATAAAGAAAAAGTAGGTACCAGTAAATCAAAGGTGTTTAGAACAGTAATAGCACGTCAATCTCCAAGGTTAAGCAATACTAGCCGAGGTCAGTCTTTGGATGGGTGACCATTTTGATTTTTCAAAATTCCTCCGTGAATTAGTACGTAACTTCCTCGGTTCCAGTTTTCATTCAAGTTCATGAATCCCCGACCGGTTCTATGAGACCGCACTGTTATTGTTTTACTATTGTGTCTCGTTTTGTGGGTATGTGATAGGTTAGTTGTAGATCTTTGACAAATGTTACGAATAGTCAGAAGCCAGAGAATCTGAGATCAGTGAAGCATTCTTGCCAAGGGGTATCATGTTGCCTAGTTACTATACAGTTACCCAGTACGTCGGTAGTAGAAGTCTGTTAAGCTTAGGTCCGAGAAATCTAAACCCTTTTTTTTTGCGATTACCTCTGGATTGCTGTGTATCTTCAGCATCATCATCTCAGCCGAAAGACGTCCACTGCTGGACATAGGCCTCCCTCAAACGTCGCCACAACGACTGGTCGTTGTGGCGACGTTTGAGGACCAGGACCAATCCTGTGTTACTGTGTATGCTGAAGATTTATACCTTCAACCTGCACTAAGTCCACGTGTGTAGTGGATTACGATTCTCTACCTCTGTGTCTGTTAGGAGTATACGGCACAATAAGCTAAGATGTTTGTGTGAATTTTTATAGAAAATGGTCCTATTGCATAGTCAATGCGTAGTACGACCATCTCAAAGATAGGTGGACAGACACTTTTTCGTGGAGAAAATCTGTCAATTTTGAGATATTTCTTGAGCATCACCGAGGGCGTCGAGTTGCTAAACTGTCGGTTTTCTATTAATTGCTTCTTGAAGCATGTGCGTCGGAATTGCATAGCTTAATTCCACTAAGTCTGTTACATTATCGTACTATAGATGTGCGACGGTGTTGTGGGTTGAGGAGATCTAGTAGGCAGCCGCTCCTCGTAAAATACTGGTATTCAGCTAAATCCGGCTTGACTGGAAGCCGACCCCAAAATAGTTGGGAAAAAGGCTAGGCAGATGATAATGTAACATAAAGGTACAAAGATAAGAATGGAAGGCGATCGCCTCCTTCTGCAAAGCAGTAAAGCTAGCGATTGGACGCATAAGTGATTGGATTTCCACACGTTCCCAGCAGCCAGGATTCTACAAAATAAAATAAAAATTCTGTTACGGATGAAACAGTACCTACTAATGTTTATAAACAAGTTAGTTATTATCTGTCTCGACACCAAAATAACTGCATAGAATTTGATGAATTTTAACGTAGAAAGACCAGTTCTTACCAAAAAAACAATACATAAACTTCCCATGCACTTCAATAAATCAAACGGCATTCTTTAGCCGGTTCTGTCCTGATCTTGTGAACTGCACTAATGGATTTTCGGTATCAATTTTATGGTTCTTAGAATCAAAACACAGTTCTTTTTTTGCTTTGTTTTCTTACTGTCTCGAATAGTGAATCCAATATAGACCCCAAAATAGTTGGGATAGGGCTGGGTAGGTGATGATGAGATGTGCGACGGTGTGACTCAGGTCATGGTGGACATCCCACCCATAGGTTTTGGGAACAAAATAATTGTGCGTACAGCTAAGGAGCAGAATTTCCTGCTGCTATCTGTGTTTCCTGATAGTTATAACCTGGGTGTCTTTGAGTTAAGAGTGAACTGGTTACTTCTAGGCAAGCTTGCTCCATCGTCGACCACATCATCACTTACCATCACGTGACATAGTGGTCAAGCGCGAGGCCTCTAATAATAAAAAAAAGTTCCATAACGCATTTCAAACGTATCAGTTTTACTCACACTTTCATCAGCCAGTAAAAGTAACTTCGATGAATCATTTAAGTTCACGGACGCTGACGTCGAAGCAGTAGTGACGACACGGATTTTTAGTTTAACTAACCTCTTTGCCCATATTAGGATTTCTCAAATGAGGAACATAACTTTAATAGAGAGTATGACGTGTAAGTCAAAGAGTAGGTGAAGGGTATTGGAAAAGACTCTTATATGAAGATATAGGCTCGTTTGGCACAGTGAATGAGCGATTGACGTTACGTCATTACGTGTCACGGATTCGATTCCCGCACGGAACAAATATAAAAGATTTATGTATAAAGGTAAAGATTTTAGGTTAATCTT
Organism: Mythimna separata; assembly: GCA_030763345.1. NCBI lineage: Eukaryota > Metazoa > Arthropoda > Insecta > Lepidoptera > Noctuidae > Mythimna > Mythimna separata. The sequence goes on along the minus strand of CM061189.1, from coordinate 18,186,188 downwards.
GTGTTAATGTTACTAAAAGAGTTCTGAATTTACAAGTGATGAATGGATTGTGTGAGGAGCGATATGAAGGAAAAGGCAGTTGGTGATAGTCTGACGGGTGATAGGACAGAATGGAAGAAGAAAACGTGTTGCGCCGACCCCAAATAATATGGGATAAGGGCAGGAAGAAGAAGAAGAGTGCACAACACTTAAAGGGCAGTGGGTAGGAACTTTGCTCGCAGAACGGATGGTTGGTGAGGCTGTAAGTTTCTACAGTGGACAACACTCTGGCATCACTTCTTATTTAATTTATTCATTACAGACAAAAATAAAAACAAAAAACCCCCTTTATAATATTAGTATCAATTATATTTTAAAAGCTTATTTTTTTAAAATTTTATCAAACCTTGAATGACTGTACTGATGAATGACCTTCAAAAAGTACAATTATTCATTAAAGAACCTTTAATAAACAATTAACGTTAAATAGAAAAACCTTGTAAGGGTGAGTAATTATTGGTTATTTTAAATTAAATAAATCAATATTCACCTTGTAAAATAACTAGGGCAAGTCCTACTAATAAGTACTACGGAAGAACTACTAAACTTATGATAGTCATTACCGATGACTCTGTGAGTATACCTTTGTGTTTGAAGCTAACAATCATCATCTGCCTAGCCTTTTTCCCAACTATATTGGGGTCGGCTTCCAGTCAAGCCGGATTTAGCTGAATACCAGTATTTTACGAGGAGCGGCTGCCTACCAGACTTCCACAACCCATTAACTGGGGTAACACGGTACTTCATGGCAAGACTGGAGTCAGATTTACTGGCTTCTGACTATCCGTAACGACTGCCAAAGATCTACAAATGGCAGCCGGGACCAACGGCTTAACGTGCTTTCCGAGGCACGGAGGAAACTCGTTATGTTAAGATGGTCACCCATCCACAGACCAACCTAGGCAAGCGTTGCTTAACCCAGAAGATCGACCTGTGCGGCTGTTATTATCTAGCCTCGAGCTCCTCGTGTTTGAAACTAACAAATGACTCAGTAAATCATTCAGGACTCGAAATAGATAAAGTGAGAAATGAATATCATCATCATCTTCCTGCCCTTGTCCCTTTTATTTGGGGTCGGCGCAACACGTTTTTTTCTTCCATTCTATCTTGTCACTCGTAACGCTATCACTAACTTCCTTTGCTTCCATATCAGTTCTCATACAATCCATCCATTTTTTCTTTGACCTCCCACTCCCTCTCCATCCAGCTACATGTATGTTGAGAAATTACTATATTAAAAAAAAAACAAAAATGTTTTTATTACACATGGACTTACATGAGCACTTATTAAACGTCAGACGCAAAGTGCACGGTTCCAATTGGTCGTTTTCTATAGTGAAAAACCGGCAAGAAACTCCATGGTTACTCTTTTAAAAAAATCATGGGTTTTCAGTACTTCCATATTTGGTACAATATTAACAGACGTTAGAGGAAATTTAAAAAGAGCCACGAGACCCAGGTATGAAGGCAAATAAAGGAACAGGAGTGGGTTTTAGTCAGCAGAAGTTTGACACGCTTTCCAGTCATCAGTTATCAAGTCATATCGATAATTTCTCACGTTAAAAAACAAGGAAGTTTCAGAATGGTTTCAGTGGCTGTGCTGTACGAAGAAGCTGACATCTTGTTAGGTAAAAACCACAAAATAAAAAAATCTTGCCAGTTTGAAAGTTAATATGCGACCTCTTCAGAGGTCACAATATCTATCTTAATAAATATAAATTAATTAGTCGAGGGGCATTTAATTTTATCAAATAACATGTGGTATGTTGGCAAAACATACAGATTAAATATCTATATATTTTTTACAACATAAATATAACTTGTATAATAGAACTTGACACTCAATGACAAATAACTATTTTAAGAAACTATATCAACCATATTTTATCATTGCGGTTTCTGCATGCCATGTTTTGTAAGTAATGTCCTTAACTCAAACAATAAAGTTTAGTATAATCACCCATGTAATGTTCCCACTGTTGGGACTCAAGCCTCCTCTCTAGGGTAGGGAATGGTCCGTAATCCACCACGCGGGCTCAGTGTGGATTGGTGGATGTCAAATGTCTTCGAATTTTTGGTTCTATGGTCTATCGGTTTATGTAGGTGGTTAACTAAAAGTAAACAATCTTGGTATGTCTTTTTATTTTATATTAATTCATGAATCCCCGACCGGTCTCATTGGACCGCGCTGTTGTTGTCTTACTATTGTGTCTCGTTTCGCGGGTATTGATAGGTTAAGAGTCGTATATAATATACACAAAGATTATTTAAATTTAGTTTATTAGCTAACATCGATTTAGGTAAATACCTAGTTGCAAAGATTTTTACATACAATTTTTAGACAACTTTTAGATAAAAAGACATGCCTAGATTGTTTACATATTTTAGTTAATTACCTAAACCGATAGACCATAGGAACATGCCGTTTTCCTCACGATGTTTTCCTTTCCCCTTTTGAGAGCAGCGGTGATGAAATAAATTACACATAGCAATGCACTTGGCGGGGTTTGAACCCGCAACCTACAACTTGTAAGTCGGGGCAGTTACCACTGGGCCACCACTGCTCTACCCATCTATCTTCTAACTATAAATAGTCCAGAATCATGTACTGGATTAAAAGTATTCGTTTGTGCTTCAATGTCTAACGTACGGTATATTATGCATATTCTTCCTTGTATAGGTACCTAATCAAATGTTACTAAAAGAGTTCTGAGCGTACATGTAGATGTATGGAGAGGGAGAGGGAGGCCAAAGAAAAGATAGGTGAACTGTGTGAGGAGTGATATGAAAGAAAAGGGAGTTAGTGATAGTGTGACGGATGACATGCCAGAATGGAAGAAAAAAGATCTTGCGCCGACCCCAAGTAATATGGGATAAGGGCAGGACGAAAAGGAAGAAATATCCATAATCAGATGGATGCGAGATGCATAGGACCGGTCGTTGTGGCGACGCTTGGGGGTGCCCTATGTCCAGCAGTAGACATCTTTCGGCTGAAATGATGATGATGATGATGACCATACCTAATCAATGCACGCCACACGTGGTAGAATGTGATGGGACTATTAAGATTTAAGACCATATTGTGTACCACATTCAGACAAAATAAATTAATTTGAATTTGTAATCATGTAAATACTGGCAATCCGTGATAAGCGATCAACTTTAAACGATAAATACATAGACATACTTATGAAGCGACATCTGTGACTTCACTTAAGAACTAGGAATCCTGCATTGCTCAATCAAAGTTCTCGGCGCTATTTGAATAGATACAACAGCTCGAAATCAGATCGGGCAGTTGCCCACTAGACGTAACTCCTGTTTGGTCGGAGGATCATCCCTTTTCAACGTAGGTATGTGGGACTTTACTCTCTATTCCACCTACCTCTCAACTTACTTGAAACTTCATACATCGCTTCCTTTTAGAGAGTCTACCACTGTTTTTATAGACGATTCTTGTTATGCTTTCAATTTCTATTGTCAGACTTTATTGTTAAAAACTTAAACTAGTTTTTAGTAAATTAATATAATCTAGTGCTTGACCGCGATCCCACCTGCTGATAAGCAGTGATGCAATCATTGATAGACCAGTACAAACACCAGTATCCTTCAATTGTCCTTTGCGTTCTAGAACCGTGGCTTTCCTTTTCTGAACTTCCTTGTGGCCCCAACAGGCGTCGGCAGTGATGTTAGACACACTACCTTGGTCACCGTAAGGTCCGCACAAAGGTGATACCCAGGCGTTACTTTCACCTGAATCTAGTTTTGTTTTTCAAGTTGGAAATCGTCAGAATGACTTCTTCCACTCTTGGGCAGAGCGGAAGGGCGTGTCAGACTTTTACTGACTCAATACTAGCCTGTTCTTTCTTTGCGTGATCACGAGCTTCCCTTTCGTAATCCAATTCATGACCCCAGAGGCATTGACCCTGCTGGGTTCACCTGAATCCGATGAGCTAGGAATACATATTATTAGGTAATAGGATACTTTTATTTTAGTTTGCCAACGCCATCTGTGAGCACATACAGCAAACTTCCGCAACAATCTGAAAACTACAAGGACAGTGGCGCCACTACGGCAGCGCGGGTCCGATGACTTGTTATGAGTCAATTTCGTGATCAATATATGTCACTATCGTTCGTTTCATAAGCGTGTTACCTCAGTTAATGGGTTGTGGAGGTCTGGTAGGCAGCCGCTCCTCGTAAAATACTGGTATTCAGCTAAATCCGGCTTGACTGGAAGCCGACCCCAATATAGTTGGGAAAAGGCTAGGCAGATGATGATGATGATGTTCGTTTCATAAGCGATCTACGAGCGACAGTACAATAGCTATATCTTGGAGTCACCTGGTACAGAGACATAGACGGCCTGAAGTGAGGCCAGGCCCTAGTCTGACCTCACTCTTCTTCTCCATCTCTTTCCTAAAGTAGACGGAGAAGAACGGTGATGTCTTATTCTAAGTAAGTGCCTTTACTTGTGTCCCTGCTGTGTAGTTTGCCAACTGCAGTTTTTCCGTTCGGTTATAATTTAGGTGCTTTCAAGATTAGAGTGAATAGGCTCTTAATAAACTATAGCGCGTTTCTCCATCAACGATTGCATTACTGCTTACCATCAGGCGGGTTCACAGTTAAGCACTGACTTATATTATTTAAGAAAAGGGAGGACGACGTTGTCGATATCGGCCGTGGCGAAAGTGGTGCGAGGATCTGATCATGTTTACGGGGTAAACTTGGCCAGAGATCGCCCAAAACAGACAGATTCAGAATAGAAATGAGGAGGTCTATGCCCAGCTGTGGGACCCAATATTGGATAGTAAAATAAAAATGAGTTACAACACAATAGGTGTTTAATCTAATTTATTAAAGCTTTACAAAATTGCTTACCAAAATACACAACTTTTTTAATATAATTTTTGTACAAAAGTTTTCATAATAATATCACACATATTAAAGTTACCTTTAATATGTGTGATATTATTATGAAAACTTTTGTTTTTAAATATATTCTTAATTTTTTTTCTTTTGATTACAATAAATGCAGTTAACAAAATAATTACAATCAAGAAAAATAATAATCGTAGTTATTAGAAGCGTTTACAAAATTTTGATATGCAGTCAGGATCAGTTTATCATAATCATAATTAATATATTTAAAGCCAATAATATAGTATCTAATACTGCATGGGTTAGAATGAATGTTTGTGAAAAAGTCGGATTGTAAAATTTTTCAATGAGAATGTAAAGATGTATAATTGGATATGACTGTGGTGTAACAAAAATGGGATAAAGTGGGAAATGAGTAGAAACATGATGTAAAGTTCTAAAAGAATCATTTACCTTGGCATGGTCACGTAAAGAGGAGGGATGAAACACATTTTACGTGTATGGATGGAGAGTGAGAATAAGGCCAAAGAAAAGATGGATTAATTATGTGAGGAGTCGTATGAAAGTAAAGGCGTGTCGGGTGATGGGACAGAATGGATAGCCCGAAGAATCGCCAAACTTAAGTGGCAGTGAAAGAGAGTGACTGTGTGTGAGTGAGTGTGTGTGAGTGGTCGCAAGACGCACAGGACATCCGTTATGGCAGTGCTTGTGATAAGCTTATGTCCAGCAGTAGACGTCTTTCCACTGAAGTCTTCTTCTTCTTTTCGAATCGAAGGTAAACTCGTTAAATTCTTTGGGCCCTGTACGTTAATTGCAGCATCGGTGGCAACCACAAGTGGCAACCATTAAGTCCTCCAAAGTGCAGGTGTCCGGGCACTTGGGGCACTCCAAAGTGTAGCTCATGTTTTGAACAGAAGCACCGCACACACATTGAACAGTCCACTAAAGTGATGATGATGATGATGACGATGAATCTGAGCGTCGCGGCACCCTGAGACTTCCGCCTTAACAAACTTGTGTTTCTGGCTTGCAGTCTTGGGATAGGGTCTTCTGTGCCTCATGGTGAGGACTTTTGGGCACTTCAAGCTGATTCCGTACAGCACTAAGACTAGGACTGTCTTTAAGCCATTTTATTATCTCCGGCGGAGACTGGTCAGAGTCCCCTGAAGGTTGAGGAGTGTCGTTTGGGGGCCGCAGATAGGCTGGTTGTTCGAACACAGTCGCATCTAACTGCAGGTCTGAAACAAAAAGGTTTATTTTTTAACTATTGGTTGACGAGAGAGCAGACGTTTCTGATGATGGAAAGTTTTGGCACCGTCTTTCAAGGGAATATTTCTACGTATTTCTTTAAAGAAGGTTAAAACATGCTCTCTCTATGTAGTTTTTTATTTAATTTTGTTTTTTTTTTCTCCTTATAACTATAATTAAAACTGGTTATTAACGCATTGCTACCTATTGTTGTTTTGCAATGACGATAGGTAAACAGTATTACACCATTACGCGTTTCGTTGGTAACCTCACCCTCAGACTCCACGAGACAGGCTCGACCTAGTGTGGAGTCCAATAGTAATTTACTTTTTCCTTTATGTATTATAAATGTTATTGTAAATCTAGCTTGTAAATAGTTGGTTAAGGAAATGTAAAACACCTGATTTAATCTCTGACAAATAAATAATATTATTATTATTGGTTACAATTTCTCGAGGGCCTGTTATCACAGATAGATAAGTAGTAATTAAGAAAATAGTAATTAAGGGCCGTTACCACTGGACAACTACTTAGATGACTTAGATAAGTATAATTAACATAGTAATGATATAATATGACAATTCTCAGAATAGTCAGTTGAAGTGATTTGTCACCTACAGAACGGAAACTGTCAAGTACTCTTAATTTGCAATAAGAGTAGTGTCCTTTCAACCGATTTTGACTTTTATTCCATAGACATAAGGATGGCATTATAATAGCAAAAAAGTGGTTACAATACCAACTATTTACTGCAGTCGTCATTTATCATGTCACTAAGGCAATAAAAGTCAAAATTGGTTGAACGGAGAGTAAAATAAATTTGTTTAAATGCCTAGTCATACTGTGATAGGAGTATACGTATCTTACTTTCCAATTAAATAAGTATAGGCAATAGTATGTATTCTTTAGAAAAATAATTGGCCATTGCAAAATTGTTATGTTACAATGTTAAGTGGCCTGCGTACACCGCGCGCTATCTCGAGTTGAGATGATATAAAATACGTTTTTGAGGTTGATGGAATCAATCCAGATAGTATAAACAATTCTTGGACACACTGACTGGAGTAAAGTCATCATCCGCACACTGACAGTTGCTTGTTGTGATAGCAATACAAACTATTGGAAATTTGGGAGATGTTCCGTAATACCAAAAATGATGAATGAAAAATTAATGTATTTCCAATATTGTTTCGTGTATTTATAACTTGATAATAATATCTGTGTCCCTACGGAGAGATGTTTCGAAATATTGTTGTTTATAATATAGAAAAAACCAAATAAAAACATGACATTTTCGCTGTGAAAATGAGCAAATTTAAATTCGCTTAAATTTCGTTTGGGGTAAGTTTTTCAACAAAAAGACGACGTAGGAACCTAGATAATTATTGTCTGAAACGGAAAAACATCATATTATGGTGTAAATATGCTTAAACTGCAAATGATTTTGGTATTACGTTTGTATGGATAATTCTAACGTCGCGCCCGCCTTAATGGGTATAATGGGTGTAGGTCTGTGAAGGATTCGTTATATCAGGGCCTCAAGTCTGCTCAGAGTGTCTTCAAGACTAGATTGAATAGGCTGTTAATAAACTAGTGCGCCTCACCACATCATTACTCACAATCATCAATGATCACATCACTGCTTACCATCAGAAAGGTTTAACCGGGAATTCCAAATATTTTCGGGTCCCTAGTACATTACAAATTACATATGTGCGTATGTGTCATAAATAAACTATTTAAGAACTACATTATAAATGGCAAAATATTCCGTTAGCTTATCGTGTTGATAAGATATGATTCTCTTTACACTGAAATCTAATTATTCCTAAAAATACTCTTACATATATTTTATTCCTAGACTTACATATTATTATATATTTTTTTAAATTTATTCTTAGACCTGGCGAGGGTAAACTAGGTGAAGCCGATGTTGCGTTGGAAGGCCTCCCACAAGGTGGACCGACGCGGCGACGACCTGACGAGGGTCGCGGGAATCCGATGGATTCGAGACACACAGGACCGGTCGATGTGGCGACGTTTGGGGGAGACCTATGTCCAGCTGTGGACGTCTTTCGACTGAGATGATGATGATGATGATATTTTATTATTACAAATCCTACTAATAATAATATCGTTGAGTCCTGGCAATCATTTTTTTTCACCACCTCAGTGTAACAATTGGTATCACCATCAATTCCTAGGTACGCATCAGACAGAGTTGTGGAATTTTTCGAATTTGTTATCAACTAAAGGCAACTGAAGGGACACTGGTGAGTTTTAGTACGTAAATTTCTAACACTCATCACACCCAGAGCGGATTATTCAGTCTCACAATTAAAAAAAAGTCTGAGAAGTCTGACACACCCTCTGCGAGAAGTCATTGGCTGATTTCCCACTTCAAAAAAGCCCCGCCTTCAAATAAGAAGGTACACAACCGGGAAAGTCCCTACTAGTCATAATACGTATTTTCTAGTCTATCCTTATGCTGACAGGAAGTTGAACGGCTTATTTAAAAAAACCTATTCCAATAATTGTATTACTAAACTTATAAATCATTTACCGATTCTCAATCACAAATGCGGTGATGTAGTGTAAGTATGTGATACATTCTGTGTTTAAATAATAATATTAATAGATTCTTTCGGCAACCGTCTGCGTTGTTGTCAAAAATTACGAAACTGAATGTATACCCAGATTAAAAGTATCCTATATCAAAATTGGTTCAGCAGAATGGACATGAAATCGTCACGAAGGTACAGCGTTATTTTCGCATTTATTTATTTATTTAATCTTCATGTACAATGGTGGTACATAGGCGGACTTAATGCATCAAGGCATTCTCTACCAGTCCACCTTAGAGTTAAAAAGACAACACTGTGGTAGGTCTGCACAATAAATAAATAACATACTTACATAACAAAAAAAATAAAATATTCTAGTATAATTTTTTCATATCCCTAAATAAAAACTTATTCTTAGAGATTTAATTTTAAAAAATGGTGGTCTCACCAATAGTCCACAAAAAAAACTAGATATAAATTAAAAAGAGATATTAAACAAAAAAAAATGTGTCTGTGAGTTTTTGGCACACACTTGTATTTTCCAGCGCAATCCGCGTTTGCAATGTCTAGTAGTAAGATGCTGGGATAATAACAAAAAAAAACTTACCTTTGAATCTTTTCCGGGGTAACATTCCGGGGGACCCCCCTGGGTGTGGCAGATATTTTTCGCTAACTTCAACAAAGCGAGTGCGAAAACAGCTACTTGTCATTGAAATTGATGAACACACGTATGTTTTTCGTACATGTGTGTCCTATTCAATTTCTAAACAAAGACTGACTAAACGTGGTGAGAAGGAAGCCTTTTAAAGCACATACTGTAAGTACAGTCATCCACTTAAGAGTGACGCTTCTGAATTTGAAAGTGATTAGGGAAAATGATGTGCGTTCTAATTTTAAAATGTTATTCATTGTTAGTTGTAGAGAAGCTCGTGGCTAGATAATAACAGCCGCACAGGTCGATCTTCAAGGTTAAGCAACGCTTGCCTAGGTTGGTCTGTGGATGGGTGACCATCTTAACATAACGAGTTTCCTCCGTGCCTCGGATAGCACGTTAAGCTGTAGGTCCCAGCTGTCGTTTGAAGATCTTTGACAGTCGTTACGGATAGTCAGAAGCCAGTAAATCTGACTCCAGTCTTGCCTTGAAGTACCATGTTACCCCAGTTAATGGGTTGTGGAGGTCTGGTAGGCAGTCGCTCCTCGTAAAATACTGGTATTCAGCTAAATCCGACTTGACTGGAGGCCAACCCCAATATAGTTGGGAAAAGGCTAGGCAGATGATGATGATGGGGGAATTTCGCTCGCCTACGTTATAAAAAGGAAATCATGTGCAAAGTTTCACGCTCCTAGTCGCAGTATTTTTTTCTGCGCATTGATGTCAGTTTTTCCTTTTATATTATGTAGATTAAATCTTTGTTATTAAATATAGCAACATAGTAAGGGCACTATGTCACTTTTTATGTGTTATTTTTAATAAATTGATGATGACACAACCACTTCATAATTATGAAAAATTGTGGTTTTATTATTTTTATAATTGTTTTCTTTGTTTGTTTAAGTGCTCATTTTTTTCAGCTATCAGCGCGTCATCCCACCAGTTCTTTCGCGGTCTACCACGTAGTCTTATAGCCTCAGGACACCAACTCCGCGCTATTTTGCCTGTTGGTCTAGTAGTTAGTGGCCCTGACTGCTATGCCGTAGGTCGTGGGTTCGATTCCCACCCAGGACAAATGTTTGTGTGATGAGCATGTTCATTTGTTCTGTGTCTGGGTGTAATTTATCTATAATATGTATGTATTTAGAAATATATAAGTATGTTTATTATCCCGACACAAGTGTTAATAACTACTTATTGGGGTTGTTTCAATCACTTATGTTATGTTTATAAGAGACTAATAAACGTTTTTTTGTTTTTTTTTGGTTTATCAGTTGTCTAGTACCCATAACACAAGCTCTGCTTAGCTTTGGACTAGATGGCGTTGTGTGGATAGTTGTGGAACATATTATATTATTATGTCTTGCCTAGTCCCATTTAAGTCGGGTTACCTTTGAGCTATCCTGGTTTTGCAACTCAATGTAGTGTTTAACACTTCGATGTATTATTTCAACACTTAGTATACTGCGCTTTATTTTTCGTAGTCAAATCTGGAGTTAGGATAACTGGATTTCAGCGAATGACCATATTGGCCATGTGCGTTACAGGTAAAAAACTGTTTCTAATTTTTTTATTAATCTAGTAAATAATAATATAAATCGAGGGTATAGTGTTCAAACCCAATAAGTGTCGAAAAATCAAAAATCGTTTTATTAGTGCATCTTGATGCATTTTTGACGCTCTTTCCAGTGGTCTAATCCAATAAGTGGAATTCGCAGTAGAAACAAAGTTACGTTAGGTAATAACCCAATAAAGTCACCGTGTTTAGCCAATACTTAAAAACTGGTACCCTATAAAGCGTGTTATCTTGTTAAATAATATTTTTATTTCACGCTTAAACCACATAAAGCTTATTATTGGCATTGAGTGTTCAAGAATTTCAACTAAAATCACCCAACGGCTTCGAGGCAATAATCACTATCTGTATTTATCGGGTTTTACCTTTAAATACGTCGATAAAAAAAACAACAAAAACCAAAAGCTAAATCAAAACAAATGTATTTGTCGGGTTTTATTGTTCGATTATATTTAAAAAGTAAAAAGTTATGTCTAGTTATATGGTACGGTACTAGCTGTTACCCGCGACTTTGTCCGCGTTAAGTTCGAAAAGAGTCCTATCAATCTGTGCTTGTAATTCATTCCGAAAGCATCGAAATTATTAATCAAACTTTGTTAAAAACCGTTTAAAAGAAAAAACACAAATGACCAAGAGGAAACATGTTGTGTACTAATGTATTACGACCAGATGTACGAACGTCAATGAGCAGAAAGAGTATTTTGCAAGGGTCGTAGCAGTTGGCGTTTCTGCTTAACCCTAGTGAAGGGTTAGGTTAATCTATTGGGCATGCCATCATTATGGCGGTAAGTCCCCTCTTTGAGGAGTGGTTGGAAAGACGTCACGTCGTCCTCACCTTCCTTATGACGCAAGTCCTTACCGGGCATGGTAAGTTCGGAAGGTTCCTGCATTAGATTTAAGCGGAAGAAACATCTGGGTGTCACCACCATGTGGATTGCCCGGAGGACACGGTGGAACTGCTTGGGCGGAGCACCGCCGCATCCTCGTGAAGGCGATCGGCGGCAGCTACCTCTCGCACTGGTTTTCTGGTACAGGCCAAGTTCCGGAGCGAGAAGGAGTAGCAGGCGGTCGCCTCCTTCTGCGAAGCCGTAATGCTGGTGAAGAAGGCAGCCGCACGCGAGTGGGAAGGCCCTCCTGCCCCTGCCGCCAGAATTCCAATTCCAATTTCCAATCAGCATAGCGGGCTTGCGGACGGCGAGCAATGGGTAGCTAGCCGTCAGGCAGTCCGGTAAATCCGAACCGAGCCCAAGTCGTCATCGGCACGCGCCTCAAAGAGATGTCAGCAAAACTGTACAGCTGTGTGCACACCATGATCGAAGCCTCTGGAGCCACAGGTTAGCTTCTGAAAGGAAAACCTGAGACCCTGGAACCAAGGCGGAGAAAATGTCATCCTGTCATCTCATTCAATAAATCACTAATGCGATCGAAGGAGGCAGATGTAAATATGAGGGATAGGATATCCTCTCGCTTCGTGATGCTCCGGGTGTCAAGCTTTAGGGAGATTCCCAAGCACGCAAGCACGGGCTTGTGATGGTGCCATCGAGCCGTCGAGTGAAAGCAAGCCCAAGTCAACGGTGTGACTCCAAGTGAAGTCAGCAAATGATAAGGTCCTCTACGGCCGATGTCTGCTAGGACTGCGAGACTTTTGACAGAGTTACTTTCCATAAGAATTTTAGCTCCGATAACATTTCTCTGCAGAGTTACACAATTTTTGGCAGAAGACAATAAAAGAAAAAAATCGGGACACCAACCTTCAGCTGGATAACGTGTACTGATAGCGCAAGATCGTAGACGAATTCAAAAACTACAAACGTCGTATTTGTTTACAACAGTACTCATAAAAAAATTGCGGGAGGGTTTAAATTCCTTATTCATTTACCCAGTATTTTTGGTGTATATTTGCCTGACGTGTGAAGTATGAAGTATGTCCAACTTTTAAAAATGAATTTCGGCGAAATAGGTAAAGTACATCAATCATCTACCTAGCCTTTTCCTAACTATATTGGGGTCGGCTTACAGTCAAGCCGGATTTAGCTGAATACCAGTGTTTTACGAGGAGCGGCTGCCTACCAGACCAGACCTCCACAACCCATTAACTGGGGTAACACGGTACTTCATGGCAAGACTGGAGTCAGATTTACTGGCTTCTGACTATCCGTAACGACTGCCAAAGATCTACAAATGGCAGCCGGGACCTACGGCTTGCGTGTTTTCCGAGGCATGAAGGAAACTCGCTGTGTTAAAATGGTCACCCATCCACTGACCAACCTTGGCAAGCGTTGCTTAACCTTGAAGATTGATCCCTGCGGCTGTTATTATCTAGCCACGAGCTCCTCGAAATAGGTAAAGTACATAACATGTTTAATTTCTCTAGATCTAAAACCCAATAAGTCGGTACCCTTTGTAACTTATATTTTTATTACTACAAAATGGACTACCTCAGAAACTTAATAATACTGTTTTACACTAATTCAACGTATCCACTTTTATCATAAATACTCATTATAATGATATTATTTGAATAACATAGGTATTTTTGCCCATAAAACTTAAATATTGAATATCTCAAAAGTGTAAATTTCGTACTTATTGGGTTTGAGCACTATACCCTCGAAATATTACTTAACATATTATACTTATTTCAGTTTCTGACTGTATTTCAAGAAAAATTGCGCATTACCTATTATGTACGTGATAGATCGGACGCCATATCTAGATACTTATTGCGTATCAGCTGATCAATAACAGGAAGGGCATTATAGAAAAGCTACGATACACTAAGCTAGGGTATGAGTCAGGCAGTATGAGTCAGGAGGAGCTCGTGGCTATATAATAACAGCCGCACGGGTTGATCTTCAAGGTTAAGCAACGCTTGCCAAGGTTGGTCTGTGGATGGGTGACCATCTTAACATAACAATTTTCCTCCGTGCCTCGGAAAGCACGTTAAGCCGTAGGTCTCGGCTGTCATTTGTAGATCTTTGGCAGTCGTTACGGATAGTCAGAAGCCAGTAAATCTTAAGGCGGCCGCGACGTTAGCATTATCCATACAAACGTAATACCAAAATCATTTGCAGTTTAAGCATATTATTTACACCATAATATGAGCCATTAAGTACCGTGTTACCCCAGTTAATGAGTTGTGGAGGTCTGGTAGGCAGCAGTTTCTCGTAAAATTTTTCTGATATTCAGCTAAATCTGGCTTGACTGCAAGCCAACCCCAATATAGTTGGGAAAAGGCTAGGTAGATGATAGTATGAGTCAAGCAGTCAATGAATAATAAACATTCGATATCACACTAAAATTGTAGAAGTGTACGTTTGTATGTGTGCGAGTTTGTGTGGTTACTTGTGTGCGAAAACGTTGTACAGATTACAATGATTTCACACACATAGGTAGGAAATGTTCTTAGGAATAGCTCGTACAATGCTTTCTATCTTGAGAGTATGTTTCCTTGGGATAATTTCTTGCTTTTACGTAGACAAGGATGGACAAAGTGAGAAATGAGTATATTAGGGGAAGTTTGAAAGTGGCGCCAGTGACTGAAAAGTTGAAAGGGAATCGTTTGTTTTGGTATGGTCATGTAAAGAGGAGGGATGAAACGCATGTTACTAAAAGAATTATGAGTTTACATGTGGATGGATGGAGAGGGAGAGGGAGGCCAAAGAAAAGATGGATGGATTGTGTGAGAAGTGATATGGAAGAAAAGGGAGTGAGTGATAGCGTGACGAGTGACAGGACAGAATGGAAGAAAAAAACGTGTTGTGCCGACCCCAAATAAAACGGGACAAGGGCAGGAAGATGATGATTATGACGTAGACAAAGCCGATAGCAGAACCCTGCTTACCATCAGGTGGGATCGCAGTCAAGCACTAGTTTATAACAATTAAAAAAAAAAAAAAAAAAAAAAAACCCTGAAGAATTGGATACGAGGGTTCCTACACTGTTTAACGCATATTGGATGCATCACCTACGGTTACTGGTGATTAAGCCTATAAGTATATCCCTCTCAAGTGCGGGGGTCTTCTTAATGCTAAAACCCTGCACACCGCGAGGTATGCTGTCTTAGGCAGTTCTGCCTAGAAACTGACCTTAGAAACCGAGTAGTGGTACGGCAGGTTTTTAATCCATACATAGCCAAGGTAATAACAGCCGCACGGGTCGATCTTCAAGGTTAAGCAACGCTTGCCAAGGTTGGTCGGTGGATGGGTGACCATTTTAACATAATGAGTTTCCTCCGTGCCTCAGAAAGCAAGTTTAAGCCGTAGGTCCCGGCTGTCATTTGTAGATCTTTGGCAGTCGTTACGGATAGTCAGAAGCCAGTAAATCTGACTCCAGTCTTGCCATGAAGTAAGTACCGTGTTACCCCAGTTAATGGGTTGTGGAGGTCTGGTAGGCAGCCACTCCTCTTAAAATACTTGTATTCAGCTAATTTCGGCTTGACTGGAAGCCGACCCCAATATAGTTGGGAAAAGGCTAGGTAGATGATGATGATGAGGTCTGTTGATAATTATGAAGTCAGTTTTCGTATTGTAGATATGTATACTCACTTCTCTTGTATGAAAGACTGTAACTTACCTCGTAAGGCCTCGTGTAAAAATATGCTCCAAATTGATCATCTTCACAATGATCTTTGTAGATATTTAGAAACCTCTACTTCCTATTTCAGAGCTGTTCTAATACGGTTTTTACGGTTGGAAATCATCCAATGACTTCTGCTCTGCTCCACACAGGATAACATCTTATCATCGTCATCATCTGCCTAGCCTTTTCCTAACTATATTGGGGTCGGCTTCCAGTCAAGCCGGATTTAGCTGAGTACCAGTATTTTATGAGGAGCGGCTGGCTGCCTACCAGACCTCAACAACTCATTAACTGGGGTAACACGGTACTTCATGGCAAGACTGGAGTCAGATTTACTGGCTTCTGACTATCCGTAACGACAGGATAATTTCTTATAATAAGCTAAATAAGTTGCAACACAATTACAATGTTGGAAAATTAATATAATTCAATTTATTAAAATTTTACAAAGAGATCATGGCGTTTGCCATAATATTATTGTTCACAATACAATTTTTAAAACATTAGTACTTTAAAAACACACAAATATTTATGATTATGTAGATTGATATTATTATTTGTCGAACTTTTTATTTACGGTACAATAATTTCGATAAACAAAATAAATTTACAATTTACAATCTAATCACCATGTGTGTAATGTTTATTTTTGTGTACAATAAAGAATTAATAAATAATCTTAGTTACTAGTAGTATTTAGTTAATCATATTCAGTCTTATAATATTCCCGTTGCCTCATCTCTAAGAGAGGTTACTAAATTTTAGTAAAGACAAAATTTTGAGCACATTTTTTTATTACATTCTTTTACAAAAAAAAAATATTTTTTTAAACATTGATCTATACTAAAAATTACTTATATATTTTAGATGCGTTTACAAACATATTTAAAGACACCCAGACCTGTACAGAATTAAAGCGAGATGTTAGTCGGATATATCCGATCATCATCATCTGCCTAGCCTTTTCCCAACTATATTGGGGTCGGCTTCCAGTCAAGCCGGATTTAGCTGAATACCTACCAGTATTTTACGAGAAGCGGCTGCCTACCAGACCTCCACAACCCATTAACTGGGGTAACACGGTACTTCATGGCAAGACTGGAGTCAGATTTACTGGCTCCTGACTATCCGTAACGACTGCCAAAGATCTACAAATGACAGCCGGAACCTACGGCGGATGAGTCGGATATATCCGATGTAGGCGATTAAAAGGTTAAAAACATAAGACGTTTTGAACGTTACGGATTACTCTGATAATTTTGTCTTATCAAATTTGGGTTTCTGGCTCACAGTCTGTGTGTCGGTTCTTCTGTGCTCCAAAGTTTAGACGTATTTCGGGTACTGCTGGCTTGTCCCGCACAGTATCATCACGCTTGGTGTATTCATCCCTTGGCCTAAGTGATTGACCCTGTATAAGTCCCGTAGGAGGCTGTACAGGTCCCGTAGGAGGCGGAGGAGGTTCGAGAGGAGGCTGCAGGTTTGATGCTGGCTGAAATACAGTCGCGTCCATACGCAAGTCTGAAACAAAAAGGTTATTTTTTATTCAATTATTCATGAACAAGAGACGTAAACTGATGATTGGAGGGTCTCTAGTATTCATGGAAACGAAAATTTTGGGAAGCTACAATCCTTATACTTTTACGGCCGAAACCAATAACCTATCGATCACCAGTTTTGGCATACTGGAGATTGTAAAACAAATGATACAACACAAAAATGGTCATGTTTTCTGTTGTTTCATTTGATTTTCAATCTCCGATACGTGATAGATAGGTTATTGGTTTCGGCTGTTAGACACTATACAGGAAAAGTTTTTAACCACTGCGTACATTTTTTTTGGTGGCTCAATGTAAGTAATAGAACACAGATCGATCTTCAAAGTTAAGCAACGCTTGCCAAGGTTGGTCTGTGGATGGGTGACCATCTTAACATAACGAATTTCCTCCGTGCCTCGGAAAGCATAGGCTGCCTACCAGACTTCCACAACCCAATAACTGGGGTAACAGGGTACTTCATGGCAATACTAACTGTTCTATACTTAGGTACACTGAACCACCAAAAAAAATTTACGTAGTGGTTAAAAACTTTTCGTGTATAACTACATACACACTCTACATTACACTCTACTATACTCTTTATTATGTTGACTGGTAAAAAATGCCTAAGGCATTAAGTCCGCCAATGTACTTCTATGTGCATAAAGCATTTAGTTCATGAATCCCCGACCGGTCCTATGAGACCGCGCTGTTATTGTTTTACTATTGTGTGATAGTTTAATAAATAAATAAATACACGATTTGCATATGGAGATGCAACGCCGGGGCAAAACTCCACTGCTATTACAAAGCGCGATGTGATGGACAAATTCAGGCGGGATCTCATAGTGGTGAAGAGACAAATTAACAACTAAAAACAGTGTTGTCAAAGCCATAAAACGACATCTCATAAGTCCATTGATACAGTAATCAATCAAGACGAAATCGTAAATTATTCCAGCAAATTCCTTAAATTCAATTGAATTGCCAGGCCAGCTGCGTATCTTGAAATTTAAAATTGACTTCGCCTATAATTTTTATTCAAAACTTTTACTACAATACAAACTACAATTTTATTGCACCTTTTGTTGACATTTAAACACTTATATTGTCCGGTGTGACTCTCATTACAAAAAAAAAAAAAAACTTACTGTGTAATCTTTTTCGAGCCAACATTCCTTCACCTTGATCAGTATCCATTTCTTTAGTATTCGTCGTCACGACCCCTTAGTTGTGGCAGATATTTCTTGCTAATAACTAAAACAATGCGAATGTGACAAATACTCGTAAGTTTTTTGCAATCGAAAACACCACTCAACACTTCGATTAACTTTTATTCTCTGACTATTTTATTTTATATTCTGAATGAGCACTTGCTATTCGCGCATGAACGTATGTTCGTTACGATTTTTAAATAAATACTGACTGAAAAATTGCGTGTGCGAAGTATTTATAAACAGATTCAGGAGGACATCAGTCACGGAAAAATGACGTTTCGGTCTTTTCAAACGATAAGGAAAAATTGTGTTGAACAATAAATGATAAAATGATATTTATTTTGCGAATAGGTTTTCACAAACACTGTTACACATATAACAACTTCGTCGGCAGTTATATTTTTGAGCCGTTTGGGGTTGAAACTCTTGGATTAAGAATTGCCTTACAACGTGGCAATGCTGCCAGTCTTTTGGGCACACTTCCGGTCGACAGCGATGCGGAGGAATTTTTTGACGCCATATTCTAGTTTAGAGTAAGAGTAAGAGGTATATATAGTTTTAATTAGTTAAGTGTTTTTATTTTTCATGATTTTTCTCTGCATGATAAATAATATTAGAGGACTTTTACACGTCAATAAACTAATTAAGTAAACATATTAATAGAGTTATCAATATCTGGCAGAAGCCTGCGGTTTCGCCCGCGTGAAAATAGGTTTTTCTACACAAACTTTGGACTCCCGTTTTATCCTCTTAGGAGGTGAATTTTGGAAAATCCTCTCTTATTGCTTGCTTGTATTGGAAAAGGAAGCCTTGTGCAAAATTGTGCACTTCTTAGGACTAGGTTTACAAAATTTTAGATAGTTTTGGATGTGCTTTGATATGCCAGTCAGTCAGTTTCTCCTTTTTTATAGATAGCCAATTCGCAAAACAGATATCCCTTATCATTTACGCGTTTCTCATAATACGTACTGAACGCCAAATATTTAGAGTATACGTGATAATCTATTTGATAAGAAGTGTACCTGAAATTGTCATAATTGTGACAAAACTGTTTCACAATTTATATATCTTACACATGTCAATTTACAGTAAGTACGTCATAATCTATTTGATAAAAAGCTTACCTGAAATTTTCATAATTGTGAAAAAACCGTTTTGCAATTTTCGTGCGACGAATGGCCGTCTGATAACGAAATAAAATCACTCCAACCTAGACTGGCTCGTTGGTCTAGTGGTCAGTGGCCCTGACTGCTATGCCGGTGGTCGTGGGTTCGATTCCCACCCAGGACAAATGTTTGTGTTATAAGCATGATCATTTGTTCTGTGTTTGGGTGTAATTTATCTATAATATGTATTTAGAAATATATAATTATGTTTATCAGTTGTCTAGTTCCCATAACACAAGCTCTAGATGGCGTTTTGTGAAAGTTGGGGAGTATTATTATCTCTTTACTCAACTAATAATTAGGTATGTAACATAATTATAAATTATAATTATTTTTAAATATTTATATACAAAAAATAAAAACCATTTAAAAATAATATTATTATTCCATTTATTCACTTTATACTTACACATTAGTTACAATTTTAAATATTTCTTACAAACGAAAACAAAAAAAAAACATTTAAAAATATAAAAAATGGTAGCTTCTTCTCAATACCGGTGTCAATACACCGGTATTGAGAAGAGGCTACCATTTTTTCAGAAGAGGGTCCAAGCTACCGGCGATCAGGGCTTCAGGGGAAAGAACTTTATGAGGAGTTAGGTTGCGTCATGTGGGATCACAGGGTGGTACGTCGTACCAGAGGTTTGTAGGAGTACGGTCCTAGCTGGTTTACATGAGGCTCATATGGGCACCGGTTAAAACTAAAGCTTTTGCTAGGAGCTATGTTTGGTGGCCGGGAATGGACGAAGCAATAGAAAACACGTGCTGAGGTTGTCATGTCTGTGCCGTAGAAAGTGAAGCCACCGCCACGACATATGCCCTGCCCTTGGCCCTGGCCAGATAAACCGTGGGCCCGTATACATGTAGATTTCTTAGGGCTGGATATTTTTAGTAATGGTGGATGCTAGAACCAAGTGGCTAGAAGTTCAAGTACCTAGTACAGCGGCTAGTCATACAATCAGCGTCTTAAGTGTCGTTAAGGACATCTGCTTAGCCTTTTCCCAAATATATTGGAAAAAGGCTAAGCAGATGACCACATGTGCGCACACCATACCAGTATTTTACGAGCAGCGGCTGCCTACCAAACCTCCATAACCCATTAACTGGGGTAACACGGTACTTCATGGCAAGACTGGAGTCAGATTTACTGGCTTCAGACTATCCGTAACGACTGCCAAAGATCTACAAATGAATCCTTCTAGCCCGACCAATAAGAAGTCAGATATGGGGGAAGTAGCTACGGACCAGGAAGCATCCGGCCCGGGCGGTCCTAGCGACGATGACTCAGCGGCAGCAAACATGCATCAGGATGACGGGCTAGAGCATGTTGAGCATTGTGTTGAACATAATAAAACACAGACTCCTTTGCCTTCTCCGGAGCCCACCCAGTCTCATCCCATTCGGCAATCATCATCATCTACCTAGCATTTTCCCAACTATATTGGGGTCGGCTTCCAGTCAAGCCGGATTTAGCTGAATACCAGTAGTTTACGAGGAGCGGCTGCCTGCCAGACCTCCACAACCCATTAACTGGGGTAACACGGTACTTCATGGCAAAACTTGAGTCAGATTTACTGGCTTCTGACTATCCGTAATGGCGCATTTTCACTGGTCGTTAACTCGTTCGGTATACCGGGACAACAACCAATGAAAGTAACATGGTCGTTATACCGCATACGGTTCCCCGAATGCGGACCATGTGACACGCGTTCCAGTAGTCTCTCGCACCAGGCATGCGGGCCCTATCGACTAATGAAAACGGTTCCCCGAATGCGGGCGCTGTGGCATGCGTTCCAGAAATCTCCCGCACCCCGCATGCGGGCCCTATCGACTAATGAAAATAAATAATAATAATAAATCTTTATTTTCCAAAAATATACACAAAATATTACATTTTTAAGGCACAATAGCTAACTGGGCTGGAGCAAAAAGACCCTGACTTCTAAACTAGGAATTACCTGTATCTTAGAAGTCAGTGTGCCTTCGAAATTGCACATAAGCATAAAAAAGTACAATATTATAAAATAGGACACAATATAATAGTGAAGAAATAAAAAAAAAATGCAAAAAAGTTATACAAAAACAATGTAAGCTTAATCCAGG
Organism: Mythimna separata; assembly: GCA_030763345.1. Lineage (NCBI taxonomy): Eukaryota > Metazoa > Arthropoda > Insecta > Lepidoptera > Noctuidae > Mythimna > Mythimna separata. Next base: position 18,164,623 of record CM061189.1, on the reverse strand, counting down.
GCAAAATAATTTTTGATGTAGCAAGATTTAAAATAATATTTTATGACTTTGGTGAAACACAAAGAGAAAAATAATAATAAAAAATAGTGTTTAACAGTTGTGAGTGTATGTGTGTAAATGTGTGTGTGTGTGTCTGCGAAATGCGACATAACGACTGCCAAAGAACTACAAATGACGGTCGTTCCATTCGGCAATGTAGAATTAAAAAACTAGCTAGTTATAAGATTTAATAAAACATCATTTTGTGTTAGTAAGTTCTTGTTTGTAAAATTGATAATATGTTTTGATTAAGGGTGAAGGTGTGATGTACGAGGATACTGGTGTGTGTGCGTAGGTGCGGAGAGCGCGCTGCGTCCCTTCAAGGACAGTCTTCAATATACCGTGGTACTAGCTACACGTGGTTTTATTCAAACACCTCACAAACATATTTATAATATTCCCACTGCGTTTTCTCTAAGAGAGATTACAGAATTTTAGTAAAGACACAATTTTGAGCATATTTTTTTTGTTACATTCTTTTACAAAAATAATAATCTTTTTTTAAACATTGGTCTATACTAAGAATGACAGCTGTATCCTGGGCGCGTTTACAAACATATTTACAGACACCCAGATCCATACAAAATAAACGCGAGAGTGTAGGTCGGATATATCCGATATAGGCGATTAAAAGGTTAAAAACATAAGACGTTCTGAACGTTACGGATTACTCTGATAATTCCGCCTTAACTTTGGGTTTCTGGTTTCTTATCTGATACAGGCTGTACAGATCCTGTAGGAGGCTGTGTAGGTCCCATAGGAGGCGGAGGAGGAAGAGCAGGCTGCAGGTTTGTTGCTGGTTGATACACAATCGCTACCGCATGGAATTCTGAAACAGGAAGGGTTTTTTTTGTAATTATTCATGGCCAAGAGACGTAAACTAATGGTGGGAGGGTTGGTCTCTGGTCTTCATGGAAACGAAACTTTTTGCTTAACTAGGCTTTTTACTTGGTCTTATTGTGCGTACAGTTAAGGGTCAGTTCACAACGAGACGCGACGCAACGATGCAGGAAGAGGCCAGTGAAGCCAGTGATTTCGCGCTGCGCCGCGCGCCACCACGAGACGCATCGCAACGTTGCGAGGTGCATAGTAAAATCGTCGGCAACACGACGTCGCGATTGTAAAAACGTTTCGCTGCGCAGAAGACGTCGCGCGACGTCACGAAGCTCAGCGCTGCATGAAGCAACGTATTCTAAATTCTCACAATGAAATTTTATTTATTTATTTTATTTTATTTTATTGGGACATAAAACAGTTACATGTTACAATTTTGGTAAACAATGAACTAGAGTAATAGAGGTAAACATGTAACCCACACCAATGTCCGCGGAATAAACTATTTTGGAGAAATAGAACAGAACCACGCATCTACTAGAGGCAAATCGGGATAGAAAGAAAGAAATAATGAGTTATTGTGCAAGCAATTGAATAGCCATTCTTTAAATGAAATGTGTATCTTTTCGCGTAGTAAATAAACTTCTATTCTGATTCACTCTATTAAAAAGTGCGTTCAGCGTCGCGTCGCGTCTCGGTGTGAGCTGACTCTATGAAGTGGAATTGCCTGTAGGAGTCTGTGTATCTTAATAGCTACTACTTCGGACCTTTAAGTCAGGTCAGGTCAGTCAACTATTCTAGTGAATTCATTCATTTGAATTGCCATACATATAGCCGCGTGTCTTGAAATTTAAAATTGGCTTGCAGTGAGCAAGCCAATTTTAAGTCTTCCCGGAACATAATGCTACAATATAAACTACCATTTTATTTTACCTATTGCTCAAATTCATTTTTTTTTAATCACTTTGGCCTACATGAGCACTGATTAAATGTCAGAAGTTAGCGCATGGTTTCAATTGATCGTTTTCTATGGAGAATATTACCGGCAACAAACTCCATGGCCCATTTGACACGCAAACACATACATATATTTTCCGATGTGACTCTCATTTGCAATGACTCAATTATTAAGACGTAGGTATAATAAAAAAAATAAAAACTTTCTGTGAAATCTTTTCTCTCTACCTAGCCTTTTCCCAACTATATTGAGGTCGGTCTCCAGTTAAGCTGGATTTAGCTGAATACCAGTATTTTACAAGGAGCGGTTGCCTACCAGACCTCCACAACCCCTTAACAGCTGGGATAACACGGTACTTCATGGCACAGATTTACTGACTTCGGACTATCCGTAACGACTGCCAAAGATCTACAAATGACAGCCGGGACCTATGCCTTAACGTGCTTTCCGAGGCACAGAGGAAACTCGTTATGTTAAGATGGTCACTCATGCACAGAACAACCTTGGCAAGCATTGCTTAACCTTAAAGATCGATCTGTGCTGTTATTTTGTAGCCACGAGCTCCTCCTGAAATCTTTTACGAGGCAACATTCTTTTACCTTGATCCGAATCCATTTCTTTAGTATTCGTCGACACGACCCCTTAGTTGTGGCAGATATTTCTTGCTAGTAACTTAAACAATGCGAATATGACAAATAAGTTTTTCGCAATCGAGAACACCACTCAACACTTCGATTAACTTTTATTCTCTGACTATTTTATTTTATATTCTGAATGTGCACTTGCTATTCGCTCGTGAACGTATGTTCTATCCGATTTTTAAATAAATACTGGCTGTAAAATTGCGTGTGGGAAAGTATTTATAAACAGATACAGTAGGTACAGACACGAAAAATATGACATTTCGGTCTTTTCAAATGAGAAGGAAAAGTTGTGTTGTAATTCAGTAAACTTATTAATAGAGATACATATTAATATCTGGCAGAAGCCAGGGGTTTCAACCGCGTGAAAGTAAGTTTTTGGACTCCCGTTTTACCCTCTTAGGAAATTGTGAATTTTGAAAAATCCTCTCTTACTGCTTGCTTACGTTATAAAAGGAAGCCTTGTGCATAATTTTGCGCTCCTTGGGACTAGAAGTGCAAAATTTTAGGTAGTTTTAGATGTGCTTTGATAGCCAATTCGCAAAAAAGATATCCCTTATCATTTACGCGTTTTTTCATAATACGTACCAAACGCCAAATATTTAGAGTATACGTGATAATCTATTTGATAAGAAGCGTATCTGAAATTGTCATAATTGTGACAAAACTGTTTCGCAATTTATATATCTTACACAGGTCAATTTACAGTAAGTATGTCATAATCTATTTGATAAAAAGCTTACCTGAAATTTTCATAATTGTGACAAAACCGTTTCGCAATTTTAACTAAATAAAATCACTCCAACCCAGACTGGCTTGTTGTTCTAGTGGTCAGTGGCCCTGACTGCTATGCCGGTGGTCGTGGGTTCGATTCCCACCCAGGACAAATGTTTGTGTTATAAGCGTGATCATTAAATTTGTTCTGTGTTTGGGTGTAATTTATCTATATGTAATATGTATTTAGAAACATATAATTATGTTTATCAGTTGTCTAGTTCCCATAACACAAGCTCTGTTTAACTTGGGACTAGATGGCGTTGTGTGAAAGTTGTCGATCTCTTTACTCAACTAATATGTAACATATAAATTATAATTATTTTTAAATATTTAGATACAAAAAATAGAGGAGCTCGTGGCAAGATAATAACAGCCGCACAGGTTGATCTTCAAGGTTAAGCAACGCTTGCCTAGGTTGGTCTGTGGATGGGTGACCATCTTAACATAACGAGTTTCCTCCGTGCCTCGGAAAGCACGTTAAGCCGTTGGTCCCGGCTGTCATTTGGAGATCTTTGGCAGTCGTTACGGATAGTCAGAAGCCAGTAAAAATCTGACTCCAGTCTTGCCATGAAGTACCGTGTTACCCCAGTTAATGGGTTGTGGAGGTCTGGTAGGCAGCCGCTCCTCGTAAAATACTGGTATTCAGCTAAATCCGGCTTGACTGGAAGCCGACCCCATTATAGTTGGGAAAAGGCTAGGCAGGTGATGATACAAAAAATAAAAACCATTTAAAAATAATATTATTATTCCATTTATTCATTATAAACTTACACATTAGTTACATTTTTAAATATTTCTTACAAACGAAAACAAAAAAAAAACATTTAAAAATAAAAAAAATGGTGGCCCACCGGTATTGAGAAGAGGGTCCAAGCTACCGGCGATCAGGGCTTCAGGGAAAAGAACTTTATGAGGAGTTAGGTTGCGTCATGTGGGATCACAGGGTGGTACGTCGTACCAGAGGTTTGTAGGAGTATGGTCCTAGCTGGTTTATATTAGGCTCATATGGGCATGGTTAAAACTAAAACTTTTGCTAAGAGCTATGTTTGATGGCCGGGAATGGACGAGGCAATAGCAAACACGTGCCGAGGTTGTCATGTCTGTGCCGTAGGAAGTGAAGCACTGCCCCGACATATGCCCTGCCCTTAGCCATGGCCAGATAAACCGTGGGCCCGTATACATGTAGTTTTCTTAGGGCCTATATCGGGCCGGATATTTTTAGTTATGGTGGATGCTAGAACCAAGTGGCTTGAAGTTCAAGTACCTAGTACAGCGGCTAGTCATACAATCAGCGTCTTAAGTGACGTTTAGGTCATCAGCTTAGCCTTTTCCCAAATATATTGGAAAAAGGCTAAGCAGATGACCACATGTGCGCACACCATACCAGTATTTTACGAGCAGCGGCTGCCTACCAAACCTCCATAATCCATTAACTGGGGTAACACGGTACTTCATGGCAAGACTGGAGTCAGATTTACTGGCTTCAGACTATCCGTAACGACTGCCAAAGATCTACAAATGAATCCTTCTAGCCCGACCAATAAGAAGTCAGATATGGGGAAGGTAGCTACGGACCAGGAAGCATCAGGCCCGGGTGATCCTAGCGACGATGACTCAGCGGCAGCAAACATGCATCAGGATGACGGGCTAGAGCATGTTGAGCATTGTGTTGAACATAATAAAACACAGACTCCTTTGCCTTCTCCGGTGCCCACCCAGTCTCATCCCATTCGGCAATCATCATCATCTACCTAGCATTTTCCCAACTATATTGGGGTCGGCTTCCAGTCAAGCCGGATTTAGCTGAATACCAGTAGTTTACGAGGAGCGGCTGCCTACCAGACCTCCATAATCCATTAACTGGAGTAACACGGTACTTCATGGCGAGACTGGAGTCAGATTTACTGGCTTCTGACTATCCGTAACGACTGCCAAAGATCTACAAATCACAGTCGTCCCATTCGGCAATGTAGAATAAATTAAAACACCAGCTAGTTATAAGATTTAATAAAACATTATTTTGTGTTAATAAGTTCTTGTTTGTATAATATTGATAATATGTTTAGATTAAGGGTGAAGGTGTGATGATACGAGGATACTGGTTTGTGTGCGTTGTTGCGAAGAGCGCGCTGCGTCCCTTCAAGGACAGTCTTCAATATACCGTGGTACTAGCTACACGTGGTTTTATTCAAACACCTCACAAACATATTTATAATATTCCCACTGCCTTTTCTCTAAGAGAGATTACAGAATTTTAGTAAAGACAAAATTTTGAACATATGTTTTTTATTACATTCTTTTACAAAAATAATAATCTTTTTTTAAACATTGCTCTATATTAAGAATGACAGCTGTATCCTGGGCTCGTTTACAAACATATGTACAGACACCCAGACCCATACAAAATAAACGCGAGAGTGTAGGTCGGATATATCCGATATAGGCGATTAAAAGGTTAAAAACATAAGACGTTCTGAACGTTACGGATTACTCTGATAATTCCGCCTTAACTTTGGGTTTCTGGTTTCTTATCTGATACAGGCTGTACAGGTCCTGTAGGAGGCTGTGTAGGTCCCATAGGAGGCGGAGGAGGAAGAGCAGGCTGCAGGTTTGTTGCTGGTTGATAGACAATCGCTACTGCATGGATTTCTGAAACAGAAAGGTTTTTTTGTAATAATTCATAGTCAAGAGACGTAAACTGATGATAGGAAGTTTGTCTTCATGGAAACGAAACTTTTTGCTTAATTAGGCTTGTCTTTAGCATTATCGGCCTTGTAATGTTCCCCGCGGTTGGGATTAGGTTTCGTCTCTAGGAGAGTCAATGGGCTGTAATCTACCACGCGGGCCCATTGCGGATTGCTGGATGTCACATGTCTTCGAATTTTTTGTTCTAGGACTTGCCGGTTCTTTTTTTATATTACATAAACTAGTACTTGACTGTAAGTCGGGGCAGTTAACATTTGGCCACCACTGCTCTAGGCTTTTTACTTCTTAGCTGTACGCACAATAAATAATGCCTACATTATTTATTGTGCGTACAGCTAAGAAGTGGCAATTCCTATCGGAGTCTGTGTATCCTAATAGCTACTGCTACGAACCTTTAAGTCAGGAGTGAATAGGTAAGGTGTCATTTTTGTGCATGAAACCTTGCCATGAAGACCCTGTTACCCCAGTTATTGGGTTATGGATGTCTGGTACGCAGCCTATGCTTTCCGAGGCACGGAGGAAACTCGTTATGTTAAGATGGTCACCCATCCACAGACCAACCTTGGCAGGCGTTGCTTAACCATGAAAATCGAAATATGTTCTATTACTTACACTGAGCTACCAAAAAAAATTTACGCAGTGGTTAAAAACTTTTCCTGTATTTCAGATTGATTTTATAAAATTAATAAAGCAGTCACAATGGTACTTCAAAAAAAAAAACTATGAAAGTAGATAAAAGTTACCAAAGACGAAGTTAAAAATAAATTATTCTAGTGAATTCTTAAATTCATTTGAATTGCCGTACATTTAGCCGCGTGTCTTGAAATTTAAAGTTGGCTTGCAATGGGCACCCAATTTTAAGTCTTCCCGGAACATATTCTACAACATAGACTACAATTTTTTTGTACCTATTGTTCAAATTCAAATTTAAAAAAAATCACATTGTCCTACATTGGCACTTATTAAATGTCAGAAGTTAGCGCACGGTTTCAATTGGTCGTTTCCTATGGAGAATTTTTTTTTTTTTTTTTTTTTTAATTGTTATAAACTAGTGCTTGACTGCGATCCCACCTGATGGTAAGCAGCGATGCAGTCGTTGATGGTGAGGCACACTAGCTTATTAAGAGCCTATTCACTCTAGCCTTGAAGACACCTAAATTATAATCGGACGGGAAAACCGCAGCAGGCAGATTGTTCCAGTCCTTCGATGTACGTGGTATAAACGACGAAGCGAAACGCTTAGTCCGGACCGTGGAGGTTTCGACAACGTAAGGATGAATACCCGCCGTACGACGGTTTGTCCGATGGTAGAATGGGGATGGCGGAATCAGTTCATGCAATTCCCGCGCACACTCTCCGAAATGCATCCTGTAGAAAACCGAAAGGCTGGCTACCCTACGCCTGTGCTCAAGGCTTTGTAAATTGGTCTTAACCAAATCTGGATCTCCAATTAGCCTCTTCGCACGCCTTTCCACTGAGTCCAAAGCTGCCAGGTGGCATTTCGCAGCTCCAGCCCATATGTGGCTGCAGTACTCCACACACGATCGGACCTGCGCTTTGTACAACATTAAAAGCTGTCCCGATGTGAAGTACCGCCGGACCTTTGCCAGAACGCCGAGTTTCCTAGCAGCTATCTTGGCCTTGGACTCAATGAACCGCCCAAAAATGAGGTCGGAGGAAATTTCAACTCCTAAGAGCTGAAGGCGGTCGGTGCATTCCAGGGATACATTCCGGAAAGCAGGAGCCAAGGTGAACGGGCTCCTTTTAGCGGTGAATAGACACGCTTGTGTTTTGGCGGCGTTGAATCCCACCAAATTGGCTTCGCCCCACTTGGAGACTGCCTGTAGTGAGTCATTCATACGCTCTACCATGGCCTCTCTTTCGGACTGGATTTGCTCCTTACTGGCCCGAGTAAGCGGCAAGTATCTCTCTACAACTGTGCTATCATCTGCATACCCATAGATACCGGGCATCAGCAGATCGTCGATGTGGAGCAGGAAGAGAGTTGCAGAGAGTACAGACCCCTGAGGAACTCCGGCATTAGTCCACATGGGCTCCGATGAGCACCCGTCGACAACAACTCGGAGGGACCGTTCGCTCAAGAAGTCTTTTATCCACTTAATCAGGCCAGGGGAGATGCCGTACGCTGGAAGCTTACTCAGTAGGCTAGCGTGCCATACCCTATCGAAGGCCTTCGAGACGTCCAAGGAAACTGCAAGACCTTCCCCATTCCTCTCGAGGGCCTCGCCCCACAGGTGAGTGGCATACACCAGAAGGTCCCCAGTAGACCGATTACAGCGAAACCCGTACTGTCGGTCACTGAGGAGATCGTTACCTTCCAGGTAAGCCATGAGGCGCGAGTTCAATACACGCTCCATAATCTTACAGAGTATGGAGGTTACTGAAATCGGCCGATAGTTGGCAGGGTCGGCACGACTGCCCTTTTTGGGCACGGGTTGCACGTTGGCAAGCTTCCAGGACTTGGGCACTATACCAGTCCTATATGAGAGGCGATACAAGCGCGTCAGTACAGGAGACAACTCGGGCGCACAAGCCTTAAGAACAATCGCTGGTATACCGTCCGGCCCATTAGCTTTATTCACGTCAAGACGACACAGCGCTCTCAGAACCTCTTTGTTCCTAATGCGCACTTCGGACATCGAAGTGTCGCAGTGAGGCAGCGTCGGTGGAGTAGCACTGCTAGTGTCAAGACGAGAATTACGGGCGAAAAGAGATGCAAAGAGACCTGCTTTCTCTCTCGCCGTGTGAGCTAATGTTCCATCTGGCCTAACCAGCGGAGGCAATGTGGGCCGACAGAAGTTCGCTTCGACCGACTTGGCAAGGGACCAGAATGCTCTGCTACCGGCTGGCTGTGCAGAGAGCTTTTTGCCAATGTGAGTAATGCGATCGAAGCGAGCCTTCCTTAGTGCCTTTTTGTAGGACTTGGCAGCATGATTGAAGGCTCTCTTTTTTGAGCTCAGATCCGGAGCTTTGCGATCGCGAGCATCCACCCAGGTAAGAAACGCCGAATGTTTATGCTTTTCAGCTTCTGCACAATCGGCGTTGAACCAAGGGCGAGCCGAGCCACCGATGGGTACGTCACTATAAGGGATATAGTACTCCATAGCTTGACGCACCACATCGGATACAGCTTCCGCACAGCTCGACGGATCTTTCGAAGAGAAGCAGACCTGCTGCCAAGGATAAGACGCAAAGAAGTGCCGCATCTCATCCCAATCTGCTAACTTGTAACGCCACATTCGTCGTTCTCCGCGTGAGTCGCAGTCAGGCGGGGAGAAGGACGTTACAGATTTCACCAGACAGTGATCTGAAGTTCCTAGTGGTGAAGAAACTGTTACGATACATCTGTCCGGATCGGTGGTCAGCAGAAGGTCCAGACAATTGGCAGTATGACCATCTACATCAGGCACCCTTGTCGCTTGCCTTACCAGCTGGGAGAGGCCCATCGAAACCGCAAAGTTTCGCGCTTGTCTCCCAGCGTGGTCGGTCCTCTGGTAAGGGAAAAGCCAGTCTTGATGGCAAGCGTTAAAATCCCCCAGAGCGACAAGCTGCGCGTCAGGGTGCCGATGCAGAGCCGTGTCGGCAGCCTCACTGAGGTGGTCAAACAGTCGAGTTGTCTCCTGATCACCGCTATGCGATCGGTAGACACAGGCATAGACAATTTTGTCCATACCAGTGTCCACTAATAGCCATAGGGTTGAGAAACTAGGGTCTTCAAGGTGACGGAGACGCTGGCAGCAGATGTCATTGCGGACATACACACAGACCCCGGCACGCTGCAGGAAGTGATGCTCCATTGAGTATCCCGGGTAGTTGAGGTACGCCGCATCTGACGGACATCTAATCTGCGTCTCCGTCAAGAAAAGCAAGTGTGGCTTGTCGGTTTCGAGATGGTGGTGGACCGCTGGGAGATTTGAGTGCAGCCCTCGAATATTCGAGAGATGCACTTGGAATGGGAGGACGTGCAACCGCTGTCGACACCTGCTTTTCTTTTTAACTTTCATTTTTGGTTTAGAGCGAATAGGAGTGATGGAAGATAGCAGTTGAGCGAGGTGATGTGATGTTAGACCCAACAACACAACCAGAGTTGCTGCGCCAATGGAGGTTTGATCTGGAGACTGCGGGGACGCCCGAACCCCCCCAGAGATCGCCATCGGGTCCTCCCATCCGGTCGCCAACCGGCACGATGGAGCCACCCTGGGATTTTTCGCAGATGGCGGGGCAGCCTTTCGTGTGTGGCTGGCACACTACTTGGGCCCCCAACTGTCTACGGTCGGCCAGCGGAGCACCGTGCTTCGGATCCCGCTACCCTCCACGATCAAACATCCGACACAACAACACTGGTGCATCGCACCCGGTATACATCACAACACAACTACTCAGACCCATCCTCCACCATACGGCTTCACCAGACATCACGCCGGAACACGACGGATCGTTTGGCGGCATGGCTTTGTCTGGTGGGTGGTAACCTTTAAACCGGCAGCCGATGCAATGGCCTACCACCGGATTTACTGCTCGTTTAGCACTACCCAGGGGACACGTGTAGGGTGGTCAGATTTCAAGTATAAATCCTACGGACGCAAGCAGTTCATCCCCCAAAGCAGTTCATCCCCCGCAAGCAGTTCATCCCCCGAAAAAAAAGAATATAATATTACCAGCAAGAAACTCTATGGTTTGACTCGCAAACACTTATATTTTCCGATGTGACTCTCATTTGCAATAACTCAATTATTACGACGTAGGTATAATTAAAAATAATATAAAATAAAATAATATGTCAAAATCTTTTCTCTCTACCTAGCCTTTTCCCAACTGTATTGAGGTCGGCTTCCAGTTAAGCCGGATTTAGCTGAATACCAGTATTTTACAAGGAGCGGCTGCCTACCAGACCTCCACAATCCCTTAACTGGGATAACACTGTACTTCATGGCAAGACTGGAGTCAGATTTACTGGCTTCGGACTATCCGTAACGACTGCCAAAGATCTACAAATGACAGCCGGGACCTGCGGCGTATAAGTCGGATATATCAGAAAGCACGTTAACCCGTAGGGGGTTAACGTGCTTTCTGAGGCACGAAGGAAACTCGGTGTGTTAAGATAGTCACGCATCCACAGACAAACCTTGGCAAGCATTGCTTAACCTTAAAGATCGATCTGTGCTGTTATTTTGTAGCCACGAGCTCCTCCTGAAATCTTTTACGAGGCAACATTCTTTTACCTTGATCCGAATCCATTTCTTTAGTATTCGTCGACACGACCCCTTAGTTGTGGCAGATGTTTCTTGCTAGTAACTTAAACAATGCGAATGTGACAAATAAGTTTTTCGCAATCGAAAACACCACTCAACACTTCGATTAACTTTTATTCTCTGACTATTTTATTTTATATTCTGAATGTGCACTTGGGGAGTCTGCCGTTTTGCCGAAAAGAATTTGCCAAATTTTTATTACCCAAAGCAATTTTCGAAACCTTTTATTTTACCAATGCAATATTTGGAAAAACTTTAGTTCGAAAATTTTCATTTGGTCAAATTTTTACTTCGGCAGAATATTACCTAGAATAATTTCATTAAGGCATTTGGTCTTAAATCAAATGATTTATTACGGCAAAAAATCTTTAGAAAATGAACAGTTTATCAAATTAATTGTTATGAAGAAAAAATAAAGACGGTTACAAACGACGAATGAAAAACGAACTGCTACCTACCAGAACTATAGGTTAGGTTAGGTTAGAGTAGTGACCAAACCACGCACGAGCCGAGCGAGCGAAGCGAGCGGTGCCGCGGCAGCGGCCGGCGAGTGCCAGAAGTATATTTTTATATGTAAAACCAGAAACAGTAAACTGAAGATACCAAAATTTGGCTAATTTTATTTTGGGTAAAATATGTTATACCAACTGAAATGTTTGACTACATAAAAATTGGTAAAAGAACTAGTTGGTAAGCAAATTATTGCTGAAACGTTAACTTGCCAAACATTAGGTTTGCGTAATATTTATTTGTGAAGAGTTTATTTGCTAAGTAATAATTTGGCAAATGAAATTATGCGAAAAATTGTTTGGGAAGTGATAATTTGGCAATTTCTTTTTGGTAAAACAAGGGAGACCCGTGCACTTGCTATTCGCTCGTGAGCGTATGTTCTATCCGATTTTTAAATAAATACTGGCTGTAAAATTGCGTGTGGGAAAGTATTTATAAACAGATACAGTAGGTACAGACACAAAAAATGACATTTCGGTCTTTTCAAATGAGAAGGAAAAATTGTGTTGTAATTCAGTAAACTTATTAATAGAGATACATATTAATATCTGGCAGAAGCCAAGGGTTTCACCCGCGTGAAAGTTAGTTTTTGGACTCCCGTTTTACCCTCTTAGGAAATTGTGAATTTTGAAAAATCCTCTCTTAGTGCTTGCTTACGTTATAAAAGGAAGCCTTGTGCATAATTTTGCGCTCCTTGGGACCAGGAGTGCAAAATTTTAGGTAGTTTTAGATGTGTTTTGATATGCCAGTCAGTCTGTTTCTCCTTCTATATAGATAGCCAATTCGCAAAACAAATATCCCTTATCATTTACTCGTTTTTTCATAATACGTACCAAACGCCAAATATTTAGAGTATACGTGATAATCTATTTGATAAGAAGTGTACCTGAAATTGTCATAATTGTGACAAAACTGTTTCGCAGTTTATGTATATACTTACACAGGTCAATTTACAGTACATCATAAACTATTTGATAAAAAGCTTACCTGAAATTTTCATAATTGTGACAAAACCGTTTCGCAATTTTTGTGCGTCGAATGGCTATCTGATAACGAAATAAAATAACTCCAACCTTATTTTAATCGCCGAAAAGAACTTTATGAAGAGTTAGGTTGCGTCATGAGAGTATGGTCCTCGCGGGTTTACATGAGGCTCATATTATTATGAGCATGGTTAAAACTAAAACTTTTGCTAAGAGCTATGTTTGGTGGCCGGGAATGGACGAGGCAATAGCAAACACGTGCCGAGGTTGTCATGTCTGTGCCGTAGGAAGTGAAGCACTGCCCCGACATATGCCCTGCCCTTAGCCATGGCCAGATAAACCGTGGGCCCGTATACATGTAGATTTCTTAGGGCCTATATCGGGCCGGATATTTTTAGTTATGGTGGATGCTAGAACCAAGTGGCTTGAAGTTCAAGTACCTAGTACAGCGGCTAGTCATACAATCAGCGTCTTAAGTGACGTTTAGGTCATCAGCTTAGCCTTTTCCCAAATATATTGGAAAAAGGCTAAGCAGACGACCACATGTGCGCACACCATACCAGTATTTTACGAGCAGCGGCTGTCTACCAAACCTCCATAACCCATTAACTGGGGTAACACGGTACTTCATGGCAAGACTGGAGTCAGATTTACTGGCTTCAGACTATCCGTAACGACTGCCAAAGATCTACAAATGAATCCTTCTAGCCCGACCAATAAAAAGTCAGATATGGGGAAGGTAGCTACGGACCAGGAAGCATCAGGCCCGGGTGATCCTAGCGACGATGACTCAGCGGCAGCAAACATGCATCAGGATGACGGGCAAGAGCATGTTGAGCATTGTGTTGAACATAATAAAACACAGACTCCTTTGCCTTCTCCGGAGCTCACCCAGTCTCATCCCATTCAGCAATCATCATCATCTACCTAGCATTTTCCCAACTATATTGGGGTCGGCTTCCAGTCAAGCCGGATTTAGCTGAATACCAGTAGTTTACGAGGAGCGGCTGCCTACCTTTGCCTTCTCCGGAGCTGACGCAGTCTCGTCCCATTCGGCAATAATATAATAATAATATATTTTAGTTGAGACAACATAGTCCACACAACAAATATACCACAAATAAAATAATACAATGATGTTTGTAACAATTTTAACTTATAAACTATGTTAGTATGTATACACTACTAGAGATAGCGTGGTTTTAATAAGATACCTCTATACAGGGCTCTCATCATGTCTTTCAGCAATCGCTTTTAGGAGGCTGTTGCTACTACCACGCAATCTCGTGAGAAAAGACGCACACTTTTGCGTATGACAGGTGAGAAACTATCAAGTCTGGCTTGAGCAAACATCTCTGATGCACTGCAAAAACGGCAGCCGCATCAGCGCCCTGAAAGCGTTGTTGTATTGGACTTGCAGTGCACCGGCAGCCCGTTTCGTGCAGTTGATCCATAAGGCGCTCGAGTGTAGAGAATGCTTTAAAGAGCGTGTGTTTCACTGCTTCTGTTCATAGAGCAAACCTTCGGGCCAACATATTCGCCCGCACTGCCAATGCCCTGCGTTCCCGTTCCACATCAGCATCATCCCTAAGGTCGTCAGCAATTAAATGTCCAAGGTATTTAAACTGATGTGCCCGTCGGATTGGGACATCGTTGATCACTGGCACATCTACTGGACATTTCTTCCCAACGGCCTTAAAAACCATGAGTTCTGTCTTCTTAACATCATACAGCAACCCGTGGCTAGCAGCATAGTTCTCACAATTTTTAACCAGTTTCCTAAGAGCACTGACCGAGGGAGCCAACAACACCATATCATCTGCCTAGCTTTATGTTATTGGAACACACACCGTCAACGAAACAGCCCGCATGTGCACTGTTAAGTTCCTCGATCAATGCATGCAGGTATAAGTTGAAGATTTGGGGAGATTTGGGGAGGTCCGGAAAACTCGTTCCCCCATCTCACAACGTTAGTTTGGTTGCCGTACCAGTACCTAAAACATTCAGTAACTCATTGGGCATCCCGGTAGCTTTTAACTTATCCCAAAGAATGTCGTATGAGACCAGGTCGAAGGCCCTGGACAGATCTAGAAAGACTGCATGAACTGGCGTACTTCTGTCAACGTAATACCTGACAGTGTGCTTGAGGCAAGCGATTGCACTTTCAGTGGATAAGCTGGTTCTGAAACCAAACTGTGCATCGTGCAACTGCAGGTGTTTTTCTAGCTGTACGTTAAGCATACTGTCAAACACCTTAGCGACGATCGTTGCCAGTGAGATAGGCCTATAATTTGACCGATCTGAAAGACCTCTCGTTTTATTTTTAGTTACTGACGCGACCACCGTCCTCATCATACTTTCAGGCAGGTACGAGTGCGCTATACATAATATGTTAAAAAGCAACGCTAAAACCTTGGGCAGCTGGCAGCCTGCATACAGCAGGTGCTCAACACTGAGACCGTCATGACCCGGGGATTTACCTTTTTTTATTGTTGTTTTAGACCTATCTTAACATCTTTAGCTGTTATAATAGTTGAAACGGGTCCCACGTGCGTCTTGGCACCAATCACAGTACTGACTGAACTAAAAAATGGTCTTTGAACAGCTCCGCTGTTAACTGCGGTGAATAACGTCATCTACGCTCAAGGGGAGTCTCTGGGCCGCGTTCATTTTACTGGTACATTTCCAGAAACTACGGAAGTCTGAATTAGCAATGTAGAATTTAAAAACCAGCTAGTTATAAGATTTAATAAAACATTATTTTGTGTTAGTAAGTTCTTGTTTGTATAATTGATAATATGTTTTGATTAAAGGTGAAGGTGTGATGATACTGTGATGATACGAGGATACTGGTGCATGTGCGTAGGCGCGGAGAGCGCCCTGTGTCCCTTCAAGGACAGTCTTCAATATACCGTGGTACTAGCTACACGTTGTTTTATTCAAACACCTCACAAACATATTTATAACATTCCCACTGCCTTTTCTCTAAGAGAGATTACAGAATTTTGGTAAAGATATAATTTTGAGCATATTTTTTTTGTTACATTCTTTTACAAAAATGATAATCTTTTTTTAAACATTGCTCTATATTAAGAATGACAGCTGTATCCTGGGCTCGTTTACAAACATATTTACAGACACCCAGACCCATACAAAATAAACACGAGAGTGTAGGTTGGATATATCCGATATAGGCGATTAAAAGGTTAAAAACATAAGACGTTCTGAACGTTACGGATTACTCTGATAATTTCGCCTTAACTTTGGGTTTCTGGTTTCTTATCTGGTACAGGCTGTACAGGTCCTGTAGGAGGCTGTGTAGGTCCCATAGGAGGCGGAGGAGGAAGAGCAGGCTGCAGGTTTGTTGCTGGTTGATACACAATCGCTACCGCATGGAATTCTGAAACAGGAAGGGTTTTTTTTTGTAATTATTCATGGCCAAGAGACGTAAACTAATGGTGGGAGAGTTGGTCTCTGGTCTTTATGGAAACGAAACTTTTTGCTTAACTAGGCTTTTTACTTGGTCTTATTGTGCGTACAGTTAAGGGTCAGTTCACAACGAGACGCGACGCGACGCAACGATGCAGGAAGAGGTCAGTGAAGCCAGTGATTTCGCGCTGCGCCGCGCGCCACCACGAGACGCATCGCAACGTTGCGAGGTGCATAGTAAAATCGTCGACAACACGACGTCACGATTGTAAAAACGTTCCGCTGCGCAGAAGACGTCGCGCGGCGTCACGAGGCTCAGCGCTGCATGAAGCAACGTATTCTAAATTCTCACAATGAAATGTGTATCTTTTCGCGTAGTAAATAAACTTCTATTCTGAGTCACTCTATTAAAAAGTGCGTTCAGCGTCGCGTCGCGTCTCGGTGTGAGCTGACTCTATGAAGTGGAATTGCCTGTAGGAGTCTGTGTATCTTAATAGCTACTACTTCGGACCTTTAAGTCAGGTCAGGTCAGTCTTATTCTAGTGAATTCATTCATTTGAATTGCCATACATATAGCCGCGTGTCTTGAAATTTAAAATTGGCTTGCAGTGAGCAAGCCAATTTTAAGTCTTCCCGGAACATAATGCTACAATATAAACTACCATTTTATTGTACCTATTGCTCAAATTCATTTTTTTAATCACTTTGGCCTACATGAGCACTGATTAAATGTCAGAAGTTAGCGCATGGTTTCAATTGATCGTTTTCTTTGGAGAATATTACCGGCAAGAAACTCCATGGCCCATTTGACACGCAAACACATACATATATTTTCCGATGTGACTCTCATTTGCAATGACTCAATTATTAAGACGTAGGTATAATAAAAAAAATAAAAACTTTCTGTGAAATCTTTTCTCTCTACCTAGCCTTTTCCCAACTATATTGAGGTCGGCTTCCAGTTAAGCTGGATTTAGCTGAATACCAGTATTTTACAAGGAGCGGTTGCCTACCAGACCTCCACAACCACTTAACAGCTGGGATAACACGGTACTTCATGGCACAGATTTACTGACTTCGGACTATCCGTAACGACTGCCAAAGATCTACAAATGACAGCCGGAACCTATGCCTTAACGTGCTTTCCGAGGCACGGAGGAAACTCGTTATGTTAAGATGGTCACCCATGCACAGAACAACCTTGGCAAGCATTGCTTAACCTTAAAGATCGATCTGTGCTGTTATTTTGTAGCCACGAGCTCCTCCTGAAATCTTTTACGAGGCAACATTCTTTTACCTTGATCCGAATCCATTTCTTTAGTATTCGTCGACACGACCCCTTAGTTGTGGCAGATATTTCTTGCTAGTAACTTAAACAATGCGAATGTGACAAATAAGTTTTTCGCAATCGAAAACACCACTCAACACTTCGATTAACTTTTATTCTCTGACTATTTTATTTTATATTCTGAATGTGCACTTGCTATTCGCTCGTGAACGTATGTTCTATTCGATTTTTAAATAAATACTGTCTGAAAAATTGCGTGTGGGAAAGTATTTATAAACAGATACAGTAGGTACAGACACGAAAAAATGACATTTCGGTCTTTTCAAATGAGAAGGAAAAATTGTGTTGTAATTCAGTAAACTTATTAATAGAGATAAATATTAATATCTGGCAGAAGCCAGCGGTTTCACCCGCGTGAAAGTAAGTTTTTGGACTCCCGTTTTACCCACTTAGGAAATTGTGAATTTTGAAAAATCCTCTCTTAGTGCTTGCTTACGTTATAAAAGGAAGCCTTGAGCAAATTTTGTACTTCTTGGGTTTAGAAGTGCAAAATTTTAGGTAGTTTTGGATATTCTTTGATATGCCAGTCAGTCTGTTTCTCCTTCTATATAGATAGCCAATTCGCAAAACAGATATCCCTTATCATTTACTCGTTTTTTCATAATACGTACCAAACGCCAAATATTTAGAGTATACGTGATAATCTATTTCATAAGAAGTGTACCTGAAATTGTCATAATTGTGACAAAACTGTTTCGCAATTTATGTATATACTTACACAGGTCAATTTACAGTACATCATAAACTATTTGATAAAAAGCTTACCTGAAATTTTCATAATTGTGACAAAACCGTTTCGCAATTTTTGTGCGTCGAATGGCTATCTGATAACGAAATAAAATCACTCCAACCTTATTTTAATCGCCGAAAAGAACTTTATGAGGAGTTAGGTTGCGTCATGAGAGTATGGTCCTCGCGGGTTTACATGAGGCTCATATTATTATGAGCATGGTTAAAACTAAAACTTTTGCTAAGAGCTATGTTTGGTGGCCGGGAATGGACGAGGCAATAGCAAACACGTGCCGAGGTTGTCATGTCTGTGCCGTAGGAAGTGAAGCACTGCTCCGACATATGCCCTGCCCTTAGCCATGGCCAGATAAACCGTGGGCCCGTATACATGTAGATTTCTTAGGGCCTATATCGGGCCGGATATTTTTAGTTATGGTGGAT
The DNA here is from genome assembly GCA_030763345.1 of Mythimna separata. Lineage (NCBI taxonomy): Eukaryota > Metazoa > Arthropoda > Insecta > Lepidoptera > Noctuidae > Mythimna > Mythimna separata. The sequence continues at coordinate 18,145,955 of CM061189.1, read as the reverse complement.
GCTAGAACCAAGTGGCTTGAAGTTCAAGTACCTAGTACAGCGGCTAGTCATACAATCAGCGTCTTAAGTGACGTTTAGGTCATCAGCTTAGCCTTTTCCCAAATATATTGGAAAAAGGCTAAGCAGACGACCACATGGGCGCACACCATACCAGTATTTTACGAGCAGCGGCTGCCTTCCAAACCTCCATAACCCATTAACTGGGATAACACGGTACTTCATGGCAAGACTGGAGTCAGATTTACTGGCTTCAGACTATCCGTAACGACTGCCAAAGATCTACAAATGAATCCTTCTAGCCCGACCAATAAAAAGTCAGATATGGGGAAGGTAGCTACGGACCAGGAAGCATCAGGCCCGGGTGATCCTAGCGACGATGACTCAGCCGCAGCAAACATGCATCAGGATGACGAGCAAGAGCATGTTGACCATTGTGTCAAACATAATAAAACACAGACTCCTTTGCCTTCTCCGGAGCTGACGCAGTCTCGTCCCATTCGCCAATAATATAATAATAATTATATTTTAGTTGAGACAACATAGTCCACACACAAATATACCACAAATAAAATAATACATGATGTTTGTAACAATTTTAACTTATAAACTATGTTAGTATGTATACACTACTAGAGATAGCGTGGTTTTAATAAGATACCTCAATACAGGGCTCTCATCATGTCTTTCAGCAATCACTTTTAGGAGGCTGTTGCTACTGCCACGCAATTTGGTGAGAAAAGTCGCAAACTTTTGCGTATGACAGGTGAGAAACTATCAAGTCTGGCTTGAGCAAACATCTCTGATGCACTGCAAAAACGCGGCCGCCGCATCAGCACCCTGAAAGCGTTGTAGTATTGGACTTGCAGTGCACTGACAGCCCGTTTCGTGCAGTTGTAATGTGTGTAGTGTAAAGAATGCTTTTAAGAGCGTGTGTTTCACCGCTTCTGTTCATAGAGCAAACCTTCGGGCCAACATATTCGCCCGCACTGCCAATGCCCTGCGTTCCCGTTCCACATCAGCATCATCCCTAAGGTCGTCAGCAATTAAATGTCCAGGGTATTTAAACTGATGTGCCCGTCGGATTGGGACATCGTTGATCACTGGCACATCTACTGGACATTTCTTCCCAATGGCCTTAAAAACCATGAGTTCTGTCTTCTTAACATTATACAGCAACCCGTGGCTAGCAGCATACTGCCGTGGTATAACTAAAATGCCGTTATCCAACATCTGGTCGATTTTCAACTTTTGATGCTATATTAATGAGAAAAAAAAAATCTATCGATCTGTGTTTGCAAATTTTCAATATCTTGAATAGTTTTGAAAATAATAATTTAAAAAATGCCGTTAAGTACATATTTCTCACGTGTGAAATAAGCAAAAATGACATTAAGTAATTTTATGAGTCTATAAAGCCGCTAAGGTTCATTAACACATATTTCTATCACAAAAAGTCTATATGGTTACTTGTCTTAATTGCCGTTAGCAGTCTTTTGTACACTACAAAGCAGTTAAGGTACTGTAACTGTTTTATAGGATTTTTTTTTTAAATAAACGAGTTCGCGTTTTTTTAAACTATAACGTCGTTAATTGAAAATGTTAGACTTAAACTTGACTAACGATGTTTAACGGCATTATTGCTTAATTTTTGAGATACTCGTATTTTGATTTAACGTGCGTAAAAGCCTATAGCGGCACTTACAAAACTAATCAAAAATGTATTGTCCGTCATTATTAGACTAAAATGACGTTATCTCACACTAATACACTACAAAGCCGTTAACTGATCTCGCGCGGGGCGGGGGGACACCGGCTACGTAACGATCCTGTACCGAAATCAAGGGGCGGAGGTGAAACTAGTGCAGATTGGAGATGTTTAAAGCCGCAATTTTCTGTCTACGGCTTTCAACCTACAATCAAACCTTTGCACCACTTGGTAAGATTACCGCAGAATTAAAACCCCTGACAGTTATCTGGCATGATGGCATTGCAGGGAGAAGGCAAGATGATATAATGTCAGCATTTTATAATTTTCTATTGCGTAACAGAGATGTTGAAAAAGTACTCCTCTGGCTCGATAACTGTAGCTCACAAAATAAAAATTGATTGTTGTATGCGATGCTCACTCATTATGATTAATAGTGAAGATATTGCCACACAAAGAATAACTCTATATTACTTCGAACCCGGCCACACTTTTATGAGCTGAGATCAAGTGCATCACCAGGTAGAGTTGGCTATGAAGAAAAAGGGTAAGCTTTACGATTTTACAGATTTCGAAGAGTGTGTATCATCCATAAATAAATCAAAAGTCATCGTTCAGTCTATGTTGCCAGAAAACTTTTTAAATATACCTAACTGCGTGTCCCAAAGAAGGATTCAAACATCCAATCCAAGAGCTTATTTAAAAAATATAGTTGAGGTGTGTTTCGTACGTAAAAGTTATGATCTTATGTATAAAAATAATTTCGATGATGCATCATATACAACTCTTCGTTTCATGAACGAATAGATATTTAAAAAACCCACGTACAATGGTATTTAAATTTAAAACCGAACCGAAAGGTATCGAACCTAAGACGAAAACAGATTTACTTAAAAACCTATCGAACATAATTCTCTGGAATGTGCTTCCCCTTGACATCAAAAAAGCCGAAAGTAAATTTTGTTTTAAACGTAAAATCCGGAACTACTATTTGAAGTCCTCTCAAACTTAGTTTGGTCGTCGTCATAATTGTTCTATCTAATTTAAGTTCTCTTATTTATATTGATTTAGTATATATTACACTATTTATTAGTTTATTTTATTAGCATATATACGTATTTTATAATAAATTATAATCAAATTTTATCATCAAAACCTCTATTTTAATAATCACTTATTTATTTATTGTGCAGACCTACCACAGTGTTTTCTTTTTAACCCTAAGGTTGACTGGTAGAGAATGCCCTGATGCATTAAGTCCACCTATGTACCACCACTGTACATAAAGTTTAAATAAATAAATAAATTCCCCCTCACAAATTGTTATTTTGGAAAAACTTACCAACAAGAGAAATTGAGCATTCCGGTACAAGTTCTGATTAGAATAATAACAAATATAGAGTACTGCCAGTTTATTGAGACTGATTTCAACTAAATAATAATTTCTAAGTTTGTAATGTAACTGTGATACGATTTTGAATACTGTGTTTTTAAGAATATATAAATTTTATCCAAAAGGTTTTAATAAATGTAGGTAAAAAGTAAGAACTACAATTTAAATAAGGAAAATTGTTTTTTGTTGTTGTTTTTCAGTTGATGATTGTTTTTTAAAAGATAAGTACTAGAAATATAAAGTTTTGAGTTCAAAGAGAAGATTAGACTTAGTTTTGATTGTTTGTTATCTCGGGTTTAATGAAAGACTGAAGTTTGTCTATAAATTTTGTTTTATGTTATCTTATTTTAAAGAACAAGTAGTACATAATTATATTGCTAAATAACTGATGTGATTCTTGTTTGAAAGTTCCTAAAAAATCTAATTATAGGTACAGTTTTGTGAAAGTTATAAGTTTAAGCATAATTACATATTATTATAAAAGCAATAAAGAAATATTGTTACTAAAGACTAGTTGATTGATAATACTATGACAATTATTTAAAAATATTATCTTTAATTTCAATATATTTAATTTATTTTGTGCAATAAAATTATTCACTATTTTTTTATTATTAAGTTATAATGTCGTTAAACTGTAAGGTTTTTAGTTGAACCACGTTTTAGCTTAACAACGATTCAAGTTTATCCTTTTAATTAAAACGCATCTAAAGGTTACCAGACTTAAAAGCAGTAAAGTAACGTTAAACGCACTAAAGTTTAACATGAATCAGTTCTATAATATAATAATCGTAAGCTAAATTGTCGTTATGTGCAAATAACAACATTTTAGTTAATCATTGAAGTGATGAAATTTTGCATTTTAAAAAACAATAATTTGCTATGAAATAGATACACTTAAACGCCGTTACGCTATATGCAGCGGCGTTTTAGTCGATGATCCATTATGATTTCGGTTACATCTCTGATGAACTAGAACACAAAAAACGCTTTTTCATGAAATTAAATTATATTTACGATATGATAGGGTAAGTAGTTCGAAAGTATGCGATTTCATCTATGTTTTGGTACTTCCAAATCTCTGATATGTGTTGTAATCGAAAAATTACATCGATTTAAAAATTTGCCGCGGTTTTTTTGTATTATTAAAAAAAATGACTTTAGCAGATAACGGCATTATAGTTATACCACGGCAGCATAGTTCTCACAATTTTTAACCAGTTTCCTAAGAGCACTGACCGAGGGAGCCAACAACACCATATCATCTGCCTAGCTTTATGTTATTGGAACACACAACGTCAACGAAACAGCCCGCATGTGCACTGTTAAGTTCCTCGATCAATACATGCAGGTATAAGTTGAAGATTTGGGGAGATTTGGGGAGGTCCGGAAAACTCGTTCCCCCATCTCACAACGTTAGTTTGGTTGCCGTACCAGTACCTAAAACATTCAGTAACTCATTGGGCATCCCGGTAGCTTTTAACTTATCCCAAAGAATGTCGTATGAGACCAGGTCGAAGGCCCTGGACAGATCTAGAAAGACTGCATGAACTGGCGTACTCCTGTCAACGTAATACCGGACAGTGTGCTTGAGGCAAGCGATTGCACTTTCAGTGGATAAGCTGGTTCTGAAACCAAACTGTACATCGTGCAACTGCAGGTGTTTTTCTAGCTGTACGTTAAGCATACTGTCAAACACCTTAGCGACGATCGTTGCCAGTGTGATAGGCCTATAATTTGACCGATCTGAAAGGTCTTCCGTTTTATTTTTAGTTACTGACGCGACCACCGTCCTCATCATACTTTTAGGCAGGTACGAGTGCGCTATACATATGTTTAAAAGCAACGCTAAAACCCTGGGTAGCTGGCAGCCTGTATGTCAGCTCAACACTGAGACCGTCATAACCCGGGGATTTACCTCTTTTTATTGTTGTTTTAGACCTATCTTAACATCTTTAGCTGTTACAATAGTTGAAACGGGTCCCACGTGCGTCTTGGCATCAATCACCTGCCGCGCAGGTCACAGTACCGACTTAACTAAAAAATGGTCTTTGAACAGCTCCGCTGTTAACTGCGGTTCAGTAACGCCATCTACGCTCAAGAGGAGTCCCTGGGCCGCGTTCATTTTACTGGTACATTTCCAGAAACTACGGAAGTCTGAATTAGCAATGGAGAATTAAAAAACCAGCTAGTTATAAGATTTAATAAAACATTATTTTGTGTTAGTAAGTTCTTGTTTGTAAAATTGATAATATGTTTTGATTAAAGGTGAAGGTGTGATGATACTGTGATGATACGAGGATACTGGTGCATGTGCGTAGGCGCGGAGAGCGCCCTGTGTCCCTTCAAGGACAGTCTTCAATATACCGTGGTACTAGCTACACGTTGTTTTATTCAAACACCTCACAAACATATTTATAACATTCCCACTGCCTTTTCTCTAAGAGAGATTACAGAATTTTGGTAAAGATATAATTTTGAGCATATTTTTTTTGTTACATTCTTTTACAAAAATGATAATCTTTTTTTAAACATTGCTCTATATTAAGAATGACAGCTGTATCCTGGGCTCGTTTACAAACATATTTACAGACACCCAGACCCATACAAAATAAACACGAGAGTGTAGGTCGGATATATCCGATATAGGCGAATAAAAGGTTAAAAACATAACACGTTCTGAACGTTACGGATTACTCTGATAATTTCGCCTTAACTTTGGGTTTCTGGTTTCTTATCTGATACAGGCTGTACAGATCCTGTAGGAGGCTGTGTAGGTCCCATAGGAGGCGGAGGAGGAAGAGCAGGCTGCAGGTTTGTTGCTGGTTGATACACAATCGCTACCGCATGGAATTCTGAAACAGGAAAGGTTTTTTTTGTAATTATTCATGGCCAAGAGACGTAAACTAATGGTGGGAGGGTTGGTCTCTGGTCTTCATGAAAACGAAACTTTTTGCTTAACTAGGCTTTTTACTTGGTCTTATTGTGCGTACAGTTAAGGGTCAGTTCACAACGAGACGCGACGCGACGCAACGATGCAGGAAGAGGCCAGTGAAGCCAGTGATTTCGCGCTGCGCCGCGCGCCACCACGAGACGCATCGCAACGTTGCGAGGTGCATAGTAAAATCGTCGGCAACACGACGTCGCGAATGTAAAAACGTTCCGCTGCGCAGAAGACGTCCCGCGGCGTCACGAGGCTCAGCGCTGCATGAAGCAACGCATTCTAAATTCTCACAATGAAATGTGTATCTTTTCGCGTAGTAAATAAACTTCTATTCTGAGTCACTCTATTAAAAAGTGCGTTCAGCGTCGCGTCGCGTCTCGGTGTGAGCTGACTCTATGAAGTGGAATTGCCTGTAGGAGTCTGTGTATCTTAATAGCTACTACTTCGGACCTTTAAGTCAGGTCAAGTCAGTCAAATATTCTAGTGAATTCATTCATTTGAATTGCCATACATATAGCCGCGTGTCTTGAAATTTAAAATTGGCTTGCAGTGAGCAAGCCAATTTTAAATCTTCCCGGAACATAATGCTACAATATAAACTACCATTTTATTGTACCTATTGCTCAAACTCATTTTTTTTTAAATCACATTGGCCTACATGAGCACTGATTAAATGTCAGAAGTTAGCGCATGGTTTCAATTGATCGTTTTCTATGGAGAATATTACCGGCAAGAAACTCCATGGCCCATATGACACGCAAACACATACATATATTTTCCGATGTGAATCTCATTTGCAATGACTCAATTATTAAGACGTAGGGATAATAAAAAAATAAAAACTTTCTGTGAAATCTTTTCTCACTGCCTAGCCTTTTCCCAACTATATTGAGGTCGGCTTCCAGTTAAGCCGGATTTAGCTGAATATCAGTATTTTAGCGGCTGCCTACCAGACCTCCACAACCCCTTAACAGCTGGGATAACACGGTGCTTCATGGCACAGATTTACTGGCTTCGGACTATCCGTAACGACTGCCAAAGATCTACAAATGACAGCCGGGACCTATGCCTTAACGTGCTTTCCGAGGCACGGAGGAAACTCGTTATGTTAAGATGGTCACCCATGCACAGACCAACCTTGGCAAGCATTGCTTAACCTTAAAGATCGATCTGTGCTGTTATTTTGTAGCCACGAGCTCCTCGTGAAATCTTTTACGAGGCAACATTCTTTTACCTTGATCCGAATCCATTTCTTTAGTATTCGTCGATTCGACCCCTTAGTTGTGGCAGATATTTCTTGCTAATAACTTAAACAATGCGAATATGACAAATAAGTTTTTCGCAATCGATAACACTCAACACTTTGATTAACTTTGATTCTCTGACTATTTTATTTTATATTCTGAATGTGCACTTGCTATTCGCTCGTGAGCGTATGTTCTATCCGATTTTTAAATAAATACTGGCTGTAAAATTGCTTGTGGGAAAGTATTTATAAACAGATACAGTAGGTACAGACACGAAAAATATGACATTTCGGTCTTTTCAAATGAGAAGGAAAAATTGTGTTGTAATCCAGTAAACTTATTAATAGAGATATATTAATATCTGGCAGAAGCCAGGGGTTTCACCCGCGTGAAAGTTAGTTTTTGGACTCCCGTTTTACCCTCTTAGGAAATTGTGAATTTTGAAAAATCCTCTCTTAGTGCTTGCTTACGTTATAAAAGGAAGCCTTGTGCATAATTTTGCGGTCCTTGGGACCAGGAGTGCAAAATTTTAGGTAGTTTTAGATGTGTTTTGATATGCCAGTCAGTCTGTTTCACCTTCTATATAGATAGCCAATTCGCAAAACAGATATCACTTATCATTTACTCGTTTTTTCATAATACGTACCAAACGCCAAATATTAAGAGTATACGTGATAATCTATTTGATAAGAAGTGTACCTGAAATTGTCATAATTGTGACAAAACTGTTTCGCAATTTATGTATATACTTACACAGGTCAATTTACAGTACATCATAAACTATTTGATAAAAAGCTTACCTGAAATTTTCATAATTGTGACAAAACCGTTTCGCAATTTTTGTGCGTCGAATGGCTATCTGATAACGAAATAAAATCACTCCAACCTTATTTTAATCGCCGAAAAGAACTTTATGAGGAGTTAGGTTGCGTCATGAGAGTATGGTCCTCGCGGGTTTACATGAGGCTCATATTATTATGAGCATGGTTAAAACTAAAACTTTTGCTAAGAGCTATGTTTGGTGGCCGGGAATGGACGAGGCAATAGCAAACACGTGCCGAGGTTGTCATGTCTGTGCCGTAGGAAGTGAAGCACTGCCCCGACATATGCCCTGCCCTTAGCCATGGCCAGATAAACCGTGGGCCCGTATACATGTAGATTTCTTAGGGCCTATATCGGGCCGGATATTTTTAGTTATGGTGGATGCTAGAACCAAGTGGCTTGAAGTTCAAGTACCTAGTACAGCGGCTAGTCATACAATCAGCGTCTTAAGTGACGTTTAGGTCATCAGCTTAGCCTTTTCCCAAATATATTGGAAAAAGGCTAAGCAGACGACCACATGTGCGCACACCATACCAGTATTTTACGAGCAGCGGCTGCCTACCAAACCTCCATAACCCATTAACTGGGGTAACACGGTACTTCATGGCAAGACTGGAGTCAGATTTACTGGCTTCAGACTATCCGTAACGACTGCCAAAGATCTACAAATGAATCCTTCTAGCCCGACCAATAAAAAGTCAGATATGGGGAAGGTAGCTACGGACCAGGAAGCATCAGGCCCGGGTGATCCTAGCGACGATGACTCAGCGGCAGCAAACATGCATCAGGATGACGGGCAAGAGCATGTTGAGCATTGTGTTGAACATAATAAAACACAGACTCCTTTGCCTACTCCGGAGCTCACCCAGTCTCATCCCATTCGGCAATCATCATCATCTACCTAGCATTTTCCCAACTATATTGGGGTCGGCTTCCAGTCAAGCCGGATTTAGCTGAATACCAGTAGTTTACGAGGAGCGGCTGCCTACCTTTGCCTTCTCCGGAGCTGACGCAGTCTCGTCCCATTCGGCAATAATATAATAATAATATATTTTAGTTGAGACAACATAGTCCACACAACAAATATACCACAAATAAAATAATACATGATTTTTGTAACAATTTTATCTTATAAACTATGTTAGTATGTATACACTACTAGAGATAGCGTGGTTTTAATAAGATACCTCTATACAGGGCTCTCATCATGTCTTTCAGCAATCGCTTTTAGGAGGCTGTTGCTACTGCCACGCAATCTGGTGAGTAAAGACGCATACTTTTGCGTATGACAGGTGAGAAACTATCAAGTCTGGCTTGAGCAAACATCTCTGATGCACTGCAAAAACGCGGCCGCCGCATCAGCACCCTGAAAGCGTTGTAGTATTGGACTTGCAGTGCACTGACAGCCCGTTTCGTGCAGTTGTAATGTGTGTAGTGTAAAGAATGCTTTTAAGAGCGTGTGTTTCACCGCTTCTGTTCATAGAGCAAACCTTCGGGCCAACATATTCGCCCGCACTGCCAATGCCCTGCGTTCCCGTTCCACATCAGCATCATCCCTAAGGTCGTCAGCAATTAAATGTCCAAGGTATTTAAACTGATGTGCCCGTCGGATTGGGACATCGTTGATCACTGGCACATCTACTGGACATTTCTTCCCAACGGCCTTAAAAACCATGAGTTCTGTCTTCTTAACATTATACAGCAACCCGTGGCTAGCAGCATAGTTCTCACAATTTTTAACCAGTTTCCTGAAATCACTGACCGAGGGAGCCAACAACACCATATCATCTGCGTAGCTTTATGTTATTGGAACACACACCGTCAACAAAACAGCCCGCATGTGCACTGTTAAGTTCCTCGATCAATGCATGCAGGTATAAGTTGAAGATTTGGGGAGGTCCGGAAAACTCGTTCCCCCATCTCACAACGTTAGTTTGGTTGCCGTACCAGTACCTAAAAACATTCAGTAACTCATTGGGCATCCCGGTAGCTTTTAACTTATCCCAAAGAATGTCGTATGAGACCAGGTCGAAGGCCCTGGACAGATCTAGAAAGACTGCATGATCTGGCGTACTTCTGTCAACGTAATACCTGACAGTGCGCTTGAGGTAAGCGATTGCACTTTCAGTGGATAAGCCGGTTTTGAAACCAAACTGTGCATCGTGCAACTGCAGGTGTTTTTCTAGCTGTACGTTAAGCATACTGTCAAACACCTTAGCGACGATCGTTGCCAGTGAGATAGGCCTGTAATTTGACCGATCTGAAGGGTTTCCCGTTTTATTTTTAGTTACTGACGCGACCACCGTCCTCATCATACTTTTAGGCAGGTACGAGTGCGCTATACATATGTTAAAAAGCAACGCTAAAACCTTGGGCAGCTGGCAGCCTGCATACAGCAGGTGCTCAACACTGAGACCGTCATGACCCGGGGATTTACCTTTTTTTATTGTTGTTTTACACCTATCTTAACATCTTTAGCTGTTATAAGAGTTGAAACGGGTTCCACGTGGGTCTTGGCATCAATCACCTGCCGCGCAGGTCCCAGTACCGACTTAACCATAAAATGGTCTTTGAACAGCTCCGCTGTTAACTGCGGTTCAGTAACGCCATCTACTCTCAAGGGGAGTCCCTGGGCCACGTTTATTTTACTGGTACATTTCCAGAAACTACGGAAGTCTGAATTAGCAATGTAGAATTAAAAAACCAGCTAGTTATAAGATTTAATAAAACATTATTTTGTGTTAGTAAGTTCTTGTTTGTAAAATTGATAATATGTTTTGATTAAGGGTGAAGGTGTGATGATACTGTGATGATACGAGGATACTGGTGCATGTGCGTAGGCGCGGAGAGCGCGTTGCGTCCCTTCAAGGACAGTCTTCAATATACCCTGGTACTAGCTACACGTGGTTTTATTCAAACAGCTCACAATCATATTTATAACATTCCCACTGCCTTTTCTCTAAGAGAGATTACAGAATTTTGTAAAGACAAAATTTTGAGCATATTTTTTTTATTACATTCTTTTACAAAAATAATAATCTCTTTTTAAACAATAATGACAGCTGTATCCTGGGCGCGTTTACAAACATATTTACAGACACCCAGACCCGTACAAAATAAACACGAGAGTCCGAGATCCGATGTAGGCAATTAAAAAGTTTATTACATAAGACTTTCTGAACGTTACGGATTACTCTGATAATTTCGCCTTAACTTTGGGTTGCTGGTTCACCGTCTTGGCGTGGATTCTTCTGTGCTTCATTGTTTGGATGTATTTCAGTCTCCGGTTTCTTATCTGATAGAGGCTGTACAGGTGCTGTAGGAGGCTGTGCAGGTCCCGTAGGAGGCTGAGGAGGGTCGAGAGGATCCAGTAGGTTTGTTGCTGGTTGAAAGACAAGCGCAAAGTACCCTGAAACAAAAACGGTTTTTTGCAATAAAGTCATTCATAGCCAAGAGACGTAAACTGATGATAGGAAGTTTTGTCTCCATGGAAACGAAACTTTTTGCTTAACTAGGCTTTTCTTTAGCATTATCGGCCTTGTAATGTTCCCCACTGTTGGGACTCAGGTCTCAGGCGGGCCCAGTGCGGATTGCTGGATGTCACATGTCTTCGAATTTTTGGTTCTAGGACTTGCCGGTTCTTTTTTTTTATAACATAAACTAGTGCTTGACTGTAAGTTGGGGCAGTTACCACTTGGCCACCACAGAAATCTTTTACGAGGCAACATTCTTTTACCTGGTTCCTCAAACGTTTTGTCAGTATTCGTCGACATGTCTCCTTAGTTGTGGCAGATATTTTTTGCTAATAACTTAAACAATGCGAATATGACAAATAAGTTTTTCGCAATCGATAATAACACTCAACACTTCGATTTGATTCTCTGACTATTTCTGAATGTGCACTAGCTATTCGCTCGTGAGCGTATGTTCGTTCCGATTTTTAAGTAAATACTGACTGGAAAATTGCTTCTGGGAAAGTATTTATAAACAGATACAGTAGGTACGAACAAGAAAAAATTACGTTTCGGAATTTCAAAATGAGAAGGAAAAATTGTGTGGTTCTAATTCAGTAAATTTATTAATAGAGATACACTCGAGAGCAAAAAAATTGCACATGTCTTGTAGTTTGTTTTAATACTGATTTTTCCTTAAATCTAAAGAATTAAGGAAAAATGGAGTATACATTATTAAGCCAAATTAAAGTACGCAAGTTTAGCTTTACAAAAAGACAAAATTGAGGTCATTAACCTTCACGTAACCCACAAAAATCAATTTCCCAAAATCACCCAATTTCACAAATTCACCCATTTGCACTTTTACCCGGAGGTACAAAAAGGATGTTTGTTTGGTTTTTTTATCAGTATCCGACAACGTGATAATGTCTTCTTCTACTTGGCGTTAATCCCGGCCATTGCCAGGGTCCGCCTTCCGACTAAGTTTTCTCTACTTTGCCCGATCTTTAACATCCTTCTCAGTAAGGCCATTGGCTCTCATGTCGGACTTGACGACGTCCAGCCATCGCTTGCGAGGGCGACCACGGGACCTAGCCCCAAGGACAGCCATATCCATGCATCTCCAACCAACGTACTCCCTGGGGCAGCGCATGATGTGGCCATACCATTGCAGACGACACTCTTGCAGTTTTGCCCCCACGTCACGGACACCAAGACTACCTCGGATGAATGAGTTGCGTATGCGATTGGATCACGTTACGCCGCTCATCCACCTCAGCATCTTCATCTCCGTGACGCGAAGCTCCTGGGTGTGTCTGCTTAATGGTGGCGAGTGTTGGCCGGCGCCAACACTCGCCACCGTACAGGAGGACAGGCCGTATGATGCATTTATATATCTGCCCCTTGAGCTTCGGAGGCATTTGTCAGTATCCGACAACGTGATAATGTCTCCACTAGAAACAGACGGATTTACTGGAAAATTATGGATGCAACACCTACAGACGCCATTCAAGTTACTACCATGCCCGAAACAGGCCATAAACAAAATAAAGTTGCTCGACAGCTTAATTTCAGCCACTTTCCTGATCTTCGGGTATACCAAAAGTTTTACGAGACTCGTGGGTACACTGGACGACCAGGACCTGGCCAATGGCGCATAAGATCAGGACGAGATGGATCGCTTTCTTACAACAAGTACTTTGAGAAATTGGCTACCGAACGCGTTTGAACTCAAACAAAAACTTCAAGAAGTTCTCAATGTCAATATAAATCAGTGGACAATTAGAAAAATACTGAGTGAAGAACGTCTAACTGCATATCATCCAGTAAATGGTACCAAACTGACCACTGCTGCCCGACAAGCCCGGCTATAGTTTACCGCGGAACATTTAAATTGGATGTATGACTAATAGCAGGCTGTTGTGTTTTCTGATCAGTGCAGAATGACTTACATGACCAAGATGGACGCTTCAGGATTTACAGGTCATAAGGGTAATATTAACAATGCTGCATAAGCAAACATGTGATTCTTGAAGGCGTTTTAGGGTGGCATAATATTGGACAATAAAACTTACTTATTTGTCTTAGTATTCATTACTGGGGCAAATACTGGCCAGATATCGAAAGGGTTGAAGGCTTCACGATACGTCATAAAACTGGTCCGAGAATATGTGAAGCCGCTGGGGTGGCTTATGGTAGATTTTTTTTCTTAATGCACGATAGCACCAGATCGTAAGTCGCTGGCGCTGTTTGCGACTACATGAAAGACGTTGAAATCATCGCGATAGAGAGGCCAGCTCGAAGTTTTGATCTTAATCCGATTGAGCACATCTGGAATGACCTTCAAAGATGAGTCAGAACAAATAACTCGGCTGTCTACGACTCCAAGAGCTTCAATTTGTCATTGACGAGGAGTGGGATCTTATACCATAAGATTTCATGGCAAAGTTAATACGACCCGCGAAAAATCAATTAACAGCTGTAACTTAGCCTTAATTAGAGAGGGAATACACTTTATTAATAAATTGGCCAACCAAGAATTTTAAATTTGACACAAATTTTATCTTAAGTGAAATTCGGTAATTTTACCCATACGATGGATCTTCTTCTTATCACATATTATTTGGAGTCGGCGCAACACGTTTTTCTCTTCCATCCTGTCCTGTCACCCGTCATGCTATCATCATTCTTTCATATCAGTCTTCACACAATCCATCTTTTCTTTGGTCTACCTCTTCCTCTCCATCCCTCCACATGTAATATATTGTGCTCTAAAACTTTTCAAGGGTACTTTTTCGTTGAGTATTTCATATCATTACAAAGGTAATGAAATAGTCTTTCAATTTGTGTCATGCATTTTTTTCAATATGACCAAAATTGCCTTAACATAACAAGTCTTGATGTGCGATTTTTTTGCTCTCGAGTGTATCCAGAAACCGCTGGCTTCTGCAAGATGCAACAAGACTTGCAGAAGCCAGCGATTTCGCCCGCGTGAAAGTAAATTTTTGGACTCCCGTTTTACCCTCTTAGGAAATTGTGAATTTTGAAAAATCCTCTCTTAGTGCTTGCTTACGTTATAAAATGCCTTGTGCATAATTTTGCGCTTCTTGGGACTAGAAGTGCAAAATTTTAGGTAGTTTTAGATGTGCTTTGATATGCCAGTCAGTCAGTTTCTCCTTCTATATAGATGACCAATTCGCAAAGCAGATATCCCTTATCATTTACGCGTTTCTCATAATACGTACGAAACGCCAAATATTTATGTGTACCTACGTCATAATCTATTTGATAAGAAGCTTACCTGAAATTTTCATAATTGTGACAAAACCGTTTCGCAATTGTTGTGTCTGACATTTATCAATATTTAGTTGCGTCAACATTTATGTGCTACAATTTCATCATCTCCAATTGGTCTTGATTTGCAGAAAATTTGCTTTAAAATTTATAATGTAGCTATTTCTATTCATATTTTATGCCTAGACTAGCTGTTGCCAGGTAGAAAATATATAGAATATGTCATTGAGTGATAAAGTAGCATTCTACTAGTACAAGATTTTTTTCCAACGGTTTTAGTTTTTGAGTTTCTTCGTAACAAAGAAAAATACGAATATTTCCTTTATATTACGTAATTATACCTAGCTGTTGCCGGCTTGATAGTAGAAAATTGTCCCTAGGGAATATACTCCTGGGGTAAAAAGTATGTGCTTTTCGAAGTCCTTGGTACCCGTGTACCAAGTTTTATCGAAATCCGTTCGAGCATGAAGAAGTAACAAACACTGGTACACACTCACAAACTTTTGTATTATCAGTGTGATATAATTGGTATAATTATGTCGTAGTGTGGAATAAACATTACATGAAAAAAACACTCATCAGAATCATAATAATGTTCTTTGTGTGACTACGTGTCACCTACCACGACAACGCGTATTGGCACTTCACCAACAATCAGCGTGTTTCCCCCAAAGACGTAATTATTTTGAGGAAAATACTCTTATTTTCCCTGAAAAGAAAGTGTGATACGGAATCAATGATAAAACTGCTATGCATATTTTTTTTTGGCAACATTAAATATTCCTGTTGCTGGGTATTTTTAATTCATAGCGCACAGCATGCTTCGACTACATGGTGCGTTGTGTCCTCCTCAACGCCAACGGAGTCAGTGTGGTCTGCTACGCGACACCAGGCTGGTCTTGGCGCAGGGGGAGCGGGAGTCGCAGTAGGCAGCGGCTACCTGACTTACAGTTTCATCGTCTACCCCGTTCACCAGGAAGAGTGGAAACGGGGACAGATGTCGCACGGTGTTCTACAGGGATCGGTACTAGGACCACGCTTGTTTTGTGCGGTGACTCCCTAACGAGGCCTGCGTGGTCTACTATACTGAAAACATGCTGGTCCTAGCGCAAGAAGAGTCGCACTTGCGACAGTCGGGGAGAGGATCCGGCAAGTCTGAGGCCATATGCTTTCATGGCCATTAAAACGCGATACCACTGGGTTCGCAGTGTAAACCCTTTCTGCATCTTTTTTGGGGAGAACTTTGAAATATCCTTTCATATTCTTTGAATTCACTCCGTCATAATAAAATTTTAGCGGTCTATGAACAAGAGCTGGACATTAATGAGTCAGTGAGTCGATCAGGCCTTTTTCCTGTTCTATACTAATGAATATTATAGAGAGAAAAGATTAGATTTTTTGTTTGTTTGTATTAAACGATTTAACTAAAAACTACTTGACCGATTTAAAAAATTTATTCACCATTAGAAAGCTACATCTTCACTGAGTGACATCACTCAGTGTAAACATCATCACTGAATGTAGCTATGTACACTATATTTTTTTCTATTTTTATGCGGGGGAAGCCACTGGCAGAAGTTAGTTATAAATACAAGTGAAGAAAATAAAGTAACAACTAAACCTCGAGGTGATCAGAAAACAATTAGTTATGAAACATTGAAATAATTATAACGCATGTTATTATAAGATCACTTATAGATAAGGCGCTAAGTATTCAAATCCGGTTGTATACTACTGAAATAAGTACTAATGAAGTCCTCCTTTTACATCATCCATTCATTGTAAACAATAAACTTTTTAAATCATTCCAGCTGATAATATACCTAGTTTGATACGAAGTTAAGTGATTTAAGGATCTTAATCAAAGTGATGTTATATTGGCACATATTATTTTTATTTATATAATTTACTACTATATTACGACATAGCCTGAAGAATCACCAAACTTAAGTGGCAGTGGGCAGTGCTTGTCGAACAGATGGTCGATGGGGACGAAAGGTTCTAGAGTGGCGGCCACGTACCGGAAGACGCAGCGTTGGTAGGCCTCCCACAAGGTAGACCGACGACCTGGCAAGGGTCGCGGGAATCCGATGGATCCGAGATGCACAGGACCAGTCGCTGTGGCGACGCTTGGGGGAGGCCTATGTCCAGCAGTGGACGTCTTTTGGCTGAGATGATGATGTTGATATTACTACTTATTTACTAGTACTTTATTTACATTGTTCTCACATAAAAGCGGCGACAAAAAATATGTAACAGTAATATTTTTCCGGCTTTCTTTTGTAGATCTTGGATTGCCTTTATCGATAGATACATAGAACATAGTTATAGAGATTAGATAGACCGCATTCTTGCGACACTCACTAGGTCATCGGTCCACCTAATAGGACCATTCGGCCCTATCGACCATGCAATGTGCCCTGCCCACTGCCACTAAATTTAGCATTTCTGCGGACTATATCGGCAACCTTGGTGGTCCTACGTAGGTAATCTTGATTCCTGATGGGATCACGCCAGGGAAATCCAAGCATAGTCCTTGCCATTGCCCTTAGAGAGGCAGTTACTCCATGTGAAGTACTGGTAGTCAGCTGCATTCGATTAGTAGGGAAGCCGACTCTAACGCAGTTAGAGACACACTCTTCCGCGTACATCGAGGGACTGGAACAATTTGCCTGGTGCGGTTTTACCGTCCGATTATAATTTAGGTGTCTTCAAAAATAGAGTGAACAGGCTCTTAATAAACTAGTGCGCCTCACCATCAACGATTCCATCACTGCTTACCATCAGGAGGAATCGCAGTCAAGCACTAGTTTATAACAATTAAAAAAAAAAAGTTGAGAATAGGTTACGCAGATGACATTATTTTCTTATTAATTGACATTCAAATAAAGTAATAAAGAACTAGTTGTTGGAACATGATTGAACAGAACGGCATTTCGAATTACTGAGACTATTGTGCATCGTCTCTACTTCGTTTTCACACACGACATTCAGCGCATCCCACGCATTTATTGAGTTATATTTTTAGCCGTTTTTTTTAAGATGAAATGTTACGACAACGACTAGTTTTACATTTAATATGTGTGTATGCTCCACCGTGTTCGGGCGATCAACACAATGGTGACATCCAGTCGTTTCTTCCGCACGAATCCGGGACAGGAACCTCGAGAACTTATCTCGTCCAGTGAGGACCTGCGTCATGTGGAAGGTCAGAACGCCTTGACGTCTTTCCAACTACTCCTCAAAGAGGGGACTTACTGCGATAATTGTGGCGTACCTACCCAGCACTACTGGGTTATGACAGTCGCTGCTGCCATTCCACCATGAAAGATGCAACGTAGGTTGGTTTTAGTAACCGAAAGTAAAGTTGATTATGCGATGCTCATTTTTTTCTCGAGGAGCACGGCTAGATAATAACAGCTGCACAGGTCGATCTTCAAGGTTAAGCAATGCTTGCCAAGGTTGGTTTGTGGATAGGTGACCATCTTAACATAACGAGTTTCCTCCGTGCCTGGGAAAGCACGTTAAGTCGTAGGTACCGGCTGTCATTTGTAGATCTTTGGCAGTCGTTACGGATAGTCAGAAGCCAGTAAATCTGACTCCAGTCTTGTCATGAATTACCGTGTAACCCCAGTTAATGGGTTGTGGAGATCTGGTAGGCAGCCGCTCCTCGTAAAAAACTGGTATTAAGCTAAATCTGGCTTGACTGGAAGCCGACCCCAATATAGTCGGGAAAAGGCTAGGCAGATGATGATATTTTTCTCAGGTCATATGGTACCATTTCATTAATCTATCCTAATATTATAAAGAGGTAAAATTTGTAAGTTTGTAGGTTTGTAAGTTTGTATGTTGGGGGTAATCTCTGGAACTACTGGTCCGATTTAAAAAATTCTTTCAGTGTTAGATAGCCCATTTATCGAGGAATGCTATAGGCTATATACCTTCACGCTACGACCCACGGGAGCGGAGCAGTAACGAAAAATGCGGGTGAAACCGCAGGAGACAGCTAGTCTTAGTACAAAGACCGAAGGTAGGCACTGGACCTGAAAATGAAAAAATGTAATTAAGCCGTTTCATAACATAATAAGTTAATGACATATTGTTTGTCTATGACGAAACATACAGTGAACATTAAGTACCTAATGGACAATGATTTCATGAGGAAACTTCGAAATAATTCATATATTACAGCAACTTCGAGGAAACCGTTTGCCTCTTTTCTGAGGATTTACTCACAGTGTTTTCATGACGAAATTTGAAGGGTAATCCTGATAATTTTAGCGGGGTTTTCAATCGTGAATGGTCTTAGTTCTCTGACGGAGCTGTGGGTTAGTTTAAAAGCGTCACTGAGGCCCTGGATAGCAAGGAGCAAATGAAAGTGACGAGTGGGTTTTAGTCAGCAAAAGTCACACACATACACTCACTCGAACACACCCATGCACACTCAAACACACACACACAAATAAAACACACTCGCAATACACACCCACACAAACTCAATACACTCGATACAAATACAAATAATTTATTTTGCATTCACAAAATTTTGTACCTACTACATCTAGTGCTTGAAGTGACCTTTTAGACAAAAATTGCTACAGCGATGTCCCTTTCGCAGTTACGTCTCCAACCAGAGCAGCAGAAGCTGCGCGTCGATTTTCCTTCTTTAAAAATAACGAGATCTAAATTTCACTTATTTCGTCTCTAAACGACATACAGGTAGCCAAATACTGGGCAGAAAAAGTTTGATGAGAGCATCGATACGAAAAGAAGAAGAAGAAGGAGGCAACCGCCTACAAATGGGGACAGGGGTGGGCTTTCAACCGGATTCGTGAAGGAGGAGGTACCTATGAGGATTCTTTAGTTTCGGAAGTCAGTGTTAAATAACGAAGAGACCAAACTATCGGGTGTCTCTGACATCGACGCACAAACGAATACCATGGATCCAGTACATGGATGTGGTGGTGGAATTTTTCGTCGGATTCGTTTGTGCTTTGATGTCTGACACAGTCTGTAGAAACACCGACTACCGAAATTAAAATTTTTTGTTTTCGAGTTGAGAACCTCGTGGCTAGATAACAGCCACACGGGTCGATCTTCAAGATTAAGCAACGCTTGCCAAGGTTCGTCTGTAGATGGGTGACCATCTTAACATACCGAGTTTCCTCCGTTAAGCCGTAGGTCCCGGTTGTCATTCGTAGATCTTTGGCAGTCGTTACGGATAGTCAGAAGCCAGTAAATCTGACTCCAGTCTTGCTATGAAGTACCGTGTTACCCCAGTTAATGGAAGTCTGGTAGGCAGCTGCTCCTTGTAAAATACTGGTTTTCAGCTAAATCCGGCTTGACTGGAAGCCGAACCCAATATAGTTGGGAAAAGGCTAGGCAGATGATGATGATTGTCAGTAAAAAGTCTGACGCTGCCTCTCCTCCACCCAGACCGGCAGAATTTATTTACTGATTAGTCAACATAAAAAAGATACCTGTCACATAAAAATTGCGTATTCATTGTACGCACTTTAACATTATAAGAACTGAGGATTTTCTGCAAACCAATACAAGGTACATTACTTAACTCACCCACAGTTTATCCTTGGCCAAAGTCCACAGGGAAACCCCAAACTAATTGGTATTCAATTAATGAATGACTTTTTAATTATAGTTCGAAGAATATTTGTATATCATTATGTACTAATTATTTGTTAAATATACGTCTCATTGATAATTATATGTCCTTGTTATAAACAGGTCAAGTGCAAACGTACGTAGTACCATTTAATTCAAATTGGATTATTGTCAATTCTATGATACGACGCTAAAAAATAAAAACAATAAATTTAAATGTTTATTATTACTATCGGTCGGTGGTTTGTTTTTTAATTACATATTTCTCTTAAAAATAATGATTTGGAGATTACTTTTTAAGCAAAAAGCTTATGTTAGGTGGCTCTGCTCTTCCATGTAACATTATACAATTTCATCATCTGCCTAGTCTTTTCCCAACTATATTGAGGGCGGCTTCCAGTTAAGCCGGATTTAGCTGAATACCAGTATTTTACGAGGAGCGGCTGCCTAACAGACCTCCACAATCCATTAACTGGGGTAACATGGTTCTTCATGGCAAGACTGGAGTCAGATGTTTAACTGGCTTCTGACTATCCGTAACGACTGCCAAAGATCTACAAATGACAGCCGGGACCTACGTCTTAACGTGCTTTTCGAAGCACGGAGGAAACTCGATACGTTTAGATGGTTACCCATCCACAGATCAACCTTGGCAAGCGTTGCTTAACCTTAAAGATCAACCCGTGCGGCTGTTATTATCTAGCCACGAGCTCCTCTGGCTCCTTTTGGCTGAAATGTCTTTTTTTTGGCTAGCCTTTACCGTAAGTTTACAATTTTATGATCTGGCTTCGGCTGCGGCCTCCCGCGATCAGACAACGAGATCAAATTTTAAAGTTTGGCAAGTAAAAAGCACGTTTAAATAGACAAAAATCGAATGGAAAAATAATAAAAAAAATACGATGCTACTGGCAGAAGTTAAAGTGACTTATATTTCCTCGAATACTTATCGCCGATAGTAAAAGTCAGACAGAGCAGGTAGGTAGCTATCTAGCTGCTTACATCATAATGCTCAATAAATCACTCGAGTGCATTGTTCCTAACTTCCATTATCTAAAACTTGGCGTGTATGACAAACTTGGCCAAAGTCCGGCCAACTTAAGGGCAAGTTCTCAAGTAGCCGGACCGCGGTTCCGTTCACAAGATTATGACGCGTGGACGCGTTAGAAACTTCGCCTTAACGCTTTGTCTTCAACATGGTCAGTTGAGACTCATGTTGTGGCTATTTGAAACTATGTGGTAATGGGAGATAGTACCTAGCTAAAGCAGGAATGTAAGGAAACTTGGCTCCTTGCACTCTAGATATAGCCATGTTCTACGATATATACTCGTACTACTTGCTACAATGATTGTCAAAAATCTAAACAAATCTCTCATGATTTCAACAAGAACTTTTTTTTTATCTATAATAATATAATAAAGAGGTAAAGTTTGTTTGTAATCTGTGGAAGTACTGGTCCGATTGCTAAAATTTTTTCACCAATAGAAAGCTGCTGTATTCCTAAGTGACATAGGCTATATTTTATGTACGCGAGCGAAGCTGCGGGCTAAAGCTTGTGTGTTATAAACTAGTGCTTGGTAGGATCGCAACCCACCTGATGGTAAGCAGTGATGTAATCGTAGAGGGTGAGGCGCACTAGTTTATTACGAGCCTATTCACTCTAGCCTTGAAGACATTCAAATTATAATTGGACGGGAAAACCGCAGCAGGCAAATTGTTCCAGTCCTTCGATGTACGCGGTATAAACGACGAAGTGAACTCTATGTTTTAGCCTTTTCCCAACTACCTTAAGACCGGGTACCATCCTAACTGGATGCGGCTGAATACCCGTGTTTTACATGGAGTGACTGCCTATTGATGTCCACAACACTGTTACTGGGCAACACAATACTACTTAGATAAACTGTTGGTCCGACAGCCTGAAAGGACTGTTATCAGTCATATTTTCGACTAGCTTTAGCCCGCAGCTTCGGCCGCGTACATAAAATATAGCCTTTGTCACTCAGCCAGAGCAATACAGTAGCCTTCTATTGGTGAAAAAATTTTAGCAATCGGACCAGTGCTTCCACAGATTACCTCATACAAACAAAAAAACAAACTTTACCTCTTTATTATATTAGTGTAGATAAACTTAGAAAACATTTGTAGGTACTTGCCCGGTTAATCAGTGGGACTCCACGACAATTGTTATTGCTGACAGAAAGTTATTTTGTCTATAAGAGTAAAAACCACTCTCCAGTAGATAAAAAAAAATAACACAACTGATATCAGGGATTCCCATTCACTGTGCCTAACATTCTTTTGCTCACTATCTTAACTGAACCTTATCTGTGTAAACTGGTTTAAACCTATCTCAATGCCATTGTTGACCACAATCTTTTAACCTCGTTTGTTTATTCTTTGACTCATACTGGTAAGTTTTCCGTAATTACTCGTAAGTCAGAATAGTTTGAAAATGGTGCCCGTGACTGAAAAGTTGAAAAGAAGTCATTTGTCTTGGTTTGGTTATGTGAAGAAGAGAGGGAAAAACACATGCTATAAGTACACTTTTAACTTTTTTATTAACATACTTATTATTATATTTATATTGAAGCGCCATCTATGACACTACATTGGAACAAAAATTCAAAATCCTGCATCGCGGTTTTAGAGTTCCGAAATTAACTATTTGGCAGTTATTTGGACCAAACACTACACCCATGTAGTGAAAAACTATTTTAGTGTAGGATAACCCCTTTATTTGTTGCTCGAAGAACGGATGGTCGATGGGGGCGGAAGGTTCTGAAGTGACGGTCACGAGCCGGAAGACGCAGCGTTGGAAAGCCTCCTACAAGGTAGACCGATGATCTGGCAAGGGTCGTAGGAATCCGATGGATGCGAGACGCACAGGACGCTTGAAGGAGACCTATATCCAGCAGTGGACGTTTTCGGCTGAGGTGATGATGATGATGAACCCCTTTATTGAGGAAAGCAATAGGTTATATAACACAACGCTATGTTCCACGAGAGTGGAGCAGTAAGCAAAGTGTAGTAAGGCGGGTGAAACTGTGAGGCACAGCTAGTAAATAAATTACTTTTACGCTCAAGTGTTGTGTTGACGTAGATATGTATTTCAGTAGAGATCCGGCCAACTCATTTGTATAAGTAGGTACTTGGGAAAGTACTACTATAGTCAAAGAAATATCACTTCATCCGCTATAGATAAGAAGACATCAAGACCCGGAACAACTAGGTCATTTAGCATTATTAGCATTATTGGCCTTATAATGTTCCCACTGCTGGGACTCAGGCCTCCTCTCTAGGAGAGGGAATGGGCCGTAATCCACCACGCGGGCTCGGTGCGGGTTGGTGAATGTCACATGTCTTCGACTTTTTGGTTCTAGGACATGCCGGTTTCCTCACGATGTTGTCCTTCACTGTTTTTGAGAGCAGTGGTGATGAAATAAAATTACACAAAGTAATGCGCTGGGTTTGAACCCGCGACCTACAAATTGCAAGTCGGAGCAGTTACCACTGGGCCACCACTGCTCCTGCACAAATATTTATTCGTGAAATCTATACTAATATGATAGTTTGTATGTTTGTAAGTTTGTATGTAGGGGGTAATCTCTGGAACTACTGGTCCGATTTGAAAAAATCTTTCAGTATTAGATAGCCCATTTATCGAGGAATGCTATAGGCTATATATCATCACGTTACGACCCACGGGAGCGGAGCAGTAACGAAAAATGCGGGTGAAACCGCAGGGGACAGCTAGTATAATATATAAGTGTGAGAAGCGAACCCACGACACGCAGCGCAGCAACTAACTGCTGAGCTCGATACAATATATCTTCTTCTTCTTCCTGCCCTTATCCAGTGTTATTTGGAGTCGGCGCAATGTGTTTTTTCTTCCATTCTGTTCTGTTACCCGTCATAACATCACTATCTCTTCTTTCATACAAGACATCTATGTTTCCAAAATATTAAGAGATATGTGATTTTTACTTATTATGTATTGGCTCGCGTTTGACCTACAGGGTGTAAAAAGACCGATCACAAAGCCGATAACTACACATTCTGTACGTGTAATTAGGTAACTTGGACCAAAGAACATTGCTGGGAAAAAACTTTTTTTTTCATCTTTAAAAAATAATTAATTAATAATAATTCCGATCAGCTGCGCATTTGGCCGCTCGCGCTTGGTCGTTGAACTGACCGCACGCTTGTGTGTATGAGGCGCTCGTTGTGTTTAGTTTTCAATGCATTTTAGTAACTTCAAATGCGTAATTAACTATGAAAAATTGATAATTTTGATAACGTTTGTTCGGAAGAAAGTTTACTAATGATACTTGGAATACGATTTTGAAAAAAAAAACGAAAAAAAAATCTCCAGATTTTGACCTTCAATATCTCCAGAACCAGTGAATTCCCAGGTATGGTCTAGAAGAAAAAAAGTATCCTAGTGATGAGTAGAATATGGGGTTTTCGTTTTCGTTAAGGGTCTTTTTACACCCTTTATAGACGATTGTAGGTAGATGGTAAGCGATGATGTGGTCGACGATGGAGCACGCTTGCCTTGAAGTAACCTCTTGACTTTACTTTAGTGATAACATTATAATCACGTAAGAGTGGTTGTATGGAAATGTATCTATATCTACATGTAAATGTACTTGTTTTTCTCATCTATACTAATACTATAAAGAGGTAAAATTTGTAAGTTTGTATGTAGGAGGTAATCTTTGAAACTACTGGTCCGATTTGAAAAATTCTTTCAGTGTTAGATAGCCCATTTATCGAGGAATGCTATAGGCTATATATCATCACGCTACGACCCACGGGAGCGGAGCAGTAACGAAAAATGCGGGTGAAACCGCAGGGGACAGCTAGTAATTTATAAAGTGCCAAATACGAAGTATTCCTGTTTCGGCACCCAGATTTAAGGCACCAAAAGTTTCAGCACCCAAGCTATTCCGGATACGGAACCGATTAGTATTTTGAATAGTAGTAACCAATACAAAAAATATAAAATACCTATTGGTGACGAATCGGGAATAGCTTGTGTGCTAAAAATTTTGGTGACAAACTTCCCAAATACGGGTTTTCTTTCTTTCTTTCTTTCTCAGGTTGGCCGCTCTTAAGTTACCTGTTCAATAAATACCCAATAAGTGTCCCTTTTCTCAAATTCCAGAATTCCTCATCATTAGCCACTTGTTCTCGAAGGGTCCCGTTTTTTAACCCTCTCCTCGTCGAAATGGTTCCAATGCAAATTAGCTGTTAAATTGGAAGAAGACGTGACTCTTTAGTATTTAGGGGGTAAAAAATACCCCTCTTCGTTACACAATTATTTAGAAAAAGTTAGGTTAAAGTGAGCGTGTAAAAGATTCTAGTTAGTAATGGATAGAATTTGTGTGAGGTTCTCCAAAACGTGCCACCGAAATGCTTTCACTAAAGCTACCTTCTCTGTCTATTTGTTCATTTGTTTGCACGTTTAATTTTTTATTTCAAATTACTTCTGGACGGGAACAATTTGCCTGCTGCGATTTTCCCGTCCGATTATAATTTGGGTGTCTTCAAGGCTAGAGTGAATAGGGTCTTTATAAACTAGTGCACCTCACCATCAACGGTTGCACCACTGCTCTCCATTAGGTGGAATCGCAGTCGAGCACTAGTTTATAACAATTAAAAAAAAACTTCTCTCGCTCTAGGTAAAATGGGCAGGGCAAAGTCGAAGGCACGACTATATGGTAGATCGACAATGAGATGGACAGACCAGATCAAAGCCCATCAGTACCCTGAAAGCTGCAGTGCACAATGAATGGCGCCGTATTACCAAGGTCATACACTCATCGTGATTCCCAATGATGACCACGACCACTCTGGCAAGAGTGTATCGACTGAGAAGAAGAAGAGGTGAAACGTATGGACTTTGGACGTATGGTCACGAGACCAAAACTACTGGCACAAGTACTTTCATTAGAGCAAAACCACTAGCAGAATCTTATAACTAATTTTTATACAACTTACATCATGAAATTTATTGTTAGTACACATATCGTGGCAATAGATAGTGCAGGCAAGATATTGCAAGGAAACGCCTACTGAATGTATGGAGCAATGCTTTACTATTGTCGAAGTTTGCTATTGTGCACACTCGCAGACTTTGATATTAGTATCTCGCTCTCTGCTCCAAAAAATCAAAATCAAAAATATTTTTATTTTACATAGGCCTACTCGTACATGGGCACTTATAAAACGTCAAAAACTAGTTACACGGTTCCAAATTGCTTATTTTCTATGGAGAAAAACCGTCAAAAAACTCCATTGGGTCATAGATGCATAAATACGAAAAAATCCGGCTGAAGTATGGATACCTACAGTACAGTAGATATGTATTTAGTCTGAAATCTGATATTATGTTTGATTCCTTTAAGATAGAGGCTACCCTATTTTGTATATTATGGTATCCGTGGTGTTAAAACGGTTTGGGTCTCTTCTTTACTTGCTCTCGCAAAGGACAACTAAATGGACCACTGTGGGTTTTAATTAATAAAAGTCTGACACCCCGACTAGAGCGGGTAAAATTATGGATTGATTTCAAATCATCAAAAAAGTTATTTTTAGGGTTTTACCAATCAAATCTTAATATAGAACAAATTAACTGAAGGAAATTTGTGCCTTCGAAACACAAACTAACACACATTGTACCAGGCACACAGATCCCGTTAGAGATAAACTGTCACCTCAAACATTCTATCTCAGTTTTATGCGGCTGTCAATAAAAATCTGTCAGTCCCTCCCGCTACATCTAGAGCAGGAAATCTTAAGTACAAAAAATTAAAAAGACACTGACTTTCCTTTTAGTATTGATACATAACTAAGAAATCTGTGTCTTACAAACACATTGTACCAGGCGTACAGATCCCGTAAGAGATAAAATGTTACTTCAAACATTCTGACTCAGTTTTATGCGGCTGTCAATCCAAACAAATTTTAACAAAGCATACCAACTGGCGACAATTGGGGGAGGCCTTTGTCCAGCAGTGGACGTCTTTCGGCTGAGATGATGACGAAAGCAACTGAAGAAACACTAGTCTAGTGGGTTTTAATCAATACAACTCTGTCACTACTGCTGCTTCACCCAGAGTTGGAAAAGTTATTTAAAATATCAAAACAGAAAAATATTGATTTCCCTTTTAATATTTATTCTATTGATGCAGCCTTAAATCTGTGCCTTTGAAACACAAACTAACCCACATTGTACCAGGCGCGCAGATCCCGTAAGAGATAAAATGTCACCTCAAACATTCTGACTCAGTTTTATGCGGCTGTCAATCCGAGCTTCCCGGTTTGTGGTGCTTTTATAGTCCACACCTCGCGCTTATGGACCAAAGCACTACCTTCAATTATATCATTGTTTACCTGCAGAATAAAATTATAGTATTATTTTGGGGGCGTTATTAGGTAGGGGGTTCGGTGGTAGAAAGTATTTTATGAGTTAAAGTGATCCTGAAATTTTTAGATTTTTGTTACAGTGTGATTAGATATTATTATGTTTTCGTTATTTATTAAGCTTCGAGCTCTTAATAAGATCTATTTGACGATCAAAACTGAACTGTTAAACGGATAGAGTTATTCAAAAGAGTTACCGTGGCCCTGTAACGCAAATGAGAACTGAAGCTACCCAGTAAAAGTCTATAAATCCCTCTCGCTCTACCCAGAGTGGGGTCTTAGGCGATTTCTCACCTAAAAAAAAAAAAAAAAAAAAAAAAGGTTAAGCTGAAACTACTCATAGTTTGACGAACAAGTAACAAGACCCTAGAAGCCTAATCTACGTCTGCGAGGCGTACATGAAATCGAATATTGTCTGTATCTTTCTAACGGTTGAAGATAGCGCGTCGTGCTCTTTTGCCAACTCAGTGGCCGCCGGGAGCTAGCGTATAGTGCCCGTATCGTTAAGGTAAATCCCGCCATTTTTGATTTATTGAAGTATTGCACGCCTGCGAGACGTATGTTTAGGCTTTGCGTAACTTTTAACTAGGGTGGGTGATTTTACTTTTGTTCGTGTTTCGTATATTGTATTTCAATTTTTTAATTCTGCTATAATATATAGGTATTACATGATAACTGATAATAGAAAACCATTGAATAGAAGAAAATTCTTGAAGCAACTAAGTATAGATTTGGTCACGCCTTGGATGAAGAAGAGACTAGGAGCTCCGACGTTGAAAAGATCTTTGCGAGAAATTATAAACCAAATTCTCGTAAAACTTACAGTTTTTAATCATTTTAATCAAAAAGAAGGAGCTCAGCAAAAAAAACCGTAAATACTGCGCCTTTTGTTTGTTATAAAGGTAAAAAATCTCTATGTGGCGAGCACAAAGTTGATATTTGTGTAAACTGTTCTTAAAGTTTACCTAGTCTTTTGAAGTCTGATTAGTTTTAATATTTGCTCTAAGAATAACTAGTTAGTGTTAAAAAAAGAAAATTTTCTATGAAAAAATAATATTTTTCTGTTGATTTTGAAGAAGTCGATATTTTTTGTTCCAATTTATTCACCTGGTTTAATTTTTGTAATAAATAACTTTAATTATAGTAATTATTCATAGCAGTGTTGTTTTCTTTTTAGTATATATACCAAATTTAAATTTCCTTTACAAAAAAAAAACAAAGTAAGGCTACTTTTACATAAAAAAATAGAATTACATGTGTACGTCTTTGAGACGTATGATAAGGCTTTGTGTATTTCTGAAATAGATTAGGCTTCTAGGGTTAAAAATCCTATCGAACTTATAACAACGATAAAACACGTTCAAATTTATAACTGAAAAACTGTCCCTAAAAAACAATAATTCAATCACAAATACAATTTTAAACAATAACGCAACAAAACTGAATCCACCATTTTGAATTATTCATAAAAAATAATTTTACCAATCATTTAACATTCTGCCAAATTCGCCGTAAGTAAAGGCCGGTATAAAAATTTTACTATCCCCATTTTCCGGTACTAAAGTGTGGTCAATCCAGTTGTCGCATATAGGGGTGTCCCGTTTTTATGTGGCCCATAACTTGGGCACCCTACTTCCTTAAAGGTAGGGTATTGCTCACAAATTGTCCATCGTTGTTTTATTGGGTATTCCGTCGAAGCCAAATAATGTTATTAAGGGCTTGCCACAATGATTTTTCAGAGGATAGGAGAGGGATTTGACTGTTTTAGAATAGAATAAACTTTATTGTACACCAAAAATTAACAGTACAGTTTATACAATAACTTAAATCTATGGGTACAATGGTGGACTTATCGCTGACAGCGATATCTACCAAACAACCTGAACTTCAGCCTGTTTTGTGTTAGGGAAATTCTAAATCAATTAACTGTTCTGTGGATATCCAATCTATAATTAATTAAAAGAAATTTCATTGATTTTTTTTCTGTTTTCTAATGTCTCGTGATACCATATAGTAGAAAGTTAAATAAAAGAGAGCAATTACTAACGAACGAATATAATAAATAAATAAATAAAGACAGTAAAAATCTTCTTTCCTCCTTTTTTTCTTTCTTCTTTTTTTTCTCTCTTTTCCAGTGACATGACATTGACAAAAAAGGAGCTAAAAATAAGCACCAAGGTGCGTTTATTTCCTTCCCTGTTTTTCATACTATTATTTTCTCCATATCATTAACTTACTTACCCACGTTGCCCAGTACCTAATTCCCGGTACACAGGCGACATAACCGCGCAAAGTCGTAAAAAAAATCTTTCATTAGACATCAGAGTCCAAGACGCGGGATGTCGCGACTTCTCGTAAAAATCCGTCACGATCCAGCACAATAAGGCATACAGGCCGCGCGAATGACGAATACGTGAGGCTGTGAATGTTATTGTAGAAAGAGTAGGGAACGTATAGAGAAGGTGTTAAAAAGGTGAAGAAACATAAACTGTAGTTCTTCTTTTTGAGACGATGGTTTTCTTTTCACAAAGTTTTTAGGCTCATAGGTTTAAAGTGGTGTCCGTATTATAGACTCCACCGACATCCAGTGCGAGTGCTGTCCTCCTGACCGGACGACTGCTCAAAGTGCTGCTGCACCTGCACTTTGGACGACTTAAATATGCCACGGACGAATGATCTAAAAACCAGTAATAAAAAACTTCTTTTCTTTCCCACATAAATGTTTCTGCATAATATGTCAACCCTTTTTTCAAAATATTTATTTCTTAATTCATAATTAACCTGATAATGTTCCTACTGCTGAGACTTACGAGTAGGCCTCTTTTTTAGGAGAAAATAGGCTGTAATTCTCCATGCGAGCCAAGTGCGGATTGATGGATGTCACAATAACTTTGACTTCGATGTCTTTGATTTTTTTATTCTAGGTCATGCTGGTTTCCTCACGGTGTGTTTCTTTACCGGGTTTTTTAAAATAAAGGTGATGGAATAACCTCTAAAAAAATTACGCCATTCGGTTTTAATTTGCCTGACGCGCCATCCCATTTCTAAATTTAAATGCTAATGCTTAGTCACCTCTATGCCTTCTCTACTCTACGTATCGGCTTTTACGCGTGCCTAGGTAAATATAAAGGTATTAAAGTGACGAATACGAGCTACTGTTTGAAGGATAGAGCCGTCCTGTAGATATATCTCGACAGATGTAGAGACATGACGAATCACAGCCGAACGTGGCCAGAATAAGACCCTTTCGGTCATTTCGTCGAGATGAAAATGTCGAGTTTGTAGCCGATTTTTGGCAGGTATGTGTGGAAATGTGGATGGAGATTTTTGGGTGATGTGAGTGAAGGCGGATCGGTTTAGTGGGTTTTATAAGAGGATGAAACCTTTGGATGAAATACTTTTTCAGAAAAAAACTTGTTTTAAAAATAACTGAATGATTACAACTTTTGTATTATAGTGTTTAGCAGCAGTAAAACTGTTGATTTTGATAGATAAATTCTACAGTTAAATGTTTATTTATATGTATAGTCTGACCATTTTCTACCTTTTTTAGAATCGATTGTAAACACGATAAACTGTTTGGGCCCAGAAGGTGGCTATGTTAACTGCAGCGTCAGTGACACTCATTAAATCCTTCAAAATGCAGATATATGGTCATTTGAGGGACACCGCACTTACATTGGGATTACCTCTTCGATTACCTCGAACGCTTCATTGCCTATGATCTTTTTGCTTCGTTTTTCAATACATCAAGGTGGTATCTGGCAGATCTATCCTAGAAATTGGCGTAGTACTCCATTATCCTAAAGACTAAGCTTAAATGCCTTGAGACGTCTCTGTTATCAATACTTATATATTCTTTAAATTGGAATACAGTAACGCTACTTGACAGAAATTCATAAATCCTTAAAATCATCATAATTATTGACTGGAACCATGGGCCTGCTGCGTCCTTCCCGTTCGATTATTACTTGGGTATCTTCAAGGCTAGAGTGAATAGGCTCTTAAACTAGTGCGCCTCACCATCAACGATTGCGTCACTGCTTACCATCAGGTAGGACCGCAGTCAAGAACTATTTTTTTTTTAATATTCTCAACAGTATCATCATAACCTCAACAAAATCTCCCAATATTTTCCTTCCATTAATCCACCCATTCACATTGCCATTTTTCGTAAACACATCGCGAATCACTTAGAGGCCCCCATGCCATCTGCATATGTAAAGGGTGTTGCTCAATCTGGTCGGTAACCGAGATCAGACATGTTGATCTGCAGGAGAACATCAATAACGAACACCCTTTTTGTCGGAAGATCACATTTGGCGTACATCAAGTATTGAACATTAGGCGCGGGTGGGAAATATACGGGAAGGTGTTTTGAGCGTTTTTTTTGCTATAAATAAGTTTATTTTTCCAGTAGCTTCGCGCCCTAAAAAAATAGCCTTAAGAAAAAAATTGTACTCAATTGGTGATAATGTAGTTTTGTACCATAAAAAAAAATCTTCGAATATATTTGGTTTTCATACGTTCAAAATAAAAGTCATCACACTTCACACTAATATTATGAAGGCAAAATATCTTATTCTATCATTCAGACAAACGCTAGTTTTTTTTAATAGTAGTATGAACATGAGATAGCTTTCATGATATTCTCGAAGGTCTAAGACAGAGTGATGTGTTATTAAGTTTGAATGCTGCAGCTATAGTTTGAGCTTTTTTATGGCTATCAAGAGGACTGGCAACCAGAAATTGTCGACACATTCAGCGCAAAACCTAGAAATTCAGACTCAATAACTCCATTTTGAGCTATATCAACAAATGATTCTAGATGTAAGGCATTAAATGACAAAAAAATATTTATTTATTTTTGACTTTTATAACACGCAAAATCATTGTAAACCGTACATAATAAAGTCCCCTATATTTTCATCTAACATCCGACACATCAAAGATCTCTATCTCCACAACACAATCAATCCCCAACCTTAAAACTTTACTCGCAAAGTCCAAATTCCTTCAAAAGTCACATAAGTCATTGTTAAGGCGAAGCTATCGAAAAGAAATTGTAAAATAAAATCAAATGTAATTTGTTCTTTCCCAATTTGGTAAAGATGCTGGTGTCGTTTTGCCTCAGGCGCTTGTGTGTCATGTATGGGCGTATCCCTTTAGAATACTTTGCCTTCTTTGCCTTAAGTGAGATTGAATTGATCGTGTTTTCTTTGCCTTGTTATCAAATATTGTGGGAATTGAGCCGAGTACCATATTGCGTTACAGGTTTTGGAAGGATTTTTTTCCCTGTATTTGTCGTGGTTTTCCTTAAGTGAGTTGTTAAAAAGTAT
Source organism: Mythimna separata (assembly GCA_030763345.1). Lineage (NCBI taxonomy): Eukaryota > Metazoa > Arthropoda > Insecta > Lepidoptera > Noctuidae > Mythimna > Mythimna separata. Next base: position 18,112,708 of record CM061189.1, on the reverse strand, counting down.
GTTGTCTTTGGTTGCTCATACGTTTGAAGTACTTTTGTTGATAGTATTTATTAATAAGTTATTTTTGAAGGTTTATATTAATCACTAGCTTTAGCCTGCAGCTTCGCCCGCGAACATAAAATATAGCCTATGTCACTCAGGAATACAGCAGCTTTCTATTGGTGAAAAAATTTTAGCAATCGGACCAGTACTTCCACAGACTCATACAAACAAAAAAACAAACTTTACCTCTTTATCATATTAGTATAGATGGTTTGACCAACTACCATTTTAATTAATTATAATATTTATTCATGTAAAACCAACAGCTTCTTCTCAGATATACAGTAGGTACTATGTACACTTGACATTCAATTACAGGTTAATCATTATTTTCAGAACAAAGAGTAATAACAGGAAAAGAAAAAAACCAGCCAAGTGCGAGTCAAACTCGCACATGAAGGATTCCATATCGACCGTAGAAAAATATGATATATAATAAGATAGAGTTGCTTAACAACAAGAAAAAAAAAAAGGTAAGTTTCAGAACAGTTGACGACGGCGGCGTTCGGGAAGGTGCAGCGTTGGTGGCCTCCCTCCAAATAGACCGACGGCTTGTTGAAGATCGTGGGAATTCGACGGATGTGAGTTTTTCAAGTACGGGGTTTTTTGTCAGTTTTTCTGTATGTTTTATAAGTACTTATTTATGGGAAACAAAGTAATTTTAATGAATTGAAAATACTTACTATTTTTTTATTTGCATAGGCTCGCGTTTGAACACTATCTCACCCGATGTTAAGCGGTGACGTGGCGACGATGGAGCACGCTCATGCTTCATAATGTTATGAAAACTTAAAATAATTCTGTCATTCATAAAATCATTATCACTTCAGTCGAAAGATGTCTATTGCTCTCCCAAGTGCAAGCTTAAGTTTTTAACTACTTGCTTTTTTCCTTCACTGTGTGCATGCATGTGTGCCAAATAATTCATTTTCTTTCTATCTGTCAAGTGACGCCACAATTACCGGTCCTGTGCCGCATCCATCGGCTTCCCAACCATCGGCCTATCGGCTTTCAGCTTTTAATTTCGCTAAATATTCTTTTCAACAATCCGATCTTCCCGTCTGGTTATAATTTGGGTGTCTTCAAATCTACAGTGAATGGGCTCTTTATAAACTAGTACGCCTCACCATCAACGATTGCATCACTGCTTACCATCCGGTGGAATCGCAGTCAAGCATTAGTTTATGTTAAACAAAAAGAACTCTAATAAAAAAAATATTCTAAAAAAAAACAAATCAGTCTCTAAGCCCTCACCTTTATAAAACATGCAAAATCAACAGCATACGAACATAATCCTAATCCCATACCTCAGGGTGGCCAATTCCACATCAATTCTACCTCTGCAAGCAACTCCTAAACAAATGACAAAAGAAACAGAGACGTATGCAGGAAATCGTTTGGCAAACGCGAAATAATAAATTGTTTAACATAACAGATTCAATATAAATAGTTCTTCGTCCCTGCCTCGCGAGCGCTATCAAAAATCCCTCTTCTACACTACATATATCTGTATTAGGGGAGGTCGGTGTTATGTTGGATGGGGCTAAGAATTTTTGAAGAAGTGTTATAATATTTTGACTACTACTACTTTAAAGATTTTTGTGAGCCAAAAAGTAATTATTTTTGACGTAATTACTTACCTAACGTAACTAGGTAGATAACAAAGTACAATAAGCGATATATGAAGAGTAAATGTAATGTAAACTCTGCGTTACGCTTTGATGTTTATACTGCGTGCATCGAAATAATTTACCTGCTGCGGTCTTCTTATCCAATTATAATTTAGGTATCTCCAAGACTAGAGTGAATAGGTTTTTAATATACTAGTGCGTTTCACTATCAACTATTGCTTTACTACTTATTACCATCAAGTGGGGTCGCACTCAAGTACTAATACAAATCAATTTTTAAAAAAGTCACATACGTAAGAGACTATAAGGCCTTCTACGACACGATGGCATCAACGTTGCCACTTCGTCGACAGTTTCATAGTTTTGTATGTAAGCTCACAGCTTGCTGGCTTACACCAATGACGAAGTCGTATCTATGAAGCTACACATTCATGGACAGAAGGCCTAAGACATATAAATATTTGTTACTCCGTACTATTTGTACCGCCAAATGGGAAATTCACAACAAAAATTCTTCTTGACCCACTCCAGCAAACGCCATCCACAATTCAAAAGAAGCAAATCAATGTCACGTACGTCGGCGGCGGAGACGTTACGTCTTATTATTTCGAATATTATAATATATTGTCATAAAGTAGTGTATTCTGCTCACAGGACCAATGGTAGGTAGAAGTCTTGAGCTTAGACGGATGTTTTGTATGATATTATATTCATACTAATATTAGCTATCCCTTTTTTTCAGGTACTCATCACACCCAGGTTGGGCGTAGCAAAGACAATCTCCACAGATGGGGGTTCTCGGACGGTTCAGATCTTCAGTGTTTGTGCGGCGTGTCACCGCAAACCATGTCCCACCTTCCATCCTACATCACGTGCCCTATTACATGCCCACGTCATGACCTAATGACAGCATCAGTAGACGGCATTGCCGTGGCCGAATACTGGGCCAGGTGAGGTATTTGAAAAGTTTGCCATCGACACGCAGAGAAGAAGACGGTACTCATCCAAAGACCTTCCACTCTGGGCGGAGTAGGCGGGCGTGTCAGACTTTTACTGACTAAAAACCCACTCCTCTTCCTTCTTTACTTTCGTTCCAGGGTCCCAGGGTTCTCTTTCGGACAACCCATGGCCCCGCATTTTGGTTATTTCTTCGCTCTCGATTTGCGAATTCAAACTAGTAGTCCCTGAAATAGGCGAATAAAAAAAAAACTCTTCGTCTCTATAATATAAAGTAACTCTAAGTGTCGTGATGGCCCAGCGCTTGGGGCACCTGCTTCTGATGCATAAAGTTGGGGTTCGAAACTGGACATAGGTATGTGCCTTTTCAATTCATAATTATGTTCTTTTCTAAGATATTACTGACACCCCATAGCTCGCAAAGCTTGTAAAACCGTTGGTCCCGGTGATCATTTGTAGATCTTTCACAGTGGTGTCAGGTAGTCAGGTGCTAGAAAATCTGACCATCAGTCTATCCAAGGAGTATCGTGTTGCTCAGTGACTGGGTTGAACACTAGCATTACTGCTTCGCAAAAGAAGGCGACCGCCTGGGTTTCCAGACCATGGCTTCCATCAGGGCCCAGCGCGAAAGGTCGCTGACGCCGATTGCCAACAATGTAAGGGTGGATACTCACCGTACGTCCGAGTGTGTGTGTGTGGTTGTTCGATGCACGCAATGGTAGAAAAGAGATAGTGGAATCAAGTCATGAAATTATTAGTATTCACCCTTATGTTGTCGAAACCTCTACGGTCCGGACTAAGCGTTTTGTTTCGTCGTTTATACCGCGTACATCAAGGGACTGGAACAATTTGCCTGCTGCGGTCTTCCCGTTCGATTATAATTTAGGTGTCTTCAAGGCTAGAGTGAATAGGCTCTTAATAAGCTAGTGTGTCCACCATCAACGATTGCATCACTGCTTACCATCAGGTGGGATTGCAGTCAAGCACTAGTAACATAAACTAAACTATATATAAAAAAAATACCTGTAAGATTTTTTGCCAACCCACACGTCCCGAAATGTAACCAATAGAATCTATACAAACAGCCACTATTCTATAATGTCAACCCATCAACACCACACTTGTACCACCCTAGCAGTCCAAAGCGTCAACATACGACATTATTGTTTCCAACATAGACTTATGTGCGATATAATTTTCCAATTTCCCAAACAAATGTCTCGTTGTGAAAAGCGTGTATGCAAAGCTGTTCGGTATTGTTGTGTTCGCGTGAAGGAGGGTTTGTTAGACCCTTCAGGGTGAGATGGAGGAACATCATAAGGGTTAAGGTGATGAAGCAGGGAGGTCACGACCCTCAGCATTGAGGAATGCGATGTGAGGAAGAGGAGGTCAGTGTCTTTAAGCTTATTTCTTGTTGTCAATTTTCTAGTTTAGAATTTAAAAAAATATATCACATAGTTTTTTTCCGCCACTGATCCGATTGCGACTCACGAGTAAAATAAATTAAATCACAATTAACATAAATTAAGTTACAACAATTAAAATAAATAACATTACAATTACTTAACATAAGTTACAACAATTAAAATAAATTAAATTTCATTTACATGTAAATTTTGTAAATCAGAATTTTGTTTAAAACCAATGTTTTCATTTCAAGTTGGTCACCCATCTATAGACGAACCTTGTATTGCTCAATATTTATCGATCCGTTTTTTTTTTTATGTGAAATCAAGTAATGACTTCTCCCGCTTTAGGGCAAAGCGAGTTGGTATGTCGAACTTTTACTGACTAAAAACACATCTGTGTTCTTTGTTACTATTTTGGCCACGAGCTCTTCAAGTATCTAATCATCATCATCTGCCTAGCCTTTTCCCAAATACATTGGGGTCGGCTTCCAGTCAAGCCGGATTTAGCTGAATACCAGTATTTTACGAGGAGCGGCTGCCTACCAGACCTCCACAACCCATTAACTGGGGTAACACGGTACTTCATGGCAAGACTGGAGTCAGATTTACTGGCTTCTGACTATCCGTAACGACTGCCAAAGATCTACAAATGACAGCCGGGACCAACGGCTTAACGTGCTTTCCGAGGCACGGAGGAAACTCGTTATGTTAAGATGGTCACCCATCCACAGACCAACCTAGGCAAGCGTTGTTTAACCTTGGAGATCGACCTGTGCGGCTGTTATTATTTAGCCACGAGCTCCTCTCTCAAGTATCTAATACAGTTACAATAATGAAAGTTCCCCAAAGCGAAGGAAACATCGTATCACTGAAGGAATCAAACGCCGGAAGCGGAAAGGAACGTATTTTTCGAATTTGAATTCCGAACTCCGACTACTTCCGTAACGGAAACTTGAAGATTTCACGAGATGGAAGTTTTAAACGGAATGGCGGATTTATATTCTTTCGTTTTTATTATGAGGAGTTATTATTAATTTATTCTGTTCAATATTATCTTGAGAATGGGAGGATGGGTTTGACGTTTGCGCCTACGGAGGTAGGTGAGGGTGAGAAAATTTTATATGTATATAAGTTTCTTTTTTAATGAAAATGGAAATGATCCTTTTATTATGAGTTTCATTGATCAATAGTTTATTTACTCATAGTTTGTTTGTTTATTTTAACTGCCTCGTTGGTCTAGTGGTCGCAAGAGCGACTGCGGAGCAAGGGGTCCTGGGTTCGATTCCCGGGTCGGGCAAAAAGTGCTATTGGGTTTTTCCATTAGGAATTACTCTGTAGCTGCCCGGAGTTTGGAAGTTGGTGGTGTGATACCCCCGTGCCTCGGAAAGCACGTAAAGCCGTTGGTCCTGCGCCTGACCTCTCTCCGGTCGTGTCGGATTGCCGTCCCATCGAGCTATGAGAGTAAAGGAACAGAGAGTGCACCTGTGTTTGCGCACACACTTGTGCACTATAATATCTCCTGCGTACTTGGCTGATCTCTGTTGAGATTGGCCACCGTGATCGAAATTCGGTCGGGGGAGTATTATTATTGTTTATTAGTTTATTTACTAATTCCAAAAGCCGGTGATGAAGTACTCGATATAGGCTTCCGCCATGCATCGCCACAATAAATGGATCATGTACGGCTCACAACCACGTCACAAGAAAAAAACAATTTACAATTCGAAAAAATCTTCAGGACTCGATTCAAGAATTAAACTGTTTTCATAGGTATGTTGGTACGGGACCCTCAGTGCGCCATTCTTACTCGCACTTGCCTGGTTTTTATTGTAGTTAACCCTATTCCATCATCAGACCACCAGATACGGTTATGCATCACCGGTACACGGTGGACTCACCATTCCACGCTAAAAGTTACGTACTTTAGTCCGGTTTTAAATTAGTAAAAAAGCTTGTTAAAGATATCATGACATTTTTCTCTCATATTAAATAAACTGAATTATATTTTGAATACGTTAATTAGCATTTATCCTCAAGAATAAAGTATTTTTCTGATTCTGTTCACTGCAATTGATCATAATAAATCAACAAAAATAACATAACACTACAAAAAAGAAACACAAATTTCCATACAAACGGCTTCTTTATCTATGATCAAATAAAATCTATATCCAATTTCAGAAGAAATAAGTGGCGTTAGCAGGTTTTTTATGCGCCTTATCTAACAGAACGATTGTCGATGTGCAGATTGAACCAATTTCGTGAACAAATGTATCTGAGCGGATACATATCTATAAGGTTCGATGTAAGGGAGGAATGGGGGATGAATATTGGGCATGTGAAGTTTTTTGTTTGAAAAGACACATTTTTTATTGTTAGTACTTTCTTTTTAGGTGGGAAATAATCAGATTTACTTCTCTCGCTCTTGGGCGAAACGGTAGCGTTAGACTTTTCCTGACTAAAACTCCAAATCTTTGTTCCTTCATATTAGTATATTAGTATACTTCAAAGCAAGACTGAAGTCAGATTTACAGGCTTCTGACTATCCGTAACGTCATCTACAAATGACAGCCACTGTACTTAACGTGCCTTCCGAGGCACGGAGGAAACTAGTAATGTTAAGATGGTCAAGTTGAAACACACATTATAACCAACGCAAATAGACATTCATTATTGTTTGTTGAACAATAAATGAAAAAAATTGTATAGAATTGAAGACCATGAATGAAAATTGCATGCATGAAAATAAAGTATTGCATTTTTTTTAGAATTCTATGATGCCCTTTTAAGGTACCTACTTCATACAAGTTGAAAAAAGTATATTTTCATTAGTGAATGTAGTTCTGAAGTTTTCTGAGAAGTGGGGAAAGTAATACAGTTTATAAACTCCTTCTCGGGTCTAAATAAGTTACTTTCATCCCTAGGGTAACAATGCACCATTTTATACTTATACGTTTTGCAACTTGTATTTTCCTTAATGTCGATTTTCGTTAAACCATAAACTGACAGAAAAACCACTGGTTTGTAGCTATCAAACCACAGATTATGCCAGGAAATTCCAAAGATTATTATTTAACTAATATTAGCCTGTTTTTTAATTAACATTGGCCTGCTTTAAATCGTGGGTTAATTGCATCATACCTACGGTACTAAAACAACAGATATTATTATAAATACATAAATTGAAAATAATGTCAGTTTTCCCTAAGCGATAATTCCTGCATACATTTTGTTTTATAAATAATAATATAATTAATTTTAGCCAGTATTACAATATTTGTACAAGGAGAACGTACGTTATTAAATTAGTAACAAAAATATATTTTAATATTTGTGAAAAAAATTATCAAAAAAAATTTAAAGCATCGTGATTAACTGCAACTCATTTAATTTATTTTGCGTATAAATCAGTGAAATTAGAAAAAAAATAGTATTTGTTACTGCCAAAAAGAAACCATGGCTAGCAATAAAGAGGATGTATCAAGGATGGAATCAGGCGATGGAATGTTGCCCAGGAAAAGATTGCCGGGTAAGTTGAAAGACACTACTGTAGCGACATCTACTACATATGACGTCACAGAATAAACAACCAATAATATTCTACTAAAGTCTGTTTTTTAATCCCTGAATCTGATTTGACACAGGAAAATGTCAAACTTATAATGGTAATATTTATGCTTGTTCTTTTGTTTTATGACAAGTGTGACAATCATTGTATAGTTATTTTAGTCTCAGAGATTAAAAAACAGACTTTCATATTATTAACACGAAAGTGTGTATGTAGGGATGTTTGTTACTCTTTCATGCAAAAACTACTAAATCAATTTTGATGAAACTTGGTACGCGAGTGGACCATATACTGGAATAGCATATAGGATAATTTTTATCCTGAGGGTATGTTTCCTATCAACCCAGATCAACCCAGGATTTTTAATTCAACAGTTGTCGACCGCATCGTCGCTTTCCATCAGGTGAGATAGCGGTCAAGCGCGACCTATCAACAATAAAAAAAAATATTATCACGCGGGCAAAGCCACTGGCAAAAGCTGTTTATAAATCTCCAAATCTAACAGTACGAGTATTTTCTTTTTAGGGGTGATGATGGAAGCGAAGGTATTCCAAGAGGCATCAAACCTGCAGGATCCACTTGAACCAGAGCCTCCACTTTCGACCGACACGGTATTATCAAATATGAAAAGAAGAAAAAGAAGAAGTACTTATATAAGAGCTGACCGTTGTGATCGAGCTCAAGAAGAACTGGATTCGCGCAATGACACGGTTAAGAACGAATCAGAAGAAAACAAAACCATTAATAAAAAATAAGTCAGTATTTAGGTATAAGTATGTAAACATTTATTTCCCAGCAGTGGACGTCTTTCGAAGTATTCTTGTTTCGTCACCAAGTTTTTGGCATCAAAAGTTTCGGCGCCCAAGCTATTCCCGTTTCAGCACCAATAGGTATTTTGGATTGGTATTTTGCATTGGTAACTACCAATCCAAAATAATACAAAACTTAGTGCCGAAACGGCAATAGCTTGGGTGCCGAAACCTCTGGTGCTTCCGTCTTTCGGCTGAGATGAACGTTTATTAACCTATCACATACCCGCAAAACGAGACACAATAGTAAAACAATAAGAGCGCGGTCTCATAGGACCAGGATTCATGAATTAAAAGATATTTTTTCTATAACTGTGTTTTTTTTTACTTTTTAACATGGGGTGATGCTGAAAAATGTCATCTAGCAGCTTTGGACTCAGTGAATGGCGTGAGAAGAGGCTAATTGCTGATCCAAACTTGGATTAATTCTACAATAATGACTGATATCTGAACTGAATACTACTAATGTAACTGAATTAATGATATCCGATGTATGCGAGACGCACAGGACCATTCCTAGTGACAACACTTGAGGGAGGCCTATGTCCAGCAGTGGACGTCTTTCGGCTGAAATGATGATGATGATGATCTTAACAAAGCTTACCGAGCGGGCTGACTAGAAGCATTTTCCGCTAAATATTGTGAAAGCGTTACAGTGTGTTCCGTACGCATTTCATTTAATCTTTTATAAAAGAAAGTGTATATGTCTATATAAAGCGCAGTAAAGACCATCTCCACAGATGGGGATTCTCAGACGGATCCGATCTTCAGTGTACGTGCAGCGTCTCTCCGTAGACTATGACTACCTTCCATCCTGCATCACATGCCCTGTTACATGTTCACGTAGGGACTTAATGATAGCATCAGTAAACAGTATTGCCGTGGCTGAATACTAGGCCAGGCACGGAATTTAACAGATTTTGCCATCGACACGCTAAGAAGAAGATAACGGCCCAGGTTGGCCGCTGTAAAAACAATCTGGTCAAATGGGGCTTCCTCGACCCATCCCTAACGCAGTGCCAGTGTGGAGCAGCTACCCAGAACATGCGGCACTTACTATGCTGTCCATCCTGCACAACCACCTGTACTTTGCAGGATGTAAACGAGGCCAATGCCAGAGTGTATGGCTCTGAGGTTGCCAAATGCTGGGCAGAAAAAATTTAGTGAGAGCATATGCACGAAAAGGAGAAAAATTTGAATAAAACGCTGTACATTTTTACAATACACGAGCGGCATTATTACACTCCTCAATAAAATTGAGATCCCAATAACTTTTGGGGTTGCCAGCGATATAAATTTTAATACATGCAACATTTAATAATAACTTATGGCGCGAAAGAGGGTGGATATTGGCGGTGTTTTTTATCGAAAATTGATATTTTTTTCATCGTGAAATATGTAAGGTATTATTTAAGAATATTGAAGGCGCTCGTGGCTAGATAATAACAGCCCCACGGGTGGATCTTCAAGGTTAAACAACTCTTGCCAAGGTTGGTTGTGAATGGGTGACCATCTTGTCCTACCGAGTTTCCTTCGTGCCTTGGAAAGCACGTTGATTATTTGAGAATATTAAAGATACAGAAGAAGGTAAGATTTTCTTATTTGTTTGGTGCTAGAGAATGATACTTCGCATTCCTTGGACAGCGTTTCAGACCAACGTATTCATCATTCTAACTTCATCGCGTCTGTTTTTTAGGTATGAAGATCGTCTAATGATTTCTCCCGCACTGTGTGGAGCAGGAGGGCGAAGAAGGTTGGTATTAATTTTACCTATAGCCTATTCGCCGAGGTTTGGGCCAAAAGGTAAACAAAGAAATCAATGTTTCAAACTGCCAGGTATAACCCGACCGATGTCAAAACGTCACATTTTAATGTAAAATGTTCGCAGTATCTGTGGTCTACAATTTAGTAGTAGTAATCACGTTTTTTTAGGTTCTTTTACATTTAAACTATTTAAGAGGCCTGCGGAGACCGCGCGCTATCTCGAGTTGAGACGAAATAAAACACGTTTTTGAGGTTGATGGAAGCAATCCAGATAGTTTAAACAATTCTTGGACACACCGACTGGAGTAAAGTCATCATCCGCACACTGACAGTTGCTTGCTGTGATAGCAATACAAACTTTGGAAATTTGGGAGAGGTTCCGTAATACCAAAAATGATGAATGAAAAATTAATGTATTTCCATTATTGTTTCGAGTATTTATAACTTGATAATAATATCTGTGTTCCTACGAAAAGATATTTTGAAATATTGTTGTTTATAATATAGAAAAAACAAAATAAAAACATGACATTTTCGCTGTGAAAATGTGCAAATTTAAATTCGCTTAAATTTCGTTTGGGGTACGTTTTTCAACAAAAAGACGATGTAGGAACCTAGATAATTATTGTCTAAATCCGAATAACATCATATTATGGTGTAAATATGCTTAAATTGCAAATGATTTTGGTATTACGTTTGTATGGATAATTCTAACGTCGCGCCCGCCTTAATACATCATTAATAAAAATTATGAAAATAATTTAAGGCATTTATAATGTTTGATTTCAAATAAATCTGAAAGGATAACATAAGTTTCACAGACATGATTCTAAAATATAATTTCTAATGTTGTCAGTGTATTAATTCCGTAGTTATGTTTATAAAATATGTTCACTACATCAATCGTGACATATAAAGAACCCTTTTTATGGTTTGTTTACCTTTTGGCTCAAGCCTCGGTGAATAGGCTATAGCTTATGGTACACAGACCTAATAACTGATCTAGTTGCGAGAGTTCTGCGTTATGGTTTGTTAAAGAGCAATACGCAATTAAATTCGACGGCACGATTGCCGCAGTGGTTGGCTGCTGCGCTGCGGTTCGTGGGTTCGATTCCCGCACGAAACAAATTAATATGTGTATGGCCTACAGATTTCGGGTCTGGATATCTGGTGTATGTGAGTTTACATGTTTGTGATGTAACCATGATACAGGAGTAATTCCTAGTGTAACACGAGGTTTTTTTAAAAAAATGTGTAATTTAATTTATTTTGTTCCCTGCTCCTAGAGAGGAGGCCTGAGTCCCAGTAGTAGGATGATAAGGCCGATAATGCTAATGCTATTTTATTCTGTAATGTAACTTTATTTATAAAATTCCTATTTTCGACTTACTGCTATCTCACTAACCAAGAGACTATAATATATATTATATCTTTCTCATGTCTGTATCTCCCATATTTACAGCCTTTGTTAATTCAAATTTTCAGACCTTTGTTTCTACGTTGAACTATATTTTTCATAACAAACGGACCTTATGTTCTAAACACGGCCGTGTCCGAGTGACAGCGCATGTTGCGTTGACAACCTCACGCCACAAACTTCATTACGTGTCCCAAACGTCAAAGTGAGAGGTGGTCCCACTGTCAGCGGGCAATGAAAAGTGGGGCTAGTGATGGACACAAGAATTTAAAATGTGATCTCTCTCTGTCACTCAAAGGTTTCCTAGGAGAAAGCTCATTGTTGAGTTAACCTATCACATACCCACAAAACGAGACACAATAGTAAAACAATAACAGCGCGGTCTCATAGGACCCGTCGGGGATTCATGAATTAAGCTCGCCTTTGTACATGAATTGTCAAATCACTGTGTGCAATAGTATGTTATTCTGTACAATAAAATTAATTTTTCAAATTTTCGAGGCATTTCGCAAGTAAAGAAATAATGAAAAATACAATTTTAACAATATTAATCATCGAGAAAGTTTGTATGTGTGAACATTCGTTACTCTTTCAAGCAAAACGTACTGAGTGGAGTTCAATGAAACTTAGTACATGGGTAGACTATGTCCTGAAATAGCACGTAGGGTACTTTTCATCCTGGCAGTTTATTCCCTAGGGAGAATTCTCTACTGTTACGTCAGTGAAGTAACTGGCAGTAGCTATATTCTGTTCAATAAACCAGGAGACTAAATTGACATAAGTAATGTCAAAATTTCTATAGGAATGACGCCAGTTATTTGGTGTTGAAATGTCATTTTAGTCTCCGGAATTATTGAACAGAATATAGTGTAAAAAATAAAGGCCGCTACACGATAAAGTGGGTGACATACGAGCCTATTCCGCGGTTTTAAAGAACTTATTTACGTCTTCTCGAACGTTTTACTCATGACATGTTGATGCTGATCGACTAGCGAGCAAAACGGTAGTATGGTAGAAAATGAAGCGACGGTGATGAGCCGCAAGCCAGGCTCATACCGCCATTGTACCCATAGATTTAAGTTTTTGTATAAACTGTACTGTTACTTTTTGGTGTACAATAAAGTTTATTCTATTTTATTCTCACCAAACTGCGGTGCAGCACTGATACACCATCGTGCTTTAGCAACGAGCGAGAAGACCGCGGTTGTACTAGCTCCTCGATCAGGGACTTTACACTGCGACCCCACCTTTCGCCCGTCAACCCGCGCGTGCCGCAGACGCGTTGACGCGGCGACGCGCGTCCAACTAATTGTTAATTAATGTGCTAATGCTAATGCCGCGATTGGTGATGGATGCGAATCAGATTTGTGCGTACAAATTGACATATCGCGCGTCTAACAATCGCGTAATGTGTTATTAATCAGGCTTAATAATGATGATTGTGATATGTAATTCCGTGTGAATCCGTTATTTTGTGGTTATATCAAAGGCTTCGATTATTCGAGTGATTAGCGGTTTCCGTATTTAATTAATTGGGAAATGGAATAATTAATGAGGTCGTTATTTGTGTTTGTAAAGCCAAACTGGAATTGTCAATTACTCTTTAATATTAAATAGTTGAACTACAAAAGGTTTGATTAAAATATGTCAAATATTACGGTAGAGTTTGTTAGACTTCTCGCTTTTGCCAAACTTCAAAAACAGTACTTTTTTAGATCAAAAGAAACAATCCAAGTGGTGGAAATACTTTGACGGTACGGTTTGTGCAGTGGTTGAGCTATCGGTTACTGCGTTGTGTATAGCGGTTTCGATTTCCGCACAGAACAGATACTCGTAGGGATCATGGCGTACAGATAGATGTTTCGGGTCTGAGTGTCTTGTGTATGTAACTTTAAATGAATGATTGTGAACGCACTTAAGATATAGAAATAATACTCAAAAAAAAAATTATTGTACAATCTGTGTTTGACACCGAATCAACCTTGAAATCAATCCTTTAAGACTCATGATCACATATTCACATGTAATTTTTGCTCACGTTTCGAGATAATTCTTAAAACATTTTATGCTCTTTAAATGATAAAACAACTTTCTGCCCACCAGTAATCGCGATCATTTCTCTCGAAAGCCGCTGTCGACAGATCGGCTCGTGATCGACTCTGCTCAAATAGATCGTGACAAATGCTGCACTCGCATGCTTGACGTTGTTTTATTGCCGTCTTCATTGTGGATGGGGTGCGAGTTAGAAGCGATTGGCACGTTTGTGTTTTGGTAGGAAAATATTATTATTCCAAATGAGGGACTGGCTGTAATAACTGTTCTTCATACCAGGAATCAAACACGTTCCATCATCGGACCACCAGATGAAAGGCGATGCACTACCGGTACATGGTGGACATTCCGCCCATACGCATTTAACTTTTTGAGACCCCACGACACACAGTGTTGCAGCCTATCGTTCAACCACTGCACCAACCGTGTGGGTTTGTTATTCTTTATTAGACGTCATGTCCAACGTCATGTGACAACTAATATTGTTTGGACACGACTGTGCTAGGCTTCTATCTATGAGTCTATCATCATTAGGACATATCTGCGTGAGAACTATGGTTAATGACATAACCCGAAGAATCACCATTCTTCAAACCAAACTTAAGTAAATTTTGAACCAAAGTCGAGAGGTTCTCGAGTTGCAACCACGTACCGGAAGACGCAGCGTTGGCGGTGCCTCCCACATGGTGGGCCGATGACCTTGTGTGTTGTGAAAAACCAATGGATGCAAGACACACAGGACCGGTCGTTGTGACGACATTTTGGGGAGGCTGAAACGATGATGATGTAGTCATCATCATCATTACACTAGGAGGCGAGGCTGAAGTGATGATGACGACATCATCATCATTTCAGCCTCTCCTCCTGTTTGCGTTCGCAGTACCTTTAAGTCGCTTCTGCTTATCATTTACACCAGCTCCTATATTCTCTTCCTACTGTCAAAGTTTAAACTCCCTTTTAAAAATGTATTCCGATTGTGAAGGGGAGTTTGAATACTTTTATTTTTATTGGATGTGGCAACTTTTATTGTTTCGTGTAAAAAAATATACAATTTGTACCGAAGCAATTTTCTGTTGCAATTTTTATGCTAAATTGTAGTAGCTTAACTAGTTGCTCACAACAGCTGTACTAAATTACAACATAATTGGTTCAGTATATTCAGAGCAAGTGGCCTGAGATGAATGGATGGACAGGCACATGGACATTCCGTTTTTTTAATTCGTAAATAAGGAATTAAAAAAAAAACCTTGTAAGAAATACATTTGGAACGCCCTAGGCACCATATGGATGTAGTCGCAAGATGAATTATGTAAATGACTTATTTTAAGACTCGCCATCAACTAGATTATAACGCATAATTACATATTACACATTACGAGTACCAAAGAAAGCATGAAAATTTACTAACGTAACCGGTTTTAACAACTAAAATCCATAAATAAAACTACCACATTCCTTTCATATTTCTCTCGAACACACATGATATATGTCGGCGCTTGATCGCCATCGAGGTTGACGTCACACAAAATACACAGACACAGTAATATAGAACGACAGGAAAAGTGAGTGATAATAAAGAAATACCTTACATCAGTTCTGGTCTATTCCACGGGCGGCGAAAGAGTGTTTTTATATTTGAATTACATCGGTTTTTATACCCAGCAAATAAGAGAATTTAGGCGGGAAAACATTACACTAAATAAAATTCACTATGAGGGTAGAAAAATACTTAAAATAAATAAATGAGAACGGAAGTTGTCACAGTAGAATTCACTGTGACAATTCTATTAAAGAGAGATTCTAATGGAAAATACTATTTAAATATGAGCAGAATTAATCATTTAAAAGGAAGTTGTTTCATATTAATTTCAACAAGATTTTGCAATATTTAAAAGAATTCGAAAGGAAGTCGTCAAATTAAATCCTCATATTAATTCAAGAGGGTATTTGCAATATTTACAAAAGAAATTGGAAGGTAGTTTGGTTTTGCGCCCACACGGCCATTCTGATTTCAGCGCGTTCTCTGCGCTATACAGAACTTTACATTAAGACAGAACTATACATTAAGCATTACTCAATAATGGGTTAAGTTTTCATTATAGAGCATCCGACATTTTACATGAAATTGGCGTCACCCTCGTCGGGTTAGCCCAAAATTACATAACATCAAGCATTCTGTGTGAGTCGCCCTCGTTACAAATATCAATTATCATATCGACGTCACCCATATAGGGTTAGTCTAACATCAAACAGTATCTAATATTATATTGGCGTTACCCGTATAGGGTTAGCCCAAAATTAAACAGTATCAAATATTACATCGGCGTCACCCATAAAGGGTTAGCCCAACACCAAACAGTATCAAATAATTAATATATCAGCGTCACCCACATAGGGTTAGCCCGATATCAATCAGTATCAAATATTATATCGGCGTCACCCACATAGGGTTAGCCCGACATCAAACAGTATCAAATAATCAATATATCAGCGTCACCCACATAGGGTTAGCCCAATATTAATCAGTATCAAATATATCGGCGTCACCCACATAGGGTTAGCCCGACATCAAACAGTTTCAAATATTATACCGGCATCACCCACATAGGGTTAGCCCAATACCAAACAGTTTAAATATTATACCGGCGTCACCCACATAGGGTTAGCCCAATATCAAACAGTTTCGAATATTATACCGGCGTCACCCATATAGGGTTAGCCAAATAACAAACAGTTTCAAATATTACAATATTTAAAAAAAAATCCTTCAGAATAGTCGAACTGTTATTTTCAAGCCATCATTCAACAAGGTTGTATCATCCTTAATAAATTATAAAAGTATTAGTCAACAAGACTTATTCAGATTGCTCGAATATTCTGACCCTACCTGCCTGAACCTAACTGAAAAATTACCTAACGGTGGGAACTCATTTCCAATTTACATGGTTAGGTCTTTCTCTTGCAAGAGAAGGCTTAAGAACAGGACGAACGAATCGCGAAAGTCTGACACTCCATTAAGTGTCAACCAAGTTAAGATTTAATATGCCATCATGCATAAACAAAATAATCGTCGTCATGCTTAAGCCTCATCATATCAAAACCACCGAAAAAGATACGATGAAGCCTACTAAGCCAAATAAGTGACGTGAAAAATCACATCCACCCAGAGGGGGTTTACCAAAGAGAACTCAACATCATAAACTTCTACTCCATCGGACGGATATTGCGTCAAACGGAACGAAAGGTTAGGAGGCATGCGTTCTGGTGAACGTAGAAAATTAAAAGTAGAGTTACAGGATAAAAATCTCAAACATTAAATCTCAAATATTAAATCTCAAATATTTGGTGTCAAATCTCAAACATTTGGTGTAAATTTCTCAAAGATTTGGTGTGAATTGACTGATTAGCATTTTATTAAGGCATCATCCGTCTTGGATTATAGCCTCCTAACTTGGCATCACCCGCCTAGGATATAGCCATACCAAATGGCGTCACCTGCATAGGCTATTTGCTCCGGACACAGGGAAAAAGGATACACTTGGTGGCCAGCCAACGTAATAGGTGGGAAAGGGACTAGTTAATATAAGATTCTAAGTTCGCGCTTAAGGCTGAATGGTTTGGATAGGTTCAAACAACAAATCAACATTTTTTTTTTTGCATAAAACGCAATAAATCAATTCACATCCAAAAAAACATCACCCGCACGGGATCTAGCCATATCAGTGGACATCACCCGCATTGGATCTAGCCATACCAAATGGACATCACCCGCATTGGATCTAGCCACTATTCAATGGACAATCACCCGTATTGGATCCGCTCCCTAACTAGCATCACCCGCCTTGGATATAGCCATATCAGTGGACATCACCCGCATTGGATCTAGCCATACCAAATGGACATCACCCGCATTGGATCTAGCCACTATTCCATAGACATCACCCGCATTGGATCAGCTCCCTACCTAGCATCACATCAAAAATCTTCACCCGCACGGGATCTAGCCATATCAGTGGACATCACCCGCATTGGATCTAGCCATACCAAATGGACATCACCCGCATTGGATCTAGCCACTATTCAATGGACAATCACCCGTATTGGCTCAGCTAACCTAACCTAACTAGCATCACCCGCCTGGATCTAGCCATATCAGTGGACATCACCCGCATTGGATCTAGCCATACCAAATGGACATCACCCGCATTGGATCTAGCCACTATTCAATGGACCACACCCGCATTGGATCAGCTCTGGACAGGAAAAAGGATACACTGGTGATCAGTCAGCGTAATAGGTGGGAAAGGGACTAGTTAATGTAAAATCTAATTTACAAATTCTCCGCCCACACGGTCGGTTCATTATCATAAAAAACTCAATATTATGAACAGCGATTTTTTCGGAACATCATAAATTGGAGACGTTTAGCCCGTCCAACCGATTTTTAAAGCAGTTCAATTACAACTATATCTTTCGCTTTTATCAAGCTTAACTTGTCTCGAAATCATCGCTCGTCCATCCTTATTTTACATGAAAGCTTAACACACAGTGGTGACACGTAAATGCAACAAGCATGGGGAAGTTAAGTATGTTTTGACTGTAAAATAAGTGTAGTCAATTGCAAATGTCTAATAGTATTGCCACTGTTTATCAAGTTCTTCAAATGTCAACCTGACAGTTTGCCCGACCAGAAATATTAAATTAATATTGAAGGTAAATAGGAAATTATAAATTTTTTAATACCAATTTTATCAAAGCGATTTATATGACGCAAGTATCAGTCATGTCAACAAAGTCGAGTTATTCAGTTTTTAGATTTCGAGTTCAACAGAATCTATCATCGAATTAATCGATATCCAAAAATCGAACTAATCGATATCCAACAATCGAACTAATCGATATCCAACAATCGAACTAATCGATATCCAACAATCGAACTAATCGATATCCAACAATCGAACTAATCGATATCCAACAATCGAACTAATCGATATCCAACCATCAAACGAATCGACATCCAACCATCAAACTAATCGACATCCAACCATCAAACTAATCGACATCCAACCATCAAACTAATCGACATCCAACCATCAAACTAATCGATATCCAACCTTCAAACTAATCGACACAACATTCGAACTAATCGACACAACATTTGAACTAATCGATACAACATCCGAACTAATCGATACAACATCCGAACTAATCGATACAACATTCGAACTAATCGATCCAACATTCGAACTAATCGAGCTAACAACAATCGAATTAATCGACCCAACAATCAATCCAACAATAGAATTAATCGACCCTATAATCGAATAAATCGAACTAATAATCGAATTAATCCACCTAAGAATCGAACAAATCGACCTAACAATCCAATTAATCGACCTAACAATCGAATTAATCTACCCAAAAATAGAATTAAACGACCCAACAATAGAATTAATCGAACCAAGAATCGATCCACTAATTGATTTGATAATCGATCTAACAATCGATTCAATCGTTGATTCAATAACCGAACTAATAGATTCAAAATATATTCAATAATCCAACTAATCGGTCTCCGTTTTAACAGTCGTGATTATTAGGCTAGTGGGGTATTTGAAATATTTTAAAGGAATTCCTAAAATATTTTTAAAGTTGAAAGTGAAAGTCCCTTTGCTTAGTGGGTATTTTTAAAATATGAGTAAAAGTATTTTCACCGAATGATATATCGGATCGCGCGTTACGAAACAGATCATAGCATGGCATAGCATTACATGCTTATAATGTTCCCACTGCTTGACACTAAAATCCTGACTTTGTTTTGTCTGTCTAATAAAATGAGCAACGCATTTTTTTTTTGTTTGAATTCTCCATTAAAACAATTAAAATTTGCATGGAGTCGAACCACTGGTAACTAAAACAAATCTACACAGAATTGAAATCATTTCAATTTTGACAGATGTTTAATTTTAACTCAAAATATAAATTTTAAAGAAATAATTTCTGACCTACCCTTTTTATAGCAATATTTATTTTTAAATTACTAACTTGCGGTTTTCCGGAGACGTCTCCGGAAAACATTTCTAGGTTTATTTCTACAGTCATCCGTAACATAACCAGGTTTCCTACATAGAAAACGAATGGGAGACGGACCCGAGAAGTCAGGCGTTCAGGACTGACAACGACAATGACAGCTACTGACAAAACAACAATGACAGCTATTGACAACGACAATGAAAACTACCGTCTACGACAAAGACATGACAGCTACCGCCAACGACATGACAGCTATCGTCAAAGACAACGACATGACAGCTACCGTCAACGACAATGATAGCTACCGTCAACCAAGAGTGATTTGAACTATTTGTTTTTACCGTTATTTTTAAGTCGTCAAAGTCACGTTTACAAAAAAGTATTCAAAAATGGAGACTAGTTTTGGGCAAAGAGTCAGGAAAATTACACAATACACATTTCATAAAATCAGGAAACCAGTGATTACAGAGTAAATTATCTCACCATCCGCTGGTTCTAGCAGCACTGTCTTGAAGAGCGCCCATTCCTTGCTTATGTGGTCAGCGCAGCTACACGCCTGCTCCGATGTGTAGTCACGTCAACGCTGGACGTCGTCAGCATTAAGGAACTCTTCACCAAATATCTGGATCATGTCCTGCTTGACTTGTCTTCGGTCTTCTTCAGTTCGTAATGGCTTCGTTAACATCGGCACACTGGGGTTCTTGATATGAGAGCGCACTTCAGGATCGAATGGCAGTAGGTAGGAATTGCCATGATCTCATGAAGGCGCAGGGTAGCGAAACGTGCTGGAGTCACGGCTTCAGTAAGAGCGGGCTGGATCCCGCCGCTGCTGTCGGCGCTTGATCGCCATCGAGGTTGACGTCACACAAAATACACAGACACAGTAATATAGAACGACAGGAAAAGTGAGTGATAATAAAGAAATACCTTACATCAGTTCTGGTCTATTCCACGGGCGGCGAAAGAGTGTTTTTATATTTGAATTACATCGGTTTTTATACCCAGCAAATAAGAGAATTTAGGCGGGAAAACATTACACTAAATAAAATTCACTATGAGGGTAGAAAAATACTTAAAATAAATAAATGAGAACGGAAGTTGTCACAGTAGAATTCACTGTGACAATTCTATTAAAGAGAGATTCTAATGGAAAATACTATTTAAATATGAGCAGAATTAATCATTTAAAAGGAAGTTGTTTCATATTAATTTCAACAAGATTTTGCAATATTTAAAAGAATTCGAAAGGAAGTCGTCAAATTAAATCCTCATATTAATTCAAGAGGGTATTTGCAATATTTACAAAAGAAATTGGAAGGTAGTTTGGTTTTGCGCCCACATATACAACCCTGCTTCGCTTATTGAGACGCGAACAGATGAAATATTGGTCGGGAGCATTACTGGGATCCGACGCTGATCCAGTGATAAATACGGTGCGAATGTGACGGTCTCAACTACCCGGTTAGTACGAATCGGGAATTTTAAATGTGGTTCGCTTTTTAGGGTTAAATTGTCAGTGGTGGGTGTGTTATTTTTTAGGGTTCTACGGAACCCTTATAGGTACGCATAAAAAAAGCGGAACCTGTATAGGTCTCATAGCACAAATGTAGGAACAGTCTGAAAACTGAAAATTTGTAGTTATGTTAGAAAAAAAAATGCGAATTGGAAAAAAATTCAAGATTCAATTTTGGGAATCATTTATTAATTATTATATTTAAATTATAATTAATAAATGATTCCCAATATTTAAATTATAATTATAATTAAAATTAATAAATGATTCCCAAAATTGAATCTTGAATTTTTTTCCGAATCGCATTTCTTTTTCTAACAACTACAAATTTTAAATTTAAATGCGCGAGTCCGACTCGCACGTACCAAGTATTTTTTGTTTGTTTAATTTGTGGCGTTTCAGTTTTTGAGTCATATCTGATCAAGTAATAAATATGGTGCGAATGTGACGGTCTCAAGTACCCGGCTAGGAAGTATTGGGAATTTTAAATGTGGTTCGCTTTTTTGGGTTAAATTGTCAGAGGTGGATTTTTATTTTCAAGTGGTGTTTCATCAGAATGACTTCTCCCGCTCTTGGGTGGAGAGGGAGGGCGTGTCAGACTGTTACTGACTAAATTCCACTCCATTCCTTCGTTGCCGTTGATTTTTTTGTGTTTTTTCGGTTTTTGAGTCATATCTAATCAAATGATAAATACCCGGACACAAGTACCGGGGTAGTACGTATCGGGAATTTTAAATGTGGTTCGCTTTTTAGGGTTAAATTGTTAGTGGTGGGTGAGTTTTTGTTTTTTCTTTAGGTAGGAAATCTTCCAATGAATTCTTCTGCTTTTGGGCGAAGCGGGAGGGTGTGTCAGACTTTTACTGACTGTCGGGGAGCCCCGGGGTTCTCTTTGGCGAGTGTGCTATTTTTTTTCTTTTTTTTTAGTTTGAAAGAGCCCTAAAAATCCTGTGGTCCTAAAAGTACAAGGTAAATGAGGTACGTACATGGGTTTTAATCATTTATAGTCTCACACTCCCTCTCGCTCCACTTGAAGCGGGAGCAGTTATTTGAAAATTCCCAAACTCAAACGAGACCGGCCTTTCCTTGACTTTAAGTGATCATAAAAAAGATAAACAATAGCTAATCTTACAGCCATTTCCATAGCTTCTTGATACCCATTTCATACTCTATACCTTCAATATTTATGTCAAAAATTAATGGCAAAGTGTGTTGTTGAAAATTTTAATAATAACGCACTTTTAACCCCCCATTAACATTGCCAAACAATCCGTGACACATACATAATAATACAAAGACTTTGTCGAACACTCAAATGAGTATCTAGACTAGGAAAACCCTCTGGATTCTGCTGCAAAAAGAATTTAATTTTATCAATCTAAAAAGAACTATTTTTTTACAAAACTAGTACTGTCTTAGGAATAAAAAAAAAATAGTAACAAAAAATAAAAAGGAAAAATAGCAACACTTTTGCATATGATACATATATAATTTAGTTTGATTTAAAATAACTATTTTATTGTTTAAATATTATTTTAATCAAGGTACAATCACAGTACCTACAGAAAAATAAGAATGCAAAATAATCATAAAAATTGAACTATTTTACAACATCCATCAGACTTCATATTTTTTAAGATGGCCTTATACAGACATGCGGACATACATTCTTAATCTTGTAATGCTTATGACAACACTGAGCCCCTCGTTTTTAATATCAGCTGTATAATAAATAGGTTAACATTCCCTTTATGAAGGAAAAACCTATTAACGAACGACAAATGTATCAGGGGTAGATTGCTGAAGCATTCGATATTTTGCCGCTCGTCATTTTATTTGAAGGTACGATATTTATTTATTTATGCACTAGTAAGAAATACTGTACAAAGGCAGACTTAATACCTTAGGCGATATACACTGCTTATTTTTTCGAAAGTGCCATCACAGTCCTGGAAAAAAAAATACAGTGAGTTTGAGTCAATAAAAAAGTAGTCTCACTATCTAGAACGAGAGAAGTTATTCTATGATTTTCTACCCCAAAAAAAGGTTGGAATATTTAAGTCGATGTATGAAGCATAGTTGAAAAGATAATAAATATAATATGTAGAAGTAGGATGTTTTTTCTACATATTTTACATTCATACACATATTTTACATGTTTGGTATTTGATTGTTTCCTCGAAAATAGTTAAAATTTATTAAAGTCTTTCCGATAAAATAGATCGAGATATTGTCTTTAAAAAATATTATACCCTAACACCATTTAATTATTAGTATTTCATACTTAAAAAAATGCACTTCACATTCTCAAAAATAACGCCAACATATCGAGTACATCTCAACATCGCACCCCAAGAATATTGTGTAAACACCCCAAAGCGAAACGCGACAAAATAAAATATCTATTACTATTAAGGATAATGACGAACCTTCTTAAACATGACTTAATATCAGTTGGGAAAAATATTACGCTCATCAGTGGCGCTCAGCATTTCTTTTTTAAAAGAGGATTTATTTCGCATGCGATTTTTTCGCCGATGTCATTAATCGGTAATGGGGATAGCGAATGGTGTTGATAATGGGACCTATTTTGGTTTTTTTTCTTGCTGTCTTGTTTTTAATTCGGATCATTGGCTTTGTCGTGGTAAATAAGAAAATGGTTTTAATATATCAATTTTTGTTTAGATTTTAATTTTTTTCTTCTCCATGAA
Source organism: Mythimna separata (assembly GCA_030763345.1). NCBI lineage: Eukaryota > Metazoa > Arthropoda > Insecta > Lepidoptera > Noctuidae > Mythimna > Mythimna separata. The sequence continues at coordinate 18,088,805 of CM061189.1, read as the reverse complement.
ACATGACGGTTTTTTTTCAAATATTACAATGCAAATGCAATGCACTCTAGTCTACCTTCGATAACATAGGCATAAACAGGGAGTTCAGTGACTTAAGGATCGAGAACTGCATTGTTGAACAATTAGTGCTACAGTAAAAAGCACAGCTGTAGCTCAATGTCGCTCTGATGCCCGTGCTCAGTCTCCAATACTTCACACTTTGGCTGCACTATGACCACTTAGATTCTAATCTAACATCATCATCTACCTAGCCTTTTCCCAACTACATATATTGGGGTCGGTTTCTAGCCGAGCCGGATTTAGTTGAATACCAGTATTTTACGAGGAGCGGCTGCCTACCAGACCTCCACAACCCATTAATAAATTGATTCTAATCTAACAAACGATCTCTTTTCGGCTGAATGGAAGATGATTCTATTGGCATGTCAGGAGTACTGCGAGAGAGATTTGTGTCTAAGAATTTGTTTATAATTTTAATTATTTTATATAAAAAATTGTCGAGAGCAGTGGTGGCCCAGTGGTTTGAACCTGCAACCTCGACTTACAAGTCGTAGGTAGCACTTTCAAACCCAGCCAGGCGCATTACTTTGCGTAATTTATTTAATCACCCCTGCTCTCAAAACGGTGAAGGAAAATATCGTGATGAAACGTCCTAGAAATGTCCTAGAACCAAAAATTCAAAGACATGTGACATCCACCAACCCGCACTGTCCCAACATTGGGAACATTACAAGGCCAATAATGCTAAATAAAAAAAATAGTAGTTGCTTATCGTCCGGAAAGGACCAAGCCCAAGTTAACTCCCTATTGTGTCCCATACGTGCCTCAAAGAGTTATCATCAAGATTGACGGAACCAATAATTAGTCCCTCTCGCTCCACCTAGAGTATGTAAGAAAAAGGATTGCATGCTTATTGACTACTCAATAACATGTAATAAAAAAAACTGTAAAACTCTCGACGTACGGGACCCAACTAAAGTAAGAAAAGATAAAACTACCCACTAACGACTATAGTTTGAAACAATCGTTTATCATCTGCTGTATATGCTGACTGTACCCACACGCTTCAATAGTATTTGTAACGTTAGCAGAAAAACTAAAGAATTATTATGTTTGGCATGTTGTTTTTTTTTTCTAGCCGTTGTTTACCCACTGCTGGACAAAAGATTTCTCAATGGCTTCTAGATAATTATAAAAATGTTACCTTTCGTTCTATCCATTGTATTCTACAGTTTACAATGTTGTAGAGGGAGTTTTGCTCTGCAACGAAACGAATAAATTATAGTTTAATGCTAAATAGAGTTATAATAATTATACAGTATACACCTTAAATATACGCTTATAAACATTAATACTATACCTAATTACCTATATTTATTTGGAAGCCGACCCCAATATATTTAGTTGGGAAAAGGCTAGGTAGATGATGACCTAATTACCTATATTTAATTGTTAACAAAAAAAAATTACATTCATTTCACTCGCGTGGAAGTGCTTCTCCACCTCGGTGTTATCTATAAAACATGCCCAGAAGAGTGGCAGCATTGCCACGTTGAATGGCAATGGTAGCAGTAATACAAATACATTATATTTAATTAATTAGTATGAATTAGATTATTTTTTTACTTTTTTTCTTTTTAGAGCTTTAACATAAAAGCTTGTATAAAAAACAAAAAAAAATGTTTTATTCCTTTTCTGTTAACCTTACCTACAGTAGGCCAGCGACATAGCACGTAAACTTACATCATTATCGAGTGGTGAACGTATCTTAATCGACGGGGAAAACGTTGTAACTGCAGTTAACTATACTAACCGCTACTACGGGTACCAACTCGAAAGAAAATGGCAGTTAGATTATAGGTACCAAGAAAGTCTTTTTTCTCTTTTGTGTAAAAATGCATTTTTTTTCTCGATACTGACAAATCAATCTATCTGTTAACTTGATTACGGAGGTCAGATAAAAAACTCTTATTACATTCACTAATCACTCAATATTTATAAGTCGATAGTTTTTGTGTGTGTCGACGTATGTTTGTTACTACTTATGAGTGTACGCTCGAATGGCTGAGCGGATCGCAATGAAACTTGGTACACAGATGATCTGGAATAGGACATAGGTTACTTTTTCTCTTTCGTCTGTTTATAATACTTACATAATATAGTACATGAGCACTTAAAAAACAGAACCTAGTGCACGGTTCCTATTGGTCGTTTCCTATGGAGAAGAACTGGCAAGAAACTCATTTCTAGTTACTTATCTTTCAAGAGTCCCAAATCCATTCGAGTTCCAATAGTACCACCCCTCTTAACCCCCACCAATCTCTCGTACATTATTTATAGAGTAAAGTTTGTTATTGTTTTTCGTTATAAGTGGTATAATATTTTGTGATACAATAACTTTGGCGCAGAACTTTGTATCGGGTTCTCTGCTAGACTTATGGCTCCAGTTGATCGCTTGCCCAATGGGGGGGCTTGTAATCGGAGAATTTGTGGTATTGTCTTTACAGAACGCTCTGTTTTGGATATTTGTTAGATTACATTAGAAACTTACCATGATGGGTCAGTAGGAGCCCGGCAGGGCCGAAGCCTCTGGGGATTTAGATCGATATTCCGAAAGGTAAGCTTGGTGAACCCAGATCGAAGGCAACGAAGGAACGACCGGGTGGTCGTTTCTTCATTGCCTTCTAAAAAACCATGACGTGTTAAAATGTTAGGCTTGCGAGTGAGAAAGAGGAAAGCAGCTCTACCCAAAGGATACATCCTATACAAAGTGTGTCAGACATCGAGGCACGATCGAATACCTACCATGGATTTAGTACATGATTCTTAACCTCCAGTGCAGTGGTGGAATTTTTCATCGCCTTTTCCTATTTATTTTATATTGTTCTTTAGTTCATTTCAAAAAAATATAATTATATCACATAGGCCTACATGGACACTTATATAACGTCAAAAGCTAGTGTATGGTTCAAATTGGTCGTTTCGTATGGAGAAGAACCGGCAAGAAACTCCAACTCCATTCCAATCTATTTACTACTAGTTAATAGATGTGATGGTATAATACTAAAAAAATACGACTGTGTTTTCTTAGAATTTTGTGGTTTTCAAATAGTTTTTGCATTATCGATCCTTCTTGCCGGAGTCATAAGCAAGAGTTAAGAAATAGGTCACAAAAAAAGATTTCAATCACCTTGTTAGTTTTTAGTTACGAATAGATTTGTAAGCGTTTCGGTAAAATTATGAGATGCGCACTCTGCGTTCCCTGCACTTTTAAGGGCTTAGATATTTGCATTGAGGGTTCATTTACAGCCGAAACCAATAACCAATCTGTCACATATCGGAGATAGAAAAACAAATGAAACAACAGAAAACATGATAATTTTTGTATTGTATCATTTGTTCCAAAACCAGTATACCAAAACTGGGGATCGATAGGTTATTGGTTTCGGCTGTTAATGTTCACACCTAAAAATACATCACATTATTTGTTTTAATTCCAACAACAACTTATCCTACTTTCCCAGAAATTTTACCATTAACTCTCTCAAACAACTCTATCAACCCTAAAAAGCTTAACAGCACAAAACCATCATTTAACCCTATAATGTTTTAATAACGACGTGTGTACCAACGAATCAATTTGTAGTTTAACCCTTCGGCTGCGGCACAGGTGTGGCGCGCCTGTCAATTTTAATAAACGATCGCTACGCGTGTGTATTTTTGATTTAATTGCGTCAGCATTGGAGGGTTGGGCATTGATACGGTTTGTTTTAGTGGGGTTGTTGATGAGGTATCAAAAGAAAGTGTCATTGTTTTTTTTTTAAATACTTTTTTTTAATGTTGCGTAGCGTTAAGCCGTAGGTCCCGGCCGTCCCGGCTGTTTTTTTGTAGATCTTTTGCAGTCGTTATGGATAGTCAGAAGCCAGTAAATCTGACTCCGGTCTTGCCATGAAGCACCATGTTACCTTAGTTAATGGGTTGTGGAGGTTTGGTAGGCAGCCGCTACTCGTAAATTACTGGTATTCAGGAAAAGGCTAGGTAGATGATGATAAGTTTTTTTAATGTTGATAGGCTCACGCTTGACTCCTATCTCACCTGATGGAAAGCGAAGATGTAGTCGACGATGGAGCTCGCTTGCCTAGAAATAACCTAATAACTCTCCCTCTCCTATCCCTTCTTAGTGAACGCCTACGTCATAAAAGGGTTCTTTGTGCAAAACTTCTTGTTTCAAGTAGTCCTAGTAGTTTCAGCTATGTGTTCATATCAATCAGTCAGTTTGTCCTTTTACATATATAGACTATCTCTAAGGTTTCTCGAATAGATACGTAGAATTTTGGAAAATCCCCTCCAGCTGCTCGCGTACGTCATACAAGGAAAAATTCATGCTCCTAGTCCCAGTGGTTTCAGGTATGCGTTGAAATGTCAGTCAGTTTCTCCTTTTACTATATAAGAATAAGATACAATCTTAAAAATAAAATTACCTTAAAATATTCACTAAAATTACCCATTCAGCCTTCAAAAGTGCCTCTTTAATTACCTCACAAATGAAGTTGTGACCGCTATCCCTAGGAACCAGTACGCAAACAAGGCGTAGTGCGTAGTGTCGGATAAATAATAAAACATGCTATGACAGTCGCCGGTACGAAGGGACGCCCCGGGGGCTACATATGTTAAGGCTGCTTGACCAACATGGGACATGCAGGGGAGAATGGTGTTGGATGTGGTAATATCGCTGTTTGAACGAGTCAACACCATTTTTTGTGTTTATTTGAACTTCATGTACAATAGTGGTGCATAGGTGGACTTGATGGCATTTTCCACCAGTCAACTTTTGGATTACAAATTGCACTGTGGTAGTTGTGAACTATAAATAAATACTAGGTATTTCAATTATAACGAAGTGATTATAATAATGAAATACATACAGTACATGCCTGATGCTTATTATGGCCATGAGAAATTTCTGAAAATGAAACCCGTGATTCTAGAACGCAAAAACTAACTGAAGAACACAAATTCTGACACTCCCTTTGAACTTGTTTGATGATTATCTGATCGCAAAGTGAAACTGTTGGAAATAAGCCACCCCAGTATTGTCACTACGAACGGTTCTGTGCGACTTGCATCCATGGGATTTCCGCGACTCTTACCAGGTCGTAGGTCCACCTTGTGGAAGGCCTTCAAACTCTGCTTCTACCGGTACGCGGTATCTAATCCAGAACCGTTCAAACCCATTGGCCATCTTTTCTGCGAACAATATACCCAGCCCACAACTACTTAAATTTGGCGATTCTTCAGGCTACAGATTATATTTTGTTTTTTAGACCAAAAACTATTTAATTGGGACAATAAAAAATGCATAAATATTTCCTATTTGACACCGAAATGGAAGATTGAATTTCAGTTTCAGTTCCTTTTATTTATTATACACTCTACAATTTAGAAGATCTTACCAAAAACCGTCATATCCAAACTACCCTTGCACCCCCATCCACGTTTTGACCCAATAGTGGACAGTTTCTGGGCCTTTAATAAATATTTATCCCCGTATTGTTTGGAGCCCTACGATATTATAACATGAGCCGCTAATTTTAGTTAATTACATTATTTATTAGTTTGTTTAGGCCTTTCTATGGTCATTGAAAAATTATAATTTAAAGTGGGGATGGGATGTGGTGATTATGATGGGGATTTAGGGTAATGGCTGTCGGTTTTGGTGGGGAAATTATACGGTTCTATAGGCCATTTTGTCAAATTGGGGGTAAGATGGCTCTTTGGAGAAATGCGGGAGAAAGCTTTATGGATAGTAGAGTTTGTAGAGAACTGTCAATACATACAGGAAAAAGTAAGAAATTCCCACTAATCGATGTTATTAAATTTATTTGTAATCTCTGTTTTTATTTTATTCTGATGCCCAATCCACAAGGTTATTTTTATTTTTGCTGTTGTGTTTTTTTAGGTGATAAATCATCTAATAACTTATCGCGCTCTAGAAAAGAGTGGAAAGGCGGGTCAGGCTTTTCCTGACTAAGATGACTAAGATCACATCTATATTCCTACGTGACCACGAGTTTCCCTTGCCCTACGGCCTTGCTGACACTTATTTATAATAATAATAATATAATTCTTTAATCAGGTAAGTTACACCCATATCATTACACATTAAAATTGATTAATTAAAATAAATAAATTAAATTGAAATTGTCTCAAAATGTCATCAATACACCGTAATAATAAATAAATATGTCATTAATAATAGTCAGTCAGGAATAATCAAAATAAAAATTAATAAACACAAATTTAAAATAACAAAAATAGTAATAAAAAAATAAAATAAAAAACAATGAAAAATTTTAACAATTAAAATAATCAGTCAGTAGTGTCTGCGTGTTTCTTGCACTGCTATATGTCGGCCACTACAATGCCTAAGTATATAGCAGGCATTTAAGGCAAACATGGAATACTACGCGCCATCGACAACTAGGGCTTGGTTTGAACGGTTACCTGACGGCAAAGGAATATAGGTGGGTTTTAGTCACTAAAAGTCTGACTTTCCCTATCACTCCACTCAGACCGGAATATGTCTTTTTTCATGATTTCTCATGTAAAGAAAATAAACAACTTCATCCATAGAACTAACAAACAAACCCAAACCAATATACCAGTCGTACCAGTTCCCATTAACAGTTTAATCATCAAAATCAAAATAATTAACCACCATTTATAAGGTTCGATCGCGTGATACCTACGGGTTAAGTTAACCCATTAGTTTAACTACCAATACATAATGGCTTCATGGTAAAGGGTTAAACGTTGGTAATGATTGGGCCTCACCCTTTGAATTAGGAAAATTACTTGTTTTGTTATTTTGAGTATTGGTTCTGTGTGCTAAGTCATTGGTAATGCCGCTTTGGTATATGTTACCGTTAAATTGTAAATACCGTTAGATTATAATCTGTCTTGAGAGATTGTAAGCTGTCGAAAGATCAAACGTACTCCATCGTCGACCACATCATCGCTTACCATCAGATGAGATAGTGGTCGAAACAAAAATTTTGAACCGAAATGTACGGCTAATATCACGCATTATTTTTCGGTAGATTATAATGTATCGTGTGTCATATTTGGGACACTGTTTTGAGCATTTTATCTGAAAAAATAATGCTAAAATGTAGATAAGGAATTGTAATACCGGTACGTGCCGCAGGTTCGATTCCCACAACAGAATTTCTGATACAGAAGTCATTCCTAGTGTAAAGCAACGAATTTTAACAAAAAAAAAATGGAGGTAGGCGAAACAGGTGGCCGATGAGACAGGTGTTGTGTCTGGACCCGGCAACCGTAAGGTAGTTAATTACGAACCGTTCCAACCGAAGGTACCTTGCATATAGGACCTAAGTTCTAATCACATGGAAAGCCTATAGGAACTCTAGGGATTATTCAAAAGAGTTTACGTCTTTAGAATGCAAAAGATAACTAAAGGATCACAAGTGACCGAGTCCCCCCCAGAACGAAGGCAACTAAGGAACGGGGTAGGGGTTTAGTCAGTAAGAGTCTGACACGCCCTCCCACTCCGCCCAAGAGCGGGAGAAGTCATTCTGATGATTCCCCCCCCTACCAGAAAAAGTGACTTTTAGTCAGAAATAGTTTGATTCTAATCTCATCACCCAGAGTGGGAAAAGCCATTCGAAAATGGCCAACTAATCTTGAATATTGACCTTTGCAACTAATAAACTTATATACAAATTTTCCACAGGAATTATTTTACTAAAACTATAACCGTTAAACAGTGAAATAAATTCAAATAGCGTCAACGCACGCAGGTTATACGGTTTGGGGACAAAACAAACAAACTGTATCAATATTAGTGGTTGTTAATATTTTCCTTTATGTCAATACAGACCTCGAGCTTAGCGGGTAAATATTCAGAAGGTAATAAGTGAACGAGGATGGAGAGGTGATGGAAGTGACTTGAGCGTAGTTTGGAAACGGTATAGAGCGTAGCCGGAATCTTAACAGATTTTTGGTTCGATTGCAAAGTGGCTGACAGAATCTCAAGATAATTACTTAAACTAATAACTATTGACTTAATAGAAACCCGCATTTTTAAGGAATATCTATTGAAAATATCAAAAATTATTTTCAAGATGTATTGGATCGCATCGTAAGCGACAGTGGCGCTTGACATCGCAAACATAATAAGCCACTGCTGCAACCCAAGCCAGTAAGCTTGAAGACAGGAAGTAGAAAGGATCTAGGTGAGGAAATGATCCGTAATCCACTGCGCGAGCCATGTACGAGCTTATAGTTGTCACGTCTTCGATTTTTAGGATCTAGGACATACCAGTCCAACTCCCCACGATGAAAAAAAAAGAAAGAAAGAAAATCACTTTATTTGCACAGAATCTCGGAATCGATGTTTTCTTTTATCATATCAGCAGTGGTGATGAAATACATTACATTAAATAAAGCACTGATCTAACCTAACTATAAACCTACAACTTTTAAGTCAGAGCCGTTACCATTGGGCCACTACTTACTGCTCTTCATTATAAGACCAACAAAATTCCTACTCAAAACTATTTTTTTTGGAAGCTGAATAAAGACTTTCCTTTTCTCTCTCCCAACTTTTTTATCGGCATCACCTCTTTTTTTCTTTCTTTAAAACAAAAGCGAAAGTATCTCTTCCATACTCACTATATCCCTGTTTATCGCAATAAGGTCCCCAGACAACTAACTTGTAGTGCGTTCCCTAGTTAGCTATTAAGAATTTTTAATTTGTACACTAACAGATCGTTACGGTCGATAACGCGTTGCTGACACGCCACCGCTACTGATATCGTTATTGAGGTTAATAAAAACATTTAATATTGTTATATTTAATCGTTTTTTGGTGTTTATTTGGAAGATCGTAATTTTTGTTAAAGCGTTGAGTTTTGGTCAAGGAAGTTTGAAAATGCGAGTATGTGAGTACCTAAAAAAAAAGCACTTGAAATTGAATTTGAATGTACAAAAAATATCTATTTATTCATTTGAGAAATAACTTCTTCTCAGATAAACATACCTAATTTATGATGAACCCTGTAAGATTGAAAGTCACAATATTACTCTAAAAAAATTATAACAAAAGTAGGTTTGTGTGTATGTCTGTTACTTCTTTACGCTCAAACGGCTGCACGGATTAATTTAAAAATTGATAATTATATTGGTACATGATAATTATACCATATTCCGGAATAACACAAAGGACTTCTTAGTCTAGGAATATGTTCCCTTCAGATACTTATCTATTTTCACGTTGGTCTTCACCAATACTTACTATACTTTGAATTAAAAAAATCGATTTCACTAAAATCGGTCGGTTGGTTTTTCAAGCACTGGGGGTAAAGCTATAACAATATGAAAACCATCCCTCCTCTTTAAAAATCAATAACAAAAATAAGTGAAGAGCGCAGTAAATCAAGTCAGCCCCTCTAAAATCGAAGCCAGGGCACTCTTGGTATCTTCATAAGAATTGATGACGCGGATAAATCAGGGACCGACAACCTTGTGTCCGCGGTACGCCCAAACACTTCACTAATCTGGATTTATGGATGTGTGTACGGAGTTGGGGAGTTTTTTGAAAGTTTTTTGATGCTAATCTAGTATTTTTAACCCTGTTTTTTTATAGAATAACTCCTTTCATCAAATAACCCTATGTCAGCAAACTGTAGGTGCCCCGGTACGGTCGAAGCCTACTAGAGCCCTGAGTTGAACGAAGAGAATATCCGGGTCCCTCGAATTAAGGCAAAAAAGGAATAGGAGCAGGTTTTAGTCAGTAGAAGTCTGATATGCCCTCCCGCTCCCTGTAGAAGCAGCAGAAGTCATATTGATGATTTGATGTTTCTTGTTTTTAATTTTGTTTCAACTAACTCGGGAGGAGTTAGTTGTTTTATTTTTTAAGTCTCTGGATAGAGCAAACGGAAGTGTCAGGCATTTACTAGCTTTGTTTTAGATGGGAAATCATCCAATAACTTGTCCCACTGAGCGAGAACGTGTGTCAAATACTGACTAAAACCCACTCCCTATACTCCAATTTTGCCTTGCGGACTCCTGATTTTCCTTTCAGAAAGACCATGGAAAGACGTCAGAGCAGTATAGTGTGCAAACTGATTTGATATGATATTTTGTTTACCTAAAAGTTCCCGTTCACTGTACGCTCACGCTGCCCGATGAAGCATTAGTGAGAGGCAACATTTTACCTATCACACGCACTTTCCGATGCTCGATACTAATGGAGGCCACTGATCACCACAAGAACCTGGAACCTGTTTTTGTTGGTTCGTAAAAATGGATGATCCTCTCGACCGAATTTCGGTCATAAGCGTGGTCACAAGAGACCAATGTCAATGGAGACTAGTCAAGTAAGCAGTGCATAGGCTTGCGTTTAACCACTATCTCACCTGATGGTAAGCAGTCATGTGGCCGACGATGGAGCACGTAATGAATTAACCTAAAATCCTAAGTTGTTGCTATCAGGAAACACAGACTCCGGCAGGGAATTCAACTCCTTAGCCGTACATACAATAAATATGTTCTCAAAACGCTTTTTGCATATGGGCGGAATGTTCACGATGTATATATGGCGCATCACCGTTTCTTTACTCTGATAGTCTGATTATAGTCGGTTTTTTGAGATAGGTACTTAGTTAAAATTTGTATTGCTTGTTATAGAAGTCGATTATTGAGACACTTGGGGGACTATGTCCAGCACTGTACGTCTTTTAGCTGAAATGATAAGTAAAATAATCTATACGTATGTGTTCATGCCTTTTACATATTTGATAATGAATTCAGATATCCTTAGAAAACTTCTAAATTAATATTACAACGAGGAAAGATTTCGTTTTTTGTTTGTAAGTATTAACGCAAAAACTTGACTGATTTCCAAAATTCTACATTTGCACTGAGTAACATTGGCTATTTATTTTTTAAACCGTTGGGAAACCGCTGGCAGAACTAAGTCAATGTTCTCATTGACTTAATTCTGCAAATTTGTATGCATCACACCACATTTTAATGATAAATCCATTATAATCACTCACAAAAAAAAACAAAATCACAACACCACATACCGTGTTCCCATCCACAGCACAAACATCATTTGTCCCGATTCTGACACCAGCATATCGGCTGAAAAATGTGCCGATATACATCTCCCAATTACAAGGTTGCTAAGTGAAAAACCGGTTTCCACCATATTTCGCGGTTTTTCGACAGTCCGGCTTTCGACAGCTTTGATTTTGCCATTTTTTTGTTGTGGAACAGGACACGTCAATTTGTGTTAAAGCAAGATTTATTTGTGTTCTGTTATGGTTTTTGTCGCCATCTTTTTTCCTATCAGAGCTTTTATTTTTTGTGAAAATTTTCCGTTGATAACTTGCGTGTTTTGTTTTTTTTTGCACTGGTAAGACTAACTTCGACGAACACAGATCGTGTACGTTCTAGGGCACGATTGTGTATGGAGTACTGCTCTCATCTTTTGGATGTAGCCGCCTCCAAACCCGTTTCATCATCTGACCACTACGTACGGCGATGCGCCATCGGTATATGGTGAACATCCCACCCATACGTACAAAGCGTTTTTAGAATACATTTTACGTACAGCTAAAATTAGCTTGAACCAAAAATAGACCTTAGCAAATCCTCAACACAAAACTCATTATTCAGAAACCCAGCCTTATTCACACAACACAGTACCGAAGTAATTGCCCATAATTGCCCAAAAATCGATGGGCAACAATCGATCTTGCCCGTACAGCTCACATTGCCCGCGAACACGCTAACTGGGGATCAACCGGTAATCGGTGCTGATCAATCACTGGGCTAGATTCTATAGGTTACCGCACGAGTATGGGTGAATTGTTTTGGTGTGTTGTTTTGTGATTAGAAGGATTTTATAGGGACTTATGTTTGGCTGTCGGTATTATTGGCTAAAATATTTTAATTACGTGTTATTGAAATTCGTACATAAGCATTAAATAGTAATCTAATGAACTATTCATACGAAGGTATGGCTTAAAGGACTTAATCATCATCTGCCTACCTATCTGCCTTTTCCCAACTATATTGGGGTCGGCTTCCAGTCAAGCCGGGTTTATACCAGTATTTTACGAGAAGCGGTTGCGTACCAGACCTCCACAACCCATTAACTGGGTTCACACAGTACTTTATGGCAAGACTGGAGTCCGATTTATTGGCTTCTGACCATCCGTAACGACTGCCAAAGATCTACAAATGACAGCCGGGACCTAAAGGACCGGAAGCTAAATACTAAAAAACCTCTCTACCTTAAACATTCACGTACTTTTGGTACGGTTCCGTGTTTACCCTTTGAATACGGAACCCTAAAAATGTTAATTATGTCTCTCAAATAGAAGTCTATATTATGCTCAAGCCGTTTCTTCCCCAATTCTTCAATAGTTACAAGCAATAAACATCTAGTCTGTAAAGCCTAGTACCCACTAAGTATAGCTATGTCCTAGCATAGCCCACGTATCGGCCCCGCCAGTGAAATCGCCCGTGACGCCCTCCTGGGGCGGTTATAGCCCCAATTAGAATTAGGACGATTTCATAAAATGCATGTCTGTGTGTACAACGGCTTAGGAGATTGGGTATTGGTTTGTAGTCGTGTATAGTTCATTTTATGGACTATAGTATTGTTTCTTTGACGAAAGAGATCCCCAGAACCTTGGAATTAGGGCAAAGAAGGAAAAGGAGTGGGTTTGATCAGTAGAAGGCTGACACGCCCTCCCGCTCCGCCCAGAGCGGGAGAAGTCATTTCAATTATCTCCCACCTTATAAAACTCATTTCTTAAAAAAAAATATCATTATTGAGTATGTTATGAAGAGAGATCCAAATCGACATAGCCCGAAGAATCGCCAAACTTAAGTGATAGTAGTACTTAGCTCTGCTTAGCTTGGGACTAGATGGGGTTACGTGAAAGTTGTGGAATATAATTAATACAGTGGGTGCTTTTGCTTTTGCTCGCAGAATAGATGATCGATGGGGATGAAAGGTTCTAGACTGGCGACCACGTACCGGAAGATGCAGCGTTACTGTGGCCTCCCACAAGGCGGACCTATGATCTAGTGAGGATGGTGGGAATCCGAAGAATGCAAGATGCACAGGACCGGTTCTAATGGTGACACATGAAAGAGGACTATGTTCAATAGTGGATTTCTTTCGGCTGAAATGGTGATGATGATGAGTATGATCACTGAAGATTTTTGAAGACGATTTTTTATAAAATGAATAGCTGACAAAATAAAAAAAGTAATATTATTTTATATGTTCTGTGAATATTATAATGGTGTTTGACTTCATTTAAATAGCAAACTCCACTTATAATAGTATCTGAAAAATACTGAGTTTCAGACAATGTGACGTAGCCCAAATAATTTATTTATAGTCAGAGCCTAGAGCTATGCGACACATCAACGGTGAAGAATAATTATTCAAATGTTATAGAGTAATATCCTCAGACAAGGTACTGACAGCAGAAAAGTTACAGTAGATATTGTAGAACAGATAATATCGTACTTACAAAAAATGAAAAAAAACACAATTTTTCCTTTTAAATATTACCTATGCTTCTTAACCGCCGGACAAACTGAATGCATCTGGATATCAGTATTTTACGTCACGGTAAGTTAAGATGGTCACCCATCCTTAGACTGACCTTGACAAGCGTTGCTTAATGTTATAGATCGACCCTTTCGGCTGTGTTCTACCATCCTCCTTCCTCGGTACTTTTCTTCAACTATATCCAATCCAATAATTTGAACTGTAAAGTAATTATTATGTTACCGAAATAAAAGAATTAGCTTGTGAATGGATGCAAAGTAAATGGATTGTGACTAGATAACCATACCATCAGATGAGTTGCCTCTGGGGAACACGGTATCCGAAAGATTGTCACCGTGTCCCCCAGATCGATGGCAACGAAGGAACGGGGTAGGGGTTTAGTCAGTAAGAGTCTGACACGCCCTAAGGCTCCGCCCAAGAGTGGGAGAAGTCATTCTGATGATTCCCCTACCGGGAAAAAAAAAACCATCAGATGAGTTAGGTGTCAAGCGCGATTCTTTCAATGTACCTACTTATATTATAGGCAATTTAATTCCCATCAAATGGATGCTTAAGTCGGATACAGACTAATTTCCCATTAACGTCAAAAAACCCAGTTTCCACTACACGAACAGTGCAAAATGTAACAACTGGTCGAATGTGTCATAAATGTTTTTTTGGTAATGCGATAGGCTCGCGTTTGACCACAATGTCACCTGATGGTAAGCAATGATGTGGTCTACCATAGAGAACGCTTACTTAGAAGTAACCTATTCACTCTTGACTTAAAGACCTCTCGTTTGTAGTTATCAAGAAACACAGATTCCGTTGGAAGATTACTTATCTTATCAATACCCACGAAACGAGACACAATAGTAAAATAATAACAGCGCGGTCCTATGAGACCGGTCGGGGATTCATGAATTAAAATATTATCCTTCAACTTTACCTTTTTTTTTGCTAACCATACAAGGTAGAACATTATCGAGGCCGATCTCTGCGCAAAAATATGATTATCACGAGCCACATTACTAACAAATGAGATACAGGCGGGTAGGAGTACCTACGAGTATCATCATTTGTATAGTCGTTTGTATAGACGTCTTATTTACTTTCTTTTGCGTATTATTTACTGTGTTATATGTACCTACCATTAATACTGTGCTGTATAAGTCTTGTCTCTCTGTCTTTGGGATATATTCTAATTCATGAATCCCCGACCGGTCTCGTGCGACCGTGCTGTTATTGTTACTATTGTGTCTCGTATCGCGGGTATGTGATAGGTTAAAGGAACTTGCTGTGCACAATTCGAAGTCGGAATAAGACCCTCGATGAATGTGAATACATCATCATCATAATTTCAGCCGAAAGACACAGGACACAGGCTTCCCCCTATCCGTTACAACAACAGGTCCTGCACGCTTCGAATTCATAGGCTCCTGTTACTCTTGCCAGGTCATTAGTCCATCTTCTGAGAAGCCTTCCAATACTATGTCCTTCAGTATTTGGTCAGAACCTTTTGACCCCAGGGACCTCTGTTCTACTGCCATTTAACGGTCCGATAAAACTATGAGTCCGACCCAACGTGAACACGATTTTAATGTTTTGTCCTCTATGTACCATGTGATAGTTCTCCAAGTCGTTGCTTGATCATCGATCATCATCATCATCATTTCAGTCGAAAAACGTCCATTGCTGGACTTAGGCCTCCAACAAGCGTCGTCACAACGACCGGTATGTATACGTATCTACATATTATGTTGCCTGCACTAATAGGTATATGATCAATTTGTGAGTGGTGTCTCTGATTGCAGCTATTTTGCGACTACATTTGTTACCTTGCCTGGTAAACCAATTGTAGGAGTATGTGTTATTAAAATAAAATAAAAAACAGTCAAAACCCAATGTTTCCCATTAACTCAATCATAAAAGCTACGAATCCTCTAAGCCCGTATCACCAATCACCCGTAGCCCTAAGGGGCTGGGCAGGCTGAACAGAAAAATGCGCAGCCTCAAGAGTATTCAATCTTTCAACCGTCATAATTATCGTCAGATATCCACGCTCAAGTTTTACGTGGATGTCGTGGCAATGGAAGCGGTAGGTGCGTAGTTGTGGGAGAGAAATGAGCGTGGTTGCAGTTTTGACGTTTGTATTTATAATCGTCTGTTATGATGGATGAGAGAGACATAATCATTATTTTTTAACATAAAAAGTTCAGCAAACTTGTACCTTAGTTAATTATCTTGTTAACTATTTACTTGTTTGGTTCTGACAGCAAGATCTCGTAGAATTAACTCATATTACCAAGGCTGCAGGATTGTTAGCTCGACTCTGGCATTACATTAGCAGGTTGTAGTCATTAAAAGTCTGACACTCATTTATGGTAGGTGCAATTATTAAAAAAATTAGCGAATTGGTTACTTCTAGGAACGCATGCTCCATCTTCAGCCACATCGTCACTTTCCATCAAGTGAGATACTTAGAAGTAATTTTGTTTAGGTATGTCACCCATATCCATATTGAACGATTTTAGATTTATGTACTAAAACTGACTCATTTAGCTTAGTAAACTTTGACCCGAAATATGCAAAGCTATGCTAATTTATAAAAGTAAACATATGACCATTATTCCACTACTAACGAAACTCTATACAATACCTCTAGCCACTTCCATCCACCACTACCTCCACACACAACCACCCTCAGGCGATGCGCAGGAGGAGCCCCCCCCCCTCCAGGGTTCAGGGTGGTTTGTCTCTTGAAAAAGTCTCAATAACTCGACAGGCCGGAACGCGAATGACATCGTTAGTGCAAGTGGCTCGAAGAAAAGGCGAACTATCTACTTGCTACGGGGATATCTATCGGGGGTAGATACAGGGTGAGGAGGAGACTGGGATTTTTTTTGGTAATTATGACGATTTATTAGAAGAATACCATTGTCACTTCTAGGGCCTTCGATGTTGAGAACATTCGAATTGTATTTAACAAAAATAATAATAGGGATATTTATTATATAAACTCCACATGTGAATCACTGTCTCCCATAATACAAGCTCAGCTTAGTATGGGAATCAGGGCTAGTACTTTATGGTTAATACATTTTACCAGTGTCTTATTATTAATATAATATCTGGTTTGGCAATGTAAAGTTTGGCAATAAATAACTTTTTTTTATTTTTTATTAGAAGAATAGGCATGATATTTATTTATTCTCTTTATTACCGGCGGTCAGAGCTTCAGGGAAAGGAACCTCCTGATAATGCGAATGTATCAAGGAGTACTGACTTCTGTATCAGGCCCTTGATCCAACACCGCAACGACAGCTTTGACAGGTGGTCATCGAAACTTTTGGCTATCAGGCCGTTAGTGGTCACTACAATTGGTACAATGACAACCTCGTGTGCTAAGTGGAGATATTTTATGATATTTATTTATTATTAGGGCACTCCAACGAATAGTTTGCAGAAACATTTACAAATTAAAAATTAATATTTTTATTCATAAACAATTAGTTATCATAGAAAATTCTTCACTTAAAGTTGTGCACAGCACTTACAGAGTTTAGCGAATTAATAGTAATTCAACAACATACAATAAGAAATAATAATTAGGTGTAAAACAAAACTTTTTTTTTTTTTTTTTTAGTTTTTATATTATTGGTATTGTAATTTTATTATTGTTGAATTGAAATTGTTAATTTTATTTATTAATTATGTAATTCAGATACAAGATTCTTGTTATTGAATAAATGAGTATGAGTATGAGTAAACAAAGTAAAAACAATGAATAAAAATACGGAACAAATTAAAATCCAAAGTAAATTAGAATACAATAAATTACATTAAATAAAATTACTCTAGATTAAATTAGAATAAACTACATTAAATTTAAATAAATTACATTAAAATACATTAGATTTAAATATAATAATAAAGGTGAGTAACACAATGTCAATGATTTACAAGTTGATGTAAGAGATGCTTCCGAAACTAAGCCAATGATAAGTATGAAAGAATGGAAACAGAATGGAAGAAAAAATCAAGTAATATGGGACAAGGGCAGAAAGAAGAAGAACTGTAAGAATAGCCAAACGATATCTTGGCAGAGGATAGACTTGTAGAAGAAAAAGTTATTTTCTTGTAGTTTATTAGAGAACATTTAGGTAAAAACATTGAATACACGCGTAAATACTAGGAGACTAAAACGAATGGATGGTGATACATCCAGCCAAAGGACTGGACTTTTGGACATAAGCCTAACTCAAGTGTCACCGCCATAACGTCTCGCATCCATCGCATTCCCGCGACTCTGATCAGGTCATCGGTCCACCTCCCGGGAGACCTTCCAACACTGCGTCTTCAGGTGCGCGGTTGCCACTATAAAAACTTTCGATGCCATCGACCATCCGTTCTACGAAAAATATACCCTACTCACTGCCACTTTAGTTCAACGATTCTTCGGGCTACATATGTCAGCGACACTACACTTACATAACTGCATCCAAATATTTTTTAATGAAATCCAAATATAAAAACCAACATTCCCATTTCAAATTCACCCAACACCCTGTATTAAAGTATTGGCTAGATCTGAATAACACCGTCGCATAAAAACTCGCGACTATGTTCATTTTGCGGACTTTCTGGCCACGTACCGTTACACAAAACCCGACCTTATTCTGTAACAGTTAAGGTGGTAAATCGGTTGGGGGGACAACCTGACCCATGTTTTAAAGGCGCACTTGAGATCCGCGGCGTGATCATGCATCACTTGCGAATGAGAGCTGGGTGTAATTATTTTGGATTATTAAGCTTTCAATATCGGGATTTTGGAGTTATTTTTGTGGAGGGACATTGATTTTGTTGTAAAAAATATATGATATAGTAAAACCTGGCCAAGTACGAGTCGGGTTCAGATGTGAACGGATTAGAGGTTGGCTGGTAGAGAATGCCTTGTTGCATTAAGTCCGCCTGTGTATCACTATTGTACATGCAGGTTACATGAAGTATTAAAATCGGACATAAAAAAACTACCAAAATAACGTTTCTTGTATGGGCTGTAATGGCAATAAAAATACACATTCTGTGTAAATTTGAACTTTCTACCCCTTACGGTTTATGAGATACAGCCCGCTGACAGACGGACAGACAGACAGAAGGACAGGTGGACATAGGGCGCTCAGTAACCGGGTCCCGTTACGTACGAAACCCTTAAAACAATTTTTCGTATATTTTATAGGAACTATTTAAATGAGTATCGAACTACAAACTACGAGTACAAATTAGTGACTACTTGAATAATTTAGCTACAATTGAATGACTCACTGTAAGCATAAATAAATTAAATTATAATAAAGGAAAACACTTTCTTGAATTTTTATTTTACTATCTATTTACTATATTTTTAACTGCCTCGTTGGTCTAGTGGTCGCAAGAGCGACTGCTGAGCAAGGGGTCCTGGGTTCGATTCCCGGGTCGGGCAAAAAGTGCTATTGGGTTTTTCCATTAGGAATTACACTATATCTGCCCGGAGTTTGGAAGTTGGTGGTGTGATACCCCCGTGCCTCGGAAAGCACGTAAAGCCGTTGGTCCTGCGCCTGATCTCTCTCCGGTCGTGTCGGATTGCCGTCCCATCGGGCTATGAGAGTAAAGGAACAGAGAGTGCACCTGTGTTTGCGCATACACTTGTGCACTATAATATCTCCTGCGTACTTGGCTGATCTCTGTTGAGATTGGCCGCCGTGATCGAAATTCGGTCGGGGGAGTATTTATTTTACTATCACATTAATAATTTATTGATTACTGAATTTATGATACTTTATGTGTGTGTCATTATCGATATTTCACCTAAAAGACTCGTCGTCACAATGACTGATCTTATGCGTCTCGCATCAATCGGATTCCCATAACCCTAACCAGGTCTTTGGTTCACCTTGTGGGAGGCCTACTAATGGTACGTCTTACGGTACGCGGTGGCTACTCCAGAACCCACAGAAAAACTAAGGTTAACAACGTAGACAACTCAAAAATCGCCAAACTTAAGTGGCAGTAGGCTGGGTATGGTATTGATATTTTTTTTTAAATAATACATATTATTATACGAGTATACTAGTGCTTGAATGTGATCCCACCAGATGGTAAGCAGTGATGCAATCGTTGATGTTGAAGCGCACTATTTCATTAAGAGCCTATTCACTCTAGCCTTGAAGACACCCAAATTATAATCAGACAGGAAGACCGAAGCAGGCAAATGTTCCAAACCGATAGCAAGGTTCTAAAGTCTCCAATACCACCATCAAATTCTTCCCAAACAAAGCACTAAAAACCCAAGCAAGAAAGATTTTGCATGCGATAGCAAAACAGTTACTGGAAAATTTATTACAAGAACTAATTTCAGATTCTAGTCTGTCATTGCAGTTGACATGAAATATTGATCTAGACAAAAGATTTATGTTTTCCTAAGTGGTTTGAAGACTGGTATCGATTTAGCCGAGCTGGTCTAATAAGGTCACGGAATGGCCTTCCGTTTTGTTTGCAGTTTGTACAGAGTGAGGTACTAGGGCTGCAGATTTTGAAAGAGGTTCCTAATTGTTATCATGTTTCATAGAACGTCATTCAAGTCCGAGGAGCTCGTGGCTAGTTAATAACAGCCACACGGGTCGATCTCCAAGGTTAAGCAACGCTTGCCAAGGTTGGTCTGTGGATCGGTGACCATCATAACATACCGAGTTTCCTCCGTGCCTCAGAAAGCACGTTAAGCCGTAGGTCCCGGCTGTCATTTGTAGATCTCTGGCAGTCGTTACGGATAGTCAGAAGCCAGTAAATCTGACTCCAGTCTTGCCATGAAGTACCGTGTTACCCCAGTTAATGGGTTGTGGAGGTCTGGTAGGCAGCCGCTCCTCGTAAAATACTGGTATTCAGCTAAATCCGGCTTGACTGGAAGCCCACCACAATAAAGTTGGGAAAAGCACAATCATGTGGTACTAGGGCTGCAGATATTGAAAGAGGTTCCTAATTGTCATCATGTTTCATAGAACGTCATTCAAGTCCGATGGAGGCGAGACGCACAGGACCGGTCGTTTTAGCGACGCTTGGGGGAGACCTATGTTCAGCAGTAGACGGCTTTCGGCTGAGATGGTGGTGATGATAGAATTCATTTACTGTCAATCACTGGTTCAAGCCATGGTCGGAAGCGACAGAAAGTGGGTTGCGGTCGGGTCCTTCTGCAAATTAGTAATGCTAGCGAAGGAGATGGCCACAACCATGAGGGAACGAACATCTTCACGCTAAAGCCACCGCCACAAAAGACGTTGTGGGCGTCGGGAGTTGCAGGGCTACTGTAAGTGTGGACTTGCAGACGACAACCAACCACCGTCCATCCGTCTGGTTCTACCAAGCCCTAGTCGTTGATAGACTGTATACTGATTTAATTCTACGCGAGCCTCCAATAAAAAGAAGACAGAAAAGAAGAAAGATAGAAAAATAATAAAATTTGTGCTAAAAATGTAAATAGATGTCAACAGACTAACCCGTAGAGGCCAGCAAGGCCAAGAAATACTATTTGTTTTTATTTTATTCATTAAGAAATTACCTCACATAATTATGTATGTGTATGTATATTATTCGTTTGAGTCATCCATTGTACTAATCAAATTCACTGACATAATTTAAAACTAATTATAATGTTTTTTCAAACACATTAACACTTACAGCCACGTGCTCTTTTCAAGTTAGACTTGCAAATACATGTTTCCTGAAACGATTGTATTACAATTTATAATTAAGTCTGTTCATGCTGAAAGTAGGTGAGAATTATCATATACCTAGATTAACTGTTGGTCAATGTGAACACTGACCTACAATATTTGCTAACAATGTCAATCAATGACATTAAAATAAGTTATTTTTGGGTTGTTATTCATTAGATAGCAACAGCTGACTGCACTGATCTTCTATACCGTCTGCTATGGAAATTAAATACTTGATAGGCTCGCACTTGACCATTATCTCACCTGATGGAAAGTGACGTGACTTCTGGTTGACTTCAAGATCCCCTGATTATAGCTTTCAAATAACACAGGCTTCGGCAGGGAATTCCACTTCTTAGCTGTACGTACAATAAATGAGTTCCCATAACGAACATAGTAACCAGATCAACTGAAAAGTCTCGCAAACCTCAGTTGCAAAGGGAGGATCCTCCGACTAGACGAGTTTCAGGTCTGGTTAGGGCAGTAGCCAAAATAATCCAGCCCGAAAAATGAGATGATTTCGGGCTGAAGTATTTATTCAAATCGTGTAAAGAAGTCTAATGGCACGATGTAGGATTTCGTAGTTTAGATCCTATGTGTGGCCATAGATGTCACTACACAATTAATCACAAGATATAATTTTAATTAATTCAACCTGATGATGACTAATCCAGCCCCTTATTCGAAAGTCCCCTTCCCTGTACATGAACTGCACTTAAAACAAAACCGTATCGGTTCGGTATCGGGTCGCAATCGACGCGACCGGCACGCCACCGTCACGCGACCGTCACGCGACCGTGCCAGCGTGCCGTATCGACTGCATTCAAAACGGACGCTCGCAGAAATTGATTTACGATGTCATGGTAAGGGTGTGTGGTGTGGAGAGAGACTTGGTAAAAAGAGATGCTTTAAAAAAAGTTTGGAAGTTAAATTTTGTGTTTTGAGACACAAGTGTTCTGACATAGGTACACATTTTTTTCCAAAAGGCAAAATCGAGACTGTTGCAAAGTTACTGGCACCTGAATTGAGCGTTTATAAAACATCTGGAAATGTTTAGCAAATCAATCCAGTGGTAATGGCCTTGAGTTACAAGTTGTGGGTTCAAACCCAGGCAGATGCTTTACTGCTTCTAAATGATTTTATCACCAGTGCTCTCAAAACGGTGAAGGAAAACATTATTAGGAAATCGATCTGTCCTATAAACGACAATTCAGAGACTTGCGTGGTAGATTCGTGGTTCAAACCTCCTTCTAGAGACAGGCCTGAATCTCAGCAATAGAATTGTTTTTAAGGCTGATTATGTTATAAAGATCTTTATTGGAATGGTCAAAAAACCCTAAATGAAATATTTGACTGCAAAAAAATACCTAAAGAACCACTCAAGAAAATAAAACCTAAAGAAGCCTACTCCACCCCCCTTTACCCAGTAATATAACAAGAATGCCACGACAAGTTGCATTCATATTGTCTTATCTAGTATTGGCGGGAAGTCGCTGACATGACCTTCTACCCTGAATTTATGGCTGAACTGGTTCCGAAGCAGCACGGGGTATATGGCTGAAGGTATATCGGCAGATGTGATGAGAGATATGCTGGTAAGGTATTTTTGTAGGAGCTTTTATGATTTTGAGCAGTTTTGTAACAAATTCTTAAACCACGATAGGGATTTTAAGTTTTTCTTTTACAGCGTATAATATATCAGGGTTCTGCCAGTAACTTTGCCTGTATCATCATCATCATTTCAGCCGAAAGACGTCCACTAGTGGACATATGCTTACCCATATATATGGCCACATGCGAGCACGAGGTACGCCTCGACACCGTGTCACCAGACATTGCGTCGATAGCAAAAATGAAATTAGATATGCATGTTTTCCTTATTATCACCATCATCATTTCTACCAAAAGACGTCCACTGCTGGACATAGGCTCTCTTCAAGCATCGCCACAACGACCATTCCTGTGCGTCTCGCATCCATCGGATTCCCGCGACCCTCACCAGGTCATCGGCACTTAAAGATATATTATCCATCCATGTTTATACATGTTTGCCAATTGTTATTCCGTTACGTATACAGTAAGAATATTTTAATCTATTTTAATCAATCATTGTATGAAATAAGAAGCTTCTGTTTTGTTTTAGGGGGGAAATCATCCAATGACTTGCGTGTCAGACTTTTACTGTAAAAACCACACATCACTGTTCCTTCTTTGCCATCGTTATAGACCCCCGAGTGTCACTTTCACATAATCATAGGCTCAACCCTACAATTTGCTAACACTTCTATCGATGATTCGGTTTAGGTCTGTATGCTTAGTGGATGGCTGGATGGCGAGTTACCCATTACTTGCCTTCCAGGACCTGGAAATTGGAATTAGAGTCTGAATCCCGGCGGAAAGTTCTTGTGTTGTGTTAATCTCAGAACAGCTGTTTTAATTGATTTCTACGTAATTAATAGGTGGCCAGCCTATTACCACTAACCAAACTTAAACTGATAAACTCCCATACCTAGAAGAAATAATTTTCTTACAAAAATCCAAATTAAACATAAAAAAATCTTACCCGAACTGGCCAACTATAATTCGGTTACAATCAAATTCCTTTCGGCGAAAAGCAAGCGGCGTAAGTACTAGTAACAAATGTTCGGTAGGGGTGCAATATTTATCTACCCCGGGACGGTAGTCAGGTTTTATAGGGACGGGACTGGTCACTTCGGAATTTGTGCTATTTATTTATTGTGTCGTGGCAAGCCCGTGACATATGTTGCGGGTAGATAGTGACAAAAGTGGTTTGAGATTTTTTCTAAAATAGTTTTGATTTTTCTAGGTTTAATTTTTTTTTTTGGTTTTACTATATCGATTTTAATTTGTTTTACAAGTTTAAATGTAAAAAGAGTTTGTTTATAGGATGTATTTCTATTGCAGCTATAACAACAAATACTAAAAACAGATATATTTTTGGACGTTTTTACTACGGACGGACGGTAACCCTTTGTGCGCGAATCCGACTTGCACTCGGTCGGTTATTTAAATTAGTTAGGTATTTATTGGTGTTTTTTATGTTTTGGTTTTTTCTGTACTATAGCTGTATATAACCATGAACTCCAATTTTAAAAAATGTATTACTACAGTATTTCCCATTTTCAATAAACCTAAAAACCCACCTTTATTCCACCAGCTTCTACACTCCACACTGTATTTAAATGCAGTCCCAATTTTTCTCTACATTTTTGTGCTCGCCAGTACCCAGGAGTATATTAAACGTCGGAGGAGTCGGCAGAGCTCGCCAACATTTGGTTTTTATACACCAATACTTTGTCGCATTCTTGCCGACTTTTGTATATTGGATGCTGTAGCCATAGTGTTGAATAGACCTGGCAGAATTTTGCGTAGTGATAGGTATTGGCTGGCTAATTGCTTGGTTGTAAAGTTGCATGACTGTTTCGGCAGTTTCTGAGCTTCCAGCGAAAACCAGAATCGCGTCAGGCAGTGAAGCTATGATTCAAAAAGAGTTCTATCCTACGACAAATTTAATTTTCTGATTTAAGAACAGCGATGGAATGGAGTGGATTTAACCACCGTTTATGCCATCATGGCCATCCCGGAGTCAAAGTTGAATTGAATTGGTTCGCTTATATGATAACTTTGTTGTAATCTGTCCATTTGTTAATATCCTTCTCAAGAACGCGTGAAAGTATGAAGAAGCTGAAATTATTATCAAATACTCAAATCTGCTTTTTCAAGCAGCAGTGAAAAAATCAAACTTCTAAATCAACGTAATATAAAGAAAAAGTCACTTAAGCTCCGTTTAGCCGCATACTTGGGAATAGTGAATTTGTAGTTACGTCACAAAAAAGTAAGTACATTTTTACGATTCGAAAAAATCTTTGAGACTCGATTCGAGAATTGACCAATTTACTTTGACCAAGTATTTTTCTCCCTAGTATTAAAGTCCTGTCTAACCATTCCTAACGCTACATAGTTTAACGCGAATTCGTCCGGCGAACTAATAAGCCCGCAGTCCAGTAATAAATCTCGCATAATGTCGTCTGCTGCCTTATTGATTCTCGTCATTCAAGCCTGTTTGTTTACCCCACCATTAAGTGTCGATGTAGCCTTGTTATTTGTCTGTCAAACTGATTTGTTTAGTTATTCATTATATTTACTTATTTTTATACCTTGGTTCATCATCATCATTATTGCAACCGAAAGACGGCAACTTTTTGGACATAGGACATATAATAGGCCTCTCCCAAGTTTCACCATAACGACCGATCCTGTGCATCTTGCATCCATAGGATTCCCGCGACTCTCACTAGTTCATCTGTCTATCTTGTGGGAAGCCTTCCAATGTTGTGTCTTCTGGTACATGGTTAGTAACAAGCTTTGCAGGATGGAGTGAAGTGCTTCTATCCTTTTGGATTAGACCGATAATCTATACCTTCCGACACATACCCACGCCGAAATGCAAGCAAAGTTAAACGATTTACCTTTGAAAAGGAGGATCCTTCGACCAGACGGAGATTTTTGTCTGATCTGGGCAACTGCCCACACAGACATGACACTGAGACATGACTTCGGACCTTTCTATTTGTAAGTTCAAATCGCTCGTAGAACTCTAAATGCGCGATGCAGGATTTCGTAGTTTCGTTCATACTAGCGACCCGCCTTGGCTTCGCATGGGTGCTATATTATGCATGTATTATACATACGAATACCTTCCTCTTGAATCACTATCTAAATATGTAGTTGTAAGGATGTAGTTGTTTTATACTATGTTGTACTGTAGCGCCATAAATGTCCCTACAGGTATAAGCAATCCCCATACAGAAAGAAAAAACCGACCAAGAGCGTGTCGGGCCACGCTCAGTGTAGGGTTCCGTAGTTTCCCGTCCGTCACAATAAGTGTCCCCAACTTTTCAAAAACTGTTCGTCCCATCAAGTTCAAAATAATTTTCCGAGAAAGTCTTTATAAAGCTCTACTTTCCAGATTTTTTTCATATTTTCTAAACTTATAGTTCAAAAGTTAGAGGGGGGGGGCGCATTGTTTTTTACTTTTGGAGCGATTATTTCCGAAATTATTGATATTATCAAAAAATAATTTTAGTAAACCCCTATTTATTTTTGAATACCTATCCAACAATATATCACACGTTAGGGTTGAAATTAAAAAAAAAAATCGCTTTTTACTTTACATGTAGGGGGGCTACCCTAATAAAACATTTTTTTCCATTTTTTATTTTTGCACTTTGTCGGCGTGATTGACATACATATTGGTACCAAATTTCAGCTTTCTAGAGCTAACTGTCACAGAGATTTAGCGAGGACGGACGGACAGACATGGCGAAACTATAAGGGTTCCGTTTTTGCCAATTGGTTACGGAACCCTAAAAAGAAAATTCATCTAGAGAATATAAGACATTAACTCAATTGGCCTCACCAAATACAACAACATATTTCAAACAGCATAAATTTCATTTACAATGACATAATTTCGTTAAAAGGCACTACAAAATGTAAAGCCAATACTGCCGGCACTGTTATTTCAATCCGCTTTTATTATCCTCTCCATAAATGACAGGATGACAAAATCATTGTTATGACGTCACGGGAATAGCGTTCTGATGGCATATGAATTCAGTGGCGATGGCTGCAGTACAATTATAATATCGGTTGAATAATTAACCCGATTGCTGCATCGTTTCGCCACAATTGTTCTGTTATGGCTATCGCTTTAGGGAGGAGGTAATGTGATATCAATTTCGATAAAAAAATTAAGATTGACTGATAAAAGAGCATACAAAGAGTATAAAAATCTACTGAAATTGCACGACAGGGTCGCGGCAGACTATGAAGGAGATGTCGGGATGACTTAGATGTCTTTGCAAGAATTGCCCAAAAGTGGCTCAGAGCAGCAACAACGATTAAAAAAATGGTTAGGAAGGAGGGAGGCCCTTCCCTGCGACTGGAGTGGGACAGTATAGTCTAAATATAATAATAATAATAACAAAGAAGAAGGTTAGCCCTTCTGAAGGCAAGTGGTCAAAAAGACTCTCATCGACATTTGCAGTACTAGTGACTTGTCTTATCAGATATCACGATGAAATGCTTTAGGTGTCTTTTTTGGGTGGTAACTTTTTCCACTCCAGGGAGAGCAACAGCGATCTCACTCAACCCACAGCAAGAGTTATGTTAAAGCATAGTAGCTTTTGACAGCGTATCAGTCGTTTACTGACTGAAACAAATAACTCTATATTACCATCTGGCAGCTCTAGAACAATCCCAATGACGATCCACTGACTCCAGCGGGAATTCCACTCCTTGGCAGAAATGATGTGTCTCATTCCATCATATATAAGTGGCGCAACCCCATACATCGGGTAGTCTGTACCTAGGGCGGAATTGTCTCAAAAGACTTCCTCCTTCTTTCAAAAGAAACCCTCTGCCTCTGACGATATCTGGCAAAAATCATCGCGCCATCGCCGTAGTCGACCTCGACGAGTAACGCTGTCCACAACAAAATTACAGTTACGTCAAACACCAAAACATCGATAAAACCACTCGATTAATTCAGCCAGCGGTGATTTAATCGAGTGTAGGCCATCCTTTCGCCTATACAGGTTGTTTCGATACGAGAGCACATTACCTCCGTCGCCAACACGAATGGATGGTGATTTTATTCCGACCAGTGACCGCCATTTTGGAAGTTTACCGGCGCTATTGTTTTGTTTCGTTATGTCATCCCTTTGATTGAATGGTCGGTTGTAGTTGAGAATGCGTGGTTTTTTTCGTTATTTGTGTATGAAATGGGAAATGGTTAAAAGATAACATTTTATCAAAGTACTCATCATCTGCCTAGCTTTTTCAACCCAATAACTGGGATAACACGGTACTTCATGGCTGACTGGAGAAAGGAAACAAGACTGAAGTTTTTTTTTAACAAAATGGGTACTGAGGAAAAAAAGGCAATTGCCGTTTTGGACTAAAAGTAGGATGATATAAGAAAGTTACATGAATGAGTTAGGTAGATGCTTTCGAGATTAATCGGAAGTATAGAATTATTCGTTACTTATGTGTAGTTTTACGAACATATGACGCGGACTAATTCGCGGGCAACAGCTTTCAATAAGTAATAAGTAATCATTTTTATTCAAGTAAAAAGTAAATAGTACAATTGTGATTTACATGAATTACAATTGAGTTTTTTTGTAGTTCTAACTGTAATGTGCTTGATCTAGGTTAAAAAAAACCTGTATTTCAAGCCATCTATTTAAATCAAATATTTAAAAGAAAACCAAAAATAAAATAAAATAGATGCTGAATTATAAAAAAAGAAGACAATATTAATTTATTTTCAATGACTAAAAAATAACATGTTGAGTAACATTATTTTAAACTAGTTAGATTAAATACTATGGATAGTCAGAAGTCAGTAAATCTGACTCCAGTCTTGCCATGAAATAGCGTGTTACCCCAGTTAATGGGTTGTGGAGGTCTGGTAGGCAGCCGCTCCTCGTAAAATACTGGTATTAAGTTAAATCCAGCTCGACTGGAAGCCGATCTCAATATAGTTGGGAAAAGGCTAGGCAGATGATGATGAATAAATCTATTTTGCCACGGGCTTCAGATGATTCAGTTTCGCCGTTGATGTTCTTATCTAATTTCCAAGTCCAAACCACCTCTCATACAACACAATCAATAGCCGAATCCGGCAAAAACACGAAATACATCGCAATAAGGAAAACCGTTCACCGCACGCCGGGGCTGAGCATAATAAAAACTAATAGAAATGGACGCCATTAGCCGTTGTCGACTATTGGCGATCTGTGTCGAGTGTGGGGGTATGTAGATAGATTTGTACAAGAAATACTTGTTTTTCCTGTAGTTCGTTTGAAAAAATGTTGGTCAAACTGAACGAATAGTTTAAGTAGGCTAGAGTAAATAGGCTCTTAATAAACTAGTGTGCCTGCATCTACGAATGCATCACTTACCATCACGTGGGATCGCAGTCAAGCACTAGTTTATATGTATAACTTAAAAAAAAAGTATCAAAAAATCACCAAACTTAAGTGGCAATGGGCACGGGGCAGGGCACCACATACCAGAAGACGTAGCGTTGGAAGGCCTCCCACAGAACCGATCGTTATGGTGACACTTGGAGGTCTGTGTCCAAAAGTGGTCGTCTGTCAGCTGAAATGATCATGATAATGTATCACTTTAAATCATTCCAGAATCATAGTTGTCATTAGGCTTGCAGACAGTGAGTAATGTGTAGTTTGCTGTGGATTAAACCTGTATCGAAGGAGCGTTATGTCCCATGTTAATCTCAAAAAGCTGCCAGCAAACTTAACAGGGTCATTTAGAGTGAAAAGAATGAGTCAAACAATCTTGCAGCCCTAGCAGGCATAGCCCTGGTATGGCCTGGTATCACCTTGCTATTGGTTTAGAACGCAAAAGACAACTAAAGTAACACAGGTGGATTTTAATCAGAAAAATTCTGGCGCTGCGACTCTCTCCACAAAGAGTAGAAGAAATTATTTTTATTTATATATCAGGAACCATTTACAATTAATTTCCTATCTAAATACAACAAAATGTTTAGTAATAATAATAAAATCAATTAAATAAAAGCTACATTAGCGCTTTGATTCTTAAACTAAGTGTACGTTCCTATAGCTTAAGAGGCAACAAGCTGATACTCACATATTTTCACAACAAAAAAAAAAACAACCCATTAATTTAGTCGAGCCGCGACAAAAAGTCGCAAGTCTACGTATAGAGTCGCCGGTGTGTATCTTGGGGACTGTCAAGCGTTGTCATCTCACGTGCATTACAAGAACTGTGCCTCGAGCGGTACTCGGTACACTCGGCTAGGAAAATTGCTTACCTTTGCGAAGATATGAAAAATATTATTCCTAATTTATTTATTTTTTGGAACAAAATTATAACATGAGAATAAAGTTGGTGATTATAGTATCTCATAAAAAAGTCACATGTTCGCATGCATGCAATATAAGAATACATTACTGATGTCTAGGAATTAATGTTTATAAATATTATGTACAATAATTGCTAAAATCTACTACTATGTATTTCAGACTGATACAACAATGACGAGACACTATCATATCGAATGAATTCTCAAACGAAATCTGTTATTTCATTCGAGTCATAAATAAAAACTAGTTTTAGGACGAATTAAAAACAGGGGCACAGGGCACATTGCCTGTAGAACGGATGGTCGATGGGGACGGAAGGTTCTAGAGTGGCGGCCACGTACCGGAAGACGGGGCGTCGGAAGGCCTCCCACAAGGTGGACCGACGACCTGGTGAGGGTCGCGGGAATCCGATGGATGCGAAACGCACAGGACCGGTCGCTGTGGCGACGCTTGGGGGAGGCCTATGTCCAGCAGTGGACGTCTTTCGGCTGAGATGATAATGAAATGTGAGTAAAAGAGTAAAAAAAGAATGTTATCCATACAGAAAATTCTGAAACAAATCTCCCCACCCAACTGTCCTCCATAATCGAAAACCCCCCAACATATTACAAAGAAAAATAATAACCTTTGCACACGACTGTACATAGAGGTACAGTCAAGCACAATGCAAACAATAGCGCGAGCCAACAGCGCACAAATCTTAATCTTAGCATTCATTATGGAGCAGAAACGAACCTGAATTTATTCTAGGTAACCTCGCACCGACGCTTATGAACTACCAGTAGCTTCACTGTGGGTGAGGGGATTTATTTATTTATTTATTGGGGTTATTCTATAGGAGCTTAGCACCGAAGAACACGGTGGAGTATAAGACGGAAGTAAGCCCCGCTTGGGCGGAGCGCTGTGTCTCTGTGGAGGTGAATGGCGGTGGGAAGCTCTAGCATTGCAACCTGTTTCAGATTATGGGTAAAACACGTTGGAGTATACGGTGGTGGTGTGCCCCGCTTGGGTGACATTGCAGTAGCGTCGCCATGGAATTGAACAGTGGTGGCGGTGATCTATCTATCTAGCATTGAACCCCGTTTCAGATTATGGGTGAAACACGTTGGAGTATACGGCGGAGGTGTGCTACGCTTGGGCGGAGCACTGCTGTGTCTTCGTGGAGACGATCAATAGTGGAGACTTGCAATGGATCCTGGCTCAGGCTGTGGTCTAAAGTGAGAGGGAACGGGATACAGTCGCTTTTTTTGATGAATCAGTAATGTTGGCAAAGGTGGCAGCCAGACGCGTGAGGGCTTGGGCCTCGCGTCCCGGCCGCCGGGATCCTGACTCCGATTTCGAACCACCATGGGTGTAGGTTTGCGGTCGGTGAGCAATGGGTTCTGGTTCAGACCTTGATCTTAAGTGACTGAGGATAGGAAACTGAATAGTCGCTACCATGTCGCTACTTTCTATAAAGCAATAAAAAAATAATGCTGGTGAAAGAAATGGCTATGGTCATCTTTTTGAAGGAGCGGATATCCTCAAGTCTCTGGCGCCACCCCCAGTATCGGGAGTCACAGGCCATCCCAGACCACTGCAGACAAGACCCGTCAATCTTAACAACTAGCATCATCCCTAATATCTTTTGAATTAGAATTATTTATAATGTTTGTACACTGACAGCTCTGTTTCCATGCTTTCAGTCCAACCAAATATTTTATTTGTTTATTTATTAAAGCTTTATGCACAAAAACATTGTACAAAGTCGGACTTAATGCCTTAAGCATTTTCTACCAGTCGACCTTAGGGTGGTGCAGAAACATGGCGTAGTAGGTGCAACTAGCAGTTAAAAAACAAAAAGAAAAAAAAAACTAATATTAAATAAAATATATATACTTATATAAATACATACATATAACCAAAATTAAACTATCACATACCCACAAAATGAGACACAATAGTAAAACAATACAGCGCGGTCTCATAGGACCGGTCGGCGATTCATGAACTAATAAGAGAAACGAAACCGATAAATCAGCACTGTGATGATTCTACCAACTTCTTGCGAATGTGTTCACGTGTCATAACCTTAATATTAACTTTGCGATAAGAAAACCCATTGTACATTTTGTTTTTTTAATTACTCAGATACCCGCGAAACGAGACACAATAGTAAAACAATAACAGCGCGGTCTTATAGGACCGGTTGGAGATTCAAACGTTAAACGTTAGTCCTATGTCTTTTTATGAGATATACAATCACCAAACAAACAAACAATCAAACGACCCGGAAACCGAACACCAACCGACAAAGCCCCAAAAACATTTGCGCCACACATCCTAATTCCGCTCCCACAATTTTTACACAATACACCTGAAACGGGCAATCATTCCCTTTCAGTAATGAGGGAGAATATTACTCGATCGCCCTCAGGCGGTTTTAATTTACCGCAAGATCACCTACAGTATATAAGTTCTTTTTAGGGTTCCGTACCTCAAAAGACAAAAACGGAACCCTTATGGGATCACTTTTTTGTTTAGGGTTCTGTACATTAAAAGGACAAAACGGAACACTTTGTTGTTTGTCTGTCTGTCTGTCAAGACCCCATTATCTCGAGAACGCGTGAAAGAATCCAGTTGAAATTAAAACCATATACTCAAGGATGCAGTCCCTTGAAGCTGTGCAAAACTCAAACATGTAAGTCAACGAAAAAAAAAGAGACGGCCGTTTATTAAATATCGCAAAAAATATTGCATTTCGACACTCTCAAGGGAATCAAAATACGTAGGGTAATTCCCGTACACCTAGAATCCTGAAATTTGGCATGAAGCAAAGTCCCATGACACAAATATAGCAAAAAGTCTGAAAACTAAAAATATGTAGTAACGTCTCAAGAAAAATAAACGCAAGTTTAATCGGAAAAATTTCGAAGACTCGATTTGGGAATTGAACGGTTTTCATAGGTAAGTTGGTACGGAATCCTCAGTGCGCGAGTCCGACTCGCACTTGCCTGGTTTTTTTTTTTCAACGTAATAAGGCGTTCCGAGTTACTCAGCGCTTTATATACATCGATTAAGAGTTATGATTGTAAAGGGAATGAGGTTTTTCTCGTATCTTTTTCAAGAATCTGGTGTTTGGCAAAATGGCTGCGGTTTTGTTTTGCTTTTCATTTCTTAAGGGGGTCTTTCGATGTGCAGTTTTTTCTTTGTGCTCTTGTGAGGTACTCGCAGGCCTTTTTGTCTTTTTTGTGAACAAAGTTCTTATGCATAATCAGACTTGTGATGTTTCACCATGTCGATATAGCCCGAAGAATTACCAAACTTAAGTGGCAGTGGGAACAGCACATTGCTCGTAGAACAGGTGGTCGATGGGGACGAAACTTATTGGAGCGGCGACCACGTACTGAAAGACGCAGTGTTGGAAAGACTCCTACAAGATGGACCGATGACTTGGTGAGAGTTGAGGGAATCCAATAGATGCGAGACGCACAGAATTGGTCGTTGTAGCGGCTCTAAGCGGAGAGGCCTTTGTCCAACAGTGGATGTCCATAGGCTGAAATAATGATGCTGATGATGAATGTTTCTACTCCTGGGCCTCTGATCTACTCCCTAGGAGAGGGAATGAACTGCAATCTAACACGCTTTTTTCCCTTTATAGTTTTGAAAGTAATGTGCAATGGTGATGAACAGCTAAAGTACACCAAGTAAAGTGCCTGTCTTGGGATTAAAACAGCTAGATGTGACTCGAAAAATGGGATCGTTACTGCCATTCCCCAGTAGTAACGGTAGTCCATATCATTTAAAAAAAGTTATGATAAATTGTGAGTATCATAGAAAAAACCGAAAACTTATTTTGATCTTTTATAGTTACACATACACCTCTACTACTGTAATCAACAAACTTAATACCGAAAATAAATCACCAATCTAATCAAAGGAGACTATAAAGACGATCGCCGTCACACCAGGGACACGACTATACCTCATAATAATTACGAGTTATGCCCATAAAATCCTAGCACATTATTTTTATAACCGTATAAAAATATTACGATTATATCTTGTCCAAAGCTACGGTATATTGATGGCGGTCATCTAATTTGGATTAAGATATTATTATGGTGTGTAAGTGGGGTGTAAAAGTATTGATTTAATGGGATGTGTGGTAACCATGATGGGGAAGAGAGCAGTCGATAATATTATTATTTGCAATAAGTATTGAGCAGGACGTAATCCACCATGCAAGGCATGTACGGGTTAGTGAATTTCACAAGTATTTGAATTTTTCATAATCATAATCATAATCATTTATTTATTTGCAAACATGGGTACATTGATGTTTTGTTTTTGGATAAGTAATAAAGTTCTCCATGTTTAACCATCACATGGGTGTGCAAATAACAATTTTTAAGTAGCACAATAAAAAATGAAATATTTCAGTCTTATTTTTTACAGTTATTGCAAGTTACAAATAATATTCAAATAACATAATTTAAAAAAAAAACACTGTATAATTAAATGTCAATATTAATTTAAAAAATCAATAGAAAATTAAATTTGAATATAAAATAAATAAAACAATAAAGAGTTGAATTAATTGTCAAAATAAAATAAAAAATGAATCAATAAAATATACAAAAGAAAATTAAAATGTCAAAATAAAAATCGGTCAATAAAGAATAAATGTCAAAATTAAATTAAGATGTCAAAGTAAAATTCTAAATTTAGATTGGTAACAATAATTACAAATTAAATAAATAATTAATTAAGCACTATAATTCAATACACAATACATCACAGTCCAAATTAATATTATACAAATCAAATAAATTAATTGATAGTACATAATCATAAGACTCTCACTTCTTTCCTAATATAATAGATAAGTCGGATGTAGTAGGCCTAGCATCTTTCGTTTAAATAATCATTAATATGATAGTAACATTTCAATACTAAGAAATCGTGCAGTTTTTTTTTTAAATTGATCCGTATTTTTAATTTCAATTATATGTTGAGGTAGTTTATTGTAAATTTTTAGTTCTAGGACATGCCAGTTTCCTCATAATATTTTCCTTCACCGGAGCCGTGGTGATGAAATAAATTACACAAAGTAGTGCGCGTAGTTGGGTTTGAACTCGCGACCAACATCTTGTAAGTCGGGACCATTACCACTCGGGAGCCACCACTGCTCTAAGGCTACGTACTACAACCACACCACATCGCAACTACAAAAAAATTGTGAAGTGTGAATAGTACCGCTACAGGTTCTTGCAATTACGTTGTAGGTAGTAACTACAAATATCAAAGTGGTTGCATTGTGATTACGTTATAGCCAGTGTTTCATCATCATCATCTCAGCCGAAAGACGTCCACTGCTGGCCATAGGTCTCCCCCAAGCGTCACCACAGCGACCAGTTCTGTGCGTCTCGCATCCATCGTATTCCCGCGACCCTCGCCGGGGTTTAAAGACGACTAATTTGCGATGTCGTTGTTGGTTGCATTTTGGTTGCTATGTGGCGGCGGTGTCGGCAATATCAGCCACACGGTTCCGTTCGACGAAAAAATGTGATCAGTGTGGACAATAATAATAAAATTTTATTCAAATAACAAACGTTTACGTAAATTAACATAAGCCAACAGTAAAAAGATTTTCCATACAATTGTTGTGCCTAAGAGTAAACTAAATCTAAAATATTATTAAAGATGCAATTGATCGGGGTTCAGAATTACAATACCTACTCAATAGCGGACCGCTCGATCTAGGTTAATTTAAACCTGTGTTTCAGTCTTGATTTCCGAAAGAAACTATTTATTTTTATAAAAAATAGGGCCCGCCCACGTATTTTTGTAGTGGTACGTCTGATTCAAACTCGAAAGGCTCATTGTGACCGGTAAAGTAGATAGTAAAAGGCCTCGCGTTGGTCCGACCAGATCTGCGCCGCTCTTAATTCCACGATTTAAGATGCCCTTGACAACGCCAAAGACAGGAATAAATGGAGGAACATCATAAGGGCTAAGGTGATGAAGCAGGTAGGTCACGACCCTCAGCATTGAGGAATACGACACAAGGAAACGTCTGAATAGACCTACTTCCTTAGACCCTAAAGAAGGGAACTATATTTAGACAAAACAAAAAGAACTGACCACCGTTGTGTCCAGCTGGGTACAATATACCCTGATCGATATCTACGGCAGCGCAAATTGCGCGCTACAGTCGAACGCATTTCCTTTTACGATCGCACACCACTGTTTACGTGTTTCGCGAAGATACGGACGATAGGGGCGATGTGGGAACCTATTGATTTGTTTTGGAGGAGGTATATTTGTTTATTTTTTTTTTGGTTTCATACTGTTTTTATCCACATGGATACTGGCCCCATCGTAATCCCCCCCCCTCCACATGGATACTGGCCCCTTTTAATTTAAATTATACTAACTTAAACAATTAACATAAGTAAGAGGGAGTCGATAATTAGAGCTAGACTACTTAGCCTTCTTGCTGACTGCGATTAGAGCGCAGTTGAAGCCAAAATAATTGACTAAGGGCTCGGTCATTATTTTGGTAGGAAGACTTTCAAAAAGAAAGGTCGGTGGTATGGTTTGGTGTAGTATGGTATGGTATGGTAAGTTGTAAGAGTATATAAATAAATAAATAATAATAAGGCTCAAAAGAAGACGCAGCGTTGGAAGGCCTCCCACAAGGTGGACTGACGACCAGGCGAGGGTCGCGGGAATCCGATGGATGCGAGACGCACAGGACCGGTCGCTGTGGTGACGCTTGGGGGAGGCCTATGTCTAGCAGTGGACGTCTTTCGGCTGAGATGATGATGATGATGATGATGATGATGAAGGTTCAAAATATTTAAAGTGGAGGTAATTAAAAATGCACCGAAAAGATCACGATATCGACTAAAAATAAAAAAAAAACAACCGCATCTCCACCGTCTCACATCTCAAGTTAATAGCGATCCCGTAATGGCGGTTTGGTAGTTGTTGCCCCATAAAGACATCCCCACCGTTTATTGGCCTCCCTGTACACGTAGCTAACCTCTACGATTAGTGGTGAAAAATCAATTTGTGTTCCCTTGCGAGGTGCAGACATGCCATAGGACTATTGTTTTTGTTGATCACTGTACTTGGAAAAGTCTTGTCATGAAGTACCGTGTTACCCCAGTTAATGGGTTGTGGAGGTCTGGTAGGCAGCCGCTCTTCGTAAAAATACTGGTATTCAGCTAAATTCGGCTTGACTGGAAGCCGACCCCAATATAGTTGGGAAAAGGCTAGGCAGATGGTGTATTTGGAAATGTTCAGTAAATTCGCGGGTCTATAAAGATCAGAAAGAAAACAATTTTTGTTTGGCACACAATGTACTGACAAATATTGAAAACTTAAATTAAAATTGAACATAAAAACAACGCGAACAATTTGCCTGCTGCGGTCTTCCCATCCGTCCGTTAGGTGTCTTCAAGGCTAGAGTGAATAGGATTTTATTAAACTAGTGCGCCTCACCATCGATGATTGCATCACTGCTTACCATCAGGTGGGATCGCAGTCAAGCGCTAGTTTATTAAGACTAGTGCGTAGTAAAAAAATAACTATATGTGATTTGAGTAATAATAAAATTTAATACACAGGTCCGACTTGTTAGAAATATAAATTCAAACATATACGAGTATGTCAAATATCATCATTGAGATTCGTAAACTATTATAGTTAGTAGGATAGATTAGTGATATAAGTAAGTAGAGGAGCTCGTGGCTAGATAATAACAGCCGCACAGGTCGATCTTCAAGGTTAAGCAACGCTTGCCTAGGTTGGTCTGTGGATGGGTGACCATCTTAACATAACGAGTTTCCTCCGTGCCTCGGAAAGCACGTTAAGCCGTTGGTCCCGGCTGTCATTTGGAGATCTTTGGCAGTCGTTACGGATAGTCAGAAGCCAGTAAATCTGACTCCAGTCTTGCCATGAAGTACCGTATTACCCCAGTTAATGGGTTGTGGAGGTCTGGTAGGCAGCCGCTCCTCGTAAAATACTGGTATTCAGCTAAATCCGGCTTGACTGGAAGCCGACCCCAATATAGTTGGGAAAAGGCTAGGCAGATGATGATGATAGATTAGTGACATCTAATCAAAATAAAGTTTATTTTAGTTGTTTAATTTATTAACGTATAGATGCCGCGACAGGTGTGCTTTTTAGCCTCGGCCTTATTTTGTTTATTTTAGTACCTTTTAGTAAGTGCACAAAAAACTGTTTTTTTTTACGATATTATATCGAACGATACTTTTTGTGGAAACTTGTTAATGCACTTACAAATTCTTAAATCAGTTAGAAAACTTAAAGCACTCGAAACTTCAGAATCTTCTAGAAAATCTGTAAAATCCTAATTCGAATTCAAAACAAAATGATTCCTAATTCTAATTCATTGCCATCAAAGTCATCGCTAGTGAAAGTTTAGTAATTACTAATTAACAAACATCAAGTGGGGCCGTGTTCCGAATATTTTTACTCTCTGTAACAACAATCCGTTGGTGATAAGGAAAGTTGGTGGCGTCGGGCCGCTAAAATGTTGCACTTAGCTATACGGTCGGACACTCCCTCTCATTCCAGAGCAAGTATAATATAATATAATGATAATAATATAATAATAATTTATTTATTTATCAAATATATCTTATTCTTAATCGTGATTGGAGCCTCCTTTTAAGCAAAGTAAAGCTAGTAAAGTTGTGTCAAATGCAGTTTAGGACCGCTGCCAATGCTTAAGGTAAGCTTAATTTTGTAAATAAAAGTTATACTCTATGAATAAACTCGGTAATTCAACGCACAAAATTCTGTGATTAGATACCTTCCGCCCCTAACACTACCATCGGTTCTAGCTTTTTTTCAGGGAGATTGGGATCAGTGCATAGGTTCACGTTTGACCACTATCTCATGTGTTCTGTATAGTGTTAATACGAAGAATCTCACAAGGATTTTTTTTTTAATTGTAACTACAGTCCTGTAGAAATCTTTCCGTCAAAAGGAGAAGATCTTCCTTTTATATTCATAAAAATAATAATAGCAATTTTTTTTATACATCGCAATGAAAAATCACCTTTCCCACCATTTCCCAAAAAGCGCAATTTTACCACCCCTAACGGGTGCAACAAGACGACCCTTTGACATCGACTAACGTATTTAAATTCATAGTCTTATGAAGTTAGCCCGGACAGGGGGTGTCGGGGGGTCTTGGGGTACACGCGGGGGTCGTGGGGTCGCGGGGGGTGTCAGGCGTGACTGTACACTTTTTGGCTTCGGTTAAGTCGGATCGCCACTAACCGCCGATGGGAAAAAGAGGTAAGTATGGATTTAAGATTTTTTGAAAAACATGAAATAGTACATTTATTTTAAGATTATATTAGCAGATTTCGTTTTGCAGTTTCTGCCAAGTTCCAAGAAAAAAACGCGAGTTTATTATATTTGTATGAAAACGATACAAATAGAACTTTATGCCGTTTAGAGTTGAAACAATAGGATCATGGGGTTCGAGTCATCAATGAGTGGTTTGGCATATAAGCATTCATGGGCTGGGCTTTTCGTGGGTTAAGCAATCAGAACTGCTATTCAATTTATTGTAGTTGGTTATACAGCCAGCGTAATAAGCACTTTGCCCAATGACAACGTTGGAGGATGTTTCATGTTACATTTCAAAAATTGTTTCATCTACATTTTATTTACATTGTAACAAATTAAAGAAATGCATGCATGCAAGTTTAGCCATTTACAAGGAAATATCCCTTGTAAATGGCGAAACATGCATTATCACAAATCCAAAATAAGACATTAAATGTTGTTTTTAAATAAATAAAATATTCTTAATTAAACGTAATGGGTAAAATCAAGGTTTATGTATTTCTCTAACTTTCTTTTGTGTCAAATCTACTATACTTTTTTTTTCTTATATCCAATAACACTTATTCACCTCCCTCCTCATTCTAAAAACATAAACCCAAAACCTTGAGAACCAGACTTACGCCTCTTTCCCTCCCAGAGTCTATCTCCGAAGGAGTTAAAATGCCATAGTTCGTGTTGTGGCATAAATTAACTGTGTAACTCGCAAGAAACCGCGTCGCATATTATCACCATTTTGTTCAAGATTAACGAAATATTCACCCCGTGCCGCGGAGTTTCGATTAGCTCGCTTTGATGCCGGATTATTACGCTGATGTATGGTTTACGCCGCTGAAGATTTTGGCTAGCGGCTTTTTTAGTGGTCTACGAGTATGTGGTAAAAGTCAATGATAGACTGCAAAAAAAAAAGGAAGACATGGTTATTTTAGCACATAGATACACACTCATCATCATCTGCCTTGCCTTTTTCCCAACTATATTGGATTCGGCTTCCAGTCAAGCCGGATTTAGCTGAATACCAATATTTTACGAGGAGCGGCTGCCTACCAGACCACCACAACCCATTAACTGGGGTCATTGATAGACTGCAAAAAAGAAAGGAAATAATAACGATTATATAAACACATAGCTGTCCCCTGCGGTTTCACCCGCATTTTTCGTTACTGCTTCGCTCCCGTGGGTCGTAGCGTGATAATATATAGCCTATAGCATTTCTCGATAAATGTGCTATCTAATACTGAAATAATTTTTCAAATCGGACCATTAGTTCCAGAGATTACCCCCTACATACAAACTTACAAACCTACAAACTTACAAATTTTACCTCTTTATAATATTAGTATAGATAGATGTAACACACTATGACGGGACAAACAAACAGAAACTTAAAATTTAAACAATAACATTATCTGTCTCATGGCTGCGAAAAATATGTAGTATGTAGATTTAGTAAAGCATGTATTAACAGTACCAATGTGAGTTTTTCAATTCATAATGTGCTTTTTAAAGTTTATCCCACGTTACTTCCCGTGCCTAGAAAAGTACGTAAAGCCATTAGTCCCAGTTAGCATTTGAAGATCTTTAACAGTATGTTAGGATTTTTTAGTTCTAAGACATGCCGATTTCCTCATGATAATTTATTACACCGTTTTGAAAGCACTATTGATGGCTGGCTGAGTTTGAACCCTACGACTTACAATTCAAAAGTTCGTGTCCATTACCACTGAGCCACAACTACTCCACAGTACAATATAGTAAAGCAATTCAATGAAGCATAATGAAATGGCTACCACGGCCATAGCTATAATGTCCGTACAGTTTCACCGCTCGTTTCCAATTACAGGAGCTCGTAAAGTCGATATAAAACTAATAGCGCCCTATTGGTGCAGGATTTAATTGTCTGGCAGAGAGCTCCTTCTTATGTAAGAATGTTGGATAGATTGATTTTTCGCCAGTCAAAACCGGGTTTTTCAAGTGAGAGTTTTCTTTGAGCAATCTGCCTTTGGTGCAATCTGTGGTAAAAATATGTTTACATTTTAGTCTACTCAATATAAAGTTTCAGGTGAATATTTGGCACTAGTTACCTGCTGCTAACGGCTTCTTTCGGAATTATAATAATTACCCTAATGGATAAAAAGTGTTCTAGAACCAAACAATCTCTCCGTTGGTTGATAAGGATGATCAACAAAAGTATTTATTTTTATTTCTAAGCTTTCAGTTTAGTGCTTACTAGCTGCTGACAGTGTCTTTGCCCACGTGAAAATAATAAATACAAGCTTAGGTCACCTTAGTGATGAAATAGCACTGTACTGTTATAAGAATTTTTAATGTTACCCATCATCAAACAACGCATAGGCGTGATGTCAGATTGTTTCCCATTAACCTGCCTAGCTTCTTATTATTAAAAAGCGTGATTATAAGCTTTAGCGATGATTATGTTCAGTGGTTTTCAAAGAAGAGTCATCAAGGACAGAACCTCTATAACAGTAAAGAGCAATGCCGACCTTAGTATTGGTTAGACTCTACTGTGTTTGGACTTGGACCTTTTCAGACGAGCTTTGATGATATTGTACATTTTTGTTTGTTGTCTTACTGTAATTGTGTAAATAATTAACCAATTTATTAATTAGGTACTTTATGTCCAAACACCTAAAAATAAATAAAAGAAATACAGATAGAACAACAAAAAGGTGTTGCTTATTTTAAAAGAAAAGAGGACTTGTGACAGTAAACAAACATCAACCTTTAAGGAAAAAAGATTTTTCGTAAGACAACGCAATTTAAATAATTATAAGGTCGTTTATATAGCATATAGCTTATACCCAATAGGTTACTTCCCGTTGAACTAGAGCAATGAAAGGCAAGAAGCAATGCCATGTGGCACAAGTGAAGAAAAAAACCGAAAACCTTTTTGTAGTTACATCACAAAAAAAAAAACTATTTTGCGATTGTTAGCTTAAGGGTCTATTCAGACGTACCACAACCACATGACAAAAAAATCCACGTACTCTACGTGTGAATAGACCTAAAGTTTATACGAAACCCTCGCTTTACGAGAGCAACTCGCACTTGATCGGTGTTTTTACGGGTTAACCTATCATATACCCGCAAAACGAGACACAATAGTAAAACAATAACAGCGCGGTCTCATAGGACCGGTCGGGGATTCATGAATTAAACGACATTGATCAAGTCGGAAATTCGTCAAATAGGCAATTCGTCAAATTACGTCAGACTCAAACAATGTCCCAAGTCCACAGCCCCAGCAACCACATCCACCGATCTTCGGCCGCCGTATTAACGAAAAAGGCACCATCGCCCAATTCCGGTCGGATATATTTTCCACTTGGTTAGCCGATTTTACGGGCAATTGGTTTTAGGGGGCGTCCAAAGGTCGGCCCTCGAACCCTGGACAATGGGTAGATAGTTTGTCTAGTGCCATTTGATGAACGGTGCTGATAATGTTAACGGCTTTGTTCGGCGTGTGTTTGCGGAATCAATTTGTTGAATGAGGAGGTGGGTGTTGTAGAGATAGGAGCGGAAATATGTTTACACGCAGTAAAATTTCTTCTTCTTTTTCTCGTTTCGATGGTTTTGTTTTTCTCATGGTTTTTGGATTCTGTAGGTTGCCAGGTTTCCGTGCCTTGGAGGGCACGTTAAGCCATAGGTCCCGGCTGTCATTTGTAGATCTTTGGCAGTCGTTACGGATAGTCAGAAGTCAATAAATCTGACTCTAGTCTTGCCATGAAGTACTTTGTTACCCCAGTTAATGGGTTGTGGAGGTCTGGTAGGCAGCCGCTCCTCGTAAAATACTGATATTCAGCTAAATCCAGC
This sequence comes from Mythimna separata, assembly GCA_030763345.1. Taxonomy (NCBI): domain Eukaryota; kingdom Metazoa; phylum Arthropoda; class Insecta; order Lepidoptera; family Noctuidae; genus Mythimna; species Mythimna separata. Next base: position 18,045,306 of record CM061189.1, on the reverse strand, counting down.
TTGACTGAAAGCCGACCCCAACATAGTTAGGAAAAAAGGCTAGGCAGATGATGAGATTGCGACGTTTATTGCGGTGTCAGTGGCATTTTTAGGTCCTTCAAAGTGCAGGTGTAGGGACAATTTGGGCACCCCAATAAGTGGGCCATCGTCTGGTCAGGAGTACCGTACTCGCACTGGGTGCCCGTGGTGTCTATAATCTCCCATTTTGTCAGGTTGTGTTTGCCACGGCCTAATTGTGTGTTCAGTCAGTTGATTGCCTTCCATATAGGCTACTGCAGATCGCGTCCGAGTGGCAGATGTATCAATAACAAGAAAAATAATGAAATAATGATTTTCGGTCAAGAATTTATTTACATTCTAGGATGTGTTAGTGGTGTGGGTGGGTGGAAACCGTTAATTTGATCGTAAATTTGGACCCCGATAGGCCTTTTTTAAAATAGATATAATATAACACACTAATATTTTATAAGGGGAAGTTTGCGTGTACGTTACTTCTTCATGTTCAAACGGCTGAACGGAGTCGGCAACTGGTAGACAATATCCTAAAATAGCATAAGTACAGGATCCGGAGGAGTCACCATGACTCTGGAACAGCCAACTGAAGGAAAACGAGTGAGTTTTAGTCAGAACAAATCTACCAATCTCTCTCAATCCACCTAGAGACAGAGAAGTTATTACAATGATTACCCACACCAAAAAAAGGCATTACCATTCCTTCCACAAAAAAAGACCAACAATAATTCATATTGAAATAAACTCAACACGAATATAATCTCAACATTTCCGCACTATTCGTCACGCGCACAGTTATCAGTCTTTATCTCGCCCCTGGAGAAAAAATTGCGCGACCACCGCCCAAGTTCCTGACCATAAATTCATTAGACAGCCACGACATTTTTTTTTTAAACTCACGTCCGTGCTGTCTTTGGTAGGGGCTAGAAGTGGCATTGTTAAAAAATAAATTAGTCATTTTAAATATTTTATGTTTAAGCTAGCTTTTGCCAACTGCTTTGCCTGTATCCATCCATCCATCCACCTAGCCTTTTCCCAACTATATGGTGTCGGCTTCCAGTCAAGCCGGATTTAGCTAAATACCTGTATGAAGGTCGATAATTATCCCAAAAGAACATACTCCCGGGATAATAATGCTATACCAGGACATAGTCTACCGTGCGTACCTGATTTAATTCACACACTTTCAGTTTTTTGAGCGTGAAGAAGTAACAAAAAAGTGACAGTGAGAAATAAATATGTATAGCGGTACAGATTTTTTTTGGTGGTTGATCATCGAATGAATTCCCCCGCTCTTGGGTGGAGTGGGACGTCGTGTAAGATTTTTCGTGAATAAAATCTTCACCTACATTTTTTTGCCTTACGTCCTTGGATCCCACGGTTCCCTTTCTGACAACGCATGATAATCTTTACTATGTGTTGTATGGGTCGACAGCGCCTAATGCATACCTCGGGAAGGTATGCATTAGGCGCCTAGATTTAGCATTAGCATTATCGGCCTTATAATGTTCCCACTGCTGGGACTCAGGCCTCCAATCTTGGAGAGGGAATGGGCCCTAATCTACCGCGCGCGCCCATTGCGGATTGGTGGATGTCACATGTCTTCGAATTTTCGGACATATTACCGGTTTCCTCACGATCTTTTCCTTCAACGTAGTTGTGATGAAATAAATTACACAAAGTGATGCGCTTGACCGAGTTTGAACCCTCGACCTACAACTTGCAAGTCTAGATTTATCATCGACCAACAACAAAAGAACTTACCTCTTACAGTTTATGAGATACAGCCTGTTTATAGACGAACGGACACACACATAGACGGATGGACGGACAGTGCAGGCTAATTAATAAAGATCTATTGGCATCCTTCAAGTAAAAAACCAGCCAGTAGGTACTGTGGGAGGTTCGTAACTCAAACGGCAGGGCTTGGTACTTTAACAACAATTTTATTAGAGAGGTGTTTACATGGACGCGGCTAATACAATAATCCACATATTTTTCTAAGCCATTTTCCACGATGACATGTCTGTCTAAGAAACAATATCATTCAAAATATTTAGAACAGTTTATTTCTTTTCAAACCCGCCAGCAACACATTACTAAAGAGTTTTAGTAATAACTCTTTACAGTACACTCACATGATAACCAGCCCCTTCTATCCTCCCGAGCTCTGTGCTTCATCCAACGCGTCGGGTGCTAAAAAGTCGCACTATATCATAATTTATTTGTCCTGATGACCTCGCCCACCGCAGCCCTGTCCCACCTAATATAATACATTAATATTATACATTTTAAAAATATAATTTTATCTCATTCCCCTTATTGTTTCTCTCATTTGCAATATGGCGTTTTTTTTTTATCTTTTATACTGTTTAATGTCTTTTTTCTGGGGTAATTAAAATTATTATAGGTATTTATTACAGCAGAACGCCATTTCGCGTGTTTATTCGTAGTCCTAATCGTTCTATGTTTACATTAATTAGCAATGCTTTAGGAGTGTTCCCGGCTTTATTGCCGATAATAAATTTTGGACGGTTTGAATTGTACGTAATTTTTATAATTTTTTAAACGTTGGCTAAAGGAAGCTGGGTGTGATGGTATTTGTCTAGATTTACTGTCTTGTAATTTTTAAAGATTTATTGTAGATTTGAAATGATTATAATCATACTTATTTTACAAGAAGTGTAAGTTTTTACAAGAAGGTTTGTCAGAAGCTAGTGCACGGTACCAATCTGTCGTTTCTTATAGATAAGAACCGGCAAGATTTTCCATGGTTACTTTTTTTTATAAAATAATGATTTTATAATACTCCCATATTACAATATTAATAGGTATTTGATGGCAGTGTAACCTGATCAGTCATTATTGTTCACAAAAATCCAATAAAAGTAATAAAAAGTAGGTTAAAATAGAAAGTAATCTATAAATCTACTGTGTTCTCATGTTGACACTATAAAAAAGTCTATATAGAAATAAAACTGTAAATAATATAAAAGTTATTGCAAAATCAATCTAATAAAAATAAGAGAAGAAGAAACTTATAATTAAAACAGAGACAACGCAGTAAATGCTTTACCAGGGACACATGTGCAGAAGCGGTCATTGCCAAACAAGCGTGTCTTCGACACACTTCTGCACGGTCTACGCCGAATCGTCTACGAGTTTCTCGTAGCAGTCTACGAAAAACTCGTAGACGGCGTAGCACGAGGACCGTAGCAAATTATAATTACTTGACCTTTCTTTGAACTATTAATTCTTATCGAGCTCGATGCAAAGTGACATTTACTCGTAAAATGTCTAATTTAAAACATTTTTTGTTTATCGCTCTTTATATTAGAAAATGCAAAACATATCATCGAAGTGTTGGCGAATAAAAAGACTCGAAAAATGACTTTTATTTTTTATAAAAAAGATAATTATTTTAAAAAAAATCCTAGTAATTGAGTATTTAGGGGTTTTTAAAGGAATGTGTTTTCCCTTTCGCTTCACCCAGAGCGTAAAAAGTTATTTAACGATTACTATCTTTCAAAACTAATATCACCTAATTAAAATCTACAAGCAAGCCACAAGGCCCTCCAAATAGATTCTTACCTTCCAACACCCACAATTACCTCTCTATCTTAACTAAGTTTCGTCCAATATCTTGTGCCGTATCCGAAGTTCGGCAAGGTGCGCAGTTAATTAATAACAGCAATCATTGACCGCCGCCGGCTGTTATTGGGAGCTATCACAACATTTGGGTCATGAGTCTGCATCGTGACGTATACGCTACAATACGGTCTTGATCGTTGAGAGTTTTAATGTTTTAGAATGTTAGTGAAGTCAAATAGTTTGGAGTTTGACAAAGGAAAGTCAGCGGTGACGTTACAATTCTTGAAGTTTTTTTTTAGGTGCGGAATCATCAGAATGACTTCTCCGCCCCTTTGGGAAAATCTATGCATTGAAATGTGCATTAAGCTTTATCGATCTGACTGACTACTTAATATAATTCAGAAGTGGCTGTAAATTATTCATTTAAAATAAATGTATTGAGCTTTTTGAATTCCAATTTTCCAGCTATAGTGCACGCCAAGCTTTTGCGCACTAAACCTACTCTTGTGTCCTTCAGTCAGCCTTTGTGTGCTGGGACCACAGCTTTATTTTTCAAATAATCCCCGTGACACTATCTTGCATTTGCCCGGCTGGGCCCCTTCTACTTGCTGACATCTCTTTGAGCAGCACTCGGAACACTATGCACAGTCGACGATTTGGGCTCAATCTGGACGGTTGCTCGTTGTTAACAAGCCTACAGGAGCAAACTCCTTGGAGTCACAAGTAATTCATCTTATTTCATTTTGTAAGAATTATGAGGTAATAGAGAGCTTTTTTTATCTCGTTATTATTAATACCTTATCCTATCCATTTTTACCATTGAACAAATTGGCACAACTTCACCAAAAGTATCAACTCGTACCGATCGCAGTACATTCACACGAGTCAGTCACTAATAGCCGACGGGTGCAATCACGGACGACCTCCAGTTTTGCAGCTGTTTGCTTACGATGTAGTGCTGCGAGATCAATTACACTGTTAATTTATAATCAAAACATTGTAGTGTGCTCTTGATAGCGTTCAGTTGGTTCTAAAGTAACGAGTTCAGTTTTTGGTAAGAAGTTGTAGAACGGTTACACCTTAAGATTTGTGTTTGTGGTAAACATAGTTTAAAAGATTGATGCGTCATAATAAAATTATTACCGAGCGCTTCTGATTTCTGATTCAAAAACTATTTTGTAAAGTACATTTTCAAGTTGTAGATAATAAAAAGGTTGTAGGTTGAAAATATACTTTAGAAAATTTCTTTTAAATAAGAAATCAGAAGCGCTTATTTCAAATAGACATTTCATTACAATCCAAAGGCACGTGCCTTTGGATTGTCAAATGTTGGTCAGTCAAAATAAAAGTGTACCTTAATTACACGTTCCAAAGCGTAGATCTCTATGAAGAAGAACGGGCCTTCTTAATCTTATTAGAGTGCCAAATTTGAGTAAAAATATACCTGAGTGAAATATTTATTATTTCTTGTCGCTTTTAATATGTGAGAACAATCTTAAAAAAAATAAGTGAAATAATAAACAAAAATAAAAATGAAATATCAATAACGAAAATTAAAAAATCAGTCAGTAGGAGATCTTATCTAATAAGAGTGCCAAATCCGAAAGAAAATATTTGTATGTAACTGCTACCCTTCCGGCACAACCCTTTCACTAAAAGAAAACTTTGGCACACGAAATTGAATTACAAAAAAAAACCGATACTTATCTCCGATCAAAATTCACCGAAAACGGGGACAATAAATTTTAACTTTTTAAGTCTAACTGACCGAAAATCAAGTCAAACAGAAAAGGGCCTTTAAAAGAAGAAATAATCTGTAATCTGTGCACCCGACCGCGAGCGAGGGTTGGTGAAATACCAAGTGATGCGTGTGAAACGATTAAAAATGTTATCTTAGAAAAATGGCCGCCCCCCTCCCCTCGCGGACGATCGGGAGATTTCATTAATGCTCAAGAGTTTATGGGATAAAGGGGTAGGCTGTCTGCTACGTTTTTTCTTATTAGGTCCCGGATTTTTTAATGCTTGGTGTAAAGTTGTGGTTTTTTATGTAAGTTTTAAGTCTTTGGGGAAATTATTTTGATTTGACTATGGAGTTTGATTTGACGACGTACCGGAAGAGGCAGCGCTTGGTTGATCTCGCATGAGATGGACCGATGAACTTTTAAATGAAAAACCGATTAATGTGTGACGCACATATTTACCATTATCACACGTATGAAGCCGCTGGCGAAAGCTAGTATGAATGAATAATTATTACGTCTCGAAATAAGCACTAACTTATGAAATATTATCACACTAATATTATAAAGATGTGTGTATATTTGTTTCTCCTTCACACTCAAAACGCTGAACGGAATTGGCACAAAGGTAGATCATATCCATCACCATATCAGCCGAAAGACGTCCACTGCTGGACATAGGCCTCCCCCTAGCGTCACCTCAACGACCTGTCTTGTGCGTCTAGCATCCATCGGGTTCCCGCGGTGCTCACCGGAACATCAGTCAACCTATAGTAAAATAAATATCATAAAAATATATAGTAATATATAACTACGTCAAAATAAAAAGAAAGTATACTTAAATTAAAATTAAACTTGCTTAACAGTCGCCCAATCCACCGACAATCCATAACTCGAAAGGGTACAAAAACGAGCATAAGTAATATCAAATTATGAGCCAAAGTAAAGACTTCATAATTTAAAATATGCACAAAGAGTGAATTAGCGTGTAGACATAAATAAAAATTAAGGGTTACCCAGTCAGGGGGGTACCCCTCTAAATATAATTAAGTATAACCCAATAAGCCTTTTGCCACAAACAAAAGCAAAAACCTACGAAATTTTATTATCATTATTTGCATATTAAAATAATTATAATTATGCGGGGACGGATAAGAATGGGGCCGTTTCCCCCGATTTAAATCCGAGGTATAGGATATATAACTCGGTAAGAGCTGTGAATTTGTTTATTAGTTTAAGTTACGTAGTACCTGCCTTTTCCTGCTAGGAATATACCCTTTCGGGGTCTCAATGAGTTTTGTGGAAATCTAAGAATCGCTAAACTTAAGTGGCAGTGGACAGGGCACATTGTTAGCAGAATAGATGATCGATGGGGCAGAAAATTTGTGAATTGGCAACCGTGTACGGGAAGACCCAGCACAGGGCCGATCATTATGGGAACCACCTGGGGGGAGGCTTATGTCCAGCAGTGAGATATCTTTACGCTGAAATAATGATGATGATCGCGACTCTAACAAAAACAAATTGATTCAACATTCTATCAATGTTACTCTGTGATATTGTCGAAATACCAAAATCGATTGATATGACAATGAGTGACTATTGAATGGTTGGTGGTCCGTGGTAACGGCCTTGACTTACCCTTTCTACATCGAGGGTCCAAACCTAGACAAGCGCTTTATTTTGTGCAATTTATATCATCACCACTGCTCTTAAACCGGTGACGAAAAACAGTCCTGCTTATTATAACTATTATCACCTCATTATGCTTAGTAATTCCAATTTCGACAAAGACCAATGAATTTTAAAATATACACTTATTTTGTTACTAAACACGGCATTGCAATTACAAAAAAAGAACATCACATAAAAAACGTCAAGAAAAAATTTAAACATCAAAAAATCAACCCTTTTCACGCTTTCTCAATTTTTTCCTACCTATCCGAAGTTGATATTAACCCTTTAAACGCAGGGGGTCGTTTGTAATTTTTCATAATTTCACGCGCACTGCCCACCGCTGGGACAAAGAACGGAATCAAGTAAAAAGACCTTAAAAGGAAGACCCGGGCATAAATTACATTAAAATATAAATTAATATGGTCACACTATGAAAGAGGTTAAGGCTGTACTTCATTTTTCTGTGAGGTTCCGTCGAGCCATTTATTTATATTTTTTTATAATTATAGATTAGTGAGTATGGATTACACGTTTTCTTGATTTGTGAAGTGTCAGGGATCCGAATAAACTAATTTGATGTAAAATTACGCCAGTAATTCAATCATATTCACAGTTATTTATTTGAAATTGTCATTAATCTATTTTTGGGTTTTCGTTTAACAAGGTTCAGTTGCATTTTTAAAATCACAAATAAATATGTATAACAAGAGAGACTAATAGAGCTATCAATCACCATCATCATTGCTGGTGAAAGACGCCCACTGCTGATTATAGGCCTTCCCCAGTTGTCACCAAACCGATTGATCCTGTATGTCTCCCATCCATCGAATTTCCACGATTATAACTAGTCAAACAATTTTACATACAGCCGCATTTATTCAGAAACTCAAAAGTAAAAAAGGGTAATAGATACACTTCACACATTGCCTAGTCACAGACGGATCTCTAAAAATATATTCTTTGATATCAGCTTTACCTGAATTTGAACGTTATTCCCTGAGTATTAAAATTAACTTTCCTTTGACGGTAACTTTTATTATAAAACTTGAGTACGGAAAATTCTATGAATTTCAAAGTCAATTCATGTATGGGACGCGTTTATAAAGAGAAGATAATTTATAAAAGGACGTCATATATTATTATTATAATCAATGTAAATAAGTCTTCCACATGAAAGTTATTAGATTATCAGATATAGTCCATCTAATGAAAGCGCGACCTGAGAAAAGGAGGTTAAATCCAAAAATGTTGTATGTGGTATTACTAACAGGTAGGAGAATCATGTCTTAACACATCACAAGTTTTTTTTATTTTCTACAATTGCGACTGAATAATGTTGCCAATCAAATTATTAAAAAAAACTCCAGGCCGCGTTTTCATTAGACGCACTCTACCTTGAGACTTAGGGCCTGTTTCACAATGTCTGAGTAGGCACTACTCACTGAATAAATTCAAAAATGTGACAGATTTTGTATGAAATGATCTGCCAAGTAAGATACTCGAAACTTAATCATAGGTGGTGAAACAGGCCCTTAAGATGTCAATGCATTTAACTACTTTCCAACGTTACTGACTTAACCCAAAGAATCACCAATCTTAAGTGGCAGTGGGCAGAGCGCTTTGCTCGTAGAACAGATGGTCGTTTGGTACGAAAAATTGTGAAATAGCGACCACGTACCGGGAGACGCAACGTTTGAATTTAGACTTCTCACAATGTAGACCTGGTGAGGGTCGCGGGAATCCGATGAATATATAATCAGAAGAATAAAAAAAAACTAAAATTACAATTAGTCGTAATTGTTCTATTTTCAGTTCTCTTAATAATACTGATTTAATATTTATCATAGTATTTATTCGTTTATAATATTAGTATAATAAACGTATTTTATAATTATTAACAACTTAGTTTATCAATAAAATATTTAATTTAAGTATCGATTATTTATTTATTGTGCAGACCTCTACAGTATTGTCTTTTTAATCCAAAGGTTGACTGGTAGAGAATGCCTTGATGCATTTTAGTCCACCTATGTACCACTACTATACATGAAGTTTAAATAAATAAATAAATAATCGTACTTTTTCACCTATAAATAAAACCAGCACCGTATTTCCTTTAAATAAAACGTTATTTCCATACGCCACAAGAAATGCTTTCACTAAATCTAACTCCTGTATTTCACAGTCCCCTATTTAGCGTACTTTAACATAGTTTAGTGCTGCGGGTTCCCCTGTTTCGGCGCAAGTTTATGGGGAATTAGATCTGTTTCCTACGTCTGGTCTGCTGCATCGATTGGCCAGGTTGCAGGTGTATATTTTAGTTTTTGCTATTGAAGACCGGTTGCACTAACTTTCAATCAACCGTTTACTTGTGGTGTAATCTCAGTTTAATACTTCTTCATTTTATTGTATGCCTGGGTATATATTAAGTACTTTGCCTAAAACATTGTCGTACCGCACTCTGATTTATGACAATTCGGTTTGACTTGAAACTCTGAGTTAATAATAATATACTTAATTCTTGAGCCGTCTTAGATATTCTATTTTCAAAACTAAATAGTTCGTATTTTTTCCTGTTATACAAATACACATTTACCAACTTCATTTCCACCGCCAATTTTTTTCATTTTTGTAGAGAATTTTACAATTTACAAACTTTGGTTCATTCATTTATCCAAATAGTTCTCACTGTTTCAGAGATATACGCAAAAATAGGTTCTTAATAGTAAAGTAAAACTGCATACATGCGGGAACGATGAAAACTTTTGAAACAAATTTTAATAACATTTGCAAAACCTATACAAAAATTTAGCTTATTGGAAATCAATACGAACTCAGCAATTTTCCGTCTATTATGGTTGTGCCCTATAGCTACCTTTTAGTATAATCATCATCATCTGCCTAGCCTTTTCCCAACTATATTGGGGTCGGCTTCCAGTCAAGCCGGATTTGGCTGAATACCAGTATTTTACGAGGAGCGGCTGCCTACCAGACCTCCACAACTCATTAACTGGGGTAACACGATACTTCATGGCAAGACTGGAGTCAGATTTACTGGCTTCTGACTATCCGTAACGACTGCCAAAGATCTCCAAATGACAGCCGGGACCAACGGCTTAACGTGCTTTCCGAGGCCCGGAGGAAACTCGTTATGTCAAGATGGTCACCCATCCACAGACCAACCTAGGCAAGCGTTGCTTAACCTTGAAGATCGACCTGTGTGGCTGTTATTATCTAACCACGAGCTCCTCACCTTTTAGTATAAGGCTACCATTAAATAATTCTCTATCTCAACATCCAAAACTTTACACTTCTTCCCAAAAAAAAGGCTACACAAAACAAATCAAACACAGCCGTACTCCCAAGTCGATCGTTCTACCAAAGGGTAGCGGAGGGTAGTTGGCAATCGGATAATAATATATATATTTTCGCTCCATATTCCGTGGAAGTGCTCAAAATATGATATACTGCGGATAAATCGGTAGCGACTGCCCTCAGGGGGGTGTTTACATCGACAGGGGTAGTTTGAACCCCAGGAAGTTGGGACAAAGTATTTTTCGATAGTTTTTAGTTCGATGTTTTTGTGGAAAATTTGTTTTTATTTTGTGTTTACGGTTTCCTGGTGCGAGCATGCCATTTTGTAGCACCTACCGTACTAGGCTTAACCAGGTTTAAATTTGAACCTAAGTTAAGTACCTACCGATAGCTTATTTGAACGCGACCATTTTTCACTTTGTCCCACAATTTTTAATAGGAGTTACAAACATCATTTATGTTGAACGGGTATCCCGTTCAACATAAATGATGATTTTGTTGGGTAAGGCACCTTGCTAGCAACAGATGATAATTACAAGATGAAATGATGATGATGACGATTTTATTAACTTACTACTGGTGTCAAACAAACTCATCGCAAGTAATAATCTTTTAAGTGTTCATAATTAGGTGAGATTTTTTCAATCTATTTTTTTAAATTGTTATAAACTTGTGCTTGACTGCGATCCCACCTGATGGCAAGCAGTGTTGCAATCGTTGATGGTGAGGCGCACTAGCTTATTAAGAGCCTATTCACTCTAGCCTTGAAGACACCTAAATTATAATCGGACGGGAAAACCGCAGCAAGCAAACTGTTCCAGTCCCTCGGTGTACGCGGAAACCTAACAAAAGGTCATTTTCTTAGTAAGGCATTGACAAACAAATCTAGCAAAACCAAATCACCAAAAACACTATTACTATTTTCGACCCATTTTATCTGACAACTCCATAAACTTCTGACATTTTATCTCGAAACAAATAATTCTCAGGTACAATATTCAAATAGCTTCAGTAAAATGACACAATCGTTTTTCTACCCTCCGGCGAATAGGGTTCCGTACATGCCAAATAAAGTATAAAATATGATCTCTCAATATCAAACGTACACTGGCTGTCAATAAAATTTGTAACATAAATCACGGTGGTTTATGGGAAGTGATAGAATGATCCCTTTTTCTTGCAAGGAAGTGTAAGGGATGTATTCTTTGTTTTTTGTATTGTAAGTTACTCTGTCATTTTCTTGAGTACTTACTCCGTTATTGTGTTGTATTTTTTAAGGGGAAACTTTTTTGTTTGGTCAAAAGGAAAGTTATTGGTACACGTGACAAATTTTATAATTGTGTTATTGTTAGCCTAAATAAGGTTCTTATCATAGGTTTAAGACTACACTACACTAACTAACGTGTGACATTTTAGATTTTATTCATTATACTCTTCTAAGTTTATCTAGGACATTACTGACACACTGTATCTTGAAAAGCACGTAAAGTTGTTGGCCTCAGTCTTTCGTAGATTTTTGACAGTCGTTACAGGTAGTAGAGGTTACAAGCCTAGTCGTCAAGCGTCAGTAAGTGACCATCAATCTAACTAAGAAGTATAGTATTATCCAGTAACTTTGGGGTTCTCAAGATCTGATTAGCAGCCGCTTCAGATACAATACGGATATAACTGGAAGAAATATAAATACGATTTAACTGGAAGCCGACTCCAAGGTAGTTAGGAAAAGGCTAGACACTGACATACTGTGAAACAATATCTATGAGCGCACGTTGTGACTGTATAGTTGTGTCACACCCGTCTGCAAGAATCTTAACTGCTGAATTATTACATCAAAACTCACAGCCCAAATGCCCACCACTGCTACACTTCTTTATTTTTGTGCTAATCTCCACGCTCTTAAGCCAACTATTTATCTAGGTTGAAACCAACTCATTCCAACTCTCAAGTAAGAAAATCTCTACACAAGCAAATGTGATTACAACACAATCTAAGATCCTTTTAAAACATCAAAGTAGAGAAACATAATAAGACAAACAGAGGCGTTCATTATGTGTTGTTAATACACAATAACCTGCATATTACTGGTTGATATTAAATAACTCAATTCGTTTGTAATTTGTCTACAATTGTGCCCGACAAAGGCATGGTTCGAGCGAGTGAGCGCGAGTATGAAGGAAGTCGGAGCTGGGGGGCGTAGGGATGGGTGCGTGATGTCGATTAAAATATTGTTAAAATTATTTTTAATATATTTTTCATGACTGGATAAGGTGTACAATGATTATATCAGAGACAGCTTTAAAATTGTGCCAATCACCGAAAAACTGACCAAAAATAACCGCAGATATGTTAGCAGAAGCTAGGACCATGTCGTAAAGATTGCACTAACTCTGCTAGAATAAAAGAAAGGCACAGGTCGCCCACCATTGACCTGATGGTCTAGAATCGAGAGAGCTAACTTGAAGTCTCTCTGGGGCTGAGGGCTGAAGCCGAAAACAGAAGTAGAAAGGCAAGGTAAGTTTTGTCTGGTAATCATCAAAGAATAGCTGACAGCAGTCATGCCAGTTTAGCTGCGAATCGTATTTTTAACAAAAAATTAAGAAATACGATTAAACACAAAACTGGGTCATTTGCAACAGATTAAATAAAATTCATCATCAAACATATTTTAGTTAAACGTCTACACCTTCAGTCAGCAAAGAAATACGGCAAACAGTAACTATTACAGTTTTATGTGTAGGATAACTTTTAATCGACCATGTGCACCCAATTACGTAAATATGGATTACAGCCACAGGACAGTAAATCAACTTCGTAGCTGACTCAGTTTGATCTATAGTTTTCATGACTTTTAATCCAATCACTTATGTATTCATAGAAAAATAACGCATATTTTTTTTTAGTGGAAAATATTATGAAACATAAAAATGAACTGTAGGTACGTATGTAAATAGTGATAAATAATAAAAACGGAAAAAATATATATAGCCTGTCTGGGTACAGCAACATTATAAATGGTAGGAGAGAAGAGGAGAGCTAATATAAGTAACTATTTAAATCTTTATAATTATTTTGCTAATAGCTAGTTTATTTCAATTACTTCAGGACCTTCTAAGTTAGATTCCTAAACAATCATCTACCTAGCCTTTTCCCAACTATATTGGGGTCGGCTTCCATTCAAGCCGGATTTAGCTGAACACAGTATTTTACGAGGAGCGGCTGCCTACCAGACCTCCACAACCCACTAACTGGGATAACACGGTACTTCATGGCAACACTGGAGTCAGATTTACTGGCTTCTGACTATCCGTAACGACTGCCAAAGATCTACAAATGATAGCCGGGACCTACATTTTAACGTGCTTTCCGAGGCACGCAGGAAATTTGTTATGTTAAGATGGTCACACATCCACAGACCAACCTAGGCAAGCGTTGCTTAACCTTGAAGATCGACCTATGCGGCTGTTACTATCTAGCCACGAGATGCCTAAACAAAAGCAACAATAAATTCTATCGACAAGTCCCTCTTCCCCTCCCTAACTCAACAAAGCAAACGCCATCGCCAGTGGCACTGTCGGAGCGGTGCGCCGATGCGTTTATAATATTTCATTTATTCGTTATAAATTATAATCGAGATGAAGACGCGGGACTTAATTCTCTTTACGTCTAGCGTTTAGCCACAAACTTGTGACGCGTTTTCACTTTAATTAGTTGTATTTGTTTTGTTTTAGTGAGTTTTTTGTGCGTCACTGAGTTTTTGGGAAAATTTCTTTAGGGTCTAGTTTTCATCATCATCATTTCAGCCGATAGACATCTACTGTTGGATATAAGCCTCCTCCAAATGTCGCTATAACCAGTCCTGTGCATCTTACATCTATTGGATTTTTGCGACCCTCACCAGCTCGTCGATCCACCTTCTAGGAAGCCTTCCAACGCTGCGTCTTCCGGTGGACATTTCTTCCCAATAGAACATCTGTTTTGCGAGCAATGTGTCCTGCCCACTGTCACTCAAGCTTTGTGATTTTTCGGGCTATGTCGGTAACCTTAGTTCTTGTCGATATCTTCATTTCTGATATGATCACGCAAAGAAGTTCGGAATCTAGATTCTAGATGAATGGGTTGATCGAGAGGATATATGAGACTTACTAAATCCTACTCGTGTATCTTCAGTCACCGTTCGCGTTCCAGAATCGTGGTAGCTCTTTCGAACAACATGTTTTATATCCTGAGGGTTTAACTCAAACTTTTGAAGTTACATGTGTATAACTAATAAAATGTAGGTCTAGAAACCGAATCTTTTCTTTTTATCCACCTACCATATTGTCTCTACACTTCTTTTCGTATGTTTCTTGTATCTTTGTATTGTGTGCAGTTTTAGTGAATAAACACATATTGCTGCGAATATTATTTAAAATAAAAATAATTTAATCGATTATTTAATTCCGTGGAAAATATTTCTCACAATTGTGGTAGACAAACATACACTGAGATTACTTTACATAAAACTGAAGCATCTTCAAATAATATGTATAAGAATAACACCTTCCAACTAACATGCAAATAAACAATTACCATAATAGACAATATATCACAAATTCACAGCACAAAAATCGTCAAACAAACAATACTTGGCAAGACTTATCCGTTTCTACGGCCATAACTCAAGAAGGCACAAAAGGGACTTGGTTTCTCCAACTTTGGTACAGGTTCTTGAGAAGCCGAGAACAATACTGAGAGTTATTGCTGGCGGTGTCCGGGGGAAGCCGGAAGCTGTGGAAAAATGGCCGCGGAACAAAGTCGCTTCGATGCAGTTGGGAACTGGTTGGGACCGGTTTTGGCTGGTTTGAACCGGTTTTGGTTGGATCGAACTGGTTTTGGTGATCAGTAAATAGAGGGTTTCTTTGTTGGAAGGAAGTCTTTTTTGGGAAGCTAAATAGTTTTTTAATTATTACCCTCTCGACGATTTATTAAAGTTAGCATAACTTTAACATTTCATTAAGATAAGTAAGTGAAATGTAGTAAGTGTAAACTACATGTTTTCTATCTTACTTTTGCTGTTACAGGGTCTATAACAATATTACTGTCTTGTAAATCACCAACTGAGTATATACATACGGAAAAGCAATAAATAATTTATAATTTAATACAAAGAAAAAGAAAGAAATCATGTTTAATTTATTCATCACACACGGTATTTACCACGGGTATTTACACATTTTCACAGTTTTTTAATGATTTTTGTTGTAGTCATTCCCATTAGGTTATTTCGATAACAATTTAATTTTTGCGCGTTTTCTCCTTTTTCATTTCACTGCAGTCACAATGCCAATTACTTTTTCAAATATTTCAGTAAAAGAGACAATTTTTTTGGGCCCACTGTTAAACGGTAACGTTTATTAATCTATTGAATATGAAAAAACTGATCAAGAAGAAGTAATTTGAAGTGGCGAAAAGTGAAAAGTACCTTTAAAACATCCATAGCTACATTACGTACCGAAATTATTTTAATTAAAATTCCCCTAGTGTGTATTCGTTTAAAAGAATCGTGATAATTACGCGATCTGTACATGGTTAACTTATGAGGGCACAATTAAACGCAAATGACTTCGCATTCTTACGTGTAATGGACATTACATTACTTAAGTGTCATATTTAATGGTTCTTACTGCTTTTTGTCTGTACATCTTTACGGTGACTACTATTTTGCCCGCGACTCCGTTTGCGAGAATGTTTTATAAGAACTTGAACCGCCCTTAAGTGGCCTGCGGACTCCGCGCGCTATTTCGAGTTGAGACCAAAAAAGATACGTTTTTGAGGTTGATGGAATCAATCCAGATAGTATAAACAATTCCTGGACACACTGACTGCAGGAAAGTCATCATCCGCACACTGACAGTTGCTTGCTGTGATAGCAATACAAACTATTGGAAATTTGGGAGATGTTCCGTAATACCAAAAATGATGAATGAAAAATTAATGTATTTCCAATATTGTTTCAAGTATTTACAACTTGATAATTATATCTGTGTTCCTACATAAAGATATTTTGAAATATTGTTGTTTATAATATAGAAAAAAACTAAATAAAGACATGACATTTTCGCTGTAAAAAAGTGCAAATTTGAATTCGCTTAAATTTCGTTTGGGGTAAGTTTTTCAACAAAAAGACGACGTAGGAACCTAGATAATTATTGTCTGAATCCGAATAACATCATATTATGGTGTAAATATGCTTAAACTGCAAATGATTTTGGTATTACGTTTGTATGGATAATTCTAACGTCGCGCCCGCCTTAAAATGTATTTTGAAGGTTAGCATCAGCATTACCGGTCTTATAATGTTCCCACTGTTGGGACTCAGGCCTCCTCTCTAGGAAAGGGAATGGGCTGTAATCCACCACGTGGGCCCACGATGTCACATTTTGAAGGTTATTTTGAAAAAATTATAATGGCAATCTTTCATTATTCATTTCGCTTAGAATTGGTGCCAATTTTCAAGTTTGTACACCCAAAGAATAGTATTCTCCTAAACATCCTTCGATACCCCATAAGTCATTTCAGAAGGGTATTTTAAATGAACCTATAATTAAAAGCTTTTTTAATTACTTAGGTTATTATTTATACCAAGTTTCAAGCATATTGGTTCAAAGAACTTTGAATACAAACAAATTTTCCGTTTGTCACTTCCTTAAAAGTTACATTTAAAAAAACTTATAATCATAAAAGGATGCCTTGTACAAAATTCCACTTAGATACCTAGTACCCATAAGTTTCGGTTTTGCTTTGATATATCAGATAATCAGTTTTTCCTTTTATATAAACAGATAGATAGATTATGAAGAAAAAAGATTTGTATTTTGTTGTAAGTAATGAATTAACATAAAAAAATTGGGCCGATTTTAAAAAATCTTTTACCAATAGTACCATCAACTCCCTAGCCTAGCCTTTTTCCAATTAGCTAGGGGTAAACTTACAGTCTAGGCGAATGTGGCTGATAACCTGAGTTTTACATAAAAGGACTGTCTGTAGAGTCTATCAGACAAAACCAGTTACAAGATAGGTTCTCGTTTTACCTTTGGGTACGGAACCTTAAAAACCTAAAGCGTTTTTCTGACGTAGGTAACAAATACTTAACTTTTCACACTCTCTCTTCACAATTTATTAGTAAAGATTCTTTCACAAAAAAAAACCAAACACACCTGTAAGTACAAATAAATTCGTCCACGTTTTCAGCCTTGTGGGACAGTTGTAATGTCCCCTAAATACCGCAAAAAATAATGAATGCTCCACACATGCATCACTTTGTCTCACCGACTCAGTGTGCACCTTGACATCTTTATGGATCCTTTTTTTTATTTTATTTTTAGAGTTCCTTAGGATATTTGAGAAAACCTTCGCAGTATAATGTATTATTTTCCTTGTATAGCCTGGTGATGGAGATGGTAAGAATTTTTGTTCTCTAACTACCTGTAGTGACTGTCAAAGATCAATATATGATAACCGTGACCAACGTCTTTACTTGCTTTCCGAGGCACGGGGTGTCAGTTACGTCCCAATGAACAATAGAAAAAGAAAATATGAGAAATAGAAAAGTCCATATGAAATGAAAAACTTCACATTGGTACTTACCCAGTTTTGAACTCGCAACTTTATGCATTTATTTTCGTTTCGGCCATGTAGTTAGGCATAATAAGTGAAACAAAAATATTTTTACTTTAACTTGATTTGACATGAACAGGATGCTTTAACCATTGGGCCATCACGTCATACCAGGACATAATGTACTCGTATGACGTGATAATACAATTAAATTTGTTTTTGTTTTTATTATTACTTGGCACTTCTATAAAAAATCAATTATTTTCTTTATCTCATACGGAACCACTCTTCAGAAGCGGTGCTCCTGTTATTTGGGCAATAAATACGTCTTCACAACGTATATATCACTCGTTCGTGCCGACAATAAATAATTGTGGACGTCTTCGTCTACGCACTTTCAACGGACGACTTACCTACAAGTAGATACAATTAATTTATTTTATATTAGACTGCCTGTGGCTTGTGAAAGTAGAAAATTATCCTGAAGAAACATATTTTTTGGATAAAAAGTCTCCTATGTACTAAAATATAGTTTACGCTGGTGCTAGATTCCATCTAAGGCCGTTCATCCGTTTGATCGTGAAGGAATAACAAAAATACACACACAAATAGATACATCCATACTTTCGCCTTTGTAACATTAATGTGATGTGATTTTTACAAGATAAACTAAGAAATGTCATGTTACTCAGTAACTAGATTGTAGAAATATGAGTCAGATAAGCAGTCAGGCAGGTCAGATTCTGATGATAATTTTTCATTTAGTTCTCCTTTACATTCCAGGACTGCGATAACTCTTTCAGACAATAACGCTTGCTGCGTTATCGTATGTGGCTCATAAGTGGTGATGATCATTAAAAAAGGAGTGATACAAAATGCCAGCTGGGGTCTTCCCGTCCGCTTATAATTTAAGTGTCTTCATGGTAACTCTTAATAAACTAGGGCGCTCTACTATCAATGATTGCATTACTAACTTATGTCATTAAAAAAAACAAGAAATAAAGTTAGTCGATTAGTTTCAAAGATTTCAATCTGCTTGAAAATAAGTTAAATCCAGTTATTGATACTGAAGAACTATCAGATATACACAGACCAACCTTGGCAAGCGTTGCTTAACCTTGAAGATCGACCCGTGCGGCAGTTATTATCTAGCCACGCGTTCCTCAATAGTAACGTCTTCATAACAAATAATAAATTAAAAAGGTATTTTGCGCCTTTACGTCCTTGAAGTGTAGACTCATATTGCACTTCTGTCCTTCCGTTTATTAGTTTAAAAGAAAGACAGTTTTTATATTTTAACGGTTTTTAACTTTTAAAAAATTCTAATTTCATTTTGATATCTTAGTGATATCCAGCAGACCCTAACAAAATATCAGCGCTACATTATTTATCGTTTTAAATATCGCAGCATACGTTAAGTTAAGCGCCTTTTTGGCCTCACTAAGTATTTTTAATTTATACAATTCTGTGAGGTAATAACAACTTATTTTTCTTTTTCTTATTCCACAGGATAAACACAAAAAAAATACTAATATATGTCCAATAACTTAAAATATATTTTCAACCTCTCTACAAGGAATTAAATCAATAACATATTTCGTATGTTAATTAATGGTTAATTGTGTATACTCGTACTAACTTCCCTAAGTTTCATAGAAGTTTATTGTATTTTGTAAAGAGTTTTTACAGTGAAATGAGTAGACCTTCTAAAACAGTTCTGTGTAGCGCGTAACGCCATCTAGCGTCGAGTAGTAGAATCAAAAACTTGTTCAGTTGAATGTTTCAGGACAAAATTTTAATAAAATTATAGAAACTTTACATTTAGTCTCATTCAACAATTTCTTATATGACGATAAAATTATTTTTAAGCAGCTTTTTTAATGTTTAAAATCACGAATCAATAGGACAAGAATTTTCATAACTGTGACTCATAAGACTCATAAGAAAATATTCTGTCAGACAAAATATAATTTCGCAAGTATAATTATATTTTCTATTTTAAACAATGTATCTACGAACTTGTAGTTTACTTCGTAGATACGTAGCCGTGCGTAGCAAGTGCTACGAGACTACGGTGCTACGCGCTACGCTCTACCTTGTTCGTCTTTTGTCAAACCAACAGCAATTTATTGTTTAGGTAGGTATTGCTGAATATATGAAGAACAAAGTAACTATTATTTTACAGTGAAGTTAAATAATTAACATTTTTGCAAAATATTAAAAATAAATTGCTAATAGTTAAAACAACCATTAAACTACTCACTCTTCTTATTGTATTTTTTTAGGCAGTTCCTAAAACTTAAACATCATTATAACCAGTCATAATAATGTTCCCACTGCTGGGACTTTGTCCTCTCCTCTATGAAAGAGTATGGGCCGTTATTCACTACGTGAGTCCAGTGCGAAATGGCGGATGTCACATGTCTTAGAATATTTTGTTCTAGGAAATACCGGTTTCCTCACAATGTCTCCGTTTTGAGAGCAAATGTAAATGTTTGTGAGTGTGTGTGATTGTTTCATTTTTTTTTAAAGAGTAACCATGTAGTTTCTTGCAGGTTCTTCTTCATAGGAAACGACCAATAATTGGAACCGTGCACTAGCTTCGACTTTTTATAAGTGCCCATGTAGGGTTATGTAAAATAAAAACATTTATTATTATTATTATTAGTTACTTCTTCTCGCTTAAACGGCTCACAAAATTTGACACACGGATAGACTTTGTCCTGGAGTAGAATTAAGTTACTTTTTAACCCCAGGAGTATATTCTCTTGGGACAATTTACTACTTTTACGCAGGCGAAATCGCTCCAGTCTTGCCATGAAGTACCGTGTTACTCCAGTTAATGGGTTGTGGAGGTCTGGTAGGCAGCCGCTCCTTGTAAAATTCTGGTATTTAGCTAAATCTGGCTTGACTGGAAGCCGACCTTAATATATTTGGGAAAAGGCTGGACAGATGATGACGCAGGTGAAGTTACTCAGCACCTATTAATTTATACAAAGTAAAAAAATTCCTATGCATGACATTAAATCTAAACGAGTACAGTTCTAACGTGTGTATTTTTCCACCCCTACAAGACCTGCATCCCTTAGCACACTCATTAAGTAATGAGACAGCCATAAATATCACTTCCTTACTCATTTCATAGTACACCATTTTCGTTTTAAGCCCACGACAACTCTTTATTGTTATTTATATTAATAACTCTGTTTTATATAACTGTGTGGCTTTATTTAAAGGTTATAATTATACAATGTAATTGGCTGAAAAGATAATGGGTTGATTGTTATTAATTTTAGAAAGGTAAATTATAATTTATTTGAATCAGAGAGACGAAAGGAGATAATTAAAGAAAAAAAATTCTTCGTGGTTTAATG
Source organism: Mythimna separata (assembly GCA_030763345.1). NCBI lineage: Eukaryota > Metazoa > Arthropoda > Insecta > Lepidoptera > Noctuidae > Mythimna > Mythimna separata. Next base: position 18,024,002 of record CM061189.1, on the reverse strand, counting down.
TAGAATTTATTTTGACTTATAATAATTAGTTTAAAAAGAGTTAGTTAAAGGGTACCGAAGCAAGAGGTAAATAATTGACTTAGTTCCCTGTTGCTTATACTCCGCCGTCTATTTGTCTGTTACCAGACTGTATCTCATAAAAATCAAAATTTCACAAAAATGACGTATTTTTGTAATTATTTAGTATCGGCCTTATAATGTTCCCACTGCTGGGACTCAGGCCTCCTCTCTAGGAGGGGATTTTTGTAATAATGTAGTTTTAAAAATAATGCCGCCTTGAGTGCTGTAATGTCAAGTTATAATGTCATAAACAGCTAATGTCAATTTGCTGTCTTTGTCAAAAAAAAATGATAGTAATAACGTTGCTTAAGAGATTTATCATGCTCTTTCAAGCTCAATTCAACCTAATTGTATTATGATGTGTCTAGAAATAATACTTTAATTTGGATTAAATTTTATTTTCTTCTAGATATTCATCTTCATGCTCTCATACACACAAACGTTCGCATTTAAGTGTATAAACTAGATGTGTACGGGTATATACATTTAGTATAACATAAGTACATTGTTCACCCGCTGATCGTTTGGGACGTTCCGTTTTTTACGTACGTTCAGATTTAATTTGGTCACTGTAATAGTGTGCTAATAGGATACTCTTTCCTAAGATAAAGATAGAAGAAGATAATTATGAGACACAAATAATTTTTTGTTTTCTTTGGCCACATTGCCAGAAGGAGAAATGTAATGTAGTAACTTTTCCAGGTTACTCGAATATTAACCTGGAAAAGTTACTTCTGACAACAAAAGTTAAAAAAAGATGAAAAATGACTCAGAGGCGGCAGAGTACGGTACACATACATATCGTACTCAGACTAAATCTGTGTTACAATGGAGTCCACAGTCTGCGACGGTATCTACATCACCAAAGATAGAATAACATAGTTAAATATAGTTCACAAGAAAGTTATGCGTTTATGTCATGCATTAAGGATAAACGAGCAACCAGGAGGTTCTAAGATGACTGTATAAGCAATGCACAAACTACTTATTGAAAAAATATTACTATCATTTTCTTACTACCATCGTAAATAAGCTTCCTTTTATAATATTGTAGAAGGTATGTCCACGGAAGCCCCGCCCATCCACGTATCGGTTTCGAGTATCGGTTCGAGTCTGCGCACTGGGCGTATTGGGTTCAACGTAGCTTGCTTACGCCCCGTGGTGTTGTTTGTTTTTGCAGCTTATATCACACTATTATAAAGGTGTAAGTTTATATGTATATTTATTACTCCTTCACGTGCAAAAGATTGAAGGATTTGGATGGAAGTCACTACGGTAGGCGATCTCTGGAAACTGGATAATCACCCAGTTACTAAAATTGGAAAGGGAATCCTTTGTCTTGGTATGGTTATGTGAAGACGACGACGCGTCTTATTAAAAGAGTCATTAGTATAGATGAGGATGCATGGAGAGTAACAGAAAGGCGGAAGAAGACATTGACAGATTGTGTAAAGGGTAATATGACAGGACCAACACACACACAAGACCACATGGCAATTCGGGAACGTGTATCAATTCCATTCTTTCAGTATTTTTGTTGACCAAAACTAGGCATTACTTCAGTATAGTAGATGCGGTAACAAACATGTAAACTCATATTCACAGGATCCCGACTATCTGTAGGATTTACATTTTTTTTATTATTATTTTTTTCCATGCGAGGAACAACACACAAAAGACAGCGCGGCAACCAATCACTCAACCACTGCATCAATCGTGATGTCAATAGAAGAATCGAAATATGTTTGATAGATGCCCCGAGCGTCAGAAGCCACAGTCAGGTTTACGGACGATTACCTTCAGGTAAGGACCTGGCGCGTGTCATATCAGCAAAATTGACTGAGCCAACCGTGTCATCGTTATTACTAACTAGCTACTACAAACAAACATACCCCCGAGATAAAAAGTATTCTATATGCTGTTCCAAATCGTGGTCTACTTTCTTTCAAATCCACTCAACGTTTGAGCATAAAGAAGTACACACACTCAAAAACTTTCGTCTTTATAATACACGTATTGGTGCGATGTGTTTGTATGTATATATAAACCCTCATATTATCTTACGAGTACATCACATGAACTTCGACGTTAATATCCAATGGGCGTGAACACACATTACCGTATCGACAGGTCGTAAGGGCGTGGTGCACCAATATTGATAGCTATCGAAGTATCGGACGCCACGCCCCATTGAAAAAATACGCCGATGCGCGCATGTCCGGTCTGATCGGTTCGAAGATACGACAATGTGAGGTGTCTTCCAATATTTGTATAGAGATAGAATATACTTCACTAGTGGCTTCACTCACGCGTTTGTAGACTTACGAGTATCACTAAGGTTTGATAACAAACAATGTGACACAAGATTCTTATATATTAGACTAATCTTAGTAGGTTTGAAAAACATTTTTTATTGTTGATAGGTTCGGTCTTGACCACTATCTCACCTAATAGAAAACGACGATGCGGTTGACGATAGAGCGCGCTTACCTAGAAGTAACTTATTCAAGTGTTCCCAAAACGTTTTGTGCGCAAACTAACATTTACAGTCTTTACTATTCATTTAAACTAAAATTTGTACCAAGTAAAGTTTGAAGATTATTAACCCAAGGAAGAAAATTCTATCATAAAACTTTTTTATATATTATGCGATATCATCAAATGTCTCATTCCACTCTGGGTTAAGCACAAAATGATTTAAAGTAATGCTTGACTGCGATCCCTCTTGATGGTAACAAGTGATACAAACATTGATAGTGAAACGTATAAATTTATTAACAGCCTATTCACTCTAGTCTTGAAGATACCTAAATTATAATCAAACGGGAAGACCGCTGCAGGCCAATTGTTCCAGCCTTTCTATATACGCTGTATAAACGACGAGGCCAAAAGCTTAGTTTGGACCGTAGAGATGTCAACAAAGTAAGGGTGTTCACCCTTACCACTCGCCGTACGTCGAGTTGTCCGATGGTAGAAATTAATGGTTGAATCAGGTCATGTAATTCCTGTGCACAGTCTCTTAAATGCATAACATAGAATACGGAATAGCTAGCTTAATTGCCACGGTAACTCTTTCGAACAATCCGTAATTCTCGTTACAAAATGGTTTCCTAATTCAGGAAAAATCTTCAAGTCTCTTAACAAATTAGTGCACTTCACGATCAACGATTGCATAATTGCTTATCTAGCACTAGTTTATGAAAAGAACAGTGAACAATTTTCAGTCATTATAAGTCTAGTTTTTTCTCTTATTCACCCTGAGTAGGAAAAGTCGTTTTATGATTTTCTGCCTCAAAAAAAGTGTTTTCTCCAGTATATTTTTTCCTTATAAAGGATTTGCAATCATTGCATCATTGCTTACCATCAGGTGGGATTGCAGTTAAGCATTAGTTTATAATATCAATTAAAAAAAAGATACTCATTACTTTTTTTATTGTTGATATTTTCGCGCTTGACCGCGATCTCACCTGATGGAAAGCGACAACGATGGAAATGCGGTCGAAATGGAGCGCGCTTACCTATAAGTAAGACTTTCTTTTAAAGTCCACTTTAATACCACTACCCCACTTTTTCCTCGTCATCGTTTTCTCAATAAATAACTTAGATCTTCCCTCCCATACGTCGTCAGGCGTGTGTCCGGGCGTGCCGGCCTCGCTCCGGTTGGCTGATCGGAAACCAATCGATTACCAATAACCACGTCACGCCCGCTTCCGGTCGCCGGAGGGAAAGAGGGAGGGAGGAATGAGGTTACGGTTTTTACGGAGGCTCTGTTTTATAGTATCTATACGGTGACTTTTTAGAAGAAGGATTGTATCTTATTTGGTAGATAGTTTTATCGATGCTGTAAGTTTGATGAAACAAGATTGTGGTTTTTCGTTTAAGGTGAAATTTTTGGGTAGAAATAGTTTATTTAAACTTTAAGATAGATTTTGGAGTTACGGTCGGCAAAGGGTTAAGCGATTGGCTGCTGCGTTGCGTGTCGTAGGTTCAACCACCGCTCAGAATAAATATTTGTATGGCTTATTAATAGTTGTTCCAGGTCTGTCCGTGTGTTATGGCGCATTTTCACTGGTCGTTAACTCGTTCGGTATACCGCATGCGGGGACTCCTCGCATGCGGGATAACAACCAATGAAAGTAACATGTTCGTTATACCGTCTGCGGTTCCCCGAATGCGGGTCATGTGACACGTGTTCCAGTAATCTCTCGCACCCGGCATGCGGGCCCTATCGACTAATGAAAACGGTTCCCCGAATGCGGGCTCTGTGGCATGCGTTCCAGAAATCTCTCGCACCCCGCATGCGGGCCCTATCGACTAATGAAAATGCGCCATTAGTCTACTTGTTTGTAAACACACTGACTATACAAAAATAAATCTTAGTGCTGGGCATGTAAAATGTGAATGAAAAGAATGGTCTATTGCGTGTTGGACTCGCGTACTGAATGTTTCGTTCAAACTTATCTCTGTATTTAGAAATTCGATTTCGAACCATTTAGTTCGATTTATAAACCGAGTCCCGAAGAATGTTCCAAATCGAAAAAAGTAGGTAATTATTTTGAGACGTAACTATAAATATTAAGATTTTAGACATTTGCTTATGCTAACAGGCTGTGCTAAAAGATATAGGGCATAGGCCTTTTAGCACAAGCAAATTTAAGATAGCTTTTTCTATCAGTATTCTGTAGGTTTCAATTTTACTGAAAAAATGAAACTTGACAGACGTATAGATGGAATATAAAAGTGGTCTTATAAGGGTTCCGCTTTTTGCCTACTAATACATAGTACCAATAATACCGATAATGCCGACCAATAATACACAGAATCCGAAAGAAGTTGGCTACACGTCTCCAAGGGAAAAGGCTTGAGTTTTTTGTATGTGTTAGTATTAAAATTATCGTCTTTATAATGTTCCGGTGAGATGATGATGATGATATTGTTGTCTCCTATTTGGACGACCATTCTAAAGCTGTGTACATACTTAACTCTTGCTAATGTTAATAAGTACGTCTTGTGACAATACCTATTCTGCTGACCCCCTCTGTAAGACAAGCTCGTCACGTAGAAGTATGCCCTCAGCGTTAATGTTCATTTGTCAGCTTATTATTATTGTCCCTCGGCAAAGAATTGTCTCAAAAGGGTTAATTACTATGGACTAAGAATTGAATTAAAACATGCCGATGATATGATGTGGACAAGACATTTTAAAACTAGTTTTAGTTGCCCGTTTTAAAACAGTTCTGACGTTTTATAAGTGTAGGCCCATGTGAAATAAAAACATTTCTGATTTTATTTTTTTTCTTATTTTTAATACCTATTTTATTTTTACCATGCCAGAAGGAGGATTGTCCACCGTAGGTGCGGGCAGCGAGCAATGGGTAGCTCGCCATCAGGTCGTCTTTTAACTATCCGGACTGAGCCCGAGTCGATAACGGCGCATGATGTTCCAGCCATGCCTCTAAAAGATGTCAGCAAAACCATAGGGACCCAGTAGGGCCGAAGCCTACTAGGAACATGGGTTCGCTTTTGAAGGAAAAGGAGGAGGTCCATAGGAGTGGGTTTTAGTCAGAAAAAGTCTGAAACAGCTCCCGTTTCGCCCTAAGGCGGAAGATGATTTCCTACCTAAAAAAAAAACAAATTGAATTGAAGTGAATGAAACATTTACTTTAACACAACACGGCCAAAGGCCAATTACATTAGTTAAATACATGTTTTAAACAAAACTAAAATTGTGTATAACTACTCTGCAGTCATACAGTCATCTCAGTATAATTTGGTTCTTTTTTCCCGTCTATCGGACACAGCCAGAATTTCTCCTACTTCACCCTACAGCAAGAGAAATGATTAAACGACTTTCCATCTAAAAAAATTTCATTCCTAATCCACACTTTTCTTACGACCGGCCAATGGATAACACAATGAGACGGCGACAGATCGCGTCTCGGGCCAAAGAAAAAGCGAAAAAAGCGAAAAAAAAAAGCGCCTGCTAGGAAATATCTCTCATCTTGTAATTATTTTTATCCTTTAAGCGAAATAAGAATAAAGAAAAAAGACGAACACATAATCAGTTTGTCTAATTCATTCTCTCGACTATCGTGAAGCTATTGTGCTCATTTTTTAATGAAATCCCTTATTGTTTTTGATTTTCCTATCGCGCGTGTTTCTGGCATTAAAGAGGGTGGGTTGGTCTGGATATCTCTGTTTAAGATGCTTGATCTTGAGCATAGATATTGGCAATTTATAATGAGTGGTATGGCTTTTAAAATGTCGTATAGTACCGCAGAGATTCATGAGAGAAAATGGTCATCGTTGACATCAACTGAAATCTTTCCCTTGCCTTGTTACCTTTTCTGAGCACGCCATAACCATCGCGGTAAGTCTCCAATTTGAGGAGTGGCTGGGGAAGAGGCCTCACCTTCCTCACCAGACGTAGTAAGTTTAAGAGGTTTCTACCAGATTCGTGCGGAAGAATTGCTTGGGTTTCACCATTATTTGGACTGCGTGGAAAACACGATGGAATATGGAGATGTACCCTGCTTGAACGGAGGTCTACTGAAAAGGAAACTCGCGGTCCTAGAAGACAAAGAGCAACTAAAGAACACGGGTGTGGTTTTAGTCAGTAAAAGTCTGACACGCCCTCTCACTACACCTTACAGTGGGAGAAGTCATTGGATGATTTCCCTCCTTATAAAAAACCCTTCAGCTGCCCTTCGTACTCCTGGACTGTGGTTAATCTTTCAAAAGTCCCGCAGAACGAAATAAGCCCTCAATTAAAATTGATAAACACAAAGATATAACTATCAATTAAATAATTCAACTTGTTCACGAATTGAAAGGCATGATTTAGAATACATATACGGGTAAGAAACAACAGAAAACTCTCAAAAACGCTACACCTAAACAGCGTCAACACTTGTCCATCTGTAACGGACACATCAAAGGTCCGAGTAATTAGCACTTTTATAAAAACCCCTTCGGAGCAAATAACGGAGTTGCGTTAATCCCGGAGACAGGTAGGAGGCAGCCCGCATTAAACTTGTGTGCTGGCCCCTTACTTTCTCTGGTCATTACTGGTTGGCAAAGATTAAATGGATGACAGACGGGATATGTAGAGAATAGAATCAATCTATACTAAAATCAGGTCCTCTTTTGCGTGAAAAATGATTAAATAATTTATCCTGCTCTGGATTAAGCGGGAGAGAGTATTAGAATTTTACTGACTAAAACGCACAGTACTGTTTTCCAGTTGCCGTGTTTTGGGTCTCTCGAACAATCGGTACTTATTAGCTTTGGCCTTAACTGGTCCCGTCAATTTTTTTGGTATCTATTTGCGGCGCTCATGGACCACGACTCGCGTTTGGCGTCCCGAACTTGGTTCTTGCCGGACGACAAGCTACCCGTGGCTCGCCATCTGCAAGCTCTAAAAATCAAATTCGAAAGATCATCTCAGACACTAATATGCACAGTTCTTATATGCTATAACCATTTTCTTTCAGTGTTTCTTCTCAAGCTAGGAAACACCGGCCTCATCTAGTTTAAATTGACCAAGAAATTGACGTGTTAAAGTTATTTTGTAAACTTTTTTTTTTCGAAATATAATATCCACTATCATAATATAAACAAAGCATAATCAGCTTTATAATGTTTCCACTACTGGGACTCAGACTTCATCTTTGGAAGACGCAATGTGTTATAACTAAATCTAAACTTTTGAACTAAACTGTCCTATCTACATTCTACTCTATAATCGAACCGACCCCACCGGTCATCTTAGCCAACCCTTCAAAGGACAATCGGTCCACTTGACCCCGGGGGATAGGGACCCAAATCGCCAAACTAATTATTGTTATAAGCCATTATTAGTGTATTAACTCGGCTCTATTATTTATGTTTTCATTAGGTACCGAATTTTGTGGGCACAAAGTTTCTTATGAAGATGCCATATTGATAGGGTTAAGTTTTGTTTGATGTTTGGGAATTTGCTAATTTAGTATCTGCGTAGTGGATTTATTGCAGAATAAATATCGGATTGTCTTTTTAGGTATTGGTAGATTGGGAGAGAGATAATTAGATAAACATAACAAAAAAAAAACAAATAACATCATTTATAAACAAAGGATTTCCAGAAAAAAAACTAAGGGCCTGTTTCACAATGTCCGAGTAGGCACTACTCACTGAATAAATTCAAAAATGGAACAGAATTTGTATGAAATTATCTGCCAAGTAAGATACTCGAAACTTAATCATAGGTAGTGAAATAGGCCCTAAGAGATATTTATCTACTTTCACTTGCGGATATGCGCCATCATACAATGTACCTACGTACAAAACTTTTAGTGAACACATTCATTGAATGGTTACTTGACAGGTACTACTAGAGCTTTGCATCAAATATACTCGTATAAAGCGACATTTACGATGTCACATAAAACTAAAATTCAAAATTCTGCATCGCAGTATCAAAGTTTCCTGTATGATTAGAAAATAATATTATACAACATCCCAAAGTCAACTAGCGGGTGGTTGCCTGGACCAGACACAAAACCCGTCTGGTCGAAGGATTCTCCCTTTTCCGGCAAGTATACAATTTTATACACAAAAAAGTACATTATTATTTGATATGTTTTCCTATTTAATAATCCCCATGATAATCATCTACAACAATACCTACCATCAAGATGTACTGTAAGATTTGGTCCCTCCGTCCAGTATATCGTTACTACAATACTTAGGGGTACACTTAATGGTTATTTGTAAGGCCCGAGTCTCGGTCGATCGTGCGAGCTCGATTTGTTACTATACTATTACTACTGTAGTTTACAATGACCGGTGAAAGTACGTTTTACGAGTAGTTGACGAAAAAATTTTGCTAGGGTTTTTAATTATTGTGGACGGATGAAATTATGTATAGATACATTTATATCAGCCTTACAAAGTTCCCATAGCATAGAGGAGCGGGAATGGATTAACTTTTGTTTTTCTTTGTAAATTGAAACTGAGAATTTTATTTCAATTATACTTAAGACTTTATTTTATTATTCGTTTTGAATTTTTGAATTGCCCTTACAGGGTGCATCTTTGAAACTTTTAATTTTTATTCAAACTCCTGTACAACATTTCAGCAAACTGATTTTTGATTTGATTTGTAATTTAAAAAAAATAAATTGGCACATTTTTGGCACCAAACTACATGCTTTCGAAATTGTTCCTTCTTAAACGATTTAAAAAAATCATAGGTGTTTTTATCTCACTTTTTGTATGAAGAATTTTTATGAACATTTTTTTTTTATATTTTCTTTTAATTATATAAACTAGTGCTTGACTGCGATCCCTCCTGATGATAAGCAGTAATGCAATCATTGATGGTGAAGTACGCTAGTTTATAAAGAGCCTATTCACACTAGCTTTGAAGATACTAAACATAATCTCTCTATGATATTCTTTTGGTGTACAATAAAGTTTATTCTATTCTATTCTATTCTATAATCTTACGAGAAGACAAACGGTTCCAGTCCTTAATTTTTTTATGAACTTTGAAATTATCGAAACACTCCGGTTTTTTTAAATAACATCTCTACAAGACAAGGTACCTTTATATGTACGTACATCGTTCATGTCCGAGTGCGTTCTCGTAAAGCGGAGGGCGGAGGGAGAGTGACCCTTTCGGTTTAGTGTCGCGCCGATATCTTTACGATATCCGACCTCTGATGAACTGACCTACAGGGGGACGGATTGTGTTGTTAGTTTTGTGTTCGTAGAAATATTTGTGAAGTTAAACAGCTTGAAAGTACACAGTTTGAACAATGGTTTAATTTGAATTTGATTTAGTTAGTAAGCTCAAGATTTTTCTGAATATAAAAAATAAGTAAGATTACGGTGTTTTTTTATATGCATTTGAGGCGTTTGATCACCTAACAAACACACACAAAAATACACAACACACACACAAAAACCCAGGTACAGATTAGTAAACATGATGGTAAGTAGTGATGTGACCGACGATGGAGCACGCTTGCCTAGAAGTATGATGGTGCAAAGCTTTTCGAAGCTTTTACTTTGTAATATTTATCAATTGGAATAATTTTTAGTTACAAACGGACCATGTAGTATAGGTAAGTTTACACCAATGGTTGTTTTAAACATTTTTTCTTTCGGTTTAGTGTCGCCCCGATATCTTTACGATATCCGACCTCTGATGAACTGACCTACAGGGGGACGGATTGTGTCTTATGTTAGTTTTGTGTTAGTAGAAATATTGGTGAAATCAAACAGCTTGAAAGTACACAGTTTGAACAATAGTTTAATTTGAATTTGATTTAGTTAGTAATCTCATGATGTTTCTGAATAAAACAAGAAGTAAGACAGTACTGTATTTTTTTTGGTTATGCATAGACTCGCGTTTGACCACTATCTCATCTGATGGTAAACAATGATGTGACCGACGATGGAGCACGCTTGCCTAGAAGTATGATGTGATGGTGCAAAGCTTTTCGAAGTATTTACTATAATAATTTTTAGTTACAAACGCACCATGTAGTATAGGTAAGTTTACACTAATGGTTGTTTTAAACACTTTTTCTTTCGGTTTAGTGTCGCGCCGATATCTTTACGATATCCGACCTCTGATGAACTGACCTACAGGGGGACGGATTGTGTTGTTAATTTTGTGTTAGTAGAAATATTTGTGAAGTTAAACAGCTTGAATGTACACAGTTTAAACAATAGTTTAATTTGAATTTATTTGATTTAATTAGTTACAAAATAATTTGAATATATTTCATATATTGGAATCATTTTCAGAACTTTAGGTAGGTTAACACGTGGTTAACACCAATAGTTGTTTTGTACATTTGTACAAGTTTTTTTAATTACTTGTATATACAAGTGTTTAACTGCGGGTCCACTTGAACGTAAGCAGTGATGCAATCGTTAATAGTGAATTGCAATACTTTATTAAGAGCCACAGTATTAACTCTAAAATAGTATAAACCAACAGATTGTCTGTTCATTTGTGTATATTATATATTTATTGTGATATATTTTTTTATATATAAAGACTTACTATATAAAGACTTACTATGTTTGACAAACGTCACTCATCACTTAGTAGGTATAACTTTAAATATTTATACCTTTGAAAAAATTTCAGCATACAAAAAACCCCCTAATATGTCGATCAATAAATTCTAAGACATTCACAGAACTAAATCCGCCCCTGGCCACCCAATGGGCCGTACACGACCGAATTTAATCGTGTTCGGACAACTGGCCGGCCCGAGTCGAAACTGTTTAATGTGAAAACTAGCCAGTGTACACCGCCCTTAGACTTATGGTGATGGACTTAGTGGGGACGTGGCTTTATGTGATGTACGAGTATGCCTGACCAACATTGTAATGGTAAATTCATATTAGGCACTAACTGTAATACAAGTACAAAGGTAGTTGATGTACCGTTGGTAGGCCTCCCATAAGGTAATAATATTTCATAACTATCACATAACCCTGCCTAATACCAACTTTAGCACACCTTGTGCTATTAGTACTAGATACATGATAAATATTACAATTTACATATTTCTAAATATATTACGCTGCGAGACAGATACAAAAGATCTTGCTCATCTTACATAGTTTTGTCTTGGTTGGGAATCGACAGGCCAGTCAATGACCGATGACTGAAAGCGATGACCACAGGATCGTTCATTGTGGCGACACTTAGGTGGGGGGGCTGACTTCCAGCAGTGGGAATAAAAGGCTGATTATGCTTTACCAGCTGCCACTTGCGTCTTTGGTTACTACTCCAACAATAATGAATAGTAAATAGTAAACGTAGTATTTGCCTAACACTTGTTTTTAACGAAACCTTCACGGTTGCGCCAAATAAGTCCAGTTTACCAAAAAGCCAGACACCTGTACTGTATTTTCCTGACGCTAGTTTTCAACTTTACTGAAAACCTATGTCCACTCAAAACTATCGTATCGTTAGCCATTACGAACACGGAATTACAGTGGGAACAAATAAGTCTGAGGGAGGGTCGTAGGTTCGATCACCGTTTGTGTATATGTTGACTCTTGATTGCTTCGGTTTAATGGGTGTCCGGGAATCAAGCACCATTCTTGTAGTGCTTTACTGTAAACATCTTATTTATTATAGGGATGTTGACGTGTTTTTAGGATTGTTTTCGTGTTACGTAAGTATTATGAAAAAAAAATTGGAAAAGAAATTAATTTCCAATAAAAAAACTGATTTTATTCATTGTTTTACTTGATTAAGAAAAATGTAATATGGATAATACGTCCCGGTAAGTTTACTAATCCACGAAACCACAAAAACTTAACTTTTTTAGATTCAGTTTTTTTTATAAATAGTTCAATTCCAAAAAAAAATGGCAATTTGTATACAAATCCTTTCATCCGTTTGAGCGTGAAAAAATAACAAATGAAAAATGTCATTTACATGTACATATAGGTATAATTATATAGTAGCCCCAAGGAAATAACGTGATAACGTGCATTGAAGGGAAGATGTACAGCAGTAAAGATCTAAGAGTGAGGCTAAAGTGAATAAGTTCTTAAACTAGTGCACCTCACCATCAACGATTGTATCACTGTTTATCATCAGGTGGGATCGCGGTCAAGCACGTGTTTAAAATAATTTAAAAAATCGCAGTAACGTACATCGCAATGTTACAACACTATGCTTAAGGATATTTAATTGTGCGTCGACATTCCGAATTCTACTAACCAAGAAATTACATATTCACTTCTGACTTAAGATCCGTAAATTGCAGCTACTTACAATACAATAGACACAGACTACTCAAACAAAACAGAGACGTCTACGATAATTACACATTCATTATCGGGGCCCACCCAATTTGGCCCCGTTAATCAACATCCAGTACAAAGAGATCAAAATAAAAAGGGGTTGTTTGTTAAATCAAGTCTTACAGATAAAAAAAGACAATCACAACCCTCCGTCCCCCTTTGTCCCTTTTTTATTTTTTCTTAATTTCAACTTGATCCCAATCAGGAGTAAATTATAATGGTGACTTGACTAGAAGAATGTTCGTTGTATTGTCTCTGGGTTTGCTTTTTTCTTCGGTCTTTGAATATTATAGGAAACTGTTTAGAGTTGTTTTCGTTTTAAAAATGTTGTGAAGTTGTGAGTTTTTGTGTTGTCATCATCTGCCTAGTCTTTTCCCAACTATATTGGGGTTGGCTTCCAGCTAAACCGGATTTAACTGAATACCAGTATTTTATGAGGAGCGACTGCATACCAGACCTCCACAACCCATTAACTGGGGTAACACGGTACTTCATGGCAAGACTGGAGTCACGCTACTGGCTTCTGACAGTTGTGAGGCACGAAAACTAAGATACAGCTTATACATAATATTATGAAGAAAACGGGTTATTGTAAATTCGTCACATTTTTGATTTGCTACACTTTGCACCGGCGAATGAAAATGAAGAGAAAATGTGACGAGTTTACAACAACCCAGAAAACATAATACTAATGTACGAACTATTTGCACAAAAAGCAGTTAATTTACTGCATAAAAACTTCTTTGAAGTAATTTATAATGAATGAAAATTTAAATTCAGCTTGCCAAAAATACTAAAGTACAACTGTCACACTAAAACCATCAAAAAACACACCACGATCTACACCAAAAAATCAAAGAAATATCAAGAAAGAAAAAAATCTTTGCCGCGACTTCGTTTCCTCGCTCGAAGTTAAATTAACTTTTTTTCGCCTTTTTTGTTTATCGGCAGGCATCTTAACCCCTTCCCTTTGCTATATCGGCAACAGAATTGTCAAAGATGAGAGCAATGAACGTCGTTTTTAAATTGAATTTGTTATCGGGATGCCAATTTAGGGTTAACGATTCGATTACGCTCGAAAAAGTGTTTTTTTTTTCAAAAGTCGCGGCTCTAATGCTTCGCGGCAGAAAACAAGATGGCCGCCATTTTTCGCGGGAATTTCCGTTCTATGTTTAAAATGACAGGTTATGTTTGATAATAATAATAATAATAATAATAAATATAAATATGACGTTATATATATAAATATGTTATTATAATAAATTTGACGTTTTCTTAAGTTTTTTTTTTTGTGGTTGCTTGATTAGTTTGTTTTATTTGCATTTCTTAAATGTGGTAATATTGTTAATGATGTTAGATAACCTTTTCTTAACTTGGTTAACAGAATTTTAAAATGAAGGCTTAAAGAATAATCATAAACAAACGGAAAAATGGGAAATATTTCAATGTTTTTTGTTACCTAGTTACATTTTGTAATTAATAATTAAACAAATATCTTAAATGACTATAATAATAAAGAGAAAATATCAAGAATTAAGTTCATCATAATCACATCTAACAAATAACACATAACCATTACAAATCTATCTGTCTCTCTCGCCAAAACGCGGTCGTACAGGTATGATGAAAGGCCAATCTTTGTATGGAAGTTAGGCCATAAAACTTTCATGACTATTCCGTACCATCATAATTATTCGATTCGATCATAAGTATATTCTAAGAATATTTTACATATTGGTTCAAATAATGTTGCCATGAAGTACCGTGTTAACCCAGTTAATGGGTTGTGGAGGTCTGGTAGGCAGCTGCTCCTTGTAAAATACTGGTATTCAGCTAAATCCGGCTTGACTGGAAGCCGACCCCAATGTAGTTGGGCAAAGGCTAGGTAGATGATGATGGTTCAAATAATATTGCCAACATATGATACCATCCCTCAAAATCCAATCTAACACAATATCACATTCAAGTGCTCTTAAAAACCTCTCCTTCTCGCACCATTACCTGAAAACTGAAGTGAAATCCTTTAAAAAAACGTTATATTTTCCGTTCCATAGACTAAACAATGCAGTGTGGTTCTCGTATTAATTAGCTGTGGCATACTAGAGGTGCACTCCGCTAGAGGGGTGCTAACTGTTCGTCTCTTCGCTAATTGAAGTCTCCGTGACGAATCACCGAGGTTTAATACAATACATTAATTGCAACAATAGTGGCGTGGCTTGATTTTTTTCTGTCATTTTTTAAGTTCACTTTGTTTTCATGAAAATAAGCTATGTATATTATTATTATGAATTGTATGATTTTTGCTTATGTACCCAACGCACTATGTAACTATTACAAATAATTTGATTTAAACGCTTATTGATAGAGAGCAGTTGTAGCCTAATGGTAAAAGAAAGAAAGAAAAAAGGAAAAAAGAAAGAAAGAAAACTCGTTTATTTGGCACACCGTCAATGTGGACGAGTACAAGTAATTGCAAACTTAAATGAGATATAAGAAAAGGTAACAGCCCCAAATTATGAGTTGTAGTTCACGGGTTCAAACTCAACCAGTTGCATTAGTTCGTGTTATTTTTTACAACATCGCAGTTCTCAAAACGGTGAAGAAAAATATCATTTGAAAACTAGCATGTCCTAAAACCACAGACATATGACACCACCAACACGAACTGGGCCCGCTTGGTGGATTATGGTCCAGACTCGTGCTGTCTAGGCCAAAAAAGGCCTGAGTTTCAACTGTGGGAACATTATAAGACTGATTATGCTTATTATTATGAAATATTTTTAGGTACAACGTAGACAAAACAATCAGGCGTACCCAAATTAATGGAAAAATATAATTTTAACCGATACTAACTTTTACACAATCATTGTTTACATCGCAACTTGACGCGGCTCTCCCTCTTATTTCTTTATCTCCCATCTCAAACCCACAGATACATAAAAGACACAGAAAATGATAAAATTCAAAATTTGTCACGCCAAAAATTATGCCGAAACATTTGAGCCAGAAAATACAGGCTTATTACTCAAAAACGCCGATCCCCGATCCAGTTTTTGGAAGACGTCAACTATTCGACCGCTGAGCGTCTTATCCAAGGCGTATTTGAATAATTTTTACATTTAAAATCATTCGCTACGACAACATCCAAAGGGTAACCACTCTGAATCGCGACCATTGCCACGAGATAAGGAGAAAACTCGATGTGACGGTGCAAGGGATGGGCGCGAGAGAATACGGAATAGGTAGGTCGTCGATACTGGCTTTATTACAGTTGAAGATGTGTGTTGGGTATAGATGCAAATATAATAGGCTGCTGTTAGTGAAAATACCGAAAAAACATTGCATAGATAAAAAGAAAATATTTAAACTTGTACAGGGCAGACGACAATAATTTAAAAAAAATTATAACTATTCCATTGAATAACAATAATATAAATATTACATTAAAAAGACTGGTATGAGAGCAAAAAGGCTCTATCTCAATAATCTCTAATGCCGAGACAGGAGCCCTTTTGGCCTCGCATTGTTATGATTTTTTGTGTTATTTAATGTAACTACTTAACATTTTTATTTTGTCCTATGCAAGTGGCAATTCAATTAAACGTTTTTTCTTTCTTTCTTAATCTATTATTTTTCTTTCTATCGAGGAACAGTTATAATTCTAAAGACTAGTTCTATTTGTTATAAAATCTCGTTTCTCTCATGTCTTGCACCGCTTTACAAATAAATTCCGAGTGATTCTTTTAATACGGATTTTAAGCAGATTTTCTGTGGAATAAGTAAAAACGAATCCGTCACTCCAGCTAAAGGTTTAACTCCGGTCTGTGAATATTTATAAGTTTTTCTATTATTTTATATTAAGCGTCTTCGGGGATTCCACCAGCTTTTATTTTAATCGTTCTATAGATTAATTTTAATTTCACTTATTTAAATAAGCCTCTTTTAGAATATTTCCATTTGTTGTCAAGAAATGATTTTGTATGGTTACTTTTTGTATATACTTTTTATATTGACATGCGGTAGATCATTGTAAGAAGTGTGTTATTATTTACAAATAAAATTATTTTTTCATACAAACCCTCTTTTTCTTTTGACTTTGCAGTTTCAAGTTTAGAAAGAATTTAGTTTTTAACGACTTTAACATTAGAATGTGCAAGTAGCACATGCTAATATTTTGCAGTATTTGAAAGCAAACGAACCAAGTCAGCCATCTCGGCTAGTTTCACTAAGGTGGTCAATACTATTTTAATTTATTATACTGTTAATATAACGGGTGATTTTTTAAGAGGTATATGATTTGATTTAAAAAAAAACACAAAAAAATCGTTGCTGGTTTATCCCTGTAGACAGTCATGAGCCTTAACATGGCCCCACAAGAAATTGATTGACGCACTGGAAGCCAATATTGAAGCATTTATTCGTGATATACTGGCCTGATATGTTGGAGAGAGTGTGCCGAAATTGGGCCTTGCGAATGGGCCATCTAAACCGGAGCCGCGGCCAGCATTTGCATGAAATCATGTTCAAACATTAAATTATATTGATCGTTCTATCAATTCCAATAAAGATTTTATCAAATTTTTCAAATTTTTTGTGTTTTTTTTTAAACTTAATTCCATACCTCTTAAAAAATTACCCGTTAGTTACTTAACAATTTTTTAAATGTAAATAAATTAAATAAGTAAAAAAGAAATCAAATCGTGAATAATTAAAACAACCAATGAACTACTCGAAAAAATCCCGCCTAAATACAAACACGAAACTTATCAGGAGTGGCCTACTGATAAGTAGCCACGTAGTATAACCAAAACAATATGTATTATGCATATATTGAAATGAAGATAATTACAACAAGGCCGTCGTATATATTTAAATAATATATATCAATAAGAACGTGTACTATGTATTTAAAATAAACACAAAACTACTTTTATTTTTGCTTCTTTTTAAGTAAGTATTTACTACCCAATTAGTGTATGTGTCATTTTGTGCTAAATAAATCTATTTTCTTTCAAAATCACGTTTTGGTTATATTTACGTCACCATATTTCAAATGCAAAGCCGTTTTTTTAATAAGACAACTCTATCCTACTTTTAGCGACGGCCTTTCAGGTGATAATTTCTCGGGCTCCGGTATTGTTCGAAAGAACATCGCCACCCTGGACTGCAAGGTTAGTTTCAGTCAGTAAAAGTGTGACAGCTATTTAATGAATTTCCACCTAAAGATGATATGAACGTAATCTATCAACCTGTGCCTTATAAAACAATACAGGTAATCTTTTCTTGACCGCTCATCTCAGGTCAACCCAATAGTAAGAGTCCAATTATAAAAAAATAAATTACAATACAATACAACGAATCAGCCAATTTAAAATTCAGCTCTTTAATTCTAGAATACAGGAGTTTACAAACGAGGCGACCTAAATCCACAGACTCACAAATTCAGGTAGTTGCCAGCCTAACATCACATTACAAAATCTAATGAACAAGATAATGTTACAACTAGCGCACTATTTAGTGGCAACACTGCCTCCGCGGGGTTGGCGCTGAAAACCTTTTAATATCAAATGAACTCAAAATTGGTACATGTCAAACGGTATTATTAGCGGGAAGTATAAAGAGAGGTTGTTACTATGACTGAGCGTCAAAAATATATGTCAGGTTCTAGAAAGAGACCATAATTTAGGTACCTACTGTTTGCCAAAGTCTCTCAAATGTCTCGCTGATCAAATGGCTAGTAGATAGCTAAGTGGTGTAGATGATATATGCGTCATGTTCGTGACAGGGTTTAGATTGGTTGCTTCTTAAGTGTCAAAGACTTATTTAAGTTTCTATGCCTTGAGTTGTTTTAGGGTGCAGTAGGTAGTCCACCCTAGAAAGAAAGTAATCATTAGATGATTTCTAACTTTGAAAAAAAGAACTATATAATTTAACTAGTTTCTGCTAGCAGCTTCACTTGCTTGAAAGCAAGTTTCGCTATACAAATTTGGATCCCTGTTTCATTCCCTTAGACTCTTAGCGAGGCGAGCACTAAGAGAGGATTTTTACTTTTTGCAAAATTTCATTTCGACTGTGCATTGAACTCAGTGAGTTTCTTCTTTAATAAGTATATTTATTTTTATACTAATAGATAAGGGCACTGCGTTTTCAACTTCCATTTTTTGTCATATTGATTAAATTATTTAACTTGAATAAAAACAATAACTAGGTACCATCATCTCCACATAACTTCCATCCTACGCTAAATAATGACAGCAGCGCGCGTATGATTAGTACGACGCGACTAGTTTCGTTCGTCGCTCTGCAACATTTATTGTATCGACGTGTGCGGCCAGCCTTATGAGCTCGCGTTTGTAGTTTTGATTAGATTTTGCTAATTCTGCGGGATTGTAATATGTCCTGTTGGTTGGGTTTTTAGACTTTGTGGTAGATGAAGTGGAATGTTAAGTTTATAATTTAATTTATATTATTATTATTAATTCTTATTGTACACAATAACTTATTTACTTACATTCATTTGAATTTTTTTATTTTTTTATTTTATAATTCATATTTTCTTTTTATTAAAAAAAATACTCACTAATCAATTGTTCGCCACATCACCTCTTACCATCAGGTGAGATAGGGGTCAAACACAAGCCTATGCATATTAAATAAAATAAAATACTATTATTTATTTATACCAAGGTACTCCAAGGTACTTCTTTTAGTTAGTACTTCTTTAGGGTATTTTTATTTTTATTTTATTTAGTATAATTTGTAACATATTATGATGTAAAAAATGTATATTCGATAATAATAAACTTAAAAAAAAGTACTCCAACGACTTATTCACTAATAATACGTTACAAAAAGAACTCGTATATCTATTATGAACTTGTCACTTGAAAAGAAAGCTTTTAAAAAAATCTGTTTATCCATAACACATTACATTTAAATTTAATATTATTAAACATCTATAAAATACAAAATAAAATAATATAGCAACAGATTACCCCACGACGGACCTAAACATATTTTCCTATCAACCTCCATATTATTTCCTTCCTCACATACTCCAAAAAAAAACCAAGCCACCATCGACCCAACTTTCCTTCTACAATAAATTCAGTCTCAACCAAAGTAATAATTGCAATTATAATTATACACCCTACGTGACGACGCGGCATAATGCGTTATACAGTTTTGAAAATTTGATAACTTTACAAATTCGTAGGTCGAGAGTACACGTTGGGGAAATCTGGGGTACTCATTATTGTTTCTAGTGAAACCCTGGGAGGATGCGTTGACGGAACACTAATGCCACCTTTTCGGTGATGAGCTGGGAAATGTGTGGATGTGGCAGTATTTTTTGCTTTAATTTTTGTTGTATCTATAAATTAAATAATAATAATATTTAAGATTCTTATTTACATATACATTGTGGAAAT
The DNA here is from genome assembly GCA_030763345.1 of Mythimna separata. Taxonomy (NCBI): domain Eukaryota; kingdom Metazoa; phylum Arthropoda; class Insecta; order Lepidoptera; family Noctuidae; genus Mythimna; species Mythimna separata. Next base: position 18,003,687 of record CM061189.1, on the reverse strand, counting down.
GACAATACAACAATAAATAAAAAGACTGGCAATACTGATAATTATGAATAGCTGTTAGTATCGGTCCAGTCCTTAAATCGCAAACCACAAAAAAACAGCTCTTCCGTACTCGACTTATGCAAATGTGTGTATAAATCAATTATTCTATTGTATAATGTATGGGACACTTAAAATATTTAAATTGATAACATTACTAGCGTTTTAATTTATTATTGTTGTCGTCCCCAAATTGTATAGGGTGACTGGTAATAAGTGGCCGATACTTAAACACATGATTGTACATCAGTTCAGTGCATTTACATGTTTGCCTACTAACTGGTCAACATGTACTGGACTGCTGATTTACTTGGTCCCATAGTAAAAGTTTGTTATAATGAGTAAAATATAGTATAATATATACTCGTATGTATATAATAAAAATAATTAATTGAAATTAAAACAAGCAGCATATAAATACAGAATATTCGGTTTAGTTAGTTGCTAATAATTGTGGAGTACCTTCTGGTTAATTCCATAAAATATGCATCTGTAAGTTTCGATTCAGACACCTTGACATCTTTTGTATTACCCTCGGAAATGTTTTTCTAACTTTACGGTTTTCCTTCTATAAGTAAATTATTCAGTATTGATTAAAAAATTGTAAATTAATTAAGATCGTATTGAAAAAATCATAAAATAAAAACTCCGTTCTCAAAACCGTGCAGTGCTACGAAAGGTCTACGCAAAACCTCTACGCCGCCGACCCGCGTAGCGTTTCGTAGCTCGTAGCAAGAACGTAGCGAGTGGTCGAGTCAGAAACTGGATAGCCCTTAAGTGCCAAGTTCGAGATGGATTTTTGCTGTAACCGACTGCGCCTAATTGTGTAATGTTATTGAGAGAATATGTGTCAGCTTTCAGCAGTGGCTTCAGGGATATTTAAATTCATTAAGTAACCTTCTTACAGTACTTAATGTGGCATTATTGCCCCACAGGACAGATGGCTTCTAAAAGGCCTAGAAACAGAAGTTTGGTCATAATTAGTTCGTTCTGTGTTAATGGGTTTGTTGTTAGTTGGCTAAGTAGGTTAAAAATTTAAGAGGGTATTCGTTACACCCTCTTTACTTGCAATGTAAGTGACAGTATGTATATGAACACGTGAGAAAATTTTGTGTTATCTCCTAGTAGATAAGTTATTCAGACTTATCTGTCCTCTAGATTTCACACGCATCTTTAGTCATCATCATCTGCCTAGCCTTTTCCCAACTATATTGGGGTCGGCTTCCAGTCAAGCTAGATTTAGCTAAATACCAGTATTTTACGAGGAGCGGCTGCCTACCAGACCTCCACAACCCATCTTTAGTAACTGCTCCAAACCTGTAAGCCGTAGCGTGATGTTATATAGCCTATAACTTTTCTCGATAAGTAGCTATCAAACACAATTTTTTTTTATTTGGTCGTCAAGCGTCCAAGCGTCGCCACAACGACCGATCTGGTGCGTCTCACATCCACCGGATTTACGAGACCCTCACCAAATCATCAGTCCACCTAGCAAGAAGTCTTCTAACTCTACATCTTTCCGTATAAGGTACTCCAGAACATTTCGTCTCCATCGACCATTTTTGTAGATACATAATTTAAGTGTTTTCATAATAACAAAATGAAATACATATATTTTGATGATTTTTAGATAGTGTTTATCTCCGATCATTCTAAGTATTTGATAGAATAAACTGATTACTGCTAGCTTGCATCATTTCATTCCTGAACAAAAACCTCCCCATAACTTTCAGCTTTTTGAAAAAAAAAACACAAACAGCTAATTTAAATTAATACCCAAATTCACAACCTAAAAAATACGGCACTTATCAAACAAAACCAATTGCAATAACTGTGACACTCATTCAAACTTCCAAACATAAGTCCATTTAAAAAAACAAAACTTCACCCAAGAATTGCCATAAAAATTGTGAATTATTATCTAAAGATAAATAATATTGTATTTTATTGCTCTAGTAACACCTTGTGTCTTTTAAAGAGGCGAAGTTTTCAACATTAATAGGTCTTCCCGAGTTTGGGGGGATTAATAAAATGCGACTGCCTCACTTCTTAATTAATAGCACTTTCTAAAGAAAACAATATCATTTTATTAGCATAACCTGTTAGTAGGGTTTCACACTTGCCGAGATTATAATGTGGCTGAAGCGATGACTATTTTTGGTTTGATATACGGTGAAGATACAATACTCCACAAACTAGGCTACTAAACATGTATCGTATTCTTTGTAATGCCAGCATGGAGCAGCAACCACTAGCCAAGTTGTAACTCAACTCATTAGTATTATTAGAGATTTCTTCCAGAGATTAGATACTAAGAAGATAACACGGTGGCTCATACAATAGAGGTGTGCTCCGGCCAAGAAGCTAAGAAGAGAACACGGTGCGGTCATGGAGGTGTGCCGCCCTTCAGCCGAGCATCAACGTGTGCTCATTGAAGCGACCAGCGGCGCCGTGCCCTGGTTCAGGTCAAAGGCGAGAGGGTAGCTCTCCATCCACCCATCCGGTAAGGATAGAATCTGGGTTGTCAACAGCGCGCCTGAACAGAGCCCATACCCTACGGCCACGGAAATTTTTCCAAAGAAAATCCGTGGTCTTAGCACGCAACTATTTGACAGTCACCCGCTCCACCCGGAAGAAGTAATTTGAAAATTTTCCACTCAAAAAAAGCGTCCCTTACCCGAGTGAATTTCAACAACTATGATTTGTTACCTAATTTTGGTGGAAAAGTTTGTTTCAGGTTTTTTTAATAATCTAAGATGTTGATAAGCAAGAGATACATATTCAGGAACATAAAATGTAAGAGAAATTTATTTATTCCTGAAAGCTTCTAATATATTGTCGACACCAGAATTGGTACGACACCAAAATTGATATCTGACACCAAAATTAGAAATATTGACACCAGTTTCTCTTTCTTTTCTTCTTAACTCCTCTAGGTTAACGGGATCATTCCTAATTCTTTCTTTTCTCTTCCTTTCTGCCATCTTTTTCCTCTCCAAGCACTCTGCATGTGTCAACTTTGAATTTCTTTTCTTTGTCATGCTGGAAAACCAATAATAATTATCTAAATTATTTTTTAATGCTATTGAATGATATTTTCGTTCTAAGCGTACAGAAAACGAACATTATACATTTTCTTATTTCTTCGTCACTCTCAAGCAACTCGTAGGTATAATATACCTACCGTACTTCCAAATCGAGTCATCTTATTATGTTTTTTTTTTTAATTAGGTGGGAAAATCATCTAATGACATCCTCCACTCTTGGGCGGACCGGAGATAGTGTCAGACTCTTACTGACCAAAAAACCACTCCTGTCCCTTCTTTGCCATTATTCCAGGGCCCCGGCATCACTTTCACATCATCCATAGCCCCAATAGATTTCTACTCTGTTGGGCCCTTGCCGGTACTGACAACAAACACGCGCCGACGGTGGCCGGAAACCGGGATCGATATCCCGGTGGCTGGGGCGCGAGGGCCATTGCCTCGCACTTGCAGCCGCCTCTTTTGCTAGCATTACTGCTTGGCAGAAGGAGGCGACCGCCTGCTTCTCCTCGCACCGGACCATGAACTGTACCAAGGCCTGGCGCGAGAGGTCGCTGCCGCCAAACAACCCCACGAGGATATGGCGTTGCTCTGCTCAAGCGGAGAACAACTCTACCGGTCGTGTCCTCTCAGCGGTCCACACAATGGTAACACCCGGGCGTTTTATCCGCACGAATCCAGTATAGGAATCTTCCGAACTGACCATGTCCACGTGAGCACCTGCGTCATGCAGAAGGTAAGGACACCGTGAGGTCTTTCCAGCCACTTCTCAAAGAGGGGGCTTACCGCCATAATTATAGCGTGCCCAGCACTGGGTTACGACAGTCGCTGTCGCCATTACACCATGAGATCCCGCCGGAACTCTGTCCGGCATGCCTCAACTTGGTGCGTCAGAGGCGTTTTGCCCCAGTAGTGCATCTTCACGCGCAGATCGTACATGCGAGAAAAGGACTTTTACCTTCAAATACCACGTTGGCAGGTCAGCAAGGAGGCTCGCCGCTTCGCGGGAAACTGTGTCACATCCCCGCACCATCCGGATGGCCATGACTCTCTGGCTTGCGTTCAGCTTGGCCGCTGGTCGCTTTGACCGAACGATTTTATGACCAAACGATCTTATTATGATTCGTTTTCGTTTGTCTTTGAATTGACTACCTATGTAACTCTAAAAACTAATTTTAGTGTAACTAAGCAATTTTGGTGATTGGTATAACACCACCAAAATCACCAAAATTGCACCACCAAAATTAGAATCTTGTTGAATATGTTTATTTAAAAAAAAAACTACTAAAATTGTACTCTTTATATTTGTATACTTTTGAAAACATACCTTAACCTTTTTATTATAAATTTAAATTACAACACCGACCTAATCATAAAACGTTTTTAAAACATTACACCAAAATTGCAGATTTTTTGTCCGATTACTAAGAAAAGACTTACTTACGTTGTTGGCGGGAAATCACAGCGGGATGGCACAAATCTATCACTGCTGCGTGTGAGTGCCTGACTAAATGATGTTTACGTTGGGATCGTTGTCCGTCTAGGTTTATTCTATACGAGTCACTTAATGATTAGATTACTCCCACCAAAATTTAAAATTTCCTGCGGACAGTCTTTTTTGATTTTCTCTAGGATAAAGTAATGCCCTAAATATAAAAATAAAACTGTCATTAGATAGAAAAAGTAATGCTGAATACAAATAAAATTAGTAATTTCTAGTAAACTAGTGTAGTTTCGTTCAAACGGTGGTCGTCCCCAAAAAAACAGGTTGTGGACGCGCCACCAAACTTAGAATTATGCTAAATAATTATTTTTTCATTTTACTACAAAAATGTTATCTACTAAAATATTGACGGCCTGAACTAGATAAGTACGCCTTCTTTCTATAGAAAAACTAACTTCGTTGTACGTTAACTTTAAGATATGATTTTCAGCTGCACCGCTTAAATATTATGCTTGAGAAATTCACTCACCCCAGTCTAAAAGCATCTTAACATCAGCCTTAAATAAAGCCAGTGATGACAAGTTAAACTAAGTAGCAGAGTTGAGCAGTTAACGTTACTTTGCCAAGTTTTTTGTGAACTGTCGGTGTCTTTGAATTGATACATTATGCTATAACCCACACTTGCGCTCCTGTAAATACCTGTTTATTTTCATTATCTTTGAAATTTTGTTTGTTTTTGAGTTAGTCGGACAGGAAGTAGGGAAACAGAACTTTTGTTATAATTTTAATTATATTTTAATCTTTAACAATAGTGACATGAAATTTTCGAAAATTTAAATTGTACATGTACTTATTAAAATTAATAAATAAATAATTATGTTACGTCATTTCATGCTAGCGACTGTTTTTGACCGTTGAACACATTTATTGAGTGTGCAGGGCACCCTATGCTTTTTCATCGATATTTATTAATAACACTCCAAGCGGGGCCATAGTCTTTACACCTATAGTTTTTGTGAATCGATGAGAGCAGAAAACGAGAACTGATGATCGATGGGCCTTAAAAGTTCTGGTGTGGCGATTATGAACCGGAAGGTGCAGCATTTTAAGGCGTCCACCTTGCAATGGTGCATCTTGTAGGTTACTTCTAGGCAAGCGTGCTCCATCGTCGGCCACATCATCGCTTACCATCAGGTAAGATAGTGGTCAAACGCGAGAGGATGCATAATAAAAAATAAAAATAAATAAAAAAACTGCCTATGGGGGCACGAGGTGAAGCAATGAGTGCGGGGACCCAATAGTTACGTCGACGAGTAAACGTCTTTCAGCTAAAATAATGATGCTGATGATCACTCTGGCAATACCACTCAGAGGTACCACAGTCATAAACATCATCATCTACCTAGCCTTTTCCCAACTTTATTGGGGTCGACTTCCAGTCAAACCGGATTTAGCTGAATTTTACGAGGAGCGGTTGCCTACCAGACCTCCACAGCCCATTAACTGGGGTAACATGGTACTTCATGGCAAGACTGGAGTCAGATTTACTGGCTTCTGACTATCCGTAACGACTGCCAAAGATCTATAAATGACAGTCGGGACCTACGGCTTAACGTGCTTTCCGAAGTACGGAGGAAACTCGTTATGTTAAGATGGTCACCCATCCACAGACCTTGGCAAGCGTTGCTTAACCTTGGAGATCGACCCGTGCCACTATTATTATCTAGCCACGAGCTCCTCACAGGTAAATAACTGACACTACCAAATAAAAAAGTTAAACCGTCACAAACAAATCCGAAACAAAAATTAAAATTCACAATCAACGCAAAACAAACGGACACAATAACTCAGAAGCATTTAAATTAACGAAATCAAAGTTTAGACGTTGATAACTATAATTTTGTATTAACATAAAACAACACTTAGGATTCGTAGCAGCCCCATCTGAAACTTTATTAGAAGATATTCCCGCGATAACTTTGAGAAATATAAATAATATGACAATAGAATAATTGCCTTATACTTGACATCGCGAGGGTTGACTTGGCTAACCCTTTTGTTGGTGACGGCTTTCCAACTGGTGGTACTGTGTTTTTGTGTGTTTGGAATTATTGCGTTTTGCTCAGCAGTTTATTGCACAAGGCTATAATTAGAAGAAAAAAATCTTTGTATTTATTTGAAGTTCAAAACTGACAAGAGACAACAGTGTCATAAAATCCTCGTCTTTAAAAAATAAATTTATTTTTTATATTAAACTATACAAATATTTGTAATTCTGTGTTGATCGCTATTAACATCGAGTCCCACGATTAAAGATTTTTAGTAAAAGAAAATATAACTTCTAGGTTGTTAAAACTTTTGTAGAGTGTGGGTAAGTCACAGAAATCTAAATAATTATTTAGATTAATTATTTTATTTTTTAGATTTTCTTTTTTTTCTATTTTTTTTAAGTGGGGTAAGTTAAGGATTAGATTAACAAATTAAAGACTCATTATAGAACATAATATTTTGCTAACAACCACAAAAAAAATTGTCATAACGGAAAGATAATGTATTTGATAAATATCAACAAAATTTACTTGTTGTTTCACCATCGAAATTACGTTGATATACTAACAAACTAACCTCCATACAATAACCAACCTAAGTAACTGAACAATAAGGTTCATTTTAGCACGTGACTTGGTTATGAAGAATATTGAGGTTCCTTAAAGGTGGCAATAAAGTTGTATTATGCAAATAATGATAGCAGAGGTATCGCCTGCTTGTGATCAATATTTTAATATCTATAGATACCCCGTGGCGGTTCCAAACGTAATTTTCATTTATTTATTTTATTATTTACTAGCTGTCCCCCGTGGTTTTACCCGCGTCTTTGGTGACTGAAGTCGAAGAGGTAAGTAGTCCAACAAGCCAAGAAACTCTATAATTAAAAATATAAATATTGTGTTTGGAAGAAAAACTAGTGTTCAACAAAGGGAAAAGTTGTGAAAAAGATTTATAAAAATATTTTAAAATGAAAAATTTACTTACAAAAGGCCAGTACTTTGATTAGTACTACTAACGAGGTTTTATCACCAGATTCTAGCCTTTAGTTTATAGTGTGTTGATATTATCAACCCACTATAAACTAAAGGCTAGAACCCGGCTATCATTTGTAGATCTTTGGCAGTCGTTACGGATAGTCAGAAGCCAGTAAATCTGACTCCAGTCTTGCCATGAAGTACCGTGTTACCCCAGTTAATGGGTTGTGGAGGTCTGGTAGGCAGCCGCTCTTCGTAAAATACTGGTATTCAGCCAAATCCAGCTTGACTGGAAGCCGACCCCAATATAGTTGGGAAAAGGCTAGGCAGATGTTGATGATGACTTCTATCTAACTCCTAGGAAACGCGGGCATCTTTTATGTGGAGTATTCAATCTATCAAAGGCCAGCGTCAATAGCCGCCCGGTATTCACAGTGGTCATAAGACTACAGATGGTCATTCCGCGCCTTTCAGCGCTGGACAAATGTTGACCGACTCTGAGTGAATACCAATGGAGGGGCGTTTGAGTGGGACAGTGCACTTGCTAGTTACTTACTTGCTTGCTTTGGAAAGTAAGAAACTTTATAAAGTTGCGTTTTCTAAGAAAACTGCTACTCCACTGAATTTATAATCACTTAAGCCGAAAGACGTTCACTGTTGGACATAGGCCACCCTCTAGTGTCGCCACAACGAACAGTCCTGTGCGTCACGCATCCATCGCATTTCCGCGACTCCTCCACTTTAGTTTGGCAATTTTTCAAGCTATCCATAATAAATAAGCGTCCATTTAAACAAACACAGCCCACAGGTAACTTTGATTTCAATCAGGATTCAAACCAATATTTTGTAACCTATGAAGCTTTTATTATCATAAACCTATGGAAGGTTTTTTTCTAAAATAATCAAGAATAAGAGAAGTGTGTTTAAAAAGACGTTGAAATAGATTCGCAAACCTATTCTGAATTTAAAATTTTCAAGATTTTATGATGTAACACATTTAATTTTTATGTACAAACAAATGAGATACAGGAACCATTAAAAGTATGAAAATAAGCCCACTCTCTACTTGTCACTTCAACTACACACACAGTACACCAATCTACGATTTTCGAAAGCCAGTAACTCACCCAACTGGCCTACTATCCCATCTAAACGCTCTCCACCATCCCAGGCATGTAATGATGTCCTATTGACTTGCCGGTCCGAGCGTGGCATTGAAAGAAACGTCTTCCGGTCAGTGTAAACACCGCCTAATAAGGGTGCATTCATAGCATTCAAAGCCGCGATTGCGACTTTTGGTATCTCAGTTAGTAAAGGCCTTACAACTAGTGGACACCGTTTTGAACGTTGAGATTAACGTGATTTTTTCGTATTGAAGGTGGAAGATTTAAAAATAGCTTGTTTTAAATAGGTACGAGCAGTTTAACAGGCTGGTATGTTCGTATTTCGTTTACGACTTGTTCGCCTCGTGCGGTCTGGAGGTCGATTTCTAGTTCGGATAAAAACTCGATAGAATAGTTTGATGGTGTGGCGTTCCCGAGCCTTGGAAAGCAAGTAAAGCCGCTGTCTTTGCGTACGATCTCGAAATCAATCATTTTGTGTGTATTATATAGATTTTAGTTATACGTTAATTGTTTTTTATGGCTTTAATCGACTCTGAAGAAACTTTGTAAGTATGTTTGAGTGGATTTCAGGATAGTTTGAACAATGAATCTGATAAGTGGCGCTGCAATCGGGTCCTCAATTTTCTTTTCTGATGAAAAGTTAGTTTTTGGGTAGAAAAACGTCTTGCCAGGACCGCTAGTATTTATAAATAGGTAATGTAATTTCGTTCTGGAGCTTTGAAACTGACAAGTTGCCGAAAAGCAAGCTAAAAACTTAGCCCGCAATTCGGGTACATCGTCTAATCTAAACGACAATAATAATCAAAGACCGCTTAGAGGCGATACTTGGTAGCTGCGGGCGAACCTACTACCCTTACACAAGCAGCAACTTGCTCAATATGAGAGCGATGTAAGTTAGAGTCAATACTACAAACGGCAGATGATGAGCTTTGAGACACGGATGAGGTAGCGGATGGAATGCTTGGCTAATGCTGTGCGATAGGCTCACTTGGGCTCATGCCTGCCCGGACCGTTTTGTATCTACCTACCAGAAAAAATAGGCTAATGCTGTGTATACTAAGATGGCGGTTTTTCATTGGAATAATATTTTTGTATTTTCATTCATGCGTGTGTATCACTTAAAATTGTCCTAGTTAGTTGAACATAAATCAGTATTTATAATAATATTGTCATTTAGTATGTTAGTTTGAATATTTGGTATCAAGTAACCATGTCCCAGGAACCATGTCCTCCCTTCCATCGTGTCCCAGTTGCCATGTTACCTGTTCACGAGGGGACCTAATGACAGCATCAGCTGATAATATAATCGTGGCCATCACTATTTACTGAGCCAACACGAGAAAAAAAAATGTCGCTGGCACTAAGAAAAATAAGGATAACTTGACGTCTCTTTAGCAGATTTGAAAACGTAGAGATGATTAAGCTATTACTACAGACTGCAGTTTAACCTAAGACATCGCGGCATCGGCACAATACCTACTGTGAAATGTCGTATCTCAAAGTATTGTGCCAGTTTACGACACTTGTTTTTTTTTAAATTTCATTATACCGAGTTTAGATTATCGTGACACGATACAATACAATAACGTGAACCAGCCGAGTTCCGGGTTCAAATTATTGCGTTGAGACCTGAATCATTTTCTGTAAGGGTGTTCTATAGTGTTGCATAATTATCTAAGACAAATAAGTGTTAACTTAAACTTAGGTACTAATTTCGGTGTTATTTTAGAGGAATATCTTAAACACTCCATTTGCTTAGTACTCGATGCCCATATTACTTCGCGATGATATAGCCGGGGAAACTTTCGATACGAAGCTATTGTGGAACACAAATATTGAACCTGGGCCTAGGAGCACGAGTCGGACCACAGTTATAGTTGAGCAACTGTTGCGCCACGATATTGGAAAGTTAGTAGTCGAGGTAAATATTTACTTAACCATATTATGTACCTATGTGTATGTACTTTTAAATGAACGTAGTGATAAAGGACAAAATGTCAGCTTCCACAACGATGACGACGACGGTGTGTGATGATAACGATGTCTAAGGGAACGATTCGATTATCTTGTTCCGAGAGGAAAGCCTTGTCGCTCATCATCCTCCCTTCTCCTTCGTTTTCCTTCCCATTCCTCCAGTAGTTACTATGGTCTATATTAAAACTGTCTCTTACAAAGTGAACCGATGACCTGGTGAAGGTAGCCAGAATCCGATGGATGCGAGATGCACAGGACCGTTCATTGAGGCAACACTTGGGGGAGGCCCATGTCTAATGGCGTACGTCTTTCGGCTGAAATAACGATGAATTTAAAGCTGTAAAGCTCTTTAGTTACTTATATTTCTATTCAAATATTTCAATAAATTATTTTTACTAAACCGTCGCAATGCTTTATGGCTATTTCCCTTAGGTTTATAATCACATTTTTTCTCTTGTAGTCTATGATTTACTCCTTAAAAAAGTTTAGGAAGCAGCAAACTGCAGTTACCAGTGATATTCGTTCTGTTATGCAAAGTACTGGTGTATGATTATTTGAGGCCCTTCTCTCACTCTAATTAGTTGCTTATGTTCTGGACAGTGGCAACGAACTCACATTAGGTATTTAAGGTTTCTAACATAATAGTTCTGTAGCAAAATATTTGGGTGGGATGTTTGCCATGGACACATTTTATGACATGCCAACTCGTAAATAATTTGGGTTTTCTTTCGTTCTATTTTCTTGATGTACCGTTGGAAGGCCTCCCACAACGTGGACCGACGACCTGGCGAGGGTTGCGGGAATCCGATGGATGAAAGACGTACAGGACTGGTCGCTGTGGCGACGCTTGGGGGAGGCCTATGTCCAGCTGTGGACGTCTTTCGGCTGAAATGACGCAGATGATGATTTTATTGATGGTGTTGTAAAAAAATATTCTAATTTAAGAATCTTATTGCTAACGGCCTGTGCAATCACACATGGCAAAGTTTCCCATACCAGCATGACCCCAAATCTTGTGCAAACACGGCAATTCATACATAATCCCTAATTAGCCGCCGCTGAAACTTCTCCGCCCCGGATTGATTAGAGATCAAACAATAACCCTTGCGGCGTTCTCGTGAGCAACTATGTCCAAGTTGTACATTTTGAGTTTTGGCTGTAGAGTGGCCATGGTGTAGGATGTGTAGATGGATTTATACGAAAGTTACTTCCTTTATTTCATTATTTTCTGTTACTAGATTTGCCTCCTAAACAACTAAAGAGATTTCTTTATAAATCGTTTCCTATAAATGTAAGTTCTTTTCAACATTTTATTTTATAATCAGGTTTTTTATGTGATCTGCAATACAAGTTAATGCGTATAGCAGACGCCAGCTGCCTCACATTGACTTGACCCAAAAAAATCAAGCAAGTTTTTGGAATGTATATTTTTAATCATAAGCTTTTGTTTTGTAAGGAGAAATAAACGTAGATTATTATATTTTTAATTTTATATTATATTTTAATAATATGTTTCAAGACAAGAGAGCATAGTTTACTTCGAGGCAAACGTGCTTCATCGACCACATTATCGCTTACCGTTGTCAAGCACGAGCTTTTTGAAGAAATTTCCTATTTTCAAATATCTACACATAACATTTAGGGCCAACGTTTTATCGTTTCAATGGCATAACAAATATTTATGAAGAACTTAGGTGATTTATATGTGGGAGCTGGATACAGCAGTCATTGTTTTTGGAGATTCCTCTATCAGGACCCCTGACTGCCGATAGCTCGGAGTCTGTTCCTAATGCAGGTGGGCTATTATTTTTCAATGTATTTGAAATCAATATTGTATAAAAAATATTTAAAATTGTAAAATTTATGTTAAGAAATTGAATAAACGGAATTATAATTTGTTTTTCACAAATAATAATATAAATTCCTATACTCCTGTAGTTGATGACTTTCATAGAAAAACAACAGCTTTTTTGTTTTTAACCAACCAATTATTCCAGGACAGTCCCCTCCCTACCTAAATCTGCCGACACCCTACTCCAAGACAGGTCCAAAGGTAGAATATTTGCCGACCAAGTTCCTGACCGTTGTTGACACTAACGATTTGTGCCCCACCATTGCTTAACACGCTCCTTCGAGTTATTAACACTATCTAATTGATGTGTGCTTCCACTTGTACCTGCGGTAACAGGGTTATGAACTTCGAAGGTGGTTTCAAACGAGCCGCAAGTCTGACCAGGTATGTTGGTAAATAGACGTGGTATAATCAGTCTTTTGTGTTTCCACTGCTTGGGCATAAGCTTGAGATTTTGCTTGCTGCGGTTTTTCCATCCCATTATAATTTAGGTGTTTGGCTAGAGTGAATAGGCCCTTAATAAACTAGTGCACCTCACTATCGACAATTGCATCACTGCTTACCATCAGGTGTGATCGCAGTCAAGCACTAGTTTATAACCATTAAAAAAAAAGATTGGTTGTGGACTGTTATCTACCAAGTTGAACAATTTTTTTGTTTAAGGTAGGATGTGTGTGATGATAATGTATCATCCAATGGTTTTTCCCACTCTAGGGCAAAGTGGCAGGACGGATCAGACTACTACTGACTCTAATTCGGAGTGAATTAGAGTCAGTAGTAGTAGTCTGTAGGGACATACCTATGTAGGAATCCAACCCATGACCTCACGACCCTGGAACGAAGGCAAAGAAAGAAATGAGGAGTGAGTTTTAGTCAGTAAAAGTCTTACACGCCTTCCCGCTCAGCCCAAGAGCCGGAGAAGTCATTCTGATTATTTCCCACTTAAAAAAAGTCTGATCTGTTGGTAAACCCCCACTGTTTGGGCACAAGCTTGAGAGAGTGTGGTCATAAAGAATCTACTACCCTAGTTTTTTACCGACTTCACAAAAAGGAGGAGGTACTATGTTCGGCTTCTTGTATGTTTTTTTTTTGTATTTTTGTTCATCGAATACTCCGCCAATTGTCGACGGATTTTCAAAACTATTTTTTAGGTCGAAAATCATGCGATGACTTCTTTCGCTCTGGAGTGGAGCGAAAGGGCGTGTCAGACTCTTAATGACACCCAGTCCTATGTTCCTTCTTTGCCCTTCATTCCGGGAATATGGGTTTGCCTTTCAAAAGCCAAGCCTACTTATTGGGGCCATCCCCAGTGCTGCTACGCTACGCGTCGTCGACGACTCAGGCTTTGTCCGTACAGCCGGTTGTCGAGCTACCCATTACTCTTCGTCTACATGGAAAGTATAATATGATTAGTAGAAGTCATGTTTTCTCCATTCAAATCGTCAATGATCACGAGGTTGACCGCAGTAAAAGTGGTGTAACGATCAGCTATGCTATTCTCTAAAAGTCAAATGTATGAAGGACTATCATTGTCCACCCACAGTTGCAATTGTGCGTCTTACGTCTCACATTACATGATGTCGGGCTCGTCGCCATGAAAATGACTTTTAGAGAATAGCACTGCTGGTCATGTTCGCGGGGCTAGCTTGGCCAAAGACCGTTCTAGACAGGGCAATTTGGAAAGAGAAAGGGGAGGCCTTTGTCGAGCAGTGGGACATAATACAAGCTAATAAAAAATATCTGTATCGGGATCCAAACCCACGCCCTACATCTACACATCGGACCAATCTCTACTGCGTTACCGCTGCTCAAATATACCAAAACTAAACAGTTCATCAATAAACATACAACCATCACACATTACGTGGATCATAATATTGTGGAAAATAAACCAATGATGCCTAAAATAACAGCCAAAAATTAATCTAATAAAAAGCTTTTATATAAATATGGCTCCGAATCGCGCGTCTATCAAAATCATTAAAACGAACGCGAGGACAGTCGCGCTCGTATTTCGATGGGTACGCCCAAATTTCCATCAAATATATGACACGGTTTAAGTTATGAGAGACAGGATGCAAGGGACTGCCGGACACTGAATAGTTTACAAAATGCAAGTCATTATTTAGGAAGAAAAGATTTTGACAAAAAATACAATATTTTGTATCACTATTGGCTGCAGTTACTTAAACTACTCTTGATGATGATAGTATATTAGCGCAACAATTTAATTATGTATGTACAAAATTAAGAGCATTATATTCATTATCATCATCTCAGCCGAAAGACGTCCACAGCTGGACATAGGCCTCCCCCAAGCGTCGCCACAGCGACCGGTCCTGTGCTTCTCGTAGAACAAATGGTCGATGGGGACGGAGAGTTCTAGAGTGGCGGCCACGTACCGGAAGACGCAGCGTTGGAAGACCTTCCACAAGGTGGGACCGACGACCTGGCGAGGGTCGTGGGAATCCGATTGATAGAGTATTAAATTAACTTTACATTATTACTTGTTTTAAGTGGGTAATCATCCAATGAATACTACCGCTCTAGAGTGAAGCTGGGATATCAATCAGACTCTTACTAACTTTTAGTCAGTGAGTCTTCTCCTATGTTCCTTCTTTGCCTTCTTTGTAGGAATACACTAAAATAGAGATACTTAAAAATAAATAATGATCCTGGTACGTACAAATTAACAGTCAGAGAAAATGTTGATGAACATAGTTACACACCGTTCCTGATTCCGTGATTCCATTCCCTTCGTAAAAGCAGTGGTGGCCCAATAGTAACCCCGACTTATAAATTGTAGGAAGCGGGTTTTTTTTTAGGTGGGGAATCATCAAAATGACTTCTCCCGCTCTGGGTTGAGCGGGAGGGCGTGTCAGACTTTTACTGACTAAAACGGACCCACTCCTGTTCCTTCTTTGCCCTAATTCCGGGGCTCTCTTTCGTCAACCCAGGCCCCAGAAGGCTTCGGTCTGTCGGGCTCCTACAGTTTGCTGACATCACTTAGCGGGTTCTAACCTATCCAGCGAAGAGGTCTGATTCCCAACAGTGGGAACATTACAAGGGCGCTAAAACGCTGTCGCTTATAACTCAAGCCGGTCATCGCATGCTCGGCGCGCCCACCTTCTCGTATAGTCTAACACGATATGCAAATATGGGACATAAAGGTAATATTTCGTGATAACGCGGTACGGTAATTAATAAAATATGTCCTCTCAACTAGTGGGCGAGGAGGGCCGTACGTATTAGATTTGATTGTTTTGTCGCATGATTTATTATTGTTGTCGTTGACCTTAATTATTTTATGTTATTCGTACGTGATATTGGAGTGGTTTTATTTTCAATTACAAGTAATTGTTGGTGTTTTTGTAACTAGAATGGTGGTTTTGGAGAAGTGGGCTAATAGTCGAAAGATACCAAATGGTGACAAACAGTTGCGTTGTAAAAGTGCCAGAATTATGTAAATTATTTTTCAGAGAAAGCAAGAAAAATATTTTATTTAGCACACACAATGTAAACAATATACAGACACCTAAAATTAAATAAAAATAATATTTTGAGTCACTGCTTCTTGGACTGGTTTAACAAACACCACTATTTTAATACCATTATACCACATAAAAATTTATTACCATAATATATCGGAAAGTTTTTGATTAAATTCCTTGATATTAAAAAAACAAATTCCAAACAGAACAATGCAAGGGTTGCATGTCCAATATCAAAAAAACCGGGCAAGTGCGAGTCGGACTCGCACACTGAGGGTTCCGTACCAATTTATCAAGATGAAAACAGTTCAATTCTCGAATCGAGTCTTAAAGATTTTACAAAAAAGAATATCTTGTAATGTAACTAAAAATTTAAGGTTTTCGGAATTTTTCCTTTATGTGTGCTATAAAACGTTGCTTCATGCCAAATTTCAAGATTCTAGGTCGACTGGAAGTACCCTTTAGGTTTTGATTCCCTTGCGAGTACTTGCGAGTTTCAAAATATGCAGCTTAAATTGCTGTTTCTTTTGATTGCGTTGACATAGAAGTTTGATTTTGTTACAGCTTAAAGGTATTATAGACCTGAGTATTTGGTATGAATTTCAATTTAATACCTCTACGCGTTTATGAGGAAATTGGTAGTAAGTTTAAAATTATTAAAAAAAAATATATTATGTGATGTAACTAAAAATTTATGGTTTTCGTAATTTTTCCTTTATCTATGCTATAAGACGTTGCTTCGTACCAAATTTCAAGATTCTGAGTTCACGGGAAGCACCCTGTAGGTTTTGATTCCCTTGCAAGTGTCGAAAATTTGCGGCATAAACGGCTGTATCTTTTGATTGCGTTGGCTTAGAAGTTTGATTTTTTCACAGCTTCAAGGGACAGTAGACTTAAGTAATTGATATAAATTTCAGCTTCATACCTCCACGCGTTCCTGAGAAAAAGGGTCTTGACAGACGGACGGACAGACGGACAACAAAGTGATCCTATAAGGGTTACGTTTTTTCCTTTTGAGGTACGGAACCCTAAAAAATAAAGGAATGCAAAGATACCATTGACATCCCCTAAAAACCCCACCCTTAAAGTCAAACACGTACAATATCCATAATCAAAAAAAGATTTATAATTAAACACATGGTACAACCGCGAACACAAGTCAATTTACATTAAAATGCCACTGGTACACGCGCCACCAGAAATATATTAGAGTAGTAATATTTATAACGCTTACATCGCATGCGTGTGGGCTATTAGCGGGCATCGGTGACACGTTATGTTTGATTTAAATATCGAGAACGTTTTGTTTGCGACTGTATCTACTTTAGGTTTTGCGAGCCTAGTTTCTGATCGCGGGTATGGTTGTTAAAAAAGGTTTTTTTTTAAATTGTTAGAAACTAGTGCTTGACTGCGATCCCACCTAATGGTAAGCAGTGATGCAATCGTTGATGGTGAGGCGCACTAGCTTATTAAGAGCCTATTCACTCTAGCCTTGAAGACACCGAAATTATAATCGGACGGGAAAACCGCAGCAGGCAAATTGTTCCAGTCCTTCGATGTACGCGGTATAAACGACAAAGCAAAGCGCTTTGTCCGGATCGTGAAGGTTTCGACAACGTAAAGATGGATACTCGCCGTACGCTGGTTTGTCCGATGGTAAAAGGGAGATGGTGGAATTAACTCATGCAATTCCTGCGCACACTCTCCGAAATGCATCCTGTAAAACACCGATAGGCTGGCTAGTTAGGTGAAACTTTTGTGATACTAAAGTCGATTCCTGACAGACAAATTAAGACTTACCAAATTACTGAGTTTAAAAGCAAACAACATTGTGCACAAGAAGATGAGTGCTCATAAAGGAATTTAACAAATGAATTCCCTAAGGTTTTTTAATTTTCCACACATTATCCTAACCAAAACCTAACTATCTTAACCATGAAGTTTCTTGCCGGTTCTTCTCCATAGAAAACGACCGAATGGAATCGTGCACTAGCTTCTGTCGGTAACCTTGGTTCTCTTACGGATATCTTCATTTCTGATGTGATCACGCAAGGAAACTCCGAGCATAGCCCTTTCCATTGCTCTTTGGGGACTTTAAGCCTTCTGATGAGGCCCATTGTGAGCGACCACGTTTCCTGTGTGTCATCACTGGCAATACACACTTTTGTCTTGAGACACTGCGGTAGGTTGGACGAGAAGATACCGTGCAGCTCCCTGAACGCTGCCCAGCTGAGTCGGATGCGAAGATTGATCTCTTCCTCGAAGTTAGATCTACCCAACTGGACCGTCTGTCCCAGGTAGACGTAGTCGTCCACAACTTCAAATGTAGAATCTCCAATCTTGATAGGAGTGGGCGCTACATGGATGGATACATTTTGACTCCCACTCTTTCGGAAACCCTACTGAGATCACCGAAGAATCGCCAAACTTAAGTGGCAGTGGGCAGGGCACATTGCTCGTAGAATAGATGATCGATGGGGACGGAAGGTTCTGGAGTGGCGGCCACGTCCGGAAGACGCAGCAAAGGCTTCCCGCCTCCCACAAGGTGGACCGACGACATGGCGAGGGTCGCGGGAATCCAATCGATGCGAGACGCACAGGACCGGTCGCTGTGGCGACGCTTAGGGGAGGCCTATGTCCAGCAGTGGACGTCTTTCGGCTGAGATGATGATAATAACTATACTCCGTTGGTTTAGGTAGTTAACTAAAGGTAAACAATCTTGGTATGTCTTTTTATATTAAAGAGGTCGTATAAAATATACACAAAGATTATTTAAATTTAGTTTATTAGCTAACATCGATTTAGGTAAATACCTATTTGTAAAGATTTTTACATATAATTTATAGACAACTTTTAGATAAAAAGACATGCCAAGATTGTTTACATTTAGTTAACTTCCTAAACCGACGGAGTATAGCTTCTGACGTTTTATAAGTGCCCAGTTATTTAGTCCCATGTGAAATAAAAAAAAATTGATTTGATTTGAGTAGATGCAGAAGCTGCAGCGTTGGAAGGCCTCTTACAAACTGGACCGATGACCTGGTGAGGATCGCATAAACTCGATGGATGCGAGACGCACAAGACCGGTCGTAATGGCAACACTTGGGGAGGCTTGTGTCCAACAGCCAACGTCTTTTGGCTGAAATGATGATGATACTTTATAAGTTGACGTAATAGGTTAGGGTGATTGATCATCACCATCATATTATTATTTAGAGAAGGTAGACAGAAGCTTTACAATTTCTAGAAGTTTTTTTCGTGTCTGCATAAATGTGTTTTCCCAAATATTCCTGACCTAGTAAATTATACCTATTACTCTGCTAAACTGATTATACAAGTAGAGGTCTAAAAATAAATAAAATTATTTTGAGTCCGAGAGTTAGGACAAAACAAATCTTTTCTTCACCTGTCTGTTTTAAAATGAGCAAAACAAATAATTGGCATACCTTATATGCCATGTGTCAACTTCTACAACTGCTTTTTAGGCGCGTTTTCAGTGCAGCACGATTGATTTAGCAGCGCCACCCCATGACGCAATACCGTAGGTAACAATAGATTGACACAAAGCCAAATAAACCTGTCTTGCAATGGTACATATGTTTTTAAAGAGGTATATTACATAGTTAATGCACTCTCCTTCTTCTTCTTCTGCCTGGCGTTAATCCCAGCCATTGCCAGGATCCTTCCTACTAATCTTACTCCACTTTGCCCGATCTTCAATATCCTTCCCAGTAAGGCCATTGGCTCTCATATCGGACTTGACGACGTCCAGCCAGCGCTTGCGAGGGCGACCACGGGACCTAGCCCCAAGAACAGCCATATCCATGCATCTCCGACCAACGTACTCCCTAGGGAGCCGCCCTAGGGCGGCGCATGATGAGGCCACACCATCGCAGACGACACTCTCAGTTTTTCCCCCACGTCACGTACACCAAGACTAGGTACCTCGGATGAGCTGCGTATTCGATCGGATCGCGTTACGCCGCACATCCACCTTATACCCCATAGTTAATGCACGTTATGTAATAAATCAATGTGTTTCCAGAAATTGCGTTTGGTGTCAATGTCAACACCTAATATTTTATACGGTCGGTTTTTGCTAAAGTTAAGTTAATGCATATATGCAGTGTCTTGTAGGTTACCATTGTTATACGTTTGAATTGTTAAACTAGAAACAATTGGTTACCTAGTTTTAATTGTAAATAATACCAAAAGAATACATAAATTAATAAAATAAATAATTTAGTAAAATAATTAAACAACCATTTATACATATATATGTATAATAAAATCGTAGGAAAGGCAAAACTGTACATTGAATTTATTTATTAAAGAATACTAAACTTGAGGCGTGATCTACAATCGATACCGAAGCCAAAAATATAGTTTTTAGAATTTTTGTCTGTTTGTCTGTATGTCCGGGCTAAACTCAAAAAGTACTCCATGGATTTACTTCAAACTTTGCATGAATATTACTGAGAGGTCGGGTCAACATATAGGCTACATATTATCACGCTATCATCTACGGGGGAGGAGCTGTGAACCTTTATTTTTCTTACGCGTTATGTGACAGCGTGTAATCTAACGACGCATATTTAAATGTTGTTTTTGATTAAGCCATGCTATTATTTAGCTTTACACTACAAAAACTACGCCATTTTAGTAACATGGGCAGAGAAACATAGTGTAATGAATGTTAGTAGTATAAAGACAATTTTAAATCAGAGCCATCTATGAGATTTCATAAAAATCAAATCAAGTTACATGTTAACATTTTTTGGAAATTAATAACTTCAATTTGATCATGTTCGCGAGGTTAGTTGTTATTCTTAAAATTCATAGATGGCATTGTGCATTTTCTTCATAAAATTTGTATCGTATAGTTCGTTTTGACAAATACAAGTTCCAACAAAACCCTCAAAATCTTGAGCGAGTTGAGGAAGACAATTTAAAAAAAATGCGGTGTTAAGTATTACAAAAAAGTTATGTTCATTGATGATGAAGTGACATTGGAGCTCATTTATCGCAAGAACGTGACAGGATCCATGAGATTCAGGGAACTTGGTCGGGCGAACAGCGTGCAACACAAGTAGAACAAGATCGCCTGTGTAGTGACATAAATCAACTTTCGACATCTGATGATGAATCCACATTTTACGATATCGAAAAGCAACTGTGGCTAAATAAAGAAGACAGTGGATTTATCTACAATGTCATGATTAACTATGCCGCCCACGGAGATATTGGTGCCTAAGAAGAAGTTTGTTCTTACTGCCAAGTCCGTTTTAAATACATCCCAGCTTATAACAGCACCTTCCAGATGACTTCGTTTGGTGCAAATCAAATCGTTGAAGCAGAGTTCATGCCGACATTAAAAGTCCAAGGGCAAGTTTACCATCAAATAAATGGTTCGCTGCTACCTACAGACATTCCAAAATTTTTGCAAATTGTTTTGTAAGCGATTTTGAAAAACAAGCAAACCTGCGAACAACAAGCAAGTGTTGAAGTGCACACTTTCCAAATTTGGACTTTGGTCTGGTTAGAGGATTGCAAGGTATGTTGCATAACGGTGCCTGAGAACGAGCGCAACCGCTTTAAGTTTGTCATCAGCGCAGATAGAAGGCCGATCGCAGGCCATCCGGGGCGGTATATTGCGCCAACGACGAATTAGGTAGCCGTTGTCTTAGTCGATTAGGAGTTAAAATAAAGAAATAAAATAAAACATTCATTCAAAGGAAGGATAAAACAGACAAAACTCACCCTTTCATTCACTGAGATTCTCTCACGTGCCTTTTCACACCACTTACTCGAACAGCAGACCACAATCAGCGCCCGTCCGTTAACCCCCCAACACTATACGTATTTAAATACGTACTAAGCCATCTTAAATTAGACTAAGTACAAATGTATCTATTACCCGAACAAAATTACTACTAGAACCATAATTATCTTAGCCGAAAGACGTTCACAGCTGCTAAGATATTCTCTTAAAGTCATTTTCATGGCTGTAGGCTGCGACGAGCTCGACGTCGAGACAGCCTTCAAACAGCGAACGCAAATGTATGAAGAACTGTCATTGTCAACTCACTGTATAAAGCAAAGCACAATTTATGAATTTCAAAATGGCTTATGGCGCCGTGCGTGATGTTTAAAGATAAATAAAATATATTGTTATTAATTTGGTAAGTGACAGACAGTTACAACAGCAATATGGAGGAGTAATTGAACGACTGAGTGTTTATTGAGATTTTTGTATTATATTTACATAGGTTTAGTATTAAAGTATTTAAATTTGTTACATTGTGTATAAGTAGTTAGGTTTATTATACCTATTTAATATTCAAATATTTTTTGTATATATCGCTATTTGACCCGAATAAATCAACTTCTACCTAACATTTGAAAACACTACTAATCATATTAATTTGAATATTGCAGTACCTACTCTTTGTTGGTTCAGTAGCTTTTGAGATAGTATTTTTTTTATGCAAAATCCTTAATTTAATCATTTGAAAACTATTTACGACACGACTGTACTAAAAGGAGAAAGGGACTTCTGGGCCTAGAGTCATAACTAGTTGAAATGTACATTAAAAAATCCGTTATATTTTTCTAAAGAACATCACAAAATACGAGTATGGTGCCGTGTTTCTTCCTTGGAAGCGAGAAAACTTTAATTGAGTTACAAAAGTAAATAATTATGAATAAATAGGTAAAATCTCAAAATATGTATGAAAATCGAGTGACATGTGATTTTCAGGTAAAATTCCTTTAATTTTTTTTCTAGCTACACTGTACCTGACATCAGCCAGTCATGGACAGAAATCTGCACTCGTCCATTTTCTTAATTTTCTATTTTATTTCACTTTCGCTTTTCCTTTTTTGGGTTTCGTAGCCAAATGGCAAAAACGGAACCCTTATAGTTTCGCCATGTCTGTCCGTCCGTCCGCCCTCGCTTAATCTCTGTGATCGTTAGCACTAGAAAGCTGAAATTTGGAAGCAGATCTTTGTTAGTAAATAAAAGTTTAAAAATGACTAAAACTCTGGTAAATATCACTAATCAATGGGCACACCATTTATGGCGGTCCCCTCTTTGAGGAGTGGTTGGAAAGACGTCACGGCGTCCTCACCTTCCGTATGACCCAGATCCTTGACTTGGTAGACTGGTAGAGAATGCCTTGTTGCATTAAGTCCGCCTATGTACCACCACTGTACATGAAGCTTAAATAAATAAATACATGTTGTAGTAACATTTCAATAAATTATAAATGCATAAGTCGCCGTATACCGTACCGTATATACCTAACATCGCAATAATATCGTTCACTGGCGAATTCAACTGTTGTCATTAATACGTAATTAATGCATTAAATTTGTTAAGTAGGTATTCAATTCATATAAAAAGGAACAATTTCGATTTGAAATCAGTTTCACCGAATTTTTGCTAGAGTGTGATTTGTCTACGACTATTATTTTTGTTTATTTAACAAAATTTATTCAAATAAATGTGAGTACTAGATCATAATTTTTTAGTTTATTTTAATTGAAATTATTTTCTAAATTTCACTTTAGAGCAGTGGTGGCGAAGTGGTAATGGCCCCAACTTACGAGTTGTTGGTTTTGTTTAAATGTATGTCTAAGGGTTTAAGCCAGGTGCATTACTTTGTGTAGTTTCATATTTCTTCAACAGTGCTTTCAAAACGGTGAAGGTGATAAAACTACAAGTCCTATGGAAAAAAGTTAAATAGCAAAGTTGTAGGTACCCACAAAACGTCAAAATATATGCAAAAAATTCAAATAACCTTATGATTGGTATCAAAAAACATAAACCATAACCAAAAAATTATAACCTAAAACTAGAAGGGTATAACTTATTTTAGTTTATAACTGCACTTTAAATTGTACTATGAACCCTAAATTAATAAATGATCACCAAATTTTGATAAGCAAACGATATTTCTGACTACACCCTATGAATGTTACTTCGAGACATGGGGCGCCCCGACTAGGATAGGTTAGGTTAGAAGGGGATTGTGAGCGAGCGAAGCGAGTGAACACAGACCCCACAATCCCCTTCGTGGTTATTTTTTTAAGCCACTCAGAATTAGTCGATGGTCCTCCTGCAGCATTGGAATTTATTTACTATTTTTAAGTACTAGGTATTTATCTGGAGATAATTTACTTTTATAGGATAAACAAATTTTACATAGGTATTTAAATCACATTTTGTATTAAAATTCTGTTTTATTTTTGGTGGTCATTTACTATTTCT
Organism: Mythimna separata; assembly: GCA_030763345.1. Classification (NCBI taxonomy): domain Eukaryota; kingdom Metazoa; phylum Arthropoda; class Insecta; order Lepidoptera; family Noctuidae; genus Mythimna; species Mythimna separata. The sequence goes on along the minus strand of CM061189.1, from coordinate 17,979,426 downwards.
GGTGTTCATTTGCAATTTTTTCGCGGTTACATTTTACTAAATCTGTTGGTCAGTTAAACATAAGCCTTTTTTATTTCTTTTACAATTTTTTTTACATCTTACCTTTTTATGTATTAAATTTTAACTATTAATTTTCCCCTTTATTTTGACTTAATACAGAAAAATCATCCTAATTTTCAATCAAAAATCCACTTTTTGATGGTGTAAAAAATTTTCATGGCATTTTTTCTCAGAAAATTCAAAAATCTAAAAAATATGGAATCCGAAATATTTATAATAATTTTTAACTCTTTATTAAAATTAACACTTTCATTACTCGAAAAACGCAAGATTTCATGTTACATTGGTAAACAAAATAAGAACAAAGAAAATCTTTTATAAAACTTCAAACTAAATACTTGAGTGACCTACGGAAAATTTCAGCTCATCAAAGGTCTCGAATCTATGAAAATAAAATACCAATAATAAAGGTTAAAAAATAAATACTTTATATACAAGTAAAATGTGTTTGGGGCATAAAGGCAAAATTTCACTTTTGTTTGACTAGTTTCGAATCCGTGACCAACGTGTACAACTCTTAAGTTGGAGGCCGTTACCACTGGGCCACCACTGGTCATGATGCTATCTAGCCTAGTCATAATATCCTTGGTAAATCTATTCTTTAATTCGCTAGCCTGGTCAACCATGGCCCCAACTCCACAAGAGCTACCCGCAACTCAGTTTGGGATGGAAAGCAAGGTCCTGCCTGCACCAGACCTGGTGTCTGACGGTGAGAGGGTTGTCATCTCCGGCATGTCGGGGCTGTACCCCTCTTCTCATCACATCAAGGATCTCTCTGATATCTTGTACAATAAGGTAAGGATATGAGATTTTCTTTTGTTTATGTGTATAATGTAATAATAATAGTTAATAATAATAGTTTATTGTTCTTAATATACAGGGCTTACATAATTTATACGGGATACTAGATCCTGCACTAGGATACCCTGTGTCGTAGGATCTAGTCTCTCTCGACAAAATATAACTTAGTGTTAAGAAGGTAACTAGTACGAGTTTCAGCACCATTTATTAAGTTATGCACCAAATGTATGAAAGATTTAATGCTAATGACTGACTTTATGAGTATGATTTAATATCATACTCATAAAAAATTAATAAAAGATAAAAGATTTTCAGTTTCATTATAACTACATATGTAAGAGCAATCAATCCAGAACCTGTTTTTTACACCCAAATTTAGTTAATGTGAAGATTTTTAATTTTATGTTAACCTTTTCGTACAGGTATGGCTCTATACTTGAGTAAGCTTTATTGCCAAAGGAGATCACCCATTTAGTAGGGCGACTCGGACTAAAAAAAAAAAGTTGGCGGCCAGGAATGAAATACATTTTATTTGAAAGGTTACAGGAGTAGAAAGAAAATTGTATGGTGACAACGTTATAATTAATTTAGGGACAAAGATATAAAACGGTCTTTAAAAATAAAATCGGGTTTGTTCGAACACTTTAACTCGAGAACGGCTGGACCGATTTTCATGGTTTTTGGTATTCATAAAATAACAAAATGGAAAGAACATAATGCAACGGGCGGCTTTATTGCTTGGCAGTAATTTCTACCAGGCAACTTTTGGGTTAGTGTTTGTGTTACAAGTAAACGGCACAGAACACGGGGAAAGTGAGTGAGCGTGCAAGATTAGAACAGGTTTTTACCTAAACGTGCAAAACGTATTACTTGTACCAAATATAATTCCTAATAATTATCCAAAACGAATTGTTGTTTTAATTTTTACATGCAACATATCTTCGAACCCAAATTGTTCTCGTCTTTGGTGCCATAGTAAAAAATAATGTATTCTATACATATTTTTAAAATATGTAAGAATTATCGAGGGCAACCCAAAAAAAAAATAGCCCAGAATGGGTGATCTCCTTTAAGATTGCAGAGAGCTCTGTTCCACTTAGGTTTTCTACGCGTGCGCTGATCAGTTACCTTTGTGACAGTGGCAGTTTTGTAGAATCTTAGCACCACTGCCAAAATGTACAATTGACGCACCGACACACAAAGAACAATTAAGAATTGCTCTTTGTGTACGTTCAGCAGTAATAAGAAAGGTTTTACCAGCGATACCCTATGATATAATACAGTAACTTAGGATAGGCATAAAGTAAGGTAAGTCATTCTAATGGTGTCTTTGTCAACTATCGATCTTAGTCTTTTAACGATGTACAAAAGCTTCCTTACTTGTGTAGTAATCGATTGGGTTTACGTTCTCTATGACAAATGTAGGTCTATGTTAATACTGAGATCTTGATGCACTTGACTTGCTCAAATACGTCGCAACTGCAACTACCTCCTAGGCTATAATTGCATTGATGGAATTTTAGGGCAAGTTGTTTAGGGGCTGTAGTTTTTCTCCTCTGCGGCACTATAGGCTTCCTTCCAAGAGGAACCATGAAAAACTATTGCTGTATTATCAGCGTAAGCAAATATTTTCGCATTCTCCAGATTGAGTGCGTAGAGACCGTCAACGTAAAGTAAGAACAAACAAAGTGGGACCAAGGACACTGCCCTGAGGCACTCTATATGCCGCACTCGCAAAAAACTCTCGTAGTCACCCAGGCATATTTTGTATATGCGTTCAGAAAGGTAGAAAATAAACCATTCCAAGGCAATGCCCCTGATACCAAAGCGTTCCAACGTATTGATAAGTATGGGCCTGGACACAGTATCAAAGACCTTGGCAAGGTCCAGGAAGACGCAGAAACACTTTTCTCCTTTATCAAGTTTACCAATGTCATGGTTCACCAAATTAGAGACTGCGTCTTCCGTAGACTTGCCGTTCCGAAACCCATACTGGTTGTCCGATAGCAGTTGTCTTTTTTCTAAGTACGCTAACAGTCTCTTGTTCACAATCTTCTCTAAAATTTTGTACAGGGACGATAAAAGAGATATAATCCTATAATTAAATGCAAGTGATGTATCTCCAGCTTTATAAAGTTTAACTGGGCTGGAACTACACCTGACGATATACTCAAGTTGCACAAGCGAGATATGGGGCCGGCTAGACAATGTTGAGCTAATTTAAAAACACGATTCGGAATAACATCCCAGCCAGGAGCTGAATCAGTTTTAGAGTTGGATATGGTAGCACTAATTTCCGATTCGTCGGTTGGACTCATAAAGAAGGACTATGAGAGTGAAGAATCAGAGTTATCCAGCGTTAGGGCTAAATGAGCTACGTATGGTATTCCGAAATACCGCTCACCGAAAGGACGGTTTTCCGATAACACTCTACTCCGACGGTTGGTAGTCCGAATGAATCCTTCGCCGATGAACGGTTCACCGAAAACACTCTTCAACGACGATTGGTTAAACGAACGAATCTTTCGCCGATAGCTTTCAGTTTACGCTAGCTATTATATTTTATAATAATGTGCAATGCAGCTAAACAATACTCGAGTCCCATGTTTAATTTTATCAGCATAGATGAATCAATAAATACCCTAATAAAAATAAAATATTATAAGGTAAGTCCCTTAATGACGCATAATGCACTCATTAACAATGGTACTGAGATTAAACGAGTATTGGAAAAATTTGCAATAGTTACATGTAACAAAATGTTTTCTTATTGCTAAATAAAAACTTTGCTTTTTTTTTCTATTGCCACTCTTCCATGTATTATTTCATTATTACCTGTATTTTTAACATGACTTCTACAGTTCTACAAGACCTAAGGGTGTTGTCAAGCTGAAAGAAAAACTATCCATTTGGCAAAAGAATTCCCCTACAACGAGTACTATCGGCGAAAGATTCGTTCGTTTAACCAATCGTCGTTGAAGAGTGTTTTCGGTGAACCGTTCATCGGCGAAGGATTCATTCGGACTACCAACCGTCGGAGTAGAGTGCTATCGGAAAACCGTCCTTTCGGTGAGCGGTATTTCGGAATACCATACGTAGCTCGGGCTAAATTGGCTAATCAGGGTAGTCTAACTTTAGCTTATATTTAGTTTGCCTAGAGATAGATATTGGATTCGAAGATTCTTTCCTTATTCCTACCAGCACTGTATCATGATCGGTAACTGAAGATTGGCACACAACAATTTAAGTGACTTTTTTAGTCTTTACTAACGCATGATCAAGACAAGAATTTTCACGGGTCGGATATTGGTGTCCAGGGTAGAAACCGATGTATCCGGTAATGTCAAGATATTCGTTGGCACGTTTGTCTTCTGTGCCCATTTTTATGTCAACGTTTATGTCGCCTATAATAACAATGGATGATGCACTGTAGGAGTTAAGGAGGACTTCTAAAGATTCGCAAAAGTTGTTTATGTTGTATACTGAGGGTGAACGGTAGATAGCAAAAATAGTAAATTCTGACCTTACATTGATAACTAAACAATTGGCTTCCTTTAAAGACGGCTCGAGTATAGTGACATTTAGTTCCGTTTAGTAAAACAATGCTAGACCATCGTTTTAATTTAAATAAATATTAATTTAAATGGCATTCATAGCCATAAATATTAGAATAATGGAATTTTTGGGGTGTGTTCATGAAGTCTACATTTGGTCAGTATAATAATATCTGGTAAAAAGTTTAGCCTGGACAGAAAAATCTTGAAATTGTCAAAGTTTTTCATAATACTTCGTATGTTTTGGGTTATGATGGTAAGTTGATTATTAATGTCTCCGAAGTCATTTACACATTGTACTGGGTTATAATGTTTGGTACTAATTAAAATGTCGGTATTGTCAATATCGTCAATTAGGTTAATAGAATTAGCCATATTATGAAGAAATGGAGGTCCAAAGTTGTACAGAAAAACCTTTATTCACGCGGGTGAAGCCGCTGGCCAAAAAATCCTTTGTAATAGATAATAATAATTGTAAAGTGTGTCGATGGAGTTTCTTGGACATTTTTATCAATTAAATTATGCTAATTGAAAATTATCTAATTTGCAATTAGCATAATTTTTAGGGCTGATTGACTTCGTGAAAAGTTAAAAGTGCCTATAAATGGTTTATGTATGAACTATCGACAATCTCTCATTCATTTTAAAAATGGCCCATCTTCGTGTTCTATGCTCTAATACAATTTTTATAACTGTAAACCTAATCCATTAGGTGAACCCAGTGACTGCGGATAACTTGCGCTGGTCGGTCAAGCATCCTGAGGCTGCTAAGCATGTGGGTGCAATACCAGACGTCGAGCGATTCGACGCCCAGTTCTTCAAGGTCTACCACACCCTTGGGAACGCTATGGATCCCCTGTCACGGAAAGTGCTCGAACAAGCATACAGTGCTATTTATGATGCAGGTAAGATATTGGGACAATGGTCTAGTAGTAACTGCTGGCTAGATCATATTTCTTCGTTTTTCTATCTATCAGAAACTTAAATATTAACATGGTACGGGGCAATGAATGCCTCTTTTGAGAACTATCATTGTGGTGGTTTATTACGTCCCGTAAGTTTAAGAAATTAAAAACGTTTTTTTAAGTTTTAATCATATTATTTCTTCAGTTACACCATTGCATTTTGTTTTAATAAAGCATGTTATACAGGGTGGTTGGTGCATCGTGTGCCAATTTAAAAAGGACGCTCGGAGGGGTAATTCGCTATTTTTTCAGACCTCTAAACATTTCCCATGCCCTGTGGATTTATTCTAACGGCTTTTTATTGTTTTATTGAAAAAAGACTCAAATTTTACATTCAAATACGAATATTACAAAACATATAAAGTTGACTCTGAATTTTTATTTTATTTACTCGTAAATATTGAATTAGAGGATTGATATTGTATTAGAGTAATTTTAAATTCAAAATCTCACACACCATTAACCATCCAGATTATTTAAAAATTACTCGCAAAGTTTCGGACTTAAAGCTGTCCATGTTACAGCTATTTACATACATGGCTATAAAAAACCGGCCAAGAGCGTGTAGGGCCACGCCCAGTGTAGGGTTCCGTAGTTTCCCGTCCGTTAAAATAAGTGTCCCCAACTTTTCAAAAACTGTTCGTCCCATCAAGTTCAAAATAATTTTCCTAGAAAGTCTTTATAAAGCTCTACTTTCCAGATTATTTTCATATTTTCTAAACTTATGGTTCAAAAGTTAGAGCCCCGGTGACACATTGTTATTTACTTTTGGAGCGATTATTTCCGAAATTATTGATATTTTCAAAAAATGATTTCAGTAAACCCCTATTCATTTTTGAATACCTATTCAAAAATATACCACACGTTATGGTTGAAATTTAAAAAATAATCGCTTTTTACTTTACATGTAGGGGGGCAACCCTAATAATTTTTTTTTTCCAAATTTTATTTTTGCACTTTGTCGGCGTGATTGACATACATATTAGTACCAAATTTCAGCTTTCTAGAGCTAACGGTCACAGAGATTAAGCGAGGACGGACGGACAGACATGGCGAAACTATAAGGGTTCCGTTTTTGCCAATTGGCTACGGAACCCTAAAAAAAGAACCAAAAGCGATTGGAATCTTCTCTCTCTCTAAAATTCTCTAGTGTATCCTCTTGCTAATGATGTGCTACATGCCATAAAAATCTTTTTACATCTTTGTGCATTCACTAGTTTTGTGAATCAAGTCACATATAATTAATATTCAGTTATTTTTGGTGAAATGGTACCTATAAAACCTATTAAATCTGTTATCTCACCTTTATAATGTAAAATCGGTCTTTTATTTTTGCAAATTTTTAAACACACAAGCAGAATCTTTATATTCCGAATTTTATTTGGCATAACACACTTTGCATAATCTTCTTTAATCGAATATTTTGAAGGCATAAAAATTATTTAGCATAACTATTGATTGGCAGAATATTTACATGTCCGAATTTGCAACGGCATACTTTTAACATGGCAGAAATTTACTTGGCATAATTTCGATTGCCATGTTTAATACGGCTTGACTTTAGTGTCACAGGATTTGGGGACTAAAAAGGGTCAAAGCTGGTAGGGCTTAGGCCCCCGATTGTAACAATACCACACCTTTTATAAAAAAAAATTCGTCATTTTGTGTAAGTTCTGTCATTCGTTTCGGTCATTCATTCAATTTCATTCTGATTAATTCCGTTTCTCTTCAGTTACTAGGATAACTTAAGATGCAAGAGCGAGCGAAGCGAGCTCATGACTTGGGGCACCCCGATTCGGTAATTTTTTTTTAAACGACCCAGAAATAGCTCCGTCGTAGGGCTCCGTCGACTACGCCTTTTAAGCAATTTTTCAAATCGCCGTAAAAGCGACTTTACGTAGTCTTGTTTACCCTACCCTTAGAGTGTAAAATTGCTTAGGCGCAGAGGGCTAGGGCGGCTCGCGAAATGAGGAGCAGGTGGTTTGAAGGCCCGCCGCCACAGCTAAGGCCTGCCGGCCAGTAAGCTGAAGCCACCTTGGCGAGCGTTGAAAACATCTGCGACGATAAGCTCGCGCGGGGTTGCCCAAACCCCGCAGCGCCGGAGCCGTGACAGAACGATGCTTGCTGCATGCTGCAAGCCTGCTTGCGTGCTGCATGTCTGGTTGCGGGCTGCATGCCTGCAGCATGTCGCATGCTCAAGCAATAACTGTTATCGACGTAAATTCGTGGCGAAAAAAATACAGTGATAATAAATTATAATTATATTATATTGACTGCGAATTTTTTGCGGCATGATAGTTCTGCTTGGACATGAAATTTATACCTAAAAATGATTCGGACTAACAAAATCATGAGTTTCGAATTTATGATTAGTGAGTGTATGCCAAACAACTTTCTGCGAAATGAAGATTGTACTATGCGTTGTTATGCAAAATAATATTATGACGAAAAAAGTTCTGATTTAAAAGGTAGACTCGTATAAAAACTAACCGATTTCATAACTAGATAAATGTTTGTCGTTTACAGGTGTAAATCCAGCTTACCTATCTGGAAGAAAAGTAAGCGTGTTTATTGGAACTTGTTTCTCCGAATCTGAAAAAGCAACCTTCTATTGCGCCACCTCTAGAACGGGCCTCGGTATTGCTGGGTAAGAAATAATTAGCTTTTTAATTCACATCATTGGTGATATCCGGTAAGAAGGATTCACATCGGCGTCGGGTTGACGATGAAATACGGTGGAATTTCCAGGCGCACTCCCAACGTCTGGCTCCCAAATGGAACGGACTGGGGCTGCTTTAAAGCGGAAAAAGTCCAACCTAGGGGGTCCAGACGCCTCCTCCCGGAGGCTCTACATGGAAATCGATCGGTCCATGGCCCTTTATGGAGCGCTAGTGGAGACGCCGCACCGCCGCTGCGAAAGCGACCAGTGGTCAAGCCGAACGCTTGCCAGAGGGTCATGGCCGCCCAAATGGTGTGGGGATACTGCATGGTCTCCCGTGAAGCGAGCCTCCTTACTGATCTACCACCATGGGATCTGGAGGCAACAGTCCTTGTAAGCATGCACGATTAGCGACCGCACGGTCGCGTGGCGGCCGCCAAGTGCGGGCAAGGCCCTCTCGCCCAGGCCGCTGTGATTCCGATCCCGATTTCCAACCATCGCAGGTGTGGGCTTGCAGATGGCGAGCAATAGGTAGCTTAGTTATAGCGGTAAGTTCTCTCCATAAAGAGTGGTTGGAAGGACATCACCTTTAGTTTGACACAGGTCGTCACCAGACATGGTAACTTCGGGAGGTTCTTGTATCGGATTCAAGCGGAAGATACGTCTGGGAGTCACCACTGTGTTGACAGCCTGGAGGACACGGTGGAGCATACGATAGAGGTGTGCTTCGCTTGGGTAGAGCACTGTCATATCCTCGTGGAGGCAATCAGCGGCAGCGACCTATCGCGCCGGGCCCTGGTACTGGCCATGATTCGGGGCGAGGAGGAGTGGCAGGCAGTCGCGTCCTTCTGCAAAACAGTAATGTTAGCAGAGGATGCAACCGCACGCGAGAGGTCCCGATTTTAAACCAGGGTAAGTGCGGGCTTGCGGACGGCGAGCAATAAGTAGCTTGTCGTCTGGCAGTCTGGTACTCATCTGGACCGAGCCCAAGTCGTCGACTGCGCGTATTGTTCCACACGCGCCTCAAAGAGATGTCAGCAAAACCGTAGGGGCTCAGCAGGGCCAAAGCCTGGAACCATGCGTTCGCTTCTGAAAGGAAAATCCAGAGTTTTGGAATGCAGGGCAAAGAAGGAACATAAGAGTGGGATTTAATCAATAAAAGTCTGATACCGCATCGTCCTAGAGTCACTCAGTCATTGTATGATGTCCTAAAAATAAAAAGGGCCTCTGTAAATAATCATAATGTTGTATTTCATTGGTTATAATTTATATTTTTTAGAGGCTGTAAGTCTATGTTTGCCAACCGCATCTCCTACTGGTTAAATGCGAAGGGCCCTTCCATGGCGATTGACGAGTCGTGCTGCAGCTCCACTGCGGCGCTGGAGCAGGCATACCACGCTATCACTAGGGGAGATTGCGAGGCTGCTATTGTAGGAGGTTGCTACTTGTGCCTGCATCCACAGTACTCTGTGCACCACAGTAGGTAAACACAACATATTTATAAATAAAACAGAAACGTTTTAGATACAATGCCATGAGTCTACGTACAAGCAAGACTGTCTTAACCTTATTACACCACGCGATGTAGACTAAGACCATTCGTAAAACGAGTGGTGTAGTTTATAATATACCTCCTGTTACAAATCTCAAAAAAAATATGAATATAACATCTTGAATAAATTAGACTTACATCGACAAAGCGATTTAATCAAAACTGAAAACAATTGTAAATTCGTATTAACGAACGAATGAATTGAATGTAGTGAAGTGACTGGCATGGTATTATAAGTCTCAATTAATGTAAAGAGATAGATTTCAAATTTCAGGTTAATCTTAACAACGATGGGACAGTCGTAAATTTAACCATATTTTCTTATATTCAGAATTGTTAGTCAGGCGACGGACGGTAAAACGAAGTCGTTTGATCAGAACGCAGATGGTTGTACCATATCGGAAGCTATCAACGTTCTTTTTCTGCAGAAAGCAAAAGATGCACTGAGGTGAGTGGATGCTTGTAAATACTAATATTTTTCACGTTGTGACTTTGTCTGACCTGCACTGTTTGTCTGCCTTGACTATCCGTAACGACTGTCAATGGTCAAGCCAATCAATAGCTAGGTCGAATCAATACTATTGGTTTAAGAAGGCCTTTCCAGAACCGTCTATCGACAATCTGGGCATGGTTTAAAAGCTTGTTGGTTCATCCAACGCAATGCTCGATAAAGAGGCAAGGCGAAAAAGAGAGGTACGAGTAACAGTCGAACGCGACGCTCTTTTGGTGTTGTGTAATTCCATAATTTATTCCAATACCAGGTCCAAGGTCCAGGAAATATGAGTTTTTTTTAAGTTATATTTTTTATATTTTTAATACATTATGAGTACATTATGGATGGCCAAAGTTCACACAAAATAGCAGATATTCAGAGGGTTTTTTTTTGGATTAGTTTTATACAAAGAACAATGTTCAAAATGTTCGGACACCGTCCCCACCCTTGTAGCACTTTATAACCTATATCAATCGAACGGCCTTGACCGTCTCATCATTTTATTGTATGACGGCGAAGCTGAAATATGCATCGGAAAAAAGTTATATCGACATGAAGTAGCCGAAATCAGTCACAATTATGTACACATCTACTACAATTATCCCTTGTAGCACTATAAAACCTATATCAATCGAACGGCCTTGACCGTCTCAACATTTTATTGTATGATAGCGAAGCTGAAATATGCATCCGAAAAAAGTTATATCGACATGAAGTAGCCGAAATCAGTCACAATTATGTTCCCATCTAGTACAATAATAATTTTAAGTTTTTCAATTTAAATATGTTTACAGTCCAAAGAATCTATAGGTGAGCAAGATAGCATAGTAATCGTAAGAGCCGCATGCGCAGAGCATCGCGCAATATTGTAATTATAGCAGAACTTCTTTTAGTTCGTATAGAGTATACAAGTTCCTTGGAGTAGCATCGCGAAAAAAGTACTGTACGACACTTAATAAATCACTTCCTCACGTCTTCACTGTCTTCTGAGTTGCTAGAGCGCTTCCTAATACCTTCAGGGAGCCTTTTCAAGATAGTGCATACTATCTTACGAATTCTTAGAACAAATTAGTCACAGCATCCATACCAGTAATGATTGTGGAACAGAACGCACCGTTGACGACTTGGCTCGGTCCAGATAATTACCAAACTGCAAGTTACCCAGTGCTCGACTTCCGCAAGCCTGCGCCTATGGTCTTTGGAAATCGGCATCGGGATCCCGGCGGCAGCGGGGGCGTGAGGGTCGTTCCCTCTCGCGCTTGTGGTCGGCCGCCTCCTTCGCTAGCGTTACTGCTTTGCAGAAGAAGGCGACCGCCCGTCACTTCCCCTCGCTCCGTACTATGCCCTGTACCAGGGCCAGGCGCGAGAGGCCGCCGTCGCCTCCACGAGGACACAGCGGTGTTCCGCCCAAGCAAGGCACACCTCCACAGTGTGCTCCGGGCCATCCACACAGTGGCAACACCCGGGCGTCCTTTCTGCATGAATCCGATGCAGGAACCTCCCGAACCTACCGCGTTCGGTGAGGACCTGCGTCATATGGAAAGTGAGGACGCTGTGATCTCTTTCAAACCACACCTCAAAGAGGGGACTTACCGCCGCAATGACAGCGTGCCCAGCACTGGGTTGCGACAGTCGCAGTCGCCATGGCACCCCGAGATCCCGCCGGAACTCTGTCCGCCATACCTCGACTTGCATCTCCACGCGCAAATCGTGCCTGCGTGCCGTGCAAGGACTGTTGCCTCCAGATCCCACAGTGGCAGGCCAGCAAGCAGGTTCACCGCTTCGCGGGAGATCGAGCGGTGGTATCCCCGAACCATTTGGATGACCATGACCCTCTGGCAAGCATTCAGCTTGGCCGCCGGTCGCTTACCAAGCGACGGCGCCCATAAAGGGCCACGGACCGAACGATCACCGCGTGGAGCCTCCGGTAGGGGGAGTCTGGACCTCTTAGGTTAGGTACGCGCCACTTCAGGGCAGCCCCAGTCCTTTCCAGTTTGGGAGTCAGACGTTGGAAGTGCTCGGTCATCTCGGTAGTGACGCGGTCGGAAGGCCATGAAAGCACATGGAGTCGGACTTGTGCAATGCCACCTCGAGTCACAATTGCTGGATCCTGTCTATGACTGTCGCAACCCCGCGTGTCGCTGTCCTGAACATTAGGGGAATGCAGGAAGTGTATCGCGAGATAAGTGAAAATAATTAAAAGGTGAAGTGAAGTGAGATGACATGTGTCGTACAGTAATTTTTTGTGATGTTACTCCAAAGAACTTGTATACTATATATGAAATATAAGAAGTTCTGCTATAATTATAATATTGCGCGATGCTCTGCGCATGCGGCCCTTATGACTACTATGCTATCTTGCTCACCTATAGTTTATTTGAACATATTTAAACTGAAAAACTTGCCAACTTATAATTATAATTGTAGTAGATGAGAACATAATTGTGACTGATTTCGGCTACTTCATGTCGATATAACTTTTTTCGGACGCATATTTCAGCTTCGCCGTCGTACAATAAAATGATGAGACGGCCAAGGCCGTTTGATTGATATAGGTTTTATAGTGCTACAAGGGATAATTGTTGTAGATGGGAACATAAATTGTGACTGGTTTCGGCTACTTCATGTCGATATAACTTTTTTCGGATGCATATTTCAGCTTCACCGTCATACAATAAAATGATGAGACGGTCAAGGCCGTTCGATTGATATAGGTTATAAAGTGCTACAAGGGTGGGGACGTTTTGAACATTGTTCTTTATGAATTGAACGAAATATCTGTATAATTTGTATTAATGTGTTCTAAAATATCTAGAGAAAGATGTTTGATAACGTCATCATCACGTGCGGCTGAATGGAAATATATCTTTGTTTGGCCGCTTTTTCTGAGGTTAGATATCTATTTACAATGCTCTCTTAACTAATAAATATTATTGCATTGGTAATTAGGTTAGATATACAAACCAAAAATAATAATATTTACAAAAAGTTACAAAAAGAAGTCTTTGGAACTCAAAAAAAATATTAAAAAATACTTAAAATGTAAAAAAATGTGTCTACTTATTATGAAATCATTCTATTTTTGTTATATACAGGGTCTACGCAGATATAATGCACGTGAAAACGGAGTATGTCGGTCTTAGCAAGGGAGTAACTAGTCCTCAGTACGGATATTTTAGGAATTCTGAGAAGACTGCTGACTTCCTCAACAAATTCTATGAGGAAGCCATGGTTCCACCGCATGCAGTGGAATATGTCGAAGGTTTTGGTTCAGGTATTTATTTCATCTTTTAAAATCAAAATCAACTTTGAATCACTACATAGTATAAAACAAAGTCGCTTTCTCTGACCCTATATCCCCATGTATGCTTAAACCTTTAAATCTACGCAACGGATTTTGATGCGGTTTTTTTTAATAGACAGAGTGATTCAAGAGGAAGGTTTATATGTATAAAACATGTATAAAATAGTTGGAAAACACTGATAATTTTGCACCCATATGAAGCTGGGGCGGGTCGCTAGTATATGATAAATAAAAATAAAATTTTCAAAACCCCTATAAAACAATTTAGGACGTTTTTAAGACAGCTTCTAGTTTCGGTTCTAGGTCAAGCCCGTTTCGCGGTAATTTAAATAAAAAATTAATATGGCAGTTGTAACAATTTCATAATTTCTTTAAAGGTTGCCCTGATGCTGACAAAGCAGAACTGGATGCTTATGAAAAGGTGTTCTGTAAAGGCAAGGAAGACACACTGCTTGTTGGCAGTGTCATCTCCAACATTGGATATAACGAGGCGGCGTCGGGTATAACTGCTATAACGAAGGTATTCTATTTATTGGCCTTATATATAAGCGAACAGCCGGACACAACACGGACGTGGTCTGCGTTGCAGCGGAGAGAATCGTACCAGTCGGCATCCGAACTAGCGTCACGCAGGTTTAGGAGAGTCGTGGACAGGATTCAGCAATTGGGATCCGAGGTGCACAACACGCCTCCACCAGGATCTCAATTAACGGCTTCGCATTGACGTCAGGTCGACGAGGAGTTGAGGAGCTCGTGGCTAGATAATAACAGCCGCACGGGTCGATTTTCAAGGTTAAGCAATGCTTGCCAAGGTTGGCCTGTGGATCAGTGACCATCTTGACACACCGAGTTTCCTTCGTGCCTCGGAAAGCACGTTAAGCCGTAGGTCCCGGCGGCTGTCGTTTGTAGATCTTTGGCAGTCGTTACGGATAGTCAGGAGCCAGTAAATCTGACTGCAGACTTGCCATGAAGTACCGTGTTACCCCAGTTAATGGGTTGTGGAGATCTGGTAGGCAGCCGCTCCGCGTAAAATACGGGTATTCAGCTAAATCCGGCTTGACTGGAAGCCGACCCCAATATAGTTGGGAAAAGGCTAATTTAGATGATTGGCGTCAGGTCGACGATGAAGCTCCTGGGACCTGTCCTCGGCAGCTTGTGGATTTCGAGGAGCACTTCCAACTCAGCTCCTGACCAACCTAGGGAATCCAGATGCCTTCTGCCAGAGGTTCTATGCGCGGATCGTTAGGTCCATGGCTCTTTACGGAGCGCTAGTCTGTGCGATGTCGCTGCGTAAGCAACGCTTGCTAGAGGGTCTGAATGGTGCGGTGTTACCGCACGGTCTCAAAACGGCGAGCCCTCTTGCTGGCCCGCCACCTTAAAATCTGGAGACAACAGTCCTTATGTCCAGTGTATGTATTTTTTTTATGTTCACCGAAGTCTCAGTCAGTTGTGGACTAATTTTGAATTTTTTTTTTTTGATTCAATGGTTTTACTCCCGAATGGGTCCCATAGAAATTTTGTTATGATCTGATGACCTTCGAAGGTATGGAACGGAACTCCACATAGGTTTGAAGCAGAAATGTGTTTGTACGTGTAGTCGATGACTGACCGGAGGAAGAAAGGGACTCCTCTCCCCCACAACTAAAAAGTGTAAAATAATAACTTTTAGAATAATTGAATATCCCGATATGATTTAAATATTTTAAACTATATTCAAAGACCTGTTGTTACTATTTCATAATCCATTTGTTTAGTTGAGTCTGCTTTTTAACAGGTGTTGCTTGGCTACCATCGCGGTGAGTTAGCCGCCAATCTGCACTGCAGCACCCCGCGGCAAGATGTAGAGGCGATACGCGAGGGTCGCATGCGCATCGTGACGGAGCATCAGCCTTTCCGCCGCTCTTACGTCGCTGTCAATGGCATGTCCGTCACCGGCGTCAACTCGCATGTGCTGCTACACGGACGCTACAAACCCAAGGTACGTCCCTATGTGGGCGGCGGAGTTGTCCGAAATAGTAATCGTGGCCTTGGAACGGGTCTCCCTTGTTTTACCAAAAAGAAATTGCCAAATTATCACTTTCCAAACAATTTTTCGCATAATTTCATTTGCCAAATTATTACTTAGCAAATAAACTCTTCACAAGTTAATGTTACGCAAACCTAATGTTTGGCAAGTTAACGTTTCAGCAATAATTTGCTTACCAACTAGTTCTTTTACCAATTTTTATGTAGTCAAACATTTCAGTTGGTATAACATATTTTACCCAAAATAAAATTAGCCAAATTTTGGTATCTTCAGTTTACTGTTTCTGGTTTTACATATAAAAATATGCTTCTGGCACTCGTCGGCCGCTGCCGCGGCACCGCTCGCTTCGCTCGCTCGGCTCGTGCGTGGTTTGGTCACTACTCTAACCTAACCTAACCTATAGTTCTGGTAGCAGTTCGTTTTTCATTCATCGTTGTAACCGTCTTTATTTTTTTTTCAAAGCAGTTAATTTGATAAACAGTTCATTTTCTAAAGATTTTTTGCCGTAATAAATCATTTGATTTAAGACCAAATGCCTTAATGAAATTATTCTAGGTAATATTCTGCCGAAGTAAAAATTTGACCAAATGAAAATTTTCGAACTAAAGTTTTTCCAAATATTGCATTGGTAAAATAAAAGGTTTCGAAAATTGCTTTGGGTAATGAAAATTTGGCAAATTCTTTTCGGCAAAACGGCAGACTCCCCCTTGGAACACGTTTAGCAACTGAAAAAATATTAGTGGATTTAAGTCAGTGAAGTCTGCTTCATCCAAAACGATACATTTTATCTCGCTGGGAAGAATAATTTATAAATAAGAAACATTTAAATTTAGCGCTCTTTTTCTTTCTTTCTGTTTAAAATTGTGCTGTGCCTGGCACAGTTTACAATGGTTTCCATTTTTGCAATAAAGATTTGAACCCGCGTCACAATTCCAAACCCAACTTTCTCACACAGTTGCTTGTAGTCAATTTCTTACCGTGATATATTTTCAATTTGTTCCAGGATCTGTCACGCTACACCAGTAGTATTGCGCATCTCGTAACTATATCTGCGAGACAAGACACTTCTATATTGAAAATCTTTGAAAACTTGAAGTCACGCCCGATAGATCCTGAGGAGTTGGCTTTGTTACACAACATTCATCAGGCGAACATTCCAGGACATATGAACAGAGGATTTATCATTTTAAGTAAGAGAAAGAAAATAGTAAATTAAATTCACTACTATCATCAATTCTGCATAACTAGAGAACTCAACGATAAATTAGCCGTCATGTAAGAAAGGTCATTAATATAAACTATGAAAAGGAAAGGGCCAAGAATTGAACCCTGTGCCATGCCCATCTTTACTAAAGATATCGAGGACGTCGCCCCATTAATGATTAAGTTTTGCTGCCTGTAAGATAAATAACAAAAAACAAGATCAACAGTTCGTCCACCAATTCCGTAATTATGTCCGTGTTCCACACAGATCAGAGTGTTATGGTCGACGGAGTCAAATGCTTTTGAAAGGTCACAGGATATGCCAAAAGCATCCTGGAACATCTCCCAGGGTTCCAAAATATGATTAAAGAGTTTCACTCCTACATCTGTCGTTGACCTTTCTTTCCTGAAGCCAAACTGATGACTATGTAAAATCCTATTTGAATTAAAATGACATAACATCTGGTTAAGCATGACTTTTTTATAGATTTTACTCAATGCTGGATGCACAGATATAGGTCTACAATTAAAAGGAATCTTACTACCGATCCTACTATTGGAATATTTATACTACTTTAATATACTTAATTAAATGAGGGAACATACCACTGCGCTGTCTAAACAGACAGCGCAGTGGTATGGCATGTGTGGACAGGAGCAATTGTATCAATAATATTTAAAAGAACCTCAACGAATATTAAGTCCTCAGTGTTTTTTTTATATTAAGACTTTTGAATGTTTTTTCAATTGTATCAACGAAGATACAATTAAATTCAAAGGTTAGAATAATAATATCTTTATTGAAATTCTTCTTCTTCTTCCTGCCCTTATCCCATATTACTTGGGGTCGGCGCAACATGTTTTTTTCTTCCATTCTGTCCTGTCACCCGTCATAACATCACTGACTCCCTTTTCTTTCATATCAGTCTTCACACAGTCCATCCATCGTTTCTTTGGCCTCCCTCTTCCTCTCCATCCGTCCACAATATCTTTATTGAAATTATCTTTAAAAAAAGATACAGCGGACAAAGAAAAAGAAAGAAGAGATTTCGTAACTTCTATTAGAATTTTGGTAAAAAAGTTTTCTAATCTCTCAGTCACTTCTGGCCCATCTGAAATGATTTTTTTATAATTTTTTAGTTGCAATTCATTCAGATCATGTTGGTATATACACAAATACTTACAGTATAATTTACATAATCTTTAATAACTATTTGTATTGTTTCAACATTCTAGACACAGATGTAGAACAGAAGACAGTGAGTCTCTGTGAGAAGGCTGAGTACTTCGACGACTCTCGTCGGCCGTTGTGGTTCGTGTACAGTGGGATGGGCTCGCAGTGGGCTGGTATGGGCGCGCAACTCATGCGCATACCAATCTTTGCTGCTGCTATAGAACGGTAAATAAGTTTAAAACTGTTTTAACTTGTCGTCTTCTGGTCGTTTGTAGGCTTACAAATAAAGAAGACTATTTTGTTCATATTTGGGAGTCTGCCGTTTTGCCGAAAAGAATTTGCCAAATTTTCATTACCCAAAGCAATTTTCGAAACCTTTTATTTTACCAATGCAATATTTGGAAAAATTTTAGTTCGAAAATTTTCATTTGGTCAAATTTTTACTTCGACAGAATATTACCTAGAATAATTTCATTAAGGCATTTGGTCTTAAATCAAATGATTTATTACGGCAAAAAATCTTTAGAAAATGAACAGTTTATCAAATTAATTGCTATGAAAAAAAAATAAAGACGGTTACAAACGACGAATGAAAAACGAACTGCTACCAGAACTATAGGTTAGGTTAGGTTAGAGTAGTGACCAAACCACGCACGAGCCGAGCGAGCGAAGCGAGCGGTGCCGCGGCAGCGGCCGGCGAGTGCCAGAAGCATATTTTTATATGTAAAACCATAAACAGTAAACTGAAGATACCAATATTTGGCTAATTTTATTTTGGGTAAAATATGTTATACCAACTGAAATGTTTGACTACATAAAAATTGGTAAAAGAACTAGTTGGTAAGCAAATTATTGCTGAAACGTTAACTTGCCAAACATTAGGTTTGCGTCACATTTATTTGTGAAGAGTTTATTTGCTAAGTAATAATTTGGCAAATGAAATTATGCGAAAAATTGTTTGGGAAGTGATAATTTGGCAATTTCTTTTTGGTAAAACAAGGGAGACCCGTTCATATTTAAGTGATTATTATAATGTTCGCACTTACAAGCACTGTTTCCGCGACTTCGTTCGCGAGTGTTTTCGTAATTAACACTCTTTCAACCGTATTGCGAGGGTAGTTTTGAAAAACTGCTAATAATTTAAATTGTCACTTACGGGATATCTTCCGTGATTTATGTTTATTTTGAGTTCCCGATATTACCCCGTAAGTGACAATTTAAATTATGAAACAAACCGTGATAGCCTAAAACAGTGTTTAAAACTGCTAATGTCTTTATTGGGTCTCCCTTGTTTTACCAAAAAGAAATTGCCAAATTATCACTTCCCAAACAATTTTTCGCATAATTTCATTTGCCAAATTATTACTTAGCAAATAAACTCTTCACAAATAAATGTCACGCAAACCTAATGTTTGGCAAGTTAACGTTTCAGCAATAATTTGCTTACCAACTAGTTCTTTTACCAATGTTTATGTAGTCAAACATTTCTGTTGGTATAACATATTTTACCCAAAATAAAATTAGCCAAATTTTGGTATCTTCAGTTTACTGTAGTTCTGGTAGCAATTCGTTTTTCATTCGTCGTTTGTAACCGTCTTTATTTTTTTTTTCATAGCAATTAATTTGATAAACAGTTCATTTTCTAAAGATTTTTTGCCGTAATAAATCATTTGATTTAAGACCAAATGCCTTAATGAAATTATTCTAGGTAATATTCTGCCGAAGTAAAAATTTGACCAAATGAAAATTTTCGAACTAAAGTTTTTCCTAATATTGCATTGGTAAAATAAAAGGTTTCGAAAATTGCTTTGGGTAATGAAAATTTGGCAAATTCTTTTCGGCAAAACGGCAGACTCCCGTCTTGGGTCTCCCTTGTTTTACCAAAAAGAAATTGCCAAATTATTACTTCCCAAACAATTTTTCGCATAATTTCTTTTGCCAAATTATTACTTAGCAAATAAACTCTTCACAAATAAATGTAACGCAAACCTAATGTTTGGCAAGTTAACGTTTCAGCAATAATTTGCTTACCAACTGGTAAGCAAATTATTGCGTTAAGAACGAGTTCGTTCTTTTACCAATTTTTATGTAGTCAAACATTTCAGTTGGTATAACATATTTTACCCAAAATAAAATTAGCCAAATTTTGGTATCTTCAGTTTACTGATTCTGGTTTTACATATAAAAATATGCTTTTGGCGTGGTTTGGTTGCTACTCTAACCTAACCTAACCTAGTTCTGGTAGCAGTTCGTTTTTCATTCGTCGTTTGTAGCCGTCTTAATTTTTTTTTCATAACAATTAATTTGATAAAATATACATTGTCTAAAGATTTTTTGCCGTAATAAATCATTTGATTTAAGACCAAATGCCTTAATGAAATTATTCTAGGTAATATTCTGCTGAAGTAAAAATTTGACCAAATGAAAATTTTCGAACTAAAGTTTTTCCAAATATTGCATTGGTAAAATAAAAGGTTTTGAAAATTGCTTTGGGTGATGAAAATTTTGGCAAATTCTTTTCGGCAAAACGGCAGACTCCCATGTATTATATTTTAAAAGTCAGTACGATTTTTCAGTATATTGAAAAACAGACTGAGATCATGCATACAAAAGAAGTTCCCCATTTTCTCGTTCTTGAATATTGAATTTCCATAAACCCTTTCTTTATATTAGCCTAGGGCATAAGATTCCTTTTATGCAAAATTTCTCGTTCCTAGTCCTAGTAGTGTCGACTGTGCAGTTTCTGTTTTTATATAAAGTATCTAGATTAACAACATAATTGAATTTCAGATGCCGGAAAACTTTAGAACCAAAAGGAATAGATATCGTCCATATAATAACATCACCAGACAAAACTATTTTCGACAACATTCTCCACTCGTTCGTAGGAATAGCCGCAATTCAAATAGGGCTTACTGATGTCCTGAAGGAACTGGGATTGGTACCGGATGGCATTATCGGTGAGATATTTATTTTTTTATCGATTATGGTGGCAACCCATCGTTATAGTTTCATTCCTGGGTAGGTTTAGGTAGGTGTGGGTGGCTGGATGCATATAGTCTCCTTCAAGACTCAATAAAATGAGCGGTTTTGATCCTGCGGATTATTATAGTTTCTGAAAGAGGCTAGAGTAATTCTTTAGGTAACCCCCATTATTAGTACTTAACATTTCGCAACCTCTTTGAGAAATGGGTAGAAAGACGTCATAGCGTCCTAGTAAGTTCGGGAGGTTTCTACACCAGATTCGTGCGTAAGAAAGCTCGAGTGTCATCATAGCGTGGACCACCCGGAGGACGCGGTAGAACACAGGTACAGTGGTGGTGAGCCCGCTTGGGTAGAGCACGATGCTCTATTATGGTGTCCACCGACCTCAAATGCTGCGCCCTGTTGCAAACAGGAATAGCAGGCGGTCACTTTCTGCGAAGCACTAATGCTAGCGAAGGAAGACACGCGAGGAAAGGACTTCCTCATGCCCCAGCCACCGGCATCCCGATTCCCGACCCCGAGCGACGGCAAGCAATGGGTAGCTCGCTGTCCAGCCGTCCTGTAACCGTCCGGATCAAGCTCAAGTGTTTAGCGTTCCACACGTGCCTCAATAAGATGTCAGAAAACCAAAGGAGCTCAGCAAGGTCGTAGCCATTACTTGTGCGAAAGATAACCCCAGAGCCATGCAAAGAAGGATCAGAAGTAAGTTTTAGTCGGTAAAAGAAACCCAAGATCAAGAAAAAAGCATCTTAACTATAATTCTCTCGTACAGGTCACAGTGTAGGAGAGCTGGGATGCGCATACGCTGACGGTTGTTTGACGGCAGAGGAGATGATCTTGTCAGCCTACAGCCGCGGTCTAGTGTCACTGCAGACTCCGTTTATTCGAGGATCTATGGCTGCCATTGGTCTGGGATATGGAAAGGTGAGAATGTGATCAAAGCCCACTTTTATGTGTTTATTAGAAAGTGAAAATTAATTGTATACTCTAATGTAAAACGTATACGTTCAAACACCTGTTATGTGACGAACGTACGAAAATCAGTTATGTTGTGCGAAAAGCCCTTTGTAATGTACTCATGAATGAAAAAAGTAAAGAAAATACATATACAGTAACCTTGCACAAGTGATATTTTGAATAACGATACATTATTTCCACAAACCTTTCCGATCCTTCTATCGCCTTTACGTCACATTTTTATTCACAGATTATAAAGATGTGTCCTCCTGAGATTGAAGTGGCATGTCACAATGGGCCTGAATCTAGTACTATTTCGGGACCTGCTGACATCATGAAGGAGTTCGTTGCAGAGTTGACTGCTAAGGGCATTTTCGCTAAGGAAGTACCTTGTTCCAATATTGCTTATCACTCGCGTTATATTGCTGAAGCTGGTAAGCAATTAGTAATCTTATAATATGATTATAAAACTAAGGAATATTGAAATACTCAAATTTTCGAATTAAAAAAAATAAACTTTGAAAACAGGTCCCGGCTTGCTGAAATATTTAAGCGAAGTAATTAAGAATCCAAGAGTTCGAAGCGAGAAATGGGTTTCTACTTCAATACCGTTCGATGAATGGGAGATGCCCCTGGCTAAGTACTCGTCGGCTGAATACCACACCAACAACCTTCTTGTAAGTACCATAATATATTTATTAGTTGTATACCACTTGTGCCTAGTAATGTTTTCTGAAAACACACCTAAAAGAAAATATTACTGTAATGATTTTTAATAATTTTAACACGAATAATATTTTCCTCGACAAACTACTACTACTACTGACGCTGGTGTCTCTTTAATAACTTAAAACGCATTTGTAGTGCATGAGTAGATGCAAAAGATGCTATAGGCATATACTGCAACCTATCTAAGGCGTTTGATTGTA
The DNA here is from genome assembly GCA_030763345.1 of Mythimna separata. Lineage (NCBI taxonomy): Eukaryota > Metazoa > Arthropoda > Insecta > Lepidoptera > Noctuidae > Mythimna > Mythimna separata. Next base: position 17,956,764 of record CM061189.1, on the reverse strand, counting down.
TGGTTCATGAAATATTACTCTTGACACTTAAGCATTACGGACTGCGCAAAAACGCGTTAAGCTTATTAAAATTTTATTTGAATGACAAACAGCAATTCGTTCAGATAAACGGTGTCAATTTGTTGGGATTAAATGTAAAAATGGGATACCCCAAGGTTCAATGTTAGGTCCTTTTTTATTTTTAGTTATATGAATAAATGATTTACCCCATTTATTGCATAATAAACTTAATATGGTATTGTTTGCCGACGATACTTCTTTGATTATAAAGATAAAAAAAGGACTAATAATCTGGACGACTACAATAACGCTTGATAATTTTTATTCCACAAAAAAGAGCCATTACAGCCATTTACAGTCTCCACCGGTGCGATTCTTTATGGGAACTTTTTATGGATATTAACATCATGACGTTGCCTTGTCAAAATATCTATGAAAACAATATGTAATTAGAAAAAACTTTCATCTTTTTAGTGAAAGAGGCGATAGACATAATTATGTTACCAAAAATAGGGACAGATAGATAATTCTAATACATAACATGATTGAAGAGAGTGTCCACGGACATTCTTACTCATTCTTCTCCGTAGAGATACGCTTTGGAATGTGCACTTAGCATTATTTTTTCTGTCAATCTGACCTCTTGACCTTTCAAAAGTGCCTGGATTGGTCTATTTGAAATAAATTCTTTTGAGTTTGAATTTATTTTTTGCTTAATATAAAGGATGATGGGCAGATTTGTATGGAGATTGTCCCAACCGTTGTAGCAATATATGATATGTAGTCAAATGTTGTACATGTTCCCCTTATTACATATATTCACTTCTTTTTACTCTAAGTGATGTCCAAGTAAGGAAAAAATATTTTTGAAAACAACCTAAAAAAAAACATCCGCTTTTAGTAGGTTGTTTATCCTACATCTTTATTGCTATGCTAGTGTTTTATATGTATTACGGTAAAAGATAAAAATGAGAAAACCATTTTTATTAACCATTATTTTATTATCTGTCATAATTACACACAATTTTCACAATTTACATTAACCAACAAAATGGATTATCTCATTTATTCGTTACGATCAATCGGAATTTATCATCATCTGCCTAGCCTTTTCCCAACTATATTGGGGTCGGCTTCCAGTCGAGCCGGATTTAGCTGAATACCAGTATTTTACGAGGTGCGGCTGCCTACCAGACCTCCACAACCCATTAACTGGGGTAACACGGTACTTCATGGCAAGACTGGAGTCAGATTTACTGGCTTCTGACTATCCGTAACGACTGCCAAAGATCTCCAAATGACAGCCGGGACCAACGGCTTAACGTGTTTTCCGAGGCACGGAGGAAACTCGTTATGTTAAGATGGTCACCCATCCACAGACCAACCTAGGCAAGCGTTGCTTAACCTTGAAGATCGACCTGTGCGGCTGTTATTATTTAGCCACGAGCTCCTCGATCAATCGGAATTACATCATCCAAAAATCTTGCCGGCCATTGAAAATCATCAGCCTGGTGCCCCACAAATCCCAGGCACCAAATAATACTCATAATGTATGCACAAGTTAAGATACCTTTTAAGTTGGTTTATACTATATTATATCTTCTTCTACCTGGCCTTAAGTCCGCCTTCCGGCTGACTCTTCTCCACTTTACCCGATCTTCGACAGCCATATTCATGCATCTCCGACCAACGTACTCCATAGGACGGCGCATGATGTGGCCATACCAACGCAGACGACACTCATGCAGTTTTTCCCCCACGTCACGGACACCAAGACTACCCGGATGAATGAGTTGCGTATACGATCGGATCGGGTTACGCCGCTCATCCACCTCAGCATCTTCATCTCCATGACACAAAGCTCTTGAGTGTGTCTGCTTAATGCTGGTCAACAATCGCCACCGTACAGGAGGACAGGCCGTATGATGCATTTATATATCTGCCCTTTGAGCTTCGGAGGCATTTTGCGGTCACATAGAACGCCCGTTACCTCGCGCCAACGTCATCCACGTTGCCAGACTTGTGGAGCACGGATCCAAGGTACCGTATCGTATCGGACTTTGTGATCAAATCCGAACCTATTCGGATAATGTTTGAGTCCGTGCTGCCACAGTACATGTACTCGTTTTTCGCCACATTTAGTCCCTGACCGCCGTTTTCCAGCGTGTCTTTCCAAATGTTGACTTTGCGCTCAAGATGGGCTTTGTTCTGATTAACGAGGGCGATGTCATCGGCATACATCATTAGCCATGGAGGCTGATCTTGGATGTTAGTCGTAACTACATCGAGTACAACGTTAAACAAGAAAGGGCTAAGAACTGAACCTTGGTGAACGCCAACAGATATTGGGAAAACATTGGATTCACCAACAGCGGTCTGGACAGAGGACATGGAATCACGGTACATATATCTGATATTGTCAATATAGGCCTCGGGAACGCCCTTGAAGCAAAGTGTCCACCAGGTGGACTGCCAAGGTATACAGTCGAAGGCCTTTTGCAGGTCTAAAAAGGCCATATGCAGAGCTCTTCTTCCATCTTTCTTATGAAATATCATAAATAACGCTAACTTTTAATAATATTTAAAGAAACGTTAAATACCTGTAAGTTTTTTCTGACGCGGAATCCAGCTTCGTGGTCATACAATAATTTGTTCCTCTAAACGATATCTACAAATAGATATATCACACAAAGTGCTACAACACTTGGGACAATTTGCCCATTATCCTTTATTTTTCTTCGTCTTTAGAACCCGGTGCTATTCGAGGAGACTTTGAAGCATATACCGCCCAACGCAGTACTGGTGGAGGTAGCTCCTCATGGTCTACTGCAGGCCATCCTGAAGCGGTCTCTGCCTGCGGACTGTAGAAACATAGCACTTACCAGGCGTGGACACGCTGACAACACAATCCTACTGCTCGAAGCAGTTGGCAAGTATGTGTCTTATTTTAGTTTTTGTTGCCCAAACTGTGGGTTGATATCTGAATGGCAAACCCATGCTACGGCCAAATTATATTGTCTGCTCCAAATTTTTCCTCTTTCTCTCTTGCCAGTTTGGCTGGGGTTTGGTCTCCTTGTATGTTTGCAGTAGAGAGCTCTGTACTGGCTTGTCTGTGTACTCAGACTCTTGCTGCATCTTTCTATGATTTTTTAACCACCAAGATGAAGGGTGGCGGAAGGTCAAGTTTTTTGTAATCTCGAGTATTTATTTATTACTTTTATTTGTAGATTATATATGGAGGGATATAACCCAAAAGTTCAAGTTCTCTACCCAAAAGTAGAGATGCCTGTTTCCACAGAGACGCCATTCCTTTCCCATCTGGTCGAGTGGGCTCATGTAGAAAAATGGTAAGATAAATACTTATTTTAATCAAAAAATAAGAGCTCATGGATTTTGTAGATATGTAGTTTTCTAAAGTGATGCTTTCATGACACGGTTCATTGACGTTTGAAATGGACTTCTACTATAACTACGAATATTTCGAACTTATACAACCTAGCAACATTATACACAGGTGGTCATTCAATTAGTATAGTATTGTTAGTAATTAGTGTAGTTTCGGAAAAAAGTGGCTGTGACATACGGACGGACAGACAAACACACAAACATGGCGAATCTATAAGGGTTCCGTTTTTTGCAATTAGGCCAAGGAACCCTAAAAACGGAACCCTTATAGATCCGTTTAATAAGGCAAGAGTGATCTTACTTTTTGAAGTTGGGAACCCTAAAATCATTATTTGAGTGCATTTAAATAAAATGTTTATGACGAAATTCCTATATATCGCGGGTCTCAAACCATAGGGGCGTATCCACAAAACCCCTACTTTTCAGGAGCGACAAAAAACTTAATAACTTTTTTCGTGGTTAAGCCAGCTTGTTGAGTTTTTGCATGTAGCTATATATTTACACTGTAGTTAATATAGGGTGTTTGATTTTAAATTATTTCCTCTGTAACACTTGTTTTCGGTTGATACCTCTATTTGGCATGACGACTAAACGGTAAAACTCCGTAAAAAATCACCCAAAAATACATACATTTTATGGACGTAAAATCCATCTCATTAAATTATTAATATTTTTACCAGTATTTATTTTTACTTAGTTGATGACCTTAAATATTGCAAATTAGGAATGAGAACCTATCAAAATTAACGTTATTTACGTGTTTTTAAAATTTCTTACGCCTTTATGGCATGCCATTAATATTACGAGGTGGTTGAATTCAGAGTAGAAGTATAAACCAGTTTTGTTGTACAATCTAGAAAAAAACGAAATGGTAGTAATTACATAAAGTTTTCTAAGTAAAAACGTATATAGAATGTTCCATGCATGTTTTAACTTCTTTCTTACTGGGGCACGTCATGGTGGTAGATAAATGCCCCTCTTTGAAGAGTGGCTGGAGAAACGTCACGGCGTCCTCACCTTCCGCATGACGCATGTCCTCAATGGACATGGTAAGCTCGGGAGGGACAGGCACCTGATTCGGATGGAAGAAGCGCACGGTTACCATTGTGTGGACCGCTTGGAGGACATAGTGGAGCATACAGTGGTGGTGTGCCCCGCTTGGCCAGAGCTCCGACGTTTCTTTGTGTGGGCGATCGGCACTGGCGATCTCTCGCACCGGACCCTGGTGTAGGCCGTGGGCCACAGCGAGGGGGAATAGGTACCAGACGCTTCTTTATGTGACGTTATAATGTTGGCAAAGTGGGCGGCCGCAGGCACGAGAGAACGAACCCCAACTTCAAGCCATCATAGACAAGGTAACGAGCAATGGGTAGTTCGCCACCCAGTCGTCCCCGAGCTCGAATTGTCGATGGCGCGAAGTATTCCACGCGTGCCTGGGAGAGATGTCAGCGAAGCCTATTGGAAATATGCATTAACTTCCGATTGAAAAACCGTGATTCTGGAATTCAAACGACAACTGACGGAAGTGTCAGACGTTTACTAACTAAAACCCACTCCTGTTCCTTCTTGGTCTACGTTTTAGGGCCTCGAGGTTCACTTTCACGTAACCCATGACCCCAGTAGGCTTCAACCCTGCTGGGCCCCTACGATTTGATGATATCTCCTTGAGGCGCGCGTGGAACACTACGCGCCGTCGATGACTTGGGCTTGGTCCGGACGGTTACCGGATGACCGGGCGTCGTGCTAACTACCTATTGCTCGCTGTCCGCAAACATACGGTGGCTGGAAATCGGGGTCGGGATCCCGGCAGCTGCGGCGTGAGGGTAATTCCCTCACGCGTGCGGCCGCCTCATTCCCCAGCAATACTGTTTCGCAGGCGGCGATCAACTGTCATTTCGTTTCACTCTGCAATGGTCCATTGGCTGTACCATGGCCCAGCGTGAGTAGTCGCTGCCCAAACGGAGCACACCTTTAATAATAGTCCTCCAGACCGAACTTCGATTACGATGGCCAATCTTAACAGAAATCAGCCACGTACGTAAAAGATATTAAGTGCACAAGTGTGAGTAAACGCAGGTGCAGTCTCTGTTCCTTAACTTTCATGGTCGGATGGGACAGTAATCCGATACGACCGGAGAGAGATCAGATGATCACAAACTTCCAAACTCCGGGTAGCCATAGAGTAATTCCTAATGGAATACCCAATAGCAACTTTTGCTCGACCCGGGAATCGAACCCAGGACCCACGCGCAGTAGTCACCCTTGAGAACACTAGACCGACGGAGCAGTCAAACGTCACACCTTTAACGTAAGCTCCACCGTGTCCTCCGGAAGATCAACACAATGATGACAACTGGACGTTTCTTCTGCATCAATCCCGTGCAGGAACCTCAGAACTTACCATGCCCGGTGAGGGTCTGCGTCATGAGGAAGGTGAGGAGGCAGTGACGACTTTCCAACCACTTCTCAAAAAAGGGACCTACCACCATAAATTATGGCGTGCCTAAAGAATGGAAAGTAGATGGCTGGTTATTAGTCCATTTTTCTGTCAGTAATATGTTGCTTGGTGCCTTAAAAGACGGAATGAAATCTGTGATACTTATGTCTTACGGTCATGACTTAGATTGGACCCACATTGCGATATCATAATATTTTGTTCTGAATTTACTTAGTTATTCGACTTTCATGCGGGCGAAGCCGTTGGCAAAAGCTGGTCATTGATAAATACAGTATTACTGCTACTGCTTTAGTGCTAAACGCATGATATTGTCTCTACGCTTAATTATTCACACTAAATTTGCCAAAGTTTACCACGCATTAAAGTAACATCTACTCGCTATGGCAGCTCGCCGCAGAATGACTGTGTTGGGTGTTGTTTATGACTATACGTCCGCGTATTGACGAAATCTTGAGACAGCCATACTATAAATATGTAGACGTATGTGCATACGGCTGCAGTAATGACTAAATATCCCCAGGATCGTGTTGATATTGATGGTCGTATGTGCATACGCCTCTATGGTCTGAAACTATTTCCTTGGATCATAACAAAATTTAAATTCGTACGTGCATACGTCTGTATGGCACGTTGAAACTGCTTTAATAACCAATAATATTGCTCTTACGTCTATCATACGGCTGTATGGCATGGGAATAATTGTAGACTGTCTAGGTTACGGCTGATAATATTTTGCAATTTACACAAAAAGTAATTAATATTAAATTATAAGAAAAATTGAGATAATGTATTAGTTATAGTAGAATCTAATGGCATTAAAAACGAAAAATCGCTTTTTTGCTTATACGCCCCTATGGTTTGAGACCCGCGATTATATTATAAGTGGGCGACAAGACCGTAGCGAGCAAATGCAAATGTTTACTTTAAAAAACTATATTCTTCAATATATTTTCCAGGTCTTTGCCTCATTACAATAAGGTTAACAGAAGAAAGACTGCAGTTTGCACACATGTGATATCGTTGCACGATAAGGAATATGAATATCTGAAAGGACACGTCATTAGAGGTACCTGTGTAGCACAAAACTATTTTGATCACTATCCAATTTTGTGGGAAGCCATCCAATGATTTCTCCCGCTCTAGAGTGGAAAGGGAGGGCGTGTCAGATTTGTACTCACTAAAACCTCACCTGTGTCCTTCATTTGCCCATTGCGTTCGAGGTCCGTCGGTTTCTTATTCAAAATTCCTCACGGTCTTCGACGGTTCTAGGTGCTTTTTTAAATCTTCATCTTTAACAACGCTGCTTGAAAAAATACTTTTTTTTGAACTGGATTTTGAACATGAATACTTAGTTTTGTTTTACATTCCTGATTCGTTTAACAGAAAAAATCGTATTTCCTTTCGCGTCGACCCTGGTGGCTGTATGGGACACTCTGGCTATGGTTATGGATGTTCCCAAGAAGCAATTGTCCGTGCAATTCCATGATGTGCACTTCTACTCACAACCTGTAATGCACACACAGAGTCAACTGAAACTTAGAGCTTCACTGCAGAGGGGGACTGGATATTTTGAGGCATGTGTCAATGAGTATATTTTAGTTAATGATAAATAAAATTCTCTAGAATTGAAAAATGTGTATTGGCAAGTACAAGTATATTTTTTTTAACTCTGTGCCTTTCTAAGTTTGATATTACTGACACCTGGTGCCTCAGAAAACACGTAAAACAATTGGTACCGATTTTTATTCGTAACAGGTGGTCAGACGCCATAAAGCCTGGTTGTAGAGCAACTCATCAAATACCTGCGTAGCCGTACCGAGTTAAACTGGAACCGAGTTGGAAAAAGTCTAGGGAGAAGATGATTAATCAAGTAGCTGCAAATGTTACAAATCCATGCTAGATAACGGTTTATTAATCTATCACATACCCAGGAAACGAGACACAATAGTAAAACAATAACAGCGCGGTCTCATAGGACCGGTCGGGGATTCAAACATTAATGGAATGATGTCAATCCACCTGTGATGCCTTCATCATCATCATCTTAGCCGAAAGACGTCTACTGCTTGACATAGGCTTCCCCTAAGCGTCGCCACAACGACCGGTCTTGTGCGTCTTGCATCCATCGGATTCACTCCCCAGGTCGTCAGTCCTAGTTGTGATGATTTTTTCGGAATGACACCAATATTTATTTTTATTTCTTCAAATAACACTCAGCATTGAATTTTATAGGTGTATGATGATAAAATAAAAGTAGTAACAGGTACGATCATTGATTATAAACCAGACGATAAAAATGACGAAATACAACTCAAAGAATCCCAAAACATGGAACTCACTGCTGAAGATATCTATGATTTGTTGCGTGAACGAGACTATTTGTACAGGTAAGTAGTTTTTTTTTTTTCGTAAGAACATAATAGAAATTTGGAAACTTAGGGAAGGCATCTATAAGATTTTAGATTCGAACGGACAAAGAGGACGGAACGGTACGATACATTATTAAATATTGTGTCCACGTTTATTTTGCCGAGCACCATATATATATTCTCAAGTCAAGAAGAATAAGAGGATCAGTGTGTGTCATTAATTGGCTGAACAAGGATCTAAAACAGGCTTTATAGATTGAACTCTACTACAATCAAATACAGAATGCAAAAGTAAAACTCAGAAATTGTCTTCACAGTGGTGAGTTCCGAAGCATCGAAGCCGCAAGCTCTTCCCTGAATAAAGCCTCTGTGGTGTGGCGCAATAACTGGGCTACGTTCATCGACGGCCTACTGCAACTGAATATGTTACGACAACCACATGACGGAATTACCCTGCCCACACATATTAGAAGAATAACTGTGGATGTAGAGAAACATTTCAAGTTGCAGACTGTTATAGAGGACAAAGTCTTGCATAAAGCAGAAATTTTAGAGGAACATGAGTTTGTAAGGTAAATAATAATAATAATAATTTTGATTGTATCAATTCGATTAGCTCGTGCGTTTGATCCCAATCTCAGTTGATAGTATAGTACTATTCTATCATTGACTATATCGATCAATGTCTGTATAGTCAATGATAGAATAGTAAATTGTGAGCAAACTGAATATTCGGTTTTATTTAATTTTTCATTTTCAGATGTGGAGGAATAATTATGGAAAACATAAGATACCGCAATTTGCCTACTATTAAAAAGAATAACATGGCGTTACAGACCCTGAAATTTGTTTCAAATTTCCAAGTTGATCAACATGTAAGTACTTTTAAACAATAACATTGTCATATCTTTCGCTAATCCACAGTTGTGTCAAATGTTGTCCTTCGCGCTTCAACGAGACACCTACATAATAAACGAAGAAGATGATATGTACGGAGGTCGCGTTCGGCCGACGTCTCTGTTTCGTCAACTGGCAGCGCACAGCAACGAACGCATTCGCTTGGATCTGGTGCGCTGGCATCCTAAACATGAGACTGTACCCACTACAGCTGTAACAGTGCGTATGCTCTTGATTTGGCCCTTCTCATCGCCACCCGCGCCAATCTCTTCCTTCACCATCACCTTTTTATTTTTGCCCCCTACCCAGCACAATCTGCCCTCAAACAACTAGTATAATCTTGGAGAATAGATGTACAAGGAAACAATATTTACCTAGTAACTGTCAATAATGAAGAAAGAAACAATTTCTTCTTGGATGATCTACCAGATTTAGCGTTCGCTGCTTTCGATTATGTAAATAATAACATTGTTGATATCAATATAGGTTAATCAACACCTTTAATTTTAAACAATGATATTAATTTTCAGGATACATGGGGAGGAAAGTATTATATCCCAGTACAGGAAAGCGAAAAAGTGAGCAGCAATGTGATGCTACAAAGTGCAGAAGTTGGGGACTTGAGTTCTTTGGAGTGGGTCGATGCTTCTGAGATGTGTGGCTCTGGAATACCAGTGAAGGTTTATAGGTTTATTGCAAATAATAACGAAGACAATGATTTTCATATCATTATTGATATCGATATAGATACTGAGGATAACTTGACCAGAATTGGTTAAGATAAGATACATCTCTAAATATTTCTAATTGGTTTTAAGTTAAACTATTGATGAATTGTAAGAACTTGTTGTAATGTATTTTAGGTCCATTACGCCGGATTATCAAACACTGATATCAAGAAATCAATTGGAAAAATTACATCAGATCGTTACGGGGGAAACAGCTATGGCATGGATTTCAGCGGAACAACCCAGAGGTAACATTTTTTATTTATTAAAAATTACTGAGTATCAAATTGAACTGTTAGATTTGACAAATTGTGTAAAGCACATTAAAGATTAAACAATACAAATATACAACTAAGCTTCTCACTCAGATTTCTCACAAATCACTAGACATTGAGGCACTATCTTCTTCTATTCGTCAGCAAAAAAGACAAAGAGTTATAGAGTAGAATAATCTTTACGCCAAAATAGTATCAGTAGTATATTTAATACTTATGTACGGCTCAATGTCTGTGAATCTCACGTTAAATTGTGGTGGGATATCATTCAATAACTTTTTCTGCTATAGTGGAGTGGTGAGCCTTTTTTTTTTTTTTTTTTTATATACCATAAACTAGTGCTTGACTGCAATCCCACCTGATGGAAAGCAGTGATGCAATCGTTGATGGTGAGGCGCACTAGTTTATTAAGAGCCTATTCACTCTAGTCTTGAAGATACCCAAATTATAATCGGACGGAAAGACCGCAGCAGGCAAATTGTTCCAATCCCTCGATGTACGCGGTATGAACGACGAAGCAAACCGCTTTGTCCGGACCGTGCAGGTTTCGACAACGTAAGGATGGATACTCGCCGTACGACGGTTTGTCCGATGGTGAAAGTGAGATGGCGGAATTAACTCATGTAATTCCTGCGCACACTCTCCGAAATGCATCCTGTAGAACACCGATAGGCTGGCTACCCTACGCCTGTGCTCTAGGCTTTGCAGATTGGATTTAACCAAATCAGGGTCTCCAATTAGCCTCTTCGCACGCCTTTCCACCGAATCCAAAGCCGCTAGATGGCATTTTGCAGCGCCAGCCCATATGTGGCTGCAGTACTCCACACACGATCGGACCTGTGCTTTGTATAGCATAAGAAGCTGTCCCGGTGTGAAGTACCGCCGGACCTTTGCCAGAACGCCGAGTTTTTTTGCAGCCACTTTGGCCTTGGACTCAATGAACCGCCCAAAGTTAAGGTCTGAAGCAACTTCAACACCCAAAAGCTGAAGACGGTCGGTGCACTCCAGTGACACATTCCGGAAAGTAGGAGTCAAGGTGAACGGACTCCTTTTTGCAGTGACTAGACACGCTTGTGTTTTGGCAGCGTTGAATTCTACCAGATTGGCTTCACCCCATTTGGAGACTGCCTCGAGGGAGACATTCACACGCTCTACCATAGCCTCTCTTTCGGACTGGATTAGCTCCCTACTAGCCCGAGCACCCGGCAGGTATCTCTCTACAACTGTGCTGTCATCTGCATACCCATAGATACCGGGCATTAGCAGATCGTTGATATGCAGCAGAAAGAGAGTTGCAGAGAGAACAGACCCCTGAGGAACCCCGGCATTCGTTGTCATGGGTTCCGATGAACATCCATCGATAACGACTCGGAGAGACCGTTCACTCAGGAAGTCTTTTACCCAGGTAATCAGACCAGGAGAAATGCCATACGCTGGAAGCTTACTCAAAAGGCTTGCGTGCCATACCCTGTCGAAGGCCTTCGAGACGTCTAAGGAAACGGCAAGACCTTCCCCGTTCTTCTCGAGGGCCTCGCCCCACAAGTGAGTGGCATACACTAGTAGGTCCCCAGTAGACCGATTGTGGCGAAACCCGTATTGTCGGTCACTGAGGAGATCGTTACCTTCCAGGTATGCCATGAGGCGCGAGTTCAATACACGCTCCATAATCTTGCAGAGTATGGAGGTTATTGAAATCGGCCGATAGTTGGCAGGATCGGCACGACTGCCCTTTTTTGGCACGGGTTGCACGTTGGCAAGCTTCCAGGACTTGGGCACTATTCCAGTCCTATATGAGAGGCGACACAAGCGTGTCAGAACAGGAGACAACTCGGGCACACAAGCCTTGAGAACTATCGCTGGTACACCATCTGGGCCACTAGCTTTATTCACGTCTAGACGACACAGCGCTCTCAGAACCTCTTTATTCCTTATGCGAACTTCGGACATTAAAGAGTCGCAATGAGGCAAACTCGGTGGAGTAGCACTGCTAGTGTCAAGACGCGAATTATGAGCGAAGAGAGATGCAAAGAGACCTGCCTTCTCTCTCGCCGTATGAGCCAGTGTTCCGTCAGGTTTAACCAGCGGAGGCAGTGTGGGTCGACAGAAGTTCGCTTCAACCGATTTGGCAAGGGACCAGAATGCTCTGCTACCAGATGGCTGTGCAGAGAGTTTTTTGCCAATATGAGTAATACGATCGAAGCGAGCCCTCCTTAGTGCCTTTTTGTAGGACTTGGCAGCATGGTTAAAGGCTCTCTTCTTTGAGCTCAGATCCGGAGCTTTACGATCACGAGCGTCCGCCCAGGCAAGAAACGCCGAATGCTTACGCTTTTCAGCTTCAGCACAATCGGCGTTGAACCATGGGTGAGCTGAGCCACCGACGGGTACGTCGCTATAAGGAATGTAATACTCCATAGCTTGACGCACCACGTCGGATATAGCATCCGCACAGCTCGACGGATCTTCTGAAGAGAAGCAGACCTGCTGCCAAGGATAAGACGCAAAGAAATGTCGCATCTCATCCCAATCTGCTGATTTGTATCGCCACATTCGCCGCTCACCGCGAGAGTCGCAGTCAGGTGGGGAGAAGGTCGACACAGACTTCACCAGACAGTGATCTGAAGTTCCTATAGGCGAGGAGACTGTTACAATACATCTGTCCGGGTCGGTAGTCAGCAGAAGGTCCAGACAATTGGCGGTATGACCAACTACATCGGGCACCCTGGTCGCTTGCTTAACCAGCTGGGAAAGGCCCATCGCTACTGCAAAGTTTCGCGCTTCCCTCCCAGCGTGGTCGGTCCTCTGGTATGGGAAAAGCCAGTCTTGATGGCAGGCGTTAAAGTCCCCCAGAGCGACGAATTGCGCGTCAGGGTGTCGATGAAGAGCCATATCGGCAGCCTCACTGAGGTGGTCAAACAGCCGAGTTGTCTCCTGATCCCCGCTGTGCGATCGGTAGACACAGGCATAGACAATTTTGTCCATACCGGTGTCCACCAACAGCCATAAGGTGGATAGTGAAGGGTCTTCAAGATGACGGAGACGCTGACAGCAGATGTCATTACGGACGTACACACAGACCCCGGCACGCTGCAGGAAGTGATGCTCCAGTGAGTATCCCGGGTAGTTGAGGTACGCCGCATCTGGTGGACATCTGATTTGGGTCTCCGTCAAGAAAAGCAAGTGAGGCATGTCGGTCTCAAGATGGTGGTGAACCGCATTGAGATTTGAGTGCAGCCCTCGAATATTCGAGAGCTGCACTTGAAAAGAGAGGACGTGCCTCCGCTGTACAGACTTGCCTTTCTTTTTTGGACCTTTCATAGATTTATTTTTTTTTCCAATTCGGAGTGAATAGGATCGATGGAAGATGGCAGTTGAGTGAGGTGTTGCGATATTAGGCCCAACAACACGGTCAGCGTTGCTGCGCCAATGGAGGGTTGATATGGAGACTGCGGGGACGCCCGAACCCCCCCAGGGATCGCCATCGGGTCCTCTCGTCCGGTCGCCAACCGGCACGATGGGGCCACCCTAGGATTTTTCACAGATGGCGGGGCAGCCTTTCGTGTGTGGCTGGCACACTACTTGGGCCCCCAACTGTCTGCGGTCGGCCAGCGGAGTAACCGTGCTTCGGATCCCGCTACCCTCCATGATCAACCATCCGACACAACAACAAATAGCGCATCATACCCGGCGTACATCGCAACACAACTACTCAGACCCATCTTCCACCATACGGCTTCACCAGACATCAAGCCGGAACACGACGTATCGCTTGGCGGCAAGACTTTGCCTGGTGGGTGGTAACTTTAAGCCGGCAGCCGATGCTAAGGCCTACCACCGAATTTACTGCTCGTTTAGCACTACCCAGGGGACACGTGTAGGGTGGTCAGAACATAAGTAGAACCTACGGACGCGAGCAGTTCATCCCCCAAAATAGCCTGAGATACCCATGATAGATTGATTGTGACAGATAGCTCTGAGAGAAACAAACGGATTCCATATAAAGGGGTTGTGTTACAGTGGTCAGCGCGTGATGGGCCTGGTACGCTCTGGCGCGGCGAGCAGCGTGGTGCGCGCGCAGCCTGAGCTGCTGTGGTCGGTACCAGAGCATTGGAGCCTTGAGGATGCCGCCACCGTGCCACTCGCCTACGTTCACGCGTTCTACTGTCTCGTAAGTATTACATACATATGAACTGCTCTCAAAACGTTGAAGGAAAACAACGTTAGGAATCTGGTTTGCATTAGAACCAAAAATTTGAAGACTTGTGACATCCATCAATCTGCACTGGGCCTTCATGATGGATTACCGCCCATTTCTTCTTCTAAAGAAGAGGCGTGAATTCCATCTGTGTGAAGATTATAAAGCTGATTAAATTTTTTGTGTGTACGACGGACTTTTTTGTTTCAATTATGAACGAATGTTCATATTATAAACCTGCAGTATCATCCTAATGCAGGTCAAAGGGCTGGTGACCTAAAAAGGCAGGACTGGCCTGGCACAGTCAAAAAGTGTCTCACATCAGCCCTTGCTGCCCATGTTAGGATGAACTTGCGAATTTATCGAAACCCCCAGTAACAAAGATTCTGAGAACGGTAAAACTTACTTTGAATTCTGATGTTTGTTTCAGGCAATCAAAACAAAATTCATCTTTAACAGGCAGCTGACACCTGAATTTTCTGCGCTTATCCACGGAGGTGCTGGAGCTTTGGGCCAAGCTTTGTTATCTATACTCCTTGATTACGGCTGTGAAGTGTATACAACCGTTAGTGACATACAGAAAAAAAAATTTTTGCTCAAATTATTCCCCGACTTGAAAGGTATGCAAGAGCACCTAGCATAATTTACCTATACAGAGATAATAACATACATTAATAAATTATACATCTAATTAAATACATCTATTAGATCTATAATAATCATATTGGATTCCGTGAACTACTACTTATGAGGGATAAGTACTTCTTCTCTTCTAATTTTTGCGGTGCCCGACAGGGTCCTTATTAATCTTAGAAATTTTTTATACCATTTATGGTGTACATTATGGAACGCAATAAATTATTGAGATGTTCGATTAATTAATATTCATTCTTCATATTGTTTACCAGCCAGATGCCAGTTGCTTTAACCGCGCTAAAGTAAAAAAAAAGACCTATATATGTATACAGTGCTAAAGTTCTTCTCTCCTGGTGAATGAATTTTTAAAAAAGATTGAGTAGTTTTTCATTTTATTCATTATGAACAAAAATACAGATATTTTCTTTTATAATATTAGTGTTATAATTATACATATTTTATTTATTTCCAGCTGATCATATCGGTAACTCTCGCGATCAAAGTTTCGTAGATATGGTTCTTAATGCTAGCAATGGGAACGGTTGCAGAATTGTTATAAGCTCACTAAAAGGAAATGTTAAAAATGTATGTAACTAAGTTGTTTTATCTTATACGATATCGACGACGTTATTGATATTGACTGTAAAAAAACTGTTTTCTAATTTTAGGCTACACTCTACTGCGTTGGTTTTGATGGAGCAGTTTTTGATGTATCTCAACTGCACAATCAAGATGAAGATTTCTCCTATGGCTTATATCATCTGACTAAAGAAAGGGCTTATGTATCTGTCGATGTCTCATCGATATTTGATAATCCTATGGAAATGAAAGTAAATATACTAAGCTCACTACCTAAGCTACAATTTAAGCTATGAATTATAAAATGTATATGCCTTTTCTATATTAAGAGACATTATGTACTTTAAAGCACAGGTTTGGTGAAGCTCTTTGACAAAGATATTTATGTTTAAGGTCACATTGTAGATCATGAATGTGTTATCTCATTGGAAAACTTTTTTACATTCACAGGACTTGCAGATGATGGTGAGCGAGGGTATCAGGCGTGGGTACGTGCGTCCTCTGACGCGTGTGACCTACGGGCCGCACGATGCAGCGCGCGCCTTCCGACTTCTCGCGGACAGCAAGCATCGCGGCAGAGTGCTACTGAACATGGAAGAACATACAATACAGGCGCAACCAACGTGAGCAAATACAATATTTCTTTTTATCAATTTTATTGAACCAACTTGCTAATATACTGCATTATCACGCTGTAGTGAAGTGTATTTATTATGGCTTCTAAAATGCATACAAATTATTATTGTTTTCTTACAGAATATCTTGCAATCCAAACCAATGTCAAGTGATAGTCATGAATGATGAAAATGTTGGGTTCCAGCTGATTAATAAATTAATAGCTCGAGGTGCACGAAAGCTACATGTACAAACTAGAGCTCATACAAATGTGAAGTTTCAATTTAAGTTAAGGTAACTAAATAGTTTTTATTAACATTGCAAATAATACAAATACTATGATAAGGATGATGTGACTTTCTAACCAAATTCTAATAATACAAATAATTTGCTCCGTATATATTTTTTTTGTATGTACTTATTATGTTATAATATTTATTAGTATAGATGTTTTTAAGTAGTTATGTATTTTTTATAACTAGTAGGCATCTAACAGTAGAAAGTTACACATAAAACAACACTAATAAAAATTTCGGTTGTATAGGAATTTGCAGGAAATCGGCGTACAAGTCCAGGCCTTTTCTCAAGACTTAAACAAAGAAAATGACATAGTTGCACTTCTCAAGAAAGCTTCTGAATTAGGCTCGATTGGTGGTATATTCTGCATTATAAAAGATGGCCAAACGGGATGGGATCGAGAAATTTTGTTTGCTAATTTAGATAAAGTTTCGAGACAATTTTGTGCAGATTTAAGGTACAGTATGATTTATTATATAATTTTTTGAAGCAAGTTTAGATAATTTATCTGTATTAATTTTTGTTTTACCCCCATTTTTAGATATTTTGCAGTAATAAACGTTGGTGAAACAATGTTTGGCAAGGCAACATGCCTTTCTCGTTTCCAAAATAAATTACCTGCTAAGTTGATAGTTCTCTCTCGACAAAAAAATGTAAGTATATTACGATATTGTTACGAACGTGAGTAATTAAATGCCGGTTTACTAGCAGAGAACTTTATTCACCACAAAACAATGACAAATTAGTCCAATCAACAAATAACCAATCACTATAAACACTCAGAGTTCCGTTTAGTATCGCTTAGGTCGCTAGGTATCACTTCAAGCACTTAGGTAGTTCGCTCTGTATCGCTGACGAAATCAAACTGAACTCGTTTCTA
This sequence comes from Mythimna separata, assembly GCA_030763345.1. NCBI lineage: Eukaryota > Metazoa > Arthropoda > Insecta > Lepidoptera > Noctuidae > Mythimna > Mythimna separata. The sequence goes on along the minus strand of CM061189.1, from coordinate 17,939,433 downwards.
GCCGGGGGCCCGTATTTATATGCGAAGTCATCGAAATTTCTCGATACCGACGTTTCAAGGACATTCTAGCACAAAATAGTCGCATCGGGAGGCCATAAATCATTATTATTACTCTCGTAAGCAGGTACTTATCTACCACCTTACATGCGAATTTCGACTATATTGCTAATACCGGAAGGTACAAATTCCCTTATCCACCCACATAACTACCTACTGAATCTTATGTAATAATAATAGTGTATGTCGGACTTTTCTGGAATTTGCCAGGCCTGAGTATGTACTCCTATTCTCGAAGCTTCACACAGCAATGCGTTTTAATTATTTGATGCTACCCTTGGTTCCGTCGAAGATATAGCGTACTCAAGTTTCACGGCGTAACAGTGCCCCCCTCTTAGTCATGCTCGTCCCGAGCATTATTAGATCCGTGATACGGCGCCAATCTATCCACGTGGACTACCTTAGGTTTCCCTCGTAACCCTTTCTTGATGCGGTAGGTAACGTCGTTAATCCTTTTTATCACGGTGTAGGGTCCCTCCCATCGAGCTTGAAGTTTCGGCGACTTCCCTTTTCGTCGAAGTGGGTTGTGGAGCCAAACCAGTGCACCTTCCTCAAATCCCTTGGCGTTGGCATTGCGGTCGTATCTAGTTTTCATTTTAACGCTGGTGTGCAGGCTATTCTCACGCACTCGTTTATGCACTTCATCCAATTGATCTTGGAGGTCACTTACGAAGTCCGTAACTGGCTTAGTCTTGTCAGGTGGCACGCCGGTTATGGTATCGACTGGAAGTCTCATCTCCCTTCCGAAATTCACTCTTGCTGGGGTATGGCCCGTGCTATCATGCACTGCTGATCGATAAGACATCAGAAATAGTGGGATATACCGGTCCCAATCTTTCTGATGGTCATCGACAACCTTAGCCAGATGATTCTCCAGGGTCTGGTTAAACCTCTCCACCATTCCGTCCGACTGTGGGTGCGCAGGTGTTGTGCGTGTCTTGTAAATCCCCAGAAGAGTGCACATTTCCTGGAACAGCGCAGATTTGAAGTTGCGGCCTTGATCGGAATGGATCTCCAAAGGTGCGCCATACCGACATACTACTTCTTCGACCACCTTTTTCGCCACTGTCGTCGCTTCCTGATTGGGTATGGCGAAAACTTCAGGCCACTTTGTGAAATAGTCCTGTATCACCACTATGTATTTGTTTCCGTCATCTGTCACTGGGAAAGGTCCAGCAACGTCGATGGCAATGCGTTCCCATGGGGCTCCTACATTGTACAACTGAAGCTTGCCCCTGCTCCTAGTCTGTGGTCCTTTCACGGATGCGCACGCTGTACATTTCCGACACCATTGCTCTATGTCTTCTCTACAATTGAGCCAGTAATACCGCTGTCTCACTTTCAGTAGAGTTTTCTTGATTCCCAGGTGTCCACCAGAAGCGCCATCGTGTATCTCCTGAAGCAGGGGGACCACTTCACGTCGTGGTACTATCACTTGTGTGGTCACCTCCTTGCCATCGTTCGATTCCCATTTCCTACAAAGCACGTCATTTTCTAGGACTAAACTGTCCCACTGTGCCCAGTAGCTCTTTGTGACAGGACTATGTGACGATACTTCATTCCACCGAGGCCTAGTTCAACTACGCTTCCAGTCCAGTATAGGTCGAATATCGTCATCTTCTTCCTGGGACTTCTTAAAGTTGCCTTCAGCCCTAATTAAGTTCACGTGTTCCCGGGCTTTATTTTGCTGGCAATGTCTACGGTCCTCATTACATGGACGTCGCGATAGGGCGTCAGCATTGTTATGCCCTTTTCCACTACGATGTTCCGTCACAAAGTTGAACTCCTGCAGCTGCTCTAGCCATCTTGCAACTTGACCCTCAGGGTTTTTAAATTGCAGAAGCCATTTCAATGCAGCGTGGTCCGTCCTCAATGTAAACTGTCTCCCTATGAGGTACTTGTGGAAATGTTGCAAAGTTTTTACAACAGCCAGTAGTTCTCGTCGAGTCACGCAGTAGTTCCTTTCTGGTTTTGAAAGTGCCTTACTGAAGTAAGCGATCACGACTTGCCTATCTTCTTGCACCTGCGACAGCACTCCACCAATTCGTGTGTTGCTGGCGTCGGCATCGACGACAAATCTTCCATCTCTGCTCGGATACCCCAGTATAGGCGCTTCACATAGCCGTTGCTTTAGTTCGTTGAATGCTGACTCACAGTTCTTGTCCCAGATAAAATCTCGTTTATCCTCAGTCAGCTGATGTAAAGGTTTTGCAATGTCCGAAAAACTCATAACAAACCGTCTGTAGTATGTGCACAACCCTAGAAATGCACGTACTTCTGTTTTGTTCTTTGGAGCCGGCCACTGTTGGACAGCCTTTATCTTCTCAGGATCGGTTCTCACTCCATCGGCGCAGATGACATGTCCTAGGTAGCTGACCTCCTTCTTGAACAGGGCACACTTCTTTGGGCTTAGTTTTAGGTTAGCCCCCCGTATCCTGGTGAATACTTTCTCCATATTCCTCAGGTGTTCCTTAAAAGTGCGGCCCATTATAATGACGTCATCCAAATATACCAGACAGACGTCACCAAGAAGGCCCACCATGACTCTATCCATGAGGCGTTCAAACGTCGCTGGAGCGTTGCACAATCCAAAAGGCATGACGTTAAATTGCCACAGGCCGTTGCCAATTCCTGTACTGAACGCTGTCTTTTCCTTATCTTTCTCGCTAATTTCCACTTGCCAGTAGCCACTTTTCAAGTCAATGGTTGAAAACCACTTCATACCACTGAGCATATCCAGTGTGTCGTCTATCCTAGGCAAGGGATAACTGTCCTTCTTCGTTACATCATTCAGCATTCTGTAGTCTACACAGAATCTGGTACTGCCGTCCTTCTTCTTCACCAGAACGACAGGAGAAGACCATGGGCTCGTAGAAGGTTCAATTATTCCGCTATCAGCCATATCCTTTACCATTTCTGCTACCTCAGTTTCTTTAGCCCAGGGTATGCGGCGCGGTCTCTGTTTAATTGGTCTAGCATCACCTGTATCTATCTCATGCTTGACGAGACCTGTCCTTCCGCAATCTTTTCCCGTTGCAAAGATATCCCGGAACCGTAGCAGAAATTCCTTGGCTTGCTGTAGTTCCGAAACTGATAAATTGCTCTTAGAATTTTCCAGAAGCTGCTGGATGTGATCAGATTCACCTTTTATTGCGTCTTGTTTTACTGAAGATGTGTTGATTTGGCGGAGATACTTCACTTCTTCACATCTTCCAACAACACTGTTTTTCTTTAACTGGATCTCCTTTTTCCCAAGATTTACAATCCTGACCTTGGATCTTCCTTTCGTCATAACTAATGTCCTCGCGGTGATAAGTTCCGGGTGCCGGCCAATGTCTTCAACCATAACACATCTGCGTTGCCTAATTTTCTTAGGAAATTTAACTTCGACTAAGGTTTCCGTTCTTGGAGCCAATGTGGTATCTTTTAAGCAATAGAGGTTGCATGTGTTAATTCCTTGCAGGAAGACTTCTTGGTCTGGGAATTTCAATACTCCTTTATCGATATCTAAAACACATCGGTAATCCCGCAGGAAGTCGAGACCCAGTATGCAATCGTCGGTAATATTCGCAATTAACGCTGAATGGGTGTACACTTGATCACCGATTTTAAACTCGATTTCTGTATCACCGAGGACGGAGACTGGCTGGCCGGTGGCTGTCTGAAGTCGGTAGGCTGGGGTTTGTGTTTGCCACAAGATGGTGCGTTTCAGCAGCTCAGGTCTTATAATAGTCCGTGACGCCCCGGTGTCAACGGTGAAATTGCAAGCACGTTGATTCAGCGTTCCCTCGATGATCAAACTATTTCCGTTGTGGACTTGATTGATGGTGATGGTTGGGGCCTTCAGTTGACCAGCCAGCACCCGCCCCGCGGCCCTGGCGACATTTAGTTTAACGACTCCTCGTTAATTTGAGTTCCGGAGTCCACACTTCCCCTCTTCCTCTTGGGGCAATCGGTACGAATGTGCCCTTTTTCTCCACATCCATAACACGTCGGAATATAGCGGGACTTTGCCGACGGAGCCACTTCTCGGTGACGTGGTTGCACTGAAGGTGAGACCACCACTTCCCGAACTCTGTGCGTACGTGAGTCTTGTCGTACGGCTTCCACTTCCAAAGCGTGGGCTATCGCACTCTTCAGAGTTTGGTGGTGTCCGAGTCGCACCGTAGCCCTGACTTCAGTATCCCGTAGACCGTCGATGAATGCTTGCACCAGATTTACTTCCACCATCTCCGGTGTCATCGACATGTATGCCCGCCGGACCAGCCGTTCAACCTCTACTCCCCACTGCTGAAGGCTCTCGTTCGACCTCTGCGTTCTCTCGCGAAGTTGCGCGCGGAAAACATGTTCGAGGTGCTTGTCACCATAGCGAGTGTCTAGTCCCTCCATTAGACGCTCTAACGTCCTGCCGTCTGGAGGAAGGTTCTCTAGGACCAGCAGAGCGTCCCCTCGTAGGGCCAAAGTTAACGCCGCGAAAGACTGGTCATCATCCCAGCGGTTCGTCTTGACCAGTGTTTGGAATTGGTACTTAAAAGCCGTCCAGGACGACGTGCCATCAAAACGCGGCATATCAAATTTTGCGGCTGCTGCACAGTGGTTGTGCGATGGTGCGCTAACAGCAACGGACGGTTCGCGTGCTTCGAGCTTGACAATTCTGGTTTCGAGGCTATCAGCTCGGGCGGAAACCTCCTTGACCTCTAAGGTGAGATTTTTCACTTTCCCGCCCAACGTGACGAGGCCGTGATCGATTTTTTCGAGGATCAGGTTCTGCTTAGCCTCTTGATCCCGGCGGGCTTCCTCCTGTTCGCGGCGGGCAGCTTCCTGTTCGCGGCGGGCAGCTTCCTGTTCGCGGCGGGCAGCTTCCTGTTCGCGGCGGGCTTCTTCCTGGTTAGCCGCGATTAAGTCCTGGAGCTTACGCTGGTTAGCCTCTTGTTCGCGGCGGGCAGCTTCCATACTAGCTTGCATGGCGGCCAACACTGCGGCGAGGTTCATTTCCGAGGATGGCCCTGTTGGCGCCTCAGCAGCTGCCGTTGCTCCCATACCAGCCCGATCTTCCGCTTCCAGACGTTGACGTGCAGCATCCATCTCCACTTGCCTCCTTGTTCGTGGTCCCTGTTCGTCGTCCCTCTGTAGTAATGGCATCTCACTTCTGACACCAGTTGTTACGAACGTGAGTAATTAAATGCCGGTTTACTAGCAGAGAACTTTATTCACCACAAAACAATGACAAATTAGTCCAATCAACAAATAACCAATCACTATAAACACTCAGAGTTCCGTTTAGTATCGCTTAGGTCGCTAGGTATCACTTCAAGCACTTAGGTAGTTCGCTCTGTATCGCTGACGAAATCAAACTGAACTCGTTTCTAGCCGGGGGCCCGTATTTATATGCGAAGTCATCGAAATTTCTCGATACCGACGTTTCAAGGACATTCTAGCACAAAATAGTCGCATCGGGAGGCCATAAATCATTATTATTACTCTCGTAAGCAGGTACTTATCTACCACCTTACATGCGAATTTCGACTATATTGCTAATACCGGAAGGTACAAATTCCCTTATCCACCCACATAACTACCTACTGAATCTTATGTAATAATAATAGTGTATGTCGGACTTTTCTGGAATTTGCCAGGCCTGAGTATGTACTCCTATTCTCGAAGCTTCGCACAGCAATGCGTTTTAATTATTTGATGCTACCCTTGGTTCCGTCGAAGATATAGCGTACTCAAGTTTCACGGCGTAACAATATTATGAAACAAAACTACGAAAAAAACGTTTTTTAAACAATAAACTGATTTTATTGTTTAAAAAGGTTTAAAAGAAATGGCCCAAAAATAAACCCTTGTGGAATCCCTCATCAATGTACAGTGTTGTTCTAGTTGAATTCATGTTTTTTTTTATATTTATACATTGTGCTCTATCAGTATGTTGTAATCAAAATCGACGTCGTCAGTTCCTGTCATGTCAGACAATAAAAAAAATGATTTTTCTTAGAAGCATGTCGAGGTTAACGTAATCAAATGCTATGTACAGATCACCAAACATTTCAATTTGTATCATGAGTGCGCTTACTTTTATTTATTCTTCCAAATTAGTTTATTGAATTGCCAACCTAGCAAAATTTACGTAAATTAATAACTAAAATCAGACTTCCGTTCAGGAGACGAGTATCGGTGATGCAATGGATATGGTGGAACATGCACTTTGTGGTGCGAATACCTTAGTGGTTGTACAGAAAACACACAAGCAACAACCTGATTTGCTGGAAAAACTTGCTGGAGTAGCTGGTCAGTAAAGTAAAACAACACTGATTTGTAAAGAATTTGATTTTTTTCTAAATTATGTACTTTAAGTCAGCACAACAAGACACCCTTTGACACCCCGATTGCTGAATGTATGTCATTCAGCAATAACGATTACGTAAAATTTTGATTTTGTTTTCAGATATATGTTTGGCAACGAAAATGCTAGAAACTACTACTTTGGGAGAACTCGGTATTCAAAATGATAAACTTCTATTGGTTGCTAGTTACTTAAAAACGTACCATAACGTTGAGTTTACTGAAGAAGAGATACCACAGCTAACAGTTAAAACGTAAGTATATTAACGAAATTAATCATTGCATCCAATTTTTCCAAAATTTTGAAACAAATGTCTTTATATTCATCTTATATTTTTATAGTATCATGAGTTTGGCTAAAACCGAAAAGACCATTGAAGGCGTTACAGGCTTAGCAATGTTCATATCATACGTGGACACAGATGAACTTTTAGCTACTTCACAACTAGTTTGTATGCCTACAGCCAGCAGTGGCGATGATTTGGTAAATATTACAATTTGTATAATATGTATACTATAAATTGCTGGATAATTAAGTGGTTATCTCTTGCCAGTCAATCTCTACATACTACACACCTTCAATTTAACAATATAAACATACAATATGCTTACTTACATACCATATTGAAATATTGCAGCGCGAAGACGAATTTGACACAAGCCTGCCGCATCTGTGCATAGTGCCGGGTATAGAGGGCCATCATGAGAGGTTCCGATTGCTGTGCGAGGGCCTCAAGCTGCCAGCCCTGGTACTGCAGCCAGGAGTTGATCACCCTGCAGAGACTGTGCACGAGACTGCGCAAAGATACGTTGATGTATGAACTTATAAATTACCTACAAATAAACAATTTAAATGTAGTATTGCGTCAACTGTAAATTAAATATTTTCTCATATTTAAAGGTGCTTGTGAACAAGACCGAATTGAAAAACACGTTCTACTTACTAGGATATGAAACTGGCGTTCTTGAGGCATTGGAAATGGCAGCAATTCTCGAGGATCTTGGTGAGTAATATTAAATAAAATACAGCACTTTTTAAAAGTAATAGCAATAGTAATAGCAAAAGCACAAGACGTATGACTTTAATTTAATAATTTTAGGTTTAACTGGGACTGTATATTGCCTTGGGTGTGGACCGAACGAAGTTAAAACTGTGATTGAAGAAAATATCGCTGAATTCAAGACAAAAGAACAACTGGAAAATGAAGTGATCAGGCATATATTTAAGTTAATGGTAGGCGAAGACGTTGTGAATTTGGAAGGGGCACTTAAAGGTATTACGTCGTGGCCGCAGAAAGTGGACGTGTGTGCGCGGTCTTTGTTGGGTCGTGTGCCGAACTCGGCACAGTACTCTCGTTCTCTAATAGAAGCTGCCCTGGCGCGTATCGAGCGCGCGCGTGACTACGTGCCGCCAGTGCGTGCTCTGCGCTCTAAGCTAGTGCTGCTGCGCGCTGCGTCTGAAGTCATGTCACCGGTTCTAGCGCTTCAGCAATACTCCCAGCGACCAGTCGCCATACACCAGCTCGCAGGACCACTGTCTTACACAACTAGTGACATAAGCTGCTCGTCCCTCATTAATGAGTACTTGGATCCAGATATTTTGGAGTCATTCAAAGAAAAAAATATTTGCGAAGCATATCTGCTCAACCCATGTTCTTTTATGGTTGCTGATGAAAACTAAAAACTGTCTGTTATAATTCAACCGAAACATTTTAAAATAAAATTAATGATTTTTGATTAAAGCGTTTTATTTAAAAGTTTGTATGCTTACTACAAGTTGTGAGGACAGTGACTCGATGTGTTTTGATCATCTCAAACATCTTGAAATCATAATCCTACTAATATTATAAATGCGAAAGTTTGTTACTCTTTCACGAAAAAACGGCTGGACCGATCTGGTTGGAATTTGGTATTTAGATAGCTTATACCTTGGATTAACATATAGGCTACTTTTACTCATACTTTTTTTTATTTTTTTTTCGATTTTGTTATTTTTGCTATAGGCTGCTTTTATCAACACACCACGCGGGCGAAGCCGCGGGCGGAAACTAGTAGTTGATAAATATTGCATACAAATGTAACAAACACATTCATAAACACAGCCAATTGCTCCTCTACCTTGTCTGTCGATATTTGGGAATTCTTTAGAACACTTCTTGATGTTGGCAAACTTAGAAAGATCCAAAAGATTATTAAAAATTACTCTCTGTCAAATAATAATGATAAAAAAACGGTTTCGTAAAACATATCTTTTAGTTTGGGTCTAATTGGAATAACGAGACGTTCTTCCAATCAATCAGAATCAGAAAAAAATATTTTGTCTGTTAAGTTTTTCGTATGTTAAAAATACTTTCATCAAAGGATCCCTTATTAGTCGATTGATTATCTTGGGCTCTATAAGAAGTATCATCTGTTACCACTGGTAGATCCATGTAGAATTGCTCACTCTTTATTCTTGCTGAAAATCCTTAGTAACAACATTGTCTGTCACATGATCGCTTACCATCAGGTGAAATGTGGTCAAGCGCAAGCCTATCAATAATAAAAAAAGAAACTTACCACAAAATTGATAAAAAATATTATGTTTACATTTAACAACCACTCACGACGCCACGCGCCACTTGGAAGCTCATTACTTACCCTTTTAATGACAAAGGAAGAAAAAGCAAGAGCAAAACCAAAGTAGTAATACTTTAACAGAATTCTGAGGAAACGAGTAAAATATCTGACACTTTAAAAGTAATAGAACATCCGGTAAATATACAACAAACGCAAATGGAATTCCTTAAGGAATCGTACAAAAAAGACAATGTAATAAAGCGATTCTGGAAGATACGAGAACAATGATAAACTACCAGGTGTGGTGAAAGGTGCGATGGAGAGATGGCTCGACCACCATGGCACTTGGTTTTAGGCCGGGATAGGGTCTGCACGCCCAGCAGCAGAAAGTTAGAATAACTGACTTGATAGATACCGCAGAGTTATGTTCCATGATAATTCTTATGAGTATTGTGATACAATATTAGATAAATATCACAATAATAATTTATTTGCATCAAGTTTTACATTTACATTAAATACATGGTACAATAGTTACATACATACAAGGTACATACTGTTTAAAGTAAATATACAATGATGTGGTGACACCAGCACCCTTACTAAGTTGCCAAGACAAGTTGTGTTAAAGATGCTAGGACCAATCCTTTATTAGATGTATCTTATTTTCAATTAGGTACATACATGCCATTTTGCAAGTATACGAGTAATTCAATAAATGACATAGGTAAACGGACAAATAAATTATTTTGGAAAGGAAATAAAAAAAAATAACAAGAGTGGAATAGTGTGGATGTGGACGGATGGAGAGGAAGAGGGAGACCAAAGAAAAGATGGATGGATTGTGTGAGGACTGATATGAAAGAAAAGGGAGTTGATGATAGCATGACGGGTGACAGGACAGAATGGAAGAAAAAAACATGTTGCACCGACCCCAAATAATATGGGATAATGGCAGGAAGAAGAAGAATAGTGTAGGGTGTGTCGGAGTGTGTGAGGGTATGTGTGTGTGGGGATGTGTCTGTGTGTTTGTGTGTGCATTTTGTCTAGATGTATGAGTGTGTATGCAACCGATATGTTTTCTAATTTGTAAGGAATGGTAGTGAGCGATGAGCAATTGATGATAGAATGCGGCTTAACGGGAGCTGTATTGGGTGAACAGTAAGCTTTAAGTATTGTTATAACTAAGTGTTTGTAGTCAATCATTTAGCTTCTTTTTAAATGACAATATAGGAAGTGAGTAAAAGTCCAGTAATTTGTTAAGACTATTGTAGGAGATGGGGTCCTCGGAAACAGGGAAATCTTCTAGTAAAGGAGTCATTACAGCGGAAAGGTTGACAAACTTTGTCTTTGCGTCTTGTGGTGAGAATTTCATAGGAGGTCTTTTTATGCTGATATAATAGTATGTGAAATACAAATAACTATCTCACTGTAAGGACTTTACAGTTCCCATACAGTTTTTCAGTTGGGAAAAGTTACTAACATTCAACATAGCTCTCTAAGCTCGTTCTACCTTCAAAAGTATAGTTTTGTGTGCGCCACACCAAGCACAATACAGTAGGTTAAGAGAGACTGACAGAGATCAAAATATGTACACCTAATAATTTGAGCTTCAGCGATGTGGCGAAGATTACTAAAGACAAAAATAAGCTTTCTAATTCTTTTTGTCAGTAACTCTATATGACGTGCAAAGCTCTGGCCATCATCGAGAGTCACACCGAGATATTTGATGGTTCGACAACGCTCTAACTCTGGACATGTACATCTTATGTGTGTTTGCGCGTATGAATTTGGAGGTTGAGTGGAATTTCGTAAGCTGTACGCAAGAATTCAAGTTTTATCAGTATTTATTGTGAGAATTACCAGTTTGGACTTGATCACAAGGTCCGATAAGTTTAGGTACCTTGGATCCGTGATGCACGAGTCTGGCACCGTAGACGTAGATGCTCAAGCATGTATAGACGCGGCTTGGGCGAAGTGGTGCAAGGTTACGGGCGTTGTATGCGACCGCAAAATGCCTCCGAAGCTCAAGGGGCAGATATATAAATGCATCATACGGCCTGTTCTTCTTTACGGTGGCGAATGTTGGCCAGCACTAGGCAGACATACCCATGCAGGAGCTTCGCGTCACGGAGATGAAGATGCTGAGGTGGATGAGCGGTGTAACGCGATCCGATCGCATAAGCAACTCATTCATCCGAGGTAGTCTTGGTGTCCGTGACGTGGGGGAAAAACTGCAAGTGTCGTCTGCGACGGTATGACGGTACGGAGTACGTTGGCCGGAGATGCATGGATATGGCTGTCTTTGGGGCTAGGACTAGGTCTTAATTCCTTTGTTTTATTGTTTCATCCTACAATTTCGGCTTTGTATATTATAAAGGACTGTTACTACTCTAAATTACCTGGCTCTCTATTTTGGACAACTTTACTATCGTTCGGATATTGACAACATACATCGTAGTGTAAATTGAATTATTGCGACTGGTCACAGTAACTCTATTGGCAGAAGAGTCTTCGAAGATCAGGCGATTTTATCAATTCTTCGTCAGCGAAGTGCGTTTCACCTATTTAATTTAAATCGTGCTTTTAGCTTATCAAGCCAACTCTGTCGGCTGTCTTTTAATTATGTACCTCCTGCACATTCATAGGTAATATTTGCATAATGATTAAAAACAAATAATACACATTTTTTACATTTATATTGGTGTTTTCATTTACTACCTTCCTCCCTTTATCAGTTTAAAAGGTACCTACTACTTCTAAGTGCAGGAATAGTATATAGTGATATTGAATGAAGAAACTTGTCTTTCACTGTATCCATTGTTCAGGGCACGGGGAAGCCAAAAGTGTTAAATCTTTGATATATCACATATGTTTCATGCATATAACCATTATACTACCAAAGCCATTCAAAAATATTTTGAAGTTATATAAAAAACTATAATGTTAATATGGCGAAAGTTTTTGGTATCATCATGTTGTTTCTCAGGCTTGGGAATAGCAACTACTTGGATCTTCTTCAGAGGCGAGGTATATTTGCCGACTCCAACCAGGTGTTGAAGAGTTGCAGACCACGACACAGATATTGGGCCAAAGTGTGTGATTTGTTCAACTGAAATGTCTTCAACTCCAGAGGCCTTGCCAGAACTCAGCGTCTGAATGGCTAGGACGATGTCTGACACTTCAAATCGATCACATACAGATTCCAGATTCACTGGAGGCGGACGAGTTATTATTTTTGGGAACTCTGCAGAGCCGCTGCGCTGCAGTGGAGGAGTTGGTGGGTAACTTGGTTGGGGCGTATAAGGCCAAGGTGGCTCGCTAGTAACTTTACGGATATTATGGGTCATGTGAATATTAGTGACCGTATCATCCCATTTCTCCTTCCGTCGGCTTATGAGTGATAGCAATTTATCACCAGTTTTAAAGGTTTCCGCTGAGAAAGGATCATTATCGTAGAGTAGTTCGTACATCTTGAGTAGTTCGCCAGATTCCGGAGATATGCCGAGGATGTAAGAAGTGTGGCAACCTCGAGGGATACATTATTAGGAAGTTAATGCGACTACATCAACAAATGTTAAAAGTTTCGAGAAAAACCACACGTACAGTGCTTGTTACTTTCATCAGTCTGCTGAATGTGCTCGGTGTGATGGGTCATCAAGTTTTTACTCCAGGCACCGGTACCTAATGGTTTTTATATCTAAACAAACTATTACAGAAAACATTTAAATAGTTTTTGAAAAACCTGCGAGAATACTGAACAAATCTGTAATATTTTGATAACTTAACTATAAAGTAAAAAAATAGCAGCTGGGTAAAAGATTGTGAAGGGAGGAACCTTTAGGGCCGTATTACACTAGCAGCTTGCGAGTGGCTGCGGGACAGAGCGGGCAAGTAAGTAACTAATGCGTCGCCAACACGCCGCGACTGCGCAGCGAGACATTACACAATGGCGTAAAGACTGCTATTGCAAATACTTGTTTTTTCTCATGATTCATACTGTGCCTTTCCTTCTTCAATTCTATTCGCGGTGGTTTCGTTGTGTGTCTGTAAAAAATTCGCTTCGCAGCCGTTGCGTGTTCGTTGCGCACCCGCTTCGCTTGGAGGACGCTCGCAATCAACTAGTGTGATAGCGCCCTTAGGTGTATACCTACACAAGACTTAAATAGCGGACTGTTGATAAATTATCAGTATTGATTATTTCACAATCTACATAGAAGATAATAACAAATTCTACTATTTTGTTAAAAAAGTCGATAGATAGTATTTTTTTCCAAAATTGCAAACACATTTTTTTCCAATTTCGTTTAATATTAAGTACGAATAAGGATACACACTGAAATGTGACGTCATTGCCATTAGGTTGCGTGCATACAAAAGAAACAGCAAATTATTTAATCCCACTCCCACTCTTCCTCACATTTGATTTATTTTTATTGTTATTTGTTGTTTACTGTAAAATATTATCCAAACAAATGTAAACATAGTCAAATATTAATTTAAATAAAATTTTCAACCTAGTTTTCAAAATTTTATCTAAATAAAATCATCCTCTAAACACTTGGTGCAAAGTCTGCGCCCGTAGAAAAACTGACAAAGGACACTTCTATTGACACTGAAGTGAGTTTGTAATGGATGGCATAAGTGATATAGATTTCTCATTTTAATATCCTCCCGTACCTTGTACTCTATGAGTCATAATTATAATAGTACAGTATCAGTTATTATCAATAGTAGGTGCTCTGTTAATTTCTTATCATTAGTAGTGAATGAACAGACGAAGATATAAATAATTTTACACAACAAAACGATAAGTTTTTAATCACTTTAGTTTAGTACTTCTACTAATTTTGTGTTGTACACTGTTCAGTAATTCAACATGTTTGCAAATAAAGTGGTCATTGTTACTGGCGGTAGCGCTGGCATTGGAGCAGCTACTGTGGAATTATTTGCCAAAGAGGGAGCTTCTGTTGCAATTGTCGGAAGAAACGAAGAAAAACTGAATGAAGTCGCTAAACGTTGTGAGCAGCATGGAGCCAACACTCTCATCATCAAAGCTGACGTCTCCAAAGAAGAGGAAGCAAAGACAATCGTACAAAAAACGATAGATAAGTTCGGCAAACTCGACGTCCTCGTCAACAATGCTGGAATTGTGCGATTCGGGAGTATACTACAACCGAATCTATTACAGAACTATGACGAAGTAATGAACACAAACCTGCGCCCAGTCGTCCTTATCACCAACCTAGCGGCCCCGCACCTAATAGAAACAAAAGGCAACATCATCAACGTATCAAGTATTGCAGGAACATTAGTTAAAGTACCAGGAATGATGTCTTATAGTGTTTCCAAAGCTGGAATGGATCATTTCACAAGATTTGCTGCTTTGGAACTGGCACCTTCTGGAGTGCGAGTGAACTCTGTCAATCCTGGACCAGTTACAACTGATATTATGGCAACTGCTGGCATGCCTGCCGAATTAATGAAGGGTGTAAGTATGTCAAGTATGACTGCATTAGGACGATCTTCTGAAGCTGATGAAGTTGCAGATATAATCCTGTACTTAGCCAGTGATAGGGCTAGGGGTGTAACCGGGTCGTGTTATGTTATTGATAACGGCTTTTTGCTGAAGTAAACTCTTTTATATCTTATTGATGAGTAATGTTTGATTGATCATATTTATATTGTATTTGCAAAACAAATAAACATACGACAAAGTGTAATATTGCATTTTGCCTATTCAAAAGTGCCTGTAAATGGTCTATTTGAAATAAGTGCTTTTGATTATAACCAATCAATGACTATTCGGTGGGACAGCATATTTTTATAGTATAACAAATGGGTTGCGATTTCGAAAACAAAATTATATAGTCTAAAGTCTCACGGACAGTGTGCCAAGTCAGCAAAATACTCCTGTCAATATTGAGGACACAATATTGCTTTTAAATATTTTTAATAGTACTCATACCTTTAGATTGTTGATAAATAATTATTATCGTTATCGTTCTTATCATATCGCAACCTTATCTTATTTACGCTTTACTACTAACAACTGTGATTTATTTGACGATATTAATTACGCTATATAAGTATAATTTTGAATTTTATTTGGTACCTACAACGCCAGCCAGTAAACACTTAATAATATTATTATGCTTCCTTGGCTGTCAGAAGAAGGTATAATATCTTATGTAGAAAGGTAAACTAACAAAAATAGAAGGCAAACAAAGATAGATAATAATATAGATATTAAAATAGATAATATAGATTAGATATAAAGATAGATAATCATAACAGCTAAGATAGAAAGTATAATAGTAGTAGTTGAAAAAGGAAGAAGGAGAATAATATCAGGCAAAAAGGTATAGGTAAAGGTATATAAAAGGAAGGAATAGAATAATATCAGGTTGAAACAAAGTGCACTTCTTCAATGATTCGGTCATACCGGTATTGATGAACTTACTCTTTCAGCGTACTCTTATGAACTGAAACGGAACTTGGCGCCCTGGGTAGATGAATTTGCACGTCCTGACTGCATCTAGAACCATAGTCGTCGGAGATGAAACTATACATCTCGAAGATTGGGAACTGAGGTTTTTAAATACTACCCTCCAAATTCTTTTGCCTAGCTGATGTGGGTATACATCGAGATTCAATAGTTGCAAACAAGAGATATGACAGATCCAAAGCCTACACTTCACTATATATTTAGCTGTACCCAGCGGTTTCACCCGCATTTTTTGTTACTGCTTCGCTCCCGTGGGTCGTAGCGTGATGGTATATAGTCTATAGCATTCCTCGATAAATGGGCTATCTAACACTGAAAGAATTTTTCAAATCAGACCAGTAGTATCAGAGATTACTCCCTACATACAAACTTACAAATTTTACCTCTTTATAATATTAGTATAAGATTTCTTTGTAGTTATAATATTATCTTTGGCAGCCATTACGGATAGTCAGAAGCCAGTCAATCTGACTCCAGTCTTGCCATGAAGTACCGTGTTACCCCAGTTAATGGGTTGTGGAGGTCTGGTAGACAACCGCTCCTCGTAAAATACTGGTATTCAGCTGAATCCGGCTTGACTGGAAGCCGACCCCAATATAGTTGGGAAAAAGCTAAGCAGTTGGTGTTTTTTTTTTGATTATACATAGGCTCGCGTTTGACCACTATCTCACCTGATGGTAAGCGATGATGTGGCCGATGATGGAGCACGCTTGCCTAGAAGTAATCTATTCACTCTTGACTCGAAGACTCCTAAGTTGTACCACACCCACAGACCCCGGCATGGACCATTCCACTCCTTAGCTGTACGCATAATAAATGTGTTTCCAAACCACTTTGTGCGTATGGGTGGAATGTTCACCATATACCGGTGACGCATCGCCGTACGCCTAGTGGTCCGATGATGGAAAGGACTTGACGGAATTAAATTGTGCAATTCCTGTGCACACTCCCTGAAGTGCAACCGATAGAAAACCGACAGGCCAGCAACTCGGCGCCGATGTCCAAGACTGACATGATGTAGTTATATTATCTAAAGGTCTCATTTCTCTTCAGTATTCTCGCATGTTTGTTAAAAATATTAAAAACTTTACTGTGATAGTGTTTAGAGATAAAAATCATTAAGCATCGGTGCAAATTTGGGATGAGAGCCTGATGAACTATCATGCGGAGTACGTTCACGTTCAGCAGACTGATGAGAGTGACAAGTACTGAACGCATAGTCTATCTCGTCCCTTTCAACATCTTCATAAACATAATTCATTTCTTTTAAATGTATAAAGCCCCCTATTATGTGCCTTGCATAACTTTTTTTTGTCTCTTATGTAGTAATACAATATATCTTTGTAAAGGTTGAAATGATTTATCATTGTTTATATGTATAACGGAGAGTAATCTTTTGATCGTTCTAAATTTGCCAACATCAAGTGTTTTTTTGTTCACGAATTTCCAAATATCGACAGAAGAGGTAGAAGAAACATTTTCAAGACTATGGCAGTGTTTTTGAATGTGTTTCATTTGTTTGCAATTTTCCTCAATTATTGTGATTTCAAAATGTTTGAGGTGATTAACACACCTCGAGTTACTCTTCTCACAACTTTTAGTCAACTAAAAAAAATAATAAAATACAACGCTTATTCAAAACATAATTTATTTAATAAAAAAAATATTTATGTTAACATCCAAAAAAGGTTTTAGTTTTCATTTGCAACCATAAAAGTACATGGGTTGAGCAGATATGCTTCGCAAATATTTTTTTCTTTGAATGACTCTAAAATATTTTCATCGAAGTACTCATTAATGAGAGACGAGCAGCTTATGTCACTAGTTGTGTGTGACAGTGGTCCTGCGAGCTGGTATATGGCGACTGTGCGCTGGGAGTATTGCTGCAGCGCTAGAGCCGGTGCCTCGACTTCTGTGGACGCAGCGCGCAGCAGAACTAGCTTAGAGCGCAGAGTACGCACCGGTGGCTCGTAGTCACGCGCGCGCTCGATACGCGCCAAGGCAGCTTCTATTAGAGAACGAGAGTACTGTGCCGAGTTCGGCACACGACCCAACATAGCCCGCACACACACGTCCACTTTCTGCGGCCACGAAGTAACACCATTAAGTGCTCCTTCCAGATCCACAACGTCGTCGCCTACCATTAACTTTAATATATGCTTGACTACTTCATTTTCTAGTTGTTCCTTTGTCTTGAATTCAGCGATATTTTCTTCAATTACAGTCTGTACTTCGTTCGGTCCACACCCAAGGCAATATACAGTCCCAGTTAAACCTAAAATGATTAAATTAAAGTCATACGTCTTGTAAATTGCTATTACTTTTAAGAAGTGCTGTGTTTTGACTAATATTTCTCACCACGATCCTCGAGTATTGCTGCCATTTCTAGTGCCTCAAGAACGCCAGTTTCATATCCCAGTAAGTAGAAAGTGTTTTTCAATCCGGTCTTGTTCAAGAGCACCTTCAAAATATGAGAAAATATTTTAATTTAGAGTTGACACAATACTACATATAAATTGATGAGTTGGTTATTTTTGAACTCATACATTAACGTATCTCTGCGCAGTCTCGTGCACAGTCTCTGCAGGGTGATCGAATCCTGGCTGCAGGACCAGCGCTGGCAGCTTGAGGCCCTCGCAAAGCAATCGGAACCTCTCATGATGGCCCTCTATACCCGGCACTATGCAAAGATGTGGCAGGCTTGTGTCAAATTCGTCTTCGCGCTGCAATATTTCAATAAGTATTAAAATATTATATCGCTACCTTTGGGTAGAAAGGTCGTATAAACCATTTTGGCCAAATTGAGTTAAATATACTATTTTTCTCAGAATTTTTTTCTCTATCGATCTGTATATACGAAATCTAGAAATTCGCTCAAAAATGGTTAATACGACCCAGAAATTTTCGGTCATAGCCTCTTAAAAAAGGTAAATTTTCAATGTAAAAGCCAAATATTATTTTTTTATAATTTTGTTATGACGTAATGACCATAATTTATATTAACGGAGGGTGTAAAAATAGTCGTTAATTGTAAATGGTTTATACGCCCTAAAGTGTTAAATGCATTAATTGTAAATGGTTTATACGACCTAAAGTATTAAATGCATTAATTGTAAATGGTTTATACGCCCTAAACTGTTAAATGCATTACTTAAACCCAGGTTAAAATCGACGTCGTAAATCTAAAGATAGTTCGCAACGTTTGGTGTATAAACCATGATCATTGCAAGTCGCACTTTACTTTAGGATGTTTTTCAAGTAAAATGTGTAAAGAATGAACCTGGACTGGTTCTATCAGATGATGAAAAAATCAAAGAGAGGTGGAAGAAATATTTTGAAAGACTAATGAATAAGGAAAAATATTGGAGTGGGATTTTAGAAAGTAAACCAGAAAATGTGGGGTTAGTGAGAATGGTTAGAATGGATGAAGTCAGAATAGCAGTAAATGGAATGAAGAATGGTAAGGCCATTGGCCCAGTTTGGAATACCAGTTGAAGTGTGGAAGTTACTGCGAGTGGATGGATGGATGTAGTTAGCGATGTTCTTCAATAAGTTGTTTAAAGAAGAATTCATACCTGATGATTGGTGCAAAAGTTCTTTAGTGCCCATCTTTAAAAACAAAGGTGATGTTCTTGAGTGCAACAATTATAGAGGAATAAAGCTAATGTCACATACTATGAAAGTCTGGGAGGAAGAAGTATTGAAAGGCGGTTGAGATATAAGAGTGAAATTTCACAGAAGCAATTCGGTTTTATGCCTGTTCGGGGTACAACGGATGCCATTTTCGCTATACGCCAGCTGTACGAGAAATACAGAGGTGCACATAAAAACTTGCACATGGTATTAATTGACCTCGAAAAGGCATACGACCAGGCACATCGTGAGGTTCTGTTGTGGGCCCTTAAGGAGAAAGGTGTGCCTGGGAAGTATATGCAGTTGATCCGAGCGATGTATAGTCGGTGTAGTACCCAAGTCCGGTCTACAGTAGGCACCAGTGGCAGTTTGAATGAGGCGGTCGGCCTACATCAGGGGTCGGCTCTCAGCCCTTAACTTTCTCTGCTGATAATGGATGCTTTGACGTTAGACATTCAGGAAGAGGCCCCCTGGTGTATGCTATTTGCCGATGATATTGTGCTGGTTGCCGAGAGTGACCTAGAGGTCCAGAGCAAATTGGAGGTGTGGTGGCATAGACTGGAGAGTGTTGGAGTGAAATTGATTAGAACCAAAACAGAGTACTTGTTCTGCGATTTCGGCGGTCCCTAAAATCCTTCGCCTTTAGCCCTCGTTAGGACATTCATACCGATTTGGAAATGGTGAGGTAGACCGGAACATAACACATCCGATCAACGCAGGATGGATGAAATGGCGACTGGTCACGGGAACAACTTATTATCCACGGATGCCCCTCAAGTTGAAGGGTGCAATCTACAAGTCCGTGATAAGACCTGTCATACTGTATGGATCAGAATGTTGGGCTGTGAAAAAGATGGATGAAAAAAGATTGCATGTAGCAGAGATGAGAATGTTGAGATGGATGTGTGGTGTGACAAGAATGGACAAAGTGAGAAATAAGTGTATTAGGGGAAGTTTCAAAGTGGCGCCAGTGACTGAAAAGGTGGAAGGAAATCGTTTGTTTTGGTATGGTCATGTGAAGAGGAGGGATGAAACGCATGTTACTAAAAGAGTTCTGAATTTACATGTGGATGGATGGAGAGGGAGAGGGAGGCCAAAGAAAAGATGGATGGATTGCGTAAGGACCGATAAGAAAGAAAAGGAAGTTATGGTCTATCGATTTAGGTAGTTAACTTAAGGTAAACAATCTTGGCATGTCTTTTCATCTAAAAGTTGTCTATAAATTGTATGTAAAAGTCTTTGCAACTAGGTATTTACCTAAATCGATGTTAGCTGATAAACTAAATTTAAATAATCTTTGTGTATATTATATACGACCTCTTAAATATAAAAAGACATACCAAGATTGTTTACCTATTGTTTACTACCTAAACCGATAGACCATAGTGATAGTGTGACGGACGACAGGACAGAATGGAAGAAGAAAACGTGTTGCACCGACCCCAAGTAATATGGGATAAGGGCAAGAAAAACTTTACGACCAACACACAAGGCTCGCATTTTGCGCGTAGCGACAAGCAGAAGAACGAGCGCGATAGACAGGTACCGGACAGCTATACCATTGATTAGAAGGTTTTATAATACGTAATAAATGTTGGTTCAGGTAGTTTAATTATTTTATTTGAATCGACCATTATTGGGTATTAGAATAATAATAATTGAGTTCCTACTAATTCTATGAGTAACAGGATTATTTATTAGTCAGAATTCAATTGATCTATGATTATAAATGGTTTTTAATACAAAAAAATTACATTAATCTGGGTTTTTACGACATTAAATGTGACCTTAAGCTTACCAAAAATGGATATACGACCCACACAGTTTTTTCAAAGCACATTTTCATGGGGTGTATAAACCAAGAATCGTTTTTTTCTTAGACGTAAATGCAAGCTAACTTTGAAACTAAAGAAGATAGACAGGTTTTGATGATTTAACCTTTTTCATTTGCAAAATGTAAGAACCTTTCTCATAGATAGTTTTTTTATAACTTCAAAAGCAAAAAAGTTAAGATTTTTTTTGTAAAAAAAAATAGTTTTTCGGCTCTACTGAAAAGTCGGGTTTTGGTTTATACGACCTTTCTACCCAAAGGTATCGATATGTTGATATAGTTAAAATGAAGATGTGTGGTAAGCAGAGATGTCTGGAAGTATCTCCTTCCAAACTTCTCTGCATATCACACAACTTAATTATCAAGCAATTTATAGTATGCACAATATGCAAAGTGTAATATTTACCAAATCGTCGCCACTGCTGGCTGTAGGCATACATACTAGTTGTGAAGTAGCTAACAGTTCGTCTGTGTCCACATATGATATGAACGTTCCTAAGCCTTTAACGCCTTCAATGGTGTTTTCGGTTTTAACCAAACTCATTATTCTATAAAAATTGAAAATTAATAAGACATTAGTTTCAAAAGTACTTGAAAGTTTTTACACAATGTTTAATTACGTAAATGGACTTACGTTTTTACTGTTAGCTGTGGTATCTCTTGTTCAGTGAACTCAACGTTATGATACGTTTTTAAGTAACTAGCAACCAATAGAAGTTTATCATTTTGGATACCAAGTTCTCCCAAAGTAGAAGTTTCTAGCATTTTCATTGTCGAACATATATCTGAAAACCAAATCTAAACTTTACAATTCGTTATTGCTGATGATATTGGATGTGGGTTTCTTGTTGTGCTGATACAAAAAACACTCAAATTCAGTGTTTTTAGGGTTCCATACCTCAAAAGGAAAAAACGGAACCCTTATAGGATCACTTTGTTGTCCATCTGTCTGTCTGTCTGTCTGTCTGTCTCACTGTCTGTCTGTCTCTCTGTCAAGACCCTTTATCTCGGGAATGCGTAAAGATATCAAGTTAAAATTTGAACTATATACTCAAGTCCGCGGTCCCTTCCAACTGTGCAAAAATTAAACTTGTAAGTTGGCGGGAACAAAAGATACGCCCGTTTATGGTGCAAAAAACGTACATTTCGACACCATCAAAGGAATCAAAATTCATAGGGTACTTCGCGTTGACCTAGAATCTTGAAATTTGGCACAAAGTAAGGTATAATAGCACAAATATAGAGAAAAGAGTGAAAACTGAAAATTTGTTGTTAGGTCACAAAAAAAATATTTTGAAAAATCTTCAAGACTCGATTCGAGAATTGAACTGTTTTCAAAGTTAAGTTGGAGGTATCAAGTTGAAATTAAAACCATGTAATAAAATTTGCGGTCCCTTTAAACTGTGCAAAAATCAAACTTGTAAATTGCCGGAAAAAAATACGCCCGTTTATGTTAAAAAAAACCGTACATTTCGACACTGTCAAAGGAATCAAAATTCATAGGGCACTTCCCGTTAAACTAGAATCTTTAAATTTAGCACGAAGCAAGGTATCATAGCACAAATATAGGGAAAATTCTGAAAACTGAAAATTTGTAGTTATGACACAAGATTTTTTTATATGAAAAATCTTCAGGACTCCATTCGAAAAAAGAACTGTTTTCAAAGGTATAAGTTGGTACGAAACCCTCAGTGCGCGAGTCCGACTCGCACTTGCCCGGTTTTTATCCTATACTGACCAGCTATTCCAGCAAGTTTTTCCAGCAAATCAGGTTGTTGCTTGGGTGTTCTCTGTGCAATCACCAAAGTATTCACACCACAAAGTGCATGTTCCACCATGTCCACTGCGTCAACGGTACTCGTCTCCTGAATGGAAGTTATTTTAGTTATTAATTCATGTAATTTTCGCTATTTTGGCGGTTTAATTAACTAGGTTGACAAAATATATATAAGTAAATAAATATACTCATATTACTCATCAAACACATTTCACTCAAAAACGTTTGGTGATCTGTACATAGCATTTTAATAGGTAACACTAGCCACATTTAAAAAAAAATCAGCCTAGATTGTTTCTATTGTAAGACATGACACGAACTGACGACGTCGATTCTGATTACAGTAGTAGAGTACAATGTATGAATGTAAATACCATGAATTAAACTATACAGTGATGAGGGATACCACAAGGGTTTATTTTTGGGCCATTTCTTTTGAACCTTCCTTAAACAAATAAATTTTTTATGTTATTATTTTTTATCAGCAAAATTAATTAACGTACTTTCAGAGTATTTTGTTTTCATGGTAACTTAATACAATACTTACATTTTTTTGTTGAGAGAGAACTATCAACTTAGCAGGTAATTTATTTTGGACGCGAGAAAAGCATGTTGGCTTGCCAAACACTGTTTCACCACCATTTATCACTGCAAAATATCTAAACGGGGGGCAAAACAAAGATTAATATGGATAAATTATGTACGAGTAAACTTGCTTCAAAAAATTATATGATATATCATACTGTAACGTACCTTAAATCTGGACAAAATTGTTTTGAAACTTTATCCAAATTAGCAATCAAAATTTCTTGATCCCATTCCATTTGGCCGTCATTTATAATGGAGAATATACCACCAATCGAGCCCATTTTAGTAGCTTCCTTAAAAAGTTTTACTATGTTATTTTCTTTGTTTAGGTCTTGAGAAGACGCCTGAACTTTTACACCAATTTTCTGCAAATTCCTATACAATCAAAAAGTTTTTATTAAAATTGTTGCATTTATTTACAAAAATATTACAAATTATATAAATACTTACAAACATTTATGATAATCAATAATAATATTATAGTTTAATAGTCAATTAAATTTAAAATAATATACAAACTAAAACAAATATCCTGAGTGACATATTCTTAATATTAATAAAAGCCATGTGGTTACCTTAATTTAAATTGAAACTTTGCATTTGTATGTGCTTTACTATGTACATGAAGCTTTCGTGCACCTCGAGCTATTAACTTATTAATCAGCTGGAACCCAACATTTTCATCATTCATGACTATCAGTTGGCATTGGTTTGAATTGCAAGATATTCTGTAAGAAAAACAATAATAATTTGTAAGCATTATAGGAGCCATAATAAATATAAATATGTTGATTCTTTAAAATTTACAAAAAAAAATATTCCATTTCCTCACTTTGGCTGCGCCTGTATTGTATGTTTTTCCATATTCAGTAGTACTTTGCCACGATGTTTGCTGGCCGCGAGAAGTCGGAAGGCGCGCGCTGCATCGTGCGGCCCGTAGGTCACACGCGTCAGAGGACGCACGTACCCACGTCTGATACCCTCGCTCACCATCATCTGCAAGTCCTGTGAATGTAAAAAAGTTTTCCAATGAGATAACACATTCATGATCTACAATGTGACCGTAAACAAAAATATCTTTGTCAAAGAGCTTCACCAAACCTGTGCTTTAAAGTACATAATGTCTTTTAATATGGAAAAGGTATATAAATTTTATAATTAATAGCTTAAGTTGTAGCTTAGGTCATGAGCTTAGTATATTTACTTTCATTTCCGTGGGATTATCAAATATCGATGAGAAATCCACAGAGACATAAGCCCTTTCTTGAGTCAGATGATATAAGCCATAGGAGAAATCTTCATCTTGATTGTGCAGTTGAGATACATCAAAAACTGCTCCCAGGTAACCAACACAATTTGGTGTACTCTAAAATTAAGAAAATTTTAAGTGTAATTAGTATTAATAACATCTTAAATGTCAATTTGATTAAATAAAAGTTAGCTACATACGTTTTTAATGTCTCCTTTAAGTGAACTTATAACAACGTTACAACCTTTTCCTTTTCTAGCATTGAGAACCATGTCTACAAAGCTGTGATCACGAGAGTTGCCGATGTGATCAGCTGGAAATAAATTAAACATACATAATACACAAGACAATGGATCAATAATAAAAGGAGTAATTTTAAACAATCTACTTGCATACCTTTGTAATAATTCTGGTAAAATACAACTCCTGATATCGATTTGTAATTATGTTATCTATGATTAAGAAAATACTTGTAACAATGGTAAAATTTTAATAAAGTTATTACCTTTCAAGTCGGGGAATAATTTTTGCAAGAAATGTTTCTTCCGCATGTCACTAACGGTTGTGTACACTTCACAGCCGTGAGCAAGAACTATAGATAACACAGCTTGGCCCAAAGCTCCAGCCCCTCCGTGGACCACTCAGATTTCAACGACGAGTCAAAGAGTAAGGTTGATTTGATTCCCTGAAACATATCAAAATTGAATGTCAGTTTTATCGTACTTGGAATAATTGTTGATTATGCCAGTGTTAAATTGGGCATTTTAAAAAATTTGGAGTCCTAGCACAGTCTTTTGCCCAGTGGTGGTGTGATGACACTAGTTTATAATAAACTACTCAAAACTAAATAGGGCCCACCGTGTTTTTTTGCTTTAACTTAAAATTGAACGTAATTGTTCAGTTTTTATGAATGAACAAGTGTCAAGTGGGCATTCAGGAATAACTTTATTTTGACCAAAATAGTGACTGATTCGAGGTAGGCCCTATTTTGTTTTGAGTAGTTTATGAACGTTAGTGGTGATCAAAATGTTTGCAATTAAAAAACCCGTCTTACGCACGTGATAATATCATTTCCAAAGTAAAAGAAACTATCCTAAAAAATTAAGAAGTTTACATGTGTGGGTGTGATACTCACGAGACAGTAGTACGCGTGCATGTAAGCGAGCGGCACGGTGGCGGCATCCTCCAGACTCCAATGCTCCGGCACCGGCCACAGCAGCTCAGGCTGCGCGCGCACCACGCTGCTCGCCGCGCCAGAGCGTACCAGGCCCATCACGCGCTGACCACTGTAACACAACCTCTTTGTATGGAATCCGTTTATATAGCTATCTGTCACCACAATCAATCTATCATCGGTATCTCAGGCTGTAGGTAGCTTACCACTCCACTACAGCAGGACAAGTTATTGAATGATTTCGCACCACAAAAAAATATCACAAATTAACGTGGGATTCACAAACATTGTGACGTCTACTCTATAACTCTTTTGTATTTTTTGCTGACGAATAAAAGGAGATAGTGCCTCAATGTCTAGTGATTTGTGAAAAAACTGAGTGAGAAGCTTAGTTGTATATTTGTATTATTTTATCTTTAATATGCTTTACACAATTTGTCAAATCTAACAGTTCAATTTGATACTCAGTCATTTTTAATGAATAAAAACCTAAAAATGTTACCTCTCAGTTGTTCCACTAAAATCCATGCCATAGCTGTTTCCCCCGTAACGATCTGATGTAATTTTTCCAATTGATTTCTTGATATCAGTGTTTGATAATCCGGCGTAATGGACCTAAAATACATCACAACAATATCTTATAATTCATCAATAGTTTACCTACCTTAAAACCAACTAAAAATATTTAGAGATGTATCTTATCTAAACCAATTCTGGTCAGGTTATCTTCAGTATCTACACCGATATCAATAATGATATTATGAAAATCATTGTCTTCACTATTATTTACAATAAACCTATATACCTTCACTGGTATTCCAGAGCCACACATCTCAGAAGCATCGACCCACTCCAAAGAACTCAAGTCCCCAACTTCTGTACTTTGTAGCATCACATTGCTGCTCATTTTTGCACTTTCATGTACTGGGACATAATACTCTCCTCCCCATTTACCCTGAAAATTAATTCCATTGTTTAAAATTTGCTGTCGATTAGCTTATATTGATATCAACAATGTTATTACTTACTTGATCGAAAACAGTAAACGCTAAATCTATATCCGGTAGATTATCCAAGAAGAAATTATTCCCTTCTTCGTTATTGACAGTTACTAGGTAAATATTGCTTCTTTGTACATCTTTTCTCCAGGATTGTACCAGTTGTTTTAGGGCACACGGAGTTGGGTGGGGAGTGACGATAAGTAGGCGATGGTGAGGGGAGAGATTGGCGCGAGCGGCGGTGAGAAGGGCATAATCAAGATGCGCTCGTACTGTTATGGCTGTAGTAGGTACAGCCTCCTGGTTAGGCCGCCAGCGCACCAGATCCAAGCGAGTGCGCTCATTGCTGTGCGCAGACAGTTGACGAAACTGAGACGTCGGCCGAACGCGTCCTCCGTACAAATTATCTTCCTCGCTCACTATAAAGGAGTTTCGTTGAAGCACGAAGTGAAGCATTTGACACATCTGTGGATTTTCGAATGATAAATAATTTCCTCACTAAATTAATTAAATAACAAAATGATTATATGTCTTACTTCATCATCGGTTGACAGATTACTGACAACAGCAAGATCCGCCTTCTTAATTGCACTGCCACTATTCTTTGTAGAGCTCAAGTCTTCCAGATTAAACTCTTCATAACTAATATTGACTCCATAAACATTAGAACCAATTTTCTTCATCTCTTCAAAGACAGATTCCTCCATTTGGTTGTTTTTGATGCCAACCACGTTAATAGAATCTTTGTTAACATTTTCAGCTACCATTTGTAAAAATACTTGCAGAGAAGTTGAGACCTGGTCATCAAAATGATATTTATTAATTCCATTATCACGATGTTCATACTCGAAACCATCATTTTTAACAATCTATTCTTAACCTGTTTTTTTTTATAGATTCCGATTATAGATTGTTAAAAATGATGGTTTCGAGTATGAACATCGAAACCATCATTTTTAACAATCTATTCTTAACCTGTTTTTTTTTGATAGATTCCGATTTTCAAGCCATAATCATCTTCATACAAAACCCAATTAGTTAACCAAATTATTTGAAAAGTCAAAGTTGTTCTTTAAACATTTTAATAACACTTACTTGTTGATCTATTTGGAAATTAGGAACAAACTTCAGCGTGTGTAACGCCATGTTATTTTTATTAACAGCAGGCAAATTGCGGTATCTTAGATTTTCTATCATTAGTCCTCCACATCTGGAAATGAAAAATAATTTAGAATCGAACCATATACTCGTAGATTAATGTCGACACGGCGGCGTCGCCATCAAGTGCATGAGCTAATACAAATATAATACAATTAAAATTGTTACTATTATTTACCTTACGAACTCATGTTCCTCTAATATCTCAGCTTTATACAAGACTTTGTCCTCTGAAACTGTCTGCAACTTGAGATGCTTTTCTACATCAACAGTTATTCTTCTTATATGTGTGGGCAGGGTAACTCCGTCATGTGCTTGTCGCAACATATTCAGTTGCAGTAGGCCGTCGATGAACGTAGCCCAGTTATCGCGCCACAGCAGAGAAGCTTCATTTAGGGAAGAGCTTGCAGCTTCGATGCTGCGGAACTCACCACTACAAAGATTCAATTTCTTGTTTTACTTTTGCGTTATATACTTAATTGTGGATGACTTCCATTAATAAAGCTTGTTTTTAAACTTTATTTAGTCAATTAACGAGACATATGAAAAATACTTGATCTAACACAAGAAGTGCTCGCCATAAAAAAGTGGACGCAATTTTTAAAAATATGTCACAATAGCTTTTGGTTTTATTCTTTTGGAATCCCCTACTTCAAAAAATATTTTCTGTCACGTTGCTGTGTATTTTATCAAAGGCTATGTTTACTTTGTGCTTTGTCGGAAATAAATATAACAACCAATCTTTCTTTATTCGTTCCTTCTTCTTCTTAGCGTGTCGATGGCAAAACCAGTCAGATACTTTGCCTGGCCCAGTACTCGGCCACGGCAATGCCGTCCACTGATGCTGTCATTAGGTCCTCGCGAGAACAAGCAACAGGGCATGTGGTGCAGGATGGAAGATGGGACATGGTCTGTGGAGAGACGCCGCACAAACACTGAAGATCAGAACCGTCCGAGAACCCCCATCTGTGGAGATTGTCTTTGCTACGGCCAACCTGGGTGCGGAGTCTGTTACATTACATTCGTTCCTTGATCGTACCTAAAATCTTAGAGATCCCTACCATAAGATTCCAAGCGCCTGCTTTGTTGGAAATAAAAATCTCTTACCCATACAAGTATTCTCGTTCACGCAACAAGTCATAGATATCTTCAGCAGTGAGTTCCATGTCTTGGGATTCTTTGAGTTGTATTCCGTCTTTTTTATCGTCTGGTTTATAATCAATGATCGTACCTGTTGCTACTTTTATTTTATCATCATACACCTATGAAATAAAATACAAGAATTATTTGAAGAAACTTTAATAGGTCTTGCTATCGTTTTAGAAAAGCCATAGATAGGGATATCACCACCTTTATATTGTCAAAGGCATCATAGGTGCGTACCATCCCATAAAAAGCTAGAACATTTGCAGCCGTTTTATCTATCAAAATCTCTTTAGCCTCTTCCTAACAACTACGGATTCGTAAGTCGGAGTCGGTTTCCATTCTAACCGGATACGGCTGTCCTTTACATCGCCTATAAAAGCTCCAGAACTCAGTTACAGGGCAACGCGATACTCCTTAGGTAGATTGATAGACAGACTTTCTGGCGTTTGACTACCTGTAACGTCTAGCCAATAGCTACGAATGACTAATGGGATCTACAGTTTTACATGCTTTGCGAGGCACGAGGATGGTGTCAATAACGTCCTAGATAAACTTAGAAAATTACATATAAGTTGAAAAATTCACATTGGTACTAGCCAAAATTCTTGAGGATTTTATGTAACTGAAATATACTCAGAAGTTTTGATACATGCCTCAAAATATCCAGTCCCCCTTTGCAGTGAAGCTCTAAGTTTCAGTTGACGCTGTGTGTGCATCACAGGTTGTGAGTAGAAGTGCACATCGCGGAATTCCACGGACAACTGCTTTTTGGGAACACCCATAACCATAGCCAGAGTGTCCCATACAGCTACAAGGGTTGAAGCGAAAGGAAATACTGTTTGTTCTGTAAAAAACAAATATGAATGAACAGAAGATTTTCGTGCTCTCAGAACTTCTGTGTTATCTAGGCATGAATAAAGCATGAGAAAAAATGGTATATCAGCAATAGATCACAAGACTTATGCATCCGAATTGTCCTTTGTATCGCCTCTCATTTAGGACTAGTGCCCAAATTTTGGAATCCCGCGATTTGAGAACACAAAAGGCAATTTAAGGACACAGGTGTAGTATTAATCAGTAATTTTCTGACACGCCTTCCCACTCCTTTCTAGAGCGAGTTTCTTTTTATTTTATTTTTCTTTTATGATTTTCCACTTCAAAAAAAAAGACACGCGTTCGAAACTAAACAGTAGAAAATAGTAATGAAGAAATAATGTAATGCTAAATAAGTACCTTTAATAACGTGTCCTTTAAGATATTCGTATTCCTTATCGTGCAAAGAAATTTTATATGTGCAAGTGGCACACTTCTTTCTGTTAGCGTTATTATAATGAGGTAAAGCCCTGAAAACAATATTAAAAAATGTAGTATTATAAAATAAATATTTGCATTTGTCTTCCCGTCAAATTATAACTTAGGTGTCTTCAAAACTATAATGAATAGTTTCTTGATAAACTAGTAACCAAGTGGGATCACAGATAAGTATTTATATCAATTAAAAAAAACATCCATATCTTCGTGAATATTGGTACAATTATACGACCCAGTTAGAAAATTTAACTAAAAAAAAATTAAACTTTTCTTGAATGCACTTAAAATTAATAATCCTAATTGAAGGCAATTAATATGGAAATAGACGCCTTACGTTGTTGGTAGCTCATCAGTATTGGTGTCTACGTACGCACATACACTAATATGATATTGGCAGATAATCTATAAAATTTGTAAGCACTTTGGCTTTTAAAAATATAAATAATTTCTCTTACCATTTTTCTCCATGTGCCCACTCGACCAGATGGGATAGGAATGGCGTCTCTGTGGATACAGGCATCTCTACTTTCGGGTAGAGAACTTGAACTTTTGGGTGGTATCCCTCCATATATAATCTAGAAACAGAAGCAGTAAATAATTACAAGAATTTGGTCTTCCACCACCCGCCATGCCAAATAAGTCTGAGTACACAGACAAGAACAGAACAGAGATCTCCGTTGTAGACATACAAAGAAACTTAACCCCAGCTAAACTGGGATGAAGTTTGAAGAAGAAGAAAAAAGAAGAAAGAAGAACCAAATATAAGAAACTTGGTCTTGCAAGAAGTACAGGAGCGATAAAAGTGGCGACGCTTGTTAGGAGTGTTTGTTTATTATAATATTGGCAGTTATTCGGCTGAAATTGTGATGATGATAAATTCATCTTTTGGTTTTCTTTTAACAATTTATTAGAAAAGTGCTTTTGACCATTAGTCGCTAGTGAATGAAATAAAAAATAAAGCTCTGCCTTACCAAACACATGTATACAGTTAGATCAAAATATGTTGACCACTCTGAAGTTGGCGTTCAGAACTATTGTGCACACTCAAAAAAATACGCAACTGCGCAGCTAAATATTCAAAGTTTGGAGCGGTCAAGATAGGATAGGCCCTAGGATAGGCCCAAGGATAGGCCTTACTGTACCTAGTCTCCAATGAATGAATGGGTTCCCTATTTTGGGACGCCTAAGAGAGTAAACTATACCAACAGGCGAAAAAAACTAAAATATAACACGAACTTGCCAACTGCTTCAAGCAGTATAAATGTGTTGTCAGCGTGTCCACGCCTAGTAAGTGCTATGTTTCTGCAGTCCGCAGGCAGAGACCGCTTCAGGATGGCCTGCAGTAGACCATGAGGAGCTACCTCCACCAGTACTGCGTTGGGCGGTATATGCTTCAAAGTCTCTTCGAATAGCACTGGGTTCTAAAGACGAAAGAAAATATAATATTATAAAAAAAAACAATAATTATACAATATCTTTAAATTCAGAAGTTTTTTTTTCAACTTTCAAGAAAGTGTGTACTTAAAATAAATAAATAAGACTTAACCAAAAAATACGAGTGTCATTCTGAATTTTACAGACCTTATTATTATTAGACCTATTACACCGACAGACTTAGCCGTATAAATAGATATGTATAAAATTGAATTAAAATTAATTAGTAAACGCAGTAATGACTTTGCAACTATTTGCTACAATAGCTATGTAAACCTGAACCTGACAAATAACCTCAAATAATTGTTTTAAACTTATGTTAAATCCAAACAAGGTGGCTCTAGCACTTATTCTATATCTATGACGGATGGTATTAGGACATCATCAGAAGGCACAGAAATTTGCGAATTTTTCGCATCT
This sequence comes from Mythimna separata, assembly GCA_030763345.1. Taxonomy (NCBI): domain Eukaryota; kingdom Metazoa; phylum Arthropoda; class Insecta; order Lepidoptera; family Noctuidae; genus Mythimna; species Mythimna separata. Next base: position 17,907,245 of record CM061189.1, on the reverse strand, counting down.
TGCTTTTCTTCGGTTTATAGCCTGGCTCAGGATGATCACAGCTTACATACCACTAATAACTTAAGCAGCCTTCAAAACTATAGCCTGTGCTTGTCTCATCTTACTGTAGACCATGAAACCTTATATAAAAAATCAAAAAGTCTCGATTGCAATAACAGCGCTGAGCTAGACGAAATATAACCTATTTTTCTCTACGAGTGTGTGGCTGAGTTGGTCGCACTACTTTTACTTAATAAGTCTTTAGTGTCTCGTATTTTTCCTTCAAAATGGAAAGCGGCAAAGGTAGTGCCTATCCATAAATCAGATAGTGATGATATAGTTTCTAACTATAGACTTATATCAATTCTGTCCACCCTTGCTAAGGTTTTTGAGCACAACATGGTTTGTTGAGTCAAGAAGGCACTAATCTAGTACTCTTTACAGATTTGTTAGCAAAAGCAATTGATTCAAGTTACCAAGCTAATGTTATACAACGTGTAACGGATTGGGTATATCCACCCGAACAGCGTGGCTTCTTTGTCCGATAAGAAACGATATTGCGAGGGTTTCAGCTCAAAATAAAATACTCTAAGAATTGATACCAAATTTCCGGTTTCATATGTTCCCTAAATTCAAATCATAACAAACGTGTCACCGCACTACGCGGGTCGATAACTTTCCATGTTACAAGTACAACGCATAATATCACGATAAATCTCTTCCATAATTCTGCGCTCCTAGTATCTCTTACTAGCCTCCTGCCTACCGCACTGGCGGCGTTCTTTGTTGTTTGACAAAGGCGCCGCCGGCGCGCGTCGCTAAGCGAGTGTGTGTGCGTGCGCGCCATACACACCTACTTACTTTACCGTGATGTAAAAATAATTGTAGTAAGAATTAATACTTATTACGTAGGTAATTATTGATTTACATATTTCCAGTTATTATTGATTTAAAATTTCAAGACAGAAATTTCACGTAAATACTGAGTTATGTAACAAAACTTACGTAAAAAATCAAAACTTAGCTTGGGATAACTAGTTTCATCCCTTATTAATACTTAAACAGTAAAATCTTAAAGCTTTGTTTACTCTAGTAAATTGACTTACATTTTAAAGATGGGGTTCAATGTGGTGACCTTGGTATTGTATGCACAAGGCCGCTCGGTTGTTCAGGGACACCTGGACAAACGAGCGTAGCGTGTCTGGTGTTATTGTCCTGAAAGCGGCATCAAACCGCACTTTTATTTGGTCCACTGTATCACACTACACTGCGTACACTATGTTTTTCATGTACCCCCACAATAAGAGTCCAACGGGGTTAAGTCTGGGGACGCAGACTATGTACCATCCGACTAAAACATGCCAACGAAGGGAACGGGCGACGTTCAGCATCTGGTCTACCTTCGATAAAACGATGACGGTACAGTTCTCGGGCAGCTCGGATATTCTGCTCCGACACACAACATCATTTCGTAATATTCGCCACGACAGATACATTTTGCAAAACACGCACGAAACAATATGCGCGTATCACACGGATAGAAACGATTCTGCAGTCTGCACTACACGCGGAACAGATGACGACTGACAAGGTAACAATAATTGCAAAATAAAGTTATTCCCTACTATCCTGGTAATAGGGTGGCTGTCCCAATTTGTGTCCACTGACATTAAAAAATCATCATCTGCCTAGCCTTTTCCCAACTATATTGGGGTCGGCTTCCAGTCAAGCCGGATTTAGCTGAATACCAGTGTTTTACGAGGAGCGGCTGCCTACCAGACATCCACAACCCATTAACTGGGGAAACACGGCATTTCATGGCAAGACTGGAGTCAGATTTACTGGCTTCTAACTATCCGTAACGACTGCCAAAGATCTACTCCAAATGACAGCCGGGACCTACGGCTTAACGTGCTTTCCGAGGCACGGAGGAAACTCGTTATGTTAAGATGGTCACCCATCCACAGACCAACCTAGGCAAGCGTTGCTTAACCTTGAAGATCGACCTGTGCGGCTGTTATTATTTAGCCACGAGCTCCTCATTAAAAAATATTGTTCAATATTATTTTACATCTTAATAATATTATTCAACTAAACTCCGATGATCTTTAAGTAAATCACACACCAGAGTATAAAACAAGAGTTAATTACGTACTTAATTCAAAAATCATTAAAGATCATTTATGTGGTACATTTGATCATATTATTATGTTGTACGTTTATTAATACGTTAGAATCGGAACCCGAGAGCTTTTATTTTAAAATAACATAAATTAATCTTTAATCAAAAGACATTGTTATATTAAAATCTAGGATTTGAAGTTGTATTTACTAGGAGTAATCTAAGCTACAGGACAACAACTGGTACGCGCGCCCTAAACCTACATCACAGTTATAACACACTATGACGAAATTATAATGTGTGTGTAATCGGGGTTCTGTGATCAAATGATTTTCAACTCGGCAATATTAATTCCTGTTACTCATGCGGTCCTAGTACTTTTATTTAATTTCTTTAACAGTTCGATACATTTTTACGACATTATTTTGCAACTCTTTGAAAAGAGACTGAATAAACGTGCTCAAAGGCTCAAACCAATTAAATAACCACCACCGCCAGAGCGACCAAAGGGTAAACTTCCGGTAATTCTTTCGGTTAGTCCTACAGACAGATAGTAATTATGTGTGCGTGTATTATTTTTTAATTAAAAAAGTAATTTTTTTTGCATCATTACGAATAAGAAAATAATATTACGACCTTATTTTAAAAATTATGAACGGAACCCATTGTGATTTTATTTATACTAGGAGATGCATAAGTTGCCTAAAGATGTTAATTTGGGTTCAATTGGAGATAAATTATGTTTCTAAATCCTTTTTCTATTCTTAGTCTAATGGAAAATAATAATGTTTATTTAAGCAATTCCTGGTAGAATGCACGTAACGATTTCATTTTATTATCAATTCGAGTAGTAGATAGTACTCGAGCTGACGATTTTTCGAATGACTTAATTCGTTTTAATGTCATCGTTATTTTAACCGACTAAATCTGTAGGTACCATTTGAATGAAAATCATTGAATAACGCCGGAAAGGATCATATTTTTTTTTTAAGTTTAAACCTACCCGACAATTGAAAATATCACAAAATAAGGGTTTGTTATGAGTCGTTTAATTTTTTTTATTAAGATTTTTTTATCAATTTTGAGAAGATCGATTCAAGAGTATAATTCCATGCTGCACGTTTATCCTTATGACCACCAAAAAAGGATAACGTTCGGAAATTTACAGGAATACTGTTATTAAATTAGGTAGGTATTTACTGTGTAGTTGGTACGATGGTAAGGTGGAATATTAATTACTATGTAGATAGGTAATATCCATAATATTATCTACAAAGTAATCTTTTACAATGGAAAAAGTGTAATTCAAGCAGGTACCTACCTAAATATTATTTCGTTAAATTTTGATACCTAGACAAGGTAGGTAATTGTACGTATTGTGATTTGTTCACAAACATAATCTTAGTTTAGGAAAAGTCAGTATTATTTTGTAAACAAAAAATAAACATACGGAACCCTTTATTCAGAAATACCAGGAGTAAGAGGTTTATTTTTACTCGCAAATAGTTCGTTGACACCGATCAGCTGACTTATTGCTAGTGATGTATTTATTTCAATTTTAAAAATTCGGTTTCTGGTATCTATTTGTTAAAAATTCTCATAATTTATGAACATGTAGAGATAGGATTAAAAAACCCTTGCAATATCGTTTGTTATCACTCAAAGACGGCTTGGACTTCGTTTGTATACACCCTTTTCGTTACAGATTGTATATACGGATTTTACTAAGGCATTTGATAAGGTCTCACATAGCATATTAATTCATAAATTGCAAGCGTACGGTATTATTCGATCATTAATTTTACGGATGAGTTCATATCTTGCGGTTTCGATCTTTCTTTGTAGTGGTGAACGGATTTCAATCAACTTCGCAATATATGTCATTTGGCGTGCCACAAGGATCTCATTTGGGTCCCGTTCTATTTAAGTACTTTGTACACCGATGATTTAAAATCTAGACAAGCCTGTCTAGATCGTTCAATGGTGTGATATAAATGCAATTCCACAACTAAATGTATTATGGTACTTACAAGAAGGTTGTTGGTGTGGTACTCAGCCGAAGAATACTTAGCCAGGGGCATCTCCCATTCGTCTAACGGTACTGAAGTTGAAACCCATTTCTCGCTTCGAACTCTTGGAGTCTTAATTACTTCGCTTAAATATTTCAATAAGCCAGGACCTGTTTTCAAATATTTTTTTTTAAAGAAACCATAAATATGAGTACTAGGATATTTCTTAGTCTTATAACAATAAGATTGAAATTTGCTTACCAGCATCAGCAATATAACGCGAGTGATAAGCAATATTGGAACAAGGTACTTCCTTAGCGAAAATACTCTTCGCAGTCAACTCTGCAACGAACTGCTTCATGATATCAGCAGGTCCCGAAATAGTACTAGACTCAGGCCCATTATGACAAGCCACTTCAATTTCAGGAGGGCACATTGTTTTTATCTGTGAATAAAATTAAGTGGTTAATATTTTACAAACCCCTTCTTAGCTTTCGTTGACGTCAAATAAAAGAAAGAAATAATTCCTGCAATATTGGCTGTGCGTTGATAGGTCAATGAGTCAATATCTCCTTTTTTGAGTGTTCACTTACTCAAGAACATGAAAGTGGGTTTTGATCACAATCTCACCTTTTCATACCCTAGACCGATAGCAGCCATAGATCCTCGAATAAACGGAGTTTGCAGAGACACTAGACCACGGCTGTAGGCTGCCAAGATCATCTCCTCTGCCGTTAAACAACCGTCGGCGTATGCACATCCCAGCTCTCCTACACTGTGTCCTGTAGGAGTGAATCATTGTTAAGATGCTAAGAATGAATACGAAGTACCGGTCAAGGGTTGCCCCTTTCAGAAACAATAATCACCCGCTTGATCAAGACAGCCCATTATACTGAGTCTTGAAGAAGACTATAAACCCAGGAATGAAATTATGATAGGTCTCACCGATAATGCCATCCGGTACCAATCCCAGTTCCTTCAGGACATCAGTAAGTCCTATTTGAATTGCAGCTATTCCTACGAACGAGTGGAGAATGTTGTCGAAAATAGTCTTGTCTGGTGATGTTATTATATGGACGATATCTATTCCTTTTGGTTCTAAACTTTTTCGGCACCTGTAATTAAATAATAATAAATGATGAGATTCTAATAATGTACTAAACATCAACAAAACAGAGTTAAGTCTTACAAGGACCAGAAGACGATAAATTTCAAAACTATTTGAAAACTTATTTACCGTTCTATGGCAGCGGCAAAGATAGGTATGCGCATAAGTTGCGCGCCCATACCAGCCCACTGCGAGCCCATCCCGCTATACACGAACCACAACGGCCGTCGAGCGTCGTCAAAGTACTCAGCCCTCTGACAGAGACTCACTGTCTTCTGTTCTTTGTCCGTCTCTAGAAAAATGAAATAAAATAAATAGGTATGCTAAAATACTGGCAATAGGTCGAAAACCACCATAGGACATATGGCTGGTAAAATAAATTAAACGGTGAATAGAGGACGAACATCAACATTCATGCTAGTAGCCAATGGACGTAACACGACACAGCCCGAAGAATCACCAAACTTAGGTGGTAGTGGTGGCACATTGCTAGAGGACCTCCTACAAGGTGAACTGATGACCTAGTGAAGGACGTGGGAATACGATAGATGCGAGAGGCACAAAACCGGTCATTGTAGCGATACTTGGAGGCCTATATCCAGAATAAAGTCTTTCGAGCAAAATAATGATAATAATGGTGATATAATGAATGAGAGATACCCGTCGATCAAATTAAATAGCTTGCGATTGGAGAAACAAATGCTCAACAGTTGAGTTCCTGAATTGATGATGATAATGAATTTAATTTACATTTCCTCTGACTCTTACTTAAAATGATAAATCCTCTGCCCAAATGTCCTGAAATGCTCGTCTGATGAATGTTGTGTAACAAAGCCAACTCCTCAGGATCTATCGGGCGTGACTTCAAGTTCTCAAAGATTTTCTCTATAGTAGTGTCTTGTCTCGCAGATATAGTCACGAGATGCGCAATACTACTGGTGTAGCGTGACAGATCCTGGAACAAATTGAAAATATGTCACGGTAAGAAGTAGACCACGTAACGGTTTTAGGATTTTGCCATAATCACCAATCTTGGCAAAGGATTGGCAATCACAGTGTGGTTGTTGCAATGAACAGAGAAGGCTGCTGCCCCTTTTCTGGTGTGTCCCTTAGTCGCCTTACTTTGGGTTTGTAGTGTCCGTGTAGCAGCACATGCGAGTTGACGCCGGTGAAGGACATGCCGTTGACGGCGACGTAAGAGCGGCGGAAAGGCTGATGCTCCGTCACGATGCGCATGCGACCCTCGCGTATAGCTTCCACATCTTGCCGAGGAGTGCTGCAGTGCAGATTGGCCGCTAACTCGCCACGATGATAGCCAAGTAACACCTGTTCAAAAGCAGAAACAACTAAGTACTACTACAACTAGATTATGAAATATTATCTAGTAGCAATTCATCTAAAAGCAATTCATATCCCAAATTTCGAGCAGAAATAGGATACCTTAGTGATAGCAGTAATACCCGACGCAGCCTCACTGTATCCAATATTGGAGATGACACTGCCAACAAGCAGTGCGTCTTTCTTGCCTTTACAGAACACCTTTTCAAAAACTTCCAGTTCTGCTTTGTCAGCATCAGGGCAACCTTTAAAGAAATTATGCAATTGGTACAACGGCTTTTTACAAGTTATATTTAACTTACAAGGAAATGGGCATATCCTACAACTAAAACTCGAAGTTGTCTTCAAAACCTTCTAAATTGCTTTAATTCATGAATCCCCGACCGGTCCTATGAGACCGCGTTGTTATTGTTTTACTATTGTGTCTCGTTTTGTGGGTATGCGATAGGACTCTGGTTAAAGAAGTAGTTTTAAATAATGAATAATGAAAAAAAAATAACATCGAAACACAAATGAAAACCATGGCTGAATCCGTGGTTTGTTATCAGGAAAAAGCCGATGAAAAATGCAGAATCATGCACTGGATCCAGGGTATTCATTTATGCATCGATGTCTAACACACGGTCTATAATATAATCGTTAGCCAAAAGCCAAACTGTAGTTGAATGACCAAGTGTTTCCGCAACAATCGTATTACAAATGAATACTAAATGAATAAATACCTGAACCAAAACCTTCGACATATTCCACTGCATGCGGTGGAACCCTCGCTTCCTCATAGAATTTATTCAGGAATTCAGCAGTTTTCTCAGAATTCCTAAAATATCCGTACAGAGGACCAGTTTCTCCCTTGTGAAGACCAATATACTCCGTTTTCGCGAGCATTAAATCTGCGTAAACCCTGTGAATAAAAATAAATTGAAAGCTTTTCATAATAAGGAGACAGGTGCCTTTTACATTTTGAGTTTTTCATTGCAAATAAGTATATTGCCACAGAAAAGCGCATTAGCCCAATAGTATTGACTTTACTGATTGGGCAGACCTTTGATAATCCTTGCAGGTAGAAATAGTGCAGGTCGGACAAAGACACAACGTGAATTTTGATATAAGTGGAGAAACTTTGTCATTACAACCGAGGCAAAATTTACGTGTATACAGCATGTTGAACTTAATTGTAGTGCGATAAGACTGATTTTTTGAGGAAGTGTATTGAAAAATATAATTTTAAACACTTCCTTAAAAAATCACTATGGTATTCAGAAACATTCACTCACCTTAGGGCATCTTTCGCTTTCTGCAGAAAAAGAACGTTGATAGCTTCCGATATGGTACATCCATCTGCGTTCTGATCAAATGACTTCGTTTTACCATCCATGGCCTGACTAATGACTCTGGATATAAGAAAATATGGTTATATTTGTGAAAAAATTGTAATGCTGCTGGGTTTTTTGGGCTGTTTTATCATTGTTAAGATTGACTTAAAAGAACAATGTTCAAAACGTCCCCACCCTTGTAGCACTATAAAACCTATATCAATCGAACGGCCTTGACCGTCTCATCATTTTATTGTATGACAGCGAAGCTGAAATATGCATCCGAAAAAAGTTATATCCACATGAAGTAGCCGAAATCAGTCAGAAATTATGTTCCCATCTATTACATTTTTCCATTGTAGCACTATAAAACCTATATCAATCGAACAGTCTTAACCATCTCATCATTTTATTGTATGACGGCGAAGCTGAAATATGCGTCCGAAAAAAGTTATAACGACATGAAGTAGCCGAAATCAGTCACAATTATGTTACTATAATTATAGGTTGGCAAGTTTTTCAATTTAAATAAGTTCATAGTCCAAAGAAACTATAGGGGAGCAAGATAGCATAGTAATCATAGGGGCCGCACGCGCAGAGCATCGCGCAATATTGTAATTATAGCAGAACTTCTTATAGTTCATGTAGAGTATACAAGTTCCTTGGAGTAGCATCACGAAAAAAGTACTGTACGACACTTAATAAATCACTTCCTCACGTTTTTACTGACTTCCGAGTTGCTGGAGCGCTTCCCAATACCTTCAGGGAGCCTTTTCAAGATAGTGCATACGCCACCGACTTCTTAGAACGAATTAGTTATAGCATCCATACCAGTAGTGACTACTACCACACCTCAAAGAGGGGACTTACCGCCGCAATGACAGCGTGCCCAGACAGTGTCAGTCGCCATGCCACCCTGAGATCCCGCCGGAACTCTGTCCACCATACCGCGACTTGCATCGCCACGCGCAAATCATGCCTACGTGCAAGGACTGTTGCCTCCAAATCTCACGGTGGTAGGCCAGCAAGGAGGTTCACCGCTTCGTGGGAGATCGTGCGGTGGTATCCCCGAACCATTCGGATGGCCATGACTCTCTGGCAAGCATTCAGCTCGGCCGCCGGTCGCTTACTCAGCGACGGCGCCCATAAAGGGCCACGGACCGAACGATCCCCGCTTGGAGCCTCCGGTAGGGGGCGTCTGGACCTCTTAGGTTAGGTAGGCGCCGCTTCAAGGCAGCCCCAGTCCTTTCCAGTTTGGGAGCCAGACGTTGGAAGTGCTCGGTCAACCTAGTGGTGGCGCGGTCCGAGAGCCATGAAAGCACATGAATTTCGGCTACTTCATGTCGATATAACTTTTTTCGGACGCATTTTTCAGCTTACAGCATACAATAAAATGATGAGACGGTGAAGGCCGTTCGATTGATATAGGTTTTATAGTGCTTCAAGGGATAATTGTAGTAGATAGGAACATAATTGTGACTGATTTCGGCTACATCATGTCGATATAACTTTTTTCGGACGCATATTTCAGCTTCGCCGTCATACAGTAAAAGGATGAGGCGGTTAAAGCTGTTCGATTGATATAGGTTTTATAGTGCTACAAGGGATAATTATTGTAGTAAATGGGAACATAATTGTGACTGATTTCGGCTACTTCATGTCGATATAACTTTTTTCGGGTGGATATTTCAGCTTCGCTGTCATACAATAAAATAATGAGACGGTTAAGGCTGTTCGATTGATATACGTTTTATAGTGCTACAATGGAAAAATGTAGGAGGTGGGAACATAATTTGTGGCGGATTTTGGCTACTTCATATCGATATAACTTTTTTCGGATGCATATTTCAGCTTCGCCGTCATACAATAAAATAATGAGACGGTCAAGGCCGTTCGATTGATATAGGTTTTATAGTGCTACAAGGGTGGGGACGGTGTCCGAACATTTTGAACATTGTTCTTTGAAGTCTAGTCTAATTTTTAGTCTCTTGCAGAAATTGAGCCTTATAATATTATAATATCCTGAATTAGTTTATACGAATTTTCAAATGATTTCAGTTAAAAACGAAATAAAAAATATCGCTTTGGCGAAAAGAGTCTAACAATAATTATTCGATGTCACGCATTCATAAATGTTTTGTTGTTTGGGTTTTTTTGTTCCCTCTGTATCCATGACATTGTAACCAACGCGTATCTGTTTTATTTATAAATATGTTGTGTTCACCTTCCGTAGTGCAGAGAGAACTGTGGATGCAGGCACAAGTAACAGCCGCCAACAACAGCAGCCTCGCAATCTCCCCTGCTCATAGCGCGGTAAGCCTGTTCCAGCGCCGCGGTGGAGCCGCAACACGACTCGTCAATCGCCATGGAAGGACCCTTCGCATTTAACCAGTAGGAGATGCGGTTGGCATACATAGACTTACAGCATCTAAAACATAAGAAATTACAACCAATAAAATGCAATATGATGTACAGGTAAAGCGTTTTTTTAAACCATTTTTGGCTATATACTCGTACCATAAAAAAAAAATAGATTCACGTGTTTATTTTGGAACAAACGATATAAAGAAAGAAAAAAGAAAACGAATTTATTTCTGACACACATGATGATATTGCTAATGATGTGATTAAAAAAAAGCAACTCTTACCCAGTAATACCGAGGCCCGTTCTAGAACAGGCATCATAAAAGGTGGCTTTTTCAGATTCAGAGAGGCAGGTTCCAATAAACACGCCCACTTTTCTTCCAGACAGTTGCGCTGGATTTACGCCTACGGATAGCAAAAATATAAAGTTTTGAAATCTGACAGTAACAAGTATTCAGTAATGCTGTTATTTCCCATCACTTTTGTTCGGCATCATATATTGAAGGCAGCCTTGCCATTGGGGAATTTAACTCAAGATTCGATTTGTACCTGGGGATACATTATTCATCATCATCTCAGCCGAATGACCTCCACTGCTGGACGTAAGCCTCCCCCAAGCGTCGCAACAACGACCGGTATTGTGCATCTCACATCTATCGGATTCTCGCGACCCTCGCCAGGTCATCGGTCAACCTTGTGGGAGGCCTTTCAACGCTGCGTCTTCCGGTACGTGACCGCCACTCCAAAACCTTTCGTCGTCGAAACATTATGAATTTAATATAATCTAGCCAGCAGTTACTACTGGGCCATCATAGCTCCGATATCTTACCTGCATCATAAATAGCACTGTATGCTTGTTCAAGCACTTTCCGAGACATGGGGTCCATACAATTTCCGAGGGTGTAGTATACCTTGAAGAACTGCGCGTCGAATCGGTCGAGGTCTGGTATTGCACCCACGTGTTGAGCAGCCTCAGGATGCTTGACCGACCAGCGCAAGTTATCTGCGGTCACTGGGTTCACCTAGTGGAGAGATTGCAGTATGGGTTACTGTTCTATTGTGTTAGGGCGACGATTGAGGCGAATGAGAGGTCACTAAAATGAATGAGAGAGCCATGATTTTTTTTCTTGAAGATGAAAGTGAAGTTGATGGATGTCAGGACCAGGAATTCGTTTCAAGAAATTCTCCGTGTTGTCTCATATACTGGAGTACCCAAAGTGCTGACACATGATTACTTTTTTGCCTTGTGTTCTGGGACTCCGGGTTTCCCTTTCGGAACGGTGTTGACTTGGCTTCAGGAGTCTTCGACCCTACTGGGACTCTCTGAATAGCTAACTTCCGACTTAAAGAACAAAAGATATTAAATGATGATATGTCATCACCTTACCTTGTTATATAAGATATAAGAGAGATCCATGACGTGTTGCGAAGAGGGGTACAGCCCCGACATACCGGAGATGACGATCCTCTCACCGTCAGAGACCAGACTCGGTACAGGCAAGACCTTGCCTTCCATTCCAGACTCGGCTGCAGGTACCTCTTGTGGAGTTGGCGTCATGGTTCAGCAGACTGGCAAATTAAAGAGCATATTCAACAAGGATAAGGGATATATGCAGTGGTGGCCCCATTCATAGAGATAACTCTAGGAGAGGGAATGAGGCGTAATCAATCACGCCCAGTGCGGGTTGGCGGATGTCGCACGTCTTCGAATTTTTATTTATAGGACATGCTGTTTCGTTACGAAGTAATCCTTAATCTGCTAGAGATCAGTGGTACCTAATGGAATTAATTACACAAAATAGGTAATGCACAGTCAGGGCCGTTACCGCTAGGCCACCACTGCTCTAAAATGAAATGAATAAAAATAATTTCAACTAAAATAAAATATAAGATGTTACTTACATCTTTTTAAAATCAATTTTATTCTATAAACAACAGACCACACCAGTAAACAATAAGAGAAAATAGAAGACCGCACCAAACTCTATCAAAAGTTTAGTGAGAGTGATTTCAAATCAAAATTTGTTCTTTTTATATATTATTTGTACATACCTAAACAAGTGCATTAATTTAGTATCAATGACCACGGTTGAACTCGCTAATGAACAATATTATTGCGAGGGGTAGGTATAGACGGCGACCTATGCACTTATTCATTAAAATTTTAGTACAATACACTCACATTACCAAAGAAACGGTACAACACGTCATACAATGGGTGATGCAGCACTGCCGTATGAATTCCTAAAAACTCGAACTAATAGGCTCCACCATATCTGCGAGTGCATCATCATCAGTTGCAGTACCTACTATTCTCTAACGGCCGAAACCAATAACCTATCGATCTCCAGTTTTGGCATACTGGAGATTTTAAAACAAATGATACAATACAAAAATTATCATGTTTTCTGTTGTTTCATTTGTTTTTCTATCTCTGATATGTGACAGATAGGTTTTTGGTTTCGGCTGTAAGAAAACTGCCTTGGGCATAGCGCTGCCGCAGCGGTGAAATTCAAATTGGTATTTTCTATTACTGTGAGAACTTGCACTAGCACTCAAAACTGTGACGAATGTGAATTAACAATGACAGTTCGTCATACATTCTGCGTTTGCTGTTTGTCTGGACGTCGAGCTCGTCGCAGTCTCATCATCTACTTAGCCTTTTCCCAACTATATTAGGGTCGGCTTCCAGTCAAGCCGGATTTAGCTGAATACCACTATTTTACGAGGAGCGGCTGCCTACCAGACCTCCGCAACCCATTAACTGGGGTAATACGGTACTTCATGGCAAGACTGGAGTCAGATTTACTGGCTTCTGACCATCCGTAATGACTGCCAAAGATCTACAAATGACAGCCGGGACCTACGGCTTAATGTGCTTTCCGAGGCACGGAGGAAACTCGTTATGTTAAGATGGTCACCCATCCACAGTCCAACCTTGGCAAGCGTTGCTTAACCTTGAAGATCGACCTGTGCGGCTGTTATTATCTAGCCACGAGCTCGTCGCAGTCTACAGCCATGAAAATGACTTTTAGAGAATAGCATAGCAGGTAGTCGGTTGAGTTTGTGGAAGGCCTGCAACGTGTATATTCCGGTATGCGGCCGCTATTCCAGAACATATTTTTCTATCCACGTGCCATCAACAATCTGTTCTGCTAGCATTCTGCCTTGTCCATTGCCACTAAAGTTTGGTGGTTCTTCGGTTTAAATCGGTTACCTTGAACAACAACGATAACTAGTTACTGCAGTATTTAAATTAGTGTGTTTTTGTAATGAAGTACAACTAATTTATTCTGTTCAAATAACAATACATATGTAGACATGACACTAAAATATTAACTAGGTATAATGTTGTTGCACTCTATCAATGCAAAGTGACAAAAATTTCTTTGTTCTACAACCATAGTTCAATGATCCACAGCAAGTTTTTTTATCAAGCAGAGATACTTTATATCAGTTATATTATGAAAAATCGTTATCGTCTGATCCTAAGTTGCATAACCACGTTAGACTTTATTCAAAGATATTTAAAAGAGTCTGCGCCCAAGCTAAATCTAAGCCAATAAGTAAGAAAATAGGAAATTCTAATAATAAAATCAAAACTGTCTGGAGGGTAATAAACAGGGAAACTGGAAAGACAAATCAACGTGATCGGAATGACTTGTCGCTAAGAATTGATAATAAGATCATATCAGATAAGTCAGAAGTGGCAGAGACATTAGAAAACTTTTTCACTAACATCCCAATAGAAGTTACGAAATCTCTCCCTTCTTCATCTTAGCTTGCTGAATCTTTTTTAAAAGAAAATTTCACTAAGGATGTACCAACCCTTGAATTCAAGCGTATATCTATCGATACAATTAAAAAACATTCCAAAGTCTTAGCGTAAAAAACACGGAGGACTTATGGGGTATATCTGTTAAGGTTCTTGGAGATATTATTGATACTATTGCTCCTATTCTAACAGGAATATTTAACCAATGTTTAGACAGTGGTACATTCCCTGACTTAATGAAACATAGTAAAGTAGTACCAATTTTCAAATCAGGAAGTAAGAGTGATCCCTCTAATTATAGACCTATATCTGTGCTTCCAGAACTGAGTAAAATATATGAAAAAATCATGCTGGACCAGATGTTGTGTCACTTTAACTCTAATAGGATCTTGCATAGTCATCAGTTTGGCTTCACGAAAGGAAGGTCAACGACAGATGCAGGAGTGAAACTCATCAGTCACATTTTGGAATCTTGGAAGAAGTCCCAGGATGCTATTGGCATATTCTGTGACCTCTCAAAAGCATTTGACTGCGTTGACCATAATACTCTGATCTGTAAATTACATCATTACGGAATTCGTGGACGAGCTGCTGATCTTGTTTTTTCCTATTTATCTTACAGACAGCAAAAAGTAACCATTAATGGGGCGACGTCGTTGGGGTCTTTAGTAAAGATGGGCATGCCCCAGGGTTCAATTCTTGGCCCTTTTCTTTTCCTGGTTTATATTAATGACCTTCCTTACATGATGGCTAATTTTTCCGATATAATTCTATAGGATCGAGCGAGGTATATTCCAGGGTGATAGTTTGAGTCCCCTTTAGTTTTGCCTTGAATCATCTAAGCACACTGCTGGAGAATTCAGGCCTAGGCTATCGATTGAAGAGAGGTGGTCAGGTTATATTTCACCTCCTTTATATGGACTTGAAACAGAGGTTGTAGACATGTGGGAAGTAAACTCGGTGATCGTTGCACTGATAGTCATGTCAGGGAAAAGCTTTGACCAACACCTTAGGCGGTTCGCGTTAGGCGGCTGGATCAAGGGCTTGATTCAGAAAGCGGTAGGTACCCGTGCAGAAGTACCGCTCGCATTGTTAAGAGGTTCCTTTCTTTAGAGTCTTGACCACCAGTAGCTTGGACCCTGTTCCCGATACCTGTGGGATACTGTTTTTTTTATATTTTTAAATGCTTTTTTATATTAATATTGAAATATTTTAAAAATAAATTTGTCTATATGTATTTAAAGTGAATAATTTTTATTGTATTAACTCATATTAACTCGTGTGTTTGATCCCTATCTCATTTGATAGCGATATGGTGTTGTATAGTCGACGATAGAAAGTAAATTTTGAGTGAACTGATTATTCACTTTGATTTAATTTTTCTTTTTCATGCTCAGATGTGGAGGAGTAATGATGGAAAATATAATTTGCCTGCTATTAAAAAAAATAACGTGGCGTTACAGACGCTAAAATTTGTTCCTAATTTCCAAGTTGATCAGCATGTAAGTGTTTTTAAAAAATGTTTAAACTCTAACTTTGAAATTTAAAACTATTTGGGTTGACTAGTCACTAATCTTAAGGAATGGTTGGTAGATACTCGTATATTATATAATATATATGAGAGATGGCATAAACGCTGTTATCAAATAAATATGGTAAGAATACAAAAGTTAAAAGTTATGATTTAAATTATTTATACAGTGATAATGGAATTGATTAATATAATTCTAATGACCAGGTATCAAATTCGCTGCAAATATTCTTGCAAATGATCGCTGAGAATGTTAACAAAGATTCCATTAACGTGGTTGGTATCAAAAACCACAAAATGGAGGGATCTGTCTTTGAAGAGATGAAGAGAATTGGCTCTAATGTTTATGGAGTCAATATTAGTTATGAAGAGTTCAATCTGGAAGACTTGAGTTCCACAAAGAGTAGTGGCAGTGCAATTAAGAAGGCGGACCTTGCTGTCGTGCGTAATCTGTCAACTGATGACGAAGTAAGACACATAATCATTTTGCTACTTATTTAATTTGGTAAGAAAATTATAATAATCAAAAAATCCACAGATGTGTCAAATGCTACACTTTGTGCTTCAACGAGACTCCTTCATAGTGAGTGAAGAAGACGATTTGTAAGGGGGTCGTGTTCGGCCGACGTCTCAGTTTCGTCAACTGTCTGCGCATAGCAATGAGCGCACTCGCTTGGATCTGGTGCGCTGGCGGCCTAACCAGGAGGCTGTACCCACTACGGCCATAACATTGCGTGCGCGTCTTGATTTTGCCCTTCTCACCGCCGCCCGCGCCAACCTCTCCCCCCACCATCGCCTACTTATCGTCGCTCCCCACCCAACTCCCTGTGCTCTCAAACAACTAGTACAATGTTGGAGAAAAAAAATATAAAGAAACAATATTTACCTAGTAACTGTCAATAATGAAGAAGGGAATAATTTCTTCTTGGATGACCTACCGGGTATAGATTTAGCGTTCACTGTTTTCGATCAAGTAAGTAATAACATTGTTGATATCAATATATCGGTTAATCAACAACCTTAATTTTAAATAATGATATTAATTTTCAGGGTACATGGGGAGGAAAGTATTATGTCCCAGTACAGGAAAGCGCAAAAGTGAGCAGCAATGTGATGCTACAAAGTGCAGAAGTTGGGGACTTGAGTTCTTTGGAGCGGGTCGATGCTTCTGAGATGTGTGGCTCTGGAATACCAGTGAAGGTATATAGGTTTATTGCAAATAATAACGAAGACAATGATTTTCATATCAGTATTGATATCGGTGTAGATACTGAGGATAACCTGACCAAAATTGGTTAAGATAAGATACATCTCTAAATATTTCTAATTGGTTTTAAGGTAAACTATTGATGAATTGTAAGAACTTGTTGTAATGTATTTTAGGTCCATTACGCCGGATTATCAAACACTGACATCAAGAAATCGATTGGAAAAATTACATCAGATCGTTACGGGGGAAACAGCTATGGCATGGATTTCAGTGGAACAACCCAGAGGTAACACTTTTTAGCTTTTATTTATTAAAAATTACTGAGTATCAAATTGGACTGTTAGATTTGACAAATTGTGTAAAGCACATTAAAGATAAAATAATACAAATATACAACTAAGCCTCTCACTCAGTTTTCTCACAAATCACTAGACATTGAGGCACTATCTTCTTCTATTCGCCAGTTAACTGCACAATCAAGACGAAGATTTCTCCTATGGCTTATATCATTTGACTGAACTAAGGACTTATGTGCTCTATCAGTATGTTGTAATCAGGATCGACGTCGTCAGTTCCTGTCACATCAGACAATAAAAAAAATGAATTTTCTTAGAAGCATGTCGAGGTTACAATTTGATTGCACTGAATTGTAAAGAATTTGATTTTTTTCTAAATTATGTACTTTAAGTCAGCACAACAAGACACTTACATACATTCAGCAATAACAATTATGTAAAATTTTAATTTTGTTTTCAGATATATGTTTGGCAACGAAAATGCTAGAAACTACTACTTTGGGAGAACTTGGTATTCAAAATGATAAACTTCTATTGGTTGCTAGTTACTTAAAAATGCACCATAACGTTGAGTTTACTGAACAAGAGATACCACAGCTAACATTTAAAACGTTAGTATATTAACGAAATTAATCATTGCATCCAATCTTTCCAAAATTTTGAAACGAATATCTTTATATTCATCTGTATCTAATCAGTACCTACTAATTAACTTTTAAAAAACTATATTAATTTTAATAGTGTAGTACCTACTCATTGTTGAGCAACGGCAATGAGTGCGTTCTTTTAATTACCCTAAGCGTTTTAGGACAACAGTAACTCTTTCGAATGTTCACGCAACCCTAGGAAGCATCGTGCCTACTGGGCACATTCAGAAACTTCAGAACTTCATGCCGTCGACTCGGGCTTGATCCCATTGCTCATCGTCCACAAGTCTATGCGTACGGTGACTATGACCTGTCCTGCAACTTCTGAGGCCTGGTGTATTTTTGGGAGCGTGAGAATATAGAGAATATTTTAACACAACCTAGTTACAAGATAAATAAATAATATTTTCTTATGCCCAAAGAGTCCTCAAATAGCGACTGGAAGGCACAGCGTGCACATGCACTTGCAGATACGGTGGATTACCAAAACTGATCACTAATAAAAAAATTATTCCATTCGTTGGAGCACAAATTCCCATTGGGGGTACCGCCTCCCAGTGGGCGCTAGAACTTTTTGTGGACGCGGTAGCGGGTCCAAACACAAATATAAAACAATTCACAATCACGATCCTCAAAAACATTCAAGAGCAACACGATTACAAAGAGAGCGAATTAATATTTATTTTGTGATTATTATAGTCCAGTCAAAATAGACATCCCAGTTTGCATTAATTCCCAACAAGCTGGATTTTTGTGCAGACCTTGAATACGTCATTACAAATGATATGTCAAAAGTACCCATCGATCCCGCTTGTGCGTTGTTTTTTATTCGAGGTCAAAGGTCACAAATTAGCGTTTTTTGCGTATATCTCAGAAACACGAGAGCTATCGAAAAATGGTTCAGGCAAAGTTTGTAGATCATAAAATTGTCTACAAAAAAGATCTCGACACTTTTCTTCTATAAAGCATCGCTTTCGAGATATCGTGACTTTAGACCGCAGGAAAAACGTATTTTAAGTGTAACAATCACTGTAGTACTTAGCCTCAGCAGCAACTAAGCCATATTCATACTGAATGCGGGCAATGACACTACGCATGAGAACGTGTCTGAGCTTCCTTAAAGATGGTTTTCTTGAAGTCAAGGGTTGAAAGTTGAGGACACTCTTGGTCGAAGATGCTGCGCTTTTTTTTATTTCAGCCGTTTTATCTGCTTCATTGCCACAGAACAAACAGTATTTCGTCAAAAAGACGATTCATTACCTCGTGCTAGTACGAGGAGGACTAATCCCAAATGTGGTAGCTATGTCCGCCTCACGCTGTCTTTTAGCTGCAGATGCTGCTCTTCCTGGTGTATGCTTTACGACACTGCTTATGTATCGTTACAGATGGTTTGTCCTTCAATTATTCATCGAACCCATCATCCCTTAGTATGAGTGCATATTCGTATTTTCTACGTTTAAAATAGCCATAATTCGAGAACAGTGCACCGTAGAAGAAAAAGTGTAAATCTTTTTTGTAGACAATTTTACAATCTACAAACTTTGCCTGAACTATTTTTCGATAGCACTAATTTGTGACCTTTGACCTCGAATAAAGAACAACGCACAAGCGGGATCGATGGGCACTTTTGACATATCATTCGTAATGACGTATTCAAGGCCTGCACAAAAATCCAGCTTGTTGAGAATTAATGCAAACTTGAATAATAATTTAGTCTATTTTGACTGGACTATTAAAATAATGGACAGATAGATAAATATTATGTAAATTGGGCGTTGGAATTTTGTGTTTTTTTTTAAGGAGTATTTCATAAAAACTAGTGAGAGACTGCTGGAATTCACGTGGCTGAATCAGATTTTGAACCTTTACTTTTAAAAGGTGCATTGTTCCAACATTTTAATGAATAAAATAATGCATAGGTTGCCGTCTATACCTACCCTTTGCAATAATGACGTTAACTGACGAGTTCAACTGTGGTCATTAAATCGTAATTAATGCATTTGTTTAGGTAACTACAGTTAATATAAAAAGAACCAATTTTGATTTGAAATCACTCTCACCGAACTTTTGCTTGAGTTTAATGTGTGATTAGTCTACTACTATTATTTTTGTTTATTTAATAAAACTAAATCAAATAAATGTAAGTACTAGCATCGTAATATCTTATTTTTTATTTTTGTTGAAATTATTTTCTTAAGTTCACTTTTGAGTTGTGGTGGCGCAGTGGTAACGGCCCCGACTTACAAGTTGTAGATCACGGGTAGATCACCCAGCCAAGTACATTACTTTGTGCTTTCAAAACGGTGGAGGTAAACATCATGGGGCATCGTGAAAAATTCGAAGACGTAAAAATATTTGTTTAGGAAACGGAAAGGCTTTTGAAAAAATAAAACTATTAACATGGCCATTTACGTAAATGTTGATAAACGAATAACTGGGCACTCTGATATTCGTTTATCAACATTTTATTATCTATTGTGATATGACTCAAGCCTTCGATTATGTGGATCATAAGGTTTTGCTTAAAAACTAGGACGCCTACAGCATTACAGGAAGCGTCTTAAATTTAACAGAATGGTATTTAAAAAAAGAAAACAATACGTTGAAATATCGATAATAGATCCTACATTCAATTGAATTTAAAAGACAATGTATTTAATTATTGACTAATAATGTTGTGCATACTTTAATTGAAATTAAAAGGCGATGTATTTAATTATTAACTAATGTAATAAATTTAGATTTTCAATTCATAATTTAATCAATTTTATGTAATCATAATGTTTAGAATCCATGTGATACAATGTAACTTAAAAATCTTCTATGCAAAAATTTGCAATGCCCATACAGGGAGCATGTTTTAATACTGTGCCATAAAATCTTAATGCATGCCTAATATCCAGTGTTTTACATGTCAGCAAGTAAAATAAATAAATAAAACGAAATGCCAACGAATATACAAGCCTTATTATAGGGCAATTACATAGAGTTCCCCAGGGTAGCGTATTAGGCCCTCCTCTATATAGTATATATTAATAATATGCCAAAGTAACAAATCATCCTATATCACTATTTGCCGATGACAGCACAGTGACTATAAACAAAACAAATGCTCAAAACTATACTGATGAAATTACTGAAACAATAATTACTTCTATTGCAAAATGGTCAGATAATAATAATCTAAAAATAAACATTAAAAAGACAAAATTTATAATGTTAAGATAACGTTACACACACACAAGAATACACGCACTAACACAACACAACAAACACACAAGCATGCGTTACATCTAAGTCATTTATTAGTTAATAGTTTACTGTAAACAAAAAGCTTAAAGGCTTAAAAGGAGGCTCGAATCACCTACTAATAATTATGTATTTAACTGGTTCATAAATAAAGATTTAGGATTTTGTATTTATTTTTTTGGAAGTATAACTCCGACAGTTAAATCATAACTCAAGTAGATACATCTGGGGGTTCACATCGGCGTCGGGTCGACGATGAAGTACCTGGGACTCGTCCTCGACAGCCGGTGGACTTTCGAGGAGCATTTCCGACGTTTGGCCCCCAAACTGGACAGGACTAGTGCCGCTCTGAAGCGGCTCCTGCCCAACCTAGGGGGTCCAGACGCCCCCTGCCGGAGGCTCTACGCGGGGATCGTTCGGTCCATGGCCCTTTACGGGGCGCCAGTTTGGGCGCCATCGCTAGGTAAGCGACCAGCGGCCAAACTGAACGCTTGCCAGAGGGTCATGGCCATCCGGATGGTGCGGGGATACCGCACGATCTCCCGCGAAGCGGCGAGCCTCCTTGCTGGCCTGCCACCGTGGGATTTGGAGGCAACAGTCCTTGCACGCATGCACGATTTGCGCGTGGAGATGCAACGCCGGGGCGAAACTCCGCTGCCACGACAAGTCGCGGTATGGCGGACAGAGTTCCGGCGGGATCTCAGGGTGGCATGGCGACTGCGACTGTCGCAACCCAGTGCTGGGCATGCCGTCATTGCGGCGGTAAGTCCCCTTTTTGAGGAGTGGTTGGAAAGAGGTCACGGCGTCCTCTCGTTCCGTATGACGCAGGTCCTCACCGGACACGGTAAGTTCGGGAGGTTCCTGCATCGGATCAAGGAGGAAAGGACGCCCGGGTGTCGCCACTGTGTGGACCGCCCGGAGGACACGGTGGAGCACACGGTAGAGGTGTGCCCCGCTTGGGCGGAGCACCGCCGTGTCCTTGTGGAGGCTATCGGCGGCGGTGACCTCTCGCGCCGGGCCCTGGTAGAGGCCATGGTCCGGAGCGAGGAGGGGTGGCACGCAGTCGCCTCCTTCTGCGAAGCAGTAATGTTAGCGAAGGAGGCTGCCGACCGCGTGAGGCAACGGAACTCACGCCGCCGCCGCCGAGATCCCGATCCCGATTTCCGACCACCGTAGGCGCGGGCTCGCGGATAGCGAGCGCTGTTCTGTTCCACGCGCGCCTCAAGGAGATGTCAGCAAACTGAAGGGGCCCGGTAGGGCCGAAGCCTCTAGGGAACACGGTATCCGAAAGGTTGTCACCGTGTCCCCCAGATCGATGGTAACGAAGGAACGGGGTAGGGGTTTAGTCAGTAAGAGTCTGACACGCCCTCCCGCTCCGCCCAAGAGTGGGAGAAGTCATTCTGATGATTCCCCTACCGGAAAAAAAAAAAAAAAAAGTAGATACATCTAAATTCATTTATTAAATACATTTGTACGCTCTAGGGCATTAACATAGAATAAAATAGAATAAACTTTATTGTACACCAAAAGAAGTTATAAGTTAAGAAGTTATAGAGCACATATTACCTATTGTAGGAATGGCTATTTACCTTTGTTGAGTGCTCATCGAGTTGTTCGGGATATTAGACTCGACTCTTCACGTGACCAGAGGGCTGGGCTGTTTTTCGGCCAACGAATCAGCATTGCCATCCAACGTGGCAATGCTTTTGCGGTTTTATGCCGGGTCGGGGTACAACGGATGCCATTTTTGCTATACGCCAGCTGTGCGAAAAATATAGAGGTGCGCATAAAAACTTGCACATGGTATTCGTTGACCTCGAGAAGGCATACGACCGGGTACCTCGTGAGGTTCTGTGGTGGGCCCTTAAGGAGAAAGGTGTGCCTGGGAAGTATGTGCAGTTGATCCGAGCGATGTACAGTCACTGCAGTACCCAAGTCCGGTCTGCAGTAGGCACTACTGGCAGCTTCAATGTGGCAGTCGGCTTACATCAGGGGTCAGCTCTTAGCCCTTACCTCTTCCTGCTGATAATGGACGCTCTGACGTCTGATATCCAGGAAGAGGCTCCATGGTGTATGCTGTTTGCCGACGACATTGTGCTGGTTGCCGAGAGTGGCCTAGAGGTCCAGAGCAAATTGGAGGCGTGGTTGCACAGACTGGAGAGTGTTGGCCTGAAAGTAAGCAGAACCAAAACGGAATACCTGTTCTGTGATTTCGGCGGTCTCTCCAGTCCTGTGCCTTTAGCTCTTACCGGAACGCCCATACCAATCTGTTCCGACTTTCGGTACCTCGGGTCTCTTGTCCAAGGCAACGGTGAGGTAGACCGAGACGTAACGCATCGGATCAACTCAGGATGGATGAAATGGCGACAGGTCTCTGGAACAACTTGTGACCCACGGATGCCCCTCAAGTTGAAGGGTAAAATCTACAAGTCCGTGATAAGGCCTGTCATGTTGTATGGATCAGAATGTTGGGCTATGAAAAAGACGGATGAAAAAAGACTGCACGTGGCAGAGATGAGAATGTTAAGATGGATGTGTGGTGTGACAAGAATGGACAAAGTGAGGAATGAGTATATTAGGGGAAGTTTGAAAGTGGCGCCAGTGACTGAAAAGTTGAAAGGGAATCGTTTGTCTTGGTATGGTCATGTAAAGAGGAGGGACGAAACGCATGTTACTAAAAGAGTTATGAGTTTACATGTGGATGGATGGAGAGGGAGAGGGAGGCCAAAGAAAAGATGGATGGATTGTGTGAGAAGTGATATGGAAGAAAAGGGTGTGAGTGATAGCGTGACGAGTGACAGGACGGAATGGAAGAAAAAGACGTGTTGCGCCGACCCCAAATAAAACGGGACAAGGGCAGGAAGATGATGTGGCAATGCTGCCAGCGTTCTGGGCACTATTCCTATTGACATCGACGTGGATGAGTTTTTTGATGCCCAGTAAATCCCTTTTTATTTTTGTATATAGGTTTGTAATATAGGTTTGTAAATAATTTTATCTTTAGTTTGTATATACATCTATTAAGTCATTTATTAGTTTAATATGTTAATATAATTCAATAAATAAATAGATCTCCTTTGTTAAACAAATGAATTAATAATCAAAAAAATAATAATAATAACCACCATATAGGCCTGGTGTAGATTGTTAAATATCACATGTATTCGATTTTTTTTGGTTTAAAGACATGTCGGTTTCCTCACGATGTTTTCTGAAAAAAAAAACATTTTTTTTCCACCTTTTGAAAGCAGTGATGATAAAATACATTATACAGAGTAATGTGCCTTACTAGATTCGAACCCGGCAACTAGTAAGTTGAGGCCGTTACCACTGGGCCATCACTGGTCACGGTCTAACCTAGTGTATTATTGTCCTTGCTTTACTAGCCTGCTCAACCATGACCCCAACTCCACAAGAGCACCCCGCAACTCAGTCTGAGATGGAAGACCAGGTCTTGCCTGCTCCGAGTCTGGACTCTCTCGATGAAAGGGTCGTCATCTCCGGTATGTCGGGGCTGTACCCTTCTTCGTATCACGTCAAGGATCTCTCTGATATCTTGTACAATAAGGTAAAGAAATGATATCTTCTTTTGTTTGAGTTGCCTGAAGGGCTCGGTAGAAGCGTCCGTGAAGCTCCTTACTTTGCCATACTTTCCTGCTTTACTTATATTGTATTGGAGCATAATAATAATAATTTATTATTAGGAATACAACAGAACTGTAACCATACATTTAATCCTCTAGGTGAACCCAGTGACTGCAGATAATTTGCGCTGGTCGTACAAACATCCTGAGGCTGCTAAGCAAGTGGGTAAAATACCAGACGTCAACCGATTTGACGCACAGTTCTTCAAGGTTTACTACGCTCTCGGGAAGTCTATGGATCCCATGTCCCGGAAAGTGCTCGAACAAGCATACAGTGCTATTTATGATGCAGGTAATTTTCATTTGAGAAACTAAAATATGGCACTGACTTAAAGAGGTAGTCTAGCGGTAGTCTAGAAATAGCGGTTTTGGTAAGTTAAAAATTATAAATGGCACGTTTAATAACTATGTCAGCAGTAAAAACTAAGCAGTACAGTAAACAAAAATGAGTAGTAAAAAAATTAATGAGATGTATCAGTGAATATATGTATAATTGAGCAGGAAAATAATTAAATGGGCGGAAAAAATTATTGAACGAGCGGTTTGGTGTGGGCAATAATAAGTCGGAATTTGTCGGTAAGCAACTAATTATCACTTGTGCTAAGTAAGGTCTACGGAGCCCAGCTTCGGGCTCTTATTTCTGGGTCTGTAGCCTGTACCTATTACCTATGCTGACCTAACTTTTTCAGTGTTATTTGCTAAACTCCAGTGTATAAAAACAAACCGACTTCATCACTTAATATACTATATTTGCCGTCCATAGGTGTAAATCCATCGTACCTCTCTGGAAGAAAAATAGGCGTGTTTGTTGGAACTTGTTTCTCCGAGACAGAAAAAGCGACCTTCTATGACGCCAATTGTAAAAAGGGCCTCGCTATTACTGGGTAAGAAAGAATTGGCTTTATAATTCACATCATTTATCATATATTAGTGATATCAAGTAGGAAGGGTTGACATCAGCGAACGATGAAGATGAGTACCTGGGACTCGTCCTCAACAGTGGACTTTCCAGGAGCACTTCCGACGTCAGCTCACAAATGGGACGGGCTGGGGCTGCCTTAAACCGGCTTCTGCACAACTTAGAGGGTCCAGATGCCTCCTGCCGGAGGCTCTATGTGGGGATCGTTCAGTGGGTTGCACGACATTGGTCAAATTGGCAATTCGTCGAATACTTACACAGTTCCTCAAATCGTAAATTTGCCGTTAAGTCAGAATCGCCCTCCCACTTCGCCCTAGAGCTAGATAAGTCACTGGATGATGTCCTAAAAATAAAAGGAACTCTGTGTAACATAAGATTGTATTTCATTGCTTGTCATTTTTTTAGATGCTGTAGGTCTATGTTCGCCAACCGCATCTCCTACTGGTTAAATGCAAAGGGGCCTTCCATGGCGATTGACGAGTCTTGCTGCAGCTCTACTGCGGCTCTGGAGCAGGCATACCACGCTATGAGCAGGGGAGAATGTGAGGCTGCTGTTGTTGGAGGCTGTTTCTTGTCTCTGCATCCACAGTTCTCTGTGCACCAGGGAAGGTGAACACAACATATTTATAAATAAAACATAAACGCTTTCGTTACAATGCCATAGACTTACACCTGTAAAGAGGGAACAAAAAAACTTAGATTTCACGTACGGTAAATAAAATAAATTATAAATCCTTTATTTCGCCAGAAAATCGGTATTGTACCGTATCTTTGGGGTGGTAAAAAAATTGATCTTTACACATTTTACCTAAGGCAACGAAAAAAAGGGGTGCGGTTTTGCCAGTAAGAGTCTAACACGCCCTCCCGTTCTGCCCAAGAGCGGGAGAAGTCATTCTGATAAAAAACCACTTCCAAAAAAAAACCTGTAGGAAGCTTGCGAAAACTCACAATATAACAATTAATGTCACAATTTTAAAGAGTTTTAATAATAAAATTTTAAAATGTTAAATTAAAAAATCAAACTTACAAAATGTCAAATTAAAAAATCAAAATGTTAAAGTGTTATCAAATAGCACGCATTTATGAATTGTGGCATGCGGTAAATCATCAATGTACAGGAAGATTAGAGGAGGTCCTAAAATACTACCTTGTGGTACACCTGGCCGATGCCCTTAAAGCGAGATCTATAAGTGGTTGATATCAAGTTTTTGTTGACTGTGGATGCCATAGCGCTCGCATTCATCTAATAGGTTGTCGTAATTGACTAAATCAAACGCTTTACTCATATTATGGAGGAAAGTAATAGCTACGGTTTGCTTTTAATCAATATTTTCTGTAATAATAAGAGAGAAAGCTGCAAATGTTGTTGACATGCCTTCTTGAAAACCGGGGTATACAACCTAGACTTTATTTAAAATATACGTACTGATACATATTACAAAATATTTATGAATACAACATCTAACAATAGATTAGAATCACTTCGTCA
Source organism: Mythimna separata (assembly GCA_030763345.1). NCBI lineage: Eukaryota > Metazoa > Arthropoda > Insecta > Lepidoptera > Noctuidae > Mythimna > Mythimna separata. Next base: position 17,880,252 of record CM061189.1, on the reverse strand, counting down.
AAGCAATTTAGTTAAAACTGAAAACGTTCAGAAATTCGTATGAACTTATGAATCGGACGTAGTGAAGTGACTGGCATGGTATTATTAAGTCTCAATTAGTGTAAAGAGATAGACTTCAAATTTCAGGTTAATCTTAACAACAATGGGACATCCCAAAAAGTCCGCATCATAATTTCATCACAAATGTAACCATATTATGTTCTTATATCCACCAGAGTCATTGGTCAGGCGATGGATGGTAAAACGAAATCATTTGATCAGCACGCAGATGGTTGTACCATATCGGAAGCTATCAACGTTCTTTTTCTGCAGAAAGCGAAAGATGCACTGAGGTGAGTGGATGCTTGTAAATACTAATATTTTTCACGTTGTGACTTTGTCCTTCCTGCACTTATTCTACTCGTAACGACAGTCAAAAATGTATTACTTACAGGTAGCTAGTCGATACTATTGGTTTAAAAAGGCCCCTGCAGAACCGCCTATTGTCAACCTGAGCGTGGTTTAAAAGCTTGTTGATTCATCTAACGCAATATTTAATAAAGAGGCAATCTGAAAAAGAGAGATAACACCTGAACGCTTTGTCGTAAAATTCCGTCATTCACTCTGATATTTCAGTACACAAGTTGTTCCAGGATATATGAGCATTTTTAAAAACTTATATTTTTTACATTTTTAATAAATTATGAGTACATTATGAAAGGTAAAAGTTCACACAAAATAGCAGATTCACAGAGGTTATTCAGGATTCGTTTTATACTTTATGTTTTGATTTCAATAGAAACTCAAATAATATCCACGAAATACCTGTTTATGTGTGTTCTAGAATATCTAGAGAAAGATGTGTGATAACGTCATCATCACGTGCGGCTGAATGGAAATATATCTTTGTTTGGTTGCACTTTCTGAGGCATATATATTTATGGGCAATATTTATTTGCAACGATCTCTTAACTAATAAATTTTACTGAATAGGTAATAAGGCAAGATATACAAACTGAAAATAATAATTTTTACAAACGGTTACAAAGTTCTTTTTTGAGACCCAATGGTTTCTCCATTGGGTCTCAAAAAAGAAAACCCCAGCCCTCAGGTTACGCGAAGAGTCAACTGTTTGCTGTTATTCTGAACAACTCGATAAGTGCTCGGAACAACCAATATTTGCATTGAAAAATTGTGTGTACTCTTATGAAAGCTTTTTAATTTTTTTTATTAACAGGGTTTATGCAGATTTAATGCACGCAAAAACGGAGTATGTAGGTCTTGTAAAGGGGGAAACTAGTCCTCTGTACGGATATTTTAGGAATTCTGAGAAGACTGCCGACTTCCTCAACAAATTCTATGAGGAAGCGAGGGTTCCACCGCATGCAGTGGAATATGTCGAAGCTTTTGGTTCAGGTATTTATTTCTCTATTATTCTTTTGTCTAATGAACCCACGATCAACCGTCGACTAGTATACAAAAACCTCTTGACCACATGCTTTTTGGCTAACAATTTTTATCAGAACTGACTGACATACTCGCACTAACGCATAGCCGAAACTGTTAGGCCTAAGAGCGTGTAATTTGGCAACAAGCTTCTTTTACGACATAGATGGGCACAATTTTATTATTTGAGCCTATATACTTGAAACTTAACATAAATAGTAATCTTAATAAATACATTTTCAAATTTACCCCTTTAAAACAATTTAGGGGGTTTTGTAGACAACTTCTAGTTTTGGTTCGAGGACAAGCCCGTTTCTCGGAAAGTTAAATAAAACTTGTAAAATGGCAGTTGTACCGATTGCATAATTTCTTTAAAGGTTGCCCTGATGCTGACAAAGCAGAACTGGATGCTTTTGAAAAGGTGTTCTGTAAAGGCAAGGAAGACACACTGCTAGTTGGCAGTGTCATCTCCAACATTGGATACAACGAGGCGGCGTCGGGTATAACTGCTATCACGAAGGTATTCAATTTATTGGTCTTAAAATTTTTACATCCTTGCCACAATCTCATTACTGCAACACTGCTTACCATCAGGTTGGATTGCAGTCAAGCACTAGTTTATGTTATATATAAAAAAAAACTTTCTGTGAGCTCCTTATGTAAAACAATTAACATAATTTTCAGAAGGCTCCAAAGATTTTTAAAGTCAAAGAGCGAACTAATTTGTTTTTAATTTTAATTATACATAATATTCAATTAAATATTATGAGGAGAAACTAACAAATTGTCATATAAACGCACAGCTAATTGGCTTTCTTCTGCATATAGACAATGTTTTTCTACTCAAATATATTAGCTGTAAGAATCAGCAATTTTTTCATCAGTAAAAGTCTGACACACGCTCCCGCTCCATCCATCGAGGGAAGTAATTCTAATAATTTCCCACTTAAAAAAAAGGACGATGAAGTAATAATAAAAGGTTGCCATATTTTTTTTTCCAAATAGAAAAATGCTTTTGTGTGGAAAAGTCGGCAAACTCTTTTTGAATAATGTCTCAATTTTAAAGTTTTATTCAAAGACCCATTGATTCTGTTTCATAATCTAGTTATTTAGTTTTGTTTACTTATGAACAGGTGTTGCTTGGCTACCATCGCGGTGAGTTAGCCGCCAATCTGCACTGCAGCACTCCGCGGCAAGACGTGGAGGCGATACGCGAGGGTCGCATGCGCATCGTGACGGAGCACCAGCCTTTCCGCCGCTCTTACGTCGCCGTCAACGGCATGTCCGTCACCGGCGTCAACTCGCATGTGCTGCTGCATGGACACTACAAACCCAAGGTATGTCTGTATGTGGGTGTCGGAGTTGTGCGAAATAGTAACCGTGGCCCTGGAACGTCAGTAAAAGTCTGCTTCATCCAAAACGATCCATTTTATCTCGCTGGGAAGAATAATTTACAAATAAGATACATTTAAATATCTATTTTATTGGTTTTTATTTTCCTACCGTTTCTTACTGTAAAATTTTGCTGTGCCTGGCACAGTTTATAATTATTTCCATTTTTGCCATAAAGATTTGAACCAGCGTCACATTTCCAAACTCAACCTTCTCACACAGTTTTTTAACTTCACAAATTCTAACCGTGATATATTTTTAATTTGTTCCAGGATCTGTCACGCTACACCAGTAGTATTGCGCATCTCGTGACTATATCTGCAAGACAAGACACTTCTTTAATGAAAATCTTCGAGAACTTGAAGTCACGTCCAATAGATCCTGAGGAGTTGGCTTTGTTACATAACATTCATCAAGCGAGCATTTCAGGACATTTGAGCAGAGGATTTATCATTTTGAGTAAGTGTGAGAGAAAATTGTAAATTAAATTCACTACTATCATCAATTCTGCATATATAACTCAATTTCTGAGCATTTGTATCTCCAATTGCAAGCCTAAAGTACAATGCCGATATCAATTTCTTCAAAAATATTTCTAAGGGACTCTCGCGGACCCATTTTATTAATAGCCCGGATACTGTCTCTTGCAATTTTTTCATCAATCCATCATTTGAAAACTGATTATAAATAAGTTGCAGATCCCCACAGTAAAATGCCATAAGACATAATACTCTGTAAATAAGCATAGTAAACTAACCTAGTCTAGTTGCATCTGCCAATTATCTTATTTTTCTTACTACATACGCAGCTGAGCTTAACTTATTTGAGAAAGTTAAGTGAGTAAGGTTTTCATTTAGTAAGAAGTACGAACCATTTCGAAAGAACAGCCAGGCTTTCGTTAACATGCAAAACATCAACTTTTTTCGGTCTACTTTGAAAATTAGAGAAGTGTAATTAGCAAATTAATAGAATTGTATCAGATAAATTAGCCATCATGTAAGGTAGGCCATTAATGTAAACTAGGAAAAGGAAAGAGCCGAGAATTGAACCCTGGGTCACGCCCATTTTTACTATAGACCCAGAAAGTCACACCATTAATGGGTACGTTTTGCTACCTGTAAGATAAAAACGAAAAAACAACATCAGCTTCTCGTCCACGAATTCAGTAAAGATGTAATTTACTGGTCAGAGTAAATTATGGTCAACGTAGTCAAATACTTTTGAGAGGTCACAGAATATGGCATTAGCATACTTAGGGTTCTCCCAGGATTCCAAAATAAGACTGGTGAATTTCACTTCCGCATCTGTCGCTGACCTCCCTTTCGTGAAGCCAAACTGATGACATTGCAAAATTCTATTTGAAAGGACACCATATCTGGTCAAACATAACTTTTTCATAATTTTTTTGAAAAAGATCGACTTATTCATAAAGTTTTATGAATAAGTTATGTAGAAATGTCAATCCTGGATGTGCATCACTCTTACTACCTTTATAATGGTAAGTGGTCTTTGAGGAGTGACTGGAATGTAAACTCGGCGTTCACACCTTCCGCATTACGCAGGTTCTCTCTGGTCCGGAGCGAAGAGGAATGCCAAGCGGTCGCCTCCTTCTGCGAAACAGTAATACTGGTGAAGGAGGTGGACAATTCATTCCTATCTTGTATAACTCTTGTATAATTTTAATTTGTAATAACTATTTGTATTGTTTCAACATTCTAGACACAGACTTAGAACAGAAGACAGTGAGTCTCTGTGAGAAGGCTGAGTACTTCGACGACACTCGTCGGCCTTTGTGGTTCATCTACAGCGGGATGGGCTCGCAGTGGGCTGGTATGGGCGCGCAACTCATGCGCATACCTATCTTTGCTGCTGCTATAGAACGGTAAATAAGTTTCAAACTGTTTTTTTTTACTTATCGTCTTCTAGTTCTTGCTATGCTTATTAAACAGGAACAGAGGAAACGATTCTGTTGATGTTTAAACGATTATCATAATTTTCGCACCTACGAGCACTGTTTAGGTGACATGGTCCACGAGTGTTTTCGTAATTTACACTCTTTCAAACGTATTGTGAGAGTAGTTTTGAAAAACTGGTAATGACCGTCTTTATTATACATTGTGATTATGCAAAATTTCACGTTCCTAGACCCAGTAGCTTCGACTGTGCAGTTTCTGCTTTTATATTAAGTATCAAGATTAACAATATAATTGAATTTCAGGTGCCGCAAAGCTTTAGAACCAAAAGGAATAGATATCGTCCATATAATAACATCACCAGACAAGACTATTTTCGACAACATTCTCCACTCGTTCGTAGGAATAGCTGCGATTCAAATAGGACTTACTGATGTCCTGAAGGAACTGGGATTGGTACCGGATGGCATTATCGGTGAGATAACATTTTATTTTTATCGATTATGATGGCAACCCATCTTAATAGTTTCATTCCTGGACAGGTTTGGTAGATGTAGAATGCTGGATGCATATAGTCTTCTTCAAGACTCGATACAATGAACGGTTTTGATCCAGCAGATTATTATCGTTTCTGAAAGAGGTTTGAGTAAATCTTTAGGTTATGCCCTGATTGATACTTCACATTTTGCATTTTTTTTTAGTAATTCGTGAGGTTTCTACACTAGATTCATGAGTAAAAAAAGCTCGAGTGTCACCATAGCGTGGACAACCCGGAAAACGCGTTCGAGCACAGTTATGGTGAAGGTGAGCCCCGCTTGGGCGGAGCAACGCCGTAACATAGTGTCCGTCGACCGGCAAGCAATGGACAGCTCGCGGTTCAGCCGTCCTGTAACCGTCTGGATCTCGAGTAGTCGACGGAATTTGTTCCACGGGTGCCTCAATGAGATGGCAGCAAACCGTAGGGGCCCAGCTCAGTCGAAGCATTTGGTCGAAGAATTTGCGAAAGAGAACCCCGGGGCCGGAAGCTGGAACGAAAGCAAAGAAGAAACAGAAGCGGGTTTTAGTCAGTAAAAGTCTGACATTCAAGAGGAAGAGAAGACATTGGAATATTTACCACCTATGTAAAAAAATCATCTTAACTATAATTCTCTCGTACAGGTCACAGTGTAGGAGAGCTGGGATGCGCATACGCTGATGGTTGTTTGACGGCAGAGGAGATGATCTTGGCAGCCTACAGCCGAGGATTAGTATCACTACAGACTCCTTTTATTCGAGGATCTATGGCTGCCATTGGTCTGGGATATGAACAGGTGAGAGTGTGATCAAAACCTACTTTTATGTGTTTATTAGAACGCGAAAAGGACCATTAAGTTGAATAAAACAACAAGCTTTTAAATTATGCTCACGCTGACGGTAGATGGATCGGAAACCGCCCTCTTAAATTCACACTTTTATTCACAGATTATAAAGATGTGTCCTCCTGAAATTGAAGTGGCTTGTCACAATGGACCTGAATCTAGTACCATTTCGGGACCTGCTGATATCATGAAGGAGTTCGTTGCAGAGTTGACTGCTAAGGGCATTTTCGCTAAGGAAGTACCTTGTTCCAATATTGCTTATCACTCGCGTTATATTGCTGATGCTGGTAAGCAAATATCAATCTTATGAATAATATTGTGATAAAACTAAGAAATATTGTATTGTATTGTGTTGTGTTGTGTGTATTGCATTTTTTAATCTTTCAAAAAATAAACTTTCAAAATAGGTCCTGGCTTGCTGAAATATTTAAGCGAAGTAATTAAGAGTCCAAGAGTTCGAAGCGAGAAATGGGTTTCAACTTCAATACCGTTCGATAAATGGGAGTTGCCCCTGGCTAAGTACTCGTCGGCTGAGTACCACACCAACAACCTTCTTGTAAGTATCTTAATATTAGTTATGGAATTGCATTGATATCACACCATTGAACGATCTAGACAGGCTTGTCTAGATTTTAAATCATCGTCGTACATAAAGTTATCTGAGTGTAGAAATCAGTAAAGAATATAATTTATAAAGTAATTAAATAGAATGTAACCTAAATGAGTTCCTTGTGGCACGCCAAATGAGACATATCGCGAAGTTGATTGAAATCTGTTCAAAACTACAAAAAAAAATCGATCCGCAAGATATGAACTCATCCGTAAAATTAATGATCCAATAAAAGCATACGCGATGAGATACACAAGGTACTAAAGACATATTCTGCGACTTATCTAAGGAGTTTGATTGTATGGTTCATGAAATATTATTCTTGACACTTGAGCATTACGGACTAAGCAAAAACGCGTTAAGTTTATTAAAATCCTATTTTAATGACAAACAGCTACTAGTTCAGATAAACAGTGTCAATTCGTAGAGATTAAATGTAAAAATGGGGGTACCCCAAGGCTCAATTTTAGGTACTTTTTTGTTTTTAGTTTATATTAATGATTTATCCCTTTTGTTGCAACACAAATTAAAGTGTTGTTTGTCGACTATATTTCTTTGATTTTTAAAATAAAGAGAAGGACAAATAATCTTGACGACAAAAATAACGCCCTACAGCATATACAAAATAAGTTCACTGCTAATATCTATCTAAATGTGAAAAAAAAAACTAAAATGCATAAGATTTTCTTTACCAATAATGTCAAGAGTGGTGATTGTGGCATAGTATTGATGTGTACGTTAGTATGTACGTTAGAAAAACCTTCATCTCTTAAGTAAAAGAAGCGACAGATATAATTATATTACCAGAAATAGGGACTAATTAGTTCATGGTGTAGCTTATTCTTCTCCATAGACATTTACTACGCTTTAAATGTGTTTAGTTTATTTTTTTCTCAATTAAAATGTATTTTTCTTCATCTTTAGAACCCAGTGCTATTTGAAGAGACTTTAAAGCATATACCGGCTAACGCAGTACTGGTGGAGGTAGCTCCTCATGGTCTACTGCAGGCCATCCTGAAGCGGTCTCTGCCTGCGGACTGCAAAAACATAGCACTTACCAGGCGTGGACATGCTGACAACACAATCTTACTGCTTGAAGCTGTTGGCAAGTTCGTGTTTTATTTTAGTTTTTGTGGCTTAAACTCTCTAATCTCAAACTATGGGTTGTATATCTGAATAGGGAACCCATTTTACAGCCGAATTATATTGTCTGCTCCAAATTTCTTTCCTTTCGCACATCCCAGTTTGGCTGGGATTGGGTCTCCTTATACGCCTGTATACTCAGACTCTCTTGCTTCATCTCTTTATGATTTTTTAACCACCAGTTGAAGGGTGGTTGAAGGTCAAGTTTGTTGTGATCTCGAGTAATTGTTTACTATTTTTATTTCTAGATTATATATGGAGGGATACCACCCAAAAATTCAAGTTCTCTACCCAAAAGTAGAGATGCCAGTATCCACAGAGACGCCATTCCTTTCCCCTCTGGTCGAGTGGGCTCATGGAGAGACATGGTAAGAAAAATACTTAGTTTGATCAAAAAACGCTTTACAGTTTTTATAGATTTTCTTCTCAAGGGCTTTCATGACACGGTTACTTGGCGTTTGAAGTGGAGTTCTACTATAGCTACGAGTATTTAGAACTTAAAATACAACTGAGTGACATTATAAACACGTTTTTTGGGTTCCGTTTTGTTCTTTTTGAGGTTTGAAACCCTAAAAACACTAATTGAGTGCATTTGCATAAAATATTAACTTTGTAGGAACTGAATTATTATACTGACGTAATTTCGTAACTGGCGTTGTACATGTTGTATAATGTTACGGCTAATAACCGAAGTGCGGCTACACTATATCTTACGGCTATATTTTTCAAATTTTGATGTTTTTTTTAATTAATATTAGTGAGTGACTGAGATCACTTGATGGTCGATGGTGATATTGAAGCGCAGCAATATATTACGGACCTATTCCTTGTAGCCTTGAAGACGCCTAAATTATAATTGGACGAGAAGGCCGCAGTGGGCAAATGTTTACGTTATACAATTTTTTTTTTCAGGACTATGCCTTTTTATGATAACGCTAACAGAAGAAAGACTGCAGCTTGCACACATGTCATATCGTTGCACGATAAGGAATATGAATATTTGAAAGGACACGTCATCAGAGGTACCTGTAACAGAATATAACTTCTTCATCACTATCCAGTTTTGTGGGAAGCCATCCAATCATTTCTCGCGCTCTAGAACGGAACGAAAACGAGCTAAAACTGCACTTGTGTCCTTTATTTACCCTACCCCAGGGACCGTGGGTTTTTTTTTCCAAAATTTCCCGCAGCCCTCGACGGTGTGGTGTTTATTAAATGTTCATCTTTAAAAACGCTGTTTGAAACGCGTCTTGTTTGGATCTGGATTTTGAATATGAATACTTTAATTTATTTTATTAATTTTTATTTTTTACAGAACAATGCGTATTTCCTTTCGCGTCGGCCCTCGTGGCTGTATGGGACACTCTGGCTATGGTAATGGATGTTCCCAAGAAGCAATTGTCCGTGCAATTTCACGATGTGCACTTCTACTCACAACTTCGCTATCCAGGATGTCGATATATCTAGAGGAACAGCAAACCGGTAAGGATCGAGCGAGGTATATTCCAGGGTGATAGTTTGAGTCCCCTTTAGTTTTGCCTTGCCTTGACTCATCTAAGCACACTGCTGGAGAATTCAGGCCTAGGCTATCGGTTGAAGAGAGGTGGTCAGGTTATATTTCACCTCCTTTATATGGATGACTTGAAACAGAGGTTGTTGACATGTGGGAAGTAAACTCGGTGATCGTTGCACTGATAGTCATGTCTGGGAATGGCATAATAGCCAAAAGCTTTGACCAACACCTTAGGAGGTTCGCGTTAGGCGGCTGGATCAAGGGCTTGATTCAGAAAGCGGTAGGTACCCGTGCAGAAGTATCGCTCACATTGTTAGGAGGTTCCTTTCTTTAGAGCCTTGACCACCAGTAGCTTGGACCCTGTTCCCGATACCTGTGGGATACTGTTTTTTTATATATTTTAAATGCTTTTTTTATATTTATATTGAAATATTTTAAAAATTACTTTGTATATATGTATTTAAAGTGAATAATTTTTATTGTATTAACTCATATTAACTCGTGTGTTTGATCCCTATCTCATTGGATAGCGATATGGTGTTGTATAGTCGACGATAGAAAGTAAATTTTGAGTAAACTGATTATTCACTTTGATTTAATTTTTCTTTTTCATGCTCAGATGTGGAGGAGTAATGATGGAAAATATAAGATACCGCAATTTGCCTGCTATTAAAAAAAATAACGTGGCGTTACAGACACTAAAATTTGTTCCTAATTTCCAAGTTGATCAGCATGTAAGTGTTTTTTAAATGTTTAAACTCTAACTTTGAAATTTAAAACTATTTGGGTTGACTAGTCACTAGTCTTAAGGAATGGTTGGTAGATATATTATATAATATATATGAGAGATGACATAAACGCTGTTATCAAATAAATATGGTAAGAATACAAAAGTTAAAAGTTATGATTTAAATTATTTATATAGTGATAATGGAATTGATTAATATAATTTTAATGACCAGGTATCAAATTCGCTGCAAATATTCTTGCAAATGGTCGCTGAGAATGTTAACAAAGATTCCATTAACGTGGTTGGTATCAAAAACAACAAAATGGAGGGATCTGTCTTTGAAGAGATGAAGAGAATTGGCTCTAATGTTTATGGAGTCAATATTAGTTATGAAGAGTTCAATCTGGAAGACTTGAGTTCCACAAAGAGTAGTGGCAGTGCAATTAAGAAGGCGGACCTTGCTGTCGTGCGTAATCTGTCAACTGATGACGAAGTAAGACACATCATAATTTTGCTACTTATTTAATTTGGTAAGGAAATTATAATAATCAAAAAATCCACAGATGTGTCAAATGCTACACTTTGTGCTTCAACGAGACTCCTTCTTAGTGAGTGAAGAAGACGATTTGTACGGGGGTCGTGTTCGACCGACGTCTCAGTTTCGTCAACTGTCTGCGCACAGCAATGAGCGCACTCGCTTGGATCTGGTGCGCTGGCGACCTAACCAGGAGGCTGTACCCACTACGGCCATAACAGTGCGTGCGCATCTTGATTTTGCCCTTCTCACCGCCGCCCGCGCCAACCTCTCCCCCCACCATCGCCTACTTATCGTCGCTCCCCACCCAACTCCCTGTGCCCTCAAACAACTAGTACAATGTTGGAGAAAAGATGTACAAAGAAACAATATTTACCTAATAACTGTCAATAATGAAGAAGGGAATAATTTCTTCTTGGATGACCTACCGGGTATAGATTTAGCGTTCACTGTTTTCGATCAAGTAAGTAATAACATTGTTGATATCAATATAGGTTAATCAACAACCTTAATTTTAAACAATGATATTAATTTACAGGGTACATGGGGAGGAGAGTATTATGTCCCAGTAAAGGAAAGCGCAAAAGTGAGCAGCAATGTGATGCTACAAAGTGCAGAAGTTGGGGACTTGAGTTCTTTGGAGTGGGTCGATGCTTCTGAGATGTGTGGCTCTGGAATACCAGTGAAGGTATATAGGTTTATTGGAAATAATAACGAAGACAATGATTTTCATATCAGTATTGATATCGGTGTAGATACTGAGGATAACCTGACCAGAATTGGTTAAGATAAGATACATCTCTAAATATTTCTAATTTAAGGTAAACTATTGATGAATTGTAAGAACTTGTTGTAATGTATTTTAGGTCCATTACGCCGGATTATCAAACACTGACATCAAGAAATCAATTGGAAAAATTACATCAGATCGTTACGGGGGAAACAGCTATGGCATGGATTTCAGTGGAACAACCCAGAGGTAACACTTTTTAGCTTTTATTTATTAAAAATTACTGAGTATCAAATTGAACTGTTAGATTTGACAAATTGTGTAAAGCACATTAAAGATAAAATAATACAAATATACAACTAAGCCTCTCACTCAATTTTTCTCACAAATCACTAGAATTGAGGCCCTATCTTCTTCTACTCGTCAGCAAAAGAGACAAAGAGTTATAGAGTAGAATAATCTTTACTGTACACCAAAATAGTATCAGTAGTATATTTAATACTTACGTACGTCGCAATATCTGTGAATCTCACGTTAAATTGTGGTGGGATATCATTCAATAACTTTTTCTGCTGTAGTGGAGTGGTGAGCCTGAGATACCGATAATACATAGATTGATTGTGACAAATAGCTCTGAGAGAGACAAACTGATTCCATACAAAGGGGTTGTGTTACAGTGATCAGCGCGTGATGGGCCTGGTACGCTCGGGCGCGGCGAGCAGCGTCGTGCGCGCGCAGCCTGAGCTGCTGTGGCCGGTGCCGGAGCATTGGAGTCTTGAGGATGCCGCCACCGTGCCACTCGCTTACGTTCACGCGTTCTACTGTCTCGTAAGTATTACATACATATGAAGTGCTCTCAAAACGTTGAAGGAAAAAAACGTCAGGAATCCGGTTTGCGCTAGAACCAAAAATTGGAAGACTTGTGACATCCATCAATCTGCACTGGGCCTTCATGATGGATAACGGCCCATTTCCATTACCAGCCCTTGCTGCTCATGTCAGGATGAACTTACGAATTTATTGTAAACCCCAGTAACAAAGATTCTGAGAACGGTAAAACTCACTTTGAATTCTTATGTTTGTTTCAGGCAATCAAAACAAAATTCATGTTTAACAGGCAGCTGACACCTGAATTTTCTGCACTTATCCACGGAGGTGCTGGTGCTTTGGGTCAAGCTTTGTTATCTATACTCCTTGCTTACGGTTGTGAAGTGTATACAACCGTTAGTGACATACAGAAAAAAAAATTCTTGCTCAAATTATTCCCCGACTTGAAAGGTATGCAAGAGCACCTAGCATAATTTACTTATACAGACATACATTAATAAATTATACACCTAATTATATTTAATTAGGTCGTCTATTAAATCTATAATAATCATATTGAATTCCTTGAATTACTACTTATACCTCTTCATCTCTCCTAATTTTTGCCGTGCCCAACAGGGTCCTTATTAATCTTAGACAATTTTTATACCATTTATGGTGTACATATGGAACGCAATAAAGTATTGAGATTTTCGATTAAGGGGGATGCTTCAGGTCAGCCCGCGAAATTCAAATTTTCTTACGTTTTTTGCATTTTGCAAGCCAGTGGTAGGTTGTATGAAGTTAAAAATACTTACGCGACTGTAAAACGTAACTAGTTATATAATTATAACCATAAAAATCATCAATACTAGTCTCCAAGCTCACCTAAGTGTTGGAACGATTTTTTCGAGGTCAAAAACGTTCCTGCAACTAAGTGAGCTTGGAGGCTTGTATTGATGATTTTTATGGTTATAATTATATAACTAGTTACGTTTTACAGTCGCGTAAGTATTTTTAACTTCACACAACCTACCACTGGCTTGCAAAATGCAAAAAACGTAAGAAAATTTGAATTTCGCGGGCTGACCTGAAGCATTCACCTTAATTAATATTCATTCTTCATATTGTTTACTAGCATCCGCCAGTTGCTTTAACCACTCTAAAGTAGAAAAAATCTATATCACCCAGTGCTAAAGTAGTTTTCTCATTGTGAATGAATTTTTAAAAACGATTGATTAGTTTTTGATTTTATTTATTACTAGCTAACTTGTGTCCAAAAACCCAAAGATCTTACGAAACCCTATTTTTTTTCCAACATAAAATTTAGCCTATGTTACTCGTGGAAAATGTAGCTTTCGAATGGTGAAAGAATTTTTAAAAACGGTTCAGTAGTTTTTGAGACTATCCATTACAACCAAACAAAGTTTTCCTCTTTATAATATAAAATAATAATAATAAAGTATAAATGAACAAAAATACAAATATTTTCTTTTATAATATTAGTGTTATAATTATGCATATTTAATTTATTTCCAGCTGATCATATCGGTAACTCTCGTGATCAAAGTTTCGTAGATATGGTTCTTAATGCCAGCAATGGGAACGGTTGCAGAATTGTTATAAGCTCACTAAAAGGAAACCTTAAAAACGTATGTAACTGAGTTGTTTTATCTTATACGATGTCGACGACGTTATTGATATTGACTGTAAAAAAACTGTTTTCTAATTTTAGGCTACACTCTACTGCGCTGGTTTTGATGGAACAGTTTTTGATGTATCTCAACTGCACAATCAAGATGAAGATTTCTCCTATGGCTTATATCATTTGACTAAACAAAGGAATTATGTCTCTGTCGATTTCTCATCGATATTTGATAATCCTACGGAAATGAAAGTAAATATACTAAGCTCATGACCTAAGCTACAACTTAAGCTATTAATTATAAAATGTATATGCCTTTTCCATATTAAGAGATATTATGTACTTTAAAGCACAGGTTTGGTGAAGCTCTTTGACAAAGATATTTATGTTTAAGGTCACATTGTAGATCATGAATGTGTTATCTCATTGGAAAACTTTTTCAATTCACAGGACTTGCAGATGATGATGAGCGAGGGTATCAGACGTGGGTACGTGCGTCCTCTGACGCGCGTGACGTACGGGCCGCACGATGCAGCGCGCGCCTTCCGACTTCTCGCGGCCAGCAAGCATCGCGGCAGAGTGCTACTGAACATGGAAGAACATACAATACAGGCGCAGCCAAGGTGAGCAAAAACAATATTTCTTTTTATCATTTTTATTGAACCAACTTGCTAATATACTGCATTATCACGCTGTAGTGAAGTGTATTTATTATGGCTTCTAAAATGCATACAAATTATTATTGTTTTCTTACAGAATATATTGCAATCCAAACCAATGTCAACTGATAGTCATGAATGATGAAAATGTTGGGTTCCAGCTGATTAATAAGTTAATAGCTCGAGGTGCACAAAAGCTACATGTACATACTAGAGCTCATACAAATGTGAAATTTCAATTTAAGTTAAGGTAACTAAAAGACTTTTATTAACACTGCAAATAATACAAATAACTATGATAAGGATGAAGTAACTTTCTAACCAAATTCTGATAATACAAACAATACACTACGCATAACGTATACTTATTAAATTATAATATTTATTAGTAAAGATGATTTTAAGTAGTTATTTTTTTATAACTAGTAGGAATCTAACAGGAACAAGTAGAAAGTTACACATAAAACAATACTAATAAAATTTTTATAACGATTGTATATTAGAAATTTACAGAAAATTGGCGTACAAGTCCAGGCTTCTTCTCAAGACTTAAACAAAGAAAATGACATAGTAGAACTTTTCAAGGAAGCTACTAAATTGGGTCCGATTGGTGGTATATTCTCCATTGTGGATGATGGACAAATAGATCAAGAAATTTTGTTTGCTAATTTGGATAAAGTTTCGAGACAATTTTGTCTAGATTTAAGGTACTGGATGGATACTATTACAAAATGATTTATTAATTATAATTTTTGGAAGCATGCTTACATAATTTATCTATAGTCATATTTATTTTACACCCATTTTTAGATATTTTGCAGTGATAAACGTTGGTGAAACAATGTTTGGCAAGCCAACATGCATTTCTCGGGTCCAAAATAAATTACCTGCTAATTTAATAGTTCTCTCTCAACAAAAAAATGTAAGTATTGTAATACGTTATTACGAAAAAATTACTTTAAAAAAATTAATGATACGGTACGTTAATTAATTTTGCTTAATAATACTTTATTTACAAACTGAATTTAGTAATTTAAGAAGGTTCAAAAGAAATGGCCCAAAAATAAACCCTTGTGGTATCCCTCATTATTTGTACAGTGTTATTCCAGTTTAATTCATGCTCTTTATGTGCATACTGTGTACTCTAATACTGTTATCAAAATTGACGTCATCAGTTCGTGTGATGTCGTACAATAGAAACAATCTTGGATAAGTTACCTTAGAAGCGTGTTGAGGTTAACCTATTCAAACGCTATGTACAGATCACTAAAAATTTTAATTTTGTATCATGAATATCTATTATTACTTATTTTTTTAACCTAGTTAAATCAACTGCCAACATAAATTACATGAATAAATAACTAAAATCTGATTTCCATTCAGGAGACGAGTACTGGTGATGTAGTGGATATGGTGGAACATGCACTTTGTGGTGTGAATACCTTGGTGGTTGCACAAAGAATACACAAGCAACAACCTGACTTGCTGGAAAAACTGCTGGAAATAGCTGGTCAGTAAAGAATAAAAAACACTGAGTTGTAAAGAATTTGAGTGTTTTCTCAGTTATGTACTTTGAGTCAGCACAGCAAGAAACGCACAACCATTCAGCAATAACGATATGTAAAATTAAGATTTTGTTTTCAGATATATGCTTGACAACGAACATGCTACAAACTACTACGTTGGGAGAACTCGGTATTCAAAATGAAAAACTTCTATTAGTTGCTGGTTACCTAAAAACGCACTATAACGTTGAATTCACTGAGCAAGAGATACCACAGCTAACAGTTAAAACGTAAGTATATTTTCAAAATTAAACATTTCGTTCAATCTTTTTAATATTTTGAAACTAGTGTCTTTATATACACCTTATATTTTTATAGTATAACGAGTCTGGCTAAAACCGAAAACACCATTGAAAGAGTTAAAGGCTTAGCAACGTTCCTATCATACGTGGACACAGACGAACTGTTAGCTACTTCACAACTAGTATGTATGCCTACAGCCTGCAGTGGCGATGATTTGGTAAATATTACACTTTGTATATTGTGCATACTATAAATTGCTGGATAATTAAGTGGTGTGGTATGCTGATTTGTCTAGAAGGAGATACTTCCAGACATCTCTGCTCACACACAACACACATATCTTCATTTTAATTATATCAACATACAATATTTTAATACTTGTTGAAATATTGCAGCGCCAAGACGAATTCGACACAAGCCTGCCGCATCTGTGCATAGTGCCGGGTATGGAGGGCCATCATGAAAGGTTCCGATTGCTGTGCGAGCGCCTCAAGCTGCCAGCGCTGGTCTTGCAGCCAGGACTTGATCACCCTGCAGAGACTGTGCACGAGACTGCGAAGAGATACGTTGATGTATGAGCTCATAAAATATTACCAACAAATAATCTATTTAAATGTAGTATTTTGTCAACTACATATTAAATATTTTTTCATATTTAAAGGTGCTCTTGAACAAGACCGGATTGAAAAACACTTTTTACTTACTGGGATATGAAACTGGCGTTCTTGAGGCATTGGAAATGGCAGCAATACTCGAGGATCTTGGTGAGTAATATTAATCAAATACAGCATTTTTTAAAAGTAATAGCAATTCACAAGACGTATGACTTTAATTTAATAATTTTAGGTTTAACTGGGACTGTATATTGCCTTGGGTGTGGACCAAACGAAGTAAAAACTGTGATTGAAGAAAATATCGCTGAATTCAAGACAAAAGAACTACTGGAAAATGAAGTGGTCAGGCACATATTTAAGTTAATGGTAGGCGACGACGTTGTGGATCTGGAAGGAGCACTTAAAGGTATTACTTCGTGGTCACAGAAAGTGGACGTGTGTGTGCGGGCTATGTTGGGTCGTGTGCCGAACTCGGCACAGTACTCTCGTTCTCTAATAGAAGCTGCCCTGGCGCGTATCGAGCGCGCGCGTGACTACGTGCCACCAGTGCGTGCTCTGCGCTCTAAGCTAGTTCTGCTGCGCGCTGTGTCCACAGAAGTCGAGGCACCGGCTCTAGCGCTGCAGCAATACTCCCAGCGCACAGTCGCCATACACCAGCTCGCAGGACCACTGTCACACACAACTAGTGACATAAGCTGCTCGTCTCTCGTTAATGAGTACCTCGATCCAAATATTTTAGAGTCATTCAAAGAAAAAAATATTTGCGAAGCATATCTTCTTAACCCAAATTCTTTTATGGTTGCTAATGAAAATTAAAAACATTTTTGGATGTTAACCTAAATATTTTTAAATAAAATTAATTGTGTTTTGATTAAGCGTTGTGTTTTATTTAAAGATTTGTATCCTGATTACAAGTTGTGAGAACAGCGACTCCGTATAAGTTAATCGTCTAAAATATCTTGATATCACAATAGTTGATGAAAACACGCACGTAGATAAAACACTGTCATTTATTCTTGAAACAATTTCCTCTTCCTCTTTTGTCAATAATTGTAATCTAAAATTATAATGATAAATACTCCTCACAAAGATATACTTACATAACACCGACAACACACAAACAAAGACAGCAACTGACAAAGACATGTTATAAACAAAGAACTAAAAACATTTTTAGATGTTAACCTTAATAAAATAAATTATGGTTTGTTTAAAAGTCGCCTTTTATTTTATTATTTTGTACTGACTAATTGTTGTTGTTTTGCCGCAACAAGACGAAATCCTTTCCAGGTCGAAATCCAGGCTGCTCTGGAATAAGTTCTGGGTCGACAAGTTTTGTGAGACGAACTAACAGTAGTCTTTCAAACAGTTGGTTCAGTTAGTATTTCAGCTTCAACAACAACAACAGCTTCTGAGAACAGAGATATTGGGCGAAAGCTTTTGGGATCGTCATACTGTTTCCCAGGTTTGGGAATAGCAATTACTTTGATCTTCTACAGAGGCGAAGTATATTTACCGACTTCAAACAGGTGTTGAAGAGTAGCAGCAACCACGACACATATATTGGCGTTCAGGGGATTGGGTGACAGATGATCTTTTTGCTCTGGGGGCTGATATTTGAGCTAACTCTTTTACGCTTAGAATATTACTTATGCTTGTGAAGATATTGAAAGAGTGTGAACGTGCTCAGTGTTATGGGTCATAAGGTTCTCACCCCTGCACCGAAGCCTAATGGTTTTTACAAACTATCTCAGAAAAGATTTTAATATTTTTAACATACTTGTCAAAATTCTGATCAAAACGGTAACATTTTGATACCTATTATTGTACAAAGTAATAAAAATATATTATCTTGTCCTGAATCATTGCATCTCGATGCATGCCCACAACGACAGCTGAGTAACGGCCGAAATTAATAATCAATCCATCACATATCGGAGATTGAAAAACAAATGAAACAACAGAAAACATGTAAATTTTTGTATGGTATCATTTGTTTTTCAATCTCCGATATATGATGGATTGATTATTAATTTCGGCCGTAAAAGATTGTGAAGGGTAATATTTTAAATCTCTCGGCGTCAAAACATCCGCGGGATATACGGTCTTATCTCCGACGACTATGGGTAATGCATTCCAGAAACAGCAAATACTAGTATTTATTTATTAAAATTTCATGTAATGTAGTGGTACATAAGCGGACTTAATGCAACAAGGCTACTTAATCAGGGTGCCATATTCCGTCTGACGTCATTAGAATACGCCGACAGAGTAGGTTCACAAATACAGGTGACCTAATCATTGAGAACAGCACGTCCTCTTTGTTTCAACCTGATAGAAAGAATTATGTTGCACTTTTTTAAACTACTACTTTTATACCTTCTATCTTAGCCATTATACAGCCAACTTTTACTGATATATCATCTACCTTAGCTACTTATTATACCTTGAGGCAGCCCAAGGAGCATATTCTTTAAAGTACTTACTAGCGTTGTAGGCACCAAACAAAAATTACAAATCATAAGTCGTTACAAATATCATCAAGTAATACATAATAACTAAATCACAGTTGTTAATAGTAATTTGTAAATAAGATAAGTTTACGATATGATAAGAGGTACGATAATAATTATTTATCTACAACCTAAATATTGTATGACTGTTATTGTATTTTTTTTAAAGCAATAGGTACTGTATATTCAACAGTAATATACATCTTGTTGGCTTTGCACATTGTCAATAGGACTCTAGACCATACAACTATAGTTTCGTAATCGTACCCGTTTGTAATGCAACAAGTAAGCTGGCCTACCAAATTGTCATCGATTAATTACCATAAAATCATAGAAAAACACAACATTACACCTTTCAATATGTATATTTGTTTTGCAAAACAGTATAAACATTAGTCATTAACAAAGAGTTTACTTCAGCAAAAAGCCATTATCAATAACATAACACGACCCGGTTACACCCCTAGCCCTATCACTGGCTAAGTACAGGATTATATCTGCAACTTCATCAGCTTCAGAAGATCTTCCTAATGCGGTCATACTTGCCATACTTACACCCTTCATTAGTTCTGCAGGCATGCCAGCAGTTGCCATAATATCGGTTGTAACTGGTCCAGGGTTGACAGAGTTCACTCGCACACCAGAAGGCGCCAGTTCCATAGCAGCAAATCTTGTAAAATGATCCATTGCAGCTTTGGAAACGCTGTAAGACATCATTCCTGGTACTTTAACTAATGTACTTGCAATACTTGATACATTAATGATGTTGCCTTTTGTCTCTATTAGGTGCGGGGCCGCTAGGTTGGTGATGAGGACTACTGGACGCAGGTTTGTGTTCATTACTTCGTCATAGTTTTGTAGTAGATTTGGTTGTAGTATACTCCCGAATCGCACAATGCCAGCATTGTTGACGAGGATATCTAGTTTTCCAAATTTATCGACCGCTTTTTGTACGATTGTTTTTGCTTCCTCTTCTTTGGAGACGTCAGCTTTGATGATGAGGGTGCTGGCTCCATGCTGCTTACAACGTTTAGCGACTTCGTTCAGTTTTTCTTCGTTTCTTCCGACAATGGCTACAGAAGCCCCCTCCTTGGCAAACAACTCCACAGTAGCTGCTCCAATGCCAGCGCTACCACCAGTAACAATGACCACTTTATTTGCAAACATGTTGAATTACTGCACAATACAAAATTTGTAGAAGTACTAAACTAAAGTGATTAAAAACTTATCGTTTTATTGCGTAAAATTATTTATATCTTTGTCTGTTCATTCACCACTAATGATAAGAAGTTAAAAGAGCACCTACTTTTGATATTAACTGATACTGAACTATTTTAATTATGACTCATTGGAATTTAATCTATCAATACCCGTGAAACGAGACACAATAGTAAGACAATAACAGCACGGTCCTATGAGACCGGTCGGGGATTCATGAATTGAGGTACGGTAGGAGGCGGTATTGAAAAATCTTTATCACTTCTGCTACCCCACTGTGTGGACCGCCCGGAGGACACGGTGGAGCACACGGTAGAAGTGTGCCCCGCTTGGGCGGAGCACCGCCGTGTCCTTGTGGAGGCTATCGGGAGCGGCGACCTCTCGCGCCGGGCCCTGGTTAAGGCCATGGTCCGGAGCGAGGAGGGGTGGCATGCGGTCGCCTCCTTCTGCGAAGCAGTAATGCTCGTGAAGGAGGCTGCTGACCGCGAGCGCGTGAGGGAACGGTCCTCACGCCGCCGCCGCCGAGATCCCGATCCCGATTTCCGACCACCGTAGGCGCGGGTTCGCGAACGGCGAGCACTGGGTAGCTCGCCGTCCGGCAGTCTGAAAATAATCTGGACCGAACCCAGTCGTCAACGGCGCGTTCTGTTCCACGCGCGCCTCAAGGAGATGACAGCAAACTGTAGGGGCCCGGCAGGGCCGAAGCCTCTGGGGGGAACACGTGGTATTCCTAAAGGTTGACACCGAGTCCCCCCCAGATCGAAGGCAACGAAGGAACGGGGTAGGGGTTTAGTCAGTAAGAGTCTGACACGCCCTCCCGCTCCGCCCAAGAACGGGAGAAGTCATTCTGATGATTGCCAGAATCCCAAATCCCACTACAAACTAACTTCACAGTCAATCTTTGGGTCCTTCCTTTTCTACGGCTGCAGCCGTTCTAAGAAGTTTTTAAGGATATGTGATTAATTGGAATCGGAATTAGTATTTGCCTGTGTTTAATGTTAGAAAAGATATAATAAAACTCACATGAAATATCTGAAGGGTAAGTATCTGTGTATTTCTTCTTGAAATACAACTCCACGCGTTCGTATTCGATGCTCATTCCCGCCAAAATCGCCGACCCGCCTCTGTCATTTGTTTATCACCGTTGTTTTTTTTCTTATCAGTGTTAGCAGTATAACAAATAAAATGTGCCAGTATTATCGATTAAAACTTAATACTGACGTACTAATATCGGAAAACCTAACACTCGACCATCCTGACATCGTGCATGTCCTCATGCACGTAAGAAAATTTGCTTTACAACCTAACTCTCGGCCAGCACAGGTGATAGCATCGAATCCGACTCACATATATTTAAAAATTATTTTTATAACAGACATTCTTTGAAAGGATATTGTCAATCCTTGTATGGAAGTTGGACCAAGTGCTGCCCAGAATGAAGACCTAGTGCATTTTGTTCCTCAGGCCAATACTAATCATTAAACCGAAGCGCATCAAAATCGGCTCCTGGAGTCAAGAAAAAAAAAGGTTATTCTAACCTAACCTAGCCTAAGTTAAAAATATTTGTGTGCAAGTTTGACAAAGTGCTGCTCAGAATGAACACTTAGTGCATTTTGTTCCTCAGGCCAATACTAATCAGTAAACCAAAGCGCTTCAAAATCGGCTCCTGGAGTCAAGAAAAAAAAGCACCTAACCTAACCTAGGTTGGAAACCTTCGTATGAAAGTATGACCAAGAAAAGTGCTGCCCAGAATGAACACCTAAGGCATTTTGTTTCTCAGGCCAATACTTATCCACCTACCAACTTAGGTTAGGTTAGAAAAACACTTTTTTTGTCTTGACCTATAACCTGTCTTTGTCTATTGCTGTCTTTGTTTGTGTGTTGTCAGTGTGATATGAGAGTATATCGTTGTGAGGAGTTTTAAATATTTATCATTATAATTTTAGATTTCAATTATTGACAAAAGAGGATGAGGAAATTGTTTCAAGAATAAATGGCAGTGTTTATCTACGTGTGTATTATAAATACATGCAGTTTCATCAACTATTGTAATATCAAGATATTTAAGACGATTAACTTATACAGTATCACTGTTCTCACAACTTGTAATCAGGATACAAATCTTTAAATAAAACACAACGCTCAATCAAAACACAATTAATTTTATTTCAAAATATTTAGGTTAACATTCAAAAATGTTTTTAATTTTCATTAGCAACCATAAAACAACGTGGATTGAGAAGATATGCTTCGCAAATATTTTTTTCTTTGAATGACTCCAAAATATTTCCGTCGAAGTACTCATTAATGAGAGACGAGCAGCTTATGTCACTAGTTGTGTGTGACAGTGGCCCAGCGAGCTGGTGTATGGCGACTGTGCGCTGGGAGTATTGCTGCAGCGCTAGAGCCGGTGCCTCGACTTCTGTGGACGCAGCGCGCAACAGCACTAGCTTAGAGCGCAGAGCACGCACCGGTGGCTCGTAGTCACGCGCGCGCTCGATACGCGCCAGGGCAGCTTCTACTAACGAACGAGAGTACTGTGCCGAGTTCGGCACACGACCCAACATAGCCCGCACACACACGTCCACTTTCTGCGGCCACGAAGTAATACCTTTAAGTATTTTTTCTAGATTCACAACGTCGTCGCCTACCATTAACTTAAATATATGCCTGACCACTTCATTTTCCAGTAGTTCTTTTGTCTTGAATTCAGCGATATTTTCTTCAATCACAGTTTTAACTTCGTTTGGTCCACATCCAAGGCAATATACAGTCCCAGTTAAACCTAAAATTATTAAATTAAAGTCACACGTCTTGTGAATTGCTATTACTTTTAAAAAGTGCTGTATTTGACTTATATTACTCACCAAGATCCTCGAGTATTGCTGCCATTTCCAATGCCTCAAGAACACCAGTTTCATATCCCAGTAAGTAAAAAGTGTTTTTCAATCCGGTCTTGTTCAAGAGCACCTTTAAATATGAGAAAATATTTAATATGTAGTTGACAAAATACTACATTTAAATTGATTATTTATGGGTAAATATGAGCTCTTACATCAACGTATCTCTTCGCAGTCTCGTGCACAGTTTCTGCATGGTGATCAAGTCCTGGCTGCAGGACCAGCGCTGGCAGCTTGAGGCGCTCGCACAGCAATCGGAACCTCTCATGATGGCCCTCTATACCCGGCACTATGCACAGATGCGGCAGGCTTGTGTCAAATTCGTCTTGACGCTGCAATATTTCAATAAGTATTAACAGTTTTAATATTGGATGTTGATATAGTTAAAATGAAGATGTGTGGTAAGCAGAGCTGTCTGGAAGTATCTCTTTCCAGACATACAAACATACCACATCACTTAATTATCCAGCAATTTATAGTATGCACTACATACAAAGTGTAATATTTACCAAATCGTCCCCACTGCAGGCTGTAGGCATACATACTAGTTGTGAAGTAGCTAACAGTTCGTCTGTGTCCACGTATGATATGAACGTTGTTAAGCCTTTAACCCCTTCAATGGTGTTTTCGGGTTTAGTCAAACTCATTATGCTATAAAAATATAAGGTAAATATAAAAACATTAGTTTTACGCAATGTTTAATTTCGTAAATGGACTTACGTTTCAACTGTTAGCTGTGGTATCTCTTGTTCAGTGAACTCAACGTTGTGATGCGTTTTTAAGTAACTAGCAACCAATAGAAATTTATCATTTCGAATACCGAGTTCTCTCAAAGTAGTCGTTTCTGGCGTTTTCGTTGTCAAGCATATATCTGAAAACAAAATCTAAATTTTACATGTCGTTATTGTTGAATGGATGTTAATTTCTTGTTGTGCTGACTCAAAGTGCATAACTTAGAAAACATTAAAATTCTTTACAACTCAGTGCTTTTTACTCTTTACTGACCAGCTATTCCAGCAAGTTTTTTCAGCAAATCAGGTTGTTGTCTGTGTGTTTTTTGTGCAACTATCACGGTATTCACACCACAAATTGCACGTTCCACCATATCCACTGCATCACCAGGATTCGTCTCCTAAATGGAAGTCGGATTTTAGTTATATTCACGTAATTTTTGACATGTTGGCGGTTCAATTACCTAGGTTTAAAAAAAAGTAATATACAGGGTGTTTGGTAAATCGTGTGCCAAATTGATATGGTCGACTGGAGGGGTCATCTGCTATCCTTTCAGACCCCTAAACATTACCACCATAAGCCACCACCATTATGCCCATAAGTACAGATCACGAAAAAAAATATTTTTTTTGGTGGTACTGTACTTAGCGTTTGAATAGGTTAACCTCGACACACTTCGAAGGAATTTTAGCCCAGATTATTTCTATTGTATGACATTACACGAACTGATGACGTCAATTTTGATACCAGCATTAGAGTACAAAGTATGCACATAAAGAGCATAAATTAAACTAGAATACCACGGTACAGTTATGAGGGATACCACAAGGGTTTATTTTTGGGCCATTTCTTTTGAACCTTCTTTTGAGAATGTTCAAAAGAAATGACCCAACTAAAATCAGTCTGTTTTAAAGTTTTATTAGCAAAATTAATGAGCGTACTTTTAGAGTAAATTTCATTCATAATAACGTAATACAATACTTACATTATTTTGTTGAGAGAGAACTATTAACTTAGCAGGTAATTTATTTTGGATACGAGAAAGGCATGTTGACTTTCCAAACATTGTTTCACCAACGTTTATTACTGCAAAATATCTAAAAATGGGGGTAAAATAAATATTACTAATTATGTAAGAAAGATAAATTATGTAAGAATGCGTCCAAAAATTATAATTAATAAATCGTACTGTAATTTACCTTAAATCTGGACAAAATTGTCTCGAAACTTTATCCAAATTAGCAAACAAAATTTCTTGATCCATTTGGCCGTCATTTATAATGGAGAATATACCACCAATCAAGCCCAATTGGGTTGCTTCCTTGAATAGTTCGACTATGTCATTTTCTTTGATTAAGTCTTGAGAAGATGCCTGGACTTGAACGCCGATTTTTTGCAAATTTCTATACAATCGAAAAGTTTTTATTAGAATTGTGACGTTTATTTAAAATAATATTACAAATTATATAACTATTTACAAACATTTAAACTAATCAATATTATAGCTTAATAGGTATAATTATATACAAACTAAAACAAATATCCTGAGTGACACCTCCTTCCTTATTATTTTCAGTTTGTATTAATTTTATATTATTAGAATTTGATTACAAAATAACATCAACATTATCAAAGTCATTTGTATTATTTACAGTGTTAATAAAAGTCATGTGGTTACCTTAATTTAAATTGAAACTTCGCATTTGTATGTGCTTTACTATGTACATGTAGCTTTCGTGCACCTCGAGTTATTAGTTTATTAATCAGCTGGAACCCAACATTTTCATCATTCATGACTATCAGTTGGCATTGGTTTGGATTGCAAGATATTCTGTAAGAAAAACAATAATAATTTGTATGCATTATAGGAGCCATAATAACAACGTAATAATGCAGAATCTGAAGAATACATTTTGATTCAATAAAATTGATAAAAAGAAATATTTCATTTCCTCACCTTGGTTGCGCCTGTATCGTATGTTCTTCCATGTTCAGTATCACTCTGCCGCGATGTTTGCTGGCCGCGAGAAGTCGGAAGGCGCGCGCTGCATCGTGCGGCTCGTACGTCACGCGCGTCAGAGGACGCACGTATTCACGCCTGATACCCTCGCTCACCATCATCTGCAAGTCCTGTGAATGTAAAAAAGTTTTCCAATGAGATAACACATTTATGATCTACAATGCGATCGTAAACATGGATATCATAACATATTAATCAATTATCAAGGAAGCTTCACCAAACCCTAGCTTTAAAGCACGTATAGGTTAATATGATGATAAGTATGGAAAAGGTATATTTGCACGTAGTAGCTTTAACGTAAGTCATTAGATTAGTATATTTACTTTCATTTCCGTGGGATTATCAAATATCGATGAGAAATCGACAGAAACATAAGCCCTTTCTTTAGTCAGATGATACAAGCCATATTCGAAATCTTCATCTTGATTGTGCAGTTGAGATACATCAAAAACTGCTCCATCAAAACCAGCGCAGTAGAGTGTAGCCTAAAATTAGAAAATAGTTTTTTTACAGTTAATATCAATAATATCGTCGACACCGTATAAGATAAAACAACTTAGTTACATACGTTTTTATCGTTTCCTTTAAGTGAGCTTATTACAATTTCGCAACCGTTCCCTTTCCTGGCATTAAGAACCATATCTACGAAACTTGGATCACGAGAGTTACCAATATGATCAGCTGGAAATAAATTAAATATAATAAGTGCACATGTATAGGTAAATTATGCCAGGTTGTCGTTATTATGTCTCTTACATACCTTTCAAGTCGGGGAATAATTTGAGCAAGAATTTTTTTTTCCGTATGTCACTAACGGTTGTATACACTTCACAACCGTAAGCAAGGAGTATAGATAACAAAGCTTGACCCAAAGCTCCAGCACCTCCGTGGATAAGCGCAGAAAATTCAGGTGTCAGCTGCCTGTTAAAGACGAATTTTGTTTTGATTGCCTGAAACAAACATCAGAATTCAATATAAGTTTTATCGTTCTCAGAATCATTGTTGCTGGGGGTTACAATAAATTTGCAAGTCATCCATCCATCCATCCCTTTATGAGCACCAAGGGCTGGTGTGACTGTGTACCAGGCCAGCCCTGCCTTTTTAGGTCAACAGCCCTTTAGCCTGCGTTAGGATGATACTGCAGGTTTAGAATTATGAACTTTCGTTCGTTTTTTAAACAAAAAAGTCCGTCTTACACACATAACATGTAAATAGCTTTATAATCTTCTCACAAATAGAATTCAAGCCTCTTCTTCAGGAGAAGAAATGGACTGTAATCCATCATGAAGGCTCAGTGCAGATTGATGGATGTCTCAAGTCTTCCAATTTTTGGTTCTAGCGCGAACCGGATTCCTGACGTTATTTTCCGTCAAAGTTTTGAGAGCAGTGCATATGTTTGTAATACTTACGAGACAGTAGAACGCGTGCATGTAGGCGAGTGGCACAGTGGCGGCATCCTCCAGGCTCCAGTGCTCCGGCACCGGCCACAGCAGCTCAGGCTGCGCGCGCACCACGCTGCTCGCCGCGCCAGAGCGTACCAGGCCCATCACGCGCTGACCACTGTAATACAATCCTTTTGTATGGAATTCGTTTATCTCTTTCAGAGCTATCTGTCACAATCAATCTATCATCGGTATCTCAGGCTGTAGCTTACCACTCCACTACAGCATAAAAGGTATTGAATGATATCCCACCACAAATTAACGTGAGATTTGCAGATATTGAGACGTAAATAAGTAGTAAATATACTACTACTACTGTTACTACTTTGATGTCCAGTAAAGATTATTCTACTCATATTTGTTTTGTTTTTTTTTTTGCTGATGAAATGTCTAGTGATTTGTGAGAAGCTTAGTTGTATATATGCATTATTTTATCCTTAATATATTTCAATTTGATACTCAGTAATTTTAATAAATAAAAACTAAAAAATGTTACCTCTGGGTTGTTCCACTGAAATCCATGCCATAGCTGTTTCCCCCGTAACGATCTGATGTAATTTTTCCAATTGATTTCTTGATATCAGTGTTTGATAATCCGGCGTAATGAACCTAAAATACATTACAACAAGATCTTACAATTCATCAATAGTTTACCTTAAAATCCAATCAGAAATATTTAGAGATGTATCTTATCTTAACCAATTCTGGTCAGGTTATCCTCAGTATCTACACCGATATCAATACTGATATGAAAATCATTGTCTTCGTTATTATTTGCAATAAACTTATATACCTTCACTGGTATGCCCGAGTCACATATCTCAGAAGCATCGACCCACTCCAAAGAACTCAAGTCCCCAACCTCTGCACTTTGTAGCATCACATTGCTGCTCACTTTTGCATTTTGATGTACTGGGACATAATACTCTCCTCCCCATGTACCCTGAAAATTAATATCATTGTTTAAAATTTAAGTGGTTGGTTCGACTATATTGATATCAACAATATTATTACTTACTTTATCGAAAACAGTGAACGCTAAATCTATATCCGGTAGGTCATCCAAGAAGAAATTATTCCCTTCTTCATTATTGACAGTAACTAGGTAAATATTGTTTCTTTGTACATCTTTTCTCCAAGATTGCACTAGCTGTTTGAGGGCAGAGGGAACTGGGTGGGGAGCAACAATAAGAAGTCGATGGTGGGGGGTGAGGTTGGCCCGAGCGGCGGCGAGAAGGGCAAAATCAAGGTGCGCACGCACTGTTATAGCTGTAGTGGGTACAGCCACCTGGTTAGGTCGCCAGCGCACCAGATCCAAGCGAGTACGTTCGTTGCTGTGCGCTGCCAGTTGACGAAACAGAGACGTCGGCCGAACGCGACCTCCGTATATATTATCTTCTTCACTCACTATAAAGGTGCCTCGTTGAAGTGCGAAGTGTAGCATTTGACACATCTGTGGATTATCGAATTATATATAAATTCTGTAACAAATTAAAGCCCAAGGGATAACTTTGACTTTATGTTTAATAATTATTAACTATCAAGTTAAGTTTATTTAAATGAATTAAGTAATCTTAAACATAAACATAAAATTGATTGTATCTTACTTCATCATCGATTGATAGATTACGGACGACAGCTAGGTCTGCCACCTTAAGTGCGCTGCCACTATTCTTTGTGGAGTTAAAATCTCTCAGATTGAACTCTTCATAATAAATGTTGACTCCATAAACGGTAGATCCAATTTTCTTCATTGCTTCAAAGACAGATCTCTCCATTTGGTTGTTTATGATACCAACCACTTTAATGGATTCTTTGTTAACATTCTCAGCGACCATTTGCAAGAATACTTGCAGTGAACTTGAAACCTGATTATTAAAATGATATTATATTAATTCCATTATCACGATATTCATTATCAAAATCATAATTTTTAACTAAATATTCTTACTGTGTTTATTTGATAACAGCGCGTATATCACCTATCTTACATAATATACCTACCAACCATTCCTCAAGTAAAATAGTTATAAATGTTAAAGTACCTAATTGTTTAAATATTTTAAAAACACTTACATGTTGACCAACTTGGAAATTAGAAACAAATTTGTGCGTCTGTAACGCTACGTTATTTTTTTTAATAGCAGGCAAGTTGCGGTATCTTATGTTTTCCATCATTAGTCCTCCACACCTGACCATGAAAAATAAAAAATAAATCAAACCTAATAGTCAGTTGGCTGAAAATTGACTACTCTATCGTCGACTGTATCGATCAATTTCAACACGGCATCATTAGCAATAATTGAGATAGTGATGAAACGCACGAGCTTATATAAATTAATACAGTTAAAATCATTATTATTATATACCTTACGAACTCATGTTCCTCTAAAATCTCAGCTTTATACAAGACTTTGTCTTCTAAAATAGTCTGCAACTTGAGATGTTTCTCTACATCCACAGTAATTCTTCTAATATGTGTCGGCAGGGTAACGCCATCATGAGGTTGTCGCAGCATGTTCAGTTGCAGTAGGCCGTCGATGAACGTGGCCCAGTTATCGCGCCACACGAGAGAAGCTTCATTTAGGGAAGAGCTTGCGGCTTCGATGCTGCGGAACTCACCACTGTGAAGACAATATCTGGGTTTTACTTTTGCATTCTTTACTTTATTGTGGTACAGTTAAATTTATGAAGCCTCGTGAATTGACACGCGAAAATTAGTGTTGTAAAATGAAATTAAAGAGTTGATTCTCTTACTCTTCTTAACTTAAGAAAATTTGAGCTCCTCGGCATAATAACCGTGGACGAAGTATTTAATAATGTGTCATACCGTACCGTCATCTTTGTATCGATACCGTCACCGACCCACGCTGTAAACCAATGTTATGGTCTCGCCGCATTACGCCATGCATGCATGGTTTATGCTGACCGTTCGACTATTTTGCGCGGATGTGACGCATATATTTTATGTATGTAATGATTATTATCATTGTTGGCTAGTTTTAGTTTTTCTTTTTTTTCTTTCTATTGGTTAATTTTTTTCTTAATTTAGTACTTTAAAACTTTTTTCAATGTCACCTTGCAATTTGTAGGATATAAATATTAGAATCTATCTTTAGTTCTTCATTTTTATTCATACTAAATCTTAGAAATGCCTATTCTAAGCGTCCAAGCTTTTACCCTGTTCTTATGAAAATAAAAACTCCTTACCTGTACAAATAGTCTCGTTCACGCAACAAGTCATAGACATCTTCAGCAGTGAGTTCCATGTCTTGGGATTCTTTGAGTTGTATTCTGTCTTTTTTATCGTCCTGTTTGAAACCAATGATCGTACCTGTTGCTACTTTTATTTTATCGTCATACACCTATAAAACAATATGCAACAGTTATTTGAAGTAATTAAAATCAGTCTTGCCATAATTCCAAAAAAATCATATAGATACTCGCATC
This sequence comes from Mythimna separata, assembly GCA_030763345.1. Classification (NCBI taxonomy): domain Eukaryota; kingdom Metazoa; phylum Arthropoda; class Insecta; order Lepidoptera; family Noctuidae; genus Mythimna; species Mythimna separata. Next base: position 17,849,095 of record CM061189.1, on the reverse strand, counting down.
TTATAGATTATACTAATATGTATACTTATAAATTTAACATAATTAAAGGCATCACTGGCGTATTGAACACCATTTCATAAATTAGCTGTACTGTAGCGTGGTCCTGTATCATTTGCAGCTACTTGATTAATCATCCTCTCCCTAGACTTTTCCCAACTAGCTTAAGTCGGCTCCAGTTTATCTGGATACGGATAGATAAACAAGTATTTGACGAGTTGCCCTACAACTCAGTTACTGGTCAACACGATATTCCTTGGATAGACTGTCAGGCTTTCTGGCGTCTGACTACTCGTATGAAAATCGGGTAAAACTATTTGTTGTCCCTAATTAAATAAATAAAATGGTTTTACGTGCTTTTTGAGGCACCAGGTGATGTAGGAATATCCTACATGAATTTAAACCATATTGATAATTGCCCCTACACATTTTTCAATTCTTGAGGATTTTATTTATCATTAACTAAAATATACTCAGAAGTTTTGACACTTGCCTCAAAATATCCAGTCCCCCTTTGCAGTGAAGCTCTAAGTTTCAGTTGACTCTGTGTGTGTATCACAGGTTGTGAGTAGAAGTGCACATCGCGGAATACCACAGACAATTGTTTCTTGGGAACACCCATAATCATAGCCAGAGTGTCCCATACAGCCACCAAGGATGACGCGAAAGGAAATACCATTTGTTCTGTAAAATAATCATAAATAAAAGAAAATTAAGTATTCATATTCAAAACCCAGTTCCAAATAAGTCGAGCAGCGCTTTAAAGATGAAAATTTAAAAACCATCACATCTTCCTACGACCCACGGTCTTCGGAAACGAAGGGCAAATGAAGGACACAGATGTGGTTTTAGTTAGTAAAAATGTGACACTCCCTCCCGCTTCATTCTAGAGAGAAAAAATCATTGGGTGACTTCCTATAAAACAAGATAGTGATAAAGAAGTTATGTTGTTCTAAACAGGTACCTCTAATGACGTGTCCCTTCAGATATTCATATTCTTTATCGTGCAACGATATCACATGTGTGCAAGCTGCAGCCTTTCTTCTGTTAGCGTTATTATAATAAGGCGTTGTCCTGAAAAATATATTAAAAAATGTAGTTTAAAAATAAACATTTGCAACAATGTTATAGTTTGCTATTCTGTTCTTAATTTCGATCATGTGACTTCTGTAGACAGCATTAAAACCTTTAAGACTTTGAATGTAAAAAATATTACAGATTTATGGGGAAATTCTGTGTATGTCGTAAAATCCATCATCAACGTTGTAGCTCCTAGTCAAGGACTTGTATTTAACAATTGTATTGATTGTGGGCAGTTTTTAGATTTTTTAATAGACATAAATTGTTATATACTAAAAAATTCGGTATTGAAATTTTAGTACATATTGTGAAAACAAATGCTATGCTCTAAGTCTTTTATTATAATTTGTCTAAGGCTTCCGATTGTGTTCTCCATGAAAATTTTATCAGGAAACTACACCATTACGGGATCCGGAACTCCTCTCTGGATCTTGTTAGTTCTCATCTGAGTGATAAGATTCAGAGAATTGACATGAACGTGAAAAGATCTCCCGGATCTGTGGTAAAAATAGGTGTCCTCAGGGCTCAATTTTTGGCCCATTGTTGTTTCTTATTTAGATTACCGATTTACCTCATTAAGTCATCATCATCTGCCTAGCCTTTTCCCAACTATATTGGGGTCGGCTTCCAGTCAGGCCGGATTTAGCTGAATACCAGTATTTTATGAGGAGCGGCTGCCTACCAGACCTCCACAACCCATTAACTGGGGTAAAACGGTACTTCATGGCAAGACTGGAGTCAGATTTACTGGCTTCTGACTATCCGTAACGACTGCCAAAGATCTACAACAGCCGGGACCTACGGCTTAACGTGCTTTCCGAGGCACGGAGGAAACTCGGTATGTTAAGATGGTCACCCATCCACAGACCAACCTAGGCAAGCGTTGCTTAACCTTGGAGATCGACCTGTGCGGCTGTTATTATTTAGCCACGAGCTCCTCATAATATTTATTTTTATATGAAACTAATATTATAAAGGCGAGACTTCGTATATTTATGTATGGAAATTTGTTGCCTACTCCTTCATAATTTGGATGAAATATAGCATGCAGGTAGACCATATCCTGTAAAAGACACCGATTTACCTCATTAAGTATTACCATAATATACTGTTGTTTTTAGACCACACTTCACTCTTGTTTAAAATTAAACATCAGCAGCCTATTACTGACGATATAAATATAGCTCTTTCAAAAATAATACACTGGTTTAATGTCAATAACCTAAATCTTAATTAAAAAAAAAAAAAAAAATAATAAGTTTACCATGCCTCATGTTAGGAAAGTAGAAACTTGTGTGCTAGTAAAAGGTAGAGTTGAGTCCTGAAGATACAACATAATTTTACCAGGTTTTATAAGTTCTAAATAGCTATAGTAGGACTCCATTTCAAACTTCAATTAAACCGGTTATGAAAGGCTCACTTTAGAAGACAATCTATAAAATCTGAAAGCACTTTTCTTCTTTGATTAAAATAAGTATTTCTCTTACCATGTCTCTCCATGTGCCCATTCGACCAGAGGGGAAAGGAATGGCGTCTCTGTGGATACAGGCATCTCTACTTTCGGGTAGAGAACCTGAACTTTTGGGTAGTATCCCTCCATATATAATCTAAAAATAAAAGCAGATAATAATTACTCGAAATTACAAGAAACTTGGTATTACATTAACTGCCACTTGGTGGTTAAAAATACCGGAAGAGATCCAACAAGTGAGATTGAGTACACAGACAATTCAGGAACATAAACTAGGAAGAGATTTGAACAAAGAAGAAGATCCAAGAAACTTGATTTTGTGAGATGCACAAGAGCTAAAGTGTGGATAGTATATTCGTCTTAAGTATTTCGCACAACTATTTATTAGTAATTATCCTTCTGACCATTAATCAGTAGTGAACAAAAAAGAAACTAAAGAAGCAGATTCTGAAATTTATGACACAAATTAAGATGCGTAACATACATAAAGTACAGTCAAAATATGTTGGCCACTTTAAGGTTGGTGAACTATCGCGTATACTCGAAGAAATACGCAATGCGCTTTCAGCATAATATGAATCGAAAAATAATTACATGTGCGAAGCTTGAAGTGGTCAAGGTATTTCGGCCGTAAAATGGGCTCCCTATTTACACAACCCTTCAGGGTATATGCTGCAAAAACTAAAATAAAACACGAACTTCCCAACTGCTTCAAGCAGTATAAATGTGTTGTCAGCATGTCCACGCCTGGTAAGTGCTATGTTTCTGCAGTCCGCAGGCAGAGACCGCTTCAGGATGGCCTGCAGTAGACCATGAGGAGCTACCTCCACCAGTACTGCGTTGGCCGGTATATGCTTCAAAGTCTCTTCGAACAGCACTGGGTTCTAAAGACAAAGAAAAGTAATATTTAAAAAAATACAACCAAAAACCGAAAAAAAGGAAAAAAAAAACACAATTACTTAAAAAAAACATTTTTTTTTTACTTTCAATAAATTGTGTACTTATAACAACAAAAAAAAAAAAAAAAAAAAATAGAGCTAGATTGAAAATATTTTGAAAATCACTTTCGTAGAACCAGGGACGAAACAGAAAGTGTTTCTTATTTTCAAGTTTTCTAATTAAAACTAAGAATCAGTCGTGAGATCAAACCATCAATATGATTTGATTACTCCAATTCAGCACATCAAAAAAGACTGTCATTACTATTGCAGTTTGTTAAACTTCCTTATAAAGGATCCTTTTGCCTACTAAGATATAACACAAGGCAGAAAAGATTATATATTTAAATCACTAAAAATCATATTATAATTACTGAGTCTGAACTAGGTTCGAGACCCATATGATAGATCTCTAAGTTCAAGTACTAGGTACAAGTGAATTAATTGTAATAATTATAGTACTTACAAGAAGGTTATTGGTGTGGTACTCAGCTGACGAGTACTTAGCCAGGGGCATCTCCCATTCATCAAACGGTATTGAAGTTGAAACCCATTTCTCGCTTCGAGCTCTTGGAGTCTTAATTACTTCGCTTAAATATTTAAGCAAGCCGGGACCTGTTTTTAAAGTTATTTTTTTAAGAATTAAAAAATATGACTATTAAAATGTACCTTGGTTTGATAACAATAACATTGATATTTCCTTACCAGCATCAGCAATATAACGCGAGTGATAAGCAATATTGGAACAAGGTACTTCCTTAGCGAAAATGCCCTTAGCAGTCAACTCTGCAACGAACTCCTTCATGATATCAGTAGGACCCGAAATGGTACTAGACCCAGGTCCATTGTGACAAGCCACTTCAATTTCAGGAGGGCACATTGTTTTTATCTGTGAATAAAATTGTGACTTTAATATTGTTGAATTTCCGAAAATCCGAAAAATAAAATATTTGAGGTAACTAGACCCATAAAAATTTCACCACTTTTACACACAACACAATCAAATAACAAACACACAGTTAAAATAGCAACCAAAACAATATACAATTATATTTAAAAACACTGATACACAAATCAAATAAAACACGAAACATGTATTCACAGATTTCGATTGCTCAGCAAGTGAACCATACAACAATGATTCAGGTACTGGCAATCGAACCTCTGCACGAATGCCCTCAGGATGCCGTTGGCGCTAGCCCGAACCCTGCGCACACTCACTTGGTGTTTTGGCTGTGCGTTGATAATGTCAATCAGTCAGTTTCTTCTTTTATGAGTTTTCACTTATTCAAGAACATAAACGCTATAAAAGTGGGTTTTGATCACAATCTCACCTGTTCGTATCCCAGACCAATGGCAGCCATAGACCCTCGAATAAACGGAGTCTGCAGTGACACTAGACCGCGGCTGTAGGCTGACAAGATCATCTCCTCTGCCGTCAAACAACCATCGGCGTATGCACATCCCAGCTCTCCTACACTGTGACCTGTAGGAGAGAATCATTGTTAATATGCTAAGAACGAATACGAAGTGCCAGTCAGGGGTAACAAAAAAAAAAACTCTAAACCCTTTCAGAAACGATAATAACCCGCTGGCTGAAAGTTTGGTTTGCATTGTACTGATTCTTGAAGAAAACTTTACATCCAAGAATGAAACTATTATGATGGGTCTCACCGATAATGCCATCCGGTACCAATCCCAGTTCCTTCAGGACATCAGTAAGTCCTATTTGAATCGCAGCTATTCCTACGAACGAGTGGAGAATGTTGTCGAAAATAGTCTTGTCTTTTGATGTTACTATATGGACGATATCTATTCCTTTTGGTTCTAAAGTTTTGCGGCACCTGAAATTCAAGTATAATAAGTGACGAAATTCTAATAATGTATTAAACATCAATAAAACAGCATTCTTTATTCCTGTTAAATAAGCATACCAAGGACCAGAAGACGATAAGTTAAAACACAATTTGAAAACTTATTTACCGTTCTATGGCAGCGGCAAAGATAGGTATGCGCATGAGTTGTGCGCCCATACCAGCCCACTGCGAGCCCATCCCGCTATATACGAACCACAACGGCCGTCGAGCGTCGTCGAAGTACTCAGCCCTCTCACAGAGACTCACTGTCTTTTGTTCTTCATCTGTCTCTAGAATTTTGAAACAATGCAAATAGTTATTATAAATGTAAATTATACAAGAATGCTAAAATACGCTGCTAAAATGCTAAAATGGATGAGAGATAGTCGACGACGATGAAATCAAATGACTTGGGATCGGAGATACAAATGCTCAGCAGTTGAGTTCTGTATGTCGAATTGATAATGATATAAGTGAATTTAATCTACAATTTTCTCCCGCTCTTACTTAATATGATAAATCCTCTGCCCAAATGTCCTGAAATGCTTGTCTGATGAATGTTGTGTAACAAAGCCAACTCCTCAGGATCTATCGGACGTGACTTCAAGTTCTCAAAGATTTTCTTTACAGTAGTGTCTTGTCTCGCAGATATAGTCACGAGATGTGCAATACTACTGGTGTAGCGTGATAGATCCTGAAACAAATTGTAAACATTATTATGGTAAGAAATTGACCACAAGTACCAGTATTCAGATATATGTGTACGAAACTGTGTGAGAAAGGCGGGTTTAGAAATGTGATGCGGGTTCAAATCTTTATTACAATATAATATATTATTATAGGAAACAATTACAAGCCGTGTCGGGCACAGAAAATTTTCAATAGTTGAAAAGAAAATTAAAAGAGCTAAATATTTAAATGTTTCTCATCTATAAATTATTCTTCCCGCCGAAGTACAATTGATCATTCGGAGCAGATTTATACTGACTAAAACGGTGGGTTTTATATTCTTTCAGTTACTTTTTGCGTTCCAGGGCCAAGGTAACTATTTCGAACAACTCCGCGGCCCATATCCGGACGTACCTTGGGTTTGTAGTGTCCGTGTAGCAGCACATGCGAGTTGACGCCGGTGACGGACATGCCGTTGACGGCGACGTAAGAGCGGCGGAAAGGCTGGTGCTCCGTCACGATGCGCATGCGACCCTCGCGTATCGCCTCCACATCTTGCCGCGGAGTGCTGCAGTGCAGATTGGCGGCTAACTCACCGCGATGGTAGCCAAGCAACACCTGTTTAAAAGCAGACACAACTAAATAACTAGATTATAAAATAGAAAACAAATAATGGGCCTTATATGGACCTTTTATTATTAGTTTTTTTTTAGGAAATTATCAGAACTTCTTTCACTTTTGGGGGGAGCGAAAGACTAAAACCCACTTCTTTGTCCCGTTTTGCCTTCGATCTAGGGTCCCAGGTCTTCCTTTCAAAATCCAACCCATGGCCTCAGAGACGTCAATCCTACAGTGCCCTGTGCCCCTACGTTTTTGATGATATCTCTGCACGCGCTTAAGGCACGCGTCGACGACTTGAGTTCGGTCCGGATGATTGCCAGACGACAAGCTACCCGTTTCTCGCCGCCCGCAAACCCTACAGATATATATAACTATATACCTAGTACTGCCTTGAAACCAGTAATATTAAAACATATTCGAGAAAGCTATTTATCACCATATAGATTCCTTTTTCACGACACACAACCTCTTAATAAAGGAAAAAAAGGATTTCAGAAAAAAATAATCCATAAATATGGCCATGATTTTGATATGATTTTGACGACAGATATTGATAAAAGAATTCCTATTAGTGCTATATATATGGACATGAAGAAACCTTTCGATTGAGTTGATCATAATACTCTCCTACGGAAACTTAATGCGTATGGAATAAGTGGCAAATCATTTTCCTTTATACAATATAATCTAGACAGTAGAACACAGTGTACGGAAACTAAACAAATTTCTTTAAAAGATAAAAAGGAACTTAAATGTGTATCCAAAAAAACGTGAAATAACTTTTGGCGTACCACAGAGCAGCGTATTGAGCCCGCCATTATTCTTGGTTTACATAAGTTACTTTCTAAAACACGTCGCTTTTGCTATGGTTCTTTTTGCTGAAGACTGTACGATAAATTGTTAGACCAAAAAAATAGACACTATAAATGTGATAGTATCCACCCTTACGTTTGTGAAACCTCCACGGTCCGGACTAAGCGTTTCGCCTCGTTATTACTGTGTACATAAGGACAGGAACAATTTGCCAGCTGCAGTCTTCCCGTCTGATTATAATTTAGGTGTCTTCAAAGTTTTGAGTGAATAGGCACCTCATAAACTAAAACCTCACCATAAAAAAACTGGGCAAGTACGAGTCGGACTCGCGCACCGAGGGTTCCGTACCAACTTAATAACGGTTTACGATTTATGTAAACAATAAAAAAAAGTAAACAATTTTCGGTGGAAGTTTGCGTACATCATATATTTTTTTTAGATTTTTTATTCTCTTATTTAAGAAGTTACAGGGGGAGACATTTTACCACTTTGGAGGTGTCTCTCACGCAAACTATTCAGTTTAGAAAAAAAAATGATATTATAAATCTCAATATCATTTTTAAAGACCTATCCATAGATATCATACGCGTATGGGTCTGATGAAAAAAAAAATTGAGTTTCAGTTCTAAGTATAGGGAACCCTAAAATTTATTCCTTTTTTTTGGATGAAAATCGTAATGCGGTTCACAGAATACATCTACTTACCAAGTTTCAACAGAGTATAGTTATAGTTTTGGAAAAAAGTAGCTGTGACATACTGACGGACAGACACACAGACATGGCGAATCTATGGGGGTTCCGTTTTTGCCATTTGGCTACGGAACCTTAAAAATTGCATTCCTGCTTACCATCAAGTGGGATCAGTTTATAGCAATTAAAACAAAATGTAGTATAAATTAAAAAAAAAAATTGTCATGATCCCAACTCGTGGAATACCTTCGTGATAGAAGTTATACCCGAAGCTGCGTCGCTGTGTCCAATGTTGGAGATGACACTGCCAACTAGCAGTGCGTCTTCCTTGCCTTTACAGAACACCTTTTCAAAAGCTTCCAGTTCCGCTTTGTCAGCATCAGAGCCACCTTTAAAGAAATTATGCAACTGGTACAACTGCTATTTTAAAATTTAAGGTGGACTTAATGCCTTAGGCACTTTCTCCCAGTCAACCTTTGGGTGATGCAGAGATAAGTGGTAGATGTAATAAAAGACAGAGAAAAAATATTAAAGATATACAATTGAATTGCAGATGATATGAATGAATATAATATACATATAATTTATGCATAATTCAATAAAAATATACATACATAAATACTCAAAAAGAGGTCCGAATTGACAACCAGATAAATATTATCGTTGTGATAATACTACTGCCAACTTCTTACCATTCGTTCGTGAGCATATTCATGCTCACGAATCTCAATTTCTATTAATGAATACTAGAGAAATAAATACCTGAACCAAAAGCTTCGATATATTCCACTGCATGCGGTGGAACCCTCGCTTCCTCATAGAATTTGTTGAGGAAGTTGGCAGTCTTCTCAGAATTTCTAAAATATCCGAACAAAGGACCAGTTTTTCCCGTTCCAAGACCGACATACTCCGTTTTTACGTGTATTATTTCTGCGTAGATCCTGTGAATAAGAAATATGACAAAACTTTTCATAATAAGTAGACATATTTTTTTACATTTTAAGTTTTTTATTGCAAATAATAGGTCCTATATTATTATTATTCCATTATCACGTTGTTGAGGATATGCAAACAGTTGGTCAACTGTTTGCGTGACCAGAGGGTTGGGCTTGTCTTCATTTAACAAATCAGCATGCTATCTAACGTGGCAATCTTTTTGTACTCGTATAAGATGTTAGCAAATAAATGCAGGGCAAAATTAGTAATGATTATTATTCCTCAGATAGAGCAGCCAATCAAAGATATAGTTCCATTCAGCCGCTTTTACGTAATGATGGCGTTATGACACATATTCCTCAAAAATAAAAAATATTTTGGATATACAGGTATCTTGTGCATATAATCTGGGTTGCTATTGAAACCAAAACATAAATTTGTATAAAAATAATTCAAAAAACTCTCTGGATTCTGCTATTTTATGCGAACTTTGGCCAATCACAATGTACTCATATTATCATTATTAAAATGTAATAACAAAATACTCATATTTCCTGGAACAAGTTCTAAAATATTTAAGTGAATGACGGAATCACAGAATGCTTATAGTGTTCCGGGTTATCTCTTTTTTTTTGCGTTGCCTCTTTATCAAACATTGCGTTAGATGAACCAACAAGCTTTTACACCGTGCTCAAATGCTGAGGTTGACAATAGACGCTTCTGGTAGGGCCTTCTAGTCTAGTAGTATCAACTAGCTATTGATTGGTTAGACCTTGGACAGTCGTAATGGGTAGAAACAGTGCAGGTCAGAAAACGTCACAACGTGAAAAATATTAGTATTCACAAGCATCCACTCACCTCAGTGCATCTTTTGCTTTCTGCAGAAAAAGAACGTTGATAGCTTCCGATTTGATACACCCATCGGCATTCTGATCAAATGACTTCGTTTTACCATCCCTCGCCTGATTAACGACTCTGGATATAAGAAAATATCGTTACATTAGCAATAACATTAACATGCTGAAGGGTTTTTTGGGCTGTCCCATAGTCGTTAAGATTAATCTGAAATTTTAAGTCTATCTCTTTACAGTAATTGAGACTTAGAATACCACACCAGCCACTTCTCTACGTTCAATATTAGTTCATACGAATTTCCGAATGTTTTCAGTTTTTACGAAATCGCTTTGACGAAGTGTCTAATTTATTGTTTTTTTACAATTCAGTAGGTTTCTCCGAAGATTATTTGAACTCCCATTTCAACCCTTTAGGGGGTAAACTTTGGAAATTTTTACTGCTCGCCTACGTTATAGAAAGAAAACTTATACAAAATTTCAAGGCCCACTAGTTTCAGCTGTGTGTTGATATGTCAGTCAGTTAGTTTCTTCCTTTAGAAAATATAGATGTGTTATGTTCACCTTCCGTAGTGCACGGTAAACTGTGGATGCATAGACAAGAAGGAGCCTCCAACAACAGCAGCCTCGCATTCTCCCCTGCTCATGGCCAGGAATGCCTGCTCCAGCGCCGCGGTGGAGCTGCAGCAAGACTCGTCAATCGCCATGGAAGGTCCCTTTGCGTTTAACCAGTAGGAGATGCGGTTGGCGTACATAGACTTACAGCATCTAAAACATAAAAATACAACCTATTAAATATGATAATTATTATGATGTACAGAGGCCCTTTTATTTTTATCTATCAGTGGGATATCATCCAGTGACTTATCCCTCTAGGGCGCAGCAGGAGAGCGTGTCACATTTTACTGACTAAAACCCACTCCTTTGTTCCTCCTTCGCTATCATTATTCCTCCTCGCTCTGATCTTCCGATCCGCTCGGATCATGGACTGTACTAGGGCCCGGCGTGAGAAGTCGTTGCTGCCGATCACCTCCACGAGGACACGGTGATGCAAAACCCAAGCAAGATACTCCTCTACGGGATGCTCCACCTTATCCTCCGGTCGCAAGAAATGCCCGGCTGTGACACTGGGGCGTTTCTTCCGCCTAAATCCTATGCAGGATGCTCCTGAATTTACCCTACCCGGTGAGGACCTGCGTCATGCGAAGTGAGAGGTCGCCTGGACATCTTTCCTTTCCAAAGAAGTCCCCTCTTACCGCCATAAATAAGGGGTGCCCAGCACTGGGTTGCAACAGTCCTGCGACTGTTCCACCATGAGATACTGCCGGAAACCTGTCCACCATGCCGTAACTTGTCGCGGCAGCAAAGTTTTGCCCCAGCGCGCGTTGCATCTCCATGCGCAAATTGTGGATGCAAGGACTGTTGCCTCCAGATCCCATGGTGGCAGGCCAACGGTACCCTCGCAACCCGCCGCTCCGGATTGTCCGGCCGGTTTTTCACATAACATTTTCCACATAAAGCCTTCAGCAGGAGGCGTGGTGAGGCGAGGTGTCTTTAGGGCAGCCACAATCCGTTATCAGCATTCAGTTTGAGAGCCAAACGTTGGAAGTACTCCTCGAAAGTCCACCGGCTGTCAACGACGAGTCGCCGATACCTCATCGTCGACCCGACGTCGATGTGTACCCCTCCTACTGTTATGTGGGAGGGAACTCGGTGGTGGCGCGTTCCGAGAGCCATGAAAGCACATGGCCTCGGACTTGTGCAACGCCACCTCGAGTCCCAATTGCTGGATCCTGTCTATGTGTTACTAGTACAGCCGTCGTGTGACTAGCGTATCGTCTAAGTAGCAGACCTTGATCGACGGGAAGTTCGCTGCGCAGCACGTAGTCGATACCCGATGTTCCACAAGGGCTGTCCTAGTACCGATACTTGTGGAACATCGCAGTACACTACTCTCGCCGTTTCTTACCACTCTCGATACCGCCAATGATGTAAATTTAAAATCCAATTCTTTCTTACCCAGTAATAACGAGGCCCGTTTTACAGCCAGTGTCATAGAAAGTCGCTTTTTCAGATTCGGAGAAACAAGCTCCAAAAAAGACGCCTACTTTTCTTCCAGACAGGTACGATGGATTTACACCTATGGACAGCAAATATCAAGTCATGAGAAACCGGTTTGTTTTCTTACTTCTAACAAAACATAGGTAATTATGTAATTTTGAGCTATTCATACGAGTACAATAAAGCATTTTATATCTCTCCAAGCATGCGTTTAAGGACTACTTTGCGTCCCCTTCCTGAAGATAACTTAGGCAGATGCCTAAGCAGGCTAGATAGCCAGCAGTTACTACTGACTCATCATAACACCGATATCTTACCTGCATCATAAATAGCACAGTATGCCTGTTCGAGCACTTTCCGGGACATGGGATCCATACAGTTTCCGAGGTTGTGGTAAACCTTGAAGAACTGCGCGTCGAATCGCTCGAGGCCTGGTATTGCACCCATGTGCTGAGCAGCCTCTGGATGCTTGGCCGTCCAGCGCAACTTATCAGCATTCACTGGGTACACCTAGTTGATTAAGTTGTATGGTTACAGTACTATTGATTTGGAACATAGATTACGAAGATGGGACTTTTTTAAACGATGGAGAGATCGCTAAAATTAATGACAGCGCCTTGAAAGAATTGAAGGACGTCTTCAAAGCATTAATTTTATTTATACACACAAAATATTATTAAAATTGATTTACATCACCAATATACAATGTGGTGTTTTGAAACTGCAATAATCACATACTCGTAAAAATACGATGCGTGGTCCAAAACCATTTATACATTTTACGTATTTTTTTTTAGTTTTAGCTTTTTTTGGTAATATATTTTATTGAATTTTAACAAAGCGGTACTACTAATACAAATATTTACAAATTAAACTAATAGAAGACTTAATAGATATACAATGTGTTGTTTTGAAAGTGTATGGCATTTCGGGAGGTAATTATGTTAGTGATACTCGACGCAAATCAATAATAAAATGAGTAGGTAATTTTTTTTTTTCATTATGGAAATCGGTACGTGTGAACTACCTTTATTAAAACGTGGCCAGTCTGATACTCGCCCTTTAACTGTGCTTTCACACACACCTAAACACACACAAACCCAAAACGGTTTAAACATATAACTCCCGATATGGTCGTTATATTTGCACCGCTTGAGGTTTTCTGCGCCTGCAGCAGCAGCCCCAGGACAGCCCGCCGTACTCAGAACATGGGATGGCCCAAGGGTTTCGACACATGTTGCATTCCATACCAAAGACCTACCCAACTTCCAAGGCATTATCGTCATCCCGTCTGGCCTCTTCCCATCATCGCGTGCCAAGCCATTAGGTTCTAAAACAGCTGGCACCCCGGTGACAAGAGCTCGACGGATAATGTCATTAATGCTAGCGTGCCAGCACTCTTACAGCAGGATAGGCCGTGATGTCCGAGGCGGTCGACTGCTTCACCGCATTGACATCGGTGTGGAGCTCCACAGGGAGTACCCAGACTCAAGCATGTAGCGATCCGGAAAATGGTGTCACTCAGCATAGTACCTATGTTGAGCGACGGTAGTGCATGTAGCCAGAGTATAAATATATCTAGGAATGTTTCTTGTCGCTGTTGACATGTGAGAGTAAAATAAAAACGTCTAAATATACAAATTAAAATAAGCCACTGGCAGCTGGCAGAAATGACCGTTCACAATTACTGACTGCATCTGTTCACGGACGTGACACGTAATATCAGCACTATTCAGCTCAAACATATTAAAGAGAAGCGAATGATCCAACACACTCGCCACTGCTATGCTCATTTATGACAAACATGTCTAAACAATAGATTGCTCCATGGTATTCGCATTCACAAACTTCATTTTCAGAGCAAAGGTGATGAAATAAGTTACATTAGGAGAATGCCTCTCATATTGGCCACCCAGTTTGTCTCCTAAACTCATTGTTCAAAAAATTTTACTACACCACTACACCAGTGTCCTTCAGTATCTCCTTGAGTTTTCAGACTAGGGCTTCGTTTCTAGAAATTCCGCGTGATGACTCTAATGCCACAAAGTCTAATGGTCACAAAGTACTTACACAACTTTATTTTTACAGACTTGATGAATGCGTATGTCGTTGCCATTTTTCATTCTTGCCACTTTTTTTAAGGTGGGTAATATTCCAATTACTTCTGCCGCTCTAGGTCAGATCGAAAGGGCGTGTCAGTCTTTTACTGACTGAAACACACTCCTATATTCCTTCTTTGTCTTGCGTTCCGGGACCCCGTTTCCCTTTCGGAAGTCCATAGCCCCACTAAGCTTCAATCCTGCTGGGCCCTTTTTGCAGAACTTAACATAACAGAAAAGCTAAATTTCGACTCGAACAAAAAAGATTATGATACCCTTACCTTATTGTACAAGATATCAGAGAGGTCATTGATGTGATGCGAAGAGGGGTACAGCCCCGACATGCCGGAGATGACGACCCTCTCACCGTCAGAGTCCAGACTCGGTGCAGGCAAGACCTTGCCTTCCATCCCAGATTGAGTTGTGGGTAGCTCTTGTGGAGTTGGGGTCATGATTGAGCAGGCTAGTAAATTAAAAAGTAGATTTAGCAAGGACAATAGATAGACTATGACTAGGCTAGATAGCATCGTGACCAGTGGTGGCCCAATGGTATCGGCCTCAACTTACGAGTTGCACATTATATGTGCAACGTATAACTGTAGATATAAGTTATACGCATGCATGCATGTATAACTTATATCTACGTTAGTTCAGAAGCTCAATAATACTTTACATTTTGACGAAATATGCGAATATAAATGTAGGGAACAGCTGATTATTTTTTCTCGATTTCAAGTTTGGTCCGATAGTAAAAGTTGTTCATAATGATGAGTACAATGGCCCGCCAAGAGGATGTGCGTTAATTATGTTACATATTGTATGTATTACAAATAGAGGAGGGCCTAATACGCTACCCTGGGGAACTCCGTGTGTAATTGTCCTACAATAGGACTTGTAGCCTCATTGACATTTCTTTTTTTAGGATCAATAAATTGTCGATATTTCAACGTACGTACGTTCTAGTTTTTTAAATACGATTCTTTTAAATTTAAGACATTCCCTCTAATGCTGTAGGCTTCCGATTTTTCAAGCCAAATTTATGGTCCACATAGTCGAAGGCTTGAGTCATATCACAATAGACAGAGTATACAGGTATTAGTTTATCAACATTGTTTATTAAGAAGTCGACTATGAAGAAGAAGACTATGTAAAAAGTTTTATTTTTTTTCTGAAAATTTCTTTCTGTTCCCCAGTAATTTATTTGTTTTAGTTATATAAAAATTTGTGCAATATTTTAAATTATGCTTATGCTAGATAGCTGTATTGGTAATAACTAGCTACAGTCTTGACTGATCATTATCAAGATTTTATTTAGACGTGTTTGTAGTTTGTACATGCTATTATTTTCAATGAGAACATTAAGTCTATAAAATTGTTTGTTAGTTTAGTTCTGGCCCACTAATAATGTTGATAAAAAATATGCAAAAATATGCTTAAAATGCAAAAAGGATCGCTTATATATATTTTTTTAAACTAAATAAATGTAATTATAATAATTATAACATACAAAAACATTTAAACGATGTCTCTGCTCTATAATAATATAAAAGAATGATGCTAAGAATTTTAAGTAAAATTGTACTTAAAATAAGTAAGATTGTATGTTCACGGCATATTTTTTTAGGGTTCCGTAGTCAACTAGGAACCCGTATAATTTCTGTAATAAAGTCTGACTGTCTGTCCTTCCGTCCATGGATAATCTGGTACCAATATGTACATCTATCTCGCCGACAATGTGATAAAATAAAAAGTGATAAAAAAAAATGTATTAGGCTAACGTGTGCTATATTTGGGTTTTACTAAAATCATTATTTGATAATGTTCTCGGATTGTTTTTGGAAATACCTCTAAATACGATCTATACTTTTGAACCAAAAGTTTAGAAAATATGGAAAAATCTCAAAAGTAGAACTTTATAAAGATTTTCTTGGAAAATTATTTTGATCTTGATGACTTGAACAGTTTTTGAAAAGTTGTAAAAAATAATTTCTGAAATAAGTTTGTAATTTAACCGTTTATGCAAGCATTGTTTGAACTTAGTTTATATTTTTTTTATTTATCCTGAACGTATCTTCTCTTAAATAAAAAAAGAATTACTAAAATCGAATCATGCAATCCAAAATTAAGTACTACCAAAAAGCAAACATACATAACCCGTTTAGTTTGTATAAATTAGTAACCTAAGTTTTCTGAGAGATTGCGTTTTGGGCTGATTAACGCTATTAAAATTATTTAGTTCTTAAGTGGGGACACTTATTATGACCCGACTCGCTCTTGGCCGATTTTTTAATTTTATTTACTGTGCCTAACAGACATCACATCAAAAAATATTTTGACTACCAGTAAGTATTGCATTTCACAATATAAATAGGTTGTAAAATGCAACAAATAATTGATTATTTACTCAGATACCCGCGAAACGAGACACAATAGTAAAACAATAACAGCGCGGTCTCATAGGACCGGTTGGGGATTCAAACGTTATATTGAGTATTGTGTGTACAGAAAAAAAAAATTAAAATAATGATGATTTGTGATTTCAGAAAAAAAGTGAGATTAAATTAATATAAAAATAATAATCAGCTTGTCAAAGTCCCCACTGCTTGGACTGAGGCCCACTCTCTAGAAGAGGGAAAGGTAGTAAACCACCATGTGGGCCCAGTGCGGGTTTGTTGATATTGCACGTCTTCGACTTTTTGCTTCTAGGACATGCCGGTTTCCTCACGATATTTCTTTCAACGTTTTGAAAGCAGAGGTGATGAAACATTAAATTACACAAAATAATACACCTAGCTGGGTTCAAACCCGCAACCTACAAATGTCGGGGGCCGTTACCACTGCGCCACTACTGCTTGAAAGTGAAATTTATAAAATAATTTCAACTAAAATCTATACTAATATTATAAAGAGGTAAAATTTGTAAGTTTGTATGTTTGTAAGTTTGTATGTAGTGGGTAATCTCTGGAACTACTGGTCCGATTTGAAAAATTCTTTCAGTGTTAGGTAGCCCATTTATCGAGGAATGCTATAGGCTATACATACCATATATATAATATAATGCTATATTATACCATCACGATACGACCCACAGGAGCGGTGCAGTAACGAAAAATGCGGGTGAAACCGCAGGGGACAGCTAGTAAATTATAAGATATTAATTATGATGCTTGCACTTACATGTATTTGAACTAGTTTTATTAAATAAACAAAAATAGTAGTAGACTGATCACACCAAACTCTAGGAAAAGTTCGGTGAAAATGATTTCAAATCAAAATTTGTTCTTTTTTTATAGTAATTGTTCATACCTAAACAAGTGCATTAAATATCAATGAGCACGGTTGAACTCGCCAATGACGTTATTGTGAAGGGTAGACAGCGACTTATGCACTTATTCATTAAATTTTAGTACAATACACGCATATTACCAAAAAAACAACGGCTGATGGAGCACTGCCGTACGAATTCCTACAAACTATGCTCAACCATATCTGAAAGACCCCTCAAAGAAGGCTGGTGGGCATGGTCCTGATTAGAACCGTTTGAGTCACTTTGGAGGACTTAATGGGTGCCACCGATGTTGCAATCAACGTAGCTACCTATCGGGCCCAAAAAATTTGACAAGTTTACCTTCGATTCGAAAAGAAGAAGAAGAGAGCCGAAAGATCTCGACTGTTGGAAATAGGCCTTCTCCAAGTGAATGTGCGTCTTGCATGTATCGGGTTCCTGCAAACTTTACCATTCCAATGCTGCGTCTTTCGGTTCTCGATCGCGACTCCAGAACCTTTCAGACCCCTACGGCGATCTGTTCTAACAGCAATGTGCCCTCTTAAGTTTGGCGATTCTACGTGCTATTTCGGTAGGCAACCACTATATCTTCTGCGGATATCTTCATTTCTGATTCGATAACGCGAGGAAACGGGAGTCAAAGTCAAACCACTCCATTCCTTCCAATTGCCATTTGAGGTCTATGGCCATAAGTAAACCTTATTTTAAATTATCTTATAGACAGTGTCAATCTAGGGCATTCCAAACTTGCACTGTCAAGTGACGCTTTGTGTTATGTTAACTTTCAATGTCCTCTTATACTTGTACCTATTAATGAAATAGGGAAATATTGTAAAACTATTTTTTATAGATTTTCTTGCTGTTTCTTCTAGGAAACGATCAATTAGAACCGTCCATTAGCTTCTGGCCATTATTTTTATGAGTACCCATGTAGAACCTATGTCAAATTATTTGAGTTGACTTCGTTGACAGTGACCTTTGGTTTCGAACCCTAGTTCAGGGCAAGGTCTGGAGCGAGAGGGACTGCAAAGCAGTAATATTCAGCTTTTTGGTACCTACGGAGATACTTGCCTTTAACAAGAAAAGCATACTATAAAGGTCACTGAGTGCTATTCAATCATCAGCATTTCAGCCAAAAGACGTCCAAAGCCGGACATAGGCCTCTCCCAAGTATCACTACAATGACCGAACCTGTTTAGCATCTACGCACATGGATTTTCACCCTCAGCAGGTCGTCGGTCACCCTTGTGGAAGGCCCACAACGTTGTGTTTTCCATTCCAGAACATTTTGGTTCCATTCCATCCAGGTGGTGACCTGTTCTGCGTGCAATGTGCCCTGTCCACTATCACAAAAGTTCTTCGGGCTATATCGGTCACCTTGAACAACAACGATAATAAGTACTGCAGTATTTAAATTAGTGTGTTTTTTAATGAAGTACAACTTATTTATTCTGTTCAAATAACAATACATATTGATACCTTTGGGTAGAAAGGTCGAATAAACCAAAACCCGACTTTTCAGGAGAACAAAAAATCTATTTTTTTTACATAAAAATTCATAACTTTTTTGCTTTTGAAGTTATAAAAAAAATATCTATGAGAAAAGACATTTTGCAAATGAAAAAGGTTAAATCATCAAAACCTGTCTATCTTCTTTGGTTTTAAAGTTAGTTTGCATTTACGTCTAAGAAGAAATCAATTCTTGGTTAATACACCCCATGAAAATGTGCTTTGAAAAAACTGTGTGGGTCGTATATCGTATGACCTTACCAAAAATGGATGGTTTTTTTTTTTTTTTTTCTGGTAGGGGAATCATCAGAATGACTTCCCCCGCTCTTGGGCGGAGCGGGAGGGCGTGTCAGACTCTTACTGACTAAACCCCTACCCCGTTCCTTCGTTGCCTTCGTTCTGGGGGGGACTCGGTATCAACCGTTAGGAATACCACATGTTCCCCCCAGAGGCTTCGGCCCTACCGGGCCCCTACAGTTTGCTGACATCTCCTTGAGATGGTAAGCTTATGGTCACATTTAATGTCGTAAAAACCAATATATGTAAGTGTTTTTGTATTAAAAACCATTTATAATCAAAAATCAATTGAATTCTGACTAATAAATAATCCTGTTACTCTTAGAATTAGTAGGAACTCAATTATTATTATTCTATTACCAAATAATGGTCGATTCAAATAAAATAAAACTACCTGAAATATTAAATCAACATTTATTAAGTATTATATTACCTTCTAATCAATGGTATCTGTCCGGTATACGTCTATCATTCTTCTGCTTGTCGCTGCGCGCAAAATGCGAGCCTTGTGTGTTGGTCGTAAAGTTCTTCCTGCCCTTATCCCATATTACTTAGGGTCGGCGCAACACGTTTTCTTCTTCCATTCTGACCTATCGTCCATCACACTATCACTAACTTCCTTTTCTTTCTTACCGGTCCTTACGCAATCCATCCATCTTTTCTTTGGCCTCCCTCTCCCTCTCCATCCATCCACATGTAAACCCAGAACTCTTTCAGTAACATACGTTTCATCCCTCCTCTTCACATGATCATACCAAGACAAACGATTTCCTTCCATCTTTTCAGTCACTGGCGCCACTTTCAAACTTCCCTTAATACACTCATTTCTCACTTTGTCCATTCTTGTCACACTACACATCCATCTCAACATTCTCACAGGTTTTTCACAGCCCAACATTCTGATCCAAACAGTATGACAGGTCTTATCACATACTTGTAGATTTTACCCTTCAACTTGAGGGGCATTCGGGGATCACAAGTTGTTCCCGTGACTTGTCGCCATTTTATCCATCCTGCGTTGATCCGACGTGTTATGTCCCGGTCTACCTCACCATTTCCTTGAACAAGCGACCCAAGGTACCGAAAGTCGGAACAAATCGGTATGGATGTCCCAGCAAGGGCTAAAGGCGAAGGATTGGAGGGACCGCAGAAATCGCAGAACAAGTACTCTGTTTTGGTCCTACTCAATTTCAGGCCAACACTCTCCAGTCTATGCCACCACACCTCCAATATTCTCTGAACTTCTCGGCAGCCAGCACAATATCATCGGCAAACAGCATACACTAGGGGGCCTCTTCCTGAATGTCTAACGTCAAAGCGTCCATTATCAGCAGGAAGAGTTAAGGGCTGAGAGCCGACCCGTGATGTAGGCCGACCTCTACATTCAAACTGCCACTGGTGCCTACTGTAGACCGGACTTGGGTACTACACCGACTGTACATTGCTCGGATCAACTGCACATACCCACCACAAAACCTCACGATGTACCCGGTCGTATGCCTTTTCAAGGTCAATTAATACCGTGTGCAAGTTTTTATGTGCACCTCTGTAGTTCTCGCACAACTGGCGTATAGCGAAAATGGCGTCCGTTTTACCCCGACCAGGCATAAAACCGAATCGGTTCTGTGAAATTTCACTCTCTTCTCTCAACCGCCTTTCAATACTTCTTTCTTACTTTCATTATCGTATGTGACATTAGCTTTATTCCTCTATAATTGTTGCACTCAAGAACATCACCTTTGTTTTCAAAGATGGGCACCAAAAAACTTTTGTACCAATCATCAGGTATGAATTCTTCTTTCAACAACTTATTGAAGAACAAAGCTAACCACATCCATCCATCCACTCGCAGTAACTTCCACACTTCAACTGGTATTCCAAACTGGGCCAATGGCCTTACTATTCTTCATTCCATTTACTGCTATACTGACTTCATCCATACTAACCATTCTCACTAACCCCACATTTTCTAGTTTAGTTTCTAAAATCCCACTCCAACAATAATTTTCCTCATTCATTAGTCTTTCAAAATATTCCTTCTACCCTCTTTGATTTTTTCATCATCTGATAGAAACATTCCAGGTACATTCCTTACACATTTTACTTGACAAACATCCTAAAGTTAGGTGCGACTTGCAATGAACATGGTTTATACACCAACGTTGCGAACTGTGTTTGGATTCACGACGTCAAATTTAACCTGTGTTTAGGTAATGCATTTAACACTTTAAGGCGTATAAACCATTTACAAATAATGCATTTAACACTTTAGGGCGTATAAACGATTTACAATTAATGCATTTAACACTTTAGGGCATATAAACCATTTACAATTAATGCATTTAAGGCGGGCGCGACGTTAGAATTATCCATACAAACGTAATACCAAAATCATTTGCAGTTTAAGCATATTTACACCACAATATGATGTTATTCGGATTCAGACAATAATTATCTAGGTTCCTACGTCGTCTTTTTGTTGAAAAACTTACCCCAAACGAAATTTAAGCGAATTTAAATTTGCACATTTTCACAGCGTCATGTCATGTTTTTATTTTGTTTTTTCTATATTATAAATAACAATGTTTCAAAATATCTCTCCGTAGGAACACAGACTGATATTATTATCAAATTATAAATACTCGAAACAATATTGGAAATACATTAATTTTTCATTCATCATTTTTGGTATTACGGAACATCTCCCAAATTTCCAATAGTTTGTATTGCTATCACAGCAAGCAACTGTCAGTGTGCGGACGATGACTTCACTCCAGTCAGTGTGTCCAAGAATTGTTTATGAGTGAATTTCAACAACTATGATTTTTTACCTAATTTTGGTGGAAAAGTTTGTTTCAGGTTTTTTTAATAATCTAAGATGTTGATAAGCAAGAGATACGTATTCAGGTACATAAAATGTAAGAGAAATTTATTTATTCCTGAAAGCTTCTAATACATTGTCGACACCAGAATTGGTACGACACCAAAATTGATATCTGACACCAAAATTAGAAATATTGACACCATTTTCTCTTTCTTTTCTTCTTAACTCCTCTAGTTTAACGGGATCATTCCTAATTCTTCCTTTTCTCTTCCTTTCTGCCATCTTTTACCTCTCCAAGCACTCTGCGTGTGTCAACTTTGAATTTCTTTTCTTTGTCATGCTGGAAGACAAATAATAATTATCTAAATTATTTTTTAATGCTATTGAACGATATTTTCGTTCTAAGCGTACAGTAAACGAACATTATACATTTTCTTATTTCTTCGTCACTCTCAAGCAACTCGTAGGTATAATATACCTATCGTACTTCCAAACCGAGTCATCTTATTATGTTTTTTTTTTATTTAGGTGGGAAAATCATCAAATGACATCTTCCACTCTTGGGCGGACCGGAGATAGTGTCAGACTCTTACTGACTAAAAAACCACTCCTGTCCCTATGCCATTATTCCAGGGCCCCGGCATCACTTTCACATCACCCATAGCCCCAATAGATTTCTACCCTGTTGGGCCCTTGCGGGTACTGACAACTCTTTCAGGGGCGTGTGGAACACTACGCGCCGTCGACGACTTCGGTTCGGTCCGGACTGTTACCAGACGGTTAGACGACGAGCTACCCATTACTAGCCGTCCGCAAACACGCGCCTACGGTGGCCGGAAACCGGGATCGACATCCGCCGGGCTGGGGCGCGCGGGCGCGAGGGCCATTGCCTCGCACTTACAGCCGCCTCTTTTGCTAGCATTACTACTTGGCAGAAGGAGGCGACCGCCTGCTTCTCCTCGCACCGGACCATGAACTGTACCAAGGCCTGGCGCGAGAAGTTGCTGCCGCCAAACAACCCCACGAGGATATGGCGTTGCTCTGCTCAAGCGGAGCACAACTCTACCGGTTGTGTCCTCTCAGCGGTCCGCACAATGGTAACACCCGGGCGTTTTATCCGCACGAATCCAGTATAGGAATCTTCCAAACTGACCATGTCCACGTGAGCACCTGCGTCATGCGGAAGGTAAGGACACCATGAGGTCTTTCCAGCCACTCCTCAAAGAGGGGGCTTACCGCCATAATTATACCGTGCCCAGCAGTTGCGATAGTCGCTGTTGCCATTACACCATGAGATCATCATGTCATCTCATGCCTCAACTTGGTGCGTCAGAGGCGTTTCGCCCCGGTAGTGCATCTTCACGCACAGATCGTACATGCGAGAAAAGGACTTTTACCTCCAAATCCCACGGTGGCAGGTCAGCAAGGAGGCTCGCCGCTTCGCGGGAAACCGTGTCACATCCCCGCACCATCCGGATGGCCATGACTTTCTGGCTTGCGTTCAGCTTGGCCGCTGGTCGCTTTGACCGAACGATTTTATGACCAAACGATCTTATTATGATTCGTTTTCGTTTGTCTTTGAATTACCTACCTACGTAACTCTAAAAACTAATTTTAGTGTAACTAAGCAATTTTGGTGATTGGTATAACACCACCAAAATCACCAAAATTAGAATCTTGTTGAATATGTTTATTTAAAAAAAAACTACTTAAATTGTACTCTTTATATTTGTATACTTTTGAAAACATACCTTAACTTTTTTATTATAAATTTAAATTACAACACCGACCTAACCATAAAACGTTTTTAAAACATTACACCAAAATTGCAGGTTTTTTGTCCGATTACTAAGAAAAGACTTACT
Organism: Mythimna separata; assembly: GCA_030763345.1. Lineage (NCBI taxonomy): Eukaryota > Metazoa > Arthropoda > Insecta > Lepidoptera > Noctuidae > Mythimna > Mythimna separata. Next base: position 17,825,232 of record CM061189.1, on the reverse strand, counting down.
TACGTTTTTGGCGGGAAATCACAGCGGGATGGCACACGTCTATCACTGCTACGCGTGAGTGCCTGACTTAATGAAGATTACGTTGGGAGCGTTGTCCGTCTAGGTTTATTCTATACGAGTCAATTAATGATTAGATTACTCCCACCAAAATTTAAAATTTCCTGCGGACAGTCTTTTTTGATTTTCACTAGGATAAAGTAATGCCCTAAATATAAAAATAAAACTGTAATTAGATAGAAAAAATAATGCTGAATACAAATAAAATTAGTAATTTCTAATAAACTAGTGTAGTTTCGATCAAGCGGTGATCATCCCCAAAAAAACAGATTGTGGACGCGCCACCAAACTTAGAATTATGCTAAATAATTATTTTTTCATTTTACTACAAAAATGTTATCTACTAAAATATTGACGGCCTGATCAAGATAAGTACGTCTTCTTTCTATAGAAAAAATAACTTCGGTGTACGTTTACTTTAGGATATGATTTTCAGCTGCACCGCTTAAATATTATGCTTGAGAAATTCACTCTTATACTATCTGGATTGATTCCATCAACCTCAAAAACGTATTTTATTTCGTCTCAACTCGAAATAGCGCGCGGTGTACGCAGGCCACTTAACACTTTAGGGCGTATAAACCATTTACAATGAACGACTATTTTTACACCCTGAGTTAATATAAATTTGGTCATTACGTCATAACAAAATTACAAAAAAAATATTCGGCTTTTACATTGAAAATTTTCCTTTTTTAAGAGGCTATAACCGAAAATTTCTGGGTCGTATTAACCATTTTTGAGCGAATTTCTACATTTCGTATATACAGATCGATAGAGAAAAAAAATCTGAGAAAAATGGTATATATAACTCAATTTTGCCAAAATGGTTTATACGACCTTTCTACCCAAAGGATGCGATATTTATGTAGACATGACACTTAAATATTAACTAGGTTAAAAAATGTTGTTGCACTCTATCAATGCAAAGTGACACCTTCTAGAAAATAAAAATAAAATACAAAAATTTCTTTGTTCTACAACCACAGTTCAATGATCCACAGCAAGTTTATTAAATGCGCAGTTCCGATCGTGTGTGGTGTACTGCAGCCACATATAGGCTGGAGCAGCAAAATGCCGACTGGCAGCTTTGGATTCTGTAGAACAGCGTGCGAAGAGGCTAATTGGATATCTAGATTTGGTTAAGTCCAATCTACAAAGCCTTGAGCACAGACGTAGAGTAGCCAGCCTTTCGGTGTTTTCTTCTTCTTCTTCCTGCCCTTATCCCAAATTATTTGGGGTCGGCGCAACATGTTTTTTTCTTCCATTCTGTCCTATCACCCGTCATGCTATCATCAACTCCCTTTTCTTTCATATCAGTCCTCACACAATCCATCCATCTTTTCTTTGGTCTCCCTCTTCCTCTCCATCCGTCCACATGTAAATTCATAACCACTTTCGTAACATGTGTTTCATCCCTCCTCTTTACATGACCATACCAAGACAAACGGTTTCCTTTCAGCTTTTCAGTCACTGGTGCCACTTTCAAACTTCCTCTAATGTACCCATTTCTCACTTTATCCATTCTCGTCACACCACACATCCATCTCAACATTCTCATCTCCGCTACATGCAATCTTTTTTCATCCGTCTTTTTCACAGCCCAACATTCTGATCCATACAGTACGACAGGTCTTATTACGGACTTGTAAATTTTACCCTTCAGTTTGAGGGGCATCCGTGGGTCGCAGGTTGTTCCCGTGACCTGTCGCCATTTCATCCATCCTGCGTTGATCCGATGTGTTACGTCCCGGTCTACCTCACCATCCCCTTAGACAAGCGACCCAAGGTACCGAAAGTCGGAACAGATTGGTATGGGCGTTCCGGCGAGGGCTAAGGGCACAGAATTGGAGAGACCGCCGAAATCGCAGAACAAGTACTCCGTCTTGGTTCTACTCAATTTCAGGCCCACACTCTCCAGTCTATGCCACCACACCTCCAATCTGCTCTGGACCTCCAGGCCACTCTCAGCAATCAGCACAATGTCGTCGGCCAACAGCATACACCAAGGGGCCTCTTCCTGGATGTCTAACGTCAAAGCGTCGATTATCAGCAGGAAGAGGTAAGGGCTGAGAGCCGACCCTTGATGTAAGCCGACCGCCACATTGAAGCTGCCACTGGTGCCCACTGTAGACCGGACTTGAGTACTGCAGCGACTGTACATAGCCCGGATCACACATGTTTTACAGGATGCATTTCCAAGAGTAGGCGCGGGAATCGCATGATTTGATTCCGCCATCTCCTTTCTACCATCGGGCAAACCGTCGGCTTCGTATGGCGAGTATCCACCCTTACTTTGTAGAAACCTCTACGGTCCAGACTAAGCGTTTTGCCTCGTCATTTATACCTACCGCGTACATCGAAGGACTGGAACAAATTGACTGCTGCGTTCTTCCCGTACGATCCTAATTTAGGTATTTTTAAGGGTAGAGTGAATAGGCTCTCATTCGCTGCGGTGATAAAAATTACACTTATTCCAAATGCGGAACGGTTTTCGTTGCGAACGCCAATAGGCGTCCTCCACACCCAACTAGGATAATAAGGAACGCTGATATTCGTTTTCAGATAAATTGATCATTCTTACGTATACTGATCTCACCAGCAACATTTGGATCGCGATTTCGAAAACCCAGAATTCGGAAACGTTGTCATAAAAAATAGAATTTGCAACATGCGAAAGTGACCAGCTACGCTAGTACAGTGTCACTAAATGCGGATAAATGACTGAATGAATTTATTATCTATGATGAGCAGTTGTTAGACCTATAGCATAGACTGTTTTTCGCTTGGAAAATCGCTGGCGGTTAACGCACAGTTAAAAAGCGTCTAACGACGGAGGGGGGAAGCAGTAGTAACAAATACTTCTATTGTAGAAAAATAAAAAAGGAGGAGCTTGTCGCTAGATAATAACAGCCACACGGGTCGATCTTCAAGGTTGGTCTGTGGATGGGTGATCAGATGACTATTATAGAAAAATAATATTTAGGAAATATTGAAAAAGAAACATAATAGGTATGGTAGGTAGAATAACGGTTGTTAACTCCTGGAAAACGCCTCTAAGTGTCTTTCGCACCTAGGATGGAACTAGTAATTTTTCAAAAAAAAACAAATCTCGGGAATGGCGAGCAGTAAATTGTATTTAAAAAAATATGCGTATAATAGGTCTTTACCTATGAAATTGCCGTTTTGTATGAAAAAATTTAAACGAATTTTTTTCATGTAAATAATGCGGGTTCAGTACCAACTTACTGTTGTTGAACATAAAGTTTAACTCTCAAATCGAGTCTTAGATTTTTTTTTTCTAATGTCGTTACTACTAACTTTCAAGAGAGAGAGACTTTGAGAGAGAGACTCATTCCAGAAATTGAATTGAGATTTTCTCATTTCGGAAATTGAACTGTTTTCGTAGGTAAATTGGTAAGGACCTCAGTGCGCGAGTCTGACTCGCACGTACCCGCTTTTTTATTATTATTATTATATCTAGCCTATACTTTCCCACTGCTGGGCAAAGGCCTCCCTCCATTCCTTCCATCAATCCCGGCTTTTTTATTATTGTTTATTAATTAAGTGATTATAATATTAGAAACGCCAGACTAGACTTTAGACTTAATTAGAAAGCAAAATTACATATATAGTTGATTGAACATGCACTAGTCATAGACTATTGTCTGGATACACTAATACGTCATATTGAATTGAATTTATTACGTCTATACCTACTTTTGTCTATAGAAAAATCACCAAGATATCACGCATTTTTATTATTTTTTTAATTTTTATTAACAACAACAACAAAAACACTAAAACACTAATAGGTCATTTAGTCTCTAAAACTAATAACCTATCATTCAAACAAACACATTACATAAATATTACATCAACAAAGTGCCGTTATCTATTACGTAATCAGAGCCGGTAATACCCTTGGCCTTATCACTGGCTACATACACTATCATATTAGCAATCTCACAAGGTTCCGACATTCTGTTCAACGCCGTCATTTTCGTCAACGCTTCTTCATTAACTTGCAAACCTTCGAAGATATCAGTATGGACTGGTCCAGGACTGATAGAATTCACTCTTACTCCATGTGGAGCAAGTTCTAAAGCAAGGCTTCTAGTAAAATGATTCATCGCAGCCTTTGAAGTTCTGTATGCTAAATTATTCGGTCTTGTAGTGCAGGTCCCAGCAATACTTGAGACGTTGACTATATTTCCTTTAGATTTAATAATATGAGGAGCGGCGAAGTAGCTGATGCGGACTGCACCTCGCATGTTGATATTCATAACTTCATCGTAGGTCTTCAGAAAATGGTCGCTAAGTATACCTGCTTCTCTCAATATTCCAGCATTGTTGACAAGCACGTCTAGTTTTCCGAATTTGTCGATAGTTTTCTTAACGATTGTATCTGCTTCTTCGTCTTTGGCCACGTCTGCTTTGATGGTGAGTGTTTCTGCTCCTAGTTTCTTGCATCGGTCAGCAACTGCTTTAAGTTTAGCTTCGTTTCTTCCTACGATGGCTACTACAGCACCTTCTTTAGCGAAGGCCTCTGCTGTTGATGCACCAATCCCGGCACTACCCCCCGTGACTAACACCACTTTATTCACAAAACTCATTTTCTAAATTTGTTGCGAGAGTTCGTCCGATCCGTACTACTGTCGTAAAAGATGTGATAAAATTATCACTTCATGTATACGAAGATAAGTGTGAGAAGCGAAGTATCACGTTCATAATAATGTGCATTGAAATAATAGAATTATAATCTGATTGTTGAATTGACTTCTGGTTTAAACTCGTCTATTCAAGTTTGGAAAAATGTAGTTTTATAGACTTTCTGACACTAAATAAGAAAACGACGAAAGAAAACCTAATTAAGGCCACAGATGAAGCTATAAAATACCATCTACAAAAACCAAGTTTTCTTAAAAGTTAACTTATTCAAAAGAAATAAAAGTAATAATGCAGCTTAAAAAAATATTATTACCTAGCCTACATATTGCCCCACTGCTGGGCAAAGGCCTCCCTCCATTCCTTCCATCGTTCCCGTCTTTGAGCCACTTCTTGCCAATTCTCAAGGAAGACATCTAAGGGCGATGTTCACCGACACCAAATCGACTGTTTTAATATTAAAACGGCTGTTTTAGCAATATTTCCTGTTCCTTATCGTCGGTTATTGACGTTAATCAGATGGTTATCTTAAACTTATGTCGGTGCACATGGCCCTAAGTCGTCCCGCCATCTCCTTCTTGGTCTGCCGCGATCCCGTCGCGCGATTTCAGGGCACCAACCTTGTGTTTTACTGGCCCATCGCTCGATCGGCATGCGGCAGACATGTCCGGCCCAGTCCCATTTAAGCTGGGCAGCCTTCCGAGCCACGTCAATGATCTGCGTTTAAATAAAATATAGAACGGATTTTAAAATTACAATAGGATACCATAGGACAGGCAAGTAAAGCTAAAAACAAGTAAAGCTGCGGGACTAGCAATATATTTCAATGATAAAGATGTTAGAAATTGAAGCACCAATTAATCATAAGTAATATGTCATGTAACTGTTATTACACAAGTTGGAAATAAACAATAATCTTCAAATAGATACGAGATGTTTGAAGTTTATTATCAATAATAAATACGAGTACATAGAAGTGTATGTTGTGTGTTGCTCGTACTTACTGATTACCAAATACTTCCGATATAGGAAAGTTTTAAACTTCACATTATCAAGGAATATAAATATCTCGTGTGTATTTCACCGGATGGTAGGATGATGTGGCTGAAAAATGAGTACGTTTGCTATGAAATAAGCTATTCACTCTTGAAATTTTTTATCCAAAAATCTTGATTTTCACAACTCAAGACCAGCGTCTAATTTCCTGGCTCCAGACTATCCGTAACGCCTAACAAATATCTAAAAAAACAGCCGTAATCAACTGCTTTCCGAGGCTTGGAAGGATCTTGATATATTAAGATGGTCCAAAGCCACCCATCCAAAGACCGACCTCGGCCAGCGTTGCTTAACTTTAAAAATGGACCCTTGCAATTGCTATTAATTTAGCCACAAACTTCACCAACAGCTATAGAAAAAGTAATCAAAATCTATTAATTTTATTCTTCAACAAAATAACCCTCCATTTGTTAGAAACACAATGAATGACACATTATTGTCATAAAACTATGTCTCCATAACTATTTCATATAACTCTACGTTACAATGGAGGTCAGCCGATAGCCAGGTGTGGTCAGATTATAGCTAATGTGTGATATAACTGTACCACTTTTGATTGAGTCCTACTACCACTATTACCTCTAAAAATGTTAGTGGAGGAGGATTTAAGGACTCATGAAAAATAACTTTTATTAATTTGCGTGTTGGTTTGACGAATTTACGTATACTTTTAAAGGATTATAAAAATTAGAATAGACGAGGAGCTCGTGGCTAAATAATAACAGCCGCACAGGTCGATCTTCAAGATTAAGCAACGCTTGCCAAGGTTGGTCTGTGGATGGGTGACCATCTTAACATAACGAGTTTCCTCCGTGCCTCGGAAAACACGTTAAGCCGTAGGTCCCGGCTCTCAATTGTAGATCTTTGGCAGTCGTTACGGATAGTCAGAAGCCAGTAAATCTGACTCCAGTCTTGCCATGAAGTACCGTGTTACCCCAGTTAATGGGTTGAGGAGGTCTGGTAGGCAGCCGCTCCTCGTAAAATATTGGTATTCAGCTAAATCCGGTTTGACTGGAAGCCGACCCCAATATAGTTGGGAAAAAGGCTAGGCAGATGATGATAAAATTTAAAATAGATCTTCAATTTGGTAGTAAAAGAAAATAATTATTGTTTTTTTTTGTAAAGCAGATGAAATTATGATGTTGTGTTTCATTCTATATAATCCTGAATCTAAAAGGTCTATACTAAATCCAAGTTTTTTATTCTGTGATTTATATTGGGTTTCGGAATCTGGAGTCTGGCAATTTTGTAAGACAAATAAAAGAGTGATGTTATACTAGCTTCTATGCAGTGACTTCACTTACGGGTACGTAAAGGTAGAAAATTATCCCAAAAGAACGTACCCCTGGGAAAATAGTATCATGTGTCCAATTCCACGACATCGTCTAAAGGTATACCAAATTCTATTAATGTTTGAGTGTAAAGGGATAACAAATAGACACCCACCAATACATACAAACCTACGTCTTCATAATATTACTTTGATCATAGATTTAGTAAAATAAACTAAAAAAAGTATGGTAGGTAGAGCTCACGTAGTAGTGACCAGAAAATGACATAAAAAAAAATAAGAGAGACGTAAAATGTACAAAAATAAATAAATAAAAGTAAGCAACTGCATGTTTCAAAACCAAACCATTTAAATGAGCTAATTCAAAAACTAAACACATTCACATCAACTGCTAGGGATGTATTTAAACTTATCAACTTACACGTACCATACCTACACCCAAACGTACATTTAAATCTATTAGGAAAATTAAAAAAAATCCCCTTCTGCCTTTGATAATGATCTATTAGTACAATGAAATCCTAGTTTGAACCGCTCCCATACAAACTGTATGATTTCATACAATTATTAGTAATGGTGACAAACGTTTTGTGTATCATTAGTTTCTATTTAATAGTCCCGTTTGGATTATTAAAAAAGGGTATTTTGTGAAGTCATTGTTTTTCTTTTATTGTTTCTTTTTTGTTAATGATTTTGTGTGTAAAACATACTTATTTTTTAAGTGGTAGATATAGACATACAAATATTACTTAATTAATAGCCCATGTCATTAGTGTGGTGTTGTATATACATAATACATAATTATGTACACACATCAAAAGTGTCTAGGGATCAACATATATTTTTGCAATAACTTTTCTCCTGATTGGTATTAATTAAAATTTTCTTTAAGGATCCATCAAATAAAGTGTTTTCGTTTGTCACAGTAACGATAAACCAAGTCACCTTTGCATTAATAAAGAAATTTGCCATTTTCCTAATAAAGGGATTTTTGACATTTGAACCACAAACATTAAAGTTCGAAAAAAAGACTGAAATAACAGTTTTCTTTAAAATTTTATTGGGTAACTTAAACAATTAATAATCCGTGTTTCTACCGCGAACACTAACAACACAAGAACATCGGTTTGGCATACTCAAAATGAGTTCATCCAAATCACGCTGTGGAATGGCCGCCCATGTTCGTTGCAACAACAAAAAAGGTCTTCTTGCGACTGGATACCCTCCATATTCGGCAGAGCTCTTCTCTGTAGCATATCCCATGCATGCTCAATCGGGTTCAAGTCTGGCGACTGAGCAGGCCAGGGCAGGACATTGATGTTAGCTGCGGCGAGAGTCTGTCTTACAACTCTTGCGGTGTGCGGTCGTGCATTATCATGCATTAACTGAAATAAGGGACCGATTTGCACTTGTAGAGGAACGATGACGTCTGATACAATCGTCTCAGCATAAATTTGAGCGTTGAGGTTGCCTCTGATCTAAATCAACTCAGTTCTTCCGCCGATCCAAATACCCGCCCATACCATGATGGTTCCACCACTATAAGGATGGACTTCCTGGCAGGATTTTAATCGCTGTTGGCGTCCAGGGGTTCTCCAGTGTCGTATACGTCTTGTATCCGGTCTCATACCAAAACGAGACTCATCAGAAAAGCACACGAAACGCCATTGTTCTTCTGCCCAATTTCTGTGTTCAAGAGCCCATTGATATCGAATCCTACGATTGTGCATTGCTATAGGTGGTACCCGTAGCGGTCTTCGGGAATGAAGGTTCACTTCATGCAAGCGGTTTCTGACTGTTTGGTCGCTAATTAAGTTCCCTGAAGAGTGATGAAGCCTCACGGCTAACATCTGGCGGTTATTGTTGGAGCTCTTCGAGTTAAGATTTGAATGTATCGGTCTTGTCTCCGTGTGGTGCAGCGATACCGTCCTCCATGGCGCTCACCCACGGTACCAGTGCTTCGGTAACGTGTCCAAAGTCGACTGATAACACTCTGACTTGTATTCAGAGCTAAAGCCACAGTACGTTGCCGGGAACCAGCTTCTATCATTCCCACGGCTCTGAGCATTTCTTCCCTGCTTAAATGACATCGCCGCTCCATAATAACGTTGGTTTTAATCAGTAGTAGGGAAACAGTAGCACTAATAATGTCTTCAATGCGTTGTATGTTTTTATAGGGAAAATATTGACAGCTGATTTTCATCTTTTACTCGAATTTGATTCACAGTTCCTGATTCAAATTATGAAATGCACCAAAAAGGATCCATATGAATTTATAAAATCATAAATTTATTACAAAGCCACATCTCAATCTCAAGAAATCCGCATAAAAATGCTTGATCCCTAGACACTTTTGATGTGTGTATTTTGGTCGCAAGAACGACTGCTGATCTTTGTGTCCAAGAGTTCCCTAGTGGAATAAAAAGCGCTATTGAGTTTTTCCATTAAGAATTACTACTGAACTGCCCGGAGTTTTGAAGTAGGTGGTGTGACACCCCCGTGCCTCGGAAAGCACGTAAAGCCATTGGCACTGCACCTGATCTCTCTCCGGTCGTGTCCGATTGCCGTCCCATAAGACTATAGAGTGAGTAAGGGAACGGAGAGTGCACCTGTGTTTGCGCACACACTCTAATATTTCCTGTGTGTCTGATCTCTGTTGAGATTGACCATCATGATCGAAGTTCGGTCGGAACTCGGAAGGAATATAACAGTACACTACAACAACTTGCGTAACCTTCCTCCTTCTTTGTCAAATCCATCCAGAGAGGCCACGAACTCCTAACGCGACCCATTTTACGACGCCACGTCATGGTAAAGCCTAAGTAGTCTGTAAAAAAAAAATTTGGCGAATTATAAACGATAATTATAAGATATAGAATTGAATAAACTTTATTTTACACCAAAAGAAGTAACAAATTACATATGAAGAAGCATAAATCTATGGGTACAATGGCAGTAGATATAGTTTGGAAGAAAAAAACATGTTGCACCGACCTCAAGTAATATGGGATAAGGGCAGGAAGAAGAAGAAGAGCAAGAATCGTCGACAATTTTTTTAACTAGATGGCATTGTATGAACAGTGCCATTTACTTAAAAAAATATCTAAACCCCTACAAACTAGCCATTCTCTGTAACAGGTAAAAATAAGATTAAACAAAAACACAACACAACATTTTCAAAGCTTACAACACAAAACAACTCCCAATTGAAAAAGCCCCGCAAATATAAACATATCGGCACTCGGGTATCAAACACGCTACCCATACGTCTCAGACCCCTTACATTAATATTAGACTACCCTATTATGAGTCAAAGCGACATACGAAGAAAGAAATCAGTTGACGTCCGCTTTTCTGAATATTTCATGTTTCATTACAGACTTTACAAATTTGTTTTTGCCGTTCGCCTATATGATTTTCGACTGTATGTCTGCGCCATAAGAGTAGTGGTTGAAGAAAACGGTGTTGGTTAGTACTCAACTCTCAATACTGGATGGCTTATTTGCGTTTTATTAGGATATGTGCGAGGATATATGGTTTTACTTATCATCATGATCATAATTTCAGTCGAAAGACGTCCATTGCTGGACATAGGCCTCCCCCAAGTGTTGTCACATCGACCGATCCTTTTTTTTCAAGTGGAGTATCTTCAGGATGACTTCTCCCGCTCTTGGGTTGTGCGGGAGGGCGTGTCAGACTTTTACTGACTAAATCCCACCCCGTTCCTTCGTTGCCTTCGATCTGGGGACACCGAGATTACCTTTCGGAATTCCGATCCATGTCCCCCCCCCCCCAGACGACCGGTCCTTTGCGTCTAGCAACCATCGGATTGCCGCGACCCTCACCAGGTCATCGGTCCACCTTGTAAGAGACTTACTAAGGCTGTGGTAACAAAGAAAATTAGAAGGACTATCAGTTCAGTCTTAAGTGGCAGTTTGCAGGGCACATTGCTCGTAGAACGGATGGTCGATGGGGACGGAAGGTTCTGGAATGGCGGCCACGTACTGGAAGACGCAGCGTCTGAAGGCATCCCACAAGATGGACCGACGACCTGGCAAGGGTTGCGGAACTCCGATGCATGCGAGACGCACATAACCGATCGTTGTGGCGACGTTTTGGGGAGGCCTATGTTCAGCAGTGGACGTCTTTCGGCTGAAATGATGATGATGATCAGTTCAAGGAGTGCGGGTTTATTATCATCTACTTAGCCTTTTCCCAACTATATTGGGGTCGGCCTCCAGGCAAGCCGGGTTATTTTAATATTCTGGTTAATTTTTTATAATTATTATAAAACTCTACATCGTAGTAATAAATCATACACAAATAAGCAAACAAACCTTTTCATTACCTCCAATTCCCATACAATATCACAGAAATGATGCTTTTCCTCCTATTTTTAACTTCCTTACCAAGTATTTGGTCCAGTAATCCAGCGTTAAGTAGGGAGAACATACGCCGTCTGCACATTGATGTTCAGAAGTGATGCCGAGTGCTGATAATGCATATCACATACTGCTCAGAAGGATTGGCAGCAAGGCATTTTAGGAAGGCTTGATAAATATTCTACAGTTTTGTTTTCAACCTATGAAATGCTACGTTTTGTCAGGGGGGTAAGTCTGCTATTTAGAATTGTATCTGAATAATTGTCGATCATTGGGTTCCTAATTATTTATTTTGGCAAGTTTTGGTACCTACTGTAAACTTGTCAAAATCAACAATTATGAAGCCAATGATCGACAATTCAGATACAATTCTAATAGCAGATTTGAGGCCATGGTAATGTTACGTTGTTGACACCTATACGGTCCAGACTAATCAGTTTTATCTCACTATTTATACTGCTTACATCAAAAAGGATTGGAATAATTTGTCTACTGCTGTGTCCCTGTCCAACTATATCTTAGGTCGACTTGTCTTCAAAGCCAGAGTGAATAGGCTCTTAATAAATAAGTGTGCCTAACCATCAACGATTGCATCACTGCTTATTATTAGGTGTGATTGCAGTTAAACATTAATAATTTTATCATTAAAAAAAGAATACAGTTTGGAAACTTTTTTCCTTATTAGTATATATACATAATTAATAAATATATTTAAGTTTCATTTTATAATGTTCTCGAATGAATAAAGTTTTTTTTTATTTTCAATTAAAACAAAATTGAAAAATCATAGAAATAAAGCTGTTCTCAATCATGTTTGACAATGGTAAAGTCTGTATGTCACATAAGCCTGGTTTGCAGCGGTTTGTATTGAAATTTTTGAATATGCCAACACTCGAGCAGCTTGCTTTTGAGTGTATCCGAAAATATTCGGCGTAATTATACACGGGAGGGTATCTCTCGAATTTAGTTTGCCTGGCTAGTGTTTATCATGCGGGTTTGCTTGTGGCTTTTTTTTATTGAGTATGAACTAAGGTGACGTAACCCGATGTACGATTGGCAAATCATACAGTCGGAGATTAGTTACATATTTCTAAATAGTTAGTTTGTTTATTATTAGAATATGGATGTATACATTATACAGTTTTTGTAATATTTCGCAGCAAATGTACCAAGTCAGCCTTTTCGGCTAACTTCGCTGAGGTAGGCAATAATAAAATTCGCTCGAAATCACTCCTGTTTTGATATGGGAGAAGGAGTGACAGACTTACACTGAATTAAACCCGTGTTCTTTTAGTTGCGCTTTCCGTTTCAGGATCACGGTGACTCTTTCAAACCTTCCCGCAGCCATAGCATCTAAATCAGAACAGCAATGTTGCCTGAAAGATATGCTTTAGTTTCCACACTAGAGCTCCATTATGAAGTCCTACCAACACCATAATTTTATCCGCAAGTTATCCACTACTGGACAATTTCTTCTATTAATACGGCGGTCTACGATCAATATTAACTCTTCTTCTTGCCCTTGTCTTATATTACTTTGGGTAGGCGCAACACGTTTTTTTCTCCCATTTTAGCGTCATGCTATCCTTAACTCCCTTTTATTTTATATCACTCCTCACATTATTCATCTTTCCTTTGAACTCTCCCTCTATCTCTCCATCCGTCTACATGTAAACTCATATATTTTTTAGTAAATGAAAATCATGAAGACTGCTACTACAGTATGCACAATTTTTAAATGAAAAAGGAAATCAATCGTCCGCTTAAAGTGCAGAACAAATTCAATTTCTTTGATAGACAAACGTACTTTTTGTCTGTTTTTTTGCATGCCATGAGAGTAATCCGCGAAATCCAAGGGGAGGCAGCCTTGTCTAGCCACTCGCTACTGTAATGTGCATGGTGAGGATCTGCGTCTGATTGTGGATGAGGCATTCGGATAATAATTACCTTCCTGATATAGTTGGCTGATACAGTTACTTCCCTGACATAATGACATTTTAGAACGGCACACAAGTACAAGATCGGTATTTGCAACGACACTTCGGAGAGGCCTTTCGGCTAAAATAATGAAAATGATGTTAGTGATGATGAATAGCTCTTGAGTGCTATTCATAAAAGAAAAGAAAATGCAAAGTTGCCTTTTCTTTTCTATGTATGAGGTAAGTGTCTCCCTCACTTACAAACTAAACTGTAGGAAAATTCCCCTTTTTGGTTCGTATTCCTCAATGCTGAGGGTCGTGACCTCCCTGCTTCATTACCTTAGCCCTTATGATGTTCCTCCATCTGTTCCTGTCTTTGGCGGTGTAAAGAGCAATCATGGAATTAAGAGCGGCGCGGATCTGGTCGGACCAACGTATTGGGCTGCGCCCACGAGGCCTTTTCCCATCTATTTTACCGGTCACAATGAGCCTTTCGCGGTTGCCACCGTCTTTCCTTGCAAAGTGACCGAAGTATTGCAGAATCCGTGACACACAGACAGCCGTGAGGAGATTTGAAACTCTTGCTTTATGAGGAAAATTACTAAGTAAAATTATAGTCTAAGGGAACCACAAGTTGGTGGATATGCTTTCATTTATATAAAAGCATATCCACCAACTTATGGTTCCCTGAGCAATGCACATGGTTTTGTTTGCCCAAGTCTCACCCGTCAAGTTATGTAGCATTCGTTTCTTTGCACCAAACTGACATTTCCTCGGGACCTGCTAGCCATGCTGGTAGGACCTAATACTGATTGAGTTGATGGATGCTGCTGAATTTATATTTGCATGTCTACTTCAATTGTTCAACCTGCATTTAAAAGCTGATCATGGGTTGGAACCGAAGGTACTCGGAGATAAGTAAAGTAGTTAAATTTTTTAGCAGTTTTGTATTGAGTGTACACTTGTACTGTGAAAAAAAAAAGATATTACTGTGGTGACTTCTAAGGATATGATAATATCGAGGGTATAGTGTTCAAACCCAATAAGTGTCGAAAAATCAAAAATCGGTTTATTAGTGCATCTTGATGCATTTTTTACGCTCTTTCCAGTGGTCTAATCCAATAAGTGGAATTCGCAGTAGAAACAAAGTTACGTTAGGTAATAACCCAATAAAGTCACCGTGTTTAGCCAATACTTAAAAACTGGTACCCTATAAAACGTGTTATCTTGTTAAATAATATTTTTATTTCACGCTTAAACCACATAAAGCTTATTATTGGCATTGAGTGTTCAAGAATTTCAACTAAAATCACCCAACGGCTTCGAGGCAATAATCACTATCTGTATTTATCGGGTTTTACCTTTAAATACGTCGATAAAAAAAAACAACAAAAACCAAAAGCTAAATCAAAACAAATGTATTTGTCGGGTTTTATTGTTCGATTATATTTAAAAAGTAAAAAGTTATGTCTAGTTATATGGTACGGTACTAGCTGTTACCCGCGACTTTGTCCGCGTTAAGTTCGAAAAGAGTCCTATCAATCTGTGCTTGTAATTCATTCCGAAAGCATCGAAATTATTAATTTAACTTTGATAAAAACCGTTTAAAAGAAAAAACACAAATGACCAAGAGGAAACATGTTGTGTACTAATGTATTACGACCAGATGTACGAACGTCAATGAGCCGAAAGAGCAAGGGTCGTAGCAGTTGGCGTTTCTGCTTAACCCTAGTGAAGGGTTAGGTTAATCTATTGGGCATGCCATCATTATGGCGGTAAGATCCCCTCTTTGAGGAGTGGTTGGAAAGACGTCACGTCGTCCTCACCTTCCTTATGACGCAAGTCCTTACCGGGCATGGTAAGTTCGGAAGGTTCCTGCATCAGATTTAAGCGAAAGAAACATCTGGGTGTCACCACCATGTGGATCGCCCGGAGGACACGGTGGAACTGCTTGGGCGGAGCACCGCCGCATCCTCGTGAAGGCGATCGGCGGCAGCTACCTCTCGCACTGGTTTTCTGGTACAGGCCAAGTTCCGGAGCGAGAAGGAGTAGCAGGCGGTCGCCTCCTTCTGCGAAGCCGTAATGCTGGTGAAGAAGGCAGCCGCACGCGAGTGGGAAGGCCCTCCTGCCCCTGCCGCCAGAATTCCAATTCCAATTTCCAATCAGCATAGCGGGCTTGCGGACGGCGAGCAATGGGTAGCTAGCCGTCCGGCAGTCCGGTAATAATCCGAACCGAGCCCAAGTCGTCATCGGCACGCGCCTCAAAGAGATGTCAGCAAAACTGTACAGCTGTGTGCACATCATGATCGAAGCCTCTGGAGCCACAGGTTAGCTTCTGAAAGGAAAACCTGAGACCCTGGAACAAAGGCGGAGAAAATGTCATCCTGTCATCTCATTCAATAAATCACTAATGCGATCGAAGGAGGTAGCTGTAAATATGAGGGATAGGATATCCTCTCGCTTCGTGATGCTCCGGGTGTCAAGCTTTAGGGAGATTCCCAAGCACGCAAGCACGGGCTTGTGATGGTGCCATCGAGCCGTCGAGTGAAAGCAAGCCCAAGTCAACGGTGTGACTCCAAGTGAAGTCAGCAAATGATAAGGTCCTCTACGGCCGATGTCTGCTAGGACTGCGAGACTTTTGACAGAGTTACTTTCCATAAGAATTTTAGCTCCAATAACATTTCTCTGCAGAGTTACACAATTTTGGCAGAAGACAATAAAAGAAAAAAATCGGGACACCAACCTTCAGCTGGATAACGTGTACTGATAGCGCAAAATCGTAGACGAATTCAAAAACTACAAACGTCGTATTTGTTTACAACAGCACTCATAAAAAAATTGCGGGAGGGTTTAAATTCCTTATTAATTTACCCAGTATTTTTGGTGTATATTTGCCTGACGTGTGAAGTATAAGGTATGTCCAACATTAAAAATTAATTTCGGCGAAATAGGTAAAGTACATCAATCATCTACCTAGCCTTTTCCCAACTATATTGGGGTCGGCTTACAGCCAAGCCGGATTTAGCTGAATACCAGTGTTTTACGAGGAGCGGCTGCCTACCAGACCAGACCTCCACAACCCATTAACTGGGGTAACACGGTACTTCATGGCAAGACTGGAGTCAGATTTACTGGCTGCTGACTATCCGTAACGACTGCCAAAGATCTACAAATGGCAGCCGGGACTTACGGCTTGACGTGTTTTCCGAGGCATGAAGGGAACTCGCTGTGTTAAAATGGTCACCCATCCACAGACCAACCTTGGCAAGCGTTGCTTAACCTTGAAGATTGATCCGTGCGGCTGTTATTATCTAGCCACGAGCTCCTCGAAATAGGTAAAGTACATAAGATGTTTAATTTCTCTAGATCTAAAACCCAATAAGTCGGTACCCTTTGTAACTTATATTTTTATTACTACAAAATGGACTACCTCAGAAACTTAATAATACTGTTTTACACTAATTCAACGTATCCACTTTTATCATAAATACTCATTATAATGATATTATTTGAATAACATAGGTATTTTTGCCCATAAAACTTAAATATTGAATATCTCAAAAGTGTAAATTTCGTACTTATTGGGTTTGAGCACTATACCCTCGATATGTCTGCAAGATGGGTGACTACCAGAAAAGTATGAAAGAAGATGACATTATAAGCATCCCTAATAACATTGGCAAGAGAATGATGGGACCTATTAATAGCGTATGCCCAAATTTCCTCGCAAGATACCCCTTACACCCTCGTAAGAGTTCAATTTAGAAATATCTATGTTTTGCTTTGCGTCTATGTTTTAAAACCACACTTGATAAAAATTAGCCTTCTACAATGTCTGCCCAAGGGTGCAGGCTGGTGTTGATAATTCAGTGGAAAAATAAACAATAATAAGTAAAAAAAATAAAACTAAGCGCATTTTGCGAAAAATCTTAAATGTTACAGGTTTTGTAACTGTTAATTTTATCAATCAATATCGATTAATTCTTGACCTTTAGGGCCTGTTTTACAATGTCCGAGTAGGCACTACTCACTGAATAAATTAAAAAATGGAACAGAATTTGTATGAAATTATCTGCCAAGTAAGATAATCGAAACTTAATCATAGGTGGGCCTTATAAAGATAGCTATGAAAAAACTTCCCAAATACAAATAAGAAACAAACAAATACAATTATTCAATGAATCTACAGGACGACAATAACATCAGACACATTTACTGAGAACCTTATTTGCATATTTTAAAATATTTACAAACATCCTTCGTAAACGAGAGCGCCGCACTTGTACAAAGATAAACCTAACCTAAAAATCAGGAATACCGCCTTTATATGTTTTGGAATAGAGTTCACATAGATAGAACAGGTTAATATTGTTTAAAATACCAATACCATTCGTCCCCCAAACCGTATCATGCATTGCAAATGTAAAACATCGCTGATAGATACAGTTTTCGCGCCAATATCGTCCTTACTGTCAAACAATAAGAATTTGAGGTTACTATTTTTGGCGGCAAACGCGTAGAAGTATTATATTATTTAAAATTCAAAGAAACAATATCGGGTGTGCATACAGTTCTATTTTCGTCGCATCGGGGTATTTTATGAGCGTAGTGGGAAATACGACAGTTTTCTCTTTCTGAAAAAATGGCTGTCGAGAATTTATTATGCGTCCTCGGGCGCCATTTTTTAATCACGCGTGAGTGTTGCCCGTTCATACAGGTAATTTGTTCTGCATTGTTTTTAATCTTTATTACCGTAGATATTTTATTGGAGAAAGGAGTGGTGAGCTAATGAATTAAAAGGATATTGTGATGTATGTTAACTTTTGTGTGATTAACCTGAAACCATAATTATTGTGAGGGTTGGTGACATATTGTATCAAGGCTTGAAGGCGCAGGAAGAGGTCAATACTTAACGCTATGTCTAACAAAAGACATAGCATGTCTGCCCTTTTTTTAGGTGGGAAATCATCCAATGACTTCTAACGCTCTGGGGAGGAGCAGAAAGGCGTGTCAGACTAAAACCCACTCCTATCCCTAATTATCATCAAAATTGGTTCAGTAATTTAACTGTGAAAGCTAATATATAGACAGAGTCATATTTACATTTATATTAAACGAGTATTAGCTAGTACCTATGAATTTATTTCAAATATACTAAACCTTCTTCTTCTTCCTGCCCTTATCCCATATTCCTTGGAGTCGGCGCAACACGTTTTTTTTTTTCAAATAGACAAAACCAATCACATTGAATAAGTAAATCGCCTCAGAAAGAACATAAAACCACTTGTATCGAAATCAACAACACGTCAACGGGCCCCTAGGGGTGATTGTAACAACCCGATCTTTGTCCAAATCTTTGGAATATATTCAATAACAAGCAATAACGGCTGAATGGGGGACTGACCCTTGCATTTTACTGACAATATGAAAAACCAATTGCAGGTCCTTAGAGACAAATCTTCGGAAATCGGTTAACAGTGAATTCGGTTGTATTTTTTTTTTTGTAAAATGATTTTTAATTTACACATTTTAGCTAGGGGAAGTGGGGTCTTCCCCCCACCGCTTCTTCCTTCGGTCAGTCATCGAAAAAAATTCATAGGAACTTTAAATTGCATTCAATGTAGATAAGTAATTTGTTGCCACTATTGAAAAAAACCAATTCAATCAATCTGCCTTTTTCAAACTATTTCCATTGACTTCTCCCGCTGCAGCGCAGCGTGGAGTGGAAAATACGTGTCAGACTTTTACTGACATTTTCTATAGTATTTTTAAAGTTCCAAACTACAAGGAATCGGTGTACCCTAGTCCGAGAAATTAGATAATCCAACAACTCCTTACAAAATATTTGTCGTATTTATATAACCGTTCCACGGATCAACTGAAGTCGTATGTATTTTACGTTTCATTTCACTCACTTCTGAAAGCAATCCACTCGTCTATCAACAAAAAGAATCACACGTTTAAAACACCATCAGAAATAGCGTTTTATTTTCATTTTTCGAATCGCAACATTGGTAGAGCTTTCTTTTGCTCACTTACCAACTTAGCAATTCCTTTACAGTGTACCTTATAACTGTGGGTATAAGGTATGTTTTAGCTTATTTTATGGTAGAATTTGTTGTGTTTTAGCAGAGCTAGATGCAGGAAAATTGAATGGGTAGCGCGTCTATAGACAACTGTTACTATTGTCTAAAGAAACGCGTCGTGCTATATGAGATCTTTTAATGATTGCAGTCGCTAAACGCTGGGCTTAAGTGGTCGAATGACAAATTAAAACGATGTAGGGGATGATTTGAGGGGATCGTTTAAAATAGATGTTTGCGTAATAAACATAAAGTCTGTTTTTTAATCCCTGAGGCTAAACTGACACAGGCAAATGTATTGACAAATGTCAAACTTCAATAATAATAATGCCAGTTCTTTTGTGTTGTGACAAGTTTGACGTACAACATAATGTCATTTTAGTCTCAGAGATTAAAAAACAGACTTTTCGAAAGGCCTTCTTAATTATTAAAGAATTGTACACAAAACATAAAATGTTGCATTTTATGTTTTGTTTTTGATATAGATAGTTCATGTACAAAGGTGAGTTTAACTCAGCAATGAGTTTTCTTCCAGCAAACCTTTCGAGTTATAGAGAGAAAACATATTCGAGGGTAAAATCCAGTGCAGTGCACAATATAAACTTACATAGTAAGTTATACCTTTATAACTTTTTTATTTTGTTATTTTTTCCTGCTAGTATTTTTATTAATTTCTGTATATTTAATTAAATAATGTTGGGAAGATCTTTAAACAATTTGTGAGCACTCGAAACCCACGATCCAAAAGTTTCAATCCAAGGCTTGAAAATATAGGTTACCTGTTATATTTCTGCCGTTTGAGGTTCTCCGCAGAAACAGCGGCAGTGGGACTTTTTATCCCAGGAGTATGTTCCTTGGTATAATTTTCTCCAGTCTTGTCATAAAGTACAGTGTTACCCCAGTTAATGGGTTGTGGAGGTCTGGTAGGCAGCCGCTCCTCGTAAAATACTGGTATTTAGCTAAATCCAGCTTGACTAGGAGCCGACCCTAATATAATTAGGAAAAGGCTAGGCAGATGATATTCCCAGGAGTATGTTCCTTGGTATAATTTTCTTCACGCGGGCGAAGATCGAGGAGCAGCCAGTCATACATACATAGTTTACAGAATACCTATATCGGTAGGTATAATCCTAAATTATCAACTTTACTAACTTTTTGATCATTAGGTTTCAGTTGATTTTTTAATTTCTCATGATTTTCTTATTATGAGAAGAAAAGATTTGTACCATTTTAATTTTCTTTTCATTTAAACTTCAAGTACAGTGGTACATAGGCGGACTTAATGCAACAAGGCATTCTCTACCAGTCAACCTTTCGGTTAAAAAAAAACAACATGTGGTAGGTTAACACAATAAACAAATAACACAAACTTCAAAGAGAATAAATAAAATAAGTTGTTTATTATAATAAAATACATATATATATAAGTAGTTTAAAATACAAATATATGTTGGTTGTGAGTGTATTTTGTACCTAACATACATTATTACTGACCATTATGTATCACTGTTATCAAATTAAATAAATAAATAATTATTATTAACTCCCCAACCAGGCCAATATCCACAAAATTAAAGCCACCAGAAGCCATTCCTACAACAAAATAGAACAAATTATCGAGGGGCCGACACAGAATGCAATTTCCTCGCTGGTCCAGCCAATATGTCTCCAGCGATCCCGGGAAGCGAACAAATGAATAAAAATCAACCGCACACATTCTCCTATTTGTTATCCCACACATAGAACTGTACGTAAATACATACAAAGATCTGTGTGTCCGTGTGACATTATTACGGAATTTCTCTTTATAAACTCTGTCTTATTTGTGGCTGAGTTATCACAGGCGTTCAAGTCGATCTCTTTGGTAAAGCTACGTTAGCCGAGGTCGGCCTGTGGATGGGTGACCATATGAATATTAGATTTTTGCATTTTACAGGTCAGTGTCAAGTTCTATGTTCATTAAAATTGTTTCATGGGTGCGTTCACCAACATGTAAACTAACATACACAATACACCAAGACCAGAAACACCTATCTGTAGTGTAGGCCATTTGTTCCGTTTGGACCTGGTATCGAACCCGCGACACGCAGCGTAGCAGTCAATCGTTCAGCACTTCGCCAACCTTCTTCTTTGTCCTCTTCTGTTCCCATTATTCGTTATCGAGTCTCCTCAATTCTGTCTTGGGTTATCGGCTCTAGCAAATGGGCTAACTTGAGGTCACTACCAGGACAATGGTGACCGATCTCTGCCTTTCTTTTGTTCTCGTTTTGTGCAATTTTTACGACGTGGTCCTTGCTTTTAACACTGTGACAACCGTGGCATTTATTTTATTGTATTCTTTATACACAGAAAAGTACAGAGACAGACTTTATCCCTATACCATGAATTTCGTGAAAGTGAACCTCGGGCCCCTGAAATGAAGGCAAAGAAGGAACAGGAGTGAATTTTCGTTACTAAAAGTCTGACACGCCCGCCCTCCCGCTCTGCCTAAGAGTGGGAGAAAGAAAGAAAACTGGTTACGTCGTCGTCGTTTACTCGTTCGTGAAGCCATTGGATAATAGACCCATTAAAAAAAAAAAACTTCAGGAATTTTTTACCAGTCAACCTTTGGGTGATAACGAGAAAAATGATGAGGTGATCATGATGCACAGAAAAATTGTTGTACCAGTCAAAAATACCTCCCAAAAAAAGCACCTTTCAAAATCCGTCCTGAAATTAATTATTTCACCGCCGGGTCCACGTTACGTACACAAGATTAACTCTAAAAGATAACACACAATAATCAACTTACGGTCTGCATTGTGCCTTCATAAGTAAAGGCCGGAGCAGATTAAATTTATGCCCCCTAAAATAATTAATTCCCTTTAACTTCATTAAGAAACCCGCATAGGTGTAATTACAATGAGCTAAGGAATCTTAATTGTCGAATAGAGGTGGTGATGTACGGGTTGGAAGGATGGGAAGTGAAGGGGATGATTTGATCGGTAAGGTTGACGTACAAGCTGGCAAGTTTGGTAGTTTTTTTAAGAGTTGGAAATTCTTGTGGAAGCCTAAACTGCCCCACATAAGAACAGTCTTGTGTCAGCAAAACCGTAGGTGTGTCAGCCAAAAAAAACCGTAGCCGTAAAACTGTAGGGGCCCAGCAGGGTTGAGGTTACAGGAGCCCTACAGGAGCGCTGGCAAAGCGCACGCGTCGCGAGCGCGCTGCGTGAGCGTCGTGTTTTGCTACCCTGCAGCGTGTGTGAAGAGTGCAAGCGGTGCGCGAGCGGCACGCATGCGGCGCTTGTGTCGCGTTCGTACCCCGCCGCCCGCTATCCTAGCCGCCCGCTACTATTTCACCAAGTAAACGACACACGGCTGCAACACGCGACGCTCACGCCGCGCCAGCGCTACTCACACGCCCGAGGATCGCGCGCGCCTAATGTGGGGAAGGCTTTAGTGTCATGGATTACGAGAAAAGTTATAAGGCAGGAACCTAAAACCACTCTCCTGTCTTTGCCAGTGTCTTCCACTTGGTGTTTAGTAATCTTCATTCACCTTAAAGACCTATACGCACTATGCAGAGTAGACATATTTCACTCCAATACGAGTCTTTTTTAAAGGTATGGCAACATTCACCCCACAGCAGCTCCAGAAGACGACCTGGGCATTGAAAGTGGCAAGGCAAATCCTGGTCACCGTAGTTGCAGGTTTATGGACGGCAAGCGAGTTATAATTATGATGAACTGGATCTATTTCGCGCAGCCGTGACGCACAAAGCTAGTGTTTGTTTTCTTTTTGTTCAACCGTCGTACCGCGTACGGCGAGTATTCGCCTTTACGTAGTCGAAACCTCTACCGTCCGGACTAAGCGCTTCGCTTCGTCGTATGTACCGCATACATCGAGAGACTGGAACAATGTGCCTGCTGCGGTTTTCCCGTCCGATTATAATTTAGGTGTCTTCAAGGCTAGAGTAATCTCTTAATAAGCTAGTGCGCCTCACTATCAACGATTGCATCACTGCTTACCATTTGGTGGGATCGCAATCAAGCACTAGTTTATAAAAATTAAAAAAAAAAATCAAGCATCTACAAATCTACTTACCTTTTTGTTTGTACATTGTCTGTGTATGTGTGGCAAATATACGTTTCTTTTAATCTTTTTTTCTTTCTTCACGTAATCTATACTATCTATTATATAGATTACGTGATTACTAGATTACGATACTAGATATTATAAAGAGGTAAAATTTGTAGGTTTGTAAGTTTGTATGTAGGGGGTAATCTCTGGAACTACTAGTCCGATTTGAAAAATTATTTCAGTGTTAGATAGCTCATTTATTGAGAAATGCTATAGGCTATATACCATCACGCTACGACCCACGGGAGCGGAGCAGTAACGAAAAATGCGGGTGAAACCGCAAGAGATAGCTAGTCTCCTATATTATATTATAATAAGAGGTTACGTAAAGAAACCAGTTCTTCCAGCTAGTTAATTGTTCTACCAGTCAAGGTTAAGTAAGATAACATTGTGGTAGGTTTGCAAAATAAATAATAGACACTTCAAATAGAATGAAGTGTTTTAATGAATAATTGCTTATAATAATCTAGTAGGTACATACATGGTTATAAATGCTAAAATAATAAAGGAATAAATACTATGACGCATTATAAATAAAAAACTCACAAAATGACTGAAAGTAAACGATAAAAAACCCGACAGGTTAGCAACTCGGTGTTGAAGCTCAAGACTGGAGTTTTGACTCGAAAAGTGTATTATTACCACAACAAGGAACCATTCCACATCTGGCTATGCCTAAGCTTGCCAACGCAGCGCAGCAACCAATGATTCAACCAATGCGCTAACCATGCCTTCGTTTTGCCTGACTGTTGTTCCCGAATCATCGTCATTATAGTATACAAGATTCACGCAGGCGTGCACCGAACGCAGTTGAGAATCGAACCCTACTAGGAGGGCCCCAGGGTTCGCAGGGGCCCTGAAATGCATGGCAAAGGAGGAACATAGGAGAGAATTTTAGTCAGTAAATGACTGATACGCCTCTCCTCCTTTTTTTTGGACAGTCGTGTAAAAATACCTTGAATCAATAATAAGATTCGTCTTCTCTACCATCGATGGAAGCCTTTACTCATCCAACTCCAACAAACCCCCGTTTGCCAAACCAATCACCCGTATGTCACCCAAAACGCCTTATTCAAGATCACATAATGGGATGAGCATATGGGTTACTGTCGGTCAGGGCATCATGCCGCAAACAATACGCGGTAATATCGCAGTATTGTACCCCGATGATCCGGGCACAAAGGAGGCTTTCAATAAGACAGCTAGACGGTTTGTGAATATGGTGAAAGCGTGGCGTTTGTCTTTAATGGTGGTGAGATATCTATTATTTAAGATGTGGTGCCGGACGTGGAATGGATGTGTTTGTGTTTAGTTAGTATAAGCTACTGTTAGCCTTACAAAACAGTATATCATTTCAATTGTCACATTTTCGAGAAGATTAAATTTTTCTAAAATAAAATTTAAGTTAGTTAAGCTTAAGCTAAGTAACTCTGCTGTCTACCAGTGAAAGTCCTACCAAAATTTGTCTAGGCATTATGGAGATTAGCCGGAATAAAAAGACAGAAAAATATTGCTTTCAAAACGGTGAAGGAAAACATCGTGAGGAAACCGACATGGCCTAGAACCAAAACTTCGAAGACAAGTGACATCAACCAAACTGCAATGGGCCGTGTGCTGGGCATCCACAACACGGCCCATTGCGCAACAGTGAGAACATTATAAGCTGATGCTATTCTATGCTTCGCTTTAGCGTTTCTTGTTTTGTGGCAAATAAACGCTTCATCTACCTATCCACATTAAATATTCTAAACATTTAAATACGATTATAGACAAATTTAATCAAAACAGATATCGTAAGCAGAACTGCAGCATTCCATTGCAACGGTCCTTATTAGAAAAAACTTCATCGGAAAGCTGAGAAACTACCAACTTACTTAAAACCCAACAACCTCATTCATGACCCTTATAACTGAGCCCATAAGGTCTATATTCCCGTGATCGCAATAAAACAGACAGAAAAATAAAAAATGGCAGTTCTCTAGTTAATATTGACTCGTCAACAGTGGATTTCGTTCAAAACTTTTCTCATTTGGAATCCAGTCAAACCGTCCTTTGCTGGACTATAAATGGTAGGATCTGTTTTTTATGTGTATATCTAGGACCTAGATTTAATAAATCGAGACTGTTTTATTTTATAAAGAAAACTGTGGCAGGTAAATGGGAAAATAAGGCTAAAGTTGGCAAAAAATAAAAGGGACATTTTGACATTTGTCATCGCAACGAAATTTAAAAAAAATCGACTTTTACGATAAAGGTCATCAAGCAAGTCAAGAGTGAATCTGAATAAATCACTTCGGTGGTCCATTCTCAACCATATTGTCACTTTCGACCCGGGAATCTTTAAGTTAAGAGTGAATAGATTACTTCTAGGTAAGCGCGCTCCATCGTCGACCGCATCGTCGCTTTTCATCACATGAGATAGTGGTCAAGCGCGATCCTATATACAAAAAGAAAAATGTGACACAGTAGTAAAGCGTGAATCTTTAAATAAATAGAAAAGAAACCTGTTTGATACTAAAAACTACAACCAGCAGGTGCGGTCTCAAGCACCACTTTTGAGGATGAGGTCCTGCTAGAATCTTAATGTTTTGAGAACTATACGGTAAGGGGTTACCTTAAAAACATCACAATACCGGCGATGGAAAACTATACCTAACAGCTATTCCTCCAGATATACTCCAGGAATAGCTGTTATACTTTTCTCTCGTCCCTCTCACACCGATATTAAGGTAACCAAGCGTCACAACGACCACTCCTGTGCGTCTCGCATCCATCGAATTCCCGTATCTCTTACCAGGTCATCGGTTCACCTTGTGCAAGGCCTTCTAACGCTACGTCTTCTGGCATGTGGTCGCCACTTCAAAACCTTTCGTCCCCATTGACCATCAGTTCTAAGAGCAATGATACTTTGCTTAGCATTAACAACCTTGTTATGTCCCCACTACGGAATCAGGCCTACTCTCTGAGCGAGGGAATGGACCGTAATCCACTACGCGGACCCAGTGCGGATTGGTAGATGCCACATGTCTTCGAATTTTTGGTTCTAGGACATGCCGGTTTCCTTTCGATGTTTTCCTTCACCGTTTCGAGCGCAGTGTTGATGAAATAAATTACACAAAGTAATGCGCCTAGCTGGATTTGAATCCGCGACCTACAACTTGCATGTGGGGGCAAATACCATTAGGCTACCACTGATCTATACTTTTCTTACTTACACATTATGCTTACCCCTTCATTGGAAGCAGGCGTGACGTATAGAGATGCATTAAGCTACAATTTATTGATCTTCGTCGTGCCCGCCCGGGACAAGGGACTTTTGACTATAAATTTAGTGTTCCTGTCACTTGGAGTAATTAAGTGCTTCAGCATACAGTTTCTCATGTATGCCAAGTTAAGATAGATAAGTTAAGCCAATTTCTATCGGCGAAAGTGCAAGAAAGATACATGTAACTCAAACGTCTTACATAAATTTTATAATTTATTCAAATAATTGTATTACACTACTATCTATATGAATAAAAAGAAGTAGGTAACAGCCTAACAGGAGTGTTCGATTTCCTATTTAGGCCCCTTTCGCTCAAGGCAATTTTAGTAGCGATACTGTGCGTTTCGTAAACGCATAACAGCATCACTACTTACGCGCGTTACTTCGCATTTGCGAAGCGTCACTAACGCGCTACGACATTACGACTGTAGGTATCGATGCAAACGCGCGACAGCATCAATGTAGTATATAAGTAATACCTAATACGCTGTACTGTGAGTACAATATGTATGTAATACGCTATGGACGATCCCTCGACCTTAGAAGTTATTCTATTGCTAATAAGAAAAAAGAAAAAAAGTAAGAAAGAAATAAATAAGCATTAAACCTTTTTTTCTAAAAACTATACGAGTTTGTCTCTCTGGATGTTTACAAATAATGACTTCTGTCTCCAATAACTAGTTGACTATGGTTTTTATTTACTTTTTATGACATTTGTTTACGTTTATATCTATTTTTTATAATTTCTATGTTCATTATTTTTTCACTGAAAAAAACCTAGGATGTGTTTCTCGAATAAGACTTCACAATACCCACTAGTGAAGATATAAAGTTCATTACTATAAATTATCTAAATCAAAAAGTGGTCAATATCCATGCAATAGATTCGTGAAGGAAATATTATTAGTAGTTGAATGTCTATCTCTAAAACTACGTCTATATTTCTAGCACGAACAATTGCACGTGCTCTTTGCTGACCGCCACTAATCGGGCTAGTGTTGAAACAATGAGTTTCGCTCAAAAAGTGGTTCTAATAACAGGAGCAAGCGCTGGCATCGGTGCTGCCACGGCAGAATTATTTGTAAAAGAATGTGCTACAGTAGCCCTAGTTGCCAGAAATGGAGCTAAATTGAAAGCCTTCGCTCAGTGTTTGGAAAAACTAGGAGCACAAACACTAGCGATCGAAGCCGATGTATCCAAAGACGAAGAAGCAGACGTAATTGTTAAGAAAACTATCGACAAATTCGGAAAACTAGATGTGCTTGTCAACAATGCGGGAATATTGAGAGAAGCTGGCATTGTAGCTGACAACTTCTTGAAAACATTCGACGAAGTGATGAATGTCAATTTACGAGGTGCAGTCCGCATTACCTACTTTGCTGCTCCACATCTTATCAAAACTAAAGGAAACATAGTAAATATATCGAGTCAGGCTGGAATTTCTACCACAAGGCCTTTGAACACAGCTTACAGGACATCAAAAGCGGCTATTAATCATTTTACAAGAAGCATTGCTTTGGAACTGGCTGAATATGGTGTGAGAGTGAATACAATCAGTCCAGGTCCAGTCCGAACATCAATTTTTGATGGGCAACACGTAAATTTAGAAAAAATGCAAAATAACACGGCGTTGCGACGACTATCAGAACCTAGTGAAATAGCTGATATGATTTTGTATGTAGCCAGTGATAAGGGTAGGAGTATAACAGGCTCAAATTTCTTATTAGATAATGGTACTTTGTTAAACTTCAAGCAGACTTAACTAATTTCAAGTGTATTGTATTTTTTAATGATTTTGTAAATATTTTTTTTAATATACACACTTACATCATCTTTATCGTATTTGATTTTGATCGACACATCTGTTGAGGGGAAATCAATCAAATGATGGCTGCTTTTTTACAAAAAAGATTAGGACTGTTTCTAGCTATCCCTTTCTCTGTCCAAACCTATCCTGTGCGTTTTTTCGCTATGTCCGTCTTGCATATAGTTATATCATGTTCATCATCACCACCTTTACCAAATTTGGTCTCGGTAGCGATGTCCTGCCTCAGACCTTTAATTTTGCAGCATTCCTATTTTTTTTTATTTTAGCTTTAAAGCCCACGTGAAAGTGTTTTCTGAATTTACTTAGTTCACTTTTTTACATAAAATATAGCCTATAGCACTCAGGAAGAAAGCAGCTTTCTATCAATATATATCATTTATGTAATCGAACCAGGATTTTCAGAGATTAGTCCATACAAACAAAAAAACAAACTTTATCTATTTATTATATTAGTATAGATAATTAATAGAAAGCGTCCAAACTTCTCACATCAGGATTCAGCCATATCCGATGCCTAGTTTCGTCCAAACTTGTTCAGCTGTTAAGACATAAAACAGTAACAGACAGACAAGAGTTAGTTTCGCATTTATAATATTACATACTAGCTCACACAAAACTTCTTCATCAGCATGAATATTGAAAATTAGCCCAAGGTACTCCGCTATAACAAATATCCTATGTCCTATTCCTGGACACGATCTACCTATGTCATCCAAATTCGTTTAGCTGAATCATGAAGAGGATAGACAGACAGAATGACTTTTATTATAATTAAAGTTACGTTATTCTATTTTAGGTAATAATTTATTTATAGCATTTGTATTTTCTTTAACATGATGCAATCGTTGATGGTGAGGCGCACTAGTTTATTAAGAGCCTATTCACTCTTATTTTATTTGAACTTATAACTCCAAGTTAATCTAAAGATATCGATTCAAAATAATATCCTGATTCAAATAACGGCAATTTCATAAATTTAAAGACGTATTACTAGTTAGTAAAGATTTTCCACTCCAAAAGCGATAGTCACGCACACCTAATAGGCACTTATCAAATGGCTTGTCATCGGAAGTTTCTGTTTATAAACATTCTAGCCAATACTTGTGACTTGGCAATATATCTATGAGGACCTACTTAAGAGTGGCCTACTCGAGATACGTTTCCACAAACCCGTTTATAAGTGGTTTTGCCAATCTGTATTTAGGTACTGAAATTATCTAAGAAGCCGAAACACAACCAGCAGTTTTTTTTTTATTGTTAGGCTCGCGTTTGACCACTATCTTTCCTGATGGTAAGCGATGACATGGTCATGCTTTTCTAGAAACAACAAATTCACTTTTACCTCAAAACCCTTAAGTTGTAGCTATCAGGAAACACAGACACCGGCGTGCCAACCTTCTGGCTTCATTATCAGAACTATTCAATGGTAATTTATAGCTAGAGTGCATCTAATGACAATTCTATTAAACGGCTTATTTGAGGCCTAGAATACATTATATTATTACGGAGTTCCTTTAACTACTTACTAGCTTCATCATCAGATCTGCGCGTCCAAAAAGGCCGCAAATAATAATATGACTCATATTTTTTTCATGCGGAAATATTTACATGGAATATGATTCCTAAATGGAGTATGATTCGGCTAATTTCTACAACATCATTTTACGAATATTAGAAGAATTGTGTGATCTACTAGAAATTTGGGATATGATTTGCTTTTAGATGAATTGCTCAATGTGACCTTTTTAGGCCTGTAGTTCAATGGTACTTTATAGTCAGAGTGCATCTCATTCTCAGCATCAACAGTTTTATACTAATAAGCCCAAGATACCTACATATTTATTACGCCTATTTTTATATACCTACAGACTTTTATTACAGAATGCTCATATCTATCTTTCGCTTTCCGGGCAATTCGTAAAATGTGTGTGTGAATGTGTGTGTGTGTGTGTGTGTGTGTGTTATGTTGTGTGTGTCTCATTACAATGACAAGCTGTTTGATGAGTATCTAACAGGTATTTTGAAGTGGGGAATCCATGCTACTCGTATATTAATCAATACTAATATTATTGACGCGAAAGTCTATCTGTCTGGTACCTCTGCACGTCTTAACTGCTAAACAGATTTGAATAAAACTTGGCACACTACAATGCCAGTGTTCTGGAATATGACATAAAATATTCAATGTCAAAACAACAATGAACACGTCAAATGCACGTAGAAAAATTAAGAGTGCTAGGGAAAGACCCACTGAACTACTGAAGTAGGAATTCGCCACCAGCGAATCTGAAGGTAGCGAAGACGATATTGCTTCACGGATCTTCAATGCCTGAGCAAACTTCGCGCAGCTGAGAGAAACTGACTGTAGGATAAAACTCAAAAACTTCTGGTCCTATGTCAAATCTGTTCTGCTCTACGGGTGTGAAAGGTGGATGGTGGAGGAACAAAAGACTTTACACGCCCAATCAATTTTTTCGCCAACTGCAACCTTCGACGTATCCTCGGAATCTACTGGCCCGAGACGATATTCAACGAAGAGCTGTAGGAAAAATACCAAGAAAACCTCTATCAAGAGTCAAAAACCTCTATCAAGAGATAAAAATGAGTATAATAAAAATTTTACAAATGCAACTGCTAACAAAGTAATTATACAACTAAAGATAACTTTTTTAACACTTCTCTAAATAATACGAGTATTATATCCAACAACAAAAAGGAAAAACTGACTGACATATCAACACACAGCCGAATCTACTGGGAATACGAGTATGAAATTATGCACAAGGTTTCCTTTTATGATGTTGGCGAGCACTAAGAGACGATTTTCTAAAATTAATGTGAAACGGGGGGGGGTCCAAAAGTTATATGGCGAAATTTACTTTTCCGCAAGCGAAGCCTCTTGTACGAGCTAGTTGGTAATAAACTTAGCTGCTATGATTTGTGATGACTCGCAACTAATATTATTTTTCATAAATAAACTACGAGTCAAGTGCATCTAATCATCCAATCGGCCAGACAATGACTTCGATTATTTTGTACAATAAAATGATACATTTAAACAGCTTTGGCTTAGTCAGTTTACAAATTCAGTGACATCAATTACATCGAAATGTTTGCCAACAAAGTTGTCTTAGTTACCGGTGGGAGCTCTGGTATCGGAGCAGCTACTGTGGAGTTATTCGCCAAGGAGGGGGCTTCGGTTGCTTTCGTCGGCAGAAACGAAGCTAAACTAAAGAACGTCGCTAACAATTGTGAAAAACTTGGAGCCAAAACTCTCATCATAAAAGCAGACATCTCCAAAGATAAAGAAGCCAAGACTGTTGTCAAAAAAACTGTTGATAAATTCGGAAAACTCGACGTTCTCGTCAACAATGCTGGGATCTTACGGTACGCGACTGTGTGTGACCCCGATCTGATAGGGAACTATGACGAAATTTTCAACACCAACCTTCGCCCAATCATCCTCATCACCAGTTTGGCTATCCCACACCTTATTGCAACGAAAGGCAACATCGTGAACGTGTCCAGTGTTTTGTCAAGTTGGATCAAGATACCTGGAACGATCTCCTACTGCATGTCTAAGGCTGCTGTGGATCATTTTACTAGAGGAGCTGCGACGGAACTGGCTCCTCATGGCGTAAGAGTGAACTCTGTTAACCCTGGACCAGTTATAACAGATATTACAACAAATGCTCAACCGCCTGCGGATCAGCCTCAGGATAATATCGTTGACTTGACTGCTTTAAAAAGATTTTCGGATGCTGAAGAGATTGGAGAGGTAATCCTCTTCCTAGCCAGTGATAAGGGTAGGAGTGTAACAGGTTCATGTTATGTTATTGATAATGGTATGTACTTAAAGTAGAATGTTATGTTTTTTAAGTTTTATTTTGATGTGTTGTTTTTTCTGTCATCATCTGCCTAGCCTTTTCCCGTTTGTTGTTTTTTCTGTACTATAGAGGTTTTATATATTTTTTTTAAATAATGCAAAATAGTGCTTGACTGCGATCCCACTTGATGTTAAGCAATTTTCTTGCATTTTGTTTATTCTCTAAAATTGAAATATGTGCATATGTTCTGTGATCATTATTGTCAGAATAATCAAAACCATATCGCAAATATGGTTTTGATTATTTGTTTTTCTATTATCTATTTTTTTGTTATTATGAGCTGTTGTCTATTATTAGACATATATTTGTGTGAAGTATAATAAATTAAAAGTTTATGGTTTTGATTGATTAATTATTATATGTATATTAATATTTAATTCATGAATCCCCGACCGGTCTCATTGGACCGCGCTGTTATTGTTTTACTATTGTGTCTCGTTTCGCGGGTATTGATAGGTTAAGCGATAGAAATTTTCACCATGGATATTTGCACAAAGGTAAATTCATTTCTTATTTCGAGTGAAATGACTCAAGTGCCTATATAAATTGTGGACTGGAATCTCCAAGGGAAACGGAATCGTGACCGTCCTCGGCAGACCTGGCGACGCACCGTATTGGCAGAAGCGAAAGACATCGGACTGACGTGGAGGGAGGTCAAGCATAAAGCGCAAGACCGCTCGTGTTGGGTGACTACTGTTGACGCCCTCTGCCCCAGCTAGGGGATATAGGATCTTAAGTCAAGTAAGTCTGTATAAATTACTCAAGTGTCTATTGTCATATACCTACATTTAGACTCAGGCCTACTCTTGAGGATTTTCGGACGAAAGTCCTTTAAAATTTTTCCCAAATCGGAGGACGAGCTTAAATCACCCAGAATTTGTCCAGAGTTTCTTCTATAGACACGGTGGAGCATACAGTGGAGGCCTGTGGAGGTCTATTAGATAAGGTCTTGGTACGATTCTAGGATCGGGATAGTTACTATTACAGTTATCTGGGTACTAATATTTTATATACAGCGTAATATATCTGCCTATTGTACGCTTACCGAAAGATGTATCCATTGGAAGGACTTGCACAAGAGTTTTTGTGGGGGTCCTAGATTGATTACCTGATGAGGGTCATGGGATTCCACTGGATGCGAGTTCGAGCTCAAGATCAATTTATTTATTTCGTAAAAGTACATTTGTGTCGAAATATTTGCATAGTAGGTACACAAAAAGAAGCACAGGCCCGTTTGTTGTGGTGACAATTAGGGGAAGCCAATGTCAAATAGGTGACATCTTTTGGCTGGAAGCATGAGTGCCTATTTGACTTTTACTACAACCCTTGGTGTCAGACATTCTGCCTTTTAATTAAATTATCCATAACGACCATAATAAATCTATAAATGAAGAAATCTCAGCATATTAAGATGGTCACTCATCCGCAGACAGACAGCAAATATTGCTTAACCTTGGGGAATCACCCGTGCAGCTGCTATTATTAAGTCACGAGCTCCTCATACAGTAAATAATGTATGGAAATATAAAAGCAACTATTTAAAAAAAAAAAAAACAGCAACTAGACAGCCTTGAGACTTAGTATAATCAACATTATGCAAATGGGTATTGGTTACTGAATAAAATATGGTACGAAAATAGAAGGAAGACAAAATGAATAAAGAAATTCACTGAGCGACATAAACTGTATATTTTCACCTTACAAGTGGGCGAAGCCACTGGCTAAAACTAGTAGGGCTATAAAGACATACTATCGTCCTCGATAAATTAGCTTTTAAACACTATAATATTTTTTCAACATGTTTAAACAGAGAAACAAGCTGTTCAGATTTATAATATTTACTAGTATTATAAACATAATTTAAATCACATATTAGATTTGATGAAAATTTAATCAAGCAGTAATAATATTTTAAAAAATGAATCTCGGGTAAATAAAAGAACGTTATCGAATTAATAATACATGCATATGCATCTGTTTAGAATTACAATGTAAACACAGATAATCCACCTAAATATAAAATAGGTTCACTTCAGCAAGAAGCCGTTATCAATAACATAACACGATCCGGTTACACTCTTAGCCTTGTCACTGGCTAGATACAGGACTACTTCTCTAATTTCATCAACTTCAGAAGATCTTCCAAACAGAGTCATGGCCGCAGGGTTAATACTTTGGAGCTCCTCTGGACTCAAGCCAGCCGTGGCCGCAATGTCAGTTATAACAGGTCCAGGATTGACGGAGTTCACTCTCACGCCAGAAGGTGCTAGTTCCACAGCTACAAATCTTGTAAATTGATCCATTGCAGCTTTGGAAATGCTGTAAGACATCGTTCCTGGTATCTTGGCTGATGCAGATAGCACACTGGACATGTTGACGATGTTGCCTTTGGTTTCTATAAGGTGTGGAATCGCAAGATTGGTGATGAGAATGACGGGACGCATGTTCGTGTTCATGACTTCATCGTAGTTTTGTAAGAAATTGGGTTGCAGTATATTCCCAAATCGCAGAATGCCAGCGTTGTTGACGAGGACGTCGAGTTTCCCGAACTTGTCTACGGTTTTTTGGACGATTGTCTTTGCTTCCTCTTCTTTGGAGACGTCAGCTTTGATGATAAGGGTACTGGCTCCATGCTGCTCACAACGTTTAGCGACTTCTTTCAGTTTTTCATCGTTTCTTCCAACAATGGCTACAGAAGCGCCCTCCTTGGCAAACAACTCCACAGTAGCTGCTCCAATACCACCGCTACTTCCCGTAACAATGACGACTTTGTTTGCAAACATATTAAATGACTTTCCGACACCAAATTTGTCACTTTACTGAGCTCAGACTGCATTAATATTCTGTTTTATGGGTTGAAATAGCTAGATCATCGTTGCTACAAAATTATTTGACTGAAATAAACAGGTTTTGTTAAATTCTTAAATATATTTGCTCAGATGGTTGAGACTTTTGTAAATGTCAAAGAACATGTGACTGATTTTGAATGGGTCCTTTTAGTTATTTACTAGATACGAATATGTGACCGATACTTGTTAAATAGATTGTTTCATCTATCTTCCTATCTATATAAAAAAGAAACTTGACTAACTAAGAATATAAAATTTTGTAAAAGCTTCCTTTTATTAAACATTCAATCTTAAGAAAAGGTTTTTAGAATTTCAACCTATAAAGGGGTTACGGCGAGCAATG
This sequence comes from Mythimna separata, assembly GCA_030763345.1. Classification (NCBI taxonomy): domain Eukaryota; kingdom Metazoa; phylum Arthropoda; class Insecta; order Lepidoptera; family Noctuidae; genus Mythimna; species Mythimna separata. Next base: position 17,789,485 of record CM061189.1, on the reverse strand, counting down.
GGTAGCTTCCCAACCTGCAGTCCGGTAATCATCCGGACCGAGCCAAAGTCGTCAACTCGCGACTTGGACTCGGTGGAACACTTTCCACGCGCGCCTCACACAGATGTCAGCAAAACCGAAGAGGCCCAGCAGGGTCGAACCCTCTGGGGCCAAGGGATGGCTTCTGAAAGGAACGAAGGTAAATCTTCTGTGTTGAGGATGGCCTCTACTTACGCTTTCTGCAGGGTCGAGCCAATTTTTTTGCATTCTGTTTAGTACAATGCAATTGAAAGTATATTTTTTAATCGTTATTGTACAATATATGATGATGCGATATGATTTTGATCATTGGTTTTTCTTTATTATGTTTTCTATTATCATTCATTACTTGTTATTATAAACACATATAATTATGTGAAGTTTAACAAATTTAAAATATGGTATTGATTGGTTTAAATATAATAATTCAATCGATAGAATTTGGCTAGCAATAGATCTTTTGAAAGTAAGATACCAGTGAACTGTTATTATTTATAGTATCGGTCAATGTCGCCATGGGCATTCGCTAAAACAAAGGTAAATTCATTTCTATTTCAGCGAAATGGCTCAAGAGCCTATATCATTGTCCACTCTTAAATATTTGTCATTTTTACGGTCCAGGCTAAGAGCTTTGCCTCGTCGTTTATACCACGTACATTGGAAATCTAGAACAATTCTACTACTGCAATCTTCTCGTTCGATTATAATTTATATGTCTAAGGTTATTTTTATTTGTTTTGGCAGGAGTGGGAAATCCTCATGGACACCCAGACTGCCCCACACGTAAGGCAGTCTGGGTAATTCTGGATTAAAAGTCTCATAAAAAATTTCCTCCTACTTGCTTGGATGTCGTTCCCAGTGTCCATTGCAGTCTCTGCTATGGACAGTGTAACATACTACAGAGCTGTTTGGAATAAAATTCTTCTTTATACGATTCTTGCATCGGGCTAATTGTTATTTTAATTGTATCGGTACTCATTTTTACACGTAGCGACTGCCTGTCAACCGCGAACGGGAAGACACAGCGTTAGAAGGCCTCCCCAAGGTGGCTCTCTCTGGTGGAAATCTTACGGATGCGAGATCAGTAGGATCGTTCGTTGTGGTGACTCTTGGGGGAAGTCCAACATTGGACATAATATGACTCGAATGACAAATGCCTATCTGAATTCCACAACCTTTGGCAAGACTAGTGTCAGGTATTCTGCTTTTGATTAAATTTATCATAATGACTATAAAAGGTCTACAGTCTGTTCAATAATTCCGGAGACTAAAATGACATTTCAACACCAAAGAACTGGCGTCATTCCTATAGAAATTTTGACAATACTTATGTCAATTTAGTCTCCGGGTTTATTGAACAGACCATACAAATGACATGCAAGCTGACGCACGGAGAAATATCAACATATTAAGAATATGGTCACCCATCTGCAGACAAACGACAAACATTACTTAACTTTGGGGAATCACCCGTGCAGCTATTATTACTAAACCACAAGCTCCTCATATAATCGGTTACGTAACAAATTATAAAGGCAACTATTTCGATCAAAAAAACAAACTGTAACTATACTCCGTTTGTTTAGGTAGTTAACTAAAGGTAAACAGTCTTGGTATGTCTTTTTATATTAAAGAGGTCGTATATAATATACACAAAGATTATTTAAATTTAGTTTATTAGCTAACATCGATTTAGGTAAATACCTATTTGCAAAGATTTTTACATACAATTTATAGACAACTTTTAGATAAAAAAACATGCCAAGATTGTTTACCTTTAGTTAACTACCTAAACCGACGGAGTATAGATAGCCTTGACACTCAGTAAAATTAACATTATGCAAATGAGTATTGTTAGTGATCAATATATGAAAATAGAAGGAAAACTCCACACAAAATGTATAAAGAGATTCGCACACAGACAAGACATGTACGTAGCGACGTATGCGACAATCTCAAACAAATGCCGGTTGAGTCTCGAGTGCGCTTGCACTACACTGTACATAAAGTGTGTTCATGTGTGAGTGAGTTTTTACTCGTTGTATGGAGTCTTCTGTTTTTGTGATGAAGTTATTTATAAATATTTGCTTGCTTGTAAAAGAGACTATCGTCTGTTTTATAGACCCGGAGACTCAAATGACATTTCAACACAACAGAACTGGCGTCATTCCTATAGTAAATTTGACATTACTTGTGTCAATTTAGTCTCCGGGTTTATAGAACAGATGATAGCAGTAAAACAAGTAATAAGTTAGTTTTAATCTATACTTCTATACCTACTATACATTTTTTTTTGTAAGGTGTAAACTCAAAAAGTCAAGTTTCAATTTGCAAGTTGGCAGAAGCTAGTCTACTAAGGTACCTACATACATACTCATTCTCACTAAATGGATTATTAAAAAAACACAACTCACTTTTCAGATTTATATTATTATAAGAATAATTATTATATTATTTGATTTAAATTTAGTCAAGGAGTAATAATACAAAAACACATAACACGAAAATAAGGAACTTCCCAACTATGTGCGGCAATTTTTAGAATAACAATTTAAACGCAGATAAAACTAAAATGGGTTTACTTCAGCAGGAAGCCGTTATCAATAATATAACACGATCCGGTTACACTCTTAGCCTTATCACTAGCTAGATACAGGACTACATCTGCAATTTCATCAACTTCAGAAGATCTTCCTAATAAAGTTACTTTCGCAGGGTGAATACTTTTGATCTCCTCTGGACTCAAGCCAGCTGTGGCCGCAATGTCAGTTATAACAGGTCCAGGATTGACGGAGTTCACTCTCACGCCAGAAGATGCCAGTTCTACGGCTACAAATCTTGTGAATTGATCCATTGCAGCTTTGGAAATGCTGTAAGACATCGCTCCTGGTACCTTGGTTGATGTAGATAGCGCACTAGATATGTTTATAATGTTGCCTTTGGTTTCTATAAGGTGTGGAACCGCTAGGTTGGTGATGAGGATGACGGGACGCATGTTCGTGTTCATGACTTCATCGTAATTTTGTAAGAAATTGGGTTGCAGTATAGTCCCCAATCGCAGAATACCTGCGTTGTTGACGAGAACGTCGAGTTTTCCGAACTTGTTTACGGTTTTTTGTACGACTGTTTTTGCTTCTTCTTCTTTGGAGACGTCAGCTTTGATGATGAGGGTGTTGGCTCCATGCTGCTCACAACGTTTAGCGACTTCTTTCAGTTTTTCTTCGTTTCTTCCGACAATGGCAACAGAAGCCCCCTCTTTGGCAAATAATTCCACAGTAGCTGCTCCAATACCGCCGCTACTTCCCGTAACAATTACCACTTTATTTGCAAACATATTAAATGACTTTCCGGCACCAAATGTGTCACTTCACTGAGCTAAGACGGCATAAATATTCTGTTTTATGAATCGAAATAGCTATAATCATCGTTGCTAGGATCTTTCATAACGCAAGTCATGCTACTAATTATAATGTATGCTCAGATGATTGACTATTAAATGTCAAAGAACATGTAACTGGTATTGAATGGGTCGTTTTATAATTTACTATAGTGTTTTTTACATAGCATGGGTTGGGTGACAGCAGGACGAAATAAGCATCTTTAACGGCTAGTTTTTTCATCAAACACTAAAACTATCAGTAAAAGCATTAACATTTACTTGACCATAGCTGTCATAATGGCAAATGTGTTTCTTCATCCAAATAACAGCTAAACTAAAAGTCAATAGAGTTACCACTACGCAAACGACGTAATTACCCCAAAAACACGTGGGGAGCTTTTTTTACTCATGACAACATCGCAACATCACTGTCCAGTAGTGCCATTAGTCAAACGTCATTTGTTGTTTAGGGTAAAGGCGGGATATATATTGCTAGCTAGTTTAATCCATTAAATATTTTTGGACCTATTGTTAAAATTTTAAAAGCACTTGTGGTTTTGGAATTTTAACCCTCCATAGTATTTCTGTCCATTTTCTCGAGAGCTAACTGTAATTGCTCTGTATTCCATACTCTAACTCGAACATACTCTCATCCAACAGTCCACCCCGGGCCCACGTGGTGGATTATGGCCCATCCCTCTCCTAGAGAGCAGACTTGAGTCCCAACAGTGGGATTATTATAAGGCTAAATGATAAATGATATTTATTTTGCAAATAGGTTTCACGAAACACTTTTACACGTCAATTTTTTTTGTCATAATTATTAATCTAGATGAGGCAGGATAATAATGACGCTGATAATGCTAATGCAAAATGCTACTCGAACTCGCGCTCCTTCCTTTCTTTTATATTTTCGTGGCATGGTGCTGCTACAATCGCACATATTAAAAATAAAAACCGGGCAAGTGCGAGTCGGACTCGCGCACTGAGGGTTCCGTTTCCGTTTATCATTTTTTGATAACGAGGCATCTATGCCACTGGGGCATTTATTCCCGCCTTTACCCTATTTCTTAAAAAAAAATCCATTAATTAATTTCTTTAAAATAAAATGAGTTTGAACGCATCCTTAATGAACGCAGTGAAGTCAATACAATTTTTTCAAAATGACAGTGATTATAGCTTTAACAGCCCCTCAATGAGCAGTAAAGGTTAAGGGCTTAAGTAACAGTCAAACCAACGGTTAAAATTGTGAAGAAACGAATTTAACCATTATTATTACTTTATGTCGTTACTTTGGCTGTTACCTTTGATGAAAAAACTGGCCGTAAGATGAGAGAAAAGGATAGATAGCTACATCGTATGAATCTGACAGCTGTCACCGAAACCATCTTATAACAAATTTAGTATAGATATCCATAGCCGTGGATCCAAATGGAATATGTGACCAGTATTTAATTGATGGTTTTCTATATCTTCTATACATTTATTTCTGTTCTGTTCTATCTATATACAAGTATAAAAGAAGGAACTGACTGGCAGATCAACTCACAGCCAAAACTTTTGGGTCAAGGAACGTAAAATTTTACACAAGACTATTTCATGTAGACGAACTCACGATGTCCACGACACTTAGAAGGGGTTTTTGGAAATCTTTATTTGATTTTAAAGGGGGTAATAACGAAAACTTAATATTAACCTAAGTAATTGGAAATTTAGGATTGTCATTATTTGTTTTCTACATCAAAGAATAAAAATTGCTTCCAAGCTAAATCGTGGCGAGCAGCTATACTGGGTGTAAGGGACAGCCCTCCACTAACTTTAAGGCCTTGTTCAGTAGACGAATCTGAACATCCTACCACATTTTTTTTTTCAGGAAACAAAAAATCATTTAGCCTCACCATACAAAATTAAAAATTTTATCGGACAGCTTGTACGGAGGGGTCGATTTTTTTTCGTTTACTGAAAAAGTTTTTTGTGGGTAGATGTTCAAATTCGTCTACTGAGCAAGCCCTTAAAGTTAGTGGTGGGCTGTCCCTTACACCCAGTATAGTTTACTTACTTCTACTTTTTGTCACTGTGAATGCAAATCACGATTGCTTTAAATCAAAACAATATTTAACTTCCCAATTCAGTTGCTAGGTCAACATTGCATCATAAATTATGTAGGTAGTATTAGGTGGCAACTCATAACAGCTAGTTAACAGCTTGTAGCCTTGGGTATACCTGTTAATATGTGTTAATAAATAAGAGTATTATCAAAATAACATTTGATCCTACATAATTCCAATGAGAAATCACGTATTACAAAATTGTTGCTATGCATCTTCTGGAAGTAAAGTACGAGTATTATAAATATGTAATGTAAGCAGTAAGATATTACCACCCATTTCCATTATACCCTAAATAGAATACCACAATATACTAACAAATTTCTGGTCATTTGCAATAATATAACAAATACATTAACCGGGTGCTGATTGCAACTCAGAAATTGTTAACAATATAATCTAAACCTATATAAATTGTTCTGTTTTTTTTTTCAACCTCTATCCTTGCTGAAGAAAAATTTAGGAAGAAGTAGCTACATATGATTAAATAGTGATATAATCTATCTAGCCAACAAACGTGCGAACGTATCTCAGCCATAGTTCATCAACAATGGGCTCTTGAACCCTACTAAATTAAAGTTGAATCTGATGTTTTAGATGTAAACATATTTCCAATAATTTTTAATTTGTTTTCTTGCATAATTTGTGTCACTCTACTGGGCAAAGACCTTTCCTCTCTCCTTCCAAACCTCTGGATGTTACAGAGACATTATTCAATTAAAAAAATAAAGAATATATTGAATACAGCGCATTAAAACCTTTAGAATAAAAATAGCAATCAAACGCTAATTCGATAGTTTTTTACAGATTAATCAATATCATATTTTTCAATAGAACATTAGGTACCAATGAGTGCCCAAGTTTCATGAACCGCCATATTCTTCAGCATTACTAGCTCATTCACTGTAAAAATAAATTTACGTTGAACCCCAAACAATTGCTTATCAATGGGGTTAAATGGGATTGGACGGGACGTGTTAGCTACGAGTACATGCATATGACTTCTCGGCAAGTTTGCACAACTGTTTGGGTGTCTGAAGATAGTTGACACCGCAGAGACCACGGTCAAGGAAAAAGTAGTGAAAGGACCTGGACATCTACAACAAGGACTGGTTTAAGGTACGTCAGAAAAACAGAATCGAAGGATTTGGAGGGGGGGGGGTAGGTTTGCCTAGAAGTAAAGTAGTACCGGCTAATAAAAAGTACACATTATAATTGTAGTGATATGAAACGTACGCGATACACTTTGAATGAAAAGACAAAATAACCCTTCCATAAACCAATCCATTTATTTTAAATACACCTACATTTAAGCGTATTTGTAAAAAAAAAAACTGTCACCACATTAACACAAGTTATAAAAACGAGGACAAATTATTACATCAGAGCCATTCCATTATCTATTATATAACATGATCCTGTAATACTGCCTGCCTTATCACTAGCCAAATACAAAATGAGATTAGCAATTTCTTTTGGTTCTGAAGCTTTCTTCAGAACTGTTGCTTTAGCAGCTTCTTCCCAACTTCCAGAAACTCCTGCATTTTCGAGTATGTTTGTGAAAACAGGTCCTGGATTAACAGCGTTCACTCTGACACCAGATGCCCCAAGTTCATATGCTGACACCCGAGTAAAAGCATCCACACCTGCTTTGGATACACAATACGCTGGGTACGGATGTCCACCTTTGATTTCCGTACTTGCTACACTTGATGTGTTTACTATACAACCTTTGGTCTTCGCCAAATGAGGAGTAGCCAAACATGTCAGAACAACCACAGAACGTAGATTTGTGTTCATAATCTTATCGTAAGTATCAAGAAAGGTTCCATCTAAGATTTTTTCATCTGCTACAGTGCCTGCATTGTTGACTAGTACATCAAGTTTTCCAAAAGTTTCAATTGTTTGTTCAATTATTTTCTCGTCATCTTCTTGTTTGGAGACGTCTGCAATGATTACAAGTACTTTGTTACCGTATTGTTTACATTTTTCTGCAGTGGCGTTAGCTCCTGTCTCGCTGCAGTCTACTATGACAACATGGGCTCCTTCTTCAGCAAACAGTACTGCTGCTGCTGCTCCCATACCGGATCCAGAACCCGTCACAATAACCACTTTATTTTTAAAACTCATTTTAAAGGTTAAACCGCTTTGTTTGGTTATATAAAGACTACTGCCGTGCCATATAATTTGTCTCGACCATTTAAAGACCGATAGCATGATGATAATTTTATTATTCAACTTTTTTATCTCGACGACTTATTATAGATACCTATGTATAAAATGACGCATTATCATCAACTGTAGTAATCAAAGATATCGTTTGTGTTATGAAGTTAAGGAGTGGGACTGTGTTTCCTGAAGGCTATAGCTTTTTACCTAGGGTTTTTCAAGTTAAGAGTGAATAGGTTACTTCTAGGCAGGCATGCTCCTGTCAAACACATCATCACTGATCAGCATCAGGTGAGATAGTGGTTAGACGCATTAATTAAAAAATAATAAGAAGTTACAAATTGCAAATTTGTTGCTATACGTCTTCTGGAAGTAGGTAAATTATTATTAATTTCAATACTTACGAAAAACTAGAAATCCAGATGCGAGTATGGCCGCCTACTACATTATTTACTCTGTACAGAATACCGCAAAATATAGATTTCAGGTAACATGCAATTTTATTATGTAAAAAAACTGTAGAATAAAAATAGTTAGCAATCAAGCGTTCATTCGTTCTGTTCTGTCATCCAGGCCGGCTCAAATGAAATTTTTCAATAGCTTGGACCTGATAGGACCATGTTTCAAGTGAAACTGATTTGCTTGGCATTATAAAGAATACAACCGTGCCATGTAATCTGTCTTGACCTTCAGCTACATACTGATAAATCTACTTTTTTATCTCGGCATCTTTTCTGGGCATGCATTATAAAATAACACATCATTATCATCAACTGCACCAAAGATAACAATCGTATTATAATGCAATTTGAAATTTTATCAACCTTACTGTATTTATTCAGTTTTCATCTGTAAGTTATTAAAAAGTATTTAGTCTATTTGACAACTTATGTTATAATTTAAAAAAATTGAAATCATTATAAATGTCATATCTATCAAAATAATCAACAAACGCCGATAGCAAATAAATTAGACAAAATGTTTTGCCGAAAATTTTATGGAACCAAACAGTTACCGTGTACTTTACTAACCTCGGTTAGGATAAAGCAGAGCCCAAACCGTTATTGTCACAAAGATTCAGGATATTGTTTAAAAGACAAAGTCGTTATAGTGACTGGAGCAGGAGTCGGCATTGGAGCTAAAGCAGCGTGTGCGTTTGCTAAGGAAGGCTCTAAAGTAGTCGTCGCAGATATAGTCGAAGAAAACGCAGCAAAGGTCGCTAAACAGTGCGAGGAAGAACATTGCGCCAAGGCTCTATGTGTCCACTGTGACGTGTCCAAAGATGACCAATGTAAAGCACTGATTGATAAAACAATCGAATGTTTTGGCCCAATAGACGTCCTCGTAAACAACGCTGGAATATTAACTTTTGGGTCACTTGTCGAAGGAAATATAATGGAACCCTATGACAAAACACTCGGTATCAACCTCCGTGCTTGCGTGTATCTCACCATGTTGGCTACTCCTTGCCTTCTCAAAACTAAAGGTAATGTGATCAATATATCCAGTATATTAGGATGCACCTATTCCGGGAACTCGAAGTATATGCCATATTGTATCTCTAAAGCCGGTCTCGATCATTTTATGTTCGGTGCCGCTTTGGAACTGTCAGCTCACGGTGTAAGAGTGAACAACGTCTGTCCAGGGCCTGTGAAAACTGAAATATTTTCTAAAGCTGGTGTCAAAGGATCTTGGAAAGAAATAGGTGAATCTTTCAAATTGGATGGTATGTCGGAACCTGAAGAGATTGCTGATTTAATTGTGTATTTAGCGAGTTATAAAGCAAGGAGTATAACTGGAGTGAGATATTATATTGATAAGGGACACTTGATCATGAGTTAAGGATCAGGACTGGGGGATGCTTTAGTAATCTCCTACTGATGACTGATCAGAACGATGCGTTTGGATGTCTAGCGGTAGTTGTCTATAATATTACTTTCTAAATATTTATGATCGCATCAGAGATAAATATTTTGTGGACAATCTGAACGTAATATTTTCTACAGTTTTTTTTCCTTTTGTAGGTTTTTTTTTATGAGAATGGCCCGTTTTTTACTTTTGGATTATTTGGTGTACCTAAATAAGTACACTTGTATTATTTTTAAAGATATTTAATATACTATTGTGATAAAGTTTTTTTTTATTTAATTTTTTCTGGTTAAGACTTCTCCCGCTCTAGGGTTTGTTTTTTCAAGTGGGGTATCATCAGAATGACTTCTCCCGCTCTTTCCACTCTAGGGTGGCACGGGAAGGCGGGTCAGGTCAATTAATTTTGGTAGGTTTTGAGATTTTACATTATTATCAAAAAACCAACCAAGAGCGTGTCGGACAACGCACAGTGTAGGGTTCCGTAGTTTCCCGCCCGTCACAATAAGTGTCCCAAACTTTTCAAAAACTGGTCGTCCCATCAACGTTCTCTACGTTCCAGATTTTTTTCATATTTTATAAACTAAGCGTCAGTTCACACCGAGACGCGACACGACGCGACGATGCAGGTAGAGGCCAGTGATTTCGCGCTGCGATTCGCAGTGCCGCGAGACGCATCGCAACGTTGCGAGGCAACGTATTCTAAATTCTCAGAATGAAATGTGTATCTTTTCGTGTAGTAAATAAGTTCTATTTTGAGTCACTCTATTAAAATGTGCATGCAGCGTCGCGTCGCGTCTCGGTGTGAGCTGACCCTTATGGTTCAAAAGTTAGAGGGATTATTTCCGAAATTATTGATATTATCAAAAAATGATTTTAGTATGGCCTCTGTTCAATTTTGACCACCTAGCCAACAATATATCACACGTTAGGGATAAAATTAAAAAAAAAACACTTTCCACTTTACATGTAAGGGGGCTACCCTAATTAAACATATTTTTCCAAATTTTATTTTACTACTTTGTCGGCGTGATTGATATACATATTGGTACCAAATTTTAGCTTTCTAGTGCTAACGGTCACAGTGATTAAACGAGGACGGACGGACAGACATGGCTAAACTATGAGGGTTCCGTTTTTGCCATTTGGTTACGGAACCCTAAAAAACATGTATTTTGGAAAATCAATCTATGATAGAAATAACCTGTATTGAAAGTTTTTTTTTTAATGTAGATATTTCTCTGTAGATACCATGGGTCATTTAAATTAAAACGTATAAAATATTTTTATTTTTTTAAAGAAAATCTGTTTATCTTTAAAAAGTATTGGCGACTCCAATATAGCTAGGAAGAGGCTAGGTAGGTGATGATAATAATATGTACTAATTATATTACTTTTTTAATTTATATAATCTAGTGACGTGGTCGCGGCAGGCTATGAAGGAGATGGCGGGACGACTTGGATGTCTTCCTGAAGAATTGGCAAGAAGTTACTCAAAGCGGAAAGATGGAAGGAATGGAGGGAGGCCTTCGCACACAGACAGTATAGGCTAGGTATAATAATATAAAATAGTGCTTGACTCTGATCCCACCTGATGGGAAGCAGTGATGCAATCGTTGATGGTGAGGCATACTTGTTTATTAAGAGCCTATTCACTCTAGCCTTGAACATAGGTACTATTTATACAACATTTTCAAATAATTGAAGTTTCCATTCGACTGAGAAATAAGGTGTTACGTAGTAGTAAAATGTTTAAGTTGGTAAAATTACCATAATTATACCACCATCGGGTGAGATGGCCGTCCCCGTCAAACTTGGAGTCACACCGTGTTGGCAGAAGCGGCGCGCAACGGAATGACATGGAGCGAGGTGTAGCGGGAACCTCAAGACCGTTCGCGATGGAGGATTACTGTGGACGCCCTCTGCCCCATCTAGGGGACATAGGATATTAAGTCAAGTAAGTCAAGATGAGGTGAGATAGTGGTCAAAGCAAGTCTATGCATAATTTAAAAAAAAATGCACAATTACTGGCTGAAGATCAATATTTAAATCGCAATCACACTAAGGGCCTGTTTCAACACCTATGATTAAGTTGCCAATATCTTACTTGGCAGATAATTTCATTCATATTCTGTTCCATTTTTGAATTTATTCGGGAAGTAGTGGCTACTAGGACATTGTGAAACAGGCCCTAATATTAATTAATATCATAAAACCGAAAGTTTGTATGCAAGTTTTTATAGCAGATAGGTCAATCAATAAATTAAAAACACTAAAAGAATATTTTATTTCATAACAAAATTCAAATTGATTTCTATATTAAAGGTAAAACTATAAGGTTAAAACTATTATTTATGTTGGTGTGCAACCAGAAACTCAATAATTGGTTACTAAAGTATATTATCTTTGTTAAATATTTTATCATTGCAATATGTTAGTATTGACTGTATATAAATATATTTATTATCGTCTCCAGTTATGTACTGTGCACGGGTTTTCTACATTAAGGCTGGTCAATGAACCGCAGTCAGGAAGCGAAGACGAGAGTGCATGAACTCGTGAGCTGAACATGAACATTATCTTAAGTCTATTTTTAAACCCTGAGACTAAATTGACACAGGCAAAATTTCAAACTTAAAAAAGTAATGATGGCAGTTCTTTTGTGTTGTAACAAGTATGAAAACCCGCGTAAACGCAACTCGGGCCCCCAAGATACAGGCACTGCCTAGTTTGGGGACCATTGTTCTAATTACTATTTTTAATTTTACCTGTTACTTGTAGATAGTTATATTATAAGTTAAATAATAAGGGATAAATTGTAACAATCGACCAATAAAAAAATTGTCATTTTAGACTCAGAGATAAAAAACTGACTTTACTTTACATAGGGACACTACACAACTAAACACTACGCACATGATACCGTGATGATCACTGTTTAAAACTTCAGCCGAACTCCGTTATCAACACGATAATTAGAGCCAGTAACACCTTTGGCCTTATCACTAGCCAGGAACATGATCACGTCAGCTACTTCCTCTGGTTCCGAAATCCTCAGCAGAGCTGTTCCTTTGGGATCCTCTTCCCAAATATTATCCGTCACCAAACTCTGTAACATGTTTGTACGGACGGGACCTGGACACACTATGTTCACCCTGACGCCAGAAGGTGCTAGCTCCAACGCTGCTCCAGATGTAAAATGGTTCAGAGCTGCCTTCGAAACACAATACATCATCAGCTTTGGTGTCTGTACGTATGTTTCCGCTAGTACGCTTGAGATGTTTACGATGTTACCCTTAGTCTTCGTTAGATGCGGTGCAGCCAAGCTCGTCAACTGGATCACAGCTCTCAGATTCACACTCATGACATCATCGTACGCTTTCATCACATCTGGACTTGTAAGTGTCTCGTTAATCAGTACGGCAGCATTATTGACAAGGACATCGAGTTTCCCGAACTTCTGGACTGTTTTTTCGACGATGGTTTTTACTTCTGCATCTTTGGAGAGATCGGCTTTGATGGTGAGGGTTGGAGCCCCATGTTTCTCGCAGCGTTGGGCCACTGCCTTGAGTCCTGCTTCATTTCTCCCGACGATAGCAATGGTTGCTCCTTCTTTAGCGAATTGTTCAGCTGTGACGCCACCGATACCGGTACTCCCTCCTGTTATAAGGACCACTTTATTCTTGAAGCTCATGTTAGGAGACTGTTCGGTACGAGGATTGGCGATGTATTGGAGGCGAACGTTCTTCTCAGTGAACTGAACACAAGTGTGGTAAAGGAAGGGCGTACGCGTCGTATAATTTAAAATGCAGATGTCGGTATGTGAGGGAAACAGGTAAGTCAGTAAACCAGTTTACGGAATGACATTGGTCCTAAATTCGGTTCAAGGTCAATGTGATATATTAATAAACAAATGTCTCGATACCCAAGTACTCCGAATGGTGCAATACCTTTTGGAATGTGTAGTTGACATTAATTTAAATGTTTACCCATTATAGCCGATTTCAATTAAAAAATTGTACAATATATTTTCTCCTCGTTTTTTTCGGTGTTCATATTTATGTCCAATTTTATTATTATGAATAGGTTTGCGTTTGACCACATGTCACCTAATGGTAAGCGATGATGTGACCGATGAGGCGACGGTTGAGCACGCTTGCCTAGAAGTAACCTATTCACTCTTGGCTTAAAGAGCCCGTTTACCAAGTTTTGGGCTTGATCCAAGCTTCAAGTCATTCGAGCTTGATGAAGTAAAAAACATATACACACAGACTCAAAAACTTTCGCCTTTGTAATATTATTGTGATGTGTAAAAAGCTCAACTAGCATCGAATTGTCACGGCAAACCAATTTGTGAACCACTCGCTCAAGAATTTGAATATTGACCTACATTTTACGATACTATGCATCGATACGGCCCTTGGACCTTGGGGCCCCATATTATTGATATGGTTAATATAGCGGTAGTTAAATAAATCATGGCCCTAGAACCTTGGGCCCATATTATTGATACGCCTAATACAGCGGCAGTTAAGCCCCTGAGGTCAAGTTTATCACTCCCCGATGATCATGACTCAATAACCGTAGCAGAGAAAAATTTGGAAAATTTAGTATGGAACTTAAAAAATGTCAAATAGAGACTGATGTATTTAACGCAGAGCCAGAGTAACGTTTGGTGGCTGTATGTTTCTTGCTGTGAACTCTGGCGTCATTCTGAAACAGTAAGAGCTCAAACACACGAGCGGCATGTTACCAACAGCAGAGATAACTCCAGCCGTCTACAAGGATCGATGGTAGCCGTCGACGCTTCGGCGGCAGCTGTTGACGCTCAACGGCAGCCGTCGACATTCCAACAAATGAAGATCAGCGGCAGCTGTCGTGTGTGTCAAGTGTCACTATAGGTCGACGGCTGCCACCGACGCATCGACGGCTCTCTGCCGTCGGCGATATGCCGCTCGTGTGTATGAGCTTTATCATAACCTCAAGACGGCCTGTGGCGAAGACTTGTCGGCTACCATCACAGTTTATAACCAAAATATATTATCCTCTACAGTTGCCGTAGCTGAGTATTCGTAGCCAGTTACAATGAAACTATTACGCGGTGGCAGCCGCTAGTTTAGAAATATTAATTAGTATGTGTTAGCTGCAAGTTAAAAATGACATTCTCATCTTCAAACAAAGTGGTACTACTAGCAAACCCCTTCATATTGGCATTCTCGGTTAGAGGAAATACGTACCTACTTGCTACCCAATTATTCCGTCGATTAAATTATAGCTTCATTAAATGGTGGAATTAATCGCTAGCCTGTAATCAATTGCAATTACGTCTAGTCACAGAAAAAACGTAGGTAGGTACAGAATGAGACACTGCTAGTTGTACACTCATCTTCTACCAATTTCTACTGGCCTAGTGTAACTCGGAGTTTGGATAGAATGCGAGGTTACTTTATACTGGTTCTGTTACCAATGAGTGAGTTCTTCTGTACCTATCTGTGTAGGAAATCTTTGCAAAGTTATATGACCAGTCTTGTTAGAATGTAATTACAGAAATTACATACAATAGGCTTATGGTAGGCTCTCAATGTATGCTTGTGTGCCTACTCACATATCGTCTGTCACATGATTTATTGCACAATAGTTGCATCAATAGTGTACCCTAATTTGGTTGTCTAATAAAATGTATTATGTTTAGAGTAGTCGCTCTAGGAGCTCAGTCTGTAACGAATGTGTACAAGTTTTAGTAAAATATATTAATAATATCTTGAAGCATCTTTCTGAGTTTCAATCAATCATCATCCGAGTGACCCTGATAACAACACATCAGACTCACACAGACATCATCGGCAAATTGGTGACCCCGACGTGATTCCCGCATCATGACCAGTGAAAACAGAACACCCGCACCTAGCGCCGTATCTGAGCTAGCAACCGTCACAGTTTCCTCAAGAATTCCGGAATTTTGGTGTGACCAAGCTCGGTTATGGTTCGTACAATGTGAGGCAATATTGACACCACAGAAATTAAGCGATGAAGCCAGATTTAACCTTGTCGTTACAAAATTGGGCAAAGAGGTGATCCAACAGGTCAGTGACATTTTGTTACAGCAGCCACAGACAAAGAAATATGATACCTTAAAAGAAAGATTGTTGGCGGTATATGAAGAATCAGAGGATCGGCAACTGCGAAAACTTCTGAGTGAAATTGACCTGGGCGACCAAAAACCTTCCCAACTTTTAAGGCGCATGCGAGATTTGGCTAGAGGCAAAATACCCGACGAAACACTTAACATCATGTGGCAAGGACATTTACCATCGCCAGTGCGAGCCGTACTTGCCGTCACCGAGGTCAAGGACCTTGAGAATTTGGCAACAATTGCGGACAAAATTTTGGAAGCCATAAGATCTCCGCAAGTAGCTGAAGTCACCAGTGAACCGTCGACATCACAAGACCTTTCTACATTACAAGCCCAAATTGCCCAATTAACTTTGCAAGTGATGGCACTTCAGAACGCACCAAGATACAGAGAAAGGAACCGAAGTCAGAGCAATTACAACCGTTATCGCTCTAAGTCCCGTAACCGTAATATGATACAGCGCAGGACAGACGACGCAGATGGACTATGTTACTATCACGCTCGTTTTCGTCATAGAGCTAACAGATGTACAGAGCCGTGCACATGGAAAAAACAAAACACTCAGAATCAGGAAAACTAAATTCGGTGCAGCCAACGGCGGATGTCTGCACCATCTCACCATCCCACCGCCTTTGCGTGACCGACTTAAACAGTGGCCTACGCTTCTTGGTGGACACGGGCGCAAATGTATCCGTTATACCTGCCGTGAAAAAACCATACAGCAACTGCAGTGATTGTGATAGTTATGAACTTTATGCTGCGAATGGAAGTGCAATACGAACTTATGGAACCAAGAAAATAGTGCTAAACCTAAAATTACGACGACCTCATCCTTGGACATTTATATTAGCCGATGTGAAACAGCCTATCCTTGGTGCTGACTTTTTAAACCATCACAAACTTTTAGTGGACGTCAACGGTCGTAGACTTATTGATTCAGTGACAAATCTAAACGTTATTGGTTCTATTGTGAATTACACTCAAGACACAATCAAAACAATAGATATTACGAACCCTTACTACGACTTGTTATCAGCATATCCGGATATAACCAAACCTTTGTGCTACAAGGACACTCCCAAACATAATGTTATGCACCACATCGAGACTACCGGCCCACCTGTATTCGCTCGCGCCAGACCTCTACCTCCAAACAAATATCAGAAGGTCAAGAAAGAATTTGAATACATGCAAGAAATTGGTATATGCAGACCTTCAAAGAGCTGCTGGTCCAGCCCACTCCATGTCGTCGCTAAAAAGAATGGGGATATAAGACCGTGTGGTGATTATCGCAGCCTAAACGCCATCACTAAGCCGGACAGATATCCCATTCCGCGTATACATGATTTCACGTATTTACTCGCTGGAAAAAAGATATTTTCAAGAATCGATTTACATCGCGCGTATCACTTTATTCCTACTGCACCGGAAGACATAGAAAAAACGGCCATTATAACCCCGTTTGGCTTGTTTGAGTTCCCAAGAATGACCTTCGGCCTAAGAAACGCAGCTCAGACATTCCAGCGTTTCATGAACCACGTGGTTTTCCAAGGGCTGGACTTTCTTTTTAACTTTGTCGACGACACTATTATATTTTCAAATTCGGAAGATGAACATCGAATGCACCTGGAAACTGTTTTCAAGCGTCTCAACCAGTACGGCGTAACAATCAACTTGGCTAAATGTGACCTTGGCAAGTCAGAGATTGACTTTTTGGGTTACCGGGTGTCAAAAGAAGGTCTACGACCCTTGAGCGAGCGAATCAAAGTTATTTCAGAATACAAGAAACCAGAAACAGTAGTGGAATTACGACGCTTTATGGGAATGATAAATTTCTACAGAAGTCATTTGCCACATGCAGCGACATACCATTCAGTCTTGAACGCATACTTACACAATAGTAAGCGTAATGATAAAACGAAAATCGTATGGAACAAGGAATCAGAAGAGGCGTTTGAGAAATGTAAAAGCAGCTTATACGAAGCTGTCATGTTATCATACCCTATTGCCAGTGCACCACTAGCAATTATGACGGACGCTTCGAACACATGTGCGGGCGCAGTACTCCAACAGAAAATAGATAAAAGATGGAAACCATTATCCTTCTTTTCGTGCAAATTCAGTGAAGCGCAGCAGCGTTACAGTGCCTACGACAGGGAACTGCTTTCTATATACATGGCAGTTAAGCATTTTCGGCATATTATTGAAGGACAACAAGTGACTATTTTCACTGATCATAAACCACTCGTTTACGCTCTTCACAAAAAGTCCACAAGCGGAAGTGATACACCGAGAAGACTTCGACACTTAGATTTTATAAGCCAATTTTGCACATCAATAGAGCACATACCCGGTTCACAAAACGTTGTAGCTGACACTCTATCCAGAATAGAACAAATAGATGTGCCTTCGCCACTGGATTACACCGCTATATCTAGAGATCAACAAAAGGATGAAGAACTTAAAGAATTACTGAAATCAAGAACATTAAATTTTAAAACTTTCATTTATCCACATAGCAACAAGCCCATATATTGTGAAGTATCAAAACAACACGCGCGTCCCTACCTACCGAGAGAGTATCGTGTTACAGCCTTCAAAGCAATCCACGGTATCAGTCACAGCGGCACACGTGCCACAAGGAGAATGATTACGGATAGATATTTTTGGAAATCTATGAACTCAGACATCAACAATTGGACTAGAGCATGTATAGACTGCCAAAAATCGAAAATACAACGACATACAATATCACCGCTCAGCTCATTTCCTATAAGTAATCGTTTCGAACATCTTCACATCGACATTGTGGGACCATTAACATATTGTCAAGGGTACAAATACATGTTGACCATGATTGACAGGGCAACAGGCTGGCCAGAGATAAAATGCCTGAAAGATATCACAGCAGAAACTGTCTCAAAATCATTATATACACAATGGATTACAAGATTCGGATGTCCAGCCAAAATCACTACAGATCAAGGCCGTCAATTCGAGTCACAGCTGTTCAGCAATCTGGCGAAGCGTTTGGGTATATCAAAGATTCATACCACTGCATATCATCCACAAGCTAATGGAAAAATCGAGAGGATACACAGAACGCTCAAATCAGCACTCATGTCCCGCGGAAATACCGAAGACTGGGTTAACGAACTGCCCACTGTCCTATTAGGTTTGAGAGCCAGTTTACGCGACGATACTAGTGTATCTGCAGCCGAGTTGGTCTATGGCACAACATTAAAACTTCCAGGAGATTTTTTCGAGCCATCCACGTCGTGTTCTACCGAGAATGAGTCATTTCTCCAAGACTTACGTACACGTATTAAGAAATTAGCAGCGATCCCAAGAAAACAACATAGACAAGCTAATATATTTGTGCATCCGGCCTTGGCATCATGTACACATGTATTTGTTCGCTGCGATCATACTAAGAAACCCTTGACACCCCCATACTCTGGACCCTATCAAGTCATCGAACGAGACACTAAATATTTCAAAGTCAAGATATCGGACAGTATTAAAATAATATCAATAGATCGTTTAAAACCCGCTTTCATGGTGCACGATGACTCAGAAATACAATACACTTCACCCAAAAAGGCCAAAGAATGCACAACAAAATCCGAAGCACCTAGAAACAACTTAAATGAGCATGACAACGAAAACAATCAGCGCAGAACTAGATACGGACGCCTTATAAAGCCAACAGTGCGCTTTAGGCTTACATGAATAGTGTTCATTCATTTCAAAACATCACCACAAACAATTACTCGTGGTTAGACCATCGCACTGTTTACCCAAACGACATTACGAGTACTTTGTAAAGTAAAAACAATATGGGAAAAACACAAAGTAGAGAGGAGGTAATCATTGCTCAGAGCGGAGGAACAAATCAAGCAACAACAAACCAGCAGCTCGAGATGACTCACGATAAGCTAAATATGATAGCTTACACAATCACCGCTACTCTTCTCGTCGCCATCGGTTACATAATTTGGAGATTTTGTGCAAAGAAGTACACGAAGCATCTAAGACGAGAACTTCAAGGAGCTGGGGCCAGTCGCAGAGTACCCGAGCCCTCTCACAGCGTGCCAACGTACTCCGTAGCCTGATCGCTAACGACAAAAAGTATGTGCGTTTAAAGTGTTTGTGCAAAAGTGCTGTGAACGAAAGTAGTAGTCAGTAAGTGATAAGTGATGGTTTAGATATTAAGGTATATTAATCACCCAATATTGTCCTATTTTATCCAACATTATTTTTAATTAATTATACATATTTTTACGAGCATCGACGCAATTATTCATTATGTAATATTATTATTTTATATAATTCTATTTTATTTTTTATTTTATTTTTTTTAAAAGGAGGGGAAGTATTGTGCCTACTCACATATCGTCTGTCACATGATTTATTGCACAATAGTTGCATCAATAGTGTACCCTAATTTGGTTGTCTAATAAAATGTATTATGTTTAGAGTAGTCGCTCTAGGAGCTCAGTCTGTAACGAATGTGTACAAGTTTTAGTAAAATATATTAATAATATCTTGAAGCATCTTTCTGAGTTTCAATCAATCATCATCCGAGTGACCCTGATAACAACACATCAGACTCACACAGACATCATCGGCAAACTTGCAATCTTGCCATTATATAGACAACGACAGGAAAAAACTAAGATTTATTACATCCTTTTGTTAGTCAAAGTACATATGTATAAGTAATTAGAAATCTAAATTAATGTTTCAAACAGGTAAATCGCTATCGTAATTTCAGCCGAAAGATGTCCACAACTGGACATAAGCCTCCCCCAAGTGTCACCACGAGTAGAAAAGTGGTGTTTTTTTTTCAAAGTGGAAAATCATCCATGTCTTCTACCATTCTAAAGCGGAGCGGGAGGGTGTATCAAACTTTTACTGACTGAAACCACACCTATGTTCCTGCAGCTTCCCTTTACATCTCAGGACCATGGGTAACCTTTTTAGAACTTATATACTGCCCTACTGGACCCCTACAGTTTTGATGACATCTCTTCGAGGTGCGTGTGGAACATTATTGGGACTTGAAGCGTGAAAGGAGAATGCCCGTTTTGTAAGGGAAGTTGGGTCACAGTGGAAAATGCTTGTGCCCAGAAGATTTTTATTTTACCTAATAGTAAAAACATAGCATTTTCATAATCGGAAACGTTTTTTCATTGTATCACCCTGGTTCAGGAGATATAATTATTTTTCTGTTTTAAAAATCTAGGTTATAATTACATATTGACAGACTAAACATCACCATGAGCATGGAATTATGTCTCTATTACTTTAATTCCATTAGTTTATGAAAAATTATATAAAAAATAATTTGTATACTAAAAAATAAATAATATTTTTAGGATATCATTCCAAACAGGTACACGACAGCACAAAAGGGACCTGCCCCGTGGCATTCTCCTTTTGCATAAGGTTTCCTTTTATGGCGGAAGCGTGCACTAAGACACGAATTCTGAAAATTCACCCTAGATATGAATCCGGTTTTGTAAGAATAAACCTACTTTCACGCGGGCAAGACCCCCGGCAGAAGCTAGTCTATACTAATATTATAAAGAGGTAAAATTTGTAAGTTTGTAGGTTTGTAAGTTTGTATGTAGGGGGTAATCTCTGGAACTACTGGTCCGATTTGAAAAATTCTTTCAGTGTTAGATAGCCCATTTATCGAGGAATGCTATAGGCTATATACCATCACGCTACAGCCCACGGGAGCGGAACAGTAACGAAAAATGCGGGTGAAACCGAAGGGGACAGCTAATAGAATATATTTAGACACTGTCATAAAATCGTCAAAGAGACTAGGTATATGCAACTTCTGGTCTAGACCTAACACTCTGGGAGATCAAATTCCACTCGGGCAAAGCCATTGACAGAAGTTAGTATAAACTAAAACTAGGTTCCAAAACAAAAACTAGTAGCAAACTACAAAAAAAAAATAAGATTTCCGATAAACTGCATAAAAATCTTCAAAACTGCACTTAGTTGAACCATTATCCCAACTTACACGAGGCTGTATCGCTTAAGAGCCTCCAATCTTCGTAAGAAAGCTTTAGAGTAAGTGGCAGTGTTGTCGTGCTAGCTAATAACCGGTGTAAATATTGCCAACGGACTTAATATTAAAACGAAGTAAAGTGAACGTTAACCGGATGGCGATGGCGGTGGTACTGAAAGGTTTCTGTCTTAGATAATTTTAGTGTTATGTCAGAGAATATCTGAAAGTTATGTTATGTTTGTTGGAAGAAGTTTTTATGCAACATTCAAGGCCCACGTTGAAAGGCCTCCCAGAAAGTGGACCGATGACCTGGTGAAGGTCGCGGGATTCGGATGGATGCGAGACGCGCAGGACTGGTCGTTGTGGCGACACTTGGGAGACCTACATATGTCCAGCCTACGGAGCCTTGGGATATCTATGTCTTGGGAGACCTATGTGGACGTCTTTCAGCTGAGATAAATTATGATTCAAGGCGACGGGGTCGCGGCAGACCCCGAAGGAGAAAGATTTGGCGCGGGCACGCGAAAGATGGAAGGAGTGCAGGTAGGCCTTTGCCCTGAATTGAGACAAAACAGGCTAACAAAAACAAAAAAAAATGTCTTCTTTTAATTGCAGCTTACAGCATTAGCTCTTTTAATATCTTGTTAGCAAAACTGAAGAGACCTAGTAAGGCAGATGCCTGCTAGGGCTGCGGGAATGTTTAAAAGAGTGATCGTAGCCCTAGAACCCTAAGAGCAACAATGAGCAGCAAAGCAATTTTTATAGTGATGCACCGGTCTATAGAATTTAACCAATAAACCTACTTATAGTCAGGGTACTTACAGTGGGTGGCCAAATTATTAGGGACAGTACCTGAATTTCATAGATTAGTATCAACTTTGATTGCATTTTGCAGGCAAATGGTTGGTTGTAGGTCCGGCTAATATTTTTTATTTGAAGACTTTATTGGTTGAGTTAATAAAAACATAAAATTTGAAATCAAATTCTTTTATATATTTTTGAAAAAAATAGATACGTAATACGATGATTTCGAAAAAAGTCAACTATGTTATAAATCTCACTTTTTAAGCTAACCAACCGATTTACATAAGATTTTTTTATGTTATATTATTACTGGCATCAGTATTATTATTTTTGATATAAAGCAACATTGTGAGTCGCGCCATTTTTTTTTAAGTGATATTTTTTAACTTTGTTGACTTTTTTCAACATTTGGTGAATATTTGGATCCTCTTGCCAGTGAAAAAAATAACACTAGCTGATTGTAGCCCTTATTAAAGAGTGGCCATTATACCAAAAACCTGCTACAGAAACCCAGAAGTTGCATAGAGAGCATACCACGATAAATGGATGCTGTCATAAAATACTAGCAGTATTTATCCATTTTATTACGTATCTTTTTTTTTTTCAAAAATATATAAATAATTTTGACTTCAAATTGCATATTTTATTATCTCAATCAATGAAGTCAATAAATAAAAAATATTTGCCGAACCTACAACCAACCATTTACCTGCAAAATGCAATTAAAGTTGATAATAATATAAGAAATTAAGTACTGTCCCTAATAATATGGCCACCCATGGTACATCTCAAAACTATTTCAGTCAATCCAAACACAGCTAGGTTCCTAAGTGATGGTCACGTACCGGAAGACGCAGCGTTGGAAGGCCTACCCATAAGGACCGATGATATGGCGAGGGTCGCGGGAAACCGACGGACGCGAGATGCATAGGACCGATCGTTATGGCAACGCTTGGGGGAGGCCTATATCCAGCAGTGGCCGTCTTTCAGCTTCTTCTTTTTCTCATCGTGGCGATGTCAACTAATTTTTTTCCGACCAGTATTTAGCAACCTGCACAACCACCTGTACTTTTCAGGATCTATGCGAGGCCAATGATAGAGCTGTACAGGTTCCTAAATACTGGTCTTTCGGCTAAAATGATGACAATGATGAAACAGCTAGAATTCATTGTTTTGTTTACTTAGATCCGTGTCTGCCTTCCGGCTCCATCATTAATTCCGCTCGATGATGTCTTATTGCCAAAATTCATCTCATGACAATTCTAATAAGTCAAAATACGACCAGCATATTTTGCACATCCTGATGGTTTTTTTTTACTAAAGTCGTTTATTACTTTTTGTAAAAAGAGTTTTTATCTGGTTAGTACATTTAACCTTTTTTGATAATTAAATCGCGGTGAACGGTCCTCAACTTCAAGGACATCAACATCATTTATCATATTAGCTCATATATACGAAAATTTATGTTTTATTTCCTTCTTTATTTCTAATCTGAAGACTTTGGTCAATATTATCTATAACATTCAACTGACCACTCTGCAGTGTAGGTGCACTTGCAGGATAAAAAAAACAAAAATTACTTCAATAGAGTCTCATACTCACAACAGTAAGACTTGCCAAATAAAACACTGGCCAAGTGCGAGTAGGACTCGCGCATAAAGGGTTCTGTATCTGTAGGTGACTGTAGCAAAAAAAAAACACATTTGTTGTTTGGGAGCCCCACTTAACGTCAACTAAATCCAAGACTCGGCTGTCAGGCAGTAGAATCTTGGTTCTAGGGCCCCGTTTTTAAACTCTGGATACAGAACCCTAAAAACGAAAACAACACAAACCTAAAAATCAACTACTCCAAAAACCAATATATCTAAACAAAATATACTTACCGAAAAGCGCCAAAAACATAATAATGTAAGCGACGCTTAAGCCAAGGCGATACGAAGACGCTCTAAGGAGATAGTGCTCGGGGGTCATCGCAAACAAATGAGGGGTGTAAATCCTACCCCCCCACCGCCCCCACGCCCCGAACAGCCCCAAACCCCACAGGTAGCACTTGCTCAACCCTTTCTTGGCTAACATATGGCTGGTACACCGTGAATTAGTAAAGTGGTGGATAAGAAGTGTTTGTAAAAATAAAATAATAATAATACCATTATTATATGGATTCTTTCGGGTTTGAAATTACAGTGAATTCATAATTATAGTGTTAGTAAAAATTAATTATGTTAATGTCCTTAAAAATATAATCATTTTAATTAAATGTTTTTTTTAAGGTAGGGTATCATTAAAATGACTTCTCCCGCTCTGGGCGAAGTGAGAAGACGTGTCAGACTTCTTCTGACTAAAACCCGCTTTTGTTCCTTCTTTGCCTTAATTCCAGGATCCTGGAGTTCTCTTTCGTCAACCCAATAATGAAATGTCTGGAATCGTCTAACAATATCATCATCCATCCATCAGCAAATAAGTCCAATCAAGGAAGATATACTTTAGAATATTCTTATGCACATTTTTTTTGTAAATAATCAATATAAATTGTAAATACGTACATACAAGATGATGTAAGCTTCATAAGAAGCTAGTTAAGTAGGAAGTCCAAAATCTAGTAAATACCGATAGTTATTAAATCTATAAATCGATTAAATCATACGGTAGCTTGTAAAAACTGGTGATTGTAAAAACTTGGCTAACCTCTACGTTACATGAGCTATTTCTTGGTCACCAAATGGCCCATATTTTATGAGAATAATTTACGAACATAACATAATTAATTTACATTGACACCTTAAAAAATTAGTACAGACGAAAAATAACCAATATGTGCCATAAAATTCTGAACCTAGCTACTAATGGAAATGGAATTTAATTCCCAAATAATAATATAATTATTATTCCGTTTATTGACTAACAACCTATAAATCAAAGTTTGAATAGAAAATAATTAAAACATTTATAATTATATCGATATTTCCTTGAATTTGTACCATTTCTTATCCAGATCTCTAGGATCCGGAGACACCTCGTAGGTGTACGCGGTTAAGACAGTTGAAGTGTTCGGACGTCCCGTCGGATTTATAGGCGGACTGTATTGGTTCCGTTAGGTTACTCTGTGCCGGGCTGCCCTACCCACTACCTCTACCTATGTTATACTTCTCTTGAATTCTGTACCTTTTGCTTACGTGTCGTCAATAAAATGTTAATAAATAGCGAATAAATGAACAACTTTTATATTTTTATCTTTGTTACAAGTAGGCAAAAATGGTTTAATTAGGTACCTAAGTTTGCAGAAACAGAATCCTTATAGGATCACTTTGTTATCTGTCTACTCGTCTGTCAAGACCCTTTTTCTCAAGAACACATAGAACTGAAACATAAAACTTAATATGAAATTCTCGAGTCTGCTACCCCAAGCAACAGCCAAAAACTTCAAAACCAAAAAATTCTAGCCAACACAATCTAAAAGTAAGGCCGTTTATGATCCTTTGAAGCGCAAACTTGGAAATCAAAAATTTATAGGCTTCTTCCCGTTCACATACATTCTTGAAATTTGACATTAGGCAAGGTCTCATAGCACAAGTAAGTAAAAAAGGTTTTTTAGTTTCGATACAACGAAAAATATATTTTCGAGATTCAGAAAAATCTTCAAAACTCGATTCCGCAATCGAACTATTTGCATAGGAATAAGTTTGAAGAGAACCCTCAGAGCGTGAGTCCGACTCGCCTTTTACCCGGTTTAACCTATCACATACCCACAAAACGAGACACAATAGTAAAACAACAACAGCGCGGTCTCATAGGACCGGTCGGGGATTCATGAACTAAACCGCGTCTTTTTATCTTCTTTAGAAAAACTATTCTGTCTAAACACGTACGTGATAAAGAAAAGATATTTTCCCTCATAAAAAAATCCAATTCATTCTATTAACACCCCACAAAAATATCGACGATTCAACCTACAAAACAACACCTCGTAATCCAATACCCACAGCAAGATCAATCATAATAATTACTTCACGACGTTTCCCCAACAATGGGCGACAAATGTGACAGAAGCGAGAGATCCAACAATTTTTTATCATACAACACTGTCTCAAGTCCCCAGTGGAGCCAGAGTAGTAATAGATAGCTGGTAGAAAACAATTCTAACGGTAATTGGGGTAGATGCCTCGTGAGATCTTCTGACACTCTGACATATGACGATATTGTGTAAATTGTATACCTATATTTTGTACGTGACTGACGTGAAACTGGTGGCGGCCTGTTTTGGATGGCTTTGAATCGTATTTGCTGTTTTTTTTTTTTTGTAGTGGTTAAGCAGAGTTCTCTGTTTGTAATTAGAGCTATATATCTAGGTAACTCTGAGGCTATTGTGACTTGTTATTTCTATAAAAAAAATAGGTCACATTTCGTCACTTACGTGCGGGAGGGACAGTCGACTGCAATGTAAAAAGTTTAATTATCTTTAGGGCCTATTTCACCACCTATGATTAAGTTTCGAGTATCTTACTTGGCAGATAATTTCATACAAATTCTGTTCCATTTTTGAATTTATTCGGTGAGTAGTGCCTACTCGGACATTGTGAAACAGGCCCTTAGAATTATAAATTACAAAGGTTAGATGGCTTGAATCGTATTTGCTATTTTTTTTTTGTGGTTAGGCTTATTTTTCTGTTCATGATTGATTCTGTTCATGATTTCTGTTCATGAACCTATCTAATCTGAGGCTATCGACAGTCGGCTGCAATATAAAAAAGGACGACTAAACGACTCTGATCCAGCACAGCCCCACAAATAGGAATCTGATACTAACCCTTAGTATTCAAATATTAATTTATATTTATTATATAGGTATACAATCATTCATTTATTTAGTATTTAATAATTTACCATAACTAATTATGATAAGTATAGTCCTATAAATTAAACATTAGTAATAAAATTAAAGTAGCCGAGGATTGCAAACTGTTCAATGTCTAGGATGGGGCTTCTTCCCATGATCTGCTATAGCTCGTACACGCCTGCTGAAATTATCCTCTTCCTTGAGTCGTATTCCTCATTCCTGAGGGTCGTGAAGATCCCGTTGGATTAGCGTCTTCCTAATTGCGTCTCGCCATCTATGGCGGTACTGACAATAGGAGTCCGCTAAAGTGGACTTAAAGATATTGGTACCAGTACCAAGGCGGTTAATTCGGGAGGACTAGGTATGTCTAGGTTTGGATTTGGCTATAAGCTGATGATGTGATAACCCAAAGCCATAAAACAATCTGCCTTGAACATAAGACCTACGACGTCTGAGCGGAGCCAGAGGAGTGTTGAAGGACTAAGCTCTTTCGCACATGGCCATCCCCTCCCCTGTAACGCGTACCTCAGACACCGTATCGGTTAAACGGTAGACTATAACCAATTTGTACAAATAGATATACCTTTTAATCAAACAGAAGGTTCTTAATACTATCAGAAACAACGCACGTCCGTCACAGGCTAATGCCCGTGGCGTATAGACACGAATAAATATTGTTTGTTGGTATCATAAATAAGGGCTGGGACAGACGTCGGGACGCGTCACCTTTTGATACATTTCTACTGTCGTTATTAATGACAAGTCATCGGTGTCCTCCCGGAGGACGAGCGCAGGGTTGCCAGGAATGAAAAAGAAAATAGCAAATAGAATTGAAAGGAATAGGTATTCTTACTATTAATATTTTATTTTTATATAATTTGGTTTTATTTATAAAAATGCTGTAGTGAAAACTGCAACACCTAGTGAAAAAGATACGATAGCGTAAACTACAAAATTAGGCAGTACCTAGCGCTAACCTCTTAGCTTAACCTGAGCTGTTGGCTAAAAGAACTACTAACTGGACCCTATTAAACGCAAGACGACATCGTGGAAGACCGAGGCGAAGGTGGAGAGATGAGTTGGATAACTATCGGAGGGACTGGCCTGCAATGGCTGAAGATAGGCTTGTGTGGAAAAGGGAGAGGGAGGCCTTCGCCCAGCAGTGGGACTCAACAGGCTAACTAACTAACTAACTAGCACTAACCACCTACTTAATACCAAGCAGGGTTCTTTAAACCCATGGAGATAATGATTGAGTAGAACTCAGAATTGAAAGTCAAGTAGTTATTGACCAAATTGAATAAGGGTTCCGTTATACAGATTTGGATGTAGGTAACTCCAGAACTCTAAAATTGTCTTTACAGATCCTGAGAATGAGATACTGTAGTACCGAAACGGTCCCGGTTACCGGTTGTATTGCACCTCTCTGCAACTAAACTAATTTAAATCAATAGAAATTTCAGGTGGTTGGCCACAACAAAAAAATATATAACTGCCTTAATTCATGAATCCCCGACCGGTCTCATTGGACCGCGCTGTTATTGTCTTACTATTGTGTCTCGTTTCGCGGGTATTGATAGGTTAAACTATCTTTAAAAAAAGCTAACCATTCAGCGCAGCCCTATCCCAGAGGCCTGCCCAGCATAATAATAGATTGGAGAGGGAGGCATATCGCACATTCACCACCCTTTAATATCATGTGAGAGTTCTAGTAAATTTATCAATGGTGCTACATCGCGACCGGTACTCTGTGTATTACTTATTCAGTCTCCGACGGCTGCATTGATCTTTGTTTCCATAGGACATCCTGGAGAGTTACACAGGTATCTATTTCTTTGAACATGAAATATGTTATTTTCTTGTTCAAAAATGCACGGA
The DNA here is from genome assembly GCA_030763345.1 of Mythimna separata. NCBI lineage: Eukaryota > Metazoa > Arthropoda > Insecta > Lepidoptera > Noctuidae > Mythimna > Mythimna separata. The sequence continues at coordinate 17,760,268 of CM061189.1, read as the reverse complement.
CCTTACCTAATCAAGCAACAAGTAGACAGTCTTTTATTATGTCTACGAGCCAGTTAAAATCTGACCTATTATCACTGTTGGTCCTACGTACGTACGACGTCTTTCGGCTGAGATGATGATGAGGATCTTTACAGCATGCTCTACCGGAAAGTGCTGTATAGACTCTATATTTTCTTTTTCCTATCGCTCTCCACTAATTTCACTTGTGAGTTGCCCTGGTAGCGAGATAAGACGAACTCATGTCCATACGCAAGTCCATCTAAATGAAATGAACTAGATGGACTTAAGGGCACGGGTAAAAGAATGTAGACTATCTGTTACTACCGTTAACTTAGCTCCTAATATGCATACAGTCAAATTGTGAAACTTGCTACTGTATGTATTCCCTTTACTATCTATGACCCGTCGGCATTCAAAGCAAGAGTGGACAGGCATCTTCTGAGCTCGCTTGTCCTATTCTGAACTTCATCCGCCTCTTACCATCGAGCGAGAAAGGGCCCATATCTAAGTTTAAAACAGATGCAGTAAGATTTTGATATTAGGTTGTACCATCAACAATTGCATCACTGCTTACCATCAGGCGGGATTGCAGTCAAGCACTAGTTTATGTATAATATTATTTGAAAAAATCTTAAGAAAAGCCTATCCATTGATGGGCACTAATCAAATGGTCTAATAAATAAAATAGTTTAATTTGTTTCACAATTTGTACCATGGCTTTTGGACCACCTTCGTCATAATAGCCCGCTCCTATTCATTGATATGAGGTTGCATCCCCTACAGGAAAATAAAGATTTATTTATCTCGAGTTTGGACCACCATCCTTCTTTAGACAAATGTGTAGAAAACAAGCTCTTCAGTACCAAAATGTAAACAAATAGTTTTAAAAACGCACATCTCTAATTGCAATTCGACTAACAGCGCCACTCATTCAATGCCAACAACAATCCACGAACCTTTAAACCATACAAAATATTAAATTACAACGAAAATTCACGTACGAAATCTTGTAGAAATGGAATTTATTGCCTCCTATATGTTGTTTTATTTATAAGAAAGCATGGGCTGCGTTGCCGCTCAGGGAGATGAAATTACGTGATACCATTGCGAATCAAAGTGATATACAGCTCCGTGTGTGGCACAATCAGTTACCTGAGTGTGTGTTGTTTCATTTGAGCCTACGCGCTCGATTGACGACGATTATTAATAAAATTTTATGTGTTTTTATTGAATACTGGCGACTCACTTCGGCTTTGCACGGGTGCAATGCTGTTACTATAATATTATGCATTTATGATACATATAAACCTTCGTCTCGAAACACTCTATCAAAATCCGTTTTAGTAAACCCCTATTCAGTTTTTTATCACCTATCTAACAATATATCACACGTTAGGGTAAAAATAAAAAATAAAAACACTTTCCAATTTACATGTAGGGGGGCTACCCTAATAATTTTTTTTTTTTTAAAACAGACGTGTTGCATCTTCAACACGTCTGTTTTAGATAGAGAAGGTTACTTATTTCCACTACCTTCAAAACAAGCTTTTACAGTCCACGTCCAAGTTATCTCGCCACCGTTATCTAAACCATCTTCGACGAAGTCATCTATCCTTAAAGAAATAAGGCTCATCCTCTCCTTCTTTTCGAGTCGATGAAAATTCCTTAAATTGTTTGAGTCCTTACGTACTGCAGCACCGCCAGCACTCAGTTGTGTTTGCAGCGGCCTACCTGAGAGCGCAACTGAGTGAGTGCTTTCCATATACCTACCTAGGAATGTTTATTTTAATTATAATGATAATTAAAATAAACATTCCGACCCCAACATAGTTGGGAAAAGGCTAGGCTGATGATGATGATAAGCCAGTGCTTGTCTTTTTTTTTGATAGGGGAATCATCAAAATGACTTCTCCCACTCTTGGGCGGAGCGGGAGGGTGTGTCAGACTCTTACTGACTAAACCCCTACCCCGTTCCTTTGTTGCCTTCGATCTGGGGGACACGTGACAACCTTTCAGATTTTCCATGTTCCGCAGAGGCTTCGGCCTTGCTGCGCCCCTACAGTTTGCTGACATCTCCTTGAGGCGCGTGTGGAACAGAACGCGCCGTTGACGACTGGGCTCGGTATAGATTATTACCAGACTGCCGGACAGCGAGCTACCCAGTGCTCGCCGTCCGCGAACCCGCGCCTACGGTGGTCGGAAATCAGGATCGGGATCTCGGCGGCGGCGGCGTGAGGACCGTTACCTCACACGCTCGCGGTCAGGAGCCTCCTTTACTAGCATTACTGCTACGTAGAAGGAGGCGACCACCTGCCACCCCTCCTCGCTCCGGACCATGGCCTGAACCAGGGCCCGGCGCCCCTTTCCTTTTTGATCCGATGCAGGAACCTCCCGAACTTACCGTGTCCGGTGAGGACCTGCGTCATAAGCCAGTGCTTGACTGTGATCGATTTATTATTATGGCTTTCTGTCATAGAATCTGTCATCTTCTTATTTCTTCACGTGAACCAGAACACTAAACTTCTACTTAAACGGCCATAGGTGCCAATATTTATTGAAGTAACTTCTGTTTCTTCATTTTCCTTGTCGACAGATGTTATAAATTCCATTTTCATGCAAGCAAAGCAATCATGAAAGTGGACACACACACACATACAATAGATGTGAGGAGGATCATTGAGATCTTGGAAAAGCGATTGTCATGAAAAGTAGGTATTCTAAAAGCTATTCATTTTTAAATAAAAAAGGATAACGAAACGTATTTTAACGAAGAAACGAAACGTATCAAAATACCGCGACAAGAACTGTCAAAGAGAACTTGTGAATTGTCGTTAGCCAAAACAAGAATTTATTTTAATTATTACACCATGGATAGCCGTTTGTACGAAACTAAATTACCGAACCATAAAATATTCAAAGAGTTAAAAGACAGTTTGATTGAAAATCCCAGTGGAAAGTTGCGAAATTTGGTCGAATTGAAGGATGATGTGTTTTATGTTTGGAACTCTAAAGAAAACTGTTTATTGAGTTTAAATCTGAAGCATTTGGAAGAAAGTGGCGACGAGACCCCTTATCAGGTATTGTAGCACATAAACTGTAAATATTTTCATTGTTTTGACTATGTATTTGACGCCGGCATGATATTTTCCAAAGAAACATTTTGAGGTTATGTTATTTTGTTATTTGACAATCTCAAACACTTAATGGTTTGTTTTATTTGTTTTCGAAGCAGAAGCTTTTTAGAATACTTTTTATTACATCTTGAGGCGACAAAGTACACGTTACGTAGCTATTTATGTCCAATTAAAACCATTGTTTACAATATGTTTGTGTACCTTTGATTTTGCAAATGTTTGCCAGTGAGTTTGTTCTTGCGTAATATCAAGTTCAATAAACGCAAACTGTAAACAGACAAACAGTTTTAAGTAATATAACATTAACCTCTGCTTTAATATACCCAAGTTTATAGTAAGTTGAACTGGAGACTAGATGCTGTCCGATGTGTTTCAAAAGCCGGGTAACAAAATGTCATACCATAATTTTAAATATGCATTTACTGTTTATTATTAAAGTACTATAAGGTATTTATTCCTGCTAAATATGAAATAAGAAACTAATTACCCAATTCAAATGGCAATTTCATGCAACACAATAGTAAAACAATAACAGCGTGGTCTCATGCGACCGGTTGGGGATTCATAAATTAATAAACTTCACCAATGCTGGATTATGTTCTCACAAATTTTTATCAGTTGTAGGTCCGTCTAACTAAGGCTATATGGGATTAGCCTTTACCATGCAGTAGAACTATAAAGGTATCATCGATTGACTACTCCACTTTGGAGTGAGAGTATGTATCAAAATTTTACAGACTGAAACCACATCTGTCTCCTACAGTTGGCTTTTGCATTCTAGGATTACGGGGTTTCCTTCTCAAGAATTCCCTGCTAGGCCCCTTTGAGGGGTGGATTTTGCACGGGGAACTGTTTCTCGCTATTATAACAACTCTCCCAGTTTGAATTGGTTTGAATCAAAGTTTATTTGTTTATTTTCAGGTATGTTGCATTCAGAACAAATATTCTTCTTCATTTGGATTAGTTAAATATTGCTGGCTCATTACTTGCCACACTTCTATGGCATCTTTAGTGACGGAGCAGAATCTATTTATAGGTAAGTCTTAAATAATTATATGTCTAGGTGTAACGGAAGTCGGTGGTTTTATCTTTGATACTGCTTCTGTTAATAAAATAAACATGAATCTCCGACCGGTCCTATGAGACCGCGCTGTTTTACTATTGTGTCTCGTTTTGCAGGTATGCGATTGGATAATTCAGAAGAAAGAAATTTTACTTTGCTTGCAGATTTATCGTTATTTATAATATGTCCACGTTGTCCACCCATTTTCGTTATACCCTGTTTTATGTTCCCGCTGTTGCAACACAGTGCTCCTGTCAAAATCTGCTTTATTTGGTAACAGTTACTCCATGCTTTTTTTGAAACATATAATTTTATTATAAAGTTTTATGTAATTTTATTAATTGGAAAGTGAAAATTGTATTGGAAATTATCTAGTTAAAGTCAATTTGTGAATTCTTATTGGCGCCTTGAATAAGTTTTAGGGTTCCACACCCAAAATGGGATTCTATTGCTAAGACTCCGCTGTCTGTCACCAGCTTGTAATTTCACAATTTTTACAATTTTCGTCGATGATGTATGTACTTCTGTTGCTGCTATAACATCAAATACTAAAATTAGAATAAAATAAATATTTATGGGGGCTCCCATACAAAACACAAGACTTTTTCAGCCATTTGTTTAGGTAATGGTACGGAACTCTATGTGCACGAGCCCGACTTGCTCTTTGCCGGTTTTGTATCAACTAGCACTTGGCCAGCATGTTTATTCGCGAGAATGTTTTCATAAAAACTTGGAACCCCCATATACCGTAATTTGAATTATTTTTTAACGTAGGAAAGCATCCAATGACTTCTCCCGCTCGTAGGCGGAGCGAAGGGCATGTCCAACTTTTACTGACTAAAACCTGTCCCTTTGTTCCTTTTTTGCCTTTGTTCCGGGGCCCCGGGTTCTGTTTCGCACTACACATGGCCCCAGTAGGGTGCTGCCCTACTGGGCCCTTCTGGATTTCCTCAAACCACCTTGAGGCGTCGACTACTCGGGCTCGGTCCGGACGGTTACCGATGGTTGCTCTTTATCCCACCCTTCCTTTATTTGATCTTGCCCGCAACTTAGTGTGACAATTCGCTACTATTTGATGACTTATCACTTCTTCTTAGCATGTCTATGGCAAAACAATTTTTTTTCCAAGTAATATTCCTTGCCTGATCCAGTATTCGGCTACGGCAATGCCTAAATTTGACCTCTATGACCCCTGGATAACGCTTGGTTATATGGATACCCCTTGTCAAGACTGGTGTCAATATTTCTGGCTTCTGATTATCTGAAACCCCTGTTAAAGATCAGAAAATTATTGCTGAGATCAACGGCTTAGCGAAGCACGGACGCGTCTCGGAATGTAATGTATGGTCACATTGATTTATACATCCACGGACCGATTTGGTCAAACCTTGTATTATTGACCCGTTCTCTTATCTCTTTCAAAAAATCCCGTCGCTCTAGCGGACATAGGCCTCTACAGTTTTGCTGATATTTGTGCGTGGAACATTTGGGCTCGGTCCTTATCAGACTGCCGGACGTCGAGCTACCTATTGCTCATCGTTTCCGATAGGCGCGAGCCTACGATGGCCGGAGATCGACCTGTGACTCCCGACGTGTCGCCCGCGGACTGTGGCCTGAGTCAGGGCGCCAGAAACCCGTGCGGCTGTTTTTACTGAATTCACCATCATATCAGCCGAAAGACATCCACTGCTGGCCATAGGCTTCCCTCGTCTCTCAACAATCATCGGTCTTGTGCGTCACGCGTCTATCGGATTCCCAATCCCATTACCTTTGAACGTAGCGTCTTCCGAAACGTGGTCGCCATTCTACAACCTTTCGTCACTTTCTACCATCGTCTCTGCGAACAATGTGCCCTGCCCACTGCTACATAACTGGTGATTTTTCGGGCTATATCCGTAACCTTGATTCTCCTACGGATATCTTCATTTCTGATCCGATCACGTGGTTACATTAAGCTTTCTAATGAGGACATAATTGCCTACTGAACTACCTTCGAAATAAAACATCAACTCTATCTTCTTGCCCTTGTATGTTATTTTGGGTCGGCACAACATTTTTTTTCACCCGTCCCTTTTCTTTCATATCACTCCTATCGCAATCCATTCATCTTGTCTTTGGCCACCTCTCCATCTATCCACATTTGCATTTATAACTCTTTTAGTAACAAATGTTTCATCACACCTTTTCCAAATAAAAGAGCCACTTATTGGACCCCATTTGACGCAAGGCGTTATCGTGGCAGACCAGGGCGAAGGTGAAGAGACGAGCTGGTCGACTACCGGAGGGACCGGCCCACAATGGCTGAAGATAGACGTGTATGGAAAAGGTAAAGGAAGGCCTTCGCTTAGCAGTAGGAAATAATTTCCAAATAAAACAATCAACTCTAAAATCTTACACCACCTAAGAAAATCAATTAACCAAATTGATGAATAGCAAAACAAAACAATGAACATGTTACCACTGGCCATTGAAAAGAGCTTTCGATCCGACCGCCATTAATCTCACTTGAAACGTTACCACGGAATTAATTATCCTCTGACCATACGATTTAATGGGCTTCCTGAGGGACTCTGAGGTTTCCGATTAAATCACTACATCTCATTGGCCGATTTATAGTGACCGAAGTGCCCGAGATTTACTGGAAGCTGGATAAGGCCCATTTAGGACGAGAAATATTGCTTCGGCTATAAATGTTGAAGAATTATTGTAAGTGTTCAGGCGAGACTGAACATTGTGGCAGACTTAATATTTTGTATTGCCAGTAATCGAAGATATATTCGTAATTTTTGTATATTGGTAGAAATCAGTTTGGAAAATATGTACTTGGATATTGTTGAGGTTTTACTTACGGGCATGGTGGATTACTAAGCAACATAATAAGCCATTCTTATTAATAAACAACATGCAAAATGTCAGGTTTAGAAGAAACCATTGTCCGATAGATATAAGTGTTGAATATAAAAATCAATCATTTTATTAATATAATTAGGCATTTTTCGGTACTTCAAGAACATCGTGTTCCAACAATACAGATCTATTCAATACTGTGTCACTCCACATTTATGTAGTACACGTTAAAATCCCTACACACACATAGCTTAACCACCATGGTCTTTCTAGCCGGATTTATTGTTTTGGATCCGGTCCTTCGGTCCAAGTAGTCCTTTGCCCTGCCCGATTGTTAATCTGAACTTAGGTGTACTTTTCACCTTCAGCGTTTCGGGCCAAGACGGTCTTAAATCGCCGAGAATGTTCATTTACAGGATGCTCCCTGTATGGCTTTACATGGAACTGATCTTTTGTTGGCAGTTAATGAAAATTGTTATGAGGAAAAACAAATAATATTTTGGAATGGTGTTGAATGTCATTATGTTACCTTTCCCTTTTCCCGTATCATTCGTGACATTGTTTACGTAAAGAAAGAAACAAAAGAATAATGGTCAGTTGTTCTCCGGCTTCTGTTACGGGGAAAACTTTGAAAAGTATTATTCCTATCAAAAAACGAAATTATGACGCAGAAATCTCTTTGTTGGCTTCACAAAAACGTGACTGAAGCGAGTCTTGTTTGAAATCACGTGTTTCTTCCCAACCAATGGAATATTAGAACCATCACGTGGTGATCTAAACAGGGTCCTCTTGAAAATCCGGGCAGTGTATATCGTCTAACATTTTAATTAAAACCAACTTAAGTGACCCACTTAGACCTTCGATTTAATCAGTTACTCAATAGGTAATTTCGGGGGCACTACACCTGGGCCGAACAATTAACTTGACCCGCCTTCCATACATAAATGTGTAAAGCAAATATTGTCACAATTATGCGATAGCATCAACCTGTAAACACACGGACGAAGAGTGGTACCCTTCGGCGAATATCTCGAGGCTCCGGAGGCCCGTGTGGCAATCGAGATACAGGCTCAAGTCTTGAGAATAAGCGAGGGACATCTTACATTGTGAGAGATAGATAGAATAAATAGTCAGCAACATAGCTTTAAGATACAATGCAAAACAGATAATAATAAGACTTTAATTTCAGACAAAATTTCATATATTATTAGACACAAGAAACCTTATAAAGCTATTGTTAGTACATACAAAAAAAAAATAGACAATCACAAAGCGCCACCGTACAGTAGCGCCAGTTTATACCAAGTCCTGGACGCAACCACCTGAAGCACCACCCTAAGTCTGTAGACGCAAATACATAATCAAATACTGCTTTTATTTAACTACAATAAAATAAAAGTGGAAACAGTCGTAAAAATCAATCTTATGAATATCAGACGAATATTGTAAAGGCGAAAGTTTGTGAGTGTGTATGATAAAAGTGCAGTGTATAATGTGAAAAAAAAATCATCCACCCGTCTTGCTACTTGTAAAGTGATTGAAACGATGCTTCAGTTGTTGCTTCTTCTAAAGTCACTCAAACGAAGCTTCAGATTTTTATCGGTTCTGTAATCATACTAAAGAGCTAAAAGTCTACAACTTAAAGCTTACACTCTAAGATATTTTCCTCCGTACCTTAAGATCGTTTTATTACCAACCCGGATGGACTTCGGGGATGGATGGTGGGGAATGTAAATTTACTGTACGGAACCGGACGCGAGGAGGTGAGCATCGGATTGTTTTGTTTTTGGTTGGGCCGCATTAAGGATGGCCGTCGTTCACACCGATTTGCAACATAGAAAGTTTTGTAAATCTCGGCTGTTAACTATGTCTAATGTATTTTTATATTCAGCTTTGCTAGTAATGTTTTTAGAGTTGAAAAAGCAACCTCTGTCTATGTGTGAGACCTTTCTGTGCTGGTTTCTAATTAAGTCTTACAACGATCAATATAGTTTCCATCTTTCATCTTCATATGCATCTTCTATATTATCAAAAATTACAATATCCTTTCCAAGTCCGTCTTTTGCAATATCATTATCGTTCACCTTACACTTCGGTATAACAGCACCGTTCCACAACTTCTTAACACTGCACCAACCGATTCTAAACTCAGAACTCTCATTATCAAGGTTTAAATTCATTTAAAGGATAAAAGCAAAGATTTGGGAGGTGAACTTAAGACAATCGCGTGTTCGGAAGCATTTCACCGCGGCCTTTGTTTAGACGTGTTAGATCGATGTGCCTAATGTATGTGGATTGAACAGCGTAGGTTTAATTTGCCGCTTGTCCATTTGTTCCGATTGTGGCCTTATTTATTGTGTACTGAGGATTGGTTTGTAATTAATGGTTTGTGTTGATTTTTGCATATGTTTACGGTTAGTTTTCGTGGATTTTAAGGAAGGGTTGCTTATGTTTCTTTGGTGTTGTATTGTGTAGTGTTTTATGGTATCATAGATGTTACTTTTGTAAAGATTCAGTCAATGAAAAAAGTTTACCGTTTGCGTAAAAATCTATTCGCGGCACTTTATCATAACAAGTATTTTTGCCAATTTTAGTCAATCTTTCATGCTCTCTCGATTTAAAATTAAACTACGGTGATAAAAGATTTAGTAAGTATTCAATGTTTAAAAAATAAGAGACGCATTCTGTTGCGAATATTCATGTAACAAAGTTTTGAGTGTAGCGTTTAATTGAACTAACCAAACCTCTCCAAGCTTCTAAAACCTCACCATCCTAAAACTAATCAAACTAAACCTCAGAGAATCTATTAAACATACAGTACCTATCGATAGTCCTGCACGGATTACCCTCAAGTTACCGGCCCAAGGCACATCGGTTCTTTGTCTAAACCGATTGCTGCGGGGTACCCCAAGGAGGTATCTTGGGACAGGTGTGTTCTTGCAAGGATTTTAATTAATAATGTCTCGATAGTGTGTGGTGTTGGGTGGCTGATTTATTAAGGATACTCTACAAGGGTAGAATGGTAAACTTTTGTTTAGTGGGCTGTGTTAATTGAGGAGCTTGGAGATAGAGAAATGGAATCTAGGGATTGAAGTGAAAAAATGAGTATTGTTAATAATTTCCAAAAAAATATCGATTCGATTCAATTGAATAACGCAAAGATAGTGAAAATTTATTCCACCCTCCATATTACTATATAACTTTCACTTAATCCATTGAAATATCGACACAATAGCACAATAGTCTTAATAACCCGCCAGAAGATAAACAAGTCCCATCGAGACGATATATCTTGAGGCCCTTTACTAACGAACATTCCGGTATTAACTGCACATTGCTGACGTCACGAGATATTAGTTGTATCTCATGTGTATTGTCTGATGTGCCAATAGTTGGATTAATTTGTACGGCCAGCGATATTTAGGGGTTTCGGTTGGGGAAAGTTCGGCGATAAGCTGAGGTCAAAGCGGTAACGAAGTCTTTGGGATGTAGGAGCTTGATACAATTAGCTTCAGCAAGCCGAAACTACGTTAACAGTTGTAGTTTATTTAGTTGAGAAGCGGTGATTAGTTTAGTGTATTTTTTTAAACGTAAAGCGTTTAAAAATACACAAAATTGAACCAATTTTCGAATTCCCAACATTGCTATAGACAACTCGAAAATTGTACATATATTAATAAGCGCATGGGCCATAAACTTATTTCTCTTTTTTGCGAAGAGTTCTTGTCTCACGCCTGTTCAGAAGTCTCCCTCTCTATTTCAAGGTTATGTTTGTGAAACTTCTTATTTATTTCTTTCTGGTTCGAGGTGGTTTGAGAAAATTATACCTAAAAGGACATGAGGAAAGAAAAAAAATATATCAATATTATAAAAGTTTGAAAGTTGTTCACTACAAAAAAAAAAACAGAACCTAAAAGACTTAAAGAAACAAGCGTACAATTTATTCTCCTTACCACACTAGATCTCTAACATATTAATTACTAATAAAACTTTAAAACGTGCACACCCGTGAGTGTCTCAGGGCTCTCTAAGACGGCTCGCCTCCTGCCACCCCCTCCCCCTCTTACCACCCTCCTCTATGTCCGTACATGGTTAGTGTGAATATGTAAGCCCACGGGTGTTCATTAACTCAGCATGTTAAGCCGATGATCGTAGATAGTGTTTGTGGTCGCTCCATCGGGCCCGATTGAGAAAAGACGCTGGGGTGGATCAGAGGAAGCGTCTCAAAGGAGCCTTTACAAAAATTCCTTAATCCTGAAATATTTTCGAAGCTTTCTACCAGAGGATAAAAAGCTCTTTATACTCTTACAAGACAAGCATATGAAAATTGTGACTGGGTCTGTGCAAGTCTAAATCTAGTAGCACTAAAGACGAGTTATTCCCCTCGTCATTTACAATTTCGAATAACAATTATAATAAAATATAATCAGCCCTATGATTTTCCCACTGTTGGGACTCAGGTCTCTCCACGGCGGATGGCGGGTTAGTAGATGTCACATGTCTTACCGATATACCAGTTTCCTCTCGATGTTTTTCTTCGCCGTTTTGAGAGCAGTGAATTGGTGATGTAATAAATTACACAAATAATTCCTGTTACTCGCAAATCGAGATAGTTACCACTGGACCTCCTTCGCTCCAATTTCGAATACCAGCTCTGATCTGCTGGACTGCTACCATAACTCCTAAAAGAAATAGACAAACAAAGCTTCCAAACAAATTGATCCCAGCATTTAATTACGCCACACAAACTATAAATATTTATTTTAAATCCAACACAGCTGAGCGTAACAGAGCGTTCACCTTGCCACTCCACATTTACACGAACAAATCTAAAATGGCGTCATGTAAAACGTACATCGCGGTGAGCACTTGAAACTCGTTCTTTTCCCGCCTCGGAGTGTCGTTGCCGACATTAAATCTTAATAAATCCCTTCATGCATCACCATAGCAGGTCCTTTGATTTTTCACTCGGCAAACCACGTCTGCGTGCTATCAAAGAAAATCACAACTCTTTTCAATGAGCGTCGATATAATGTTCACAAAGAACACCTTAATTGATCCCCCCGCACCCCATTCCTCTTTTGAAATATATAAAACCGGTCAGGTGTGAGTTGGACGAACTTTGATGGTTCCAGGGCTATTGAATTGAAAAAAGTCAGACTGGGGGTGGATTTTTTTCGTTAATAACTGCGTATTGTTGATTTTGTAATAAGAGAGCTCTGTAACTGCTAATTTATTAATTGAGAAGAGAATCGATATCAAAATTGGTCCTTATTGATTGTATAAGACAAAGTTGAAATAAAGATTTTCCTAAAACTAAATTCAATCTATACTTAAAAAGGAAACAAATATCCAAACTATTCACGGTACCCAAAAAAATAAAGCCAAAGGGAGGCGAAAAATGCACCGACGGGGCTCTCAATAGAGTGGACAGTGTACCTTCAATTTACTAATACAAATAAGCGCGACGCGGTCCTTTAGGCCCCCAACAACCTCTATAGGCGACGCTTTTAAAAGGACCTTTCTATTGTGCCTAACCCTCAATCGCAGTCTCGATTATCGGAAAGAAAACACTCTCATCTATATTTTAAATAATGATCAGGGTACGAGAGACCCTTGGACGGGGAAACAACGGTTGTGATGGATTGTGCGGGATACGGGCCAATAAAGGCTTTGTGTGGTTGTCGCCTTGAGAGTACAATATGGGTTTGATGTTTGTGAATTATTGGAGAGAATATTGTCACGACATGGACTGATTAATTGGCCAGTACATTATTATCAAAGTAATTTGTCATAGTTCCTATACGATCTCAACTTTAGAGCATATGATCTTAGTATTTGCTTCATTAGATATATGTATTTGCTTATTACTTATCCTCATTTTGCAAGTCCTTTCCATCATCAACATCAAGCACACAATTATCTGCGAGAAAAAGAATATTATAATCACAACAAACAGCAACTATCATCAGAAAGATAATCTTTCAAAAATTCTAAAAGCGTGCGAAACAAAACCAGCCGTGTAATGAACCCCCATACATCATTAACTGGTAGTGTAGAAACACAGAATAATGGAAGACAGAAGTCCAACTAGAAAGAACTTGCGAAAAGAGACTACAGACATAGTGATACTTAGCATATAGCCAGTACAAGCCCAGTCGTGACTTGTGTAAGTTTGATATGGCGATACGTAACTGTCTGTGTGTGAGTGCTCCCTTTTTCCGATTCGGCCTTCTGTGCTCATCTTCCTCCTGGTAGAAGTGTCACACAAACAATCCCGCTCCAGTTTCGCGAGGGACTGGTTGATAGTACGCAGTAGTGGATTCGTTACAGCGAGAGTCTAGTGGAGACCATTGTGAGTCGAGGACGTCTGCGCTGTTGTGTCCGAGATGTTAGTAATTGCCCCCGCTGCCTACGGTACGAGGGAAAAAATCTGGATGCGATTGAGAATTTTTAGTACTGAAACTTTTTTTTTTGGTATGATTCGTTTCGTTGGAGAAGCTCGACGAGCTGTGGATATTGCTTGATAAATTTCGGAGACTTGAATGATTATGCGTTGCTTCAAATGCTTTATAAGTTTGGGAGACTTGAACTTGATGTTAGATGTAAGTTGTAATTCGGTTTTACATCAATCACCATCTCTATTAAATAAGATGTTTTTTTAAGATAGGTTACTTCTAGGCAAGCGTGCTTAATCGTCGGCCACATCATCGCTTACCACCAGGTGAAAAGCGACTCTATCTATAATAAAAAATAAAGATATAAAGCAGGTTTCGCCATACAGTCTTTATCCCATTAGGGGGCGAATTTTATTATGCATTATTTTTATTTGTAAATAGCATAAAAAGAAAGTTTGTCCAAAAGATCCAAGCATTGATGAGTCCGTGTGTGAGTGAGTACTTTAAAGGAGCTTCAAAAATACCACTTATCAATTTAAATTCACTTCAAGAGTTATAAACTCATTATCACTTTACGATATGCACTTCAACGCTTACGTCACACCAGTTTATTCTCCAAAGGCCTTTAAGGTCATCTAACTTGAAGATATGGGACCTCCCATTCATTAATTTTACGCCTTAACCCCTTCCACAAACATAAGGAACCCTTAATAAACCGCGACCGATGTCTCTCTCTGTTTATATGCATATAATAGCGTCCCAAATCTTCTTATTGTTCCGAATATGGTTCAGAGCGCCTCATGAACAGGTAATGACATTATTTATTGGTACTAAAGGAGCATCGAGGTTAAAGACAAAGAGTCCGAATAGTTCGCAGCCTCTTGTTATGATAGTTAGGGAACTATGTGAGTTATGGCCACCTTCATTGATTCGACCCTCGCTCCTACAGAGGCCAAATTCCAGGGATTATGCATCTCATCAAAAGAAACTTCAGTTTATAGACATTGTAGTAAGTTTGGGAATGTCTTTGTTGGTCTACCTATGGGGTGGGTGGCTGTAACCTACTGCGGCGTCCCAGCGTTTACAATTTTATTATTAAACGCAGTTTAAACTTGTTTAAGTTACAATGATTTTCTTATCAGCACAATACTCGTAATACCAAAGCAAATTCAACAGTTCTTGAACATTTCTGCGCTCCCTTTCTTTCCCATTCGAAATTTTATTCCCATCAATCGAATATCGAATTAATTGTATGCCCTACAGCATTATTATGAACCTAATAAAATCAAACTGGGAGGAGCGGAGTGGCGTCGGGTTTGACAAGGGCCCAGCCATCTTGAAGTCAACAATGGTTTTCCGACTTGTTCTTTGCGTTGCACCGTTATTAAAATCTCGTGAAACAATCGACTTGAAAGCGCACTTCCGCGGGCTATGTACAGACTTGTTGACAGGATCGGCAGGATTTCTAGTTAGCGTTGGAATTGTTTTGGACTAGTTCCACCTTTGGTTTCGTTCTTTTGATCATAATCATATATGTATAACATAATGCACAACTTTAAAAGTCACATGTCAACGTACTTCCAGAATCGACTACTGAATCAGTTTATCGGCTGTTTCGATAAATCTTGTTTGTGTTACTACCGTGTTTAAACGTGCGTAGAAACTAATACCGATGTACCACCAATTTCGTATACAAGCATTTCTATGGATTAAAACAGTTTTTGTCTGATTAAAGGATGAAACCACAAGCAAACTGGGATTTAAATGGTATGATAACATCCACTAAGCTTAGTCGATCTGGTTATGGTCTTAAGCGCTAATCTACGTAGATCAGACAATCGCTTCTTCATTTGCCTCGATTCTAATTTGACGCAATGGCTACTGTTACCATTTTTATATGTCCCATAACCCGTGTGAAATCGTTGTATTCTATCATGTCTTACAACACAGTCCAAAAAAAAAACGTCTTCTGCCAACAAGATCACTACAAAGTGTGTACCAGCACCAAATGCATGGAAAATTAATACCGGGCCTTACCGATGGTGACTCCGAACGGATCATTAAAGGATAATTATCAAGCCACTTCACAGGAAACTGAAGGGTTTCCACTCGGAAATCTGATTCTTTCTCTATTTCTCCCCACGGGGCGACTTTTTTCTCGGAAAATAATTTTGGCAGCCATGCTAATAGGTGCTAAGACATAATTTTGATTGAATTGGAGATACTTATAAATCTTGCATTTAAACAAGGTTGGTTATGAGTTTTAAATATGGCTTCTATCTGTAATAATTATATCAGTTCGAATCTGTATGGAAGATTAGAAATATTTCCCCCTAGGGGTTGTGAACACTACACTTGTAACCAACCACCAATATTTCACACCACCTTCTGAACCGATGAATTCGAAATCGCTCTAAAACTTGTATGACATAACACCACCATCTAACACCCGATGCGTCGAACCGAAGGCATCCACAGAGGAACCCGCCCTCGGAGGTCCGAACCGAAGCGATGCATCATTAATGAACCACCGGCCACATCTATTGTGCACTATTTAACAACTACCCACCCCGACGGGGATTTCGTACCAAATTAAACTCGTCCAACAACGATTGTATAGAAAATAATACTGGGAAAACTCTTTGTTCGGGCACACGGGCGGACGGTGCAAATAAAACTATTGTTACAAGTAGTATTAATTAATGTGAATGGTAAATTAATCTGTAAGGTTTCGGCTTCTGGACCGATGTGGGTGTATTTGACTTGTCCGTATCGAAAGTGACCCGTGTGAGGATTTAAGGGTTTTTCGTTGGCGTTAATAAATATAATTAGTTGGTTCCGTGTTTCGGGATTGTGTGCATTGAATTCTACTTCTTATGTGTATAGTGTCATTTTAACGTTATAATCCTTACTGTTATTTGCTACCTGCATAAGCCGTTCAATTAACCTTAAAGTCTTTATAAAAATCCCCTACTCCCGTTTTATTAGCATTATTTATTTACCTTCAATTTTAGAATATCCCAACAAAAAACGAACCAGAAAAATATTTCACGTAGCGATAAAAAAATGAAATGCATACAGCCAGTGTTTTCTTTGGCTACACCTCGACTTGTCCCGGGGATATGTCCCTACCGACTCACAGTGAATAAACGCAGCACCATGTTATCCTTGGATATTTCTCCATAATTAAAAGTAGGGAATTGCTCGCGACGCTCCGAGTTGAAATCGGGAGATTTTAATTATGTTAGTGAACCGGGCGCTTTGTCCTGGCAGCGATAGCTTTTTTGCGATACCCCCAGACTTTTTTCTGAGAAGTAAGCACTAACTAGAGACTTCACAAATAAAACATCAAGTTGTGAAAATGTTGAATTTAACAAAGTTAACGATTCAGCTTTGTGATTTGGAGATAGTTTTGCGAGCTTTGGTAGACTGGTCGTTATGAGAATTGGATTATAAGAATAAAAATATGACAGTAAGTAATGAGAGTTTTATCGTTATGTAGCAATGTAAACCGAAATAGAATTAGCATAAATTAGTAACTTCAAAGACAACATTAAAGCTATCAGAATCAAAGCCCAAAACACTATCCACAATAACATTTCTAAAACATGTTAGTTTCATTGTTCCGCACGTTAACAAATAAACACCGTCTGATTTCAGTTTAGCAAACCGTACAAAAGTTGTAACAAAATCTCATTTCGCACGAGCAAACATTTGAATTTAACATGAGTAACGTGTATTTGATTGTGGGACTTGTTAGTTTTCATTAACAATCACATGTACCGTTTACAGCATCAAACAAACAACGGATTTTGATTCTGAAACATTTCGTTTCTATAATGTACGTGAAAATTTTAGGCATGTCCCGGGGAGCGTGTTTGCCATCGTCCGAAATTCGGACCTTTCGCGCGTAAAATTACTATCACCTACGTTCTACACCTTAGGTAAATATGTTGGCAAGAAATTCGCTTTGAACCCTTTCAGCCCTTTGTTGTTCAACTAAAACTATTCTCAGTTAATCCCTGGATAAACAGTGCTTGTTAATAAATTAACGCGTTATTAATATATGTTACTGTGACCCTATGGTTGGCAGGTGTCCCTTCAGGGTATGTTCTCTATTCTGTTTCATTTTACAACAAAGGTTGTGAGTTAAGAAACAGTAATTTCGGGTCAACTGTAAATATTGTAGCCATTCCGCTTTTTGTGTTGTTAATAAATTACGATATGGTTGGGTGACGTGTTTGTTTTGCTCTCATTATGTGGGGATATCTTTGTGAAGCGGTCAAAGACGAATCTGTGGGGGCTTTGAAAATATGAAGTTTCTTCAGATTAAAGATTACTTCAAAAGAGAGCCTTAAGTAACGGCACTAAGATCTATTTCTTGAGATAAGGCAGTTATCCTGTCCTCTTCAGTGTCTTCAGCTGCTCAAATACTTGCATCAAATTTTCAATTACTTATATGCAAGTGATGCTACCATTCTTCTCTCTTCATTCATACAAAATAAGCCTTTGATATTTAACAAAGAAAGTTCGACTATCAAATCTTGTCTTTAGTAAAACACAGATAGTAATCTGTGTCCGTTTAGTAGCCTTTTGCGTTCCAAGGCCACGGCAGCTCATTCAAACATTCTTGCAGCCCTAGCAAGACTGCCTAATCACTTAAAACTGTACTCCTTTTTCACTACGATACATAAACTGCATCCCAGACATATCAAAAACATCTTGGAAACAGAAACTATCCACCAATAACAGCGCCCCATAATTAACGACACCACAAACCCTCATATTGCATTGCCGAAAAATAATCCCAGCGAATCTCCTTTCATCCTCAAATGTATCCTAAGCTAATAAATAGAAGGAGAAAAACTCGGTCAGAGGGTGGAGGGAGATGGGAGGTCTAAGTGAGTGCTTTACGTCATATCCGAAATCCCGGTAAAGTGAGTCCGGTAAAGCTTGGCAGTGTTCGATGGTCCGCTCCTCGCGATCTCTGTAATAGCAATAGCTTTGTGTTAAAGCTGCCCGGAGTAAAGTCTCGTTGTTTGGTGCAAACGTTGGCGAATTTCTTGACGGAGACTACGTTTTCTTGATTGGTTCGATTTGGTGATCAAGCATCGTAATGTTGGGTTTTTGTGCCTAAATCATAATGAAGTTTGATTTCTTATTACTTTTGGAGCATCGTCGTCCAATTTCTGACCTATGAATTAAAAATAGTTTTTATTATGCTTTATCGTCAAGACTAAGAACTCCATGAAGGAGTCAAATTCCAAAGTCGAAAATTGGTGTCCCTATAGATCAAGTTAACTAACAATGCCATATACTTACGCGCCAGCTATACAACTACTTTAATTAGAGGCCTCTCGTAAGGAAAAACGGGTTTTCTCGTAAGTAGCATCTGAAAAGAAATCATCTACGAGGTATCTTCTAGCCATTCAATGTGTTAAAACTGTAATATCACGTATACTGCGACTGTAACTAGTCCCCAATGAAGAGTAAGCATCCGCTTATCTCCTATATCTTACGTCTCGCCGTTATATCGGCGTGGCTTAGCGCTTTTTCATCAATCCTGCTTTATTACGGCGGATTCGCTTTTGTCTACGGCCGGATGTCGGTCATTTAGCCTGACCGTGCCAGTCTCTATTACACCCATCCGATTTCATTCGTATCTGTCGCCCGGAACCGCCCGGAATTCGTCTTCGGACGTCATCTACCGTTTACTTTCCGACGAATTCCTTTTTTTCCGTCTCTCTTTTTAAGGCACTTGATGTATAACCGCCATTGTCAGTTTGTTTTCTGTTTGGCAATTTTTAACGGGATTACACTCGCCGACCCCTGGTCTGATCACGTCTTTGCAGCTGCCCGTCTATTTATGAGGCAATATTTTATGGAATATTGAGTAAAGTGGCCTTTAATCTACTAATATAATGGGGTTTAGCGGAAATATTACCACGCATTCAATTGTGTTTCGGTTTTCTATTGTTGTGTCCCAGTCTTGGTTTAGTGGCCGTCTTGAGATTATTGTCAACATATACTAGGGGATCGACCAGCAATTAATCTAGAAATATGATTTCATTTTCTTTAACTAAGTTTATCTTTCATATTCATGTTAATATCATTCATTTTCACTCTTCGTCAGTTACGCATGTATTAGTTTATTTAATATCCCATTTTCACTTTTAATAACGAGCTTTATATGAATTCCTCTCACGCAATTCATCCCATAAAAAAAAACACAAACTTTCCTGCTCAAAAAACACCTATTCAGTCTTTACTATTCTCACCCCGATAGCTATCCCTGGCAGTGTTCCCAATGAAATGGGATTAAATCATGCGACATTAGCGTTGCCTTGTCCACAGCACTAAATAATCTTCCTTTTATTAAACTCGAGATAAATGATTATACACTCGACTGTCCCTTGTTTGTCCGTAATAGGAAAGTGGAATTTTTCTCGGGAATTAGAGGGTGTATTTTGCGTGTCGATCTCGAAAGAAAGAATGTCGTGAAGAGAAATGCTGGCATCTAAAGTAGTAAATTGGTCTTGTAATTGATAGCTATTGGGATTGTTTGTCTTATTTCTTATATTGAACATTCTTTTTGGCTTAGGTATGTTTACTTTTACATAGCCTGCAAAGAAATGAAAATAATGGCGGCTTGAAATTGTTAAATGCGTATTTAATTCGTCTGAATCATACATCTTAGTATGTAGCTCATCGCTGCAACACAAATACGTCTCTAATACCTAATCAAACATAGACTCGCGTGTTTTTATCATGCGGTAGGCAGGTAACTTCATGACACCAGCTTCTACGATCTTTAAATACTTTGACGACTCTAGAAATAAAACATTCTTATTCTAGATAGACCTTATCCCATTTATTTGAGGTCTGTCCTTCTTGTCTTTATTTTCCATTGAGCACGATTTTGTGCAATGTCGGTGTCGAAATGAGCTTCTTTGAGATCTTTTTGAACCTCATTAATTATAAGACTTACCTTCAAATGCATCTATATCCTTTTCCATATTCATCATCATCTGCCTAGCCTTTTCCCAACTATATTGGGGTCGGGTTCCAGTCAAGCCGGATTTAGCTGAATACCAGTGTTTTACGAGGAGCGGTTGCCTACCAGACCTCCACAACCCATTAACTGGGGTAACACGGCATTTCATGGCAAGACTGGAGTCAGATTTACTGGCTTCTGACTATCCGTAACGACTGCCAAAGATCTACAAATGACAGCCGGGACCTACGGCTTAACGTGCTTTCCGAGGCACGGAGGAAACTCGTTATGTTAAGATGGTCACCCATCCACAGACCAACCTAGGCAAGCGTTGCTTAACCTTGAAGATCGACCCGTGTGGCTGTTGTTATCTAGCTACGAGCTCCTCCAAATCCTTTTCTTATTAATATTAATAATCTTTACTTATCCTTTTCCATATTGTTCTTTATTATTTTAACAATTACACAGACACATCCAGTACCACTTCTATCATCTGAAGTTATTTCCTGCATCTCGTGTCCATTGTCCATTATATCGGTGACACGGCTTTAGTTTTGAGTAATTGTTGTCCCGGACAGGCAGTAAGACGAAGATCACGTAATATATGGTCCCGGGTGATACTTTCCATTCATTGTTCCTTCATTTATCATGGGTTCAATATTTATTTTGTGTTGTTTCGGTGTAGTTGTTTGTTGTGTGTTTTGAGTCTAATTTACGGTTTTGTTGGAATTATTGTGATCTATTTTCAGTTGTATATGAATACACGGAAAACCGACCATAATAATAGTCTAGAAATGGTTTCGTAAATGAGGATCTTGTTTGACAGTTTTTTCGATTCAAAGGACCATTATTCTAAAATTTTTTATCACATGAATCCATATTCTTTTCTGATATACATTTATGAAACCTTCAAATTCTTCATTTGCTTCTAATGTTGAATGAGAATATTTTGCCCGTGGCTTCACTCGCATAATTCCTGAACAGTGTTTTGGTCTTACCATCACGTGGGATCGCGCTCAAGCACTAGATTATAAAATTTAAAAACAAAATCGTGTCTTTTTCCATACCCAACTGCATGATTTACTATTTCTTGATAATTTGGGTTTTCTATCTGCTTCAATGACCTTAGTTTTCTTGCTGGCCCTGTTTATTTAACCCAAAAACCACAATATTTATTGCAATATTCTGTCCAACAATGACATTGTTATTTTCCAGTGTAATACCTACGCTGTGTTACCAATAGTAATCGAATGTGTCGTCCGTACCACTAATGGTATTAGCCTTATTAATCATTTGCCATTCGCTCCTCGTACAGACGTGGGACAGTGGTTCTCAAACTTTTGTTTTTATTTTGTGTCTTTGTTCTACAGTACCTTGATAGTTTTGTATTTATGAGGATAATATAAATAAGCTCGTCTGTTTCCCAAGTTAGGTCACCTACTTTTCAATCAATATTCACATAACAGACCATGAATCTTATTTGACTTTAATTGTCTTGTCTTATGTAGCTTCTAGAGCATTTTCTGAAAATCCTTTTTATTTTGGGTTAACCTTAACTTATAGATGGTTAGGCGGAATTTATTGATATCTTCTTCATCCTTGCTTATACATGCGGTCGGCTTACCTTAACATGCGGCGCCAAATAGTTCGCTGACACGTATTCACAGCTGTTTTGTTGATTCAGGACATGTGTCATCCAGGTAATTCTAGTCGTCTCCTACATCTCTTTAGATTAATAATGCAACATACCATAACCAAGAATAATTATAATCGGGCCTTGATTCTGAACCTCTCGAGTCTGAATCTTGATTTACATATTTTGTCAGTTTAATAATAAAGTAACATGTAACATAAAGAAAAATATCATTGTAAAAATAACGCATAGAACTTTGACAAGCACCCGCATGTCGCGTATTGTCACCTACTCGGCAACAGGAAAATATATTTGATTAGCCACCGACCACTAGGGGGCGCCACAGAGGGCGGCTGGACATATGTTATTTATCTAGATGTGACCTGCGTCTTATGAGGAAATATCGGTTCCTTACACGCTATTTATATCTATGACTGTTCCAGGGATTGTGGAGGCATTGCTGCGCCCCTCGATATCTGGGTTTGATGATAGGGATGATGTTTTTCTTGGCGTTGGAGCTTTATTTTATTACGTAGGTATTAAGATGACAGGACAATGAGGAGAAAGTTTTGAAGCTGTTTTTATCTTTGAAAAAAAGAAAGAAAGAACGTGAGTTTATTTGACACAATACAAGGCACACAAACAATAATTGGTAAACACGAAACAAAAAAAACCGAACAAGTGCAATCGCACTTGCACGTAACGTCTGTATCAGAAAACAGCAAAAAATCACGTATGTTGTATGGGAGCTCCACTTAAATGTTTATTTTATTATGTTTTTAGTATTTGTTGTTATAGCGTCAACAGAAATAAAGCATCGTGAAAACTTCAGCTGTCTAGCTAGTTAGACGGAAAGCGGAGTCTTAGTAATAGGGTCCCGTTTTACCCTTTGGGTACGGAACTCTAAAAAAAATAGGTCCAGGGTAAATCTGCTATGATACAGTATTGTTGACTTGTCAAAATCAACAATTATGAAGCCAATGATTGACAATTCAGATACTATTTTAATAGCAGACTTACCCTGTTTAACATAAATCCTAGACATCTAGTACCTGACACTAGATTTCAACCTGAGTTTCTGACGCACGGACGTATATCAGTTTTGAGCTTTGTGGGCCACATAAGGAACACTACGTAGATTTGGTTAAATACTGAGAAAAAGGTATCACACTGTTTGTTACACGAAGATGTAACAAACAGTGTGAAACAGTGTGATGTTTCATGCTCGAATGGTTGAACAAGAGAAATTTCGAACACGGGTAGATTTTATCCTGGAATAGCACATAGAATGATAGATTACGGCCTTTCCCTCTTCATGAAAATAAGCCTGAGTCCTAACAGTAGAAATGTTGTAAGGCTACGCTTGGGAGAGGCCTCTGTCCAGCAGTAGATGTCTTTTGGCTGAAATGATGTCGATGAATCGTTTCTATCAGCCCTGTAGTACTTATCCCTCATCTATACTATTTAATTCTACCCTCCCCTGTCAGCGATACCATGCCGTAATAGTATCGTTGCGTCCAGGGAAATATGTTTAAATAATTCGATGCACGTTCTATGGGGGAAACGTCTCTTGACATATGCCATCAGGAATGATTGAGGGTATCGAATGATGGCATTGTCAGATATTGATGATTGTCAACAATTGTTTTTTTTTTATGGTGGAAAATCAACTAAGAAATCCCTAAAGTGGAGCGAGTGGACGTGCCAGAATTTTTCTGAATAAACTCTTCTGTGTTTCATTCATTTCACCATGGCCTTCTAGGGCCACGGTAATTCTTTCAGACGTTACAGCAGTCCTGGCCCTGCTGGTCTTCCTCAGTTTTGCGATAATCTTTTTGAGGCGTGGTACGCGTCGTTGACTCAAGCTTGGTCCTTATCAAACGGCCGGACGGCGAACTACCCATTGCTCGTTTTTGGTTAAGTCTCTCTTCGAAACGTATGACATTTTCGGCGAAGAGAAGAATTCCTGAAGTTTGTTTGGTGCTTTTTCTCAGGGTAGTCAGATAGGAAACACCGGTCTCACCTGGAAAACACTGACGCTTGAAAGTGTTTTTTTAAACCTATTTCCAAAAAATAAATATTATCAAGATCGTAAGTGTGTGTGTTTACACTAACAAACTTTCACCTTTACAACATTACTATAATTATCAACTCACCTATCAATCCTCACCCCTGTTAAAAAAACCCAACCCCTAAAAACTTAACTAAACCATCAAAACACCATCTATTACCGCCATCGACGTTCAATTCACTTACATTCTAATAACTAATAATATAAAAGGTTCAATCCCCATGACGATTGTCGATCACATTGTTGCTGTCAACGATATGAATAGTTCCTATCAGATTATAGGCTACACCCTAATCGAATAAGTGAAAGTTAAAATTATTACTCATCATCTACCTAGCCTTTTCCCAACTATATTGGGGTCGGCTTCCAGTCAAGCCGGATTTAGCTGAATACCAGTATTTTACGAGGAGCGGCTATCTACCAGACCTCCACAACCCATTAACTGGGGTAACACGGTACTTCATGGCAAGACAGGAGTCAGATTTACTGACTTCTGACTATCCGTAACGACTGTCAAAGATCTTTAAACGACAGCGGGGACCTACGGCTTAACGTGCTTTCCGAGGCACGGAGGAAACTCGTTAAGTTAGGATGGTCACCCATCCACAGACCAACCTTGAAGATGGACCCGTACGGCTGTTATAATCTAACCACAAGCTCCTTTAAAAGTTATATCACCACCATCGACATACAATTCACTTACATTCTAATAACTATAAAAGGTTCAAACCCCATGACGATTGTCGATCACATTGCCGCTGTCAACGATATGAATAGTTCCTATCAGATTATAGGCTACACCCTAATCGAATAAGTGAAAATTAAATTACCCATCATTTACCTAGCCTTTTCCCAACTATATTGGGGTCGGCTTCCAGTCAAGCCGGATTTAGCTGAATACCAGTATTTTACGAGAAACGGCTGCCTACCAGACCTCCACAACCCATTAACTGGGGTAACACGGTACTTCATGGCAAGACTGGAGTCAGATTTACTGGCTTCTGACTATCCATAACGACTGCCAAATATCTACAAATGACAGCCGGGACCTACGGCTTAACGTGCTTTCCGAGGCACGAAGGAAACTCGTTATGTTAAGATGGTCACCCATCCACAGATTAACCTTGGCTAGCGTTGCTTAACCTTGAAGATCGACCCGTTCGGCTGTTATTATCTAACCACAAGCTTCTTTGAAAGTTATATTACCACCATCGACATACAATACACTTACATTCTAATAACTAATAATAATCGTAAAAGGTTGAATCCCCATGACGATTGTCGATCACATAGTCGCTGTCAACGATATGAATAGTTCCTATCAGATTATAGGCTACACCCTAATCGATTAAGTGAAAGTTAAATTACTGTCATGAAGAAGGAATGGCCGTTTATGTTTGTTCGTTTAAAAGTTGGATTTGATGATGATATGGTACCTAATGGTAGGTTGGGTGCACCGAAATTACTGACATAATGCTATTATACAGGGTGGCCCAGAGAGAAATGCACTTTTGAAAATTCATTAAAAAAATATTGTATAATTTTTTAGAATATGTATTTATAACAATTTTATAGATTATTAAATGAAATTTGTTTTTAAAAAAATAGTTTGGTCTAAATGGAGTCTTTGACGGCTACAGCATTCTTCTAATCTGACACCATTATTTTGAAAAAAAATTGTTAGGGTTTTTCTTGAAATGGATTTCATATCTTGCCGAATATTCAGCTTTAGTGGTTGCAGAGTTGTAAATGAATGTGGATTATTAGAGTACACTTTGCTCTCTACGTAACTCCATAAAAGAAAGTCTGCTGCAGTGAGATCGGGGCTTCTTGGTGGTCAGGAGATGTCACCCCTGCGTGAAATTAACTTTCGTGGGGTCAATCTCTCACCACGGCGATGCTCTGGTTTGAAGAGTGACACGTAGCCCGATCCTGCTGAAACCAAGTGTTCTTGTTATAGCCTCGAGATTCTTGCAGCTTTGAAATCAAAACACTTCTCAGCATGATCATATAGCGCTCTGAATTGACGGTCACAGTTTGGCCACGATGGTTTTCGAAAAAAAAGCGGTCCGACGTTCCCATCTTGCAACTGCGGCCGAAACTGTAAATTTCGGTGAGTATAGCGACTTCTGATGTTACAATCGAGGATTTTCTGCTGCCCAATATCTACAGTTCTGCTTATTTACTAATCCGTTAAAATAAAACTGGGTTTCATCCGAAAAAGGACGTTATTGAAACTGAAATTCATTGCGCATTTCATTTGCAAATCTCAATCCCGATTCTAAGTTTGCTGCGTTTAGTTTCTGCACTAACTGCATCTTATAAGGATGTAATTTCAAATGGAGCCGCAAAATTTGCTGCAAGGTCGATCTAGAGATATCCAAAACCGATGAACGTTTGCGCTCCGAGACTTGTGGATTCACGCGTACAGATTCTCGAACATGCTGAATGCGTTCATCGGTCCGTCATACTCTTTGATGACCCCGAGGCAGCATTTTTTGCGTCGATTCTGTCCTTTCGAATCTTTTAATCCATTTCCTTATTAAATTAGCGCTTAGACACTCCTTGATGCGCCGCAACTCGTATTCAACACGGTAAAGCCGTCCAAAAGTCTCATAAAATCGAGCATTCTCTTAGAATGCACAGATACAAAAAGTGCGCTGCTCTCCCGTGTAATGACTAATGGTGACTTAAATTACAAAAACTGCTCTACGCACTGCCGCTA
Source organism: Mythimna separata (assembly GCA_030763345.1). Taxonomy (NCBI): domain Eukaryota; kingdom Metazoa; phylum Arthropoda; class Insecta; order Lepidoptera; family Noctuidae; genus Mythimna; species Mythimna separata. Next base: position 17,733,403 of record CM061189.1, on the reverse strand, counting down.
TCTCCGCACGTCTCAATTTTGTTGTTTAGAAATGCGAGCGAAATCAAAAGTGCATTTCTCTCTGGGCCACCCTGTATATTTATAATAACGACCCGCCCCGGCTTCGCATGGGTGCAAATGTTTCAGTGTTACTGTACTATAATTATTATGCATATATTATACATATAAACCTTCCTCTTGAATCACTCTATCAAAAAAACCGCATCAAAGTCCGTTGCGTAGTTTCAAAGATTTAAGCATACATAGGGACAGAGAAAGCGACTTTGTTTTATACTATGTAATGATAACAATATTGGTGTCTTTAATGAGACAGTGCAGTTACAATAAACGCATTTTTTTTGGAAAGGGAGGAGTCCTGAAAGGCCTTATTCCGCTTTTTGTGGAGCAAGAGGACGTGTCAGACTCTAACTGCCTAAATCCCAACTGTGTTCTTCAGTTGCTCTATGCGTTCTTGAGCCTCTGTAATTCTTTCGATCATTCCCGCAGCCCTAACAATCATTGGCCCTATTTTATTATTGCTGACATCTCTTTAGGAGGCACGTGGAATCTCGGATGGACATAACTGACCTAAATGTGAGTGTGCCATTAAACCAATACATGCATGATCCTACGAGGGAGAAAGGACATTGATATCGATAATATGGTCCTTAGGGCGCATGTTAGAAAATCTTAACTTATTTTTTGAAGCACAATTAAAAGCCATTTTCGTAATGATATACACCAGTACTTGACTGTAATCCCAAATGAAGTAAGCAGTGACGAAGTCGTTGATAGTGAAGCGCCCCTATTCACTCTAGCCTTGAAGACGCCTAAACCATAATCGGACGGAAAGACCGCAGCAGGCAAATCGTTCCAATTAAAAATAGGTGCCTTAGCAACCATCATACACGTGCCATACCAAACCTATCCACTTCCACTAACCCATAAACTATACTAGTTCGATACAGGCAATTTAATTAGAAAGCATACCATCAATTACTATGACGCGTTTGACTCGAAGGCGCGGCCATACATCGCCGATAGCCAGTAATTAGTGATGGCTACTATGTACCCACTAATTGACGACGCAGTAACGATGTTTACTGAATTTTTTTGTCTGGAGACGGGAGCGGTATTGAACGACATTATGGCTGTCATTTGAAACGCTTAGTAGAGGGTATTGAGTTCAAGACGAATATCAAGAAAGGAAATGATGGCAAAATTAATTTGATGAGTTGTCAAGCAGGTTGTTGCAAATAGTTTGACGATTTTTTTATCAGCCAAATGCATGACTTGCCTTGCGTATAATTGAAATTAATTCAAACTTAAAGTATTTTAATTCAAATATAGACTACCACATGAGCACTTATAAATTGTACACAATATCATTTGTAGATCTTTGGCAGTCGTTACGGATAGTCAGAAGCCATTAAATCTGACTCCAGTCTTGCCATGAAGTACTTTGTTACCCCAGTTAATGGGTTGTGGAGGTCTGGTAGGCAGCCGCTCCTCGTAAAATACTGGTATTCAGCTAAATCCGGCTTGACTGGAAGCCGACCTCAATATAGTTGGGAAAAGGCTAGGCAGATAGATGATGATGAGCACTTAAAAAACTTTAGTAGCTAGTGCACGGTTTCAATTTATTGTATCCTATGCAAGAAAAAACACCTTGACTTTCCTGCCGGAAACCATTACCCTTTGGATAACTTTAAGCCTTCTAATGAGGCCCATATGTCATCACTGGCAACACGCACTGGACTTTTGCCTTGAAGCACTGGTATGTTGAACGAGAATATACGCTTCCAGAACGTTGTCCAGCCGAGTCGGATTCAACGATTAACCTCTTTTATGTAGTTTGGTTTTTTTTATGAAGTACCGTATTACCCCAGTTAATGGGTTGTGGAGGTCTGGTAGGCAGCCGCTCTTCGTAAAATACTGGTATTCAGCTAAATCCGGCTTGACTGGAAGCCGACCCCAATATAGTTGGGAAAAGGCTAGGCAGATGATGTAGTTTGGTTTTTAAATTACACGTACAAGATATATTTGTGTGATTTTTAAATGAAATATCTTCAGATAAACTCACAATCCAGCAAACCTCATAAGATAATAATCGCGACATAATCAACGAATAAACCTATTCATGACACAATGTCTGTACCGGCTAAAATTGAGACAGAACAGTTGTAACTAATTATGATTATTACACCAAAAAACTGCATGCTACATACAAACATCGCACATGATTCCGTTGCATATTAGATTTAATGGCGCGCTCCGAATGTTTTAATCACAATTTAAGGTGGTGTCTCGCTGGGAGAGCGGGTGAACGTTGTTCGGGGTGGTAGCGAATGTTCGGCGTTTTGTAGGGTGCTGTTGTTATGTCTGTGAATCATATTTATTAGTTTTACGGGAGATATTACTTCTATCTGCTTTTACACAGCGAATCACTGAACAAATAATTACGTTAAAAACCGAGGCACAGAGTGAAATCGTTAAAATAGTAATAGTAACATATCGTCTCCTATTTCTATAATGTAATACACAAATTTCTATTGCGTTAGCAAAAATACGCTTCATTTTTATGTTTTTATTTTCTCAAAATGTTATAAAACAAACTCGCTGTCTGTTGTCCAAGTTCTCACTTCTTTTAAACTCAGATTTTGCCATGGTTTTCACTAATAGCAATGATGGTAAACGATGTAGGTTTGTGTATAAAATTTGAATCGAAGCGAAGCCCGACGCTAGTAAAAATGACTACTGTTATATATATATATAGCTTTCGACATCTTTGTTTTTATCGACTTTTTCCTTGGCAAAAAACATCGTTATATTTATCATTTACCTTAAATATTTGCATATACAGCTCTAAATTTACGTGGTACAGCGTAATTTCTGTCCTGTATACAGATTAACTAGCACTAACTTAAGTCACAATTTTAAAAAAGTCGCTCCATCAAAACCACACCTTAATCAGCGCTCTCCGAGCAGGCGAGGCTCGCTCAAAGCGAATAAAGATATCTATATTCATTAAAATTTAAAACGCGAGCGGGTTATAAGATTCAAAAGGAGGGTGTGGAGCACGCGTGTGCCCTCTATATAGTTTAAATGGCACGCTAATTTATATGTGATAGCAGAAAAATTACATTAATATACATGTTTAAAGTTAGTTATATTATTTATTTGGAAGATACTATCTCTCGTCTATAAATGCAATAATTTGAGTGGAATTTACTAATTTAGGCAAGCAAAATGGTAATCCAAGTTCAAAAACATTTCGATAGTTTAACGGCCGATCCCAATAACCTATCTATCTCCAGTTTTGGCATACTGGAGATAGTAAAACAAATGATAAAATACAAAAATTATCATCTTTTCTGTTGTTTCATTTGTTTTCCTATCTCCGATATGTGATAGATAGGTTACAAATTTAATTCATGAATCCCCGACCGGTCCTATGTGACCGCGCTGTTATTGTTTTACTATTGTGTCTCGTTTTGCGGGTATATGATAGGTTAAAACGCGAGCGGGTTAGAAGATTCAAAAGGAGGGTGTGTAGCACGCGTGTGCCCTCTATATAGTTTAGATAGCACGCTAATTTATATGTGATAGCAGAAAAATTACGCTAATATACATGTTTAAAGTTAGTATATATTATTATTTTTTGGAAGATACCATCTCTCGTTCATAAATGATACAATAACTTGAGTGGAATTTACTAATTTAGGCAAGCAAAATGGGAATTCAAGTTCAAAAACATTTTAATAGTTAAACGGCCGATCCCAATAACCTATCTATCTCCAGTTTTGGCCTACTGGAGATAGTAGGTAAAACAAATGATACAATACAAAAATTATGTACCTACATGTTTTCTGTTGTTTCATTTGTTTTTCTATCTCCGATATGTGATAGATAGGTTACAAATTTAAAACGCGAGCGGGTTATAAGATTCAAAAGGAGGGTGTGGAGCACGCGTGTGCCCTCTATATAGTTTAGATAGCACGCTAATTTATATGTGATAGCAGAAAAATTACACTAATATACATGTTTTAAGTTAGTAAATGTTATTTATTTGGAAGATACCATCTCTCGCCCTTGAGAGCAGTGGTGAACCAGTGGTAACGGCCCCGACTTACGACTTGTAGGTCGCGGGTGCAAACCCAGCCAGGCGCAAACCCAGCCAGGCGCATTGCTTTGTGTAATTTATTTCATTACCACTGCTCTCAAAATGGAGAAGGAAAACATCGTGAGGAAACCGGCATGTCCTAGAACCAAAAATTCGAAGACATGTGACATCCACCAATACGCAATGGGCCCGCGTGGTGAATTACGGCCCATTCCCTCTCCTAGAGAGGATGCCTGAGTCCCAGCAGCGGGAACATTACAAGGCCGATAATGCTAATGCTAAATATTATTTATTTGGAAGATACAATGTCTCGCCCATAAATGATACAATAACTTGAGTGGAATTTACCAATCTAGGCAAGCAAAATGTTAATCCAATTTCAAAAACATTTTGATAGTTTAACGCCCGTTTTCAATAACCTACCGGAGTTCATAGATAGATAGCTATTCCCGATAAACACTATGATTCTATCTATCCATCCACAACTTTGGTAGGAAATTCTATACGTCGGTAGGTTATAGGAAAGCATGTAAGGGTAAACGATAGATTTGTTGATTTTTAGTACCTAGCTGCAACTGTAGATAGATAGCTTATTGAAAACGGGCGTAGATCGATCGACATAGACTGCTTTATATCTATCTTCGACGTCGACTGCGCCCGCAATAACCAACATTCCCGCGGACGAAGCCGCTAGCAGAAGCTAGTACTATAAAGGTTCCATTCGGTTCTTATCGACCGCGACCACGACTCGGTCGCATGACACACTGGTCATTGATTTGCATGGAGTACTAAATAAAACTGAGGAGCTCGTGGCTAGATAATAACAGCCGCACAGGTCGATCTTCAAGGTTAAGCAACGCTTGCCAAGGTTGGTCTGTGGATGGGTGACCATCTTAACATAACGAGTTTCCTCCGTGCCTCGGAAAGCACGTTTAGCCGTAGGTCCTGGCTGTCATTTGTAGATCTTTGGCAGTTATTACGGATAGTCAGAAGCCAGTAAATCTTACTCCAGTCTTGCCATAAAGTGCCATGTTACCCCAGTTAATGGGTTGTCAGTTAATGAGTCTGGTAGGCAGCCGCTCATTGTAAAATACTGGTATTCAGCTAAATCCGGCTTGACAGGAAGCCGACCCCAATATAGTTGGGAAAAGGCTAGGCAGATGATTATTGATTTCTCGGTCAGTAATGAACTGATTTTTTGTTTTATTGAAAGAGTGTATCCGAATAGGTTCCATCGAAATATTGCCATGATCTGATAATGAACTTCGATCATAGCAGACAGTTGTAACAAGCAAAATTGCTTTACGCTCATGTGGTCGATGACTGAGTAAATGGAAAAGCGGTTTTCAGACTTTTTTCCTTAGTTGTGCTGTGGGAGCTTGCTTCTTGCCAAATTTCAGGATTCTAAGGCAACGGAAAGGGCCTTTTAGGTTAAGATTTTCTTTCGAGTATCTAAATATGGGCCTTAAATAAGCCTAAACAGCTTTATATTTAGGTTGCGTTGATTTAGAAGTTGGATTTTTCCGTTACTCCAATGTGTAGCTGAACTGAATATTTGACATTAATTCAGCTTGAAACCTCTTCTCGATCTTAAGAAAAACGGTCTTGACAGACGGACAACGAAGTGAGGAGACGTCTTGTAAGGGCTCCATTTTTAGCGACTGTGTTACGCAACTTTAAAAAGGCAGGATATGAAAAAGCTCAATGTGCTGAGTAAATGTGTTTCTTAAAAAAAATTGGTCTTTTGGCAGCTTATCAGATAAAGCCGGCATCATCGACTTGATTTAGCTTCTACATTTACTACGAGCTCATTTTAACTACCATTTACAAGTCAGTAAGCCCTTAAAGAACACCAGTATCGTCTTCCAATACCAAAATAGGTACCACTATCCAAATCGGCAGCTTAAATTCAAACCGCCTACCCGCAAACCGTCGGCAATAACAATTACGATCCGGAATCACGCACCCGTCATTACGCGAACATTTTATCTTAAGAAAACGCACAGCCTCCCGAACCCTTTAACGTCTAATCGTGAATTATATACGGTAATAAAATTCTTTAATCAAAGAAAACAACCGAGCGCCCATTAAGGCGCGAACACGTCGCCACCTCGAGTCGTTACAGCGAATATTTACATACATGTGTCATTACCTTACACTCCCCCTCCAACCCCACTACCCCCCACCATAATTAAGAGTATAACGGAATCTTAGCGTCTTATTACGCGAACGTAACGATATCCTTTCAGAAAATTGTAACTGTGTCGTTATAACCCCCCACCTTTCCCCTTTTTAAATGATCGCCTCCGTTTGCCACTCAAAAGTTGGAAATATCCTCACATCCCGAAGCTAAGAGCACACACGAAACTTAAATGTGAAATATCCTCTAATGAATCAGACAATATTTTAAGGCGTGGGGGCAATAAAAACACCCCGCCACCCGCTAATGTACACCAACACTTTGTCTCAGTTTAGGGATGGGGTGATTTGGGTAAATAAGTGTCGATGTGGACAGGAGATAGCGTGGGGATGATGCTTTGTATCGATAGCTTGGATTTATTTAAATAGTAGGCAGTAGCAGTTGTGGTTTTTTTCTATATTTTCTTCATTATCTTACTTGTATGAAAGAATATTCCTAATAAGCCTCAATACATTATTGTTATTATGTTTAGCTTATTTTAATGTTTGACAGAAATTACATTTATATCTTTAAATAACAAATACACAGGTAAGTCGGACGTAAACCGTAATTTTTATTTAAATTTAATGTTTTGCGGGTTTTTTTTTCTATACAAAATATGTTACCCCAATGATTCAATACAAATATTTTAAATACATGTTTTAATTGTCTACCTGCAACGTTATACCCGTAATAATAACTCGATAAAGAATTCTAGCCTCATCTGTTAAAGATAAACTGTTATAAAAGCCTACACTAAAACTGTTGACAAAAGCTTGACGTCTTAGGACCCCATCAGGCCAACACGAACACACTCCAACAGGATATGATGCACATCTTCTATAGTGTCACAAATAGCACTATTGGGAAAATCGACCTTGAATATGATAAATCTAAAGCTATTGAATGGTTATTTAACCGGATCGGAGTATCAAAGCCATCACAACCTTCTCTCTATTCAATCTTCCCTAAACCGTACTTAATATAAACTATTTTATGACCCATAAAAACTATCGATACGACTACATCACTAATGTTTCGGTCATGCTCGGTTTTTGCCACAACGGGGGTCGAAATTATGTCAAGATGCCGATGGTGTAACGTTGTCGAACACAATACGTTTCCAACTGAGACACGGAGATTATACTGTGTCGCTTACACTTTACCTCAGTTTCATCTTAGCATCTTACTCAGATTTTTCTGTGTTCTGCGTGAAAATGGTTGGAAATAATTGTAACTCCTTGCCAATATGTAATTTTTTTTGAGGTTGAAAGTCATCGAATTAACTTCTACCGCTCTGGCTAGAGTGACAGGGAGTGTCAGACTCACTGACTAAAACCTTCCTGTGTTCTTTGGGTTGCTCTTTGCGTTACAGGCCCACGGTAACTCTTTTAAACAATCTTCAGCCCCGATTTACAACGTACTTGGATTGACAAATTATTCAGCTTCATGTGTTTGTCATGGCCTTGACGTCATGGTCAAAGTTGTCCTTCATATTAGCAGCTATGAAGCTTTATAACTTCGCTGTTGACAAAGGTATTTTAATTTTTCTTTCATATTGGTTTATCACAGTTAAAATGTATTAAGCAAATAAAAAAAGTGGCTTGCACATTCTCTTTTAAGTAAACTTGTGGACTGGCGAAAAAGGACGACGAGAGCCAAGCAACCAATAATGGAATAAACCTACACAAAAAGAGGGAGGTAGACTTTTCGCGAGACGAGTTTGGTGCAGTTAAAGATCTATAAATGCATAACTAAATTCAAAATTTATAGTGGTCCTTCAAGCCAGGTCAGAGAGTAGAGAGAGTAGAGACAATTTCGCTGCAGATAATACAGTCTCCTACAAGGGGGCCATGGTGGACATGAGGAGGCCTTTGTCCAGCAGTGGATGTCTTTCGACTGAAATGATAGTGGTGAGGACTTATTTCAACCTTCAATCACTAACAACGATACATTGGTTTTAAATCAGACAACACTATTTATTGGAGAAAAACATAACCACCCCTATAATGTTTCCACTGCTGGGACTCGGACCTCCTCTCTCTAGGGGAGGGAATGGACTGTCATCCACAATGCGGGCCCAGTACAGTTTAATGAATGTCATGTGTACGAATTTTTGCTACTTGAACGTGCTGATTCCCTCACGACATTTTTATTCACCAATTTAATAGTAAATATTATAATTCAATGAAGTTGGTTGTCCTCAACCAGCCTTATGTAAGACCTCGACAGAACCAAAAATCTCCTTCCAAAAAATTGTCACCAACAACCATCTAAACACAAACTAGAACATAAGACGTGCAATAAAAACCATGACACCATGAACACAGTGTACCACTGTGTGCCATTGTCTACCATTGTGTACAACACACGAGCCAGTCCCGAGAGGGCGTTTTGTGGTTACACTTGCTGCTGACTTAGGCCTACAAGTGTTTGCAGGAAACTTTGTTTCATTAATACACGTGTGGTATACTGGTTGTGGATTTGACGAGCTTTGGTCCAGATTATGGTCATTGGAACCTGATATTTTTAGAATTTCTTTGTCATCGTCTAAAGGATAATCGTACCGAATCTCATCTTGGTATTAATACGACTCTCACTCTACACTACTTTAAAATACTGGTATTCAGCTAAATCCGGCTTGACTGGAAGCCGACCCCAATATATTTGGGAAAAGGCCAGGCAGATGATGATGACTCTACATTACTTTATTACTTACTTTTTGGACCATTTCTTTATTCAAATCACATAAGCAATGTTTGTATGTAGGCATGCATCGTAGAAAAAATGCCACTGACGCCACAATAAATGTGGCAACCTACTGGGCCCAAACACTTTGAGGGAAGGAAAACTATCGACTCGAGAAGAAGAAGAATGCGTCATAGTAGTCTATATGTTTCTAGGTTAACTCTCATTAATAGATAACGGAGATTTTATTGTGGTATACCTAAACTTATTGTGATGTGGAGAATGGAATCCCTTCATTTCACTATCTTGTTTTACATCACTGCTTACCAGCAGGTGGGATCGCAGTCAAGCACTAGTTTATAACATTTTTTTAAAAATGTCCATCTTGATATAAACAGTGAAACGCTGCCACCTTTTTGATTATTTTTTGGATAATAACGGAACGTTACCTCCCTCTAGGAATGACTTCTCTATCGTAGGTGCGTTCATAACCATGTAAATTTACATACACAAGACACCCAGACCCGGAACAATTGTAGGCCATACAAATATTTCTTCCATGCGGAAACACGATATGACCTATTTCTCCCTTAGTTTTTGCCTGTAAATAAGATTTCATAATAATAGGCAATCAAGTTCTATAAAGTAACCAACCGTGTGTAACCAACGAGCAACAGCCAACATTTTGAGAAGAGATGATTTATTGATTGTAGCGACCACCCGGGATCGCCGAGTTCACGATTAGATTCGCCCTTTTCATTATCATTTCACTAATTGCATTTGGGAATATATGTGCGTAAAGTTACTAACTGTACGAGAGTCGTGTGTTCAATGTGACACATCGGACTTTCGTAGTAACTGGATATTACGCAGATATGAATTACAAAGGCGGTTAAGCAACGCTTGCCAAGGTTCGTCTGTGCATGGATGACCATCTTAACATACCGAGTTTCCTCCGTACCTCGGAGAGCACGCTAAGCCGTAGGTCCCGGCTGTCGTTTGTAGATCTTTGGCAGTCGTTACGGATAGAAGACAGTAAAATCTGACTCCAGTCCTTCCATGAAGTACCGTGTTACCCCAGTTAATGGGTTGTGGAGATCTGGTAGGCAGCCACTTCGCGTAAAATATTGGTATTCAGCTGAATCCGGCTTGACTGGAAGCCGACTCCAATATAGTCGGGAAAAGGCTAGGCAGATGATGATGAATTACAAAGGCGACGCTAGCTGCGGAATCGTTCGAAAATGTAACCGTGGTGCTGAAAAGCAAAGGGCAGGTGCTATGTCAATAGCCTTTTTGGACAAAAGCCCCTAAATGTTAAGTGGAACAAAAAAAAAACAATTTAAAAAACACGACCTTGGTATTATGACTTACGTAAATACTTTTCCCTCCAAAAAAAACGAACGTAATAAATTAAATGAAATCAAAAATGTCACGATACTCGACGTAATTCCTGTGAAAAGTCGGTGCAAAGCGATCAAAGATACCAATTAGGCAGTCGCGAGCGATATGACGCGATCGCTACCGCTTTTTAATGCGCGCTTACCGCAGATCGTAAACTGCGTTAAGTGTTGTGTGTGGCACCTAGGTTCGAGGGAGAGCAGTTGCTTTTTGAAGAGCGATACAGAAGACAGAAAGAAAATACATTTATTTAGGACACAGACTGAAGAAATAATTACTTAACTTAGACAAAAATAAAAAAACACATGTGATAGAAAATTGTATGTCTCACGGCTGTGCGAAATAGATTATATATCGTCATCATCGTCAGTCATAATTTCAGCTGAAAGAAGTTCACTGTTACACATAGATACATAGGCCTCACCACAAAGAACGAAGAGAGACTAGACTGCAACTAATTAAAAAGAATTTTACTAAACAATAGGATCATTAGTATTAAAATTGGTAAGAGTAAATCTTATGGCCAGATATGTGTAACAAAAAAAAACTATCAATTTTCTGTCCTTAACTTTTAACTATTTTTGTGCAATGCATTCAAGAAAAATATGAGGCCATTCTTCCGTGACATTGGACCTACCAGTATGTACTCTATGATTCGGTTTCGTCCAATACGGAAAATGATAAACCATATTAAATGTGCCCGGACAATTCCCTGAAGACCTATAATTAATAATGTTACTCTGTTATCCAATCACGTCTTGGCAATCGATAGCAACTTGATTAAGATATCTATAGTATAGTTAGATTAAGATAGATATACAATAATGTTCATACTATGGAGCTTAAGCAAAATATAAGTCAATCTGTAAAATTCTTGTAAGAAAAGATAGAATATTGCTTGTGTTTGGCCACTATCTCACCTGATGGTAAACGATAATATGGTCGACGAAAGAGCACGCTTCATCATCATCATTATTTCAGCTGAAAGACGTCCGCTACTAGGCATAGCATAGCGACCGGTCCAGAGTACCTACACTTGCCTAGGAATAACCGATCCACTGTTGTCTTAAAGACCCCTAAGTTGCAAGAAACAGCGTCTGGCAGGTAATTCCGCACCTTAGTAATTGTACGCATAATGAGGAGCTCGTGGCTAAATAATAACAGCCGCACAGGTCGATCTTCAAGGTTAAGCAACGCTTGCCTAGGTTGGTCTGTGGATGGGTGACCATCTTAACATAACGAGTTTCCTCCGTGCCTCGGAAAGCACGTTAAGCCGTAGGTCCCGGCTGTCATTTGTAGATCTTTGGCAGTCGTTACGGATGTCAGAAGCCAGTAAATCTGACTCCAATCTTGCCATGAAGTACAATGTTACCCCAGTTAATGGGTTGTGGAGGTCTGGTAAGCAGCCGCTCCTCGTAAAATACTGGTATTCAGCTTAATTCGGCTTGACTGGAAGCCGACCCCAATATAGTCGGGAAAAGGCTAGGTAGATGATGAATAATTATACGCATAATGAATGTGTTCCGAAAACATTTTTTCTGCAATAAAAATCTTCCTTATCATGTGGTACCAGCTGTTTTCATGGCCTCATATCGCCCTTCGCACTTCAGGTGTCTCATTAAACTGAACAAAAGTATCAGATCAAAGCATAGTTTTTGTATGTGCATGTTTGATTTCACGCGGTTATTACTAGGTGATTATTCCGATTGATGCCTGCAATGGTTTTCCACCCTCGTGTTCAAGAGCGGATTTTTAAATGGTACTGAAGTGTTTGTGTGTGCTTTCTGGTTTAAGTTGATTTTTGATGCTTCATTGATTAGGATAGAGGAATATTTTCCCTTATGTTGTGGTGTTTGGCCTCTTTTGAGGAAGTCATCAGTAATTTTAAAGTTAAGTTCATTTTATTTTTCACCTTTTAGGAAAGTTTACTGACTAATATTGAGTAAATAACTAAATGGTTAATAACAAGCTTCCACATACAAAATGATTGATTTCCGTATAATGTATTAGCCTAAAGAAGAGTGTATGTTATGTTTAAGAATATGGTTTAGGTGGCTAAGCCAAATCCGAACGTAAAGGTTTTTTTTGTTGATTGAAATAAGTTATATTAGTTAAAACTGCTAAGTATTTTATGACGATGGCCAAGTTGAGTAGGCCAAGCACCATCTCATGTTTCAAATATGTCAGCTTGTGCTGAAGCTGGTGCCGCGGTTGTAGAGGCCCTTAAACACACTTAATCTTATCGGTAATTAAAGTTTTGACTCGTTTGTCAAGGTGGAGTCCAAAAGCACGTCAGTTTCAAAAATAATTCCTACTGATCACAACTCTTTGCAATTTTCGCGTGACCACTATTATTAATTTGTATATTGGTACTCAAATTATATTAGATGTTCAAGATCAACAGTAAAGTATTTCCCCTAAAATAAATTTTATAATATATAATTCGAAAACCAACTATAAACTAACATAACTATGCACCTACATCTTTCATAACCACATTGTCAATTACCAATATTCCATCAGCACACCTCACCACACATACAGAACTTAAAACAAAAAGCACTTACGGAGGGGGTTAGACATTATTAGCGCCACAGAATTTATCGAGCAATATCAGCTAAGTAACAGCGCACAAAATGCCCAATTAAAATATTAATTACACTGAGTTGTGACACTTTGGTGGTCTGCGCCCGTTCTTACGCTTAATAGCAGGGGTGTTCTCTTGGAGGTTTAAACTTTAAGCTTTTATGTACTTATCGCCAGCCGAATATTTTCGACGTAATTTTACGACGAAATATGTTATAGGTGTTTTTTCTTTTCTTGTTACCTACGGTGTTGTGTAGGTAAGCAATTAGTGCAAGGGAAAGTTTTTAAGTGTTACAGCTGAAGTTTTGGTGGGTCGTGGAGAAATTAAATGTCGTGTGTTGTGAGTTGTAGGAAGGAATCGAAGTTTCTGCAGTTGACTGAGAGGTAATGGCGTTGTAGGTTATTGTTGTATTACCTTCTATGAACATTATTCAGATTAATTACATTGTTAAGTAAAATAAGCGATGCTTTCTAATTCCGCAAATCATGTGTAAACTAGCTGAACGTTATAAAAGTCGGATAACCCGGAAAACGTTGTTTTGCCATAAAAAATATCAAAGGTAAAATGGAGGGAGTTGGAAAATATAACCTGCCTACCACCTATTCTTAGATCTACCAAATATGTAGTACACAAAGAAAATAGAAAAATCGGTCAAGCCCTTTTCGAAGGACTTCTATAACAGACACTATGACGAGTTTTTTTTTTGTATATTAGATAAAACAGTTGAGCTGTTTCAATTGGTAAACCCACTAGACTATCAAGTCTATAACACAGCTGAAAAAATTATAAAACTGATTGCTGTGGGTGCATCAAAGCAGTGGGCGCATACCAACGAAGAGAAGAATCAATCTAGACTTTGCCAACATTAGGGTCGACATCCATTCTAACTGAATGCTCCTAAATATAGTCATTTACATAGAGCTACTTCCTATCTATTCACAAGCAAGGGGTCCTGGGTTCGATTCCCGGGTCGGGCAAGAAGTGCTATTGGGTTTTTCCATTACGAATTACTCTGTAGTTGCCCGGAGTTTGGAAGTTGGTGGTGTGATACCCCCGTGCCTCGGAAAGCACGTAAAGCCGTTGGTCCTGCGCCTGATCTCTCTCCGGTCGTGTCGGATTGCCGTCCCATCGGGCTATGAGAGTAAAGGAACAGAGAGTGCACCTGTGTTTGCGCACACACTTGTGCACTATAATATCTCCTGCGTACTTGGCTGATCTCTGTGGAGATTGGCCACCGAGATCGAAATTCGGTCGGGGGAGTATTATTATTATTATCTATTCACAACAACCATTACAAACAAAACAGTCTTAAAACTACAAATTCCTTTTACAACCTTCTGCTCACCTAAAACATACCAGCACACTCACAAAATAGTGGATAACAGTAACTAAACACGCTTCAACCCCCGGCACTAAATATTAAGTGTTAATAATGCCGGTGACACCCCCTAAGATCAAAAATTCACCGATTCGTTACGCACGACTTGACGCGAAGGGGCGCTCTCGATTTTCAAACCCGTTACTTCTGCCGATCCGATATCGGGATGATATTAATCTTAAGGGCTCTCGTCCACGGCGACTTTTTGTAGCGCTGACACGCGCGTTAGCAGCGCTACTAACGCGCTACAGTCGCGATACTAACGCGCTACTGTAGCGCTGCTAACGCGCGACCGTTTCAGACGACAGCGGGGAGAAGACGGAGGGAGGGTGATGGGTGAATGAAAAACAAAAACAATCTACATACAAAATCTTAATATTTGTGCTACTGTATCGCGTTTGCATCGCGTCAGTAGCGCGTTAGTAGCGCTGCTGACGCGCGTTTGCATCGCGACTGAGAATCGTGGCGTGGGCGGAGGCAAGCCGCTAGACTGCATCGCGACTGTATTGAAGCAAACGCGCGTCAGCCGCGCTACTAACTAACGCGACCGTGTACCGTTTGTATGTAGATTGTTTTTGTTTTTCATTCGCGTGCTACCCTCCCTTCGTCCTCTCCCCGCTGCCGTCTGACACGGTCGCGTGTTAGCAGCGCTACAGTGGCGCAGCTGACGCGCGTTTCAAATGCGACTGTAGCGCGTCAATAGCGCGTAAACGCGCGTTTGCCGCCGCGCTGCAAAAAGTCGCCGTGAGCGAGGCCCCTTACTTCTGCCGATCCGATATCGGGATGATATTAATCTTAACAGTTTGCCTTTTGTTGGCAAGTAACGGATTTGAGGATAAATTGGGCAAACTGATTTAAATGTTAACCCCAGTTTGCGATAGCTTTTAACTGGAAATTGATTTGTTGAGTCTCGCCTTTTGATCGGAGAAGAATTCGTTTGTTTTAGGGGTGCTGAAAGGTAGCTGTGCAAATTCAAGTTTTCTTAGGTTTTTTTTTGCATTTTGCGGGTTACCTACTGTCAAGTTTTCTGTTGTTCATAATAGGATTGGCAGGCGTAATACGTATTTATGTAGGTACGGAATACCATAGTCTATCTACAAAACTGTACAACCCTTTCAATTCGCCTTACCCTACTAAATGTCAATTTCATAAAAAAAAACATTCAATAGGGTGAGACGAACTGAAGGGTTGTATTCTTGATTTTTTTGTTGTTGATATAAACTAGTGCTTGACTAAGATCCTACCTGATGGTAAGCAGTAACACATGTGAAGCGAAGCGATAGTGAAGCGCACTAGTTTATTAAGAGCCTATTAGTTCTAACCTTGAAGACACCTAAGTAAATATTATTATCGGACGGGAGGACCGCAGCAGGAAAGTCAATGAAGATAATTTCCTATTAATAAATAGTACGGCCACAAATGATATTTTAATCATCATACAATTTAACTGTAAAAACCAAAGAATAAGTTCTTAAGACTATTTGAAGTTCCCGGGCTGCCCTAAACCATTCATCTCAAGCTTATTGATTCAGAGTGATCGGAACCCCTTGCAATTAAAGCGAATCTCAATTGCTAAGTGTGAGGTCATTGTGAACTTCCAAAGTATACTTGGAATGAACTTTACTTATGAAATTGCCGTTTTTAAAACGGGTTACTTGGAAATTGATCTTCGGATTGACTTTGAATTAGTTAAATAAGTTCACATAAACAGTTCAATTTTTTTTAAATAAATATTAACTACAGCTTGACTGCGATCCCACCTGATGGCAAGCAGTAATGCAATCGTTGATAGTGAAACGCATTAGTTTATTAAGCCTTTGTGTTTACTTTTTTGTCTTTGAGGAGCTCGTGGCTAGATAATAACAGCCGCACAGGTCGATCTTCAAGGTTAAGCAACGCTTGCCTAGGTTAGTCTGTGGATGGGTGACCATCTTAACATAACGAGTTTCCTCCGTGCCTCGGAAAGCACGTAAAGCCGTAGGTCCCGGCTGTCATTTGTAGATCTTTGGCAGTCGTTACGGATAGTCAGAAGCCAGTAAATCTGACTCCAGTCTTGCCATGAAGTACCGTGTTACCCCAGTTAATGGGTTGTAGAGGTCTGGTAGGCAGCCGCTCCACGTAAAATACTGGTATTCAGCTATATCTGGCTTGACTGGAAGCCGACCCCAATATAGTTGGGAATAGGCTAGGTAGATGATGATGATGTGTTTACTTTGTCTTTCGATTCTACCAATTAATCTTTGTTCACAGGTATGTAACATCGATTTCCTGCCCATGAATGACTGATGCGGACACAAAGGTATGCTCCATCAAACTGTAAGATTAATCTCGAACGGGATACCATGATTGCCCATGTACGATATATAATCTGTTCGGTCTGGACGGGCCGAAAGATGAATCCGAGGATTATTGTAACAAGAATATAGTGCATATGGGTACAATACACCCTGGTTGTAAATAGAGCACTTCGAGTTTATGTTTTTATTGAGTAACCATGATGATCATTTTTACCGGTTCTTCTTCATAGGAAACAACCAATTGGAACTCTACTCTAGCTTCTGACGATTTCGCAGTGCCCATGTATCATCACACTAATATTATAAAGGTGAAAGCTGATATACCACATAAGGTACTTTGTATCCCAGTAGTATGTTTCCTTGGTACAATCTGCTACAATCACTTGAGTGAAGTCGCTGGCGGTAGCTAGTGTGATATAGTATTTTTTTTAAATTTCGAATTCACAGTAGCTAGTCTGATATTTGTAACGAAAAACTGGGTTATTGTAAACTCGTCACATTTTTATTACATTTTCATTCATAAGTGCATTGTGTGGCGTGTCAAACTGTGACGAGTTTACCGCCATCCTTTTCAGCCATTACTGTTTGACAGTCTGTTTCTCAAAAAATAATGCGTTATATTAACGCTCCTATCATATGTATGTTTAATTTCCACAAATAAGATCCACCAATACTTCTTAATCACGTACATTTATATTCACCCCCTTCTACCTCTGGTAACGAACACAATCAATATATAATGCAATCAAAACACATAATTAAAATTGCTCCCGAGACATTTGCATATGAAAACCTCTATAATTGATCATTCGTGGGCCCCCGCGGGGTGAAGACAATGATGGGGGAAGAAGACTAAACAAATTAGGCCTCAGGAAAATAGATAGATAGAAAATAAACCATTCCATGTTATTATTTGTTTGGCTCGCGAGGATGGAGCGGTTTTAATAAAAAGAAAAAGACATTAAGTAATCACATTAATATATTAACGGTGAAAGTTGGTGAGTTTGTTACTTTTTCACATTTGAATGGCTGAATGGATTTGGATGTTTGGCACATAGGTAGACAATGTCCTCAAATAGCATATACGATACTTTTTATCCCGTAAGTATATTCTCTTGGGATAATTTTCAACATTAGTGCAGGCAGGTTTTTACGAGAACGAAAATCCTCAACGTATGAACCATCATTGATATTACATACTTACATATTAGACCAGGGTAGATAATTTTTGAAACCAAAAAAAATTACAGTAGGATGAAACCCATTAGAAAAGGAGGGGAATATGATCAAATTGAAAGGAAAAATAAATTACGGTCGATCCGAGTTCGGGAAGTGGGAGGGGGAGGTTTTTAAGGGTAAAAAATGGTTTATCTTGATTTCCGGCAAAACTACAAGTCCTATGGAAAAAAGTTTAATGGCAAAGTTGTAGGCAATAAAAAGATCTACAACTTTTGTATTTGCAGATTTTTCACATAACCTCAAAATTTAGGTGAAAAATTCAAAAAACCAAGTTTTTGGTTTTTTATTTATATCTTTTTCAAAAACATTTTTTTTTCTACGAAATTTGGTGAAAACTTACCTTATTATGTCCCAAATACACTGTAATTTATTTGATTAAAAATATTTATTTTTTCGCTTCATTTTAATTTAATATCAAAAAAGCACCCTAATTTTCAATCAAAAATTCTGACGTCAAAATATCAGCTTTTTTCAAAAAGTTTGGGGGCTTTTTGTTCGTTGAAATATCTACTTTCTGATGGTGTAAAGAAAAATATACATTACTATAGGAAATATTCTTAGAAAATGCAAAAAATTGAAAAAATCTCAAATTCGAAAAAAATTTTTTAATCATTATGTACAATTTCATCAAAAAAATGTGATTGCTGCAATTTTTTTTAGTTAAAAAGTTTATTTATTTTACTCGAATTACATTCATGTCATAGAAAATCTCATACAAAATAACAAACAGTGTGATAATGAGCTTCTATTGCGACTAAATCAGGCACATTTCTTAAACGAGCTAAAATGTTTTTATCGAAATCATTAATTGTGTTTTGTTTTTTAATATGCTGTAATATATTTTCTCTTGTATCGTTATTTTGAACTGATGAAATTTTATCTTTAGAAATATTACCGAAAAACCCACCGCAGAGAAAGCAATGAGATTGAAAATTAAATATAAGAGCGTCTTTATTTATTTGTTTTCCTTCCTGTGATTTCTTACGGTTTGAGCTACAGAATGTAGCTATTGCAGTCTCATCATTATAATGACTTTGACAAGTTCGATGAATAAGAGCTGATGTTAATTTTTTGTATCTATTGTCGATTCTCTTCTTGCTAGACGCCACTAAACGATTCAAAGCTGTTTTTTTTATTTCATACACTTGCTTGTCGTCTGACTTATTGCAGATTATACAAACAGATTCTTCCATACTGGTAATCTGAAAAGACAAAATCAAATTAATAATGCCTTCAAAGTTTTATCATGAGTATAACTAAATCTGTTTGTATAAAATAAACGAAGTTACTATTTTTTTATTCTTGTACTGAAATATCATTCAATTTCATTTTTTTAGGTTATGTTACGTTAAACATACTATTTATAAAAGAAAATATTACTATTTTTATTTTGAAGCTGACTAATACAGATTAAAATACAGATAGTATTTATCTTGCTATGCAGATTCCAAACGTAAAGTACGTAAAGTAAATTTCTCACAAATCACTTAGAGTAACTCAGCCTGCACGTGTATTTTTAAAAACGTAAAACGATGCAGATGTTGTACACTACTCTGTATCTCAAATACTGATTAACGGTCTTTACAGCTGCTATGAAATAGCAGGTATGTAGTAAGGCCCAGACTCTCCTAGGTCCGTCCCAACTTCTCAATTAAATAACTTACAATGGGCTTAAATTCACCGAAAGTCACTCAGGTATATAAATTATTTTTAAAACAGCAATAAATAGGCATCTACAAATATTATTTAAAGAAGATTCTACAACTTTTTCAAAATATTGTAGATGTCTTATTAAATATTAACTTTATTAACTTATTTGTTTGTTAATTATAGAAGTATATTTTACTTTGTAATTTTTTCGTTTATCAATAAAACATGAAATCTTACGTTTTTTGAGTAATTAAAGTGTAAATTTTAATAAATACCTGAAAATTGTACATAATGATTAAAAAATTTTTTTCGAATTTGAGGTTTTTTCAATTTTTTGCATTTTCTAAGAATATTTCCTATAGTAATGTATATTTTTCTTTACACCATCAGAAAGTAGATATTTCAACGAACAAAAAGCCCCCAAACTTTTTGAAAAAAGCTGATATTTTGACGTCAGAATTTTTGATTGAAAATTAGGGTGCTTTTTTGATATTAAATTAAAATGAAGCGAAAAAATAAATATTTTTAATCAAATAAATTACAGTGTATTTGGGACATAATAAGGTAAGTTTTCACAAAACTTCGTAGAAAAAAATATTTTATTTGAAAAAGATATAAATAAAAAACCAAATACTTGGTTTTTTGAATTTTTCACCTAAATTTTGAGGTTATGTGAAAAATCTGCAAATACAAAAGTTGTAGATCTTTTTATTGCCTACAACTTTGCCATTTAACTTTTTTCCATAGGACTTGCAGTTTTGCCGGAAATCAAGATAAACCATTTTTTACCCTTAAAAACCTCCCCCTCCCACTTCCCGAACTCGGATCGACCGTAATTTATTTTTCCTTTCATTTTGATCATATTCCCTTGCTTTTCTAATGGGTTTCATCCTACTGTGATTTTCTTTCATTTTTTACCATTTTTGTAGGCTTTGACCCCGGTCTATATGTGTTCCATACACAAAAAAAGTTATATAATCGTAATTAAATATTGTATTCAAAATCTTATTAATACCAAGAAGATCTAATTTGATCTAGACGCATTTTTGTTGATTAGGCGATTGATTTCTCAAACTGGTAATCTATTTGGATTTGATAGAAAACCCACGCTGAGTCAACGTTTCAATTATACACTTGTATACCCTCACCTCACATAAACTAAAATATCGTCAGAATAAAACCCGTCATTAATACTAAGTATGCTAACCAATCATACTATCGATTAGTACAGAACACTATGAACGTACTTAAAAAAAAAACGTACGACGAAACGTAGACGTAACATATTGTGAATGAGAATTCACGGTGAATCCATATTTTGCGCGCATTGCGTTACTGTATTTGTGCGTCCTCCGTAACAAGGCTATAAGAGAAGCGATTATGTCTGAAATATAACGCTATGCTTCTTTACCAAGTGTTATAGTTTCAACGGAAAAATCGGTTTGATACTGATGAATGTGATAACTGTAAATATTGTAATTTTTAAAGGAGAATTTTATTGTAATGATTAATATTGCCATTTTTCATCCAATGACATCTTCCGCTCTAGCATGGACTTTACTGACTAAAACCAGTCTTGAATCATTCAGTTGCTGTTTGCGTTCTAAGACCACGTGTTTCTTCTACAAAAATTCCCCGCGGCCCTAACGGGCACTGGCTTTGCCCCTTCGATATTGACTTTAACTTCAAATTTGTTTATAACCAATTTTTGTTTTGTAGGCTCTCTGTAGTCTACATCTCTACCTTAACGACGCCTAAAGGAGGCCTGTGTTCAACAGTCTCAGGCATTCTTTCGGTTGAAATGTGTAGTCTATGAATTTTGAATGAAATGCAGGATAGTATGATGTCTTCTCATAGGCCATATGTACCCATAGTTTAAGTTATTGTATAAACTGTACCATTACTTTTTGGTGTACAATAAAGTTTATTCTATTCTATTCTATGAAATTGTACTTAAATATCCAAACATGCACGTTCAATTATTTTTCTCATTTATTTCAACCAAAGTTTTCGATCCGTCTAATCATCCGTCCATTCATGTTTCTCCTCTGCCTTCTCTCACCAATAGAATGATCTCCTAACAATCTATATATATAAACAGTCTATAAACAGTCTCCCATTCCGTTCTTCGCTCCGCTGATTCCGTAGCTCATCGGGCAGACAGTCGTGTCTGTAACACGCCATATCTATTAAATAAAAAACATGCATGCATGGTATAATTTTCTCACTTTTGCATCCTATACTCTCCCATGTTAGACAAAAGTCATCATTACACTTAACATCTCACTCAAATGCACTTCCAGCTCTAGTAAATAAATACGAAAGGATTTTTAAAATATCTTTATCGACAACGAAGTTATATAGCTTTGAAGCTGCTAATAAGAAAGAAGTCCGAAGGTAATTTGACGTCATATTACACGGCTGACATAGAAAATGGTGTTTTAGCGAAGAGGACAGATATATTTGTTTGAAATGGTTATATTATCTCGTTGGCTTTTCTACTAATTTAAATTTTGTTTTCACAGTTAGTGTTCTATTTTTGTATAAGTATTGATAAAATATTTTCTACATGCATATTCCCTATTGAATTATCTCCTAACAATCTTATAATAAACAGCCTCCCATTCCGTCCCTCGCTCCGCTGGTTCCGTAGCTCATCGGGCAGACAGCGCGTCTACAACACTCGCGCTGTCTGCGACGCCGCCGGCGACGTTCTCAAGAGCACCACTGCACTCGTTGAAAAATTAATATACCGCACGCATCGTTGCTATGTTGTGTGTGGCTGTGTTTATTTGGTTGGCTAGTGTATTTAGTGTGTCTACAGGTTGGGGTAAATTAGTATGATGTTATGTTCAGTACTTACTAATGATGGTGATTGGATAATAGGTATTGATTACTCGTTGAAAAATTAATATACCGCACGCATCGTTGCTATGTTGTGTGTGGCTGTGTTTATTTGGTTGGCTAGTGTATTTAGTGTGTCTACAGGTTTGTGGTTGGGGTAAATTAGCGTGATGTTACATTCAGTATCTACTAACTAATACTGGTTATTGGATAATAGGTATTGATTAGATTTGACTCTATTACTTGTTAATGGTGCTCTTATCATCTGCTCTATGCCTATATGATTATAGCATCTAGTGTAACCAAATGTATATCATTCTTTTTATTGATATAAATTAGTACTGGACTGTGTTACAGGTGGGAACCTGATGGTTACCAGTGATGCAATCGTTGATGGTGAAGCGCACTAGCTTATAAAGAGCCTACAAGCCTTAAAGACACCTAAATTATAATCGAGTGGCAAGACCGCTACAGGCAAATAGCCATCGAACCAATACTTTACATGATACTAACGCTAATCTGACCAAAATTTATGATTGAAGTTTATTGTATATGACTTAGCACAATACAAGTATAGAATCTTTCAATCAACAAATCAAAGCTATCTATACTCGGGCCCGAAATTCAGGGATAACTATTAACTCCCCATAAATAGCGGGAAGGACCACCGATAACACCTTATCGAGTTGTTTAAGGGCGATATCGGGCCGATGATTGTGCCCTGCGGGCCACCGTAGTTAATCAAACCTATTATAGTTCGCCTCTGATATTACCCTTAGAATTAAGTTATAATGACGTCGTGATCTTCGTAAATGGGTATTGTGATAGCCGATGGTTAACTATTGGGTTGATTGAGTGGTACTCTGTTACTCTGATTTTCAAAATTTCCTTCAGGTAGTTTAAGGTTATCATATTGACTTTTTTGGTCGATTCTTTTCTAAGTCAAGTACCTAATATTCATGATCCCTTTAAAGATTTTGTGATTAAAACATTTTAAAAAGTTATCCATATCATCAAAATTTAAATTAACAATATCTTCGCAAAACTTAATACCATACATAATATCGAGAAATTCGGACATACGAGCACCCAGAATTAATCTAAACAGGTACCAACAATTCGTACCAATATACGGGTGGTGTAACGTTCAACCCTTATCCAAACATCGCCGACGGTGACCAATAAACACGAAACAGAATTTAATATACACCACAACAAACCTACAACACACATACATATTTTCGTCGAAATAATACGACAGTAGTAATTGAATCGGCCTCAGGCATACTCGGGGTGCGTCGTTAACGTTCCTGGGGAGTATTCTGTACTGCTCTACCCTAGATATGCACTAGACTGCTACTACAAAACAAACGGGAGAACGAGATACGAAGATGGCGAGAAAGACTGGAGTAAGCGGGACAGAGATAGGGAAAGTGTTTATTATAAACAAAGGATAGAGTCTTATTGGTAGTAAGGTTTTAATAGACTATTGGACAAACGTGGGTGAAAATTTCACCTCGTATGAAGACACAAATTGTTAGAGGGTCCCTAATGCCGATGTTTAGACGATTTTGCTCTGAGCGTATTTAGATAGCCTTTGATGTTTTGTGGCGTTTGGGTTTGACCGTTAATTAAATGTAGATTGTATCTGTCTGTCCGGTTCAATCGTGTTTTCGCTTGTAGTTATATTCTTTTTGATGTATTGTTATCGGTTGATAGTTAATCCTTCGGAGGGGGATCTTAATTAAGTAGAGCGTCGTCTTCATTAGCTTTGTTTGAATGCCATTACTATGGTCACGTGTTTTGCTGATCATAAGCTTCTTAAAGATTTGCATTTGAAGCTTGTTCATAAATTTGATTTTAAATGTCCGTCCATGCTTACTAATATGTGTTGTAGATACTTCGTTAATAAATCTTATTTTTGTGCAGAATTGGTTATTTCGATAAACATCAATCTCGTTCCCATCATAACAATCGAGGCTCCAACTGTGACACAGGAAATAATGGCCCCAATCGTTTCTTAGCACTCACTCCATGTCAAAGAGCGATTGTCGACAATTGAGCGATGGACCCGTCAAAAGACCATTCGGTCGGCATACCATCCATCATAATACCCATTTCGCACACCCGACACCACTTTATCATGACCTACCACCCTTCCCAAAACTGTCCACACTCCAGACTGACCAAGGGGAATTGCTTAGTAAGATGAGGGTCTGAATATATTGGACGGTTTCCGGATGAAATTATTTTCACTACTGGTCCAGTCTGACGTTTCGATCTGTTCCTAGATGGATTAATTTGATTATATGAGAACAGATGTTTCTAAGATGTATTAAATGCTATGGATTTCGGGGATCCCTTGGGGATATCGCTTATTGAGTAAGAATTGATGTGTTCACTATGAATTATTATTACAATTTCTGTGTTTCTAGATAATGCGAGTCTTCTTTCATCATAGTAAGACAAAGCTCCTCGTTGAATGCTGGTATTCAGCTAGATCCGGATTGATTGGAAGCCGACCCCAATATAGTTGGGAAATGGCTAGGTAGATGATGATGTTGAGTAAGACAATTTTTTCTGATAATTCCGTCGTTCCTTTACAGTTTAAAATAAAAAGATCTATTAAAACAATAAAATCAGATTCTCTTGATAGGTATCTCAGTAAAGTACTGTCGGGAAAAACGGTCTCCCGTAAGGTAAAGCGGACAAATTTAATTATGCTATTCGGAAATGGACTAGAAAATTGAATGGAAGGTAGGAACCGGTATTTGTGGGAGATGCTCGGGTGTATCGAATCGCTACGGCTATCTTTGTTAATTTAATTAGTTTAAGGGTAGCATTTTTGGTGTATGTATTCCATTGCATCAGACAGAGGAATACACGAATGTGAATGTTAGAAAGTCGTGTACGTGAATAATAAGTGGATCTGGGTTTGGTGAACGATCACGATACTGAAAGTTGCAACTTTCAGTAATAGAAGTCTGCGGTTTCTATTAGCTACAACTTAGGAATATCTAAGTCAAGAGTAAATATTTTTCATTTTACTTCTAAGCAAGCGTACTCTATTATCGACAACATCATCGCTTACCACCAGGAAAGATAGTGGTCAAAAGCTAGCATATGCATAATAAAAACAAAAAAATATGTGACTTGTAGTTTTATATTTTTTATTTATAATCAATACTTGCATCTGCCAACTGCTTGGCAGATGCAAGTCATGTCAGTCAAGGCATGTGACATCCACCAACCCACACTGGGCCCGCATAGTGGATTACTATAGATTTCTGCTCATAGAAGCCTGACCCCCAGCAGCGGAAACTTTATAAGTCTGTTTTTTTTTATTGTTATAAACTAGTGCTTGATTGACCGCGACCCCAACTATGCTATAGCATAGAGCATAGAGTAGGATTATGCTAAGCTATAACATCTATAGCTATTCACAGTCCGGTCATCGCCAACGCACCGTCCTCCACCAAACCGCAACAGGTAGATGAAATAGCTTCATATCTCATTGACAAGACGATGCTATCAGGCCGGTATTCCTCAATTGGCTGCCATCTCGTGCCAGTGGTTGTAATCAAACGCATCGCTCGGCTGTTAGCATTGCTTGGTATTTCGACGGCGGGGAATTAGCTTGCAGGCTTGATTTGGCCTGTTTAATTACAGGTTATGGGCATGCCCTGATTTGGGTGAATTCTTAACATTAAGATCAAGGAAGGTTTTACGTTTGAAAGAAATGAAGAAATAGAAATAGTTTCAGATAAAATCAATAAAATGGCTATATTTATTTCTATGTTTAATAAAGAATAGTAATATTCTACACCAAAGAGGAGCTCGTGGCTAGATAATAAAACCCGCACGGGTCGATCTTCAAGATTAAGCAACGCTTGCCAAGGTTGGTCTGTGGATGGGTGTTCATCGTAACATAACGAGTTACCTCCGTGCCTCGGAAAGCACGTTAAGCCGTAGGTCCCGGCTGTCATTTGTAGACCTTTGGCAGTCGTTACGGATAGTCAGAAGCCAGTAAATCTGACTCCAGTCTTGCCATGAAGTAGCGTGTTACCCTATATTTAATGGGTTGTGGAGGTCTGGTAGGCAGTGCCGTAACTAGCCTTTTATGCACCCGGTGCTTTCAAAACTGCGCCCCTGAAAAATGCTCTAACCAGGCTTAGTCTGGTCATTTCTGCTCCCCTCCAGGGTCTGCGCCCTGTGCCTGGGCACTGCTCGCACCGCCCTAGTTACGGCACTGCTGGTAGGCAGCCGCTCCTCGTAAAATACTGGTATTCAACTAAATCCGGCTTGACTGGAAGCCGACTCCAATATAGTTGGGAAAATTCTGGGTAGATGAGTAATATTGTACACCAAAAATAAAATGGCTTGTTATAACATTAATCACATTATTATGAGTGAAAACCTGTAAATGGCCGTTTTTTCCTATTTTATTTAAAGGTATATTTTAGTTGTAGTCGGCCTAAAAGTAATAAAATAAAGCTTAAAAAGCAGAAGTTTATATATATGATACTCTCTCACGCTTAAAAAAATGACCCGATTTTTATGAATTTTAGTACATGATTAAAACATGTCTTGGAATAGCACATAGAGTATCTTTTTATCCCTGAAGTTATACTCTTTTGGAACAGCTTTCTACTTTACCAGCTAGTATGATAAAAAGTGAACAGAAAAATAGTTACAAAGGTGTTACTTATTCCTCAAGACTTAAAAACTCTGAACTACTAATTAAGTCCATCAACCTTAGTTCGGTCTTCGTCATAATTGTTACATTTTCATTTCTCTTAATGATTTTATATTGATCATAGTATTTATTTATCATCATCATGATTCCATTTACTATTTATTAGTTTATAAGTAATATTAGCATATACGAGTACATTATTTTATTACTATAAGCAATTTAATGATACTAAATTCTATTTGAAACTAACTGACCCGGCAGACTTCGTACTCCCGATTTTATTCTATTTTTTTACGTACTGCTTACCTGGTAAAATCGAATCGATGAGCTGTTTTTTATGGTTATAAATAGTGCTTGACCGCGATTCCACCGTAAGCATTGATGCAGCCGTTGATGGTAAGGCGCACTAGTTTATTAAGAGCCTATTCACTCTGTTTAAACTTCATGTACAGTACATTGACGGACTTTTTGAAACAAGGCATTCTCTACCAGTCAACCTAGGGTGATGAAGAGACAATATGGTTGGTGTTTAAAAACAATATTTAGAAAAAAACCGGCCAAGAGCGTGTCGGGCCACGCTCAGTGTAGGGTTCCGTAGTTTCCCGTCCGTCACAATAAGTGTCCCCAACTTTTCCAAAACTGTTCGTCCCATCAAGTTCAAAATAATTTTCCTAGAAAGTCTTTATAAAGCTTTACTTTCCAGATTTTTTACATATTTTCTAAACTTATGGTTCAAAAGTTAGAGGGGGACACACATTGTTTTTTACTTTTGCAGCGATTATTTCCGAAATTATCGATATTATCAATAAAATTTTTCAGTAAACCCCTATTCATTTTGAATACCTATCCAACAATATATCACACATTAGGGTTGAAATTAAAAAAAAATCCCTTTTTACTTTACATGTAGGGGGGCTGCCCTAATAAAACATTTTTTTCCAATTTTTATTTTTGGACTTTGTCGGCGTGATTGACATGCATATTGGTACTTACCAAATTTCAGCTTTCTAGCGGTCACAGAGATTAAGCCAGGACGGACGGACAGACATGGCGAAACTATATTCCGTTTTTGCCAATTGGCTACAGAACCCTAAAAAGTCTTTTGGCTAAATAATGATGATAAGTCACAACCACTAAACACTTCGCTTTTACAAACAAGCTGGCACTAAAACGAAGCCAGTCAGAAACAAATTCCGTGTAAACAATTTATCTGAGTATCAACTAAGAGAGTTAGTGAGTAAGATCTAAGTGTAGTTCCTAATCTGTTGCGAGCTGCGATCGAGCGATAGTGTGCCACTGGCGTTATCGAGTCGTTTCATGTTGTGGCGAACAAGCGTGCTACTTTGGCAATTGTTTCAAGAAAAGGCAACGTATCATTCTTTATATAAACTAGTGCTTGACCACGAATCCACCAGCGCTGCTATTCTTTAAAAGTCATTTTCATGGCGACGAGCGAAACAGCGAACGCAAATGTATGAAGAACTGTCAATGTCAATTGCAACTGTGAGATGACAATGACAGTTCTTCATACATTTGCGATCGCTGTTTGACGGCTGTCTCGACGTCGAGCTCGTCGCCATGAAAATGAATTTTAGAGAATAGTATAGCTTATCGATTCGATTTTAGAGAATAGTATAGCTTATCGATTCGATTTTAGAGAATAGTATAGCTTATCGATTCGATTTTAGAGAATAGTATAGCTTATCGATTCGATTTTACCAGGTAAGCAGTGATGCACTTGTTGATGGAACGGAACGTAACTTCGTTGCCTTCTCTTCTTTTTCATCATCATCATCTGCCTAGCCTTTTCCCATCTATATTGTGGTCGGCTTCCAGTCAAGCCGGATTTAGCTGAATACCAGTATTTTACGAGGAGCGGCTGCCTACCAGACCTCCACAACCCATTAACTGGGGTAACACGGTACTTCATGGCAAGACTGGAGTCAGATTTACTGGCTTCTGACTATCCGTAACGACTGCCAAAGATCTCCAAATGACAGCCGGGACCAACGGTTTAACGTGCTTTCCGAGGCACGGAGGAAACTCGTTATGTTAAGATCGTCACCCATCCACAGACCAACCTAGGCAAGCGTTGCTTAACCTTGAAGATCGATCTATGCGGCTGTTATTATCTAGCCACGAGCTCCTTTCTAGCCACGAGCTCCTTGCGTTGCCTTCTCTTCTAACAACTCTTAATAAACTAGTGCGCCTCACCATCGACGATTGCATCACTGCTTACCATCAAGTGGGATCGCAGTCAAGCGCTAGTTTATAACGATTAAAAAAATAAAAAAAAAACAACTGCCAAAGACGTTCAACGCTTGACATAGTCCACCCTCACATGCCGCCATTTTTTTTATATTTTCAAGTGGTTATTCACACTCGTAATTTAAAGGCGTAAGTTTGTAAGTGTATTAGTGTATGCATGTTTGTTAATTTGTCTAACTCGAACAGTTTTACGGATTTCGGCCAAGTTTCATCTTGGCCCAAAGGTAGAAAACTTGAGTGCATAGGACACTTTTTATCCCGAGAGTATGTACGTTGCCTTGAGAAAATTGACATGAAGTTTTCACCAATACACAAACTGATTCATAAGGTTTAAGTGCAAAATACGTGCTTATTATAGCAGAGAATTTTTATTTTTATAACTTCCGTGCGAAGCTTGGGTGTATCGCTAGTAGGTAAAACATAAAATTGAATAAAGGACAAAAAAAAGTTTAACCAACAATTTCCAATTTTGTTCTAGAAACGATTTCTGATATCTAAAGAGTATCTGTGTTCATCATAAAATAAAACAATACCATTATAATTCGCTACGATAACCTCGTCCCGAAAACTTGGAAACGCGAAGACGCTGACATCTTAATCAAAACTCTCGCCCCCGTACGCAAAAATACAATAAATCAGAAACATGCAAATCCGGCTAATAACATGCACAAAACCAAAAACCATTTCACGGTGCCGAAGCGGGCTGAGCAGTAATCCAGGAATATTTTATATCAGTAGGCAGTGTGGGGGAGACGGACTCGCGGGTGCTATTTCCATGCTGATGTTTAATAATTGATAATACCCCGCGAAAAACGCACGCGTACCGCACCCTGCGTATGGATGTAGAGATGTTGTTACCGAGTTGTGCATTTTTTTGGGATGTTAAAAAGAAATAAAAGTATATTTCGGCACGAACTCTACATGTTAACAGGTCTAATTTAATTATTTCTCATTCAAATCAAACATTTTTTTTTTTAAATAAACCATTTACTTTTCGATCGATCAGTCAAAAGAGTGAAACAAAATTGCACGTTCCTAAACGTCGACACTTGTCTTATTAAAATCATGTTATGAGTTACAAAAATCTTGGTTACATATTTATAAATAATCAAAAAATAGAAATTGAAACAAAAAAAACTGTTGAGACTGGTCATTTCTTAACTGGCAGGAGTTAGAAATAATCAGTCTGAACTAAAGGTGTCTGTTCATTATAGTGCTGGGCGAAAGCCTCTTTCTTCTTTTTTTTCCCACATATATCTATCTTCTGCTATCTTGCACATGTACTACAAAATTATGTATTTAAATCTCTACTTTCTGCCAAACGCTATAAGATTGTATCTATAATAGCCCACCCCTTTCTCTTTGAAGGTAAATAATGAATAAATAACTTCCTGCTCTGGCTGGAGTGGAAAGGAGTGTCAGTCTATTACCTACTAAATTCCACCTGTATTTCTTTATCTTCAACTGCCCTTTGCATTCAAAGGTCGTGGTGACTCTTTCAAACAAAAAAAAAACTGTCACACTAAAACCATCAGCACACACTCGACCACTCAATACAAATCCACGTCTACCTGTTAGATAGCTCCCGGTATCGTATTATCAGCCTCCTCGACTTGTAAACTGAGCAACTCAATCGATAATCATCTGTATACCAACAAAATTTGCAAGAAACACCGCGCCAACATTTATACGTAATACTGTATGTATAATTTTGATTGAAACGTATGATACTGTAAGGGTGATGCGAGAATGGGGATGAATTTCGTATCTTTGTAAAGAATATTATGATTGGCAGTGACTGAAGGGGTGGAGGAATCACATCTTTTATTTGTCTTGTGATTATGGAGGATATTTTTGCGATCAAGAATTCAAAGTTCGCTGGAATGCTACTTATTGATGAATTCAATAGCACCATTAAGGTAGTGGAGGATATGTTTGCGACCAAGAGTTCAAATTTTTAAATTCTTTGGTATATACCTACTGCTTATTGATGTAATCAAATAGTACCTTCCAGGTAGAACTACATAGGGCCCACGTTGGCTACACACACCGATCTGGGCGCGTCGGTCTTCATACAATTTTATATAGAAAGAAAAAAAAAGTTTATTTGTGCCAACTAGACTTACAAAGCTACGCTAGAACCACGCCACGCGACGCGGTTCAACATACATCTCAGGCATCGTCCACGTGTATGGCTGTCTATTGTAGTTTCCAGCTTTATAAAGCCTAATAACTTGCTCAATTTTCTTGGTCCCAGTTATTACTATAATTATGTTTATGCCATGAGAAAAAATCAATTACCCAATCCTTAGCCACCTCGTAAACAATGGCCAAAAATTCTCCATAATTTCCTGTCAAAGAAAAAACAAAATATATCCCCCAGCATGCATAACAGTATTCTAATTATATTCCAAAATTCCTCACGTAATACCCGAGATGTTTTGACCTCGTCTTCTCCGAAGGCGTATTATTTTTCCACAGGTAATAAAATAAATGATTTTCCCTTTTTCATCACTAGGCAGTAATCCTGCTGAAGAGACCCGACGCCAGTGTTCCCGTTTTATTTAACACCGTCGTCGGTAATAATTCCATCTGCATATATATCGGCCTTGAAAACGAGCCTTACATAGATTATTTGTCGAGGGATAAGAACGACTGTACTTTGTCTTGAAGCCCGCTTTTTGGGCCTCTCTCTGTTAAATTCGGGGTGAAAGATACGTCTTTTGCTACTCAAGACCTGACAAAAATGTTTGCTGAATTATTTCGGCGGTATATTTTGAATAACTAAACGTTTTATAGGATTAAGGGTCTGTGGAAATATTGTAAATAATTCATTGGTGTGATGATAGAACGCTGCACACGAATCACCTGGGAAAAACGAAATATCGACGGTTATATTGTGCACACCTACTACTATATTACTTTTAGGGCCTATTTCACCACCTATGAGTAAGTTTCCAGTATCTTACTTGGCAGATAATTTCATACAAATTCTGATCCATTTTTGAATTTATTCGGGAAGTAGTGGCTACTCGGACATTGTGAAACAGGCCCTTAATTCATGAATCCCCGACCGGTCTCATTGGACCGCGCTGTTATTGTTTTACTATTGTGTCTCGTTTCGCGGGTATTGATAGGTTAATCTATAGTTTGACTGGTAAAGAATGCCACAGTAGTGATACACTGGACATAATGTTTAAATAAATAACAAACATAGTATATTTGATTAATTATTCTCTTTCCCTCAAGCTGCAAGTCCCAAAGGTTTTTCTTCCAAACCTTCCTCCTCTTCAGACCCTCCGCGATCTTTGCAGCCCGGATAAGCGTGTCTCACCGCAATTGAAATGTTTATAGATACAATAATGCCCCCGGATCAATCCCCTACCTACTGTGGTGGCTGTTTAATTTATTTTTCCTAGATACCCCTGTGTTTCAAGCACGGTGTTTTATCCCAAGACCTTATTTGTGTATTTCGCTCGTTGTTTGAAATGCGGGTAGGGATAAATATGTTTTGACGGATCTTGAGTCAACGGGGAGGTGAATTAGGTGTGTACGATGTTAAAGTTTTGTTTTGGAAGGCCAGTTGGGTTTCTGGCCATTTGTATCTTGTAAGTAATTTTTAATTTTACTGTGCTTATTTTTATTGTACCTGTTGAATGCCCTGATAAGCTAATGTTGGGCGTTGGAAAAAATATTGTATGTAGCGGTATTGAAAATGTTTACATAAATGTGTAGAGTGACGAGAATGGGAAATTAATACATTGGAAGTTTAAAGTGGGTAACTGAAAAGTTGAAAAAGAATTATTTGTCATGTGGTATGGTTATAAGAAGAGGAGAGATGAAAAACATGCTACTAAAAGAGTTATGAATATACATGTAGATGAATGGAGAGAAAAGGGGACCAAATAATGGATGGATGCACACGAAAAGAGAGTTAGTGATAGCATGACGAGACACAACAGGATAGAATGTAAGAAAAATAAACGTGTTCCTCCAAACCGAAAAAAACATGGAACAAGAGCAAGAAAATGACGATGATGAAAAAATTACTAAATTACCCTGAAGTGCAAAATTTCTCTCTCATTTATGTAAGGTGTTACTGTAAGAAAACCCAATTGTGGGTTAAGCCTCAATCAGCTGACCTATTTTTATAGTTGTATAAAAGTTTAGTGTTCAATATAAACCAGAATAGACGACCAAACGGAAGATGATGCAAACGAAAGTGTTCAACAAAAATTATCCAACTACCCTACTCATCTAAAAAAAATATATCATATTCAGTACTAGCATGAAACGGGCTCGTTAAAAAAATATTGTATATATGTGCAAATTGGCAACGCGCGTTTTCGTTGAAAAGTCCTGATGAATAACTAATGAAGCGACCCTGCCTAATGACGATGCATTTATTCTGGCCGTGGTGAGAAGGTTCGGCTTTCGAAGGCGGCTTTATAAGTGGTAATTTCATTGGAAGCATATGGTTTACTTTAACTTGTGGATAGCTTTTTTTAGTCTTGACGATGTCTTACAGCCGAAACCAATAACCTATCTATCACATATCGGAGATTGAAAAACAAATGAAACAACAGAAAACATGATAATTATTGTGTTGTATCATTTGTTTTACAATCTCCAGTATGCTAAAACTGAAGATCGATAGGTTATTGGTTTCGGCCGTTAGTTGAATAAAAGTAGCTGTATTAATCTCTATGATTAAGCAGCTCTTGCCGAGGTCGGTCCGTGGATGGGTGACCACCTTAACATATTATCTGGCCGTAGTGAGAATGTTCGGCTTTCGAAGGCGGCTTTATAAGTGGTAATTTCATTGGAAGCATATGATTTTACTTTAACGTGTAGATTTTTTTTTGTCTTGAAGATCTGTTAGCTAAGTACCTAATGGCAACTGTATTAATAGATCTTTAGGGTTAAGCAACGCTTGACGAGGTCGGTCCGTGGATGGGTGACCACCATAACTCATTGTCTGGCCGTAGTGAGAATGTTCGGTATTCGAAGGCGGCTTTATAAGTGGTAATTTCATTGCAAGCAATTTTAAATTGGCGTGTAGATAGGATTTTTTTGTCTTGAAGACCTGTTAGCTAAATAATAGCTTACGATAGTTTGTAGAAGTCCCGAGCGGTAAAAGCCATATCGATAATATCTCAACTTGAAAAAAAAGACCCAGAAGTTTCGGCTGTTTATTATGCCCTAAAGATTGGTCAGTTCTCCCATATTTGATTTAGCATTTAACTTCCCACTTGAGAATGAGCCGTTTATTTAATATTTCCAGTAGGCTTCGCTGGTGGAGTGTCGTCTGAGTGACGAGAGGCTCTCGTGTTTAGTCTCCGTTAACACTTGCAGGCGGCGAGCTTTCCTATTCCTCCTTCTAGTGCCCTTCATGATTGGTGCTTCTGTTTTTTATATTAATGTTGAAGACATTCTGTTGATTATATTTAATAGTTCCTTATTGTAAATTTTTATTATTCGAGCTTTTTCAGGAAAAACGTCTTATGTTATTCGTATACCCACTGCTTAACAACAGAAACAAAAAAAAAACTGGAATGGTTATAATGACAGTATTGTTTCTAGGCGTAGAGCCAAAAGGTTTTTTTATAGTCTTAGATATTTTTGACGCATGTGCAATGACAGTTGAAAGCGTAGCGCGCGCTGTGATGCACACTGGCGATTAGATTCCTTTAACTAACTTTGGACCCCCATTCATCCCTTTAGGGAGTAAATGCTTTTTAAATAGAAAGTATTCTTAGTGCTCGCCTACGTCATAAAAGGAAATTTTGTGCCAATTTCCTAGTCCCAGTAGTTTCAACTGTGCGTTGATATTAGAATTAATTATTAATTATTCTGATTTACCATTGCACTACATTCAGGCTTCTGCCAATGACTTCGCCCGCTTTAACTAACTTTGGACACCCATTCATCCCTTTTGGGAGTAAATGTATTTTAAAAACAGAGGATTCTTAGTGCTTGCCTACGTCATAAAAGGAAATCTTTTGCCAATTTCCTAGTCCCAATAGTTTCAGCTGTGCGTTAATATTAGAATTAATTCATGAATCCCCGACCGGTCTCATGCGACCGCGCTGTTATTGTCTTACTATTTGTGTCTTGTTTCGCGGGTATTCTTAATTGTAAAAAAAACATAACATTATGGGCGATGTTACAGACAGTTCATGTACAAAAACGAGCTTAACTCAGCAATGAGTTTTACCAAGAAAATCAATACAACTAAAAATATTCACCAAACTGTTCTGTTTTCACAGAAACACAATTTAATATTTCCTTAACCCCTTTCACCAGCACTATCACTACAGATCCTTTGAGTGCTCAATCGTTAATATAATAATTCGGATCCTCCTACATTGTACCATCGGCAGTGATTTACCATTGCACTACATTGGCTTCTGCCAATGACTTCGTCCTCGTAACATTAGATTCCTTTAACTAACGTTGGACCCCCATTCATCCCTTTTGGGAGTAAATGTATTTTAAAAACAGAGGATTCTTAGTACTCTCCTACGTCATAAAAGGAAATCTTTTGCCAATTTCCTAGTCCCAATAGTTTCAGCTGTGCGTTGATATTAGAATTTAATTCATGAATCCCCGACCGGTCTCATGCGACCGCGCTGTTATTGTCTTACTATTGTGTCTTGCTTCGCGGGTATTAATAGGTTAATCATTAATTCTTAATTGTACAAAAAACATAACATTATGGGCGATGATACAGACAGTTCATGTACAAAGACGAGCTTAACTAAGCAATGAGTTTTACCAAGAAAATCAATACAGCTAAAAATATTCACCAAACTGTGGGTAGTTTTCACAGAAACACAATTTAATATTTCCTCAACCCCTTTCACTACCACTATCACTACAATTCCTTTGAGTGCTCAATCGTTAATACTACTAATTCGACTTACATTGTACCATCGGCAGTGATGCAGACGGGATCCCGGTCAATTACGAGCTTTGATCATAGTTGCGGATATCATGACATGGGTTCCCGGCTGACGGTAACATGTGAGATCACTAGGTCAGAATATTCTTTGAGATTAACACAAGAATGGATTGGCTTGCTTTGAATTAGGGAGGGATATGAATTGTAAGTAGGGTTACAGTTAATTTGTCGACTTAGTTTTCACACACACGGTGACTTAGTTTTCAATGGGTCTATAGTGATTACGTAGATATTAGTTGTAGAAAGTATAAAATGGATCGTTTAGCCACTGAATTTGCAAGCCGAAGTAGCTAGCCACATCCAATTTCTTTTTTCTTGCCCGACGCAAGACAAGATTATGTGTAGGTATATCAGTTTGTATGTTGGTTCCTTTGTGACGCTCTAGAAAGGAAACGAATGGCCCGATTTTGCTGCTTCTTTCGTCAATCAATTCGAATGACATTCGAGCGACTATCAAAAGTCATCAAAGACATGACAATAATCATATGTTGATAAAGCGGCAACTAGACGCCATATTGTGATTGTGATTTTTTTTTTAAATTTTGTAATGTATGGCTAGTGCTAATGCACAATTCAGTAGAATTGTATAGCAAATAAAAACATATCTGTCAAATCTTACTCAGACTCGAGCAACTGTGCCATATTTTTTGCCATAAAACAAACCAAGAGACCATTCGTCATTACGCTGTTCAAACTCAACGTCCTTTTCATCACGATAACACAACAATTGCAAATTCTAGAAAACTCCTACCTTTCCTGCGAGATAGCGGCCAAACCCATCCGACCCGAGTCAGGCAAACCTACCGATACATCATTCAAGTTCGCTGGGACTTTTTATACCGGCGACATTATCAAAATTGTGGGGGCTGCCTCCTCCCGTGTTTCACCTTAATGAGGTCCCCCACTGTCTCCCGATTTTACAACTGCCGATAACACGGTTACATTGAATAATTGTCGTAATTTAGTCTTGCTTGTTACGTAAAAACATGATACTTGGCGTTTTATTACGTATCGTTGCGGTGATAACGTGTATCGGGTATAGGGATCATTAGGTACCAGTGTTTTGAGTTTCGTTCTGATTATGTGAGGGAAATGGAATAGTCTTCGAGATTAGAGATTGGAGTTCTTAAAGGTGTTAATCTAGTTATTGGCTGTTGTTAAACTTGATTAATATTCATAGAGATCGCAGAATGCAATAAATGCCAATTGTATATTTTAAGTTTAAGGCTCAAATGTAATATTTATTATCTTTGTGTCTTAGTATGATTATAAATAAATAAATAGTCAAAAAACTAACTCTACTTAATTCATGAATCCCCGACCGGTCTCATAGGACTGTTATTGCCTTACTATTGTGTCTCATTTCGCGGGTATTGATAGGTTAAAAAGTCTTCATATAATATTATTAAGGTTATGAGTTTGCTTGTTTGAACGCGCTATTCTCAGAACATGCTGGTTCGAATGAAAAAAATCTTTAAAAGTAGCATCAGTGACGGAAAAGTTAAGAGGGAATCGTTGAACTTGATATGGACTTAGGGAAAAAAAAGGGTTGAAACGCATCTTACTCAAAGAGTTATGCGAATGGATACAGATGATAATTTGAAAGAAAGGAAATATCATAAAGGGTGATAGGACAGAATGAAAGAAAAATATGCTGCGCCGACCACAAATAAAACGGGATAACGACAGTTTGATGATGATGAATATTATAAAGGCGAATTTTTGTATATATTTAAGTGCGTGATATGAGTGTGTGTTTGTTCCTTCTTCATGCTCTAATTTGGTCACTTGGTCCTGGAATAAGACATAGGGACTTTTCATTCAGAGAGTATATCCTTCTGAAAATCCTTCGGAATAAAGCCAGCAGATTCCGTTCTAGTTCTTCAATTTAACCAAAACATTACCAGCAGCACGGTCCGGACAAAGCGCTTTTCCTCGTCATTTATACCGCGTACATCGAAGGATTGGAACAATTTGCCCGCTGCAGTCTTCCCGTCCGATTATAATTTGGGTATTTTCAAGACCTAATCACGTCTCTCTAGAGACGTGATTAGGATCTAGTGCGCCACACCATCAACGATTGCATCACTGCTTACCATCAGGTGGGATCGCAGACAAGTTTATAGTTTGTTATATTAAAAAAAAAGCATTAATTTAATATTCTTCCAAATTTTCGGTCCCATCATTCAGCATAGCAATAGCCAACAAAAACTCGACTTACGTAATACCGACAATGTCTTTCTACACGTCACTGGAGCCTTGTATCTTGCTAATGGGCGCGAGTCGCGAACCCGCCGTTATTCACCTACCCGACAATTTTTCTCATTGGCCTACCTACCCTCATTTCAAACATGTACGTCACTAATAGGCCACTTGTATGTTTTAATAACGCGAATGTTCGTCTGTATCATTATTATAATATTGGAACGCGAATTTTTTCAATGGTTTTTTGTTGGGATTTTTTTCCCTTTAAAGTGGATTTTTTTTTTTTGCTTTGAGTTGGGAGGTTTGTGGATCTGCAAATTATGTGGATGAGACTGATTTTGATGGCGGATTCAAATTACATTTAGTGTAGAAATTCCAGCAAATCTTAAGACACCTCAAAAAAAAGAAATTAAGGTACAAAGGTTAAAGGTACCACTTCTTTCTCTTTTTACCAAATATCAGCGTTTTAAAATGCATTTGCAAGATTTGACCGAAATAAACATACATAGCATAGCAAAATCAGCCTTTTAATGTTTCTACTGCTGGGACCCAGGCCCCCTCTTTAGGAGAGGAAATGGGCACGTACACCACTGCCGCCATTTCAAATTTTTAGTTTTAGGCCATACCGGTTTCTTCGCGATGTTTTCCTTCATAGTTTTGAGGATAGTAGTGATGACATAGATTACACAAAGTAAGGCTCCTGGCTGGGTTTAAACCCAATCCAAAAAAATATCCTCAAGTTCAGGCAATTACTACTAGGCCACCACTGCTCTACATACATACATTACAAGTTCAATAAAAGCCTGTAATAACTTTAAAAACCATCCACAAAAACTTGATCGAAACCAATTAAGCTACCAATCTAACTTCAATAACTTAATATCGTTAACTACTATAATTTTTTTCATCCCCACCTGTCCCTCGGGGGCTTAATAAGGCGTTGGTCGTTTGACGCGAATTTTTACGCTACGGTCCTTGGAGTTGCGGAACCCCATTTTTATGGTTTTCATTAATGAAGATAGCTTCGGGGCTGATCGTTCGGGCTCTGTAAAACCCTGATCATGGGGTGATGTTTAATGCCTATTATTTTTTAAGATTGCAACTTGGGTTGTAGGTATTTTGACTGCAGTTCTCATTTGAATGCCTGGGGGGTGTGGAAATCAATTGTTTTAGTGTTCTTGATTTGCAGGGTTTTTTGATTTGCGTGCGTGTTTTTTGAGTTAATTAAGAGAGTATCATTCTTATTTTATTGTTGTGTTGTCAACAGGCAATCAATATCTATATGTAGGTATATAAAAAAAGAGAAAGTGATTGCCTGACATATTAACGCTCAGCCGAAACTACGAGAAGTGTGAAATTTTGTATGACTTAAGCGAACTCATTAACCTATCAATACCCGCGAAACGAGACACAATAGTAAAACAATAACAGCGCGGTCCTATGAGACCGGTCGGGGATTCTTGAATTAAAGAGAGGATTTTCCAAAATTCATGCGGCCATTTCATGATGTAGTCGACCATTTCACATAACGATTGGCCACATCATGAATTAAATTATTTGGTCATATAGTCAAAGGATTTTTTTTTTGACTAAAAGATATTACCAAGGTAATAGCTTTGTCAAAAAACAAATTAGAAAAGGAAAGAAATTAGGTTTGTTCGGATATTTTCTTTCTACAGAAACTAGCCGTATGTATAATATAATATAAAACAGTAGTATAAAAAATCAGTACTTTTAACTTCATGATTTTATACATCATTAGACATTTCAGCATACAGACATCATTAGTCAATAGAGTTCTGAATACAAACGCTGCCCAAAACATTTTTAACAAAATTCAATGTAACAAATTTTAGGTCCTTAGCTCCTTGTTTACGATAGGCAGTCGAGAAATTTTCTCCAGTCGTCCAATTCAAGCCGCATAACAAATTGACCGTCAAAAAAACAAATTCAATATAAAGAAACGGCCTTTCAATTATTCACGAATTCGAAACGAGTCCCTGTCCACGGCAGATCTTTATTCAAATCTGATATAGGCGCCATAGACCTAAGAATTGATGTGATGAAGACAGAGGCGGAAGGCCAATACATGTAAATAAGCCCGGCTTGTAATGGCTAAATAATTGATACCTAACACCTAAAGCATAGAAAACAACAAATAAATTAATTTATTAAAAATCATAACTTTAAACTTCGCGCGCAATCTAAATCAAAACTTTAAACTTCGCGCGCCTATGCGGCTACGCTTAGTTGCCAATTCGTGTTCAATACGAAATTCATTCATTCAATTATGCAATGTTGCCGCCTTGAGCATTCTCTCCCATCTCACTCTAACACTTAAAATTAGAAAGAGATCACAACCACAAGACACCAGTGTGTTTCTGTCTCAAACGACACACTGGCTTTCGTATATGGCTTAAATTCCATCTCTGTCTGTTCTATAAAAACGTAAAAATGTGACTGAGTGTGGGTAAAATTTGATACTGTGTGCAAGTACAAATTTTTAAATTTGTTCTAGCGGATAAGCCTGACTTCAGATATTTAATGAATGAGAATTTGTAAGTTCACGAAAATTACGAGTGTCTACTATGACATGCGCAGTAAACTTGCGCAAATTACGTTTTTGAAATGTTGCTAACTTCAATGTAGTTTCAATTGCTATTAATGGTTGTTTGACTTGTTTGTTTTGTTTTATTCAATTTTAAAAGTTCAGTCGTTTAAAGTTTTG
The DNA here is from genome assembly GCA_030763345.1 of Mythimna separata. NCBI lineage: Eukaryota > Metazoa > Arthropoda > Insecta > Lepidoptera > Noctuidae > Mythimna > Mythimna separata. The sequence continues at coordinate 17,692,180 of CM061189.1, read as the reverse complement.
TGTTTAGTTATTACTTACTGTAAAGTGTAAATTGCTTGGTTTTGAACTAACTAAAGTTTCTTGAAATGAAATGAATCTATGAAATGAATTCGGAAACGCGTGTAATGTTCGATGTGAAAGAATGTTTAAAGACATTTGGAAATCAAAGTGTGTGAACTGTGTGACTGAGTAACGACTTTACTAATTGGCATAATAAATACTATCAAGTTTTAGAGATAAATTGATGTAAAAACGTTCATCGTCACGCTCATGTAACATCTTTTTTAAAGAAAGATAAGTGCCTACTATGAACTAGAATTCAAAAAGTATTTTTTCAATTCATGTACCTATAAAGTAAATCAAAATAAACTATAATGTGCCTTCTGTGTGTTCTGTTATCTGTTCGTGGTAAGAAACGAAGAAAAACTGCTTGTTTACATTGTAAGTACTAATATTATCAATATCGTAAATAATTTGTAGTTAGTTTACACTAGATGGCGCTCAAACGATGCAATTTGTTATGACCGCGATTGTAGCGAAGCAAAGGTTGCCGCAAAAAATCTATAGATGGCAGTACAACCGTACATTTAAGTTGACTCTATTAAATATTAGTTCTTAATTGCTCGATAGATGGCGTTGATCTATTACGTCACTAACCTGAATCGCGGTGTTAAGATCCTCCGCGGCTATATGACCTACTCGTGTTTTTTTTTTCTTATCAATGGCATCAGGGTTAGTCTAGATTTCTTGGGCTTGCATAGGGTCTAGGTTACACGCACGCGACTGGATGAAGACTGAGCTTGAAACGCCATTTATAATCATAATAATGAAGTAAACTAGCTATAATGCAGATGTTATTAATAATATTAACGAAAGGATTGATTGTTGGTTTAGAAAAGAAAAACATTGCCACATACTAGGAATTAAGCGGGAACTACATTCGACCGACGCACACTTTGACGACGCCTGATTTGTACGTAGAATAGCGTTGCGTGGCGTTTGTCTAATGTAGCTCTATAAGCCTAGTTGCCATATAAAATGTATGAAGAGAGAAGCGCCCAGATTGGTGTACGTGGCCCACGTGGGCCCAATGTAGTTCTAACCTAGCCCTGTTATCTCTTGCCAGAAACTTGACACACGGGTAGATAATGCCGAACAGGAGACATGATTTGATGGGATATTTTTCTGGCAGAATGATCTATACAACTATTTTGAAGAGAAAAAAAATGAGTTTTTGTATAAAAACTACTAGACCGATTCAAAAAAAAATTTCACAGGCATACCCATTGCAAGATAAGTTTTTTGATGACTTTCCACCCTAAAAATATATCTATTAGCAGGCAAAGACATTTCTTGCCACGCTTATTTTGAATAGCGGCCATGTCTAGCAATCTCAGTGTTCTATGGCAGCCATCTTAGCAGGTTTGCATCCCAAATCGGTACGCAGTTCTTTCGCACACTTCACCCCAACATTGCCAGTTTGATTGCTATTTTAATGCCTTCCCATCTTTTTCCTTTGGAAAATTATCTTTCAAATTCTCGGATAATAAGCGATGGACGTTGTATTTTTTGGAATAATCGGCGGCAGCTGACGCGGGTGTTTTTTTTTTGTGAAGCCTGTTAATGTTGTTAAATAGGAATGTTTTTTGAGGTACTGTCAAGATGTTAGAATGTGTATTTTTTTTGTTTCTTTAGATCTCGAATTGATTTTTAAACAAGTGAACCAACCTACCTGTGCTTATTTTGGGGTTTATCTTCTAATAATCCAAGTTGGTATTTTATAGTTAAATTAGCTTCTGCTACCAGGTTTGGCCGCCTGAAAGTAGAAAATGATCCTAAGGGAAGATGCTCCCAAAATAAAAAGTTTTCTATGTACTTATACAGGACATGGTGTACCCATGTGCTAACTTTCATTAAAATCCGTTTAGCCGTTTAAGTGTGAAGAATTATCAAACATACACACCAACTCTCAAAGTTTTGCATTTACAATATTAGTGTGATACATTTTAAGAAGAAATTTTGTGCAAACTTCCCGCTCCTAATCCTAGTAATTTCAGCTTCGCATTGATACCTATGTCAGTCAGTCAATATCTCCATTTTATATAGGTAGGTATACAGATGAGGTTTAAAATTGACTAAACCGTTTTATAATCCCATCTTTCGGCTAATCTATATTTTTCTCGACTAGTCTATATTTTTCTCAAAAAAAAAAAGCATTAGACGGCCGTCAGGAATCCTCGTGATGAATGTGCAAGCGATTGTTATTTCTGTTTGATCTTGATTAATTAGTGATTGCAAACGGAATGCGATATGACGACCCTGATGGGGGGGGGGGCGCGGAGGGGGGAGGGGATTACTCGTCAAATTGCTTGTGAATTGTAATCTAAACATCGATACATTGGTGTTTGGGCGTGTTGAATAATTAGGAAATGATTATGGAGATTTAATGTATTTTGATTGATGCAGGAAAGATTTAGTATCTTGTATTTAAACACAGGACTTTTAGAAATTAAATTATTGCTATAGATGTTCTACATTACAATATGTTTGCTTCGACATGGGGATCTTAAAGTTAAGAGTGAAAACTCTCTAGACATGCGTGCTCCATCGTCGCTTACCATCAGATGAGATAGTGGTCAAACTCATCCGCGCTCTCTGAACCTTTTTCATAACGTTTTTTTTTTTGTTTTCAAAAGAAAAAACGTTGCTCTATACTAGGATTAACTCCTATATCGTAGGTGCGTTCACAAACATGTAGGTGTATGTATGTATGTGTATTGTATAATAAATAAATGTAAACTCAAATATACAAGACACTAATACCCGTACCAACTATATAAAGGTCATACAAATATTTGTTCCGTGTGGGATTCGAACCCGTGACACGCCGCATAACAGCCAATCGCTCAACCAACGTGCCGTCATGTATAAAGGTCTGCTGGACATAGGTCTCCCCCAAGTATCGCAACAATGACCCGTCCTTTGCATTTTGCATCCATAGGCTTCCCGCGACCCTCAACAGGTCGTCGATCCACTTTGATTTCCATACATTGTTTGCTCTTAAATACCTAATAGCATATCATGATATCATAGCTATGGTTTTTTTTTCTATCCACGCTGTAAAATGGGAATAAAAGAGTTATCTCAAAACCAGGGCTGTAGGATTGTTCGAAAGATTTACCGTGGATCTGGAGTGCAAAAGGCAGCTAAAGGAAAACAATTGTGTGTGTCTCAATAAAAAGTCTGACACTTTTTTTATTTAATACTTTATGCACTTACAGGTACAAAGACGGACTTAATGCCTTCACACTCCACCCTGGGCAATAGCAGTTGATAAGTTCTCACCCACAAAAAAAATCCCAAGTCTTGTTGTATCCCAGCAAATCTTCTACAAAAAGCCGATAAAAATACCTTTAAAAAAACTAACAAGAGGTATCAATAACAAGCGACCTTATCACACAATCACAAAGCTCCCACGGACATAATCGCCCGGCGGTCTTTAAGACACTCCTAAGGGGAGGGCGGGGTGATGATGGCATTTTTTTTCAAGTCGTCAGATAGATTGGATGACACTCGATCTCCCCAAGAGGACGAAATTAAAACAGCGGCGATGAGCCAAGCACGAAACGGCCGGGGAATTATTTTCCGTTGAGTGATTCTCGGTCATAAAATTTCTGATTGATCAATTCATCCGGTGTTTCCATTCCTTCCTAATGAAGTGCACGGTGCTGGCCGACAATTTTTTCTCCTCTATTCGTCCCCCGTCTCTATTTTTCCGCCTGTTTTCGCTTTAGTGGGTGTTTTATTAATTTCCTCTGCGTGTTTTTTCGGTCGTTGTCCTTAGAATTTGCATTCGGTTTTTTTGGTTTCGATAGTCGAAAACAGATTTGGGTGCCGAAGTTTTTGTTTGAATTGGAATCGTGTTAACAATGTTCCGATTTTATATTATTTTCTTGTTGAAACAGATTGAGCAATTAACTACTGTGCTGCATGCCGTAGATCTGACAAATGCGTTTATGGCCTACAGATAGTTCTGGCTCTAATGCCCGTTTTCACCAACAGCCCCTAAAATTTAAGTGTCTCTTAAGCCAATTTAATTACAGTTTTTACATATTTTTAAGTTATTATTCTGAATTAAATTATGAAAACTTTAAACTTACGTGTTCGATTTCATACTTTAATTCAGAATAATACCTAATAATATGCAAAAACCGTGATTAAATTGGTTTAAGAGACACTTAAATTTTAGGGGCTGTTGGTGAAAACGGGCATAAGTGTTTTACGAATATAAGTTTACATGTTTGCCATGACATAAGAGTAACTCCTAGTATGAGACAACGTTGTTTTTTTTTTTTCAAGAAAAAAAGAAGTAGTACATGGTAGCCACACCAGAACTTTTTCCAAGGTCTGGTTAGAGTCGCAAGTATCCGTTGGATGCAAGACGCACAGGACCGGTCATTGTAGCGGTGTCAAAGGGAGGCCTATAACCAGTAGTAGACATCTTTCAACTGAAAGTTTTATGATACTAAACGACACCTTACGTGCAATCTTCCACCTTCACAATTACATGTACAGCCAAAAAATCTTAATAAAATCCCTAAAACAATAAAACGCATCACAAACTTTACCTCCTCCTCTAAAATTGTCACACGATCAGTTCCACGCAACCATGTCGTCCGAGTGTCCGTATACCGAAGCAAATTTTACTGAAGTGTTCCTGTTTCGACACCAAGGTTTTCGGCACCATAGATTTTTCACCATAGATTGGTTTTTGGCACCCAAACGGGAATACCGTTTCGGCATCAATGTGTATTTTGGATTGGGATTTTATATAGGTTACTACCATTCAAAATGCCGTCTGACCGTCTACCATCAAAATAATATATGGAGAGCAGTGGTGGCCAAGTGGTTACTGCCCCGACTTACAAGTTGTAGGTCCCGGGTTCAAACCCAGCCAGGCGCATTACTTTGTGTAATTTATTTCAACACTACTGCTCTCAAAACGGTGAAGTAAAACATTGTGAGGAAACCGGCATGTCCTAGAACCAAAATTCGAAGACATGTGTCATCCACCAATCCCACTGGGCCCGCGTGGTGGTTTATAGCCTATTCCCTCTACTAGAGAAGAGGCCTGAGTCCCAATAATAGGAACATCACAAGGCCGATAATGCTAATGCATTCAAAATATACCTATTGGTGTCGAAACGAAAAACTAGTGCGCCTCACCATCGACGATTGCATCACTGCTTACCATCAGGTGGGATCGCAGTCAAGCACTAGTTTATAAGAAATAAAAAAATAAAAATAAATGGGAATAGCTTGGGTGCCGAAAAACCTCGTGCTGAAACAGGAATACTTCATTTAACGATTTTACTGCGGGTCCTTCACGATATTAAGAGGGAAAAGGGGGATAATGGACACCGATCCGACGGACAAAGCTTGCGCGGCCATCATTTCGGTCACATTTCATTAAAAACAACAATAAGCACGATAACGACTGTTCGGGTGGTCTGCCCACGATTTTGATCGTATTTTCTTGTTTTTGTGTGTGTGTGTGTGTGAGAGTTTCATGTAGTGTGCAACGTCCTTTTAATTATTGTTTACATTTAGAAGATTGATGTTGCTTCTTTAATAAATATTTGCAAAGTACACCGTTCGTAATCAAATAACTTTTTTTTTTCATGTTTCCCCACACTAGGAATTACTCCTACATTGTGGGTGCATTCATATACACAAAACATCCAGAAACGGAATAACTATTCCTAGACCATAGAAATATTTCGATGGTCCCTACGTAAAGTATCGAATCAATAAAATAGCAATTTTTATTATGACTGTTTTGAGCTCTTTTTAAAGGATGTTTTTTAATACAACTTCAAATATCGGGAAACTTAAGAGTTTTCCTAATTTTTGAAGTTGTATTGAAAAAACATCCTTTTTAAAAAGAGCTCAAAACAGTCATAATAAAAACTTGCTATTTTGCTGATTCGATACTTTACTTAGGGACCATCGATTTGTTCCTCGAGGGAATCGAACTCGCGACTTGCAGCAGTAATAGTAATGTCATATTTTAGAATTCGAAACTGAACTGCGATTTTACATATCTTCTAGAAATGTTTTTATATACCTGTAAGCACTAACATAATTAATTACTCGAATAAAAATCCTGATAATGATTAATTAACCTATCACATACCTACCTGCGAAACGAGACACAATAGTAAAACAATAACAATGCAGTCTCATGCGATCAGTCCAGGATTAATTAATTAATCTATAATTACCTGTGCAAATGTTTGAATAACTTCTCAACAATTCCATCGCCACCTACCAAACGCAATTGAGCCATACCTTGCCGACTTTCAAGGTATATTAAAAAGCTCCAAAAATATACCTGATACGTACACCAATTCCCCCTCATTACAGAGGCCCATTCAATTTTAACGAGATCCTGTACGCCATAAAATGCCTTTGATGTTAATCTATACCGTGGCTCCTCGATCTACCGATAAATAACGAATAAACAAACAACAGTAGGAAAAAGCGAAGATGGGCCGTCGCACCCCACTCTCCCCTCGGCATAATTTCATTATTTGCTTTCGAGCACATCACTTTAAAATATTCTCAATCTATACAAGTACAAGACGGTGGCACCGTTATTACCTACTAGTGCTTTTTTCACGGCTTCGCTTCGGTCCTTTTGTTTTTCTTTTCAATGATTTAATTTTGGTCGTGTCCTTTTTTGTCTTTTGATTTTTTTTTGTGTTGTTGAGGTTTTTTGGTCAGTTTTATTGTTGGACTGGTGAAGTTTTAGGGACTATATACAAGTATGTTGTAAGTTAAGAATAAAATTCGGGTATAGAGCCACGCTATAATCTGACAGGGTTGTATCTATCATTCGCTCTGTAACAAGGGAAAATAGGTTACTTCTGGGACGATGGGTTGGCATCCAAAATGGAAATTCGGGGTCCTGAAATCCAAAGGAAAGAAAGAACATAGGAGTGGGTTCTAGTCAGTAAACTTCTGACATTTATTGACATTTAGCCCTCCCGCTGCGCCCTAGAGCGGGAGTAGTCATTGGATGATTACCCGCGCGGAGCCGTTATTACTAGGCCATACTGCTGATACTGATAAAGTGAACTAAAATTAGCTTCCTAAATCACCATTAAACTACCTTATAAAAACCTTAAATATACAACAAAACAAATCGACAACTTCTTCTAAACATTTCACCTATAGGTGTTGCCTCCCCCAGGGAGGGACCGCAGGGAAAAGAACGTTTGTTGTGTTTTTTTATTAGTGAAAAACAATCATGAATTAGTAGACGCGTTTATTAGTCGCAAGCGATTTCCTCTGCTAGGGATCTGTTGGCAATTAGAAACGAATTATATCTGAGTGATAGGTTTTAATTTTATGTTAATTGATTTTTTTTTATTTGTGTGTAGGTATATTTATGGTAGAGGAGGCTAGATAATAACAGCCGCATAGATCGATCTTCAAGGTTAAGCTACTTTTAGATCTTTGGCAGTCGTTACAAATAGTCAGAAGCCAGTAAATCTGACTTCAGTCTTGCCATGAAGTATCGTGTTGCCTCAGTTAATGGGTTGTCCTCGTAAAATACTGGTATTCAGCTAAATCCGGCTTGACTGGAAGCTGACACCAACATAATTGGGAAAAAGACTAGGTAGATGATGATGTTGAACTTTACTGTCTAATGTATTTTCAGTGGAATGTGTTGATTGACACGTTAAGTTAAATACAAGGAATCATAATTATGTGATTTAAATATAAGTAAAATAGGGTGTAAAATCGTCGCTGTAGAATGATAACCTCGTATGTCCAGAAATCCAAACTTCACAGGAAACGAAAAAAGCGGTTAATTTCGTCAATGTATGAAATATTCGTTTTACTCTATAGATGGCACTAGTAGTCATATACTGGGTTCACAGTTTCGCTGTATTATAACATAAGTATGTGGTTTTCATACAATTTATACAACAACAAAAAAAAAGATTTTTTGACATACCTACGAGGTTTTCATTCTACAGCGACGAAATGTGGCTAACCTCCGTTAAAAAGGAAGATCCTTCGACCAGACCAATGTTTTTTCTGAACCGGCCAACTGCCCGAGATATGATTTCTGACTGTTTTAGGTATATGTGCAAATCGGGGGAAGAACTCTTAATGTCGCGATGGAGAATTTCGTAGTTTAGTTTATTTGTGACGCCATAGATGTCGCTTCAAGGAAAACGAAAATTTTATTAGAAAGTTAGTCTACTAAATAATTCTTCTTTTCTCTGACGATTTTAGCTTTTTTTTTAGCTTTCATTTTATCTAACTGATTTTAGTATGTATTTATTTACTAAAACAAAAGAGAATTAAGAAACTTAAAAATTTCAGCACACAAACGATTTTCGGTAAAAAAAGAACATTCAAATTGTGTTTTTTGTTTACACTTTGCTCTTAAACTCTACCAACATTTGAAAAAAACATATAAAACAATAAGTTAACTACAACTAATTCCTGTATAAAATGAAACTAATACCAAAAAAGAAACATACGGAACCAAGACACAGTACCGGTGAATTTAATTTATATATTTTTTACAGTTTGCTCTCTATACCAGTCTGGCTCGTGCAAAATTTATATTAACAAGGCGTGCAATATCGGCGTACATCATCGGCAGACTTCGGGCGTGTTTGGACGTTTCCGGACGGCGTTCTTGTTCGAAATTAAATTGTTCGCCAGGACTTGGTAGGACATTGGAAGTAATTGGGCAGGTGGTCAGTTGGTTAGGTATAGGAAATTATGTATGGATAAATTTTATGTAGCTATTTTGTTATTGGTAAATTATTTATGAACTAGCTTCTACCAGCGGATTGGTTCACGAAAATGTTAGTAATGTAATAGCGGACGCGCAGTCGAAGTCGAAGACTGATAAAAAATAGCATAATTATGTCCATCCTTGGGGTTCAAACTAGCTGCTTACTAAAAATCATCAAAATCGGTTCAGTAGTTTAACCGTGAAAGCGTAACAAACATACAGATAGAGTTAATTTCACATTTATAAAAGTAGTATCCCTAATTTATATTAACAAGGCGTGCAATATTGGCGTACATCATCGAGAGACTTCGGGCGTGTTCGGGCGTTTCCGGGCGGCGTTCTTGTTCGAAATTAAATTGTTCGCCTGGACTTGGTAGGACATTGGATTTAATTGGGCAGGTGTAATGTGGTCAGTTGGTTATAGAAAATTTTGTATGGATACATTTTATGTAGCCATATTGTTAGTGGTAACTTATTTGATTATTACTAACTTTCTCCGTACAAACTTTGAATCCCTGGTTCCTCCTCATAGAGGGTAAATTTCGAAAAATCCTCTCTTAGTGCTTTTCTACTTCATAAAAAGCAAAACTTGTGCAAAATTTCACTGACCTCCCAATAGTTCTGGCTATGCGGTAACGTGTCAGTCAGCCAGATTTCCTTTTTATACAGGAAAAGTTTTTAACCATAGCATATTAAAAACTTTTCCTGTATAATATAGATGGTCAATAAACTAAAATGTCGTAATTAAAACATGTCATTGTAACTTCGAAACAATAAAATAAATCAAAATGTCACATTAAAATTTCGTAATGATAACAATTAACTAAGTAGTGGTTCTATGTGTATAAAATAAGAACATAACTACTACCAAGTATGTACCTATATATTAAAAAAAAACCCTAAGATACATTCGTCGTTATCGTCTAAACCTCGCAGTAGTTTCCCGAAGCAGTTTCCTAACGGAAAGGTCTTTTCCGAGTACTTTATATCAGGAAACTGATGGGTAATAAATGTATTTTGAAATAAACCTTAGCTTTGGTAGACACACTTACGTATCGAAGTAAACTTGGGTGTTAGCGTCGCGTAAAATAGATATTGGAGTCTCAAAAAAGCATCATGATCATCATCATCTCAGCCGAAAGACGTGCGTCGCCACAACGATCGGTGTTGTGCATCTCGCATCAATACATCTCAAAAAATATTGACGTTTAATCCTATAAAACTAATGATTTGGTCATTTAACTGCAGCAACGTTCGTTTTTCATATTGTCCGTAAAATACACACTGTATTGACCTTGTACTTTGACAATTTGCTAAAATATGATTTTCTAAACTGTACTGTGCGGTGTGTTGTAATGATGAAAAATACCATCGGCTCTACATGAGTGCAATATTGACAATACAACAGAAACTGGACCTATACTGTATTGTGTTTTGAGTGATTGGATTCCGGACACAACTCATTGAAATATGATAAGTTTCAAATAAGTAATGCTAACTTTTTCATCATAAAACCGAATTTATTGAGAGGCCCCTGAACAAAGTCTTAATAAATCAACCAAATTATTCACTTAAAAACACACACCTTTACAAAACCTCTATTTCTCCATGAAGAAAACTCCAGTTAATAAACAATAGCTTACTACTCGAACAAGTCATATCGTTCAGGACAGCCGAGACGTGTTCGTTAATATGAAAATTAGCTGGAATGAGGCGCTCCAGGAAATTGGCTGCACCTCCGCGTCGGAGCGAACTTATGTAGCTGTATGAGAGCCGAGTATGCATCGATGCTGCAGGATTTTGTACCAGGCTCCCAGATTATAGGAGGAGTCTTGTGGGAATGTATGCTATTAAAAGGGCCCTTGTCGAGCTGAGAACAGTTTACAAGCTTTTTGGTTCATCCATCACAATGTTTGATAAAGAGGTAATGTGAAATAAGAGAGATAAGACCTGAACGTTCTGTTGGCATTCGGTAATTCCGTAATTTACTCGAATATTTCACAAAAACACGTTTACAAAAATCACGGAACCTAGAATCCGAAAAGAAGTTGGAAAAAAAATGACATTCAGAATATTGATTAAATGTACAAGGTTTCTATAAAAATATTTTTAAATTTATGATTGCATTATCCAAAGAACACGATCTTTGATTTCAATAGAAACCTAGATAATATTCTATTCTATTCTATTCTAATATCCGCAAGATGTCTGTGGTTCCAAAATATCTAGAGAATATGGTATGAAAAATAATGAAAATGTATTTCGGGTTGGACGCTCTTAAAAATGTGGAGGAGATAATTAAGTTCTATGCATCAATGATGAAAAGTGATACATCATACATGGCTTCCTGATTCCAAACCTTATATGGAATTACAGGTCCGGTAGTGTATGGTATACGGATGTCGATGGAGCAGGATTTTGTACCAGGCTTCTAGAGTTTATAAGAGTCTTCTGGTAATATCAATTATGATGGGTATTAGTGCTTGTCCATCTTGGATATATGTACTGGGAAATTATCTTCTAACTTCTGGACCAGGCTTCCAGATGATTCGACAAGTTCTCTGAGAATGCGTGATGACTATCAGTCCTGGTTAAGCTTGGGGATATGAACTGAGAAATTAATTTCTATGCATTGATGGGGTAGTATTCTGTATCAGGATTCCAAAGGCGGGTATTAGTAGTGTGTTAACTTGGATTTTGGGTAAGGCTGAATTAATTAACAAATTCAATGTCAAAATAAGGTTTATCAAAAAAAAACAGCCTTAGAATTAGATCATTATTTTTTATTATATTATTATTAGGTAGGTGCCCATGCTCAAAAGTAGTCTAGTTACAACAAATAAAAAAGGGCACACTTTTCAGAAACTCAATGTCATCATTCACTCAAAGCTTTGATACATTTCTCTGTAAAAAAAAACTAATAACACCCACTTATACAGGGAAAAGCAACAGCGATCAAATTAAAATTCGTTCGAAACATTCATTAAATCTTAAACAAAAAACTGTAGACCGACAACCTAAAAATATATCAAAGCATCTCGCCTCTTCCGAGAGAAAAACGGTTTCCCATAACGTTTACCAAGAAAAATTACATATACGGAACTAAAACGTCACAAAGTGTACGAAGAACAATGCAGTTAGGTCGTTTTTCTTTTGAGCGAGGCGCAAGCGGCCATAATGGCTCGCTTTGACTTACTAGATGGAATTTTTAATGCAATAATTTCGATAATTTATCGCTAGATAGCGCTCCTTTGTGGCTGGGGCGTTCGGGGGAGGTACACAAATTGGTTTTCTTTTTATCAGTAAACATTAGAGTGGTCTCGATTGACCTCCGGCTGTTGTGAAACACGGTTGGTGAAGATGTTTAACTTGTTTGCTTTGTTTCTGTTGGTAGGTAGATGACATACAAGGTTCATTAATCAACCCGTTTTTTGAGGTAGCAAATCATCAACTAACTAATAGGCGTGCCTGACTTTTACTGACCAAAATCCACATGCGTTCCTTTTCCATGATCACGGTAACTCTCTCGCATATTCCCGGCAGCAAACTCTACTTTTCTGTAACTTGTATTTTTTTTTGTACAGCAGAAGTTACAGAACTTGCAAAAGGTTTCATAGTCAACCCTCAGGATGACTTTTCAGAATTTTCCATTGCAAACAATTTAAATAATTTTAGTAAGGATCTTTGTTTCATAACATTATTATAGAGTAGAGCTTCACATAACAGCTAATATAATAATATTCTTGATGACAATGACATAGGACGATAACGATGGATAACCATAATTATAAGCAACACTGTCGCTGAGTGTGTCAAGCTATTAAATTCATGAAAACTTCACGAGTACTATGCACTGCCGAAATACAGCATCACTGTGGGGTGCACTGAAAACCATTACTGGGTGTTTGACGCCCAGTAAACGCCGAGGTGGTCACCCTTTCGCATGCTCGGCGCATTTGTTCTCTTTTACGTTGTGTTTATAACCGCTGTGCTGTATTTGTCCCGAATAAAAGTTTTTCTGTCACCTTTAATATTATAAAGACGAAAGTGTGAGTGCATGTATGATTATTACTTCTTCATGCTCGAACCTATAAACGGATATAGATAAAATTTGATACACTGGTTCCCGTACACATGTCTCTTGGCATAATTTGCATGTGAAGTCGCTGGCAGCAACCGTTCCATTCAAAAATATTCCTCCAGCCAAAGTATGAACCATCGAAAGGAGCAACTTCGAATCCGGATCCCAGCCCCCCTTGCCAATGTGTCCCAAAACTCTAGCTTTCAATTCTAAAGCGTCACTTTTGAGGCTCTGCGGCGCTCCTAATGAAATACGTGACGTTATTTAGCTCTGGCCTCTGCCGGTAATTTGCGCTAATGGAAAGATGGCCGCAACGATTTCGCGAACGGTTCAACGTTTATTTTTTTCATATTAAAAATAATATCCCATGTTCAAGTTGGCGGAAAATTTCGTTTGTTCTGTATTGTTTTGGAGTAATGGCGTTTTGTTTGCGATGTCTTTGCCTCTTACTGCCTGTAAATTGGCTTCGAAAGCCTTGTCGTAAATTTTATATTAAAAAAATATATAATAATTCGTAGAACGAAATCATAAATAAACTGAAGATTTTAATCATTCATTACCCCAAAGTAACATATGTTCGGTATAAAAAGTATCATATGTGCTTTTCTAAGACATGATCTACCAGTGTATCAAGTTTCATCGTAATCCGTTCGAGTGTGAAGAAGTAACAAACATGCACACACTTATAAACTTGCACCTTCATAATTAGTGTAATTTGGCCCCTACGAAGTACGGTACTCAAAATCAGCGGTATAAATTTCCCACTGCACTCTATCACAATATCTTCGAATTTTTGGGTCTAAGATATGCTGGTTTCCTCACGAAATTTTCCGTCACCATTTTTAGAGCAATGGTTATTAAATGAAGTACACAAAATGCATCTGGCTGGGTTTGAACCCGCGGCCTACAACTCGTACATCGGGACCATTTCCACTGGAACTAGTGGCGCTTCATTAGTAACTAATAAATTAAGCACATAGCTCTCTTTTACCGGGGATACATCTTTCCATCTCTTTCCTATATGGCAACCATCTAACACCATTATTTTTTTAAATTGTTATATACTACTGTCTCCTACTACTGACCGCGATCTCATCTGATAGTAAGTAGTGATACAATCATTGATGATGAAGCACACTAGTTTATTAAGAACTTATTCACTCCAGCCTCGAAGACACCTAAATTAAAAATTAAGACTACCTTCAAAAGTTACGATACAAAATCCTTAAAGCATTACGTCAGCATTATGTTAGGTTCGTGTGTACAAAATGGCGCGGTGCCAGGATATCGGCTCGGCCGTGTGCGCCGCTTAGATACCGTCGTATTAACTCTATGATGAGATAATTTGATACACGATCTGGGAGGCTGAGATAAAAATATTGAGAGGCTAGGTTTTTGGTTAAAGCATGTCTTGTTGTTAGGTCATGTGTACCAGACTTTTACTAAGCTACCTGCGTTCATTCATTGGCCTTTACGTTTTAGGACCACGAGTTTGCTTTCCAGAAATTTTCCCATAGCCCTAACAGGCAACAGCCCTGCTGGGCCTTAGACTTTTACTGACTAAAGGACCGTTTCTTTCCAGCCGAGTGATCCAGTAAATACTGATAGAATACGCTCAATTTTTTTTTTTATCGCTCGCCTTGGACCACTTTCTCACCTGATGGTAAGCGATGATGTGGTCGACGATGTAGCATTGCTTTGCTTTTCAGTAATATATCATTTAGGTACCTGAGGTATTACAAGGCAAGCGTGCTCCATCGTCGACCACATCGCTTTTCGTTACATGAAATAGTAGTCAAACTGCAAGTTTGTCAATAATAAATCTTATTACAAATATTTCTAACACCCACACAAAGCTACAGAAATAAACAAAACACAGCTTATGCTAATGTAAAACCAAACAAATACACACCATTTCTTACCCTAAAACTCTACCAAAATAACCAAGTATTCACCGTTAGAATAACTAAATAAGTTTTTAATCCGAGCTAAAGTATTGGTCATAATATTCAGAGGACGCTCCCGAATCTCCCGATAACGTTACTTGGCAGACCGCCAGTGTGGAACGCGGTGTATTGTGTTCGTGTATTAACATAATATCGCTCATATTTTTGCTTTAGAGGCAAATGGATGATCTGGAGTTATTTATGGATATTGTATGATGTATTAAAATGTTTGGGAATGGCTGGGAAGTGGACTAAAGGTATTACTTAACCAAATCCTTTCAATAAGTGTAAATCATCATCTACTTAGCCTTTTCCCAACTATGTTGGGGTCGGCTTCCAGTCAAGCCTTTAGTTGAATACCAGTATTTTACGAGGAGCGGCTGCCTACCAGACCTCCACAACCCATTAACTGGGGCAACACGGTACTTCATGGCAAGACTGGAGTCAGATATAATGTAAGTAAAAGTGTAAAATAATGATAATCAATACTCGTAATTTAGTATTTCTATAGAAATTAACGGACACACTTAGGGCCAGAAAATATCTAATAATATTTGTATCTTATTAGAAAGTTGCGTAATATGGCTGCCACCCACAAGATGGACCGATGACCTAGTGTGCGTAATTCACTCATGTATTCTGTTTTATTTTTATCTCACGTTGCATTTACAATCAACAAATTAGTAATGAGCGGAAAATGTTGCTCATAACACAATGAGTATTTTGATTAAATGACACTATTAAATTAATAATATTGTACACCTGTTTTTATCCCAAAATAAAATAAAACACACAGCATAAAGAAAATCCATTTCCCATATATCACTACAGCCAAAGCTATCAAACTAACAAATTCAAATCGACCACCACTAAAAAAGAACCACGAAAAAAAACACATTTTCTCCCCGAAACTTTTTAAGAACGCCCGATGCTCCGATATGTTAAAAATAGCGAAGTAGCGCCGAACGTTTCATTTTCCAAACTTTTAATCTCCAAGTGGCCGTATAAGAAAAATGGGGGCGTTAAGGAAATCGCCAGATCCACCTATTATCAACTCCGAATCGGATAAAGGTGTGTTCACGGGTTTTAGGACCAAGAATACAGGTTATATTTTCTTATGATGACACTCTCTTTTGATTTTTACATACTTTTATTCGTAACTGATTGCTGCCAGCAACTTCGCCCGCGTGAAAAAAGAAAATAGTCCCAAGAAAACATACTCTCGAAATAAAATTCGAATTCGTTCAGCCGATCGAGCGTGAAGAATTAACAAACAAATACATACACTCTGACTAACTGTCACCTGTATAATATTAGTGTGATTAAACTCTTTTTTCAAGTAGACAATCTTTAAAAGACCCCTCCTAAGTGTTGCAAGAGGGAGTGTCAGACTTTTACCGTTGACTAAAACCGGCGTTCCAAGACCACGGTAACTCTTTCAAACAATTCTGTAGCCCGTAGTGAGTAGATTTACTTTCAAATGATAGCTACCATTTGTGTTGCCGTATTGTTATAAGAATAGAATGAAAAATATCTATTTTATTAAGTCATTTTTGTTAGGCCCGTAGGAAGTAACTTAGTAAAAGTCTATCGTTGTATAAAGCTAAGGTAAAATCGCCTTCAGAACAACTACCATAGGTATAGCATTATTTATAATCAGCCTTATAAGGTTTCCACTACAGGCACCTCCTAGTAAGGGCTCTGAAGAAATAGACCGTAATCCGGACCCAGTGCGGGTTGCTACCTGCACTAGGCCTGCGTGGTGGATTATGGTCGGAAGACTAGTGGTGGATCTCACATGTCTCCTATTTTGGGATATGCTGGTTTCCTAACAATGTTTTCCATCACAATTTTGAGAGCAGTGGTGATTAAATATAATACAAAAATTAAAAAGCTTGCCGAGCTTGAACTTGCGACGTAGGACTCGTAAGTCGACGCCGTTCCCATTCATCATCTATCTAGCTTTTTCCCCAACTATATTGGGGTCGGCTTCCAGTCAGGCCGGATTTAGCTGAATACCAGTATTTTACGAGGAGCGGCTGCCTACCAGACCTCCACAACCCATTAATTAGCAGCCTCATACATGACACATCTTTGCCATAATTTTTTTACATGGCATTTGGCGGAGACACTAACAGAAAACTCATTTGTCTGCAGAACAATTATAAAAACAAATTAATCTCAACACAACTAAAAATCACCTTCCACACACACCTTAATCCAATCTTAGCCAAAATATTTGTACACTTCACAATTATAGCATAACTTTTGAGCTAAACTGTAAACACGACTTAATCCGCGAGCGAATCTACATCCTACCACCTCCTTGCTTAAGAAATTCCCACCTTGAGGAAGTAAGATAAGGTGGAATTTTCAGTGGGGTGTTCAAGGTGGTTATACCCAGCGATACGAGACGAATTGTTGCAGAAGAGTCATAAAAACTAAGATATTAATGTATCGTGGGAGGCATTAGCCGGTCGCCGGATCGATTCCTATGCATAAAAAATGCTAATGTTCGTGAAGAGAGTAAGTAACGCTGGAGTTGGCTGATTTATGTCGGGAGTTTGCGAACTATCCGCGGTTCGATGTCGTACCCTGGTGTTTTTAGAACAGGTGGACCTTAGAACTTGGGAAGAAGGCGTTAATGGTGGCTGGGAGGTTTTCTTTTGTTATCTTTTTTGGGTGGAGTGTTTGGGAGTCGGTCAGGGTATCAGTGATAGGCGTTTGTTGTTTTGTAAATTAATAAGTTCCGTTGCATTGAGTTAAAGTGATTGATCTTAAAAAGTATTTAGAAATTATGTGTCTGATCACCAATTTGAAGACAATTTATTTTTTTGTTTAGAGAAACTATTGAATTCCTCTTTATGGACATGATAAGCCGAAACACTCAACTTTCTTGCTCGCAAATATAAATATTGTGCCACATTTTAATATTTATTGTAGTTTTTAGTGTCCTTCTCCTTTAAGAAAATCTTTGCCCTAGATTAAGATTCACTCCTATAGTGTAGTTTGTTTGTAATTATTGTTAATTATGTTTTCTATTACTATAATTTCATTACTTCTTCTTGTTACTTTTTAAAATGTTTAATTGTGCTGTGTCACACAACATTCAATTTACCTAAACTACTTATTAACCTTGGACCACTAAGATATAGGTTTTGTTTAATACTTTGTTAGGTTTTTCTTCTTAATCACGTTCCTACTCCTAGTAGTTTCGGCTGTGCGTTGATATGTTAGTCAGTTTCTCATTTTATATGTAACTGAAATATCTAATATATCTCTAAACTTTGCCCCGCTTTTTTACCTTTTAGGGCTACAATTTCAAAAAATCCTTTCGTATCGGATGCCTACGTCATATTAAGAACATACCCATTAAGTTTTAAGTCTTTACGATCAGCGGTTTAGGCTATGCGTTGATCCGCCAGTCAATCATTAATTACAAAGCATTTTATAAGTATAGGTTTATCATTTCAACCGAAAGACGTCCACTTATGGCCAGTAGTGGCAGTAGGCCTCCCCCAAGCGTCGCCGCAACAACCGGTCCAATGCGTCTCAAAAGTATAGATTAACTTTAATTAAATCTATCTTTGACGTCATTCACTTCGACTAGAACCTCCTTTCCTTCAGTACCGTGACAAGGATTGAAAAACTTGGATACAAAGTAGCTCGAACGCGCAGAGACCTGTTTGTCTAATGTCAAGGGTCGTTTCGTAGTTCCAGGAAACTGTTCACAAAGGTGTTTTTCATTACAGTGTTTATTCTGTAGCTTCCATGTAGTACTAAATTACAGAGTAATTAATTACGCTTAATAGGGGTTTCTCGGAAAAGATTTCTAGTGAACACACTCGGCTACTAAGTCTAATTAGTTATTCGTGATTTTTTTTTTATTATAAAATAACTGTCGTGACATTTTGGTTGAACGTGGCAAATGTGTGTATCAGAAAAGTAGGAGGTGTTTATTTATGGGTTAGCAATTGTGAAGTAACGTGTCTCGCTCTGAGTTATGCTAAAAGAAGTGTCAGACTTTTAGTGTTTGAATCCTGCATGGCCGTTCTAAGGCCACGGTGACTATTCCAGTCAATTAGCCGTAGCAGAAATCTCTTTGAAGTACCCGTGGAACATAACACGTAATACATCGGCGTAGCTCACCGTCCGATAGCAAATATGCATTCTATGGTTTCTACCTACGCAGAAAGCAGGCGTGAGTTAATATTTTTTGGATATTTCATAATTTATTCCCCTCTGCAAGGCAAGCTTTTTTTCCACTTCGCTATGTCTACGGTAGCACAGCGCATAGCCTACAACGAATGCTACGGTAGCGTAGGCTGCTACGCCGTAGCCTTGCGTAGCAAGGGTCTACGAACTTTCTACGAAGTTGATCGGTATGAATATAATCGTAAAGCAGTATCCTTGCGTTAAGGTACTATTATACTATTTCTTACTGTCAAGTCAATTGAGCGTCGTTTAATGTTATTTTTTACTAAAGTGTTTTCTATTAATTTTTGAAGAGATTTTCGAAGAATACACTCAATGTACGCTCGTTGATATTTTCATCTTATTTACTATTTACCAGTATAACTTTTACCTTGTAAACCAGTTCACAATTTCAGTACTTACCCGATCGCTTTAAACCCAAGTTACGACTCGGAGCGCCATCTAGCGGCGAGTAGCGGTACTAATTTTAATAACGTGTCGACTTACGGAATTTAATTCATAATAACTAACGCTGCACCCTGATCGGTTTATGTGAGAAGTTTTGTTGCTTTCTATTAATTATTATAAGGCTTGAATCTTTATGTAATAAATGCGAATTTGAGTTTGTTACACTTTCTCGCCTTAAAATAAATGGAATCAAACGAAAATGATTTGAAATATGTAATTGATGAAATATCCCAAGATATTCCAAATTTGGCGCTTTTTTTTGGGTGAGATATCATCGTAATGATTTTTCCCGCTGTGGGCGCAGCGGGAGTGCGTGTCAGACTTTTACTGACTAAAACTCACTCCTGTTCTTTCTTTGCCTTCGTTCCAGGGCCCCGAAGTTTTCTTTCGTACAACCCAGTTCCAAAAGAATTAGATATTAGGTTTCGCATGCTGGAATTAACTTTTAAGATAGAAAATTGTCTCCTAGCCTTATTCTTTAAAATCGAAGACATTGTAGGGCCTACAGGAAACGGCTATGGGATGGTTCAAAAAAGATATCACAGTCGTGGAACGTAAAGTGCAATTGAATTTGGGTGTTAGTCAATAAATCCAGCTTGACTGGAAGCCGACCCCAAAATAGTTGGGAAAAGTCTAGGCAGATAGATGATGACGAGTCAATAAGTCCGATAGTATCTCTCACTTCACTTAGAGCAAGAGTTGATTGATTTCTCAACTCAAAAAAAAGGGGTACGGAAAATCTCGCAATTTACTTTAAAGTTGATACTTTAGTAAAAATTCACACTAGCTTACCCCTGCAGTTCCGTGTGTCATTGCGTGATAATTTATAACTTAAACTATTCGTCTCGAATATGGTTAACCCATATAGAATTTTTGTAATCTGATTGGTAGTTCTCGAGATCAACGCGTTTAATCAACCAACAATCTCTTTCACTTAATTATGCCTTTTTTTTATTGTTATAAACTAGTGCTTGACTGCGATCCCACCTGATCGTAAGCAGTGATGTAATCGTCGATGGTGAGGCGCACTAGTTTAATAAGACCCTATTCACTCTAATCATTAAAAAAAAATTGTATGTGGTGTTACTAACTAGTAAGAGAATCATGTTTTGACACTTCACAATTTTTTTTATATCCTACAATTGCAGCTGAATAATGTTGCCAATTATTTTTTTTTTAGAACTCCAGGTCGCGCTTTCATTAAATTAAACAACTGGTAAAAGATTTTTTTAACGTTTGTATCCCCAACCGGTCCTATGAGACCGCGCTGTTATTGTTTTACTATTGTGTCTCGTTTCGCGGGTATCTGAGTAATTAATCAGTCTAGTAGCTGTAGCAGTAGTGAACTTATTCGTCACAAACAAAAAAATAACAAATATTTTCTCTTTGTAATATTCATGAAGATTCCACGTCAATTATTCCAACAAAATAAAATTGCAAAACGTAAAACTAAAACGCAGATCTCGTACCTATAAAAACTGACCGCCCGCTCTTAATCCAAAGGCGATTTTCCTTTTTAATCCTGCTGCGAAAATTTTATATAAACGCTTAGCATCCTCCAATCTTTTATACAAACGCATCATTAAAATTCCACCCGTGGAAGAATTAAAATGAAAAAACACAAACAATTATTTGGATACATGCACCGTACAACAGCAATCTTTGCGAGGCTCTTTGGTCACGTAAACCAAAATGGCGAAAAAAAAAATTTATACATATCTGGTTGGGACACCGATCGCGATACACGGAGGTACGCGGGTAGAATAATTTAATTTTTTTTTTCATAATATTATTATTTTATTAAATATGCTGGATAACCCTGCGACCGGGCGAGGGGGCCCCTTAGACACCCACCTTCGTATAATTGTTCGAGGCTCAGCTATGTGTGTACCTATCAGGAATTTTAATACGTAACCACTGTAAGCCCCGGCTCTTATTTTTGTTTTAGGTTTTGTTTGTGAATTTGCATTTGTAATATATTTTTCTGGCGTCAAGGATTTTGTTTAGATGTGGCCGTTTGATAGAAGTTTAGCGCGATTACTGGTTCGGTATGCTGGGACTTATTTGTTTAATATTCTGTCTTCAAGCGCGTAAGTCTCAGCCTTATAATGTTCCCACTGCTGGGACTCAGGTCTCCTCTCTAGGAGAGAGAAGTCTCATTTACTAGCTTCCTATCCACTGAGTACAATTTTGTGCGATGTCCTCATCGATTTGTTCAATAATTTTGGTTTGTTTTCTATTCTTAACATATTCGACACCAATAATAACCCTGATTAAAAACCAACCACCATAACCCATATTTCAACCTTCAGAAAAATCTTTTTTTTTTTCGAAAAACTGCTCGGCCATATTTTAGGCGTGAAATTCGAAGCCATTATCGCGTCGCGTAGGCTACGCTTCGGAACTGTCCGGGGTTTTCGTCGTCTGAATTTATGCCCGCCCCGCTGTGACCACAGCGTGCGAGTTGGTCACACTGTGCGGTGCCAGTGGGAGGGACGAGCTTGTGAATAAAGCGGACTGGATTTTTTGAAGAAAGAGTTGAAGTCTGATCGTCTTCAATTTTCTTCGCAAAGGAAAAAACACAGCCTTGATTCTTTTTTTACAAAAATGCTTAGGCATGAAAGTTTTCCTCAAACCACCTGATATTGAACCAAGATTGTTAACAACATAATGATGTGGTACTGTTTTCCCTAGAATTGAATTAATGCTTTTGGTATTACAGTCGGCTAAAGACAGCGGTGAATATTAACCTTTAGGGGTACACAAAAATCTAGTATTTCGCTTTAAAAGCATTTTTTGTTTAACGATATTAAAATAGTGCTTTACTTCAATTCCACGTAATCGTAAGCAGTGATGCAATCGTTGATGAGGGGCAGTAGTTTATTAACAGCTTATTTACTGTAGCCTTGAAGACACCTCAGTTAAATCGGACGGCAAGGCCGCAGCAGGAGAATCGGTCAAGTCCTTCGATGTACGCAGTATAAAAGATTAGGCACGCGCTTGCTTTGAATTTCTTCTAAATTTCAAATCACAGCTCATGGTAGACCCAGAAAACATTAAAAATCATACTAAACTTCTTTCCTAAAATCTTTCTAAGAAAAAACAACAGCAACACAATCTCCGCTACGTCTCAGACCCCAACCGAACGTTACCGCGTGGGTCAAAACGTTCCGGGTCCTATTCGGTAGGGTTAACCCACTTTGATTCTTTTCGATAATCACCCGCTAATGCACTGTGGCCGTTTCGGGTTTTTCAATGTTCTAAATAATGGCCGAAGAGGGTGGAACTTCTATTGTTTTTCGCGTAGATATATTTCTGTTGGGCGGTTTGTCTTCAATGTAGATTGGTGTATATTCTTTGTGAATGTTTTCACGTAGTTTGGCTTTTATATGGTCGATGATGTTGGTTCTTTAACTGGTTGTTACTTGCACGTATGTTGATGAATTGGATAACTTACTAGCTTCTGCTAGCAGCATAGCCTGCGTGAAAGTAGAAGTTTTACCTTAGGAATCAGATTTCCCGGGTCGTTAGCGCGTCTCAAGCAAGCTTCGAAAAGATATCTGCAATCGTGGCCCTAGAATATTTCTCACCTTAAAAAAGGGAAGATACTCCTGGAATTCTTTTCCACAGTCTATCGTTTTATCCCGATGCGTTTAACCGTTTGTCGCGCGAAAGAGTAACTAATAACATATACGCACACATATGAACTTTCGTCTTTATTAATATTAACTATTTGTCCACACATATAGCTAACTATAATAGCTTAAGGGCCTATTTCACCACCTATGATTAAGTTTCGAGTATCTTACTTGACAGATAATTTCATACAAATTCTGTCACATTTTTGAATTTATTCAGTGAGTAGTGCCTACTCGGACATTGTGAAACAGGCCCTAAGAAGAAAATAAGCTAGCTGTATTAATCAACAATCTATAAACTCCTTTTAACACAACAGAATCCAAACTCCATCTCAAAACAAAGATGAGTTGTCTAAATCCAACGCGAATGACAACCTTTGACCATCCGAACAGTAATGGAGTAGGTATTATAGTACACTGCACAGTTTGTTACAGGGGCTGTGCTTGGCAAGTTAGCGCGCCGGTTAATGTACTGGAAATCGTGCAATAGTTAGTATCGCGATTAGACTATTAATATCTGGTTTGGATGGTGCTTCGCTGTGCATTGATTTAGGTACTGTTTTGGTTAGTGAATTTCAATGATTTTTCTGTGAGTTCTGTAAAAGGGAGTTAGCTTCCGGGATTCAAAGATTGGAAACATTTATTTCAAATAAACCATTTACAGGTACTTTTGAATTGTCAAGAATTAGTCAGTAAAATTATGGTAATTGCACACATGAAGAAAAATGTACCTACAAATAATGGACACTCTTTTGTATCAGTAACCCCGTAAACACCGTTGTTCGATAGAATTACATGTCTTGAAACGTAAAGTGCTACTGAAGGAATACAGTTGGTTTAGTCGGATACTAATAAATAGCTTTTATTTTGAAGGAAAAGCGATTTTTCCCATTTTATTTCGTCTTTGTCTTACATGTTATTGCTTTTAAAAATAAGAAATCGAACACTTATTAATCTTATCTTTTTACTTCTTTATTTTTCACAGTCAACTCTTTAAAATCCAAGCTAGCCAGTTTTGACCAAAATAAATAAAGTTGACTATTATGAGATTTAATACGAATCTTTGTTCTGCCGGCGAACATAACAACTTTTATCGATTATAGTTCCATTACAAAATTAAAAAAAAAAAACACGCGACCTTCCATCAAAATTGAACTCCCAAAAAAATACACCAAAAAAAACACGAACAATCAACATGAGAATCCACAGCAGCGCCGATAACCTAACTATCTCGGGAGACGAAGGAAAAATATGATTAGGAAAGTTTTTTAATCAATAAAAGGAACAAAAAATAAAGTAGGAAGCGTTCTCAGCTTCCTGGCTTCGTCGGATTTTTTCGTCTTATTTCTCATTACACCGGCGCCTTGCCTCGTTTCCCTGACGTCATAGTTATAATCATTTATCGTTTGACGGCCGCCCGCGGTCCGCACAGCGCTTATTTCTAAGGGAAATTGAAAAAGTTGCCTTGATCGCGGAGTGTGAAATAGAATCGGGATCGAGTCGACGTTGGTCTACTTGATGGCTTGTTTTAAGATCAAAATGTACAATACGTATAGAATGTTGTAAATTTTAAAACCATCTGGATTAGAATATATCTATGAGATAGGTTGAAGAATAGTTTATTTTTGGGTGATTTTACGCATCCATTTACGTTTTGCTGAATCAGGTCCTAGGATAAAATAGAATTTTACCGTCCTCCATTAGAAAGATGATGAATAATTAAAAGAAACAGTATGTCGGATGAAAGTGCAAGAAGTATAGAAGCAAGACCGGTATGAAAAACCTGACCTAACCTTTTCCCAACTATATTGGGGTTGGATTTAGCTGAATACCAGTATTTTACGAGCAGCTGCTACCAGACCTCCACAACCCATTAACTGGCGTAACACGGTACTTCATGGTAAGATTGAAGTCAGATTTATTGGCTTCTGACTATCCGTAACGACTGCCAAAGATCTACAAATGACAGCCGGGACCTACGGCTTAACGTGCTTTCCGAGGCACGAAGGAAACTCGATATTTTAAGATGGTCACCAATCCATAGACCAACCTTGGCAAGCGATGCTTAACCGGTATGAAGAAGTATTAGATACAAATAAGCTCCAATCATATTAGAGAGAGAAAAAATGTTTTAATTATTCTAGGCTCACTCATTCTGTCGTAGACCGTTCAGTTCCATCAGTTTCCATCAAGTAAGATCTGTGTAATAAAAAAACCTAAGTAATAATAAAATAAAAAATACAAACAATATTGATTGAATTCGACATATCACCACCGTTTTATGCTATTTCAGTAATGTCCTGATGTTTCTCCTTACATCCAGTAAAGTATACCTTTTTGTTCTTTTCCAGAAACTCCTGTTCCTCATTCCACCAGCGTTCCATGTGGAACGCATCATGACCAGCGGCTGCGGCAGCCGGATCTGCGTGTGGGGTTCCCGAGGAGTCACCATCGCCGAGCTGCCCGCCAGGTGGGGAAGATCTGGTCTCTTCGATTCTGGCAAGGATGCTGTGCTTTGCAAGTAAGTTTATCTTCTTCATGGCTGTTGTTATTGATTAAATTTAATCTTATTATTATTATTGATGGTGAGCATCTGATGGAACGTGATGACTATGTCGATGTGAAAATACTTCATTTAAAAAGAGCTGTTATCAAAAACTGTTGATCGACAGTTAGCCGTTATATTTTCGTGGCGACACTCAAAATTTAAAATTTAAATTCTGTATATTTAACTTTATTATCGACCAAAAGAACTATAATTATACTCATGTCATTACTACATAGTATAAAACAAAGTCGCTTTCTCTGTCCCTATATAGGGATCCATTGCGTAGTTTTAAATCTACGCAACGGATTTGGATGCGTGCTTTTTTAATAGATAGAGTGATTCAGGAGGAAGGTTAGGATAATTTTGCACCCGTGCGAAGCCGGGGCAAGTTGCTAGTTCATTATAATACGCTCATTAACAACAAGGATGACACTATATACATTTTAAAAATCAATTTCCGAATAATAACGCAAAAAAATATGACGCAGTTTATAACTGAAGTAACTTAATATTTTTTAATCCAATTTAATTAAAATATATTTTGTAATTACGTAGGTAACTCAATTTACGTCATCGTTGTCGCGATAACCGATAGTTGTGACTTTCGTGTCACCACGTCACTTATCGTAAAAACCTTTTCCTTAAAACAAATCACTACAACAAAATCTTCCTGAAACCCCATAACCATAAAAATTACTAATAAATTCGCCCGCAACAAAGTTTTCAACAAAGGCCAATATAGTGCAACAAATTTCTACTATAAAATGAAGGCTTAACCACGTCTAGTGAAGAAACTAAACACCTGAAATCTAATAAAGCCTGATAAGTTCCCGAGAAAGCTGGCACGTAAGCATCGTGTATTTTCTACTATCACGGTAAATTTTGTAACCTATTAAGCTCCTCGAAGCGGCTATAATGTTAGCCTGAGGTAACGATTAAGGCAGAGAGTATTGTTTGGATGACAACTTTCAGATGAGGCTGTCCTTTGAGAGACTGTGCTGGTCAAAGTTTTTGAAGGCATGTCGAGGATATATACGTTCTAAAGGTAGCTTAGATTGTAGGATATGTCTCCTTTGAACAGAAACAATGCAATTCAGACTAGTCATCATGCCTTGTTGTCTAATTAATATCATCTAACACAAAAAATCACAAGTATCAAGAATATATTGTAATACAGCACAAGTCTTAGCTATCGCGTTGACTATACAAATTGTGGTTCTAAAGAAACCATACTACAAATAAAGACCTCTCAGAAGCAAACACAAATTAGGCACAAAGCTGCCCCCAAACCGCCACGATATAGTCTAAGTGTTCCGCGCTTGGAGTCACCACTCTTTTGTACATGTTATTAGGCGGCTATATCTCCAAATTTGCATATTTCGGCAGTAAAATTAATTCGAAGATTTGCCCGCATCCACCATCCAGACTGGGTACTCAAGGGGGTGGCTTTTGTAATGTTTTTGGATTTCTGCATTAGAATTTATACGTACCGATACGTATTGCGGCTTCGGCCCTAAGACGAGTATTATACGAGTCGATGACTTTCAATTAAGTGTTTCGATTGAGCGCCGACCAAGTATCAAAATTGTTTCCAAGTTTATGATAAGTAGGTTAGGGAATTGATTTAATTTTTATTCTGGTAGGGGAGGTGAGTCGTTTATATTGATGGTAAAGATCGTTGCTGATCTCAAATTAATATTGCGTAGCGACATTTTTTGTCTTGGGAACTTTAAACTTTTATCTTTTAGAATTATCTGTAGACCACATGATCGCTTACTATCAGGTGAGATGTGGTCAAGCGCGAGACTATCAATGTTAAAAAAAAAAAATTAGCATACTATATAATCGTTTGTGACTTTAAGTTTTCTGTTGATTACAACATAATCATTAGTAACTTCCCAACACAATCATTCTAGTTAAATCTATGTGATCTAAGTTCTAAATGGTTTTCTATTCAATGTCTATATCTGTAGCATCTTCTTCACTTCCTTAATCCTACAAACTAAATCTCTCACCCCCAAACCCATCTACAAGAAAAAACCTCCCACCAAATACATCTTATATCCCGTCTGACTTATGTATGATAATCGCACTTAACAGTCGCAGCACAACTCAGAACCCGTTCGTATTAATCCTTACTACTAATATTAGCAATAAACGGCCCCTTTCGGCTAATTATGCTAAGATGTTCAGTCTTGCCGTCTGCACCGAGGATTTTGAGTTTTACAATTTGTTTATACTGTAGTGTACATGGATGATAGCATGATTTTTGGCACGGTTTTTGAAGTTGGGTGGAGAATAAAGTTTTGGATGTAGTGTTGGGAATCTTGAAGTTTGTAAGTGTTGTAATGGTTTCGTCTAATAAAATGATTGTTGTGGTGAGGATAATTATAATAAGACCTATCCTCCAATCGTGGACGTATTTCAGCGGAATGATACTCAATTATGATGAAGAAAGGAGATGTTGTAAATATATATTTATTTAGATTTTTCCTTTACCAGTTTTCAAGTTGTGTTGTTTAACCTATCACATACACACAAAACGAGACACAATAGTAAAACAATAACACCGCGGTCTCATAGGACCGGTCGGGGATTCATGAATTAAGATATGATTGAGTAGCGTAATACGTGTTTATTAACAGAATAATAATTATGAAAAACATCAACAGAACCATCTCAGTTCGTCTTGCCCTATTGAATGGCTATTTCATGAAAAAAATCATAGAGAAAGACAAACTTAAGGTTGTGTATATGAACAGAAGAAAATTCGAACTACCCTTATTTGTAACTTAAAAACTATATTGTATTGTGTTGTCATTCTCCTTAAACTCTATAAATTTTACAATCAAATAGAAACCAATTTTTCATTTCAAAATTATAGAACCCAGAAAACAGATAAAACAGAAACACATTACGATACAGCATAACCTATACCACCGCACCCAATAAACCGTTAGCAATCACAAATTATCTCCTTTATAATAACCTTTAAACACAATTTCGCCAACTAATCTAGTCTGTGTCGCAGCATCTTCAGCTACACTCTGCTCGTATATTCTTTGATAACCCCTTATCGTCGCCGGTCGGTGCATTTCCCAGCTTCCGAAGCGAATCTCGCGCTAAATATTATGTGGTGTATATAGTGGGTTTGCTTCTGTTTTTGTTATGTAAGCTTCAGGTGTATTGGGGAGGTTGGAGTTGATTTGTTAGGGAAAAATTTGTATCTTGTCAATTTCTTTGTAAAGGATGAAACTGTCAATTTAATTGACAGTTTCATCATATCAATAGTATTATGATCTCTTTCTGATTTACAAAACGTTTTAAGTCATGTTAACAATTTACGCCCGTTTTCAATAAGCTATCTACCTCCGGTTTTGGCATACTGGAGACAGTAAAACAAATGATACAATACAAAAATTTGACATGTTTCTGTTGTTTCATTTGTTTTTCTATCTCTATATAAAAGAAAGTAAAATGTTTTATTTGGCACACATTTATACACACAGTGTAGTAAAAAAAAAAAATTTAGGTACTTAAAAAATAAACATAAATAAAACCAATTAACAACCTATACATACCCGCAAAACGAGACACAATAGACTCTAGACAATAACAGCGCGGTCTCATGCGACCGGTCGAGGATTCATGAATCAAACACTGTGTGTCACACGGTTGCGCCAAATAGGTCCAGTTCAGCAATAATGTCAGACGGTAACTGTGGCCAAGTAAAAGCAATTCAACTTATATAACAATCGCCAAAATAGTTTTAATCATTCACGTGGACCTTGTCGGCACAGCAATTTAATATTTTACAAACTAAATCAACGTAAAATTTAGTAATGAAATGACAAAATAAATTCATTAATAGAAATTTTAAATGGTAAAAATGTAGAGTTATTAACGTGAAAATAGGTAGTATTCCGTTATGATGTTGAACTCACACAGGTTTTGGTCCAATATAATTAACATATATTTTTTTAATAAATTGTGCACGTGAGGTACAAATGATCAATTTTTCTTTGTCATTCTATAATGACACAGAATAAACAAAGACATCATTAAATTATTGACAAGTATACATTATTTTGACAGTATTTATAAAAAAAAACTAGCATAGGACTAAGGGCCTGTTTCACAATGTCCGAGTAGGTGCTACTCACTGAATAAATTCAAAAATGTGACAGAATTCGTATGAAATTATCTGTCAAGTAAGATACTCGAAACTTAATCATAGGTGGTGAAACAGGCCCTAAGCCTTATCAAATCCTAAAAACAGTTAAAACCTAACAGACAATTAAGGCATCGCATTTATTGGCACAGACAGACATCAAACAGCCGTCGATCCTCTTTAAACACAACGAAACAAGTAGCGTCGCCCGGGAATAGAACCTGCGTCCAAGGAACTTTGTTTGATGTTAGTTCGAAAGTAAGGGATTGATTTTGTTTGGGTTAACACGGCCTTTGTGTCTGGGACTAGCGGTGAATTAGATTTTAAAGATGATGTATTATTTTGAAAAAGATAGGGTGCTTGACCATGACCGTTACGTTAAGCAATGATGTGGTCGACGATGGAGCACGCTAGCTTAGGAGTAACCTGTTTTCTGTTAAGTCCCCCATCATTTCAGTCGAAAAACGTTCACTGTTGGACATGAGCCTTCCTCAAGTGTCGCCAGTATGAATTTTCCTTGCGTCTCGGATTCCCGCGACCCTCACCAGGTTAACGGTCCACCTTATGGGAGGCTTTCCAACGGCGTGTCTTCCGATATGTGGTCGACACTACAGAACTTTTTGGCCCCTGGACTGCCTATTGCCACTTAAGTCAATAAAGAAGAAAAGGTAGTACAAAAAAGACAAAATGTGGACTGTTAAAAAAAAATCATAATCTAATACATGGCTTAAAGCTTGGGTGGTCTCAATATATATATAATATACTAAAACTTTGCCCTCGACTAGATCGCATGAATATTGTACTTCCTCCTACATAGGATACGGCGAATAAAAAACCGCAGCCGATTAACTTAAAACCCCTTTTGTCCTGTCGGAGGCCGATTTATGATCAACCCAAATACGTTAATCACTCTTTTCTGCAAAATTTAATTATATCGCGTTTAACTTAGTCGTAGCGTGCATCCAGTTAAGTTTTTACTCGTATTATTCAGACTAGCTTCGGCCAAGAGTCCGCTTGCGTAAAAGTAGGTTTCTCCATATAAACTTTAGACCCCCGTTTGACCCCCTTAGATAGGAAAGCTATAAAGAACTGAACAAGCCGAACAACATTATACCCATCAACAAAACACCATAATCTCCCACCATAACCATCAAGGACAAATCCCATACATTAACCCGAGATCGATAGATAGCGATACATCGCAACGTAATCCTTCAACCACGACCAACCCGCAAACCAAACGATCCTGTAAGTCTCAATTACTGGCTAACCCTGATTTACCCGACGACCGATCCAATTTGTAACCGGGACTCGATCGGAGAAAACTATACATGACATCTACAAGCAAAAAACAACTCTAACTCAACTACAGAAAATATAAATTTCGGAATCTGAGCAGAGAGATCACCTTCCAAGTCGATATTGTCTAGTCATGCAAGTGATGACCATGGAAAATGTTTTCGCACCAAATTACACTTTGATTACGAGGGGTTAGGGTGCGTTTTGGAGTGGCCTTGTTTGACATCGGTCGGCCCGACCTGAACCCCAATTATAGGCCACAAACTATTTTATCTAACACCCGTGTGACAACACTAATCTTATTAGAATCTATTGGAATCGAAATCGTGCCAAGAAAGTAAGGAGTGGATGTTGTATTCTGAAATGTAATTCCATTTCAACTGGATTCTTGTTTTAAGACATGCTAATTTTAGATCTGAAACTTTAGTACAATTTTATAAACAGGTATTATAAGTATAAGGTCTAAAGGTATTATGGCTCCTATATAAAACTAGACTTTGCTGTGCCCGACAGGGTCCATAATTGAACCATTTATATACCATCTTTTAACACTTTTGTAACATTGTTTTTTTCTCGTCATTAACTATTATGCACTCAACGCCACAACTTCTGCCAGCGGTTTCGCTCGTGTGAAAGCAGAAAATTGTTCCAAGGGTATTCCCTTGGAACAATTTTCTGCTTTCACAAGATATTAAGATATTAATTCCCAAGATAAAAAGAATATGTTATTCCATGACATGTTCTACCCGCCACGTGCGGATGTCACATGTCTTCGAATTTTGGTTTTAGGACATGTCGGTGTCCTCGCGATGTTTTCCTTCTTCGTTTCGCCCATTCCTTCTCTTAGAGAGAAGGGCTGAGTCCTAGAAATGGGAACATTATTAGATACGATGAAATTTTTAAAGACCTATGCTATGTTATTAAGTAAATTGTTCTTAATAATAAAAGAATAAAATCTAGTCCTAAAATTACATAACCTACAACTTAGGGGTCTTTATGTCAAAAGTGAATAGGATGCTTCTAGGTAAGCGTGCGCCATCGTCGACCACACGATCGCTTACCATCAGGTGAAGTATGGTCAAGCGCGAACCTATCTGTACTAATATTCTAAAGAGGTAAAATTTGTAAGTTTGTATGTAGGGGGTAATCTCTGGAACTACTGGTCCGATTTGAAAAATTCTTTCAGTGTTAGATAGCCCATCTATCGAGGAATGCTATAGGCTATATATCATCACGCTACGACCCACGGGAGCGGAGCAGTAACGAAAAATGCGGGTGAAACCGCAGGGGACAGCTAGTCAATAATAAAAAAAAACCTCCTTTCAGTTTAACTGCTATTTCTAGTTTCTTTATCCCAACATCAACTGCCTCCACACTTACCCGCACGTCTCCAGCGATCGGGATTGATTCTCTTGCGGCGTGATCCGGGCTTTTGGCTTAAACCAATTTGCCGGTTAATCCGAGGTTCACGTACGGACGCTTCGGGACCCCGATACACCCGGCTTATACCTTCTTATTCTTTGTCTTTACGTGATATTTTGTTCTTATCGCTGATTCTGGGTGGCTTAGTTTTTAAGGTAGTTTTGTTAGGTGTGTCTGTGCTTTTGAGAGAGTGTGGGGTCGGAATATCTGTTTAGCAAAGGATTTTGTAAGAATACATGATGGTACAACATGTAACTGGAATAATGGACAGTATCAGGTTGACCGCAATTAGAAAATGAAGTTACAATAATAATTAAAATATTAATGCACTTAGGTAGAGTTTTTTAAAGAATTTAGTTAACCTATAAAGTTACTAAATAGTTCGTTAAAGTTTAAAAAGTTGCATAGGTTTATTTCCGAAAGATATCATCATCTTTCTACCCATTTTCAAATAAGCCTGGGGTCAGCTTCCAGTTTATACGATTGCTGGTGGATACCTATCTTTTACACGACACTTGGTCAAACTTTCTGGTGTCTGACTACCTGTAACGACTGTCAAAGATCTACGAATAACAACCAGAATAAACGGTTTTTCGTTCCGTTTTAATTCAGCCAGGCACTTAACTTTATGTAATTTAGTTTATCACCACTGCTCTCAAAACTGTAAATAATCGTGCGGAAACCGGCATGTCCTAGCACCAAAAATTTGAAGTCATATTACATCTTTCGATCCAAAGATTACATCCTCTCCTAGAGAGGTGGCCTGAGTCTCAGCAAAAAGCAGAAGATTATAAGGCTGATTATTTTATGCATCTACTATAACAACATCATACAAAATAAACTCATCACTTAATCCCCCCAAAGCAAAGACTCCCATACAAAGATATTTAGTGGTACACTCAATAACTACCCTAACATCCCTCAAACATGTTTACATTGGCGATCCATGTCCAGTCTTGTTCAAACACTCCTGCACACAGCGGACGGTGGAGATATTTGCATATCGGTCTCTTACATGTTTATTGAGGCGGCCAAGAGATTATGTTGTTAATAAAGTTTGCCTAAGATGTGATGGTCAGTTTTGTGTGATAGTTTGCTTAAGGATGAATAGGAAGTAAGTTTTTATGTTGGGATTAGTTGGAGAAGCGGAGATGTCATCGATGGTTAATTAAAGGACTTTTTCTTCGTGAATTGATGGTTTTTTCTCGCTTTAAAGTGGTGTCGGTGGCATCTTTAGGTCCACGAAAGTCCAGATGTAGGGACACTTTGGATACTCTAATAACTGGGCCATGGTCTGGTCAGGAGCACTGCAATTGCTCTCGGGAGTCCGTAATATCCCGTTTTCCTAAGTTCAATAAGTGATCGCTCCAGTTAGGACTGATGGTTTGAACGGTTATCTGGTCGCGGTAACGTAGAGAGCATAAAGTTTTGTAGATGTTTTTTTGAAGTAAGTACATTATCCAATGATTTGTCTCGCTCAAAAGTAAAGCGGGCAAGTGCGTCGGACTTTTACTAACTAAAACCCACCTATATCCTTCAGTTGCTCTTTA
This sequence comes from Mythimna separata, assembly GCA_030763345.1. Classification (NCBI taxonomy): domain Eukaryota; kingdom Metazoa; phylum Arthropoda; class Insecta; order Lepidoptera; family Noctuidae; genus Mythimna; species Mythimna separata. The sequence goes on along the minus strand of CM061189.1, from coordinate 17,658,060 downwards.
CGTTCTAAGGCCACGGTAATTTTTTCGAACGTTCCCACAGTCCTACCAGACATCGGCTCTGCTGCCCCTTAAGCTTTGCTGACATTTGAAGCGCGTAGAACACTACGCGTTGTCGACTCGGTCGAACCTAGTTCTTACCGGACCCTTAGGCACCGAGCTATGGGTAGCCATTGCTCGTCATCAGAACCAATTCTACTATATACTGATGTAAAAAAAACTGCGTGACTAAAAGCGTTAACTTCACAAAACCGCCAAACGATATCGGAAGTATTATCTCAAATCCTTAAAAATGTCCAAAGCATCCCAAGATAAAAATCACGACATTTCCTCCCCAATACCGATCAAACGCCATAAAAAACTGAAAGAAAAGAAAATCCCTTTCTCACGTCGAACGTAAGTACCTTAATCGTCCCCTATTGTGTGTACAACGATTTGCGGGTAGATAGAAAAAATCTCTTTTTTATCCCTTCAGGGAACCCCCTTGAGCCACTGGACCGTGTTACCGGTATCGATAACAAATTGGGGATGCAATTCTTAAAGGGTTGAAAGGATTTCGGAGTTCCTTACAAGATAGGGGTTATTGAATCTTTTGACAGTCCCTGTGGAGTCGGGTCTTGGAAATTTTGAGAGTATGGGGACTTGTTGCTTTACTAGATTTTTTTTTATAGATTCTGATAGAAATCAATCAAAGTTATTTTGAAATTGGTATGTTTTTGAAGTATTAGTGTTTGGCTGTGTTGTGTTTGCCCAATGATTAAGGCATCCACCTGTCACGCATTGGTACTTGATCGAAACCGGGCAAGTACCAATGTGAACTTTTCGATTCATATGTGCATTTCTAAGTTAATCAAAAACGGACACCCCGTGCTTCGGAAACGAAGCACGGAACGAAAAACCGTTTATTCTGGTTGTTATTCGTAGATCTTTGACAGTCGTTACAGGTAGTCAGACACCAGAAAGTTTGACCAAGTGTCGTGTAAAAGATAGGTATCCACCAGCAATCGTATAAACTGGAAGCTGACCCCAGGCTTATTTGAAAATGGGTAGAAAGATGATGATATCTTTCGGAAATAAACAGCATTGACATTTATTTACAGATACTTTGATCCAACTTATACATAGATTATATTTTATTTTACACCACTATTCATACCACAAAAATAATCTGTATTTCTACGGAGACAGACTCAAAGCAAATTCCCAATTTAATTTCTAACAAAACAAATCGCGCAGTATTACAAGTGAGAATATCAAAATACCAGCACTGGGAGCTTTGATTAACCAGCAAAATCATGCACATAGCTTTAAAAGAGCGCCCAATAAACCACCTGCCCGTAGTTGTGTATAGTAATTAACGGCGGTTGCAATCCGACTGTTTAATTCCGAACAACACCGCAATAAACGTAACGCTACCGGACTGGTGCTGCCCTGCCCACCCCACCGAACCGGAATGCGATGAAAAAGGCACGATGTCCACACACACTTGAGGAGGGAAATTACAAACGGCGGTGGCGTCCGCCGACCGTAATATCATTCCGCACGAGTCTTGAAAACGAAATTAAATTTTGCATGAAATGGTACAATATACAAAGAAAGTGGCCGGACAAAGGCAGAGTGGCGCCCAGCGTGGGCCACGGTTGGTTAGCCCCGCGAGCCGGACTTATCGCGGCCGCGTGTGTAATTTGTTTCTAATCATATTACATTTTTGTTTCGTCTGTTTCTTTGTAATGCGGCTTCACTAGGTAAGATTTAATTTTAATTAACATTTTTTTCTGGTCTGTTTATATTGCGAATTCAGTTACGTTATTTAGAGCAAATACATTTAAAATATTTTCTGTTGCCTTACTCAATTATTTGACTTTAAATATCCAGAAGATATTAGACCTAATTGATAATTTTATTCGAAACACACCAGTTGAACACAGAATGAATACAGAAAAGAGTTAATAGGTAACTTTTAGACAAGCTCGCTCCATCTTCGACCACATCGACGCTTTTCACCAACTGACATAGTGGTCAAGCATGAGCTTATCGATGATAACAAAAAAAAACTCTTAGCTGACGGAACACGTCAATCATTCATACAACACCAAAATGATACAGACCCTAGGTTTTTGCCCACACCGACCTAACATTAGAACTACGCAACATCTCGTCCATTATTTACCGAGCCCAAACTCGGCCGGTTAATTAGCCCCCTTCATAATGTACAAACGGTTACAGAATACCTCTAGAAAATTTACGCACTCATAAATACACGCCGTCTGGCACCCGGTGATCTCAGCAATTTTCAGTTTTCGGCAAGCACCTTAATAATTCAGAAAGTAGGCGCGGCCGTAACAAAAATGAATTTCTCTAATGTGAATGGAACTTAGACTGCCGCCCAACCGGGCCAACGGCAAAATAATTAAAGCATAGCATTAAAAATTCTTCCAGTGAGCTCGACCGGCCGGATATGTGATAATATTAATACGGTCTGCTCCGGCTTTTTGGTTCGGCCGGTCTTAGGACTCCTGATTATTACAATTATAATTGTGAATAATTTAACGCTCAGACATGTGTGAATTAATTTTAATTAACACATGTTTGCTGATGAGTAGGTACGGCCTTTTGGACAGTGTTTGGTGTGTTTTGAAGATAAAAATACGCCTGGATTGTGAATTGATGGATCATCAAATAATACTAGTGCATCATGGTATTTCTACACCACGTTACAGGGCTGCATCAGTCCACGCAAAAGAATTGGAAAGAAGAAGCGAGAAATCGTGATCATTGGAAGGAATGGTAAACATTTATGAATATAAATAAAATATCTTCATCAACAACGAACTTATAAAACTTCAAAACTGCTAGTGATAAATAGAAATCTGACATGGTCTGTAACGTCCACGGATATCTATGATGACGTCAAGGAACGACACCCGTACGACGCCATAGAAAACTGCGTCTTGGCGAATGAGATAGATATTTTTGTTTTAAATGGTTATATCTCGTTTGCTTTTCTACCAATTTTGATATTCGTTTTCACAATTAGTATCCTATTTTGAACTTGTTAGTTCATGAATCCCCGACTGGTCCTATGAGACGGCGCTGTTATTGTTGTACTATTGTGTCTCGTTTTGCGGTTATGTGATAGGTTAAATAGCAAATATTTTTTCATGCGTATTCCCTATTATCTTCGAACTGAAATATATTAAGTATCAGTTGTCTAGTACTCACAAGCTCTAATTAGTTTGGGAATATATGCGAAGATAAGTGAAGCATTGTGTTAAAGTTTTGGAATATTATTGTTCCCATTATTGGGTTAACCCAAAGAATTATTACAATGTTTCCGTCAGCTCCCGTGGGCTGACACAATTCCTCAGCCGAAATCCTCTCTTAGAGAAGCATAATAGCATCTAATGCTAGAACCATTCCTACACAAAGAAAGTTCTAAAATATACAGGCAGCACGCGCGAAGTTGGTCTAGATTTAGTGTTATTTCGCTACGGACTAGCTTCTAACTTACATTCGGAATATATCGGTAAGGAACTCTTAGTAGAACTGTTAGCACAATGGATGGAGTTCGTTTTGATGATGTTCTAAGTTTCGGGCTGGTTACAAAGAAAGTTTGGTTCGAGTTTTATTAGCAGTAGGTGTGAGATTAGTTTGAGATACTTATGGCCCTAATCAGACGAATTTTTCACTACATTTACGTTAATTGTATTCTCATTAAAGAATCGCCAAACTTAAGTGACAATGGGTAGGGCACATTGCTCGTTGAACATATGGTTTATAGTGCGTCCGGGTACTAGATGACGCGGCATTATAAAAATCCCACAAGGTGAAGCGATGACCTGGTAAGGATCGCGGAAATACGATGGATGCGAGACGCACAGGATCGATTGTTGTGACGATACTTCAGGGAGACCTATGTTCAATAGTAGACGTCTTTTGGCTAAAATAATGATAATAATTATATTTGTTTATTCATTACAAAATAGCATAGATATTGTTAACTCGCTGCCAGTGGCTTCATCCGCATAAAAGTTGGTTATGTCGGATGCGAAGCCGAAGTCGATAACAGATAACAAATAATCTACCACCAACCTTGGAGTACTAGCTCCAAATTTCATCTTTATAATATTGGTATCGAAATCTTGGGATTACGGAACTAAAATTTTACTCAAAGCGATACTTACGCCCGTTTTCAATAAGCTATCTAAAGTTGCAGCTACTAAAGATAAACAAATCTATCCTTTTGCCCTTACTTGCTTTTCTATAACCTACCGACGGATAGCATTTCTTACCAAAAGTTGTGGATTGACAAATAGAATCTTACTGTTTATCGGGGATAGCTATCTATCTATGAACTGCGGTAGGTCTTTGAAAACGGGTGTAAGCAAGCAAGAAACCCAAACACTCAACTTAAAACCCGCCTCACACGAAAACTCGACACAAAATACGAACCACCCGAAAATTGACCACTCCAATATTTCTCTCTCGCCTACGCATTGTCACGGCAAGTCGCAAAGCCAGTAAGAAACAGGTAGGAAGCCACAACGTCAGTCCGTACGTCACAACAGGCTGGCCACAAACCCGCAGCGCCTTGCAGAAATAACCTTTTGCGACAATCGTATGCATGCGTCGGCCGCCTTCCGAGCGTAAGCCGGAGATCTGTGGCCGCCTTTAGCTTAGCCGGTGATGAATTAAAAAGAGGTTGCGAGGAGGATGGGTGGGAGTTTTATCTTTGGGATGGATGGAAGTGCAAGTAAATGCTTTAATTTGTTGTATGTGAGACTTCTTGGTTTTTAGTTTTGTTGTTTTGATGAGTTTGATTAGCTTGTACTTTAGTAAGTCGTTGTAGTTTTTTGGCTTATCATGTATAATTTGTTGGTGATCCTGAAACAAATATCAATCATCATCAATCAATCAAAGCAAAATAATTTTCGTGGTGAAACTGAGAAAAAGTCAACGACATGCATCGCTATTAGCAAAACTGTAGAGGTCCGACAGGGCTGAAGTCTACCTATGGTTAGTCCGAAAGAAAACCCCGGCGTCCTCATACGCTAGGCCAAGAAAAAACACGAGAGTGGACGCCCCTCCCGTTCCACCCTAGAGCGAGAGAAGTTAGGATTTCCAAACTAAAACAAAGTACATCGGCTATGAACACGCAATGACACTGCCAATTTTCAAATGACTATCCAATTAAAAACATAACAGTAATTTACTCACGATCCAAGACCTAAAACAAATCATCATTACCAACAAAAAATTTAATTCTACAACCACAAACCATTCCCATAAGAACCAACCAATCAAAAGTCCCACCAAATACTTCACACACCAAATTCAACTTACACGTTCACTTATCAAACCCACTATTGTACGGGGCTTGGCATAAGCTCTGTACCTGTCATTTAGCCACCGGATTACCGACCAATTAACGGAATTGGGTGAGAACTCGTTAAATAATCCAGTTAGCCGATCGGCGGCGGCGAGATCAAAGCGGGGGCAATGGGGTGCATCGATGGCCCGATCTTGCACCCTCTGCCTTGGTTCGTTCGTTTTTGTTTTAGATTATACGTGGATTTGTAGGTGAGTCTTTGGGTACGTCAATGTTATCGTTGCAGTTAGTTTTCTTTCAAGTACCTAGCAGATAGAAATGGCATTGATTTATTCTGATAGCTGTCTGATATCCCAAAAAAGAAGCATTTTGTTTGTTAGACTAAAGAGAGAGTTAGAGGTAACATACAAAATGCTTCTTTTTATCGAGGTAAAAAATCATTAAATAATTCCTCTCGGTCTGGGAGGTGCGAGTTGTATCGGTTTTGACTAAAACCTACCTGTGTCCTTCAGTTAACCTTTACGTACCTGAGCCACTGTCACTCTTTCAAACTACGTTTCCGTGGCGCTAGCATATATCGGCCATTCTGGGCCCCTACCATTTTATTTTTCTTTCAGGCACGCGCGGAAAACTACACGCTGTCGACTTGAATTCGGTCCGACTTAACGGACGGCCGAACGATGAGCTACCCATTGCTCGTAGGATGCAAGTCTGGGGCCTGAGGATGTGTGATTTCGTCACAGTTGCGGCCATCTCCTTCGCTCGCGTTACTTCTTCGCAGAAAGAGATGACCGCTTCCCATTCGTCTACATTCGATATATTTAGAAGTAACTATTTAACTTTCCTCTGAACACATAATCTTTTCAGTATTATTCCATACCTTTTCCTAAACCTCCTACAATATTAACAAAAACCCATCCAAAGTAATCATAATCCACACTTAACATCAAAAATACATTACTTAGCTGGAGACTTAATCAATTTTGCTCACATAGCCGCTTCACAGGTGACATTAACATATTTTTGTGATGGCCATGTTGTTTCAAAGGGTCTGAATTTCAAAAATACGACTCCGACACATACTCTCATTAAGTTTGGAACACGTAAGGAGAGAGACTGAATACTAATTGAGATCTAAGAGTGATGAAAGTAGACCCGACACTCGGATAATTGGCAAATAACTTACGGACGTCGTGTTTCGTGCCTACAGTACGGATGGAAGTTGATTGGTGAATCAGATTTGTTTATTTCAAGTTATTTTATTATTATGAATGAGAAGACTTCGTGGATTAATTTTGCCTTTTCTGAAATGTTAACATAATATTTGGAAGTCTTAAGTACTTTCTTTGGTATCATTCGTCAAGTCGTTGAACTTCCTTGTATTCCTGAGTTGAGCTACACGAATACTGACAATAGCTTGCACTGACAGAACAGGTCAACTCAAATATGTGGGGTTCTTTCCTTAAAAGACCATCTCAGACACCAATCTGCCTAGTACTCATACGATTACACCATTATATAATATGATTACTGTATGACCTTTAAAAGAGACTAACCCCTACGTTTGTCAGAATCAACTATGGTCTGTTCAATAAACCCGGAGACTAAATTGACATAAGTAATGTCAAAATTTCTATAGGAATGACGCCAGTTCTTTGGTGTTGAAATGTCATTTTAGTCTCCGGAATTATTGAACAGACCATAGGAAACATCGACCTCATCTAATTTAATTCGCCAATAAAGTAGATATAATCGTAGATTGGCTGAAACCGAATAATAACGGTCCCTATTTAGAAGTGTACGTCCTCATAGCTACGTATGTTAACAGTTCAGTTTAGGTCGTCAAATGGATATCGTAAAAAGCTCACCATAGGGCCCTCAGCAGTGCCACCAACTTGAGTGACAATGCTCTCACATGATTCTCACAAGCAGTGATTATCCAGTGATGATCACTGGATAATCACGGCTTGTGCAGTGTCTTGTACGCTCACGTGAGCTACGCCTGAATTGCACGTAGATCGACGTCGCATGGCGTGGATCTAATGTAGCTCTACAAGTCTAATTGCCGTATACAATGTATGGGCACCGACACACCCAAATCTGCGTACGGGGCTCATCCCAATATAGTCTTACCTTCAATCCTTTCATTTATATCTCCGGTTCACAATAACGTCGCATCTGCGCTCTCGACTCTCTGCCTCACCGTCGAAGGTTCTCGCGTGGGGTGTTAGCTCCAGGGGCGAAGCTATGGTGTTAATTATACGATTTTCTTTGAAATAAGTTAATAAATATTGGATAAGGCCCACCCTCGCTGCCCTTTTAATGAACCCGCTCGATACCTGGCTATGTTTTGCTGCACCGATCATGGAAGATGGGGTTTTCTTAGTTGTTATTTTGATCTCTGTTTTTGGTTAAGATTTCGTGAAAGTAAAGGCGGATTTTTTTTAGGTTGTATGTGTTTCTTGACCGTTTATTTTTTAGTTGAGAATACAGTGGTTGAGATAACATAATATAATCTTTATTATATTGTTATAGCTTTATAATGTGCCCACTGCTGGAATTCCTTTCTAGGAGAGGGTGTATGGGTCATCATTCACCATGCGACTACAGTATGGATTGGTGGATGTCACATGTCTTCATATTTTTGGTTCTAAGACATGCTGGTTTTCTCACGATGTTTTCGTTCACCGTTTTGAGAGCAGTGGTAATGAAATAAATTACACAAAGTAATGCACCGACCTGGGTTTGAACTCTTTATTTACAACTGGACTCGTAACTTGACTTCGTAAGTCAAGGATATTACCCCTGGGCCACCAATTGCGCCTTTGTTGTACGAAAGAGAACCACAGGCCCCTGAAACGAAGTTAAAGATGGAGCAGCAGTGGGTTTTAGTTAGTAAAAGTCTGACAACCCTCTCGCCAAACGGCCCTCTCTACCCAAAGCGGGAGAAGAAATGATTTGTCACCTAAAAAAACTGGGCTACCATTTATAGGCACCACAGTGCCAAGTGGCCTTATCAATCGCAATAAAGCCAAAGACAGCTAACACATAATTCCACAATCCATCAGATACGAAATCAAAACACCCAATTAAAATACATCAGAGCAAAGCTAATAAAAACCCATATTCATAACTCCATTGAGGTGTGTAATAAATTCGCGGAGAGCTATCATAAAAGGTCTCGTACGCAGCATCTACATTACAAATCGGCCTCATCTCGTACAATGATCGACAGTGACGCGTTATTAGAGCGCCTTATCCCACCGCATCTTGTCGTTCCGTTTTTACGAGTCTTATTCATTGTTTTTGAGAGTGCTCGTCGGGTTAATGTAAAGGGGGATGCTGTAGGTTTTACAGAAGTACCAAGGGTAGGTTTTAAGTGGGATATTTCAAAGACTTTTTCAGGTCTTGGGTGGAGCGGAATGGCGTCTCAGACTTTTGCTGACTAAACACACTCCTGTTCCATCTCTGCCTTCGTTCTAGGACCCCGGAGTTCTCTTTCACGTAACTCATGGACAGAAGTGCCAAGATAATAATTATTATGTTGGTTAAAAGATAGATGTGTATCTGGAGCGTTTCTTCAGTTGCCCTTTGCGTTTCAGGACCATGGTTAATCCTTCAAACAATCTTGAAGCCTAAAGTGCTATTGCTAAAGTGACAGCTTTCACCCACCAGCTTAGAACTAATATGGATCTAAGCTCTCGCTATGTATCTGACTGATAAATGCCCAGCCCAAACCCTTGAATCTTGATTGCTGAAATTTTGCCCAGAAGTTCCTTTTATGATGCTGTCAGTGGTCACCCGCGTGATAATAAAAAAAATATCCCAAGGGAATATAGTTCCAGGAATAAAAGTATGTTATATGCTGCTCCAGAATATGACCTACCTTTAAACCAAGTTTCACCGAAACCTAAATGCATACAAAACTTTCGTGCTTATAATATTAGTGATGTATACAAATAATAAGAAACGATTGTTCAAAATTCTCCCCTGAGGGGATGAAATGGGAGTCCAAAGCTGGAACGCTTAAACGGAGAAACCTACTTTCTCGCGGGCTTAGCCAATGGAAGCTAAGTCATACATACTCGTCTTATTCTTCTTCCTGCCCTTATCCCATATAACTTGGGGTCGGCGAAACATGTTTTTTCTTCCATTCTGTCCTGTCACCCGTCATAACATCACTGACTTCCTTTTCTTTCATATCAGTCTTCACACAGTCCATCCATCGTTTCTTTGGCCTCCCTCTTTCTCTCGTATACTCGTATACTACTTATTTTCATACTTTTTAAGAAAAAGCCTGAAGATGCATCTGTTCTAGATTATTACCAATGCCTTTACACAACGCATTTCGCTGAATCCACTAACTCCAGCAACAAAACAGCAAACTAATTAAACATCCAATCTTCTGTACTACCCTGCATACGAATTTAAATTTCTGTCCCATACATTTTGCTTATGAGAACACCGATTCGGTTCGACATTTTCGTATAAGAGCCTGTAAAAACTCCATACGTTTGCACCGCATTTTCTCCACCCGCTCCAAACTGTCACACATTTGAATATAACCCTTATGTATATAAGAATAAAGGTTAGGTTAGATTTAAAAAATGGAGTACAGAATTTTGCAAAGTGCTACAGAGACTGAATACGCGCTTGAATTATTTAGATAGCAATCGTGAGTCCGTATTCTGATCGTTTTTCTCATCGGTATCGGATAGGAGCAGTATCTCTGTCCCTGTCTTGTCTATAGTGATGGAGAGAGATGTCAGTATGCTGGTGTGTTCATAGGTGGGCTGCTTTTGTTTCGTTTATTCATAGCATGTGTCATGAAAGTGATGCCTAATACGTTTGGGGTTGAACGTAGCGTTTGAATGTAGCTTGAATAATGTACCTGAGGACGGTGTATGCCTTGGAGATATATTTTTAGTAATGATCTGTTGTTTTTAGTTTGGTTCACTTTTGTTAAATGAGGCGTTCTTGTTTTTTTTTCAACAATCGGTTAGGTTAGGTTTTCTTCTTGGCAAGCGTCGGCCACATCATCACTTACCATCAGGTGAGATAGTGGTCAAACGTAAGCTTATCGATAACAAAAAAATTAAAAATCACACTAATATTACAAACGCGAAAGGTTTGTGTGTATGTTTGTTACTTCTTGACACAAACGGGTTTGGATTTTGCACAAGGGTCAATTGTCGACTCTTTTGCCAAAATCCAAATATAGTCTTGGAATAGCATACAGGGTAGTTTTTATATCAGGTTCACTTGGATTTTTTTTCTACTATCACACGAGCGTAACCGCTGGCAGCAGCTAGCGTAATTATACATATTCTCTTTTATTCTAAGGTGTTATCCGTGCGCCAAATTTTAATGAAATGCGTTGAAGGAATAGCACACAGGTAGGTACATACAAACTTTCGTCTTTATAATATACTAGTTTCCGCCCGCGGCTTCGCCCGCGTGGTGTGTTGATAAAAAGCAGCCTATAGCAAAAATAACAAAATCGAAAAAAAAAAAAAAAAGTATGACTAAAAGTAGCCTATATGTTAATCCAAGGTATAAACTATCTAAATACCAAATTTCAACCAGATCGGTCCAGCCGTTTTTTCGTGAAAGAGTAACAAACATACATCCATCCTCACAAACTTTCGCATTTATAATATTAGTAGGAAGTGTGACATAAAATGACTATAAATATAAGTTCCTAAATCATTAACATAATAAGCTGTTAAACTCATAAGTTTAATAGCTGTTTAAATAATATAAAACTAGTGCTTAACTACGATTTCACCTCTTGGTCAGCAGTGATGCAATCTTCAATACTGAGACACACTAGTTTATTAAGAGCCTATTCATTCTAGCCTTGAAGACACTTAATTTCATTATCTTCACAGTCACTTAAACCTTCTTCATCTGCCAGGCCATCTACTACTTCCTCCAAATTCTCAATTCTTAATTCTTTATTGTACACAGAAACTTATAATTAAATACAGTGATTTTGACAATGCATGTACAAAGGCCTATGTCCAGCAGTGGACGTCTTTCGGCTGAGATGATGGTGATAATGACGTACAAAGGCGAGCTTAACTCAACAATGACTAATGAGTTTTCTCCTAGCAAACCTTTGAGTGACAGAGAGCTATCACATTCTCTATCAACATTGTCATCAGAACCACTAATTTACCTAACAAAAAATCATTGACACCATCTCACACATCCTACACAACTGTCGAATGATCGCAAGACATTTTTTCCCGTTGCGACTGGCCGGTACTGGCTTCGTAAATTAAAATGTGAATAATTAACACCGACCTCACCCCCCCTCCGGTCCCCCCCCCCACTACATGCCACCCTCAGACTCACCCCCACTCCAGTCACATGCCACCCAGATGTATTAGTTTTAAGCTCTCCGTTCGTATGAACGCGATTTAGGGTGAATTCAAAAGGCAGATAGTTGACCCCCTCTAGTATTATAATCGTGTGGACGTTTTTCGCGTTTTTTGGTTAATACGGTCTTGGGTGGGTCGCGGGAGTGGGTAAGGGATTTTGGTCTTTGTAGGCGGTATCGTTGTAATCTTGGATCGTTTTTTGGTTGACGGGCTGTTACGAGTTATCTGCTGTCTAGTTTTTATGAGATATCATTTATTAAAAACGAAAAAGTTGAAACCATTCATTGGATTACTCTGCCATTTTTCTCTAGATATCCTTATTTTTTGTCAATAACATATTTACTTAAGTTTAGATCTGACAGAATACATCATAGTTTGTACAGTTACATAAACCTTCTTCTTCAATTTATTTATTTATTTAAACATCTTGCACATAATGGTACAAAGGCGGACTTAATGCCTTGGGCATTCTCTACCAGTCAACCAAGGGTGGTGAAGAGAAAGCATGGTAGGTGCATTAAAAAAAAATCTATTAAGATAGAAAAACTAAATATAGGCAAAATAAACATACACAAATATTAATATAACATATACCTACATATATATGTATATATATATGTAGGTATTCAATTCATCGACCTACATTCTTCAAACGTAAATCCCTTTTTTTAATTCGTATATATCCCCCTTACTTAATTATGGCGGATTACCATCACACTCAATGCCCCACAAACACAAAACCGATATTTACCAATCAACACCCAATTTCAAATAACGAACGAACTTATTACGTCATCAACGTACACGCAATCAGTGACGAATAAAACACGCGGCCAATCAGAGGACATAACTAATTCAATTTGCGAATGCGGGCGAACCGCGGCGGAAACACACGAAGTGTTCGACGATCGTTAATATTGATCAGTATTATCCCGGATCGACGATTTACGTGAAACACCGGACTCCCACATCGCTATACATTTAATTATTAAAAGGTTTACACGGATGTAGGTGAACTAAATACTCCAAAGGGTAGGTTGCTTATTTATTTCGATTATACACACATCAAAAGTGTCTAGGGATCAACATATATTTTTGCAATAACTTTTCTCCTGATTGATATTAATTAAAATTTTCTTTAAGGATTCATCAAATAAAGTGTTTTCGTTTGTCACAGTAACGATAAACCAAGTCACCTTTGCATTAATAAAGAAATTTGCCATTTTCCTAATAAAGGGATTTTTGACATTTGAACCACTGTCACAGTAACGATAAACCAAGTCACCTTTGCATTAATAAAGAAATTTGCCATTTTCCTAATAAAGGGATTTTTGACATTTGAACCACTAACATTAAAGTTCGAAAAAAAGACTGAAATAACAGTTTTCTTTAAAATTTTATTGGGTAACTTAAACAATTAATAATCCGTGTTTCTACCGCGAACACTAACAACACAAGAACATCGGTTTGGCATACTCAAAATGAGTTCATCCAAATCACGCTGTGGAATGGCCGCCCATGTTCGTTGCAACAACAAAAAAGGTCTTCTTGCGACTGGATACCCTCCATATTCGGCAGAGCTCTTCTCTGTAGCATATCCCATGCATGCTCAATCGGGTTCAAGTCTGGCGACTGAGCAGGCCAGGGCAGGACATTGATGTTAGCTGCGGCGAGAGTCTGTCTTACAACTCTTGCGGTGTGCGGTCGTGCATTATCATGCATTAACTGAAATAAGGGACCGATTTGCACTTGTAGAGGAACGATGACGTCTGATACAATCGTCTCAGCATAAATTTGAGCGTCGAGGTTGCCTCTGATCCAAATCAACTCAGTTCTTCCGCCGATCCAAATACCCGCCCATACCATGATGGTTCCACCACTATAAGGATGGACTTCCTGGCAGGATTTTAATCGCTGTTGGCGTCCAGGGGTTCTCCAGTGTCGTATACGTCTTGTATCCGGTCTCATACCAAAACGAGACTCATCAGAAAAGCACACGAAACGCCATTGTTCTTCTGCCCAATTTCTGTGTTCAAGAGCCCATTGATATCGAATCCTACGATTGTGCATTGCTATAGGTGGTACCCGTAGCGGTCTTCGGGAATGAAGGTTCACTTCATGCAAGCGGTTTCTGACTGTTTGGTCGCTAATTAAGTTCCCTGAAGAGTGATGAAGCCTCACGGCTAACATCATGGCGGTTATTGTTGGAGCTCTTCGAGTTAAGATTTGAATGTATCGGTCTTGTCTCCGTGTGGTGCAGCGATACCGTCCTCCATGGCGCTCAGCCACGGTACCAATGCTTCGGTAACGTGTCCAAAGTCGACTGATAACACTCTGACTTGTATTCAGAGCTAAAGCCACAGTACGTTGCCGGGAACCAGCTTCTATCATTCCCACGGCTCTGAGCATTTCTTCCCTGCTTAAATGACGTCGCCGCTCCATAATAACGTTGGTTTTAATCAGTAGTAGGGAAACAGAAGCACTAATAATGTCTTCAATGCGTTGTATGTTTTTATAGGGAAAATATTGACAGCTAATTTTCATCTTTTACTCGAATTTGACTCACAGTTCCTGATTCAAATTATGAAATGCACCAAAAAGGATCCATATAAATTTATAAAATCATAAATTTATTACAAAGCCACATCTCAATCTCAAGAAATCCGCATAAAAATGCTTGATCCCTAGACACTTTTGATGTGTGTAGTTTAAATCTGACATAATATCAATTTGTTAGAAGCTGTAAATATTTTTTTATGGAAAACGATCCCCGCCACTATAAATAAATCCCCGAAATAATCTATCCTGCAGCTGCCCGAACTAGAACTAATACCCGTTTGGTTAGAGGATCCATCCACACTTTCCTGTGGAAGTTTGCGAGATTTTACACTTTGTTCTGCATACTTACAAACGTGAACCGATCACCAGTGCAGCAGCTTATTTCTTATTTTGCTGTAATAATAATAATTTGTCATTTTGGATAAAGTTACTTTTTGATAGAATTTTTTAATATATTTTGGTTCGCCGACGATCGAGCACGCTTACCTAATGGCGGCCACATACGTAGCGTTATACCTGAACGGTATACCGGAACTGAAGGCTTGTGCAAGTATACCGGAGCGTATGTGTGACAAAACTTGCACAAGTTTCCTGACTTGCACAAGTCTGGTAGGCAGATCAAAACTACGATCTTTATACCTGCGCAAACTAGTTTGTGCAAGTATGCATGAGCGTGTGTGTCGGAACGCTTCAGTCGCACGCGCGCCAGTGCTTCGGTCGGTTTGTGTGGTTATTTTCGCGCCAAAACGTCTGTCGATTCACGCCGCAGTAATAGAGAGAAATTAGAAGAGTTTGTAGATTTATACAAAAAGTTACCATGTCTATGGCAAATAAAAAGTAAAGAATACCATATTCGCGACAAAAAGAACGCTGCATACTTATTTCTTTTTAGTAACCATTCTTTACACCATACAGAACGTTTCTTCTTACACTTCTCTTTTTTCTTAATAGCTAGCACCAAACCAACAATAGCCAAAACATCATCATTTGTGGGTGCCGGTGGCATATTTCACAAAATACTTATTGCACAACACGACTTCTTCGGTTTGTCACAGGCGCAAAACTGAGACTGTACATGCATACTTGAATCGTGTGTGGTCACTATGGACGTCAGGTATACTTGCACAAGCCTTCAGTTCCGGTATACCGTTCAGGTATAACGCTACGTATGTGGCCGCCATTAAAGTAACCTATTCACTCTTGACTTAAACACACCTTAGTTATAGCTATTTCATAAAGTCAGCGACCCAATCACAAAAACAAACGCTGCCTCATCTATATTTTCAACATCCACGTTGTTCCTCGCGAAAAATGTTTGTTGTTTCCGGCGTAAGGTGAAAAGTCGGGGTTCGGATGGTGAAAGCCATTTTCACCCCAAATATTTTATTGTGATCATTTCGTTCGGTGCGTTGATTACCGGTGGATGTTTGATGCTGTTTACCTGTTCGTGTATTGATGGTTCTTCGTGTTAAGGAAGATAAGATGTTGATAAGAATACTAGGTTATAAGGAATTATCTTAATTGTGATATAACGACTTTTTAGCATCTTCATCCTACTGATCAAACTAATATTATGAAGACAAAAGTTTGTTGGTATTCGTAGGTTGATTACTCCTTCACGCTCAAACGGCTGAACGGATTCGGAGGATCAAATTATACTATCACTCTATCCTTGAAGACACCTAAATTGAACGGGAAGACCGCAGCAGGTAAATTGTTCCAGTCCTTCGATGTACGCAGTATAAACGAAGAGGCGAAACGCTTAGTCCAGACCGTGTGATGTCAACAATGTAAGGGTAGCTGATCGTCACTTCCTTAAAATAGACGTTTATATAAATTTAGCCTGCAATAGATCCTAAATAATCAGATTAGCAGGTTTTTACTCGCTTGCAAAGACAGCCAAAAACCAAACGCTGCGTTGCTTGCTTAATTGCTTGGATTTTATTTATAGTATAAATAGTACTTTTAAAGTATTCTTACTAATCTAGAAATGACTTAGAAGTGTAGAAGACGACTTTTTTATGGATATTTATGTGTTGGGTCACTTACTATTTCTTCTTTGTGCGATCGTTCAAAGCGCTCGCTGTCATAGGAAATAGCTTATGCACAGAGAAACAATAAGCAAGTCAATTTAAGTACACATCCAAAATCAACTAACTAGCCTTAGTTAAAAAGAATTTATCTCATACTAGCAGCTACTCATACAACCCGGCAGATTTCGTTCTGCCGATTTTTTATCGAATTTTGCTCACCTTTTAAACTTTCCCTAGACCTCCACGGACATTTCAAGACCAAGATAAGATAAATCAGTTCAGCCGTCCTCGAGCTTTAGCCAGACTAACGAACAGCAATTGATTTTTGTAATATAGAAGATTATAATCACATGAGAGAGACAAAAGACAATGTGTCACACCACTCCCAACACCTAACTTTACCTATCCTAACCTGTCTTCAAAAACAGACCGCTTCACGCTTCACTTTCAAAACGCGCAAATCTTTTAACACCTCAGCGTGGTTCCTTCTACAATCCTTTATAAAGGCTTCTCATCCGTCACCGTGACGTCTCCTGGACAGCCTTACTTCAACTGTGACACCTATCCTCAGGTAGACCTGAGTTCTTGACTTGTGCCCTGACGGCTCTGTAGGACAGCCTAGACTTTACAATGTACGCGTTTTCTAATCTAGTGAAGAGATTGAAGCTTTGTGAAGATTTTGTGTTGTTTTGGTTGTGTAGCGTCACATAGTAACTATGAAATCCTGTGTCGCGCGATTAAAGTTCTCTGTGTGATTTGAATAGATATGACAGCTCGAAATCGTATATCGGGCAGTTGTCCACACCATATAAAACATCCGTCTGGTCGGAGGCTCTTCATTTTTCAACTTTTTTTTTTTTATTATTCATAGCCTCGCGTTTGACCACTATCTCACCTGATGGTAAGTGATGATGTGGCCGACGATGGAGCACGCTTGCCTAGAAGTAACCTATTCACTCTTGACTTCAAGACTCCTAAGTTGTAGCATATGTAGGTTTGCGGACTTTACACTCAACAGAGTGTAAGCAGCAAAAAATTGAAGGAACACAGGGAATCAGTAAACATTTTATACTTCCTGGTGCTCCATCCAGAGCGTGAAATATTATTTGATAATTTCCCATCCCAAAAAGGCCATCTTTAAAGTTTTCAATATTAACAGAGATGATGAAAATGTCTCGTTCTGTGATCCCTATCAGACTTGGAGTTTTACTATTAAAACTTTACCACAAACACATGATTGTATCGGAATTATATTATCTTTATTAAAGCCAGTCTTTAACAGGTTCTCAATCTAAAGTATAGTCGGACAAACTCTCAACTTCGAATTCTCATCTATTTGTGATACTTAAATAAGTTCCTTGAAAGCACTTGTGTCCCTGCCTTAACCCTAAAGATCTATATAGTGTGCTTGATACAGTTACAATATACTGTCCAGCGCAATCGCCGCCGTAAGCGATCAAAAAAATAACAAAAACCGATCAAAACATTTAGATAACACGGCACACATTTAAATGGTCCAGTCCTCATACATAATGAATAAAAATAGCTCACATACGATGATCCCTAGCTTTAAATGCGTTATAAATAATAGAAACATGTTTGAAGCCCCAGAGACTTGTCCCGAACAGCGCATGCATATTAACCAACACGCGCAAAAATAGAATAAATTAATCATTAAATTTTTCTATTCAAACTCCCCTATTTTATTAGTATAGTAAAAATGGCAGTGGTACTATGAAATCTCGATGTATCGTCACTCGAAAATTGTATCTATGAGCATTAGTAAATGCTTTTGTTTTTAACTTAGATTATAGTTGAAGTAAGAAATCTTGATCTTTGTTCTTTTGAGAGTAAATTCTTTTCATCAGTGCGGTTAGTCATTTTATTTTGATTATGGAAATTTGAATAACTGTCTCAAGTCAAAATATTGCTTTCTTATGGCGATTCTTAAAATAGATCCAAGTAAAAAAACTTTCTTACCTTACATAATTAAAATTATACATTACACAGACTTTGCCCGAAGAATCACCAAACTTACGTGGCAATGGGTTGGGGATGAAAGACACAATAAAGAAATAATTTATTTGCTAGCGATAAACTCAAAAATTTCTTTATGGATTTTCATGTGGCTTTGTCCAATAGACCGAGTGATTCATGAGAAAGGTTTAGATGTTTATTATAAGCATGTAATAGTAGAGAAAAGCTAAGATTTGTCAATGACAGTTCGACTATAAAAAAAAGAAAATGTTTTTAGCAAAAGCGAGCATGTCGAAATTTATTATAAACCATAAATATCCCGTATTCCCGTCACATATAAATTTGAACAATAATAAATTAATATGTGACGACAAATGGTTGTTCACAACTCATCTATAAAGTGTCGTTAGGCCGGCCACACACGTATAAAATGGCCACCGTATATTATATTCGGTTTGTTTAATTAAACCGAGCAAGGGAATTGAACCGACGGCCCCGTGTAGAACACGATTTTTTTTTATCACATATGTATGTAAATATATCATAAATTTTACGTATGTGTTATATTGACCTTTGCAGTATTGGGTTAAATTTTTAATTTTTATTGGTGTTATTAAGATGTGAAAAGCTATGAAGTATGAAGTACGTAAGAGCTTATAATTTGTTTCTCTATCATTAATAAGCCTAGAAAAATACGAATTTATGAGCAACAAATTAATCTAAAGTTATTTAGTAGATCTTACTTAATAACTTTAATTTGTAAGTACGTATCATTGTATTGGGTTACTTATGAGGAGATCATAGGTTATAAAACTGCACCTTGGAAATGTGTTTCAGAAGAGACGCAATATCTACTTATAATTAGGTCAAAGTCAGTATGACAATAACCCCGTGCAAAATATGCTTTATGGGAAAACTGCTGTTATAATAATACGTATTTAGCAACCAAACCAATGCAATCAGTAAATGCAAAATGTAATTCGCTCGTTATAATTTTTGAATGTATTCAAAAACGTAATTGATGTGGCTTGTGGAATACACATTCTGCAATGATGATGGATATTTCAGTCCATAAAACACTGATTTCAAAATAAAAACAATAATATTTATTGTATTTGCCTTTCAATAAAATTCATCGAGCTTCATTACCATAACACACAACCCTTTTGTCCATTCCTCGATGTATCGCCAGCGTATTATCGGTGTTAGAAACAGCCAATCGCAAAGGCCACCGGCCGTTCAAATAATCGTAAATTCACCAACGGACAAAATATAATAAATTGCCGATGAGATCTGTGCGTGAACTTCAACAAAAAAATCTGCATCCCAAAAAATCTAACGTGCATCTTAATTCAACGGAATAAAGACGAAAATTCAATGCGAAAACGGTTCAGGGATAGAAGAGTGGTTACCGATGAGTCTATATTTGCACTCTGAACCCTTTGTTGTCGCCTTTTTTCGGTTGTTTCCGAATAAAGGCTGATAGAACACGTTTTTCAAATCATTAAACAGTTTCGACCGCGGACGCGGTTGCGGGCAAAAAGGAGGTTTGTGGCTAAAAAAAGGAACTGGGAATAAAAATTGCGAAGCGTTGGCCTGGGACGAAGTGATCGTTGTTTCGCCACGATAATGCCTAATGTAGTGCGACTCGGTGTTGTTGATGCTGTTTCTTTGGCCGATTCTTTTGAAGCAAAAATGTAGAAGACTTCTTGTTTTACTGATGAAAGCTGTTTGGTAGAAAGTTAGAGACGGTAAAGTCATAGTACCTAACGTGATTTGACATCAACTAGTGAAGTGACCCGAGTTTACACAAGTTTTCTCGTTTATTGATCTTTTTATAATTATCATTTCTGAAATAGACCTCTTCAAACATCCAAAATGAGTCGTTCTTTTCTTCTCGCATCCATCGGATTCCCTAACCAGGGCATCGGTCCACCTTGTGGGAGACCTTCTAAGGCTGCCTGTTCCAATACGTAGTCGCCAACCCAGAACCTTTTGGCCCAATCGACCATCAGTTCTGCAAGCAATGTGCCAGCTGCCACTTAAGTTATACTGTACAATCCAGTTCCTGGGTTGTGACGATTGATGTAACGACTGTTTCATCTTTTTTTCTCTTTGTGGAGTAAGCGAGTGACTTTTACTGACTAACAGCCAATTTCTTCATCTAAGGTAACAGCCAAAGTAACGTCATAAAGGAATAATAACGGTTAAATTTGTTTCTTCACAATTTTAACCGTTGGTTTTACTGTTACTTTTACCCTTAGCTTTTGTTGATCATTGAAAGGCTGTTAAATCCAAAGTCACTGTCATTATGACAAAATTGTATAGGTTTCACTGCGTTTATGGCTACATTTTATTTTAGTCGTCTTTTAAATTTAGCTGTCACTTGGATAAAAAGCCAAAAAAAAAGAAAAGAAACCTGCACCTGTACCTGTTCCTTCAGTTTCCCTTTACGTTCCAAACAAACTCTATGATAGAAAATGAAAAAAATCTTACAAATTTTCAAGTATCAAAATCGCTAGCTCCAACATATCCCAGCCAATACTTTACGTCACACGTCGGTTCGACACTCGACGCTGCGTTTTCCCGCTACACGTGCGAAAATGACACACTCACCGAATCGCTTTTGCAAACGTTTGGGAAACGCACACTGTGTTCAGGATCAACTGTTTGTATACCAGATAAACACGAGTTTGGAGTTTGTCGAGTGATTGAGAAACGGTTGACTTGCGATTTTTTGGTGTCCTGGTTTACTTTTGGAATGTATGGGGATGATCGAGCTTTATTTACGGCATGCGGCTTGCAGTAGGCAATTTTTTTTATAATATAAACTAGTGGTTGACTGCGAGTAAGCAGGGATGCAATCGTTAATGTTGAGGGGCATTAGTTTATTAAGAGCATGTTCAATCTAGCCTTGAAGACAC
Organism: Mythimna separata; assembly: GCA_030763345.1. Classification (NCBI taxonomy): domain Eukaryota; kingdom Metazoa; phylum Arthropoda; class Insecta; order Lepidoptera; family Noctuidae; genus Mythimna; species Mythimna separata. Next base: position 17,636,855 of record CM061189.1, on the reverse strand, counting down.
ATGGTTTGTCCTGGATCATAAAGCTTGTAACAGCTTTTATGAATATGACGTGACATTATTATCTCTTCTAGTCCACATAAAACAAACCGCAAGCAGCCTAGATGATTAATCCCTACTTTCATACTTACTTATATTACACCTTAATGTAAAAGTAACTCTATCTTCGCTTCGCTTTTCCGATTAATCGACTGAACCGATTTTGATGACATTAGATACAGAACTAGTTTAAATGCCAAGTATGGACATAAGCCACTTTTTATCTGTCTTCAACGTCAACTTGGCGTCCACAATAACCACAATTCACGCGGACAAAGCCGCTGACAGAAGCTAGTAAAATCTCTTTTTTTTTTAATTTTTTATAAACTAGTGCTTGACTGCGATCCCACCTGATGGTAAACAGTGATGCAATCGTTGATGGTGAGGCGCACTAGCTTATTAAGAGCTTATTCACTCTAGCCTTGAAGACACCTTATGGTCAGTGGTTCTTTCAATCGCACAGATACATAGAAACATTATAATAAAAATTTGTACAAAGGTACTGCTGGTTGCATTTTGTTACCAAAACTACCATGGAAGCTTAACACACAAGTTAGATATTTCTATAGTTTTTGCCATACAAAGTAAAACCAGCTTGGAAGTCGACAGTCAGTTTTGACAATGAGCTCGATTTGCGTCAATTATTCCAGACTGGCTGCCGTCATCATTAACATAGACTATATTATTCAGAAGGGCTCACCATTACCTCATTGGCGCTGTGTAATAAGCTAATTAGGAATTGTAGAAGTAAAGAGTTTATTTAATTAGTTTAATAAGTACAGTGACAGGCTACAGACTAAGACAATCAGAACATTTAAAACAACATTCATTACATGAATTTGAAGTCCAATTACTACTTATGGAAACCTATGATATAGTGTCTCGCATCCATCGGATTCACGCGACCCTCACCAGGTCATCGGTACACCTTGTGAGAAGCCTCCCGACCTTTCGTCCCCTTACGCACAGGACCGGTCGTTGTGGCTATGCTTGGAGGAGGCCTATGTTCAGCAGTGGACGTCTTTCGGCTGAAATGATGATCATAATAGAGTTTCGGTAGCAGTTCTAGATCTAGACCAGAAGTTGCATGGAGTCTGTTTGAAGATTTCGTGATAGGCTCAAAAAATATATTTAGTAATGGTGGTCACCTACGTTACAAAAGAAAATCTTGTGCAAAATTACGCTCTCCCAGTCCTAGTAGTATCGGCTTTGTAATAATGTCAGTCAGTGAGTTTCTCCTTTTACATATTTGTATATAGAATATTATTAACGATTACCAGAATCGAGCCCCGAACATTCAAAAAACCACTTTGAACAAAACCTCTCGGATTACTTTCCTATAACTTACAACATAACTCAAAAAACAATACATTATACAGGCCCACCCCATTTTAAAAGCCCAAAACAAGAAGAGCAATATCTTCCGTGACATAAAATTCGAAAAAAAGTTTAATGGGACCAAAATCCTGGCTCCAATAAAACATAAAAATACCCCAATATATTAGATGAAATTGATATTGTATAGATGATCCCTATTATAACGGTGGTCTGAGCACAGTACCCTGTTTTGCATATAGAAAAGCGATTCTTTTTTTTCCCTACAAGTTTTTGAAGAACGATGGAAAAAGTGCAGTGGACTGCGCGCAAGAATTAATGGTGTGAAACTTCGGACCGGTTGTCGTGGGAGCCGGGTATACGGGACCCAAATTTATGTACGTTCACGATTCCGTAGCTAGCTGGTTTTTCGGCGAATTTTTGCTGATCGTTTGTTAGCGTTTGAACATTGATTAAAAGGACCGTGTTGAGTTATACTGGGACTTTAGATTCAGTAAATTTTTGTATAATTAAGTAGTAGTCGTTAACTCTATTAAACTAGATCTTACAGGATTGTAACAACTCCTTAAATGTTTTATAGAAACCGGTCTGTAAATTTCTTTAAGAAAGATCGATATACAATCTATGCAAAAACCATATTAATGGCTCGCTGACTTGGACTGACACAATTTGTCTTCCCTCTATAGAAACTCCACAAAAATTGTAACCTAATTGTAGCCACAAAGGCAGACCATCGATCACGGGCCAAGCCGTCATCGCATTCAATAAGAATCTGCATCAAACGATTGCCACAATCAATCCTCATTTGCCGAGACGCCGAAAAAATCAGCCGACGAAAAGCCACAGATGGCGGAGCATTTTTAATAGTCGCCAAGAACTCGCCAGTCACCAACAGACAAATCTACTGTAATTAATGACTATGAGGGTATTTTTTTTTTCACTCCGATACCAATAAAGGAGACATTACTGAAGGGACAAAACAAAACATTGCGCCCGGTGTCGAACGAAAGGAGAATTTATCATCTAGACGGCACCGGCAGTCGGCGCACCCGCCAATGTCCATTTGGATAATGCCCAACGCGATTAAAAATATAAAAATACCCCCACCCGACCCCTGTGGGGAGAGGGGGGGTTTGACGGAGGACATCGCGCTGAGGACACAAAAGGATTATAAATGAGAAGGAATTTTAGATAATATTTGTACGTTGGATGTGGATTGTAATGTCGGTAGAGATCGGCCGGCGGGCGGCCCCCACCGGGGGCGCCTTCCGCGATCCGCACCTAATGAGTGTTTGTATCAATTTGTTAGTATTGTATTTGAATATTTTTATACGTTCGTTACGATTTTAATCCCTTGTGGTCGTGGCAGACTGGATCGATGTTTTTTTTTAATTCTCGGCCGTTTGATCGCCGGGTGCGTTTGTGTTGATTAAAGGCGTTGTTCGAGGTTTTGGGGACCCATGTCTCGACCGCAATCTCTTTTTATACTTTTTACTTGTATCCGACAATTGGGATGGGTGTAGAATATTAAAAATGTGATTATGTTGTGACTGGCTGTTCCACGCCCATTACGAGTGATGAGGCCGTTATGAAAGTAGTTCATTGTGGACGCAGCGGGCCCTAACTTTAACTAGGCACTGAAAATACCGAAATTTCCTCATTCCGCCGCGCGTTATAAAAAAATAATTAATTCTAATTACTCTGTAGGCCTTAAAAAATACAATTCGCTCGTGTAGGCCCCCACGATAGTATAAAGGGTCAGATAAACATGGAAAAAATATAATTCGTATTCATAATTAATACATTTAAAAAATATTATATTTTCCAGGCGTTTTTAGACTACGGAGGATGAATCCGAATGAGCGAGAAAAGAATAACACAGCTCAGAGCGAGCGACACTCGGTGTTTTCAATTCATTATCTCGAAAACAAAAATTTCATTAGCCCCGAGATTTCCTTTTTAAATTTAATTATTCATATTTAAATTAAACAAAATATAATAGAGGTCCGCCAGAGAAAAAAGCGGCTTTATCGTATCATATTTTATTAACCGAATTTATAATTCTACGCCGATTCGAGTAAATCCCCTACAGTGGGTAGTCGAGGGGGGTTGCGGGCCTCTCCCTGGGAAATATTTATGAATGCCAAGCAGAAAAATCCACAATAATATTTCAGGGTGGACGTCGGCCGCGGTCTTTACTTGCCAGCCCCTGATCTATTTAAAAAAAGGCCTCCCGGAAGGACAAAAGGGCTGCGGGGTGCTCATAAAAAAACTGAACACGTATAGAGGTTACCGGCCGTCCGGCCGCTTTGTCTGATTCTTATTTTTTACCGGATCGGATCCTTTTCGCCGTTTTTTATCGGTTTTTGTTCCGGAGACACTACGGGCCGGGTCGGATACCCCGTTTGTTCTAATGTCATCCCATTTGTAATTTTTACGTTTCACTGTTTCATGTGTATTTTTTTTAGTTGACCGCCTAATGGTTACCCTTTTCTTTGGTATGTAAAAATTGTTTGATTTATATTTTGGTAGCTGACCAGCGCCCGTTTTCTTTGGATTCCATTTTTATTGTATTCATTCTATTCTACATTCATGTGTGGCAAGCATTGCGGGATTGTTCAAAACAGTTATTCACACACACGAGTGAACAAGAACTTTCTAGACAAGCATGTTCCACCATCGACCACATCATCGCTTTCCATCGGAAAATAGTTGTCAAGTGCGAGCCTATCAACAATAAAAAAAAACGGGCAAAGTGCAAGTCGAACTCACGCACGAAAGTAATACATCACCTTTGAAATTGTCAACTGTTTAGCTTAGATAGTTTAGCTTTAGGTTTATGAGATAGAGCCTGGTCACAAATATACAGCAGATTCAGAGCAATAGGGTTCCGCTTTTACCCTTCAGGTAAAACCCTTAAAATATAGATGGACACACGAAAGGATCGAAAAATAATTTTCATGCCCTAATTAATCTAGACAGTTTACCCAAAGCTAGACAAAAAGCCCAGCAGTTGAAAAAGCGTTAACTGCACAATTACAATGTCTATCAATAGGTCCCAGCAGTGGGCCGGCGCGGCGCATGCTACACGTCCAATTTGGGCTAATCCCATTGCCGGCCACGTTCGGGACTCGGTTACAGTAGCGCGTTGTTAGTGTGCAACTTTGTATTCATTGGCTACTACTCGTGTTTGAACAGTTTCGATGTACCTATTCACTCTTGACATAAAGATCTCTATGTTGTAGCTATCAGGAAACACAGACTCTGGCAGGGAATTCCACTCCTTAGCTGCATGCATATAACTCGTAAGCGATATTGGTAGTTATAAGCATCCAAAACAGCATAACGTTACTAATTCTTAATGATAGATGCTACACCAAAATTTTGGCTACGACTGTTTGTGTTGGGGTTTTAATGCTCAAAAAATATGTTATAGGGGTGCGACAGAGTTATCGTGACACTGGAACGCAAAGGGCAACCGAAGGAACACGTGTGGTGCTGTGGTCAGTGGAACTCTAACACTACTTCTTACTCCACCCAAGGCGAGAGACGTCATTTGTTGATATCCTATCAAAATAAAAGGTTACATGATCTACGTACATATAAGCAGGACCGTGCTTTTCTGTCTTATCACTATATCCTTTCTCCATCTTTAGAGAAACTATAATAATACCTAAAAACTATACCTAAATTAAAACGATTACACGAAGATAATCAAACGAACGAAGCGAGAAAATTTTCCAACATTTTCCTAATATTGATGTCCGCTACACAGTACATTCTAGTCCGACCCAACCAATTTTTAATATGGTCCGAATAACCACAAAAATGTACTACATAAATCCTCCCACAAAATGTGGCTCATTTTGCCTCACATTTCACCTTTCCTTCAGTTCGGAATCACAGACCCCATTTTAATATTAAACAAGTAAATCTGACAAGAAGGCGAGATCTAAACGCACGATTAATCCAGACCGCGTTCCCGCCAAAAAAGAGGAGAAAAAACAAAATGGCCGGCGGATAATCAAATTATTAGAAGGCACATGAGGGCTTCGTGGTCTTGCCGCTTATTTATCATAGATGTTATGGATGTTACAGTTTTCTTTTCGGACGTTGTTGTTACACAACACACAGTTACCGCTTTCCTGTCGTGGAATTGTCCGTGATTAGTCGGCTAACTCACTCACGATATACAAGTTCCTAAACGGAATAACATTAAGGTTTAATCAATAGGTTTGAGTTTGATATATCGTGCATTTTGCAGGATCTAAACGAGGCCAATGCCACAGCCATACAGGTTGCCAAATAGTGGGCAAAAAAGTTTAGTGAGAGCATCGATACGAAAAAAAGAAGAAGAATCAATAGGTTGTTTATATCAAGATCATAGAATTAAAAAAAAAATTAACCATGATTTACCTACATAACTCATCATATGATTATAAGAGCGTCCATGGAGTTTCTTGCACGTTCTTCTTCATAGAGATCTATGCTTTGGAACGTGCAATTTAGTTGAACTTTTATTTGCTGACAGAATTTTTGACAATTCATAAGTGTTTAGGTGAAATAAACGTTTCTGATTTTTGATCAAATGATAAATAATATGTATTTTACAAACAAACATGACACGATGACACGTAAATATTTTCGTTAATTGAAACTAGACGAGGTCAGTGTTACCTAACTGACTACCCTGAGAAGAAACGCCGAAACAAACTCAGGGGTCAAAGTCTCTTTTAAACATACAGCAAACCTACAATGGTCAAATCATATAAGAATTATGCAGATAGGTATCTAAGGTGGTCTTATGAGGAAAAAAAGAGGACATATTTACCTTGAGCGAAGCACACATTCTGTTTTTTGGAATTTTGACCAAGACCATGTCCTGGTAAAAAACATTGGAGAACTTTTTAGTTTTTAAATATATTTCCAAGGGATGATAAATTTTCGTATTTCACGTGGCAAAAGTCACTGGCAAAAGCTAATTGATTCATACATCTTTCTCACCATACACTGATGCTGTATGCCCGTCATTACTCAATAGTGAGAGCAGTGGTGGCCTATCACTGGATAACGGCCCCGACTTACGAGTTGTAGGTCGAGGGCCAGCCAGGCGCATTACTTTGTGTAATTTATTTAATTACCACTGCTCTCAAAACGGTGAAGGAAAACATCGTGAAGAAACCGTGTCTTATAACCAAAAATTCGAAGACATGTGACATACACCAGTCCGCACTGAGCTCCGCGTGGTGGATCACAGCACATTCTCCTAAAGAAGAGGCCTGAGTCCCAACAGTGGGAACATTATAAGGCTGATACTATGCTACTAATATTTACTACAGTTGACATTTTCGTTTTGCAGGAGTTACTCACTGGACGAAAGGTTCCTGTACTGCCAAGGCGAGGTGCGGCGGGTGCACTGGCATCCTGGCTCTCTGTCGCATGTGTTTGTGCTGGGCTCTGATAATACTATCAGGTAAGGCTGTCTTTGATTTGAAATGTAATAATAATATTATCTCTTCACCACCATAGGTTGACTGGTAGAGAATGCCTAAGGCATTAAGTCCACCTTTGTACTTTGTGTTGCATAAAGAATAAATAAATAAACCGAAATATAATCACTGTTTTAGGCTTTCACGGTTTATTTCACAATTTAAAATGTCATTTACGGGATATCTTCCGTGATTATTTATTGTTTTGTGTTCCCGATATTTCGACGCTGTTGAATATATACAATACAATAATAAAAATATAATAATAAAATAAATAAATAAATAAAATATAAATACAATATAATGTTGTATACAAATTGATAAAGCTATTTTAATTCAATTTTAAAAAAGTAAGTTTGAAAGGAATGTTCTTCTATTAGAATAAACTATTATAAAGCTAGGTATAAACTATAAGGATAAAAGAAAGGGTCCTAGCTACTGTCTTTTATTGTTGTTTATTAATTCTGATAGTAATTTAGACGTTTTCAAGCTTCGAAATTGACTCTGAAAGTAAAATTAAAAAATCTCTGTCTTTATATGTGGACATAGTTCACAAGCGATTAATTTAAGCAAAATCCTATGTAACTAAACCTATAAAACTAACTAACTAAATCACATGTTTAATAAGTTATAAATGGATATAAACGAGTTTGAAAAACATAGTTTTCAGCCCAACGAACGCTCCTAATCTTTTAAACCCCAAGCGAACGCCAGCGTTCGCTCACTCATTGTAAAAAATAATAATTTTGTCTTTCTATTGTATCTCTAATTACGATATTCGAAAGGTTAACATCGTTAAAACTAACCAAACTATCCCATTCCAGACTCTACAACATAGCCCTAAAGAAGGGTCCAAAACTGGTGCAAACCCTCAGCATCGGCATCAAGCCCTCAGGCCAGCTGGCCGGGAGGAACATCCTGGACAGCCTGGGAGACACGGCGGTGGACTTCACGCCCATACCGGACTCGGAGACCCTGCTCATCTTGAGGGGGAATGGAGACGTCTATATGATGCGCTGTGAGCTGGAGAAGAAGAGGTATGACAATGGTTCTTGTAGCTTAGTGGTCGTTGCCAAGCAGTTAAGCTATCGAAGAACGGATATCCTCACGTCCCAGCCACCATAAGCGTGGGCCTGCGGACGACGAGTAATGGGTAACTCGCCGTCCGTACCGAGTCGTAGAAGGCGCGTACTGCTCCAAGCGCGCCTCAAAAAAGGTTCTGAAAAGGATATATTCTTGATCCTGGAACGCAAATGGTAGCATAGGTTTGATGTTAGTAAGTAAAGGAAGAAAGAAAAATATTTGGCAGTGTAGAAACCTACGTATCTCGCGGCTGTGCAAAGTAAAAGTCTGCCAAGCCCTCTCGCTTCATATACTTACAGTAAAAAAAAATTCAACCATAGCAATCGCCGAAAATTCAAAGTGTAATCACATTCCTTAAACTCACAGATGGTCACACCGACTAACAAACCACGACTAACTTCTAATAATTTTTCCATACCAGCCCCCTCACCCCGAAGCTATCGGGTCCTCTCGCGATGTACCCCCCCGCGGACGACAACTACGGCTCAGAGTCCTGTTCCATCACCGCTTTGGGAGGAGCGGACACGCCTCCTCTGGTCGTGGTCGCTACCTGCTCGGCGGCGCTGTACCATTGTCTGCTGTTACCTAATGTAAGTAGAACTGCAGGCCTGGCCAAGTTACAACCATTTCATGTAGAATCTCTTTCTACAATCAGTAAAAAATACAATAAGTTGTCAAAATTGTAACTTGGCATAAAACTATAACTTGTAGCGATGAACGATGTGAACTTGGCTACAATTTTTCTATTATTTTGTTCTGAGCACATGACTTAACGTTGAGAGCAGACATTCCAATAGTGTTAACGATAGTACATTATCAACTTGGCTAAGCCTGCTGGTCCTGATAGCTGTAACTTAGGGTTATTTTAAGTCAAGAGTGAATAAATTACTTCTGAGTAAGCGTGCTCCATCGGCAAGCACATCATTATTTACCATCAGGTGAGATAGTAGTCAAGCGTGAGCCTATCAATAATCAAAAAGAAAGTATCTAGAAACACTAAAGTTGTCATTAACGTTTGAATCCCCAACCGGTCCTATGAGACCGAGCTGTTATTGTTTTACTATTGTGTCTTGTTTCGCGGGTATCTGAGTAATTAAGGGGACTATAGGAGCTAATCGCGAGCTTTATTATGTACAAAAATATATGAATAATATATGCAGTAAACTGGGTCAGAAAAGTATATGTTATTCTTCAGGATGAATGAAATGATATACGTCATATACAAGCGTGTTTTAAACATAATACAACAGTATTACTACTCGCAAAGTACGATAAAAAAAGTAACGATTACAAGTCGGACATAAACTCGTACATACGCACAATCATTCCGATTGTAAAGATTATTTTAATTTTCTATAGAATCTGGAGGCTTTATTATATCCCCAAAATGTTTTTAATATTTGCAAGCATAATGTATCTTTGTACATCTCTTTCTTTTATGTACTGTCCTGACCGTGCTTTAGGTGTTTTAGTCTTCTTAAAGCATATAATAGGTAGGTACTTCTTCATATACATGTTACACGTTATAATATTCATAGAACTTCTGTCTCCTTCTGTCCCCAGCCATCGGAGAAGGAGGACGGCGACAGCCACGCGCTGTACGTGGTGGAAGCCGTGGAGCTGAACATCGTACTGAACCCTGACGATGACCTGCAGTATTCCTATCCAGTGCATCTGTATCCGGTAAGTGACTTGACATCGGAGAAGGAAGACGGCGACAGCCACGCGCTGTACGTGGTGGAAGCCGTGGAGCTGAACATCGTACTGAACCCTGACGATGACCTGCAGTATTCTTATCCAGTGCATCTGTATCCGGTAAGTGGAGTATTCTGTTATTTGACAAAAATAACTGAAGTACTCAGACGCAGTTGAGAGCAGTGGTGGCCCAGTGGTAACAGCCCCGACTTGCAAATTGTAGGTCGTGGGTTGAAACCCAGTCAGGCGCATTACTTTGTGTAATTTATTTCATCACCACTGCTCTTAAAACGGTGAAGGAACACATCGTGATCGGCATGTCCTAGCTAGAACCAAAATTCGAAGACGTGACATCCGGCAATCCGCATTGGGCCCGTGCGGTGGATTATGACCCATGCCTTCTCCTAGAGAGGAGGCCTGAGTCCCAGCAGTGGAAACATTATAAAGCCGATAATGCTAATAACTCAGACACTGCGACAGGAAACGCCTTGTGGTGACGAGCAATAGGTATCTCGCTGACCGGTAAGAACCGAGAGTGAGTCGTCAACAGCGCGTAGTGTTCCACACGCGCCTCTAAGAGCAGCAGCAAATCCGTAAGGGGTCCAGTAGGGCCTTAGCCCGATAGGATCACGCGGAATTTCTGAAAAGGCTGGAAAGCGGAAGTCCAGAACTTTTAGTCAGTAAATGCCTAACACGCACCGCCCCAGAGCAGTAGAAATCATTGGATGATTTCCCACTCGTGTCGTGTCGTTCCCACCTAACAAAAATACCTCAAAAAAAAGAAGTGTAGCTAATGGAACTATCAGTATTAAGTGGATTTTGAAGCATTAAATTGACTATGTTTAATCTAGTCAAATCCGATTTTTATTTTTTTATATTTACAGTGCACAAACAACACGTATGCTTGCGTGCATGCGGGCGGTGTGCATGCCATCACTCTGCCTATGCTGGGACATCTGGTGGACTACGCACTGGCTGATGAGAGTAAGTAACTTTTGACTTCCTATCGTCTATGCATTAAGTGTGTGTCAAGTTCAAAAAGTGTAACATCTACGGTATTCAGTCATTCGTTTTTGTCTAATCAGACTGTTATTATTGAACGTCTCCTACGTTCAATAAATGTATGTAGCTTAGGCTAAAAATAATTAAAAAAAATGGACAGCAATTTGACATATACAGTCTAATAGAACGTAATTATCCTATGGTGAAGCGGGAAGGAGTGTCAAACTTTATTGATTACAACTTAACTGTATTGTCTATATAAACTAGTGCTTGACTGCGATCTCACCTGATAGTAAGCAGTGATATAATCGTTGATGGTGAGGCACACGGGTTCATTAAGAGCCTATTCACTCTTGCTTTGAAGACGCTTAGATCCATCTAGACGCCGTACGATGGTTTGTCTGATGATAAAAAGGAGATGGCGGAATCAAATCATGCAATTCCCGCGAACTCTCCGAAATGCATCCTGTAAAATATCGAAAAGGCTGGCTATCCTACGTCTGTGTTCAAGACTTTGTAGATTGGACTTAACTAAATCTATATATATTATTATTTGTTTTAATAATTAATTATTTATTCGCAGCGGAAATGGAAGCAGTGCTGTCAGCGATGTGCTCGCGGTCGAGCGTGGCGCGCCACCTCGTGTGCACGGGCACCGGGGCTGCACTAGCGCCGCCGGTCGGCTTGGCACTCACGTCACCACCCTTACCCAAGTTGCTGGTGCTGTGTGCTGAGAGCAATCTTGTTGCTAGGTAACAACAATTCTCCGTCTAGACTTTTCGTCCAGGCCATGATCCCGGGCGTGTAGGCGCCGTCGCTGTAGAAGCAACCGACCTGCCGGTTAAAAATGTCCCAAAGTGTCATAGCCATCCGAATTATATGGAGATAGCATATCCTACAAGATGGCTAACCCGCGTACCAGTCCTCCTCACTCCGGACCAAAGCCTGTACCAGTGCTCGGCACGAAAGTGAGCCGCCGCCGATCCGTCTAAGCGAGGTACACTTCCACCATATTCTCTACCGTGTCATAGTGGTAGTCGCGTCTGTACTGTCTGAAGATTCTTGCAAATTATCAATGTAAACTCAATTTTCTATTGTACTATGATCGAAGTGGTCAAGGATACAAGTTGACAGCAAACGACATGTCGCAGCATCACTATTAATTTCTACATATTTCTATACAATTTCCTCCATAGTTAGCGACATGAAGCTAGCTACGCGTCGTCGAGCGGCAAACGACAGTTTCGTCCGACCGCAAATCAAATGTAACTTTCGTAAACATATATATTAATTTATCTTTGGTGTAAACAATTGTTGGCTAGCCTATAAATAAATAAACAAATCAGTAGTGCCGCTGGCGCCGGAGCAACGACACGTCAAGTGTGATACCTACTATTACTACTCGAACACGTCAGACATCTTGTTTCACGGAGCACTCTGAACCAACTGGATGCCATCTGCTGTTGCCGTCTGCGGTCAGGTTCGAAATCATGACTACAGCAACATGACGCAACGACGTGTCGTGACGACATGAAGCGACGACATGTCGTCTGCTGCTGCGGCGTACAGTCGACTACCAACTTGTACCTTCACGAATACATATTCATGTTAAGAAAATAGTGATTCATCGTGATCGTAATAAAGTGATAAATAATTATTGTTACTATTCATTTACAGAACATTGGAACCGTTCGACTTAGAAGAGCAGTTGTACAAGGAACTGCAGCTTAAGAACCCGACGTTGGAACAAGATGACATCAACAATATACTGAAAGAGGTAATTACTTTTTTATATTTATTTGTCAGGGAGTACGTAGCTAGCAAGTAGATATAACCATTGACTCATGATAGCACAAGTTTAAACCTTAGTGCTTTTTGGTTGCTATTTAAGATGAGAGAGAGAAGAGATTATCCTGTATTATTTTGTATAAATGATAAATAAATTTTAAAAAAAAATACGTTTACACACATATAACCGGAGGTCTGGTACATTTCACAAATTATTTTTTTGGTTTACCATTTTCTTAACGTCAGCCCCATCACATCCGTACAACTAATTAGAAACACGTCTTAAGACCATCATCATCAAGACTATCACCAAGATTTATTAGCGCGTAAGTCTGTCATGTTGTCGTGACCGTGATTCTTAATTCTTAATTCTTTATTGTACACAAAACATATAATCTGAATACAGTAATTGGATAATTCATGTACAAAGGCGAGCTTAACTCAACAATGAGTTTTCTCCCAGCAAACCTTTGAGTGACAGAGAGAGATCACATTTGAGGGTAGGATCCAGTGTACAACATAAAAAATACATAAATAATAAATAAATATATATATACATATATATAGGTATTAGGTATAATACATAGACTAATAAATATCAATATATATACTAATATTATGTCAATTGAGAAAGGAAGTGCTCTTTAATTTTCCTCTTAAAGATATTCAGAGAAGGGCTGTCACGAATAGAATGTGGGAGAGAGTTCCAGAGACGCACTGCAGTAACCGAAAATGAACCATCATAGCGGCTGGAAGTGTGACGCGGAGTACGAAGGAGAAGAGAATGGCGTGGCGCCGTGGCGTGCTGGACACATTTTGTTTTGTCATGTATACATGACTGTGGTGGTTAAAGGGCTAACCGAATTCATGTAAATTAAGCATATTTGTTTTGAATAATTCCAGAGACAGAAGCTGACGTTCACATCGATAGTGCAAGAGATCCTCACGAGGGATGTCTCGCAACCGATTCTGCAGATCAGCAAGAAGGCAGAGCCCAGCCCTAGAGAGTGCTTAGAGGTAACTCAATTAACTTTTTACTCCACCTACTCGATAATGCCCTATTATATGTCATATAACCATCACTTAAAGCAAGTCATTCTCTCCCTAGGGAGGTAATGTAGTAAGGCCGATACTTAGGGAATAATGAGATTTTAATTTGGAACGTAAAAATCTATTATTTAAAAACAAAAACACATTGAATGAATTTAAATGTAGGTACGTCAAAAAAGTTTATTTAAAAATCAAACTGGCCACTGTAGCGGCGCTGACGCAAGCAATATTGTGTTCCTTGAGGTGCGCAGCGCCTGGGCCAGTCTGCCCGTAACAACGACCACCTATAGACGCGCTTAACAATAAGTTCAATCTGTAATGTAATTCGTTTCCAAAGTAAACACATGTTCAAGTAAAAAGTGATTTAATTTCTCTCCGTACACACTCCCAAGGACACCACACCACACGCACACAAAATTGGTGACCCCGACGTGATTCAAAAATACTGTGCCGTGACATAGAGTGTGTACGTCGATTGAGACCGGGCGACTCAACTTCTCGCGTTCTATATAGTGTGTGAAACTTTCGTATATATTCCCCGATACGTAAGATGGAAGACAAAGCGACTACCGACGAATATGTTCTCTCACCCGTCTCCATCACTGACAAAATAGAAGATTTTTGGCCGAGGTCACCGGAATTATGGTTCGTAAAAGCGGAAGCGATCATCAATCCGCAGAAGATGTCCGACGAATCCAAGTATCGGATAATATTGTCTAAATTGAACCTCGAGGTCACCGAACAAGTCGCGGATATTTTACTAAATCCGCCTAAAGAAAAAAAATACGAGACCTTGAAACAAAAATTAATTTCGGTATATAAAGAGTCAGCGGAACGTCAAATCAAAAAGCTCATCGGAGAAATGGAATTAGGCGATCAGCGACCATCGTACCTATTAAGAAAAATGCGCGACCTGGCCAGAGGGAAAGTTACCGATGAAACGCTCAAGGTGATGTGGAAAAATCATTTGCCACCATCGGTACGTGGCGTCTTGGCAGTGACAGACGAGGAAGACATGGAAAAATTGGCGTCAATCGCAGACAAAGTAGCAGAGACCATCACGCCAATACACAGCGTCTCAACCGTGAAGGAAGAAAGGGGACCAGCGAACGATGACATGGTAGCGGCAATAAACAAGCTAAGTGACAGACTAAGCAAGATCGAGACAGATTCCAGAGGTCGATCAAGAAATTACGGATCCAGAAGACTTCGATCAAGCTCGAGATCAAGCTCAAGGTCAAGGAAGGCGACCGCACCCATAGATGACCCCAACTGGTTGTGTAAATTTCACTTCAGATACCGCAACAGGGCAAGAAAGTGTGTTCCGCCGTGCAACTGGAAGAAGAAAGACTCCAAGCCGTCGGAAAACTAGAGTCGGCGCAGTCAGCGACGGGAGGCTGTGACCGCGCGCATGTAAATCACCGTCTATGTGTCCAGGACAAGAAATCAGGTTTGAACTTTTTAGTAGATAGTGGTGCAAATGTGTCAGTTCTACCTCGAAAGGCCGTACTTAAACGTGATAACGCAAGTAGTGCTAGTTATAAGTTGTACGCAGCGAACGGTACCGAGATTACTACGTACGGTACACATATTTTAGAACTAGACTTAGATCTTAGAAGATCGTTCCGTTGGTTATTTACGATAGCGGACGTTCAGCAACCAATATTAGGTGCTGACTTCTTAGCTAATCATAAGTTGTTAATTGACTTGAACGGACGAAGGCTAGTGGATCAGGTAACTAATTTAAGTACGAGAGGAAATCTCTCCAGTTCAACTGAGCCCACTGTAAAAACTATTGTTGATAATTGCCACTATTACGACTTATTGTGTAAGTTCCCAGATTTAACTAAACCCATTTCATATAAGGAGACACCTAGACACAGCGTATGTCATCATATAGAGACAACAGGCCCTCCACTGTACGCACGAGCCAGACAGCTCCCACCGGACAGGTACGTAAAAGCCAAAAATGAATTTAGGGTTATGCAAGAGCTTGGGATCTGCAGGCCGAGCCATAGTGCTTGGGCAAGTCCCCTGCATGTCGTACCCAAGAAGGACGGTAATATTAGGCCATGTGGAGATTACAGACGTTTAAACACGATCACCAAACCGGATCGTTACCCCGTGCCCCGTCTTCACGATTTTACGTATATTTTGGCTAATAAGAAGATTTTTACGAAATTAGATATTAATCGTGCATACAACTGCATACCGGTCGCGGAGAATGACATTGAAAAAACTGCTGTCATAACACCTTTCGGGTTATTTGAATTCATGCGCATGCCCTTTGGATTACGTAATGCAGCTCAAACTTTTCAGCGCTTCATGCAACAAAATGTATTAAAAGATTTAGATTTCTTATTTAACTATATTGATGACGTGATAATAGCATCAGAAAACGAAACGCAGCATAAGCAACACTTAGAAAAAGTTTTTGAGCGATTCAATGAATACGGTATAACAATTAATTTCGCTAAATGTAGTTTCGGTAAAGAAAAATTAGATTTTTTAGGTTATGAAGTATCTGCAGAAGGTATTAGACCCTTAGAAGATAAAGTTTCAGCTATATTAAATTACCCCAAACCACGAACCGTAGAGGAACTAAGAAGGTTTTTGGGAATGTTGAATTTTTATAGAGCTAGCATACCTCGCTCAGCTGATCACCAAGCAGAATTAAATAAGTACTTGGGAAATTCTAAACGTAAAGATAAAACAGAAATTAAATGGACAGAGCTCGCAGAACGCAATTTTAAGCAATGTAAAGAAGACCTAAAAAACGCAGCTTTATTATCGTATCCATCGACAGATACTCCTTTAGCATTGATGACCGACGCGTCAGACAAATGTGTAGGCGCAGTATTACAACAAAACGTTAACAACACGTGGAAACCTTTAGGTTATTATTCAAAAAAGTTAACAGAAGCTCAAATGAAATATAGTACGTATGATAGAGAACTTTTAGCAATTTATTTAGCTGTAATTCACTTTCGTAACATGGTAGAAGGTCAAGAATTGATTATTTACACAGATCATAAGCCTTTATCTTTTGCGTTTAATAAAACAGGCACAAATAGGGAAACCTCACGACGAGCTAGGCAAATTATGTTCATCAGTGAATTCAGTACAGACATAAGGCATTTCAGCGGAAACGATAACATAGTAGCTGATTGTTTATCCAGAGTAGCAACTATATCGTGTCCCACGGCGCTAGATTTCTCAGAACTAGCAACCGCGCAAGAAACGGACGCCGAGTTAGCAAGATTACAAGGTGAAGCACATAACAATAACACATTGTTATTGAAACGTGTTCTTTTATTCGGAACGAACAAACACGTAGTGTGTGAAATGTCATCCGATATCGCACGTCCGTATTTAACTGAAAAATTCCGACGTCAAGCATTCGACGCGATACATAACTTGAGCCACCCAGGTATAAGAACGAGTAGGAAATTAGTCAGCGAAAGATATTTTTGGCCAAATATGAATAAAGACGTTGGTAACTGGGCCAAAACTTGTATTAGATGTCAGAAAGCGAAAATTCAGAAGCATACATTTTCTGATCTAGGGACTTTCGACAACAGCAAACGATTCGAAGTAATTCATACAGATATTGTTGGTCCATTAAATACTACCCCAGAAGGATATAGATATTGTTTGACTATAGTAGATAGGTTCACGCGTTGGCCAGAGGCGTTCCCCATAAAAGAAATAACGGCAGAAACAGTAGCCAAAACATTATATGACGGCTGGATTAGTCGTTACGGGTGTCCAGTCAAACTTATAACTGATCAGGGAAGACAATTTGAAAGTAGTTTATTTAAAGAATTAATGTCATTAATGGGAATTCATAAAATGCGGACCACCCCATATCATCCGCAATGTAATGGGTCCGTGGAACGCATGCACAGATCGTTAAAAACCGCGTTAAAAGCACGTTTAGATACCAAAAACTGGGTAGACGAATTGTCAACAGTCTTGCTAGGATTACGCACTACAGTTAGGTCTGACACTGGCGTAACTGCAGCCCAAATGCTGTATGGCAGCAACATTAGAGTACCAGGTGATTTTTACGACGCTAGTAATATAAAGTCGTACGATGAAAACAGTTTTGTACAGAAACTAAAGGACGTAATAGACGGATTAAAACCGTCTTGTCGAGAAAACAAGTCACCCCGTAAGATTTTTGTACACAAAGATTTACATACAAGTGATTACGTATTCATTAGGAATGACGCAGTACGGAAACCATTACAACCTCCATACGACGGACCATACCGCGTCATCAGCAGAAAGGATAAAGTATATCGTGTACAGTTGCCAGACAGACAAACTAATGTGTCCATAGATCGTTTAAAACCAGCATACTTATTAATAGATAGCAAATCGACATCAAAAGAAAATGACCAACAAATAGAGGATAAAACCGATAGTTTAAAGGGCAAAAATATCCAAAAGAAAGTAACGTTTCAAACAAGCAAACCCAGTAACAATGCATATACAACGCGAACAGGACGGATAAGCAAAAAACCAATAAAATATCGTTAAATTAGCAATATAGTAATTGAGGTCAAACAAACGCACGTTCAATGTATAGAAAAATATTAGCCAATACATAGTTGACACTTCTCGAGAAAGTACATTTTACATTAAAATTAAAGATAAAAAATGGGTTCCAACCAGACAAAAGAAAACGTGATCGTAAACGAGAATTTGGCAAACGTAACACAAGTGGAAAGTAAATTAAATATTATCGGTATCATAATGATAGTCACGATATCGTTATTGGCCGTAGTTATAATTTACACGGGAAAACGAAAATGCGTCAGAGGTATACGGAAATGGTTAAAGAAAGAAATGGTGGCCAGTTCTATAGCCTTACCAAGCACAAAGGTGGAAACTATGCAACCACCACAAGCCTCAACTACTCCTAAAGTTGTTTACTAAGATAACAAGCTCAAAAATCGGCATTCTTCGTCCATCCAAGTCAAGTAATTTGAAATATATAAGTATGTGTAAGTGAATTAGACTTGTGTAATGTGTGTTATGTGTACCAAATGTATGAATGTGTTTTTCACTGGCGTCACCATGATGAATACTGTGGACTCTAAGGGGTGCCAATTTTTTATAGCAGAGTAGGTCATCATGGTGACTACCCTTAATTTTATTGTATTTAAAAACATAATTATATGTGTACTACGAATTTCAAGACGGTGCCTCAATGGAAGGTTACCGCATTATTGTGAAAGAGAGGTGAGATATTCACATAGAATTAAGGACCTAGTAGCATAAGAAAAAATATATGTGTCATTAATATTGTAACTGTTCAAAAATAATCTAAATACTACTGTATTTACATACTAAATTATAATTGTATAAAACTTTGTGTAAAACAATCGTTTAATTACGTAAAATGTAAAATGATTATATACGAAATAGTTATTCCATAGCAATTCAGTTCAGAACTTATTAAAGCTAAACTTAAGCATTGTATAAATAGCATAAGTCGCGCTTTGTTAACATAAGTGACGCAGGCGCGCACAGATGTCTGATTACAACATTGTTTAAAGTACCTAAGTGATGTATAAGCAAATTCATTGTAACATAAAGTACAGTCAGCCACACAAATAAGTGTTCTTTACTATTTTTAGATTTCAATCATTTTTGTAAAAAACAATATCAATATTTTTTTTTAAAAAAAAAGGGGGAGGAATGATGTAGCGGCGCTGACGCAAGCAATATTGTGTTCCTTGAGGTGCGCAGCGCCTGGGCCAGTCTGCCCGTAACAACGACCACCTATAGACGCGCTTAACAATAAGTTCAATCTGTAATGTAATTCGTTTCCAAAGTAAACACATGTTCAAGTAAAAAGTGATTTAATTTCTCTCCGTACACACTCCCAAGGACACCACACCACACGCACACAAAACCACTAACAAAAAAAGTATAAAATTGTTTTACTGTCGATTTTAATAAAAAAATTATGATAAGCAAAAAAATAATTTTGTTAGTTTCAAATCTCAAAATATGCCGAGTGATAGTTAACTTGTAAACAATACTTATGTTTCTCTTTTATTGATTTAATTTGTTTTAGTCAATAGGGAATATGCAGGCAATTTTTTTATTTTTTTTATACAATATTCACTTCATTTTGATGTAGAAAAAAAATAAACCATAGCCGTAAGAGTAGTAATTACTTTTATACTACACCTGCTCGGAAAGTACCTTGATACTTTATCAAATTTACGGTAGAAAGTACGTCATTGCATATCGAACAAATATGCGGGGAGAAAACGCATCTGAGCGGGAGAGAAAAGTGTATGAAAATCCATTTCTTACGTGGTTTTTCTTTTTTAATTTTGGGTAAGACTATGCGCTGGTAACCTAAATATCAAAAGCCAAAAAGTTTTTACAGTGAGTTTTTATTTCCAAGTTCGCAAAATGACACTGGCCACTAGCTGTGTGTTGGATGGTGTCAAACAATTTGAAAAAAGAACATGTGAAAATTGCACACGCCATTGGCACCATTTTCAATTTGTGTGTTTTTGAGGATTCAGTTTTCGTAGAAAAGTAAAATAAAACTATTTTCATCGTAGGTGTAGTATAAAGCACTATGTATCACTCGAGAGAAAGTGCGATTCCCGATCTCGGGTGTTTTAAAGCCCTCCCCTACGGCTCGGGCTTCAAACGACACCCTCGACGGTAATCGGTCACTTTCTCCTCTCGGTGAACAATGTACTATTTTATAAAATCTTAAAAATATTGGTTTAATTTGACGAGTTCAAACGCTACTATTTCTCGCGCGCTTGAGGCGTGACGTCATAGGTTACGTCCTGTCAGTTTATTGTTTGCATTGAGAGTTAGTTTGATATATAACAAAGTGTTTTAGTCGCGTAATAATCATGGAAGAAGAAAAAAGCCATTTTATAGATATTGCATGATACCAATGTGTATGACACTATAAAAAGTACACCAGATAAATTCACCATTCCTGTCAGTTTTGTGCCCTATGACGTCAACGTCGTCGTCGTCGTCGCCTCACCATTGGTCGTTTTCATACGACCAATGGTGAGGCGTTTTACAAATTTGAATTTCGCTCGTAAATTTTTCACTTTTTGATTTACGTTTTAAATAACTAAATGCATATTAAATTAGAAAATAACGAATTGAGTGTATTACTACGACCTTAAAAGTTTAGGAAAAAAAAAATCAGGCCATTTTATTTTTTATGCATATTCCCTATTGTCATTGAATTCTCTCATAGTGTAAAAAGTAGAGTATATAACATGGAGATTTATCTCCGTGTTGTCGTTGTCTTGAGGGTTTCAATTTCTCCCTTTATTAATGGAGTTAATTATATAAATCCCTTACTGCTGTTCGGGATTCAAACATATCAACTTTCGTTTTGTTCGGAATTCAATATGCCGCCCGTTACTTAAAGACACTGCTTTGTGCCCTAGTCACAAAAACTTTTTGTTCCAGTTCTTAACCCAAGCGACGTTGAAACTCCGCGGTGAGTACATTTCGCGTCAACAACGCGTCAGCGACGCCATCGCGCGCAAACTGCACTCGCTGCGCTCGCTCAGCAACCAACATCAGGAGTGGTTGCAGGATTTACAGGTAAATCAACATACTCTATTTAGGGTTCCGTACTTATAGCTAGCCGTTTGGCTGTCTGATAAGAATCAAGCCCGTATCGACGACGCGTTGTGTTTCACGCGTACCTAAAAGAGATGTCAGCAAAATTGACGGAGCCAGTTGTCAGCTATGGCTGCGGATTTTTCTAAGGAGTTACCGCATTTCTCGCAAAAGGGCAACTGAAAGAACGCTGTAGGTTTTAGCCTGGCACTCTCTCCCACACTACCTATAACGGGAGAAGACATTTGATGATTCCCCTCGTAAAAAGGGTTCCCCAACCAAAGGATTTTTTATTGATAACCAAAAATTACCTGTACATAAAAAAATTGTTTGTTTACCGTATTTTTATCGAATTGAGTTCAATTAGAATTGAGTTTTGAGTAATAAATTAATAATGGTATTATATTGTTTTCAGAAAGAGATAGATGACGTTCAACTAGACTCTACTGTTCTCAAGGAAAAGTGTATGCTAGCTGAGAAACATCAAGACGATCTCAAATACAGGTAATACCTACAAAAACCTAGTTAAAAAGGTAAGGATGTACCTTTTTAACTAGGCTCCGGATAAATTTTAAATAAAATACTTTAATCATCATTATTATATTTCATTTTATTTATTTGTCATTATATTTCCTTTTCTGTGTTTAACGTGTGTTTATAAATTATAAAAAATAATAACTTATTGATGAACCGCCCTACATTTGTTAAATTTCTTGTGTTAACATAGCTGTCTTGAATTGATATCTGCCGTGATTCTTTAATACACTAATATGTACTAAGTCCACATTCACATGTTGATTTATCTGTTAATTTTGATATTGGTGCATAATATAGCTTTTATAATCCCTTACAGATGCTCAGCAGTGATCCGCAAGATCCGCGCGTCGGCATCAGCGAGTCCGGCCGAGCGGGAACTGCTGGCTGAGCTGGAGCGCTACAAGCGCTGCGGGGAGAGGCTCGGAGACCAGATCCTCATGCTGAAACAACATGCGCAGCACAAGACTGAAGAGGTGGGTGTCTTCAAGGCTAGAGTGAATAGGCTCTTAATAAACTAGTGCGCCTCACCATCAACGACTGCATCACTGCTTACCATCAGGTGGGATTGCAGTCAAGCACTGGTTTATGTGATATAAAAAAGAAAAAGTTACCTCGTGCTAAGCCCTACTAGTCCGTGACGCGTAGGTGCGTATTATTATTACGTCTTTGCGCGTTTTTAATCAATCCCCAAAAAAATTATCGACAGAATCAATTTTGTAAACCCGTTTGTACTAACGACCTTTACTTGTCTTTCAAGTTATACAGGCGTAGGTACAGTCAGCTTTAGAGGCCATTCCGTGATGTTATAACAATCAGAAGAATCGGATTCCTTACAAAACAAGCCATCGAGTCAGCTAATGATTCGCCGTCCTACAAAATAATCAAGTTTCGAGTAAACGGAATCGACCGCTAGTTTTTTTTGTTTTTTGTTCCACAACTTTTCACACAACGCCATCTAGTCCCAAGCTAAGCAGAGCTTGTGTTATGGGTACGAGAAAACTGATAAATATACTTATATATTTCTAAATAAATACATTATTATAGATAAATTACATCCAGACACAGAACAAATGATCATGCTCATCACACAAACATTTGTCCTGGGTGGGAATCGAACCCACGACCTCTGGCATAGCAGTCAGAGCCACTGACCACTAGACCAAACCACTTTCTCAAACGAAACTCTAATCCATCGAGTAACAAGTCGCGAATGAACGCGCAATAAATGTATTTTCTTTCTTTCTTTCTTTCTTTCTTTCTTTTCTTTCTCTCTAACAATCGAATAAAACCTCTCGATAACGCGCGTCATTACGGTCTACTGCTCACGGACGCGTAGCTTCATACACGAGTATTCGTCGTTATACGCTAAGAGCCCCCGCAGACTGCAGACTTTCTATCGGCCGATAGTTTGGTCGGCTTCTTAATCAGTATGGAAAGGTATGCATATGCGCACATTATAGCGATTCAGTATCGGCCGATAAAAAAGTTTGATGGGCTTCCCGATTGCCTTCAAACTAATCTGCTGGCCAACTATCGGCCGACTGCTAAATAAGTACGACGCTCTTCCACGCGCGCACACGGCGCCGATTGTTTGATCGGCCGACTCAGTTCGCTCCGAGCTCGGCGCAGAGATTTTCATGTTCTCAACTAGTAAACCGTGCGAGAGCAATCGACCGAATGCTGGTTGGTGTGCGCGCCTATCACCAACTCGACGGTTTAGTTGGCCCCGTGTGCGCGCTGCCGGCCCAACCCGATCGAACTATCGGCCGATCAAAGAGTCTGCAGTCTGCGGGGGCTCTAAGAGTCCGGCAACGACACGACTTCACAACGTTGCCGCTTCGTCTACTGAGTTAGTTTTGTATGCAAGCTTCACGCAGGCGTAAACCTAGCGTATAATAATAAATACGCGTCTATGAAGCTACGCGTTCGTCGACAGCACGAATTACCCACACTATTAGAGTGCAGAGCACGGAGCTGGGTGTATAGCATGTATGTATAATTATGATTATTTTTTATTATGCATAGGCTAGCGTTTGACCACTATCTCAGCTGATGGTAAGCGATGATGTGGCCGACGATGGAGCACGCTTGCCTAGAAGTAATCTACTCACTCTTGACTTGAAGACTCCTAAGTTTATATTTATTATTTTCAGCTCGAGAAATGGCACTCGGAGTACAAGAAGACGGACATCGCGCTCGGCAAGTCTCACAGTGACACCATCTCCTCCATTCTGCAGCAACAGTAAGTTATATTTTTGTTTGTACTATTTCGCCAAAATACGTACACAATCGAAATACTCATTACTAGCTATCGGCGAAGCCAAGATGTTTTAACTATCGAATGATTTGGAGTTGTTAAAATATATCGAGTCAACCATCGATTCGACCGCTAGTTTTTTGATTGTACGAATCACTCTCTCTAGAAACTCTAAACTATCGAGAAAAAACTAGCGAAAAAAAATTCTGAGCAATCTTACTCTGATAGGTTAGGTTATAGTATTATTATATTTATATTTTAAAGTTATAATATTATTATTTAGTTGGTTATTTTTTTAAACAACATTCTGACTTGTGCAGACGATATCGATATTTATCTTATATTTGAAGTAAATCTTAAGAAAAGAGAGTTAGTGATAGTGTAATAGGTGACAGGACATAATGGAAGAAGGAAAGGTGTTCCGTCGATCTCAAGTAATATGAGATACCTAAGAGTAGGAAGACTTGAAGTTATTAAATCTTAAAATTGCCCAAGCGAAATGCAGTAACTAGTTAGTAAATCTTAAGATTTACCAATGAATCTTAGAATTTACCGTAGTTTGAACGCATACAGTAACATATTACACATTTTTACATTTTCTATACAGTACGGCCGTTATAAGTTGGCGATTCTGAAGTTAGGCTCTGCGAATTTTGGCATAAAATAAATGCAATTTACAGTTGTTATTACTGTTAAAAATTGTTATTGGCATTGATTTTTTTAAAACCTTTATTTTTGTAGGAGTTTTCAAACGCAAAAATTCGCCGATCTTAATTTTGGTGATTCAAGAAATATTTCGCAAGAAATATTCGTCAATTCGTTTCAATTAAGAATGAATTGACGAACACTTATTTCTGGTTAGGTAATCTTAATGGTTTCTGGTTAGTTAGTAGACGGTTTGTTTTTTTTTTATTGAGGTAATCCTAACCAATAAGTACATAATTTAAAACAAAATATTGTACACTTATAGCCAAGGATACACTAGGGAACATTTTGTCCCAAAACACGACGCGCAACACTCAATATACGTGACGCTGAAACGTTGCATAGTGTGCCGCAACATGACCCGAAACATTTTTCTGTTTTAAGACATTACTTTGGCATGTTCCACGTTGTTGTTGAGCAACATGTTGCTCCATTTGTCCCCTAGTGTATCCTTGGCTTATTTCTTCAAAAACATTAAATAACGAAATAGTTGACTAATCATTTATGTTTGTTTTCAGAACCGGACAGATATCACTGCTCATTGAAGAGACGAAGCTACTCAAAGACCAACTCAGCATTGTTTAGATTTACTTTAATTATTACTAGTAATTATTTGTTTTCTTGTTTTTAATTAAATCATTATGTCATCTAACTCTATAATTCAAGTAGCTGATGTAGGGATAAACAGCCAAGTACTTAGACAGTTAGGGTCAGCTCACATCAAGACGCGACGCGACACTTCATTCACTCATTCATCTTCTTCATTCATTCTTTATTTCAATGTTTTTTTCACTTGGATTGAACGACTATTGCCCGATTGGCCAGAAATCGCTCTAGAAAGGAGAAGCCTTTGCCCCGCAGTGGGACACAAAATAGGTTATTAAAAAAAAGCCAACTAAAGTCATATTCTCGTCTCGTACTAGTTTCTCTTTTTCTACCATTGTCAATACAGGTTTTTTTACCATGATTTTGTAACCTTAATTCATGAATCCCCGACCGGTCCTATGAGACCGCGCTGTTATTGTCTTACTATTGTATCTCGTTTCGCGGGTATTGATAGGTTAATTAAGTTAGTCGTGAGAAGATTTCACAACTGATTTAAAAGTATACTGATTCTTAAAAACTAAGAACTTGTCGTAATATTTTGTAGTAAAGTTGCGAAGATACAATGTGTCAAGCCATAATTTCAAGATTGTATTTGTGTAAACTTTGATTTTTTTTTGTTAGTACTGACTCGGAATTAATTTTGTATTGTTTGTCAATAAAGATTATTATTACTATGGTGACATTCTCAAGTATTATTTTTCAATGTCTGCCTGACCTACTATAATTGACTGATATCAGCAGTGTTTCCAATGGTTTTTGCTGGTGGCTAAAACCCAGAGGTCTTTAAGTCAAGAGTGAATAGGTTACTTCTAGGCAAGCGTACTCCATCGTCGATCACATAATCGCTTACCATCAGATGAGATAGTGATCACGTGCTAGCCTATTAATAATTGCCCCGTCACTAGAACATTTGGTGAAAGAGTAGACAGATAATGATTAAAGATTCAAAAGTGGTTAGGAGGTGGTTTGATGGAGTAATCGCGGCCCTGGCACGCAAAGGGCAAATATAGATTGCTGTAACATAACCTATAATATGACAGGATTCTCGACCCGTGCACACTACGCGCGCAAACAGAGCAATTCAACTACATATGTAAGCAGGTACATATTCGGTTCGTGCACGCGATGCGTCCGCACTTATGCTCTTTCCATGTTGCATTGTATGTTACGTTACAGCAGTCTGTACCCAGCTTTAACGCACTCTCTCGCTCCACCTAGACAGGCAGGAGTTATTTCATCATTTTCAACCATATAAATAAGGGTGTATCCTTGAAATAAAACAAGAACTTATTTGTTAAAATTGAGATTCTATTCAAAAATAACAGTTTTATACATTCAAATAATGAATGTTCGTCCGTAACATAGGAATGACTTACGTTATTAATATTTAGCGTCGTAAGACCGAAGTTATAACTACCCTTACATAATAACAGCGTATTATGGGATATTATTTAAAAAAAAAACAGTCAAAACGTAGGCGGGATGTAGTACCAATTGTGTAAAATAATAACAGATGGGATATTTAATAGGAATAACAAAAAATATTGAAAAACTTGAATATAATTATATAAGGGCCGATTTTGAAGCTGAATGGTCGTATAACTTTCAAATGAGGAATAAAAATGGCAATTTGACAGTTTTTGTATAGGAAATATGTCAATTGCCATATTCATTCTTCTGATAAAAGTTATCCGGCTATTGAAAAATCGGCTCTTAGTCAATTGTTGTTCACTAGTCTCGCTAAAACTCGAGAATGGCTGGACCAAATTTAATCATTCTTTTTTGTTTTGTTTACCAACATACAGGGAAGGTTTACAAACAAACAAAAATAGTTGGAAGGGTAGGAAGTCAGTTAACTGTAGTTAGCGAAGCCTAAAAAACCACAACAATCATTGTTTCAGAACATTCGCGCTTTTCTATTTATATTCCTCTCTCTCACTCTCGCGAATAATCACATATGCCAGAAAGAGATGAGATATACATGCCAAAAAACAGTATCTTTTTTTCCCTTTCCTGTACGTTCGAAAAGGAAATGTGAAATAGCTGTCCTAACCAACACATACAAACCACACTATAAAAAACCTAGAAGCACTTACACAACTAATTTAAAACTGCAGTCGATAATGACACTTAAGTCCTAAGTGTAAAGCTGATATTACTATGACTTAGTTAATCAGGGGTCCCCAGAACATTTTGGATACCCTCTTCTCGTCTTCCGTGCAGAAGAATTCTTTTCCGAGTTTTACAAACTCTTTCTGGGATAATTTGCCATCCTGTAACAGAAAAAAGAATGATTTCATCTCATCATTGATGATCATTTATCGTCCGTTTTTTATACCCGGAGACTAAATTGACACAAGTAATGTCAAATTTACTATAGGAATGACACAAGTTTTTTTGTGTTGAAATGGCATTTTAGTCCCAGGGTTTAAAAAACAGACCATAGGACATACCTACACTCAAAATTAAATTAATTAAAAGCATTACGTATATGAAGTGTAAATGAATATGCAATGCCTTGGAACGTTCGATCAAACAAACATTCGATATTTTGAACACTCGATGACTCTTTATGACTGCGCGATATATTCTGCCGTCCAGCCCCTAAAGCGCAGTAAAAAAGCGTAAAAAAAAACCATGTCTTACTGCGCTTTAGGGACTGGACGGCAGTATTGAATGTTCAATTTATTAACAATTCGATATTATGAACGTTTAAATATTAAGGTGATCGATGTATGATCAATTGATATTCAATTACTTAAAATTCGACTTGCCATACTACGCTGGGTCTAGAAGAGTGTTGTTTTCATGTACCGTTCAGTAGGGCCTTTGCCTCAAGCTTATTAAACAATAGGGACATGAAAAAAAATGTGTTTGCTTTTTCTAGCTTGTGCCAAAGTTATACCTCAGGTCCAAAGTAACCCCACTTTACAGTATATGAAAAGAACAATCTTCTATACCCAACAACCGTGTCTAAAATCAAAAGGAATGTATTTTATAAGGCATCTCTGCTTACCCCATTAACGTCTATGACAGCGAAGGCGACGGCCGCCTTCTCGTTGTCGAGTCCTAAGCACTGGAAGAACAACTTGAATTCGTGCACTGAGATGAAACCGGACTTGTCCTTGTCTACCGCCTGAAATAAACACAGATATTTTTCATTAATAACAAAATCAAAATTTTTTTTTTTTAATATTTTTCATTGATAAAATTACAAAGAAAAACACCTATCACAATTGGCTTAGTCCAGAATTTATTTCTTTTTTTATACTTCAAAGTGAGTGTGCTTCATACCTCAAGAGTGTTTTTTTAGCTGGGAAATCATCGAATGCATTCTCCTGCTCTTGGGCGGAACAGGAGGGCGAGTCAGACTTATACTGATTACTGGCTAAAACCCACTCCCATGTTTCGCCCTTTCGTTTTTCGTTTCTGGTCCCGGGTTTTCCTATCAAAAGCTAACCTATGGGCCCAGAGGCTTCGACCCTAATGTCCCCCTTTGGTTTTGCTCCTTGAGGCGCTCGTGAAACGCTACGCGCCATCGATGACTTCGGGCTCGGCCCGGACGTTTGCAAAACTTATACCTCAGGGCAAAAGTGACCCCACTATACAGTCAGTCTATGGATGGGTGAAATACACTAAACTGTATTTCATCTAAGCGTCTCCGTGCTTCGGATTGCACGTAAAAAGTCGGTCCCGGTTGTTGTCAACTGACAGGAGTCGTTAAAGGGGATGCTTCAGGTTAGCCCGCGAAATTCAATTTTTTTTACGTTTTTTGCAATTTGCAAGCCAGTGGTAGGTTGTATGAAGTTAAAAATACTTTAGCGACTGTAAAACGTAACTAGTTACAATCTACCACTGGCTTTGAATTTGAATTTCGCGGGCTACCTGAAGCATTCACCTTAAGCCAAGTTAAAGACCTTCGGGCGGCTTGAAAGCTCTGACACCAGGATGGCCACTAACCGTACGATAAGACGAAGAACGGTACGTAAAAAGGAGTGTACCTTGAACAAGTATGGCAGCCAGCGGTGCGCCCTCTTCTTGAGCGACTTGTCGTTGAGCACGTGATGCATGTCCTCTAGATACCGAGTAAAGTGGGGCTAAGTTGGCCCTGGGGTATAACTTTGGCACAAGATTATTATCCAATAGGAACACGATAAACAGTGTTTACTGTATTCTTATCGGTTATCGAGCTTGGCTCGCAGTTATACCTCAGGGCAAAAGTGACCCTAAAGTAGGGTACGTAAAAAAGAGTGTACCTTGAACAAGTACGGTAGCCAGCGGTGCGCCCTCTTCTTGAGCGACTTGTCGTTGAGCACGTGATGCATGTCCTCGAGGTACTGCTCCACCGTCACGAAGTTGTACGGGTCGATGGCGCCCCACTGCTCCTCCCACGTCAACTGGAACATTAACGTATATTAGTACGGGAAATAGGCCAACAATTATAATAGAGCCGTATAGGTTGCCAAACACTTCAGAGAAAATTTAATTGAAGTACATCGGCACAAATGGAAGGAGTACAGGTAATCAGCAAGAGCAGTTGTAACTATCCTAATTTATGAGTTGTAGGTTGCGGGTTCAAAACTCAAAATTTCATCGTTATTACTCTGAAAACGGTAAAGGAAAATATCACGAGGGAACCGCCATGTCTTAGAACTAAATAAAATCGAAGACATCTGACATCCACCAAACTTCACTGGGGCCTCGTTATGATTACGGCCCATTCCCTGTCTTAAAGTACACTCTAACCGAGTCCCAGCAGTGGAAACATTACAAGGCTAATTATGCTAGAACAGGAAATAATACAAATCAGCACAGTCTCACAAAACAGTACCTAATAGCAATTCCAAAATCCATAATAGGTAATTATAAATCTAAAATTAACTCTTTCTGGCTTTTGCCTACACTTTCTCGCTTAAAATACTGAACAGATTTTGCTAAAAAGAACAGCAAACTTGAACTAAAAGAAAGGACATATATTTTTTTCTGGCTTGAACTTCGACTTCACCGACTTTCGCACAAACGAAGCCTTTAACAAAACCTGGTAAAAAACAAACGACCCACCTTAATAATACTGATGAACTCCTCAGCCTGCTGGTCTGACAGATGCCCCAGCGACTTGAACCTCTCGGCGAAGAGGAGGAAGTCGTTGAAGGAGATCAGCCCGTCCTTGTCCACGTCCAGGATGTTGTGCACCGTGCGCATCTTGCGCCGCCAGAACTCCGACTGGAAGGTGGATAGGAAGATAGGGTTATTGTTAAACATGGTTCTAAGTACTAGCTACGGGATACTTTTAATCCTGAAAATATTCCATAGCTGCTAGGATTAAAAGTATCCTATACCCATATCATATATGCTATTCCAGGACGTATGTATTCCCCCATTTGCGAGGAGTAACATAAATAAGCAAACACAGAACTAAAATTTTTTTTTTATAAATAGCCATTCAATAGGTTTACACGATTTGAATGCTTATAATAGATTATAATTCGATAAATAAACACATACGTGTTGCAAATCAAAAGACAATAAAGTAAAGTGTAAAGAAAAGTTTATTTTCGCTCGCTACCCTGGCGCTGAAAGCTAAAAGCTCAAGCGTGGGTTTTTCTACATTAGAGGGCGCATAACTCAACATTTTTAGTTTATTTTGTTTCTAGTATAAGGGAGCATTATTACCCCAAGGAAATGGTATTGGCTAAAACAACTTACGATAGTGAAATTAATGCACAAAATCTACCAAATCATGACTGCTTATTAAGCCTATATGTAGGTATAAACTGTCAGCACACGGCAAAAACGTTGAATATTTATAGTGCCATCTAGCTTCTACCTTAAAATAAATCAACTCACCCGATCATACCCCTTACACTCCGTGTCGGAGTCAGAGTCAGAGTCGCTATCAGCTTTCCTCCTGTTCTCCTCCGGACGACCATGCTGTTTGCTGTACCGCCGCAAGAGGGCGCCGCAGTCTGCGTGGCGCAGCTCTCGGTCGCGGGGGCGCTCGCTCAGGTAGCAGACGCTGCCGTTGCAGACTGGTTTCGTGTGGATTAACTGGAAAGAGAAGATATGATGGTAAAGGCTTTGTTTTAAACTGATGGTTTACTATTGGCAACTTGTCATCATCATCATTTCATCCAAAGGACGTGCACTGTTGGACATAGGCCGCTGTTAATTGACGTCACAACGAACGGTCCTGTGTGACTCGAATCCATCGGATTCTCGCGACCCTCACCAGTTCATCGGTCCACTCTGTGTGAGGCCTACTAAAGCTGTTCTGTCTCAACCGATGACTTATCGGTGGCAAGGTGTCTAAAATTGTATGGCAAGCGAATTCCATCTAGTTTGACAGGAGCAAAATTCTTGCTATCTTTTCTTATACCTATCTACGTTAGATACGTAAAGAAACGTAAGAGAGAGCAATCGTTTAAGTTTAGTTACCTAATGCATTTGAGAATTAGCTATAATGAAGTACTCTAATTTAGTGCAATTGAATACGTTAGCAGCATTACAACACTCCCCCTACCACTTACTCAAGAACCGTCGCTTCATTGCTTGTTTTATTTTGAGTGGGGAATCATCAGAATGACTTCTCCCACTCTTGGGCGGAGCGGAAGGGCGTGTCAGACTTTTACTAACTAAATCCTATTCCTTCGTTGCCTTCGATCTGGGGACACCGAGCTAACCTTTCGGAAAATCGATCCACAGCCCCAGTTGCTACATTGCTTTTTATTTTCAACTAGCGAGCCAGTCACACGAAAGTTAACCCAACTGTAAAATTAACTCCAACTAACTTTTTATGAATTTTAAATTTTTAATATTATAATGCATTAGAGCAGTGGTGGCCTAGTAGTAATTGCCCCGACTTACAAGTTATAGGTCGCGGGTTTAAACCCAGCCTTATTTTGTGTAATTTATTTCATCACCGCTGCTCTCAAAGCGGTGAAGGAAAACATCGTGAGGAAACCAGGAGGAACCAACAATTCGAAGACGTGACTAGGGTTGCCAACCATACTTTATAATATAGTATCCTACTTTATTTTTGGTAATTATACTTTATACTTTTGCATACAAATAATAAAATAAAACACTTATAATATATTACGGGATTTATAGGTAAGTATATACTTAACTATTTAACGGTATTAAAAGTTACAACAGATGATGGAAAAGATTTATGATAATTACTGAACGAAATGTTAAATTTCAGATGTTAATATGACAGATCACAATATCACAGATGTCACTATCGACGCAATTGTAAGTTGTTTTAAATTTTATTAAAGAATCCATTAAATTGAAAATTAATGATTAAAAATGGCGATTTCTGATAGGGCTACTCCAACAGTGACTAAAAAAGCTAAAATGAGCAATATACATATAAATTACTTTCCGTTCCCGCTACTTCAACTTTCACTGAGAGGGTTTTTTCAGTAAAGAATCAGAAGTGGCGAGAAGAGAGAAATAGAGAAACAATAAATTTAATTAAAAACGAATTATGTAGATATTTATTTAAATTTAAGTATTTGACAATAACAAGCTTTAAAGCATTTCAAAATTGTATTTTTTTTTTAGCATAGCCTAAAAGCACACAAATACGTTTTTAACGTAAAATTTGAAAAATACTTTTTTTTCTTTGAAATACTCTTTTTTTTCCTATGCAAGTCATTTTCTACTTTTTTTTCGTCAAAAAAAGTTGGCAACCCTAGACGTGACATCCACCAACCCGCACTGGGCCCGCGTGATTGCCCATTCCTTCTTCTAGAGAAGAAACCTGAGTCCCAGCTGTGGGAACATTATAAGGTAGCAGCCCCATAATGTGCTATGCTAAGCTAATAATGAAGTAGGTGCCTACTCTAGTGTAATTCAATCCACCAGTAGTATTACTACACTCCCCCCACAACTTACTAATTGTTAAAACGGAATAAACTCAAGATCATCGTTCGTTGTCATTCTCAACTTGTGAGCCAGTCACACGCGAGTTAACCCGTCTCTAAAATTAACTCCACAGAGTTTATCATTGAAGTTGTCACACAGATCTATGTGTTGTTCAGTATTACTTGAACAGTGTACAGTTTTACACACACAAGTGTAGGCAGAGAGCGTTGACCCCATTATGCACAAGCCGTGTGCAAGCGCAGTGTATAGTGCAGACTTGGAATCGATATAATAATGAATTACCTACTATGAGTTTATATGGATAATTAACTTTACAAAATACTTAACTGACTATAGTTATAGTAGAATAAAAAAAAAAACATTACATCTAACTTAAAACAAACTTAGGATACTCTAGGCAACCGTCGGCCACATCGTCGCTTACTTACCATAGGCGAGATGGTGGTCAAACGCTTGACCACAATAATAAAATAAAAAATATGGCGTCAAAAAACTCTTCCACATAATTATGTTTTGGATACCCTATTGTTCGAGGAATATCTTTGAATAACTTTTTCCGCTCTCGGATATCTATATGTTGTACTTTTTTGAACCTGACGGAAAAGAGGGGTGTTTTACTATTGGTAGGCTAGCGTTTGGCCACTATGTCACCTGATGGTAAACGATAATGTGATCGACAATTAGAACAAGCTTGCCAAAAAAATATCGAGACACTCTTGAGTCTTGACCTGCAGATTATAGCTATCAGAAAACAGAATCCATCTGAAATTTTCACTCCTTAGCTGTACGCACAATGAATGTTCTATAAACGTCTTGATGTTGTACCATTGTATAGTCTGTCTGCATTGCATATGTACCCCGCAAAGGACTCACTCGCTGCAATGGCCTTGCCCTTTGCAATATAAATAGATCGCAGTGTGTGGCAGGAGCATGCTTATGTATGGGAGTGTGTAAGAAATAAGGAGTAAAGGTTACTATGTGAATATAGAAAGGAATAATAATAATATTCACATTTTCAAATGTCAATTGTTTATTAAGTTTTCTGTCAGTGCTGTGCACCTCTGTAAGTGACAAATTCACTATGCCTAAAACTGGAGGACGTGATGGAGCATTCGGCGGAAATGAATCCTGCTCAGGTGGAGCACCGTGTCTTCGTGCGGGCGATTGGCAGTAACGATCTCTCGCAACGGAGCCTAGTACAGGCCATGGTCCGAAGCAAGGGGGAATGGCAGACACACAATGGTGAAGGAGGACGAAAATATTGCATAATTTACTGAAAAATAATGCGTTAGCAATATGCTACGGTTCAGAATCTGTCGAAACTTTACAATCTCGCGAGATAGATTGTAATCCAACGGTATCTACAATTTTACGGTGACTTCTACAAGTGCATGATGCATCTATGTGCATTTCCTGGAACCAAGATACTAGCGCAAAATCTTGAAGAATTGAGGTCGAATAATATTTACAACTTGTTGATAATAACTAAGTGGAACAGACCGTTTTCCTGTTCATCGATACTGTTTACATTGTATTTATAACTTTTGATAAAAACTACTAGTTAGTGCATGTAGATAAGAATTAGTGGGTGTTACGTGTTTACGTAGGCCCTTTATTTTTGGACTCCCAAATAAAACAATGGCAAGACAGGCATTCTAGATAGATTACTTATGTATATATGCTTAGCTTAGTTCTAGAGTGTGGACCGCGCACTGGAAGATGCAGTGTTGGAAAGCCTCAAAGACATAGAGTTGCAGGAATATGATGGATGCGAGACACACAGGACCGTTCATTCTAATGAAACTTGTTCTAGTTTGCTTTACCGGATGCAGTTGAATATTTGTGGCTATTAAGCGGGATACTACACGGTGGCTCAGCGGGGTTAGACAAATGACTTTCCTATTAGCGTTACAAAGGCTAAGTACAACATGTATGGCAATGACATAAACTGTACCGCCACTTCTTTAAAGATAATGTCATCACCATACGCTTGGCGGAATAATATTTTAATTAACACAGGTACAACTTGACACTGACCTGTGGGCTTTACCGACTTTATTAAGGTCCGTAAAGTCCCGACCTCTAGGGCCAGGATAGCTCGTGAAGTAAAAATTTTCGTTCTTTTTGCAATTTGCAATATCGGATACTATCCGATCCACGGTAACAGAATCGTAAAATATGCCATTAAATTACTTCTAGGCAACCATACTCCATCGTCGACCACATTACTTACCATTGAGATAGTGGTCAAGTCCGAGCCTATCAATAACAAAAACCTAAGTGTAACAGTCATCGACCTTCCAGCACAAAAGTTCATTGTACACACAAATCATCATACAATCATATCTATATATCAATGCGGGCTCGTACGTGAGTGGTGACATACGGAGACCTCTCCGCAACAATTTGCGAATTAGTTCACGAGCAGGAATCATGTCTGTTGAATGATGATGATGATGATTGGCCGGAGGGGGCTACGTGACCTACTACAGGTCTTATATTTAGGATTGAGGACTGGAAAGGTCAAATGGATTTGTGGGGGTTAAAAAGTCATTGAACTAAAATCCTGTAAGTATAAATTTTCACCTTACGTGAAAAAGCCAGGGCCAACCACAGAAATATTAATAAAGACTCTCTGAAAATCTATAGTAGAAACCGTCAGCTACGCAAAGGGTAAAGAAATGGGTTTTTGTTCGTAAAAATCTGACAAAAGTTATCCTAGAATAAGGGATTCAAAAGAGTTACCGCGGCCTTTTAACGCAAAGGGGAAACAGAAGGAATACAGGTGGAATTTTGGCAGTAAAAAATCAGATGCTCCCTCCTGCTCCACGCAGAACAGAGAATTAATGAACTGATAAATATACCTACTCATATACCTATTTCTAAATAACTGCATATATTACAGACAAATTAGACCAAACACAGAACGATTTATAGTAGGTACAAACATTAGTCTTGGGTGGGAATCGAACCCACGGCCTCCGGCAAAGCCGTCAGGGCCACTGTCTAGTGGTCATTATGACAAGCCAGTTGGTCTCAACAGGCCTATCATAAAGGTACCAATCATTACGACAGTGCAACAGCTAAAAACACTACGAACACCGACACAAGACACAAAATGATTGAAAGGATAAATTTTATACCGCATTCCGGTATAACCAGTTATCAGGCAGTTACTAGTTTCATAGCGTAGATGCAAGTCTCAGGTAGGCTTGGCTGGCCCTTCATAACTTAATAGTAGTTAAAAGAACAAAAAAGCAATGAAATGGATGTTGGATAAGATCATGGTCGAGATGGTCTTAGATGTAGGTGAGAGATCTCTCATTCCATCTATTTGTATTTACTACCCGTGTGCATTAACATGGCTCCTGGCTCGAATGAATGAAGTTTAAAGAACGGAGTGTAATTATTTATTTTGTTTATTTTGAATATTAATATTTATTTTGCGCCAGTACTTACTCATAACATACTTATTACTTACTTTACGATGCTTTGAACGTGACTTTACAAATTATTTTCGGGTATAACGTACCAACTGTTTTCGAGTTAGGTGCCATATTAATACGCACGGGTTGTAGCTAATTCTTAAAATCACAATAAGCAATTAGTATTTATTCAATTACAATGGAATTTGAACTTTGATTGTCTTGTGCCTACATACAACGTGAATTTTGTTATTACATTATTTAATAATTATCATAAATTCCGAATTCAAAATAGTTATGTACGGCTACCCACTCGCCTCCTAATATCAGCCCTACAACAAATTTACTTGACCTCTATGTCCACAGAATAATGAATATACCTACCTTTCTATAACCCAGAGGTCATAATACACCTCTTTATTTTATTTATTTAGTGTGCACATAAGTCTTGAAATTAACAATAGGTAAGCTACTTATTTGTATTTATTTAATTGTCTTATTATTAAACGCGACCTAAAAGTTCTAGGAATAAAATGATTGCAATTCGGAACTAGCGTTCTGAATTGCAGTAAATCTGATTGTATTGCAAATCCGACCAAATTTAATAGTCACAAAATAAATGATGAGTTTTGGCTGTTGAGTACTAATTGTGACATTTCGCGTTGGACGAATTCGCGATATTAACACTTTTGTCGCAAATAGAAAGGCTGGTTTACTACGTTTAAGCCATGCCTAAATTACCTATAATAATTGTCTACTACAACGTGAAATTTGCTGTTACATAGTTTAACAATTATCATAAATTTCAAATTCGAAACAGTTAAGTATGAGCCCTACAACAAATTTATTTGACCTCTATGTCCACAGAATATAAAATACCAACCTTTCTATAAACCACAGACCTTATTACACACCTCTCTATTTTATTTATCCGCTACTGTGTGTGTAACCCACATACAGGGCCTCACTCCACACACAGAAGCAAATGAACAATTTTCTACGACACACGATCTATGGCAGGGTCACTGACCCCACAGCGCCGTATGCGTCAAGTAACACTTACCTAGTTAAAAGTTATGTAACAGAAAATATGAGTTATTGGCCAAATTGAGATAATATAATCTGTAGGGCCATCTCATGGCTGTCGGATTGGTCGAAAGATTAAGAGTTACCGTGGCCCTAGAACGCTTAGTGCTCGAGCTCGAATTTAGCCATACGTTTTGGTCAGTTGAAGTCTAACATTCCCTCTCGCTCCACTCAGTGAATACGAAGTTAGAAGAAGTAATTGGACGACTTCAC
Organism: Mythimna separata; assembly: GCA_030763345.1. Lineage (NCBI taxonomy): Eukaryota > Metazoa > Arthropoda > Insecta > Lepidoptera > Noctuidae > Mythimna > Mythimna separata. The sequence continues at coordinate 17,599,020 of CM061189.1, read as the reverse complement.
ATCGTTAAAAAAAAATGAGCCTATATCGTAGTCTCTGGGTTCATGGGTTGGCTCAAATGATTGAATAAATTGGAAACACATGTAGAATATTCTAAGCTATCTGCTAGATCAGTTAAGGTGAATGCTTCAGCTAGCCCGCGAAATTCAAATTTTCTTACGTTTTTTGCAATTTGCAAGCCAGTGGTAGGTAGTATGAAGTTAAAAATACTTTAGCGACTGTAAAACGTAAATAGTTACATAATTATAAACATAAAAAACATCAATACAAGCCTCCAAACTCATTTAGTTGCAGGAACGTTTTTGACCTTTTTCTTTTTTTTTTGAAAAAATCGTTCCTGCACTTAGGTGGGCTTGGAGGCTTGTATTGATGATTTTTATGTTTATAATTATGTAACTAGTTGCGTTTCACAGCCGCTTAAGTATTTATAACTTCATACAACTTACCATTGGCTTTCAAATTGCAAAAAACCGGGCAAGTGCGAGTCGGACTCGCGCACTGAGGGTTCCGTAGTAACTTACCTATAAAAACAGTTCAATCGAACAATTCGGCAGTCTCGAAATGTACGTTTTTTGCAGTATAAACGGACGAATCTTTTTTTCCCGTCACTTTACCAATTGAATTGAAAATTGATTTTTGCACAGCTTCAAGGGACCACGGACCCAATTATATGGTGTTAATTTCAACTCAATACCTCTAACTTACCTATGAATAAAGTTCTATTCTCGAATCGAGCGTTGAAGATTTTTCAAAAAAATAATTCTTGTGACGAACAACAAATTTTCAGTTTTCAGACTTTTCCCTATATGAGCGCTATAAAACGTTGCTTCATGCCAAATTTCAAGATTCTAGGTCGACTGGAAGTACCCTTTAGGTTTTGATTCCCTTGCGAGTACTTGCGAGTTTCAAAATATGCAGCTTAAATTGCTGTTTCTTTTGATTGCGTTGACATAGAAGTTTGATTTTGTTACAGCTTAAAGGTATTATAGACCTGAGTATTTGGTATGAATTTCAATTTAATACCTCTACGCGTTTATGAGGAAATGGGTAGTAAGTTTAAAATTATTAAAAAAAAATATATTATGTGATGTAACTAAAAATTTATGGTTTTCGTAATTTTTCCTTTATCTATGCTATAAGACGTTGCTTCGTACCAAATTTCAAGATTCTGAGTTCACGGGAAGTACCCTGTAGGTTTTGATTCCCTTGCAAGTGTCGAAAATTTGCGGCATAAACGGCTGTATCTTTTGATTGCGTTGGCTTAGAAGTTTGATTTTTTCACAGCTTCAAGGGACAGTAGACCTGAGTAATTGATATAATTTTCAGCTTCATACCTCCACGCGTTCCTGAGAAAAAGGGTCTTGACAGACGGACGGACAGACGGACAACAAAGTGATCCTATAAGGGTTCCGTTTTTTCCTTTTGAGGTACGGAACCCTAAAAACGTAAGAAAATTTGAATTTCGCGGGCCAACCTGGAACATCCCCCTTAATCAGAGTTTATTACTACTAGTACTACTACACATACACAGTAGCCTTTCTGTAACCTATGTTAGGCAGAGGACACTATAAAATTTCCTATCAATAGATAATAGATTGACTTTAGAAGAAAAACGGTCTAGGGCTGCGACAATGCCTGAAAAAATTAACTTCATCCTGAAAGGCAAAGAGCAACTGAAGGTAGACAGATAGGTTTTAGCCAGTACAAGTCTGACGCCCTCTCCCTCACCCAGAAAGAGAGAAGTTTTTTTTAATGATTTCCCATCTCAAAACAAAAATTTGAGATGGGATGGATGGATTCAATCAATTGAATTTGGTAAAATCATCCCATATTTATTCCCATAACTGAACCTACATTAATAAATAAGTAGACACAAAATAGGCCGATTACCACACTGACCCAATTCTGCACCAGCTGATTACGGAAATCACTCGTTGATTACATAACACCTACTTATCTACATGTTTTCAACGGGCTCCCATGTTTTCCTCCCACATACTTATAATGCGTTAGTTTACACACATAATGAGTCATTGTATTCAAGCAGTAGTAGGTTTTATTTTTCATTCAATATATTGTTTGGCAACAAAACCTTTTGGTTAGTGACAATTTTATTGTAAGAATTTTTTAAAGAAAATAAGAGCGTACGTTGATCACCGTTAGGTTTCCGTCGCTTTTTTGTTTTATAAAAAAAATATTTTACTTGATTACTTTTTATTCAGCAAAAATCCAGATTTGTTCCTTCCAGCTTGATAAGTTGTCTTTATTAGAAGATCCCATTAGATGCCTAGTCCTTTTTACGCCGCTTGAGTACCCAACCCATGTTACACGTCAATTTAAACTAGATAACCGGTGTTGCCTATGGTCTATTGGTTTAGGTAATTAACTAAATGTAAACATTCTTGGCATGTCTTTTTATCGAAAAGTCGGACCAGTAGTTCCTGAGATTAGCGCGTTCAATCAAACGAACTCTTTAGCTTTATAATATAGATAGCCCTACATGGACACATAAAACGTCGGAAGCTAGCGCACGGTTCTAATTAGTCGTTTCCTATGAAGAAGAACCGGCAAGAAACTCCTTGGTTACTCTTTTAAAGAAATATTGGGTTTACAACATTTCCATATTACAATATTAACAGACAGATATGCGAGGACAGTGTAGACCAGTCAATATTGTAGCCAAAAGCACAATAAAAATAATATTATTAAAAAAACTGAGTCGCAATAGTAAGTAAACAAAATCCGTACTAATCAGTGTTCTCACATTCACACTATAAGAGAGAGGCTACAATATAATTATCTAATGTTCAAATAATCCGTTCTCTGGCCGGCCTTGCAAAGGGCCAAACAGTTGGTACTACGCTTACCCATTCACGACAAACATTATGTACCGAACTCATCATCATCTGCCTAGCCTTTTCCAAACTATATTGGGGTCGGCTTCCAGTCAAGCCGGATTTAGCTGAATACCAGTATTTTACGAGGAGCGACTGCCTACCAGACCTCCACAACCCATTAACTGGGGTAACACGGTACTTCATGGCAAGACTGGAGTCAGATTTACTGGCTTCTGATTATCCGTAACGACTGCCAAAGATCTACAAATGACAGCCGGGACCTACGGCTTAACGTGCTTTCCGAGGCACGGAGGAAACTCGTTATGTTAAGTTGGTCTATAAGAGAGAGGCTACAATATATCTAATGTTCAAATAATCCGTTCTCCAACACATAATGGGCTGGCCTTGCAAAGGGCCAAACAGTTGGTACTAAGCTTACCCATTCACAACAAACATATTATGTACTAACCGATTGTATATAAACGACCTCGCGCACGTAGGCCCTCAAAGATACACAATAACAACACAACATATCGAAATATTTCAAGGGTATGTTATGTTGTTATGTAATAGAATCGTTGAACCTGCTGAGATTTGTTTGTCAATATAAACAAAACGTTGGAAGGTGTTAGAAGGCCTCCCCACAAGGTAGATCGACGACCTGGCGAGGGTCGCGGGAATCCGATGGGTGCGAGACGCACAGGGCTGGTCGTTGTGGCGACGCTTGGGGGAGGCCTATGTCCAGTAGTGGACGTCGCAAATCTATCCTTTCGTCCTTACTTGCTTTCCTTGCGTCCTGACCTACCGACGAATAGCATTTCCTACAAAAAGTTGTGGATCGATAGATAGAATCTTACTGTTTATCGGGAATAGCTATCTATCTATGAAATGCGGTTAGGTTATTGAAAACGGGCGTAAGCCTGCAGCTATGTCAACCCGTATCAGTGCATTTATGTACATAACTGTCGATATGTGTGTGACTGTGTGAACGAAATTTACCTGTGCCTTGCGATACACGCATGATATTTCTTCAAACTTTATCAACTGTTTAAGCTAACTTACTGCATTTTATAGGGCGACTGCAACTGCATAGATACTATCTACATAAAGTCAATGATTGATAAGACACAACAAGCTGTCTAGTTCCAATTCTGACCTAAACATCAACGTCAAACTAAAGTCGACCTTGTTGTTTACAAAATAAGGTCCATAATTAATTAACTGGTCAATCAGTCACTAAGGGACAGTGAGATAATAGGTTATCGGTAAACAAACAGCTCTGTTACTTAATTATGTGTTACTTTAATGAGTTTTTTTTAAGAGACCGACTATAACAGGCTCATCCTATTAACCTTAAAGCGGGAACTACATTAGACCGACGCACACATAGGCCACGCCAGATTTGTACGTAGAACGACGTCGCGTGGTGCCGATCTAATGTAGCTCTACAACTCGGTCACATTAACTTGACGCTTGGCGTCGAAGAAATAATGTTTAAAAACAATTTAACAACAACAGAGAACTAGCCAAATTATCGAGGCGCGTATCGATAAATAAGATGCTGACCATACCTGACACTTGCCGGGTAAGCTAAGGAAATGCAATGTGGGAAGCAGGGGGATTCTCGCATTTCAGACATGCGTCAAGTTAATGTGACCGGATTGTACAAGTCTAGTTGCTAGGTAGGTATATAAAATGTATGAAGACCGACGCGCCCAGATCGGTGAACGTGGCCCACGTGTGTCCAATATACTTAGTTCTACCTTAAGGTGAATGCTTCAGGTCAGCCCGCGAAATTCAAATTTTCTTTCGTTTTTTACATTTTGCAAGCCATTGGTAGGTTGTATGAAGTTAAAAATACTTAAGCGGCTGTAAAACGCAACTAGTTTCATAATTATAACCATAAAAATCATCAATAGAAGCCTCCAAGCTTACTTAGTTGCAGGAACGTTTTTGACCTCGAAAAAATCGTTCCAACATTTAGGTGAGCTTTGAGACTTGTATTGATGATTTTTATGGTTATAATTATATAACTAGTTACGTTTTACAGTCGCTCAAGTATTTTTAACTTCATACAACCTACCACTGGCTTGCGAAATGCAAAAAACGTAAGAAAATTTGAATTTCGCGGGCTGACCTGAAGCATCCCCCTTAATACACACATCTAATGAACTAAGTAATTGCGAAAACTGAGTTTACCGTACTTTGAAATATCCTGTTAACTTTGTCAAGAGCGGGAGAAGTCATTGGATAATTTCCCACCTAAAAAGAACTTTGTTAATTTCGTAAGTTGTTGCGCATCCAGTTGGGCCGCAAGAACGACAACTTGACGAAATAGGGTTTTATAGACCCGTCAGATACTTAATGTGAGAGACAGTGCCGTAACTAGGGTGGTGCAAGCAGTGCCCATGCACAGGGCGTAGACCCTGGAGGGGCGCAGAAATGACCAGACTAAGCCTGGTTAGAGCATTTTTCAGGGCCGCAGTTTTGATAGCTCGCACCGGGGCGTAAAAGGCTAGTTACGGCACTGGTGAGAGACCGCACTCACATTACTGCTGTTCAGAACATGAGCCATACGTTGAAGTATTACAAGTGCTTATACACCTGCAAACCCTGGATGGCGTTTTACTCTATGTAACTTATTAAAACACTGTTCTCAAATCAGTGAAGGAAAACATTGTCAGGAAACCGACATGTCCTAGCCTAGGACCAAAAATTTGGAGACATAATTTACATCCATCAATCCGCACAAGGCTCGCGAGGTGGACTACGGCCCATTCTTTCTGTTAGCAAGGAGAAAGCCTAGCAATGGGAATATTATAAAGCTGATTATATTGCCTAGATATGTTCATAAGTATGCATCACTGCTTACCATCAGGTGGGATCGCAGTCAAGCACTAGTTTATAAAACATAAAAAAATATGTATTTACCTACAGGTGCCTAGGTTCGACAATAAAACCAAATTCCTGATAATAAATGATCCGCAATGAAGTGGTTTTATTGACTCCTAGATTAGAAGATCATTAGGACAGTCCATGGGAGCTTAAACTTTGAACTCCATAACATGATAATATTATGCGATAACACCCTAAAATGTCAACAATGTTGGTCAATGATAAAAAAAACAGTTTGTTAATCAATATGTAAATCGTAGTGATATTATAATTAGAAAAACACGTTTATTTAACTCACATACACTTGAACAATAAAAGACTTTAAAAAATAAACAACAACACTGTGTATCTCATCAGGGCTGCATCAAATAGGTCCAGTTCAGTATAACGTCAGACAACTACGTAGCAGATGCCTGACACCGGTGAACTGTACCTTGCCTACCCAGTTACTTATTGAAAAAACCTTCCTCGTTTAGTGCTCTTTCTATTAGTGGTTTAGGAGAAGGTAGTGGATAAACAAACGGGCGTGCAACACAACTTTGTTTTATACATATTGAGATAGAGATGACAAAACAACCTCGTTCCTCAAGTGGACACTGAGATGATTGCCCTACCTCATTGAGCAGTGCCGTAACTAGGGCAGTGCTAGCGTGGACCAAGCATACGACACAGAGGGGTGCAGAAGTTATCAAACCAAGACCAAGTTTTGGATCATGCCTGGCAATAGCATTCATACAATACCTAGCAGGACCCTTCCACAACCTGTATTTTACCAGGAGTGCTGATTGCTCCTGCACTCACTAGAGGTAAATAGTGGTGGAAGATGTATTTGAAGCTTCGTGTCACGCGTAAATTTTTGTATATGGTTACTTGAGCCATTTTTCTTTTTATTGTTTGAGCCGGGATATGTTCAAACTTTTTAAGGTCCGGCAATTTAAAGGTGTTTACACCGGTTGTATAAAAGGCTAGTAACAGCATTGATTGAGATGGGATCAGGCTAGGAGTCATGCCCAGACAAGCAGGGGTACCAGAATAAAATCCTGAACTGAATGGGGTCTGGGCCAGATCCCACTCAGTCACTAGGTACCCTATTCCGGTATTAGCGCTACGACTTGGCTTCTAAGCCCTTTCATTTATTGAAATAACTTATCTATCAAACCAAGAAGAGATATCACTTCAAAATTTCGTAGTTATCTAACTAACTTCAACTACCAAACCAATACCAATTTTTAACGCATTAATTACTTCAACAATTTTCTTCGGATTTAAACAGTTCTATCATTTTATCTTTACTGTGAAGTGTGAGTCCTAGACACCGCCACTGCGCCTCCGCAAAGTTACGCTCCACGCAACAAGAATGCAACGCCTAGAAGTCATTGACACTTGACATATAATCAAACAGCTTACTTAATAAAACTACTTATCATTTAAAATTTATTTAACTTAGTACTTACTCTAATTTGTTTCGGGACACTGGTCACTGTCAAAACAGCCGCATTTCTTTCAAAATTAATAACCGATTTTAACCCCAACCGCACGATAGAAATCGCCATTTTGTTCACAATTCTCAATTCAAATAGTTCACATAAACAAACAACTTTCTTTTTTCAAACAATTATTTCGACATTCTCCGAACGCATGCGCGCGATGCAGTTCTCGATAGCTATTGGACTGAATTGAATTTGGAACGCGCGCTCGGTTTTATTCGTGCTTCGGAGCCCTTTGAAGGGAGAAGGGAGGGAGTGTTTATGCTACAATGTGCTTGTGTTTGGGGTCTGTGACCTTTAAGCAGATGTAGCGCTGCAAAGGGCTTAAAAGGCTAGCTACAATTGCAATATTTTTGGACCTCTGGTTAATTTTGTTCTGCTTTAGAATAGAACAAAAAGTACCTTTCTATAATTTTTATTTTTTGTACTTATTATGAAACTTCGAGTTTGTTTGAACGCTCTAATCTCAAGAACTACTGGTTCAAATTGACTGAACTCCTATAACTTCTCCCGCTCTAGGGTGGAGTGGGAGGATGCGTCAGGCTTTTATTGTCAAAAACCTACTCTTATGTTCCTTCTCTGATTTGATTTCCCTAGTTTTCCTTTCAGAAGCGAACTCATGGCCTAAAAAAGGCTTCGGCTCCCTGGGCCCCTACGGAAATGTTTGACCGATGGTTAGCCCATTTATCGAGGAAAGCTATATGCAGGTATGTATAACATCATGTTACGACCAATCGGAGCGGAACAATAACCAAAGACGCGAATGAAACCGCGGGGGACAGCTAGTTGATAAATAAAGACTACACCAAATGACTGAACCCAGGCAAAAGAACCGAACTTCATAATAGTTTTAGTCAGTAAAAATCTGACATATCCTCTCGCTCCGCCTAGAGTGGGAGAAGTCATTTAATTAATGACATTTCACATACAAATGAAAAGTAATTTTCAACGTATTGTTTTTTAAGTACATAGGTACCTATTTAATTCGACGGTTTAGGACTCTAAGGGCCTGTTTCACAATGTCCGAGTAGGCACTACTCACTGAATAAATTCAAAAATTTGACAGAATTTGTATGAAATTATCTGTCAAGTAAGATACTCGAAACTTAATCATAGGTGGTGAAATAGGCCCTAACTGACAGAATCCTATAAACATTACGAAGAAAATACAGAAAAACCAACAGATATCGTAACTACAAAAAGAAAATAAATAAACACCGAACAAGTAAGAAAGTGCTAACTGCAGCAGCTTAAAGTTCACAAACAAAATACTACACTCATAGTAACACAGAAAGCACGCGACTTTCACCTCTATGTCCTTAGCAACAAGACCTATTCTCGTAACCTCGATAATACACGTGAATCTGTCATTATCGTAATAGATAGGAAATAGACAGTTGAAGCAATATTTGGAGATTATAAGACCGTGTTCAGATGCAACAAGTTTAGAAAAAAATATATTATTGGCCTAATGATGGTCCTACTGTTGGGACTCAGGCCTCCTCTTTAGGAGAGGGAATGGGCCGTAATCCACTGCGCGGAAAAAAATAAGCGGAAAATAAATAGTTATATTTTTTTTTTTTGCTGAGAGCTGTGGTAGCCCAGTGGTAACGGGCTAACGGCCTCGGCTTCCCAGTTTTAGGTCACGGGTTCAAACCCAGCAGTAATTTATATCATCACCACTGCTCTCAAAACGATGAAGGAGAACATCGTGAGGAAACCGGCAAGTCCTAGAACCAAAAATTCAAAAACATGTGACGTTCACCAAACCGTAGTGGGCGCTCGTGGTGGATTACGGCCCATTCCCTTTCCTAGAGAGTAGGCCTGAGTCCCAGCAGTGGGAACATTATAAGGCTTAATGTTGATGTTGTCTTTTTTTGCTACGATCCTTGTTTCCGATGCTATAAGTTTAGAAAAAGTTTTTTTTGTTGCTACGATCGTTGCTACGTGGTTCGTAGCTCGTAGCACAGTGACAGTGACCTCCGTGTTTTTATCAACGTAGATTGTAGGTATTCGATTGCATTTACGTTTTTATTGGAATGTTCATCTTTTTTACCGATAATCGATTGTCCCTTCAAAGTATTTTTAGTTTACTTTAAATTGGGCGTCTAATAATAAATCAATAAAGAGTGAACGAAATACGGCACGTTTTTCCTGCAACACTTTTCTATTTAGGGAAGCTTATTAATTAGAAATTTTGCGATATTTCTATAAATAACGTTAATTACAATTATATTTAAAAAAAAATTGGTTCAATCATAAACGACCAAAATCGTAAATGTGTACTGGAAACAGCGTTCTTTTTAAACCCCGGCTTTACTAGTAGAGAATGCCATGTTGCATTATATCTACCTATGTTCCACAATAGCTGTCATGTACAAGTGTTAAGTTTAAACAATATAAATAAATTAAAGGCCAAAATCGTAAACGAGTACCAAACAAGCCCCGTCTGCACACAGCGTTATCTGGCCCTACGCACTGTTCACCACGTAGGCCCTTCAGCCTACTATTGCAATTGAGGTTAATTATAAACTGCTTAACTTCACTAATTATACTGATACTAGGTGCTGATAGCGACAGATTCCGTTTTTCCTTATTTAATTTATTCACTTGTACGATGCTGTTTGTTTGTTTATGTTTTTAGGGTTCCGTAGCCGAACGGTAAAAACGCTACGACTTTGCGGTCCGTCTGTCTGTCAAGAGACCCTTTATCTCGGTGATGCGTGGAGGTATCAAGTTGAAATCAAAACCATGTACTTAGGTCTGCGGACCCTTGAAGCTGTGCAAAAATCAAACTTGTAAGTTAACGAAAAAAATATATACGGCCGTTTATGTCGCAAAAAACGTACATTTTGACACTCTCAAGAGAATCTAAATTCATAGGGTACCGTCCCGCCCGTTGAACCAGAATTTTGAAATTTTGCATTAAGCACGGTTTTATGGCACAAATACAGATAAAAGTATGAAAACTGAAAATATTAAGGTTAATTATAAACTGCTTAAACTTCACTAATTATACCGATACTAGGTGCTGATAGCGACAGATTTAGTTTTTCCTTATTTAATTTATTCACTTGAACGTTGCTGTTTGTTTGTTTATGTTTTTAGGGTTCCGTACACAAAGGAGTTCAACCATGGAGTTTCTTGCCGGTTCTTCTCCATAGGAAACGATCAATTGGAACCGTGCTCTCGCTTCTTACATTTTATCAGTGCCCGTGTACAGTAGGCCTACACGAAATAAAAAAAAATTGAAAGGGTAAAAATGAGATAGTGTTGCTATGATTCCGCTGTCTGTCTGTCTTGCAAGACCCTTTACCTCGGGAACGCGTGGAGGTATCGAGTTGAAATTAAAACCATATAGGTTTGCGGACCCTAGAAGCTGTGCAGAAGTCCAACTTGTAAGTTGACGAAGAAAAAAAATACAGCCGTTTATGTCCTCCACGTCATCATCGCTTACCATCAGGTGAGATAGTGGTAAAGCGCGAGCCTATCAATAGTAAATGGAAAAACGTATATTTCGACAATCTCAAGGGAATAAAAATTCATAGGGTACTTCCCATTGACCTAGCATCTTGAAATTTGGCATAATACAAGGTCTTATGGCACAAATATAGGAAAATGTCTGAAAATTGAAAATATTGAGGTTAATTATAAACTGCTTAAACTTCACTAATTATACCAATACTAGGTGCTGATAATGACAGATTTCGTTTTTCCTTATTTAATTTATTTAATTGAACGATGCTGTCAGTTTGTTTATGTTTTTAGGGTTCCGTACCTAAAAGGTAAGAACGGGATGGTGTTATTATGATTTCGCTGACCGTTGGTCTGTCGCCAGGCCTACTGTACCTCATGAACTGTTATATCTAGAAACATTGAGATTTTAGTTGAAAAATCACGTTTCTTGTATGGAAGCCCTCATACAACAAACGTGATTTTTGTGCTGTTTTTAAATTACGGACGGTACGGAAACCTTCGTGCGCGAGTTCGACTCGCACTTGGCCGATAATCGGTGATTAGTTCGGAGAGGTTGCCAACTGCAATTGATAAAATGAAATGGTTTATTCTGCAAACAGGGTTACTATTAAAAATGACTTTTTAATTCTAATTATATTATATAATTGTAGTTTTTAGGAATCTGTCCCTCAGTCGGTAGAAACGGAACCACATATTGGCTGACGGTTCGTCTGTCAAGACCCTTTTTCTCAGGAACGCGTGGAGAGATTAAGCTACTCAATTTTGTATCTCGGACAAATAAAAGAAAACATTTTTGAGTTACATTACAAAATAATTACTTTTTGTGATTCGGAAAAATCTTCCAATCTCGGGAATATTCGGGAATCCGAACTATTTACATGGGCTATACGGAACTCGACTCTTACTTCACCGGTTAATTTAAAGCTAAGTAAATGAAAAATCAACAAATCCATCAAACCAACGGAAAAGGGGCGCAAATGTTTATTTACAGACTTATTGTTATCAATTGAATTGTTTTTTTAGTAAATTTATCATTTAACTCTTCTCATTCTATGTGTGTATATCAGGCTTTTACTAACTAAAACCCACCCGTGTTCTTTCAGATGCCCTTTGCGTCCCAAGGCCGCGGTAATACTTTCCACCAATCCTGCATTTGTAATGTATATCTATCTATAGTTAACGTGTAGTTGCGCACGTAAACGTTATTTACTACGTTCATTTTTATAGTTAGGTACTTGCCGGTCTTTTTTAGTGTAGGTAGGTACCTAAGTGTTTACAAACAAAAGGTGTTTGTTTCGAACGATTTCCTTAATTGGTTTTAGTGTTTATGAATGCCACAGTAGGTGCGAGGTTGCGGATGACGAGTACCTAATGGGTAAGTAGCTGTCCGGCCGTCCGGTAAACGTCCGGACCGAGGCCAAGTCGTCGACAGAACGTAGTAGGTATAGTGCTTCATGGGCTCCTCCCAGATCAAGCCTGCTGGGAGGCTCGAGGTGTACAATTAAGTTTATTATTTTCTACAAATGACAGCCGGAACCAACAGCTAAACGTGCTTTACAAGGCATGCATTTGATTTGTAATGGTTGGGTGCCATTCCAAGGCCCGACCTCAATAAACCTTGGAAATAGACCCTTCGATCGAACTTTTATTACTATCTTATCCACGAATATAAAAGTCTAATTTTATTCAAATCAGTCGCCCACGGTGTCACCCGCTTCTTTGGTTTCTGCCCCGCTCCTGTAAATCGTAGCGTGATGTTATACTTATCCGGTTCACAATCGTTCGACAGTTTCGACGGTTTTTTTTTCCGGTAGGGGAATCATCAGAATGACTTCATCCACTCTTGGGGGGAGCGGGAGGGCGTGTCAGACTCTTACCAACTAAACCCCTACCCCGTTCCTTCGTTGCCTTCGATCTGGGGGACACGGTGACAACCTTTCGGATTCCGTGTTCCCCAGAGGCTTCGGCCCTACCGGACCCCTACAGTTTGCTTACATCTCCTTGAGGCGCGCGTGGAACAGAACGCGCCGTCGACGACTAGGCTCGGTCCAGATTATTACCAGACTGCCGGACGGCGAGCTAACCAGTGCTCGCCGTCCACGAGCCCGTGCCTTCGGTGGTCGGAAATCGGGATCGGGATCTCGGCGGCGGCGGCGTGTGTTCCGTTACCTCACGCGCTCGCGGTCGGCAGCCTCCTTCGCTAACATTACTGCTGCATTCTGCTTCGCAGAAGGAGGCGACCGCCTGCCACCCCTCCTCGCTCCGGAACAGTTTCGACGGTGATATACGAATATCCTCTCTGATGTCTCCTCTCACTAAAAAAAACTCCAGTAGTTACTGACCAAAAAAAAAACTATTCGAACTTTTAGTTTCCGTGACTAGCGCTTTCAAACACTCTTCAGCTTTAGTTATGTAACATTTTGATACTTTGGTTTACATTCTTTCAATTTAGGTAGAGTTCTCAATTTTTTTTGAAAATATATTGTAGCCACTTCAGTTACTCAGTGAAGATGAAGCTTTATATTGGTGAATGAATTTTTAAAATCGCTCAAGGAGTTTTTGAGTTAAATCGCAACATCAAAAAATCAAATCATTCCTCTATAAAATATCATAGAACAGATTGTAACAAAAACATTGAAGGCAAAATAAGCCTGCGCCTTGATAACAAACTGATGATAAGCTGACATCATTGCAATACTTATTTTGACTCTAGCAACATTACATAACAGTGTCAATGAACTCTAGGCCTTGTTCGAAGTACACAGCTACACACACAAATTATGCAGTTATATTTTACTGTTCAAGCGAAATATGGCTTTAGTGGTAAGTGATAAAGGTGATTATTGCGTGACAATGATAGTGTAGAAACTAGTTGTTATACTTTTTTGTAGACAAGCTGTTTTCTGCGGTTTCTCCCGAGTCGTAGTAGAAAATTCTCCCTAGGGAATATACTCGCGGTTATTCCAGGACTTGGTCTACCTGTATGCCAAGTTTCATCGAAATCCATTGAGTAGTTTTTGCGTGAAAGAGTAACAAAACATCCATACATACAAACTTTCGCGTTTATAATAAGGTAATTATTATAAGGATGTAAGTTTCCTACAACCACTTATACATATGTATCTCTATACTCGTTTAATTGTCCTCTCCTGTATAAAGTTACAACTAGTCAAGGCGTTTTGCTCCGAGGGGCACATTTCTTGTATTTTGGGCACGCCACGGTTGCGGCGGTAGAGTGCGTCTAATGAAAGCACGACCTGGACTTTTTTTAAATTTAATTGGCAACATTATTCAGCTGTAATTGTAGGAAATAAAACAAAAGTTGAAGTGTCAAGATATGATTCTCCTACTAGTTAGTAATACCACATACAAATTTGTTGGATTTATTCTCTTTTTCTCAGGTCGCGCTTTCATAAGACGGACTATAGGTCCCTCCTTTGAGAGGCGCCACATTGTCCTATTTTCCGCCTGACGCACCACGACGTCCTCACCGGACATCAGCATTAATTTATTTAAACATTTACATTCAGTAGTGGGACTTAAGTAGTGGGTTAAGCAACGCCTGCCAAGGTTGGTCTGTGGATGGGTGACCATCTTAACATAACGAGTTTCCTCCGTGCCTAGGAAAGCACATTAAGCCCTAGGTCCCGGCTATCATTTGTAGATCTTTGGCAGTCGATATGGATAGTTAGAAGCCAGTAAATCTGACTCCAGTTTTGCCATGAAGTTACCCTAGTTAATGGGTTGTGGAGGTCTGGTAGGCAGCCGCTCCTAGTAAAATACTGCTAAATCCGGCTTGACTGGAAGCTGACCCCAATATAGTTGGGAAGGCTAGGCTAGGCAGATGATGATGTTCAGTAGTGGGACTTAATGCAACAAGGCATTCTCTAGCAGAAAAAAAAGCAATTGCATAGTTACAAATAGATATTTATTACACACCCTTTAACAAAAGCATAGCATAATTTCAATTTACAAAGGCCTTACAGACAGGCGTGACACTAGAAATGCGACAACGAGTTTGCGTAGCCCAAGAGTTGTTCAATCCGACCTACTATGAAAGTCGTCAACATAGCGTTGTCGCATTGTTGCGTCACGCCTTGCTGTGGGAGACGTTTTGGATAGTCTGCGCCGATACATTTCTTACCAATACCTAGTTCTTTTGCGTGTGATCGAAATAGAGCCTTAATATTGCAATAAGTTGACTTTCAAAAATCCATTTTGATGGTGAAAGTAGAAAGGATTGTGAGACAGTCACTGCGGCCCTAAAACGTAACGGGTAATTGAACACGGATGGGTATAGGCAGTAAAAGTGACACTCCCTTTCGCTCCATCCATAGTGAGAGAAACATTTGATGCTTTCTTTTTTTATTGTTATGAACTTGACTGCGATCCCGCCTGATGGTAAGCAGTGATGCAATCATTGATGGTGAAGCGTCACCAATTAATTTTATGATTGATAAAATCTTAATAACCATACAAATATACATATAGTACCTATAATAATTACAATTTGATAACAATAATAATATTTATCTACTAAATAAATACAACACAACATTAATTTTGTTGTACTTTATATCTATTTTTCGACAACCGGTCATTCTCTTATACATGTATATTTATAACTAAACTAAAATTATATACTACCATTAAATAAAATAATACAATAACGAGTATGCATGAAAAAAAATATTTGTATAAGTAACCAGTTCTTAATGAAATATACAAAAATACAATATAACAAATGAAAAGAATTTTAAATGAATGTATCTGTCTCTCGTCAGAAGGCCAGCATAGAAATCGGCATTTATTAGAATTTTGACTTCAAAGAAACCATGTCGAACACAAGTTCGACATGGTTTCTAGAAAGACAACTTTCTTATTAGCAGCTTTGAAGCTTTATAACTTCGTTGTTGCTGTAGGGCTTTTAATAATTCTTTTATATTTGTGCATTAACGCTACAAATTATTTAATTCTAGATATTCCCCCAGAATGCATTGTGATTAGCCCACAGACTGCTTGTGAAAATACTTGATTGTAAAACCTTCAAAAGTGTTACTTTATCCGGTACCGAATAACCAGCAAACCTGAGAGTATGATTCCCACACAGCCATCGCCTTGCGCTCTCTTTCCATATCTGTGACATCTTTAGGATCCTCCGTAACATCTCATCTCATCTAGCCTTTTTCCAACTGTATTGGGGTTGGCTTCCAGTCAAGCCGGATTTAGCTGAAAACCAGTATTTTACTACGTAACAATATGACCCAAATATTTAAATTGTGTTATCCTTTGCAAAAGTGAATTGTTTAGTTCTACAACCAGTCTAAATGTTCCTCACATTAGAGATTAGAGTGCTGGTCTTTAACCCTTTCAAAGCCTAAAGACTTTTATAAAAAAAAACGCTCACCAAACGCCACGACGCAAGTGTCAAGTTCCGAAAAACCAACACTTATTTCATTAACTGCGTATGGACACATGAAAAATCGTGTTACGCCGACCCCAAATAATATGGGACAAGGGCAGGAAGAAGTTTATATAAAAAATATTTTTTATTCATTATTTTATATTTGTCCCCAATATCAGACTGTGGCGGCCCGGGCACTTAATCACTAGTGACACGCCAGTCTGCTAGTCTATTGATAAGCTAATTAATTAATCAATCAATTAAGCCAATCATCACAATAACTTTGTTAGGAACTAACACACAGAAAAAGTTATCAGGGCACTGTAATGCAAAGGGCAACTGGAGGAATGCAGGTCGATTTTATATTGATTTTTTTTTTGAAAAAATTAGGCAAAAAAATCTATTACCAGGGGGTCTAGAATCATGAACTCGATCCATGGTATTCGTTTCTGCGTCGATGTCTGACACACCCTGTATAGGTTTATTGTACAATGGATTCTACTCTCGAATGTTATCTCTCTCTCTGTCACTCAAAGATTTGCTGGGAAAAAACTCATTGGTGAACTTAAGCTCGCCTTTGTACATGAATTATCAAATCACTGTTAAACTTAAGTTTTGTGTACAACAACAAATTAAGAAGAGATTCACATTGCCCTTTAATTCCATTCTTTATTTGACATGAAAACAAAAAGAACATTGTACAAAATAATTATTCAGATAAACATTTTACCTATGACAATATATTAATTACAGCTATATGTATAATACAATTAACAATTAAACTTTCTTATACTCGATCCGTTCCACTTTGACTTCATCGCCTAGGAGTTTGTAGACGTAGGTCACCACGGTTGAGCTTTGGATGTCCATCAGTACAAATGATGGCGTTGCATTCCTGTAACGGAGAAATGAGATATAATTACTCCTGGGAACATACTCCTGGGACAGAAATATCCTATGTGCTATTGCAGGACATGGTTTACCCATGTAACAAATTTCTTCGAAATCCATTCAGTAGTTTTTGCGTGAAAGACTAACAAATATTAATAAACTTTCGCGTTTATAATATTTAATTAATAGGACTAACGGTGAAAAGAGAAAGTTATCCCAATGGGAACATATTCTTGGAATGAAAAGTGTTTTGTATGCTTTTCCATGATATGCTTTACTTATGTTCCAAATTTCATACAAATCCGATCGGACGTTTGAGTGGGAAGGAGTAACAAACATGCACACATCATCATAGGCCTTCCCCAAACGCCGCCACAACGAAGGGTGCCGTGCTTTTCGCATCTATCGCATTCCCGTAACTCTCACCTTACCACCGGCCGATGATACAAACTTTCGTCTTTAGTCTTTATAATAATAGAAAAAAAAAAGGAAATGAAGATGATCACAAAAAACAATTTCAACGAGAATCAACAGAGCGCTGTTTATTTCCTATCAGTGGATGGCATTGCCGTGGCCGAGTACTGGGCCAGGCAAAGTATCTGACTGGTTTTGCCATCGACACGCTAAGAAGAGATAGATAACTGGTGAATTTTTTTTCGTTATTTTTATTATGAGACAAGAAGTAGCGACAGTCGCGAGACTTCGCGTTCGCGTGTCACGCGACTGTCGGTCTAGGTTATAAGACTTTAAAATTAATTGGCCAATGTAACTATAAAATTTGTTATAATTTATCTTGGAAAGCACTTCTGGGTAAAGTGTCTGGTAAGATATGGAAGGTCATCCCACCACCGCTTTCTGGAACGGTGTCTATGACGCCGTCTTATCGCCTCTGGCGTCCATTACGTGAAGGATTTTGCATAGTGGTCATCATATGGCCGACGTAACCCACCCAATCTCATTTGAGTCTAGCATCCAGTATTTTTTAGAGAGTTTGTGTCTCTATTTATGAATGACTAGCTTCCGCCCGCGACTTAACAGAATGATTATTATGGTTAATGTTCAAGAATCGGGATAAAAGGTAGCCTATATTCTTTTCCATGTCAAAGGATCCTTTTTGGATTTGGATGAAAAGGATTAAAAACCATACAGAATCATTTACTTCCTATCCCTTTGTCAGCTAGCGTGGTTGGCTTCCAGTCTAATCAGATATGGCTGAATACCTGTTTTACATGACTGCTTATCAGAACTCCATGTATGGCATAACAGAATATTCTTTAGATATTCTGATGGTCCGACTTTCTAGTATCTGACTATAGAATAGAATAGAATAAACTTTATTGTACACCAAAAGAAGTTATAAATTGTACAGAAACTTAAATCTATGGGTACAATGGCGGTCTTATCGCTGACAGCGATATCTACCAGACAACCTTAGGATGGATCGTAAGAACTAAAATAGTACAGGGGGTAGTCTGCGGTGTACACTATAAATAAGCAGATATTTTAAAACAATTATAAATCATATAAATAATATATACATATATAAATACATATCATATTAAGTTACACAATTACATTGGAAAAAGAAAAGGGAAAAGAAAAGAATAGAGTTGGTGGAAGAAATATATCAACTAGAACAAGGCTAGCATTACAAAGAGAGGAAATGGTCTTTAACTAGATTTCTAAAAGAAGTTAGTGACTGGGCTTGCCTAATTGGTAATGGCAATGCGTTCCACAAAC
Organism: Mythimna separata; assembly: GCA_030763345.1. NCBI lineage: Eukaryota > Metazoa > Arthropoda > Insecta > Lepidoptera > Noctuidae > Mythimna > Mythimna separata. The sequence goes on along the minus strand of CM061189.1, from coordinate 17,580,291 downwards.
GCACCGCCTGGATCGCAAACGACTTATCACAAAACTTTGTAGAATGCGACGGCATCAAAAGTTTCAGATTCTCCGATGATCTCAAGTGTCTAGAATGTGTGTCATGAAGGAACTTAAAACGTTCTTTGAGATAAGAGGGGGTTGTAGGAATAAACAGAACACTGTAAAGCAACGATAAAATATGGGCATTCCGGCGAAGACGGATTGGCAGCCACTTGAGCTTATTACGGAATTCAGAAATATGATCATATTTGCGCAATCCAAATATGAATCTAATACAGAAGTTTTGAAGTCGCTCAAGCCTATCTAGCTGCACTTCAGTTAGATCTAAATAACTGACATCGGCATAATCAAGGATTGGGAGGAGGAATTGGGCGAGCGCAGTCTTGGTGGCAGTAGGAAGAAAATTGCGCAACCTTCGCAAGGACCCCGCAGACGCAAATAACTTGCGGCTAACTTCCTGCAGCTGGGGACCCCACGTAAAGTCTTTGTCAATAAGAATACCAAGGTTTTTGACTGAATCACTGTATGGGATAGTTAAGCCATCAAAAACTATCGGTGGTAGCTTCGTCCAGTTGATTTTTGAGCGCAATCTAGGGCTGCCGACAACAATGACTTGGGTCTTCGTAGGATTGACCTTTAGACCATGAGCCAGACTCCACTCGGCAATACGAGCCAAGTCTTTATTTATCATTATAACCGCTTCGGATAATTCGTCCACCGGAGCCTGCGAATATATTTGCAAATCATCAGCATAGAGATGGTAGGATGACAGAAGTTCATTGGAGATAGAATTTATAAAGATCGCAAAAAGAAGAGGAGAAAGAACGCCCCCCTGCGGTACGCCAGCAGAGGTATTGCACCATGACGAGGATGAACCCTCAATGCAAATACGTTGCCGACGGCCACACAGGTAACTACGAAACCAATCCATCACCGTTGGAGATATGTTAAGAGAGCTAAGTATTCCAAGTAATATGTCAAAATCAACGGTATTAAACGCATTGCTGAAGTCTAATAAGGAAAGAACCGTTAGATTTCCATTTTCCATACCAAGTCTAACCTCATCAGTGATGTTAACGAGAGCTGTTGTAGTGCTATGACCTGGACGAAACCCGGATTGGAAAAGATTAAGGAGGCGGTTTTTGCAAAGGAAAGCACTAAGCTGAGTATGGATGAGGCGTTCAAGGACCTTGGATAGAAATGGCAATATAGAGATTGGACGGAATTCAGAGAAGGAAACAGGATTACGCTTTTTTGGAAGGGGGATAATTTGGGCATCTTTCCAGGAAGTGGGAAAAACACCACTGGATACGGAATAGTTAAGGATATGACAAACGACAGGAAGGATTTCGTCGAGGATAGGGAGTATCATCTTGCGACTGATACAATCACTACCAACAGCATTAGACGAGATAGATTCTATGCTCTTCTTAACATCACAATCAGTGAATTGATTTAAGACGAAAGGTGAATAATCGGGAGTAGGAAGTGATGAAAGATCATTTAACGTTTTTGCTTTTAGTAGGGGAGGCCACGATGCTAAATGGGGATTTACTCGAGCGTCGTAGAGACCTATTGGGTTGCAAAGCTTAGATGATAAGAAGAAAAAAATGTTCTATGATTATACCTTTTCATCGGTGGGGGAAGCGGCTATAGATTTTCAAATATGTAAAAAAAAACTGTTGCATGGACATCCTCGAGCGCGTCAGATATTGATAGCATCAATGCCCTACGTATTTTTAATAATGTACGTATGTTAATCTGATCATTTGCATGATGGGGGTGGTTGTATGGAAGGGTTGAAAATGGAAAAAAAAATAATTTAATCGAGCGCGTCAGATTTTCTAAGGGAGTGTTAAGTGCACCAAAAAAAAAGATCTCATTCACTAATCTGACCATTTCGATGGGACGCAAACTCGTGGCCACTTTCATAATGTGCAAAAAAAATTCGCCATTTTGAAATACTCAAGCGCGTCAGATTAAAATATATATGGTTCATCTTTATGTTCTAAACGTACTGTTTCATAAACTGACGATTATCTAGAGGGATTCGCCTGATCTGACAAAAAAACCCCTGCAACTTCCAGCTAATTCCATTCCTGGGCGCTTAAAATTGTACTTATATCATTTTTGAGCTCGAAATATATTTTATGTGATATTTTGAGCTCGCTAAGTTCAAAGAGATAATATTTGAGCTCTCCCAGCTCGAAAGTCTGATAAAAGTTTCATAGAACACTATTTTTGGAATCTTCAAACCGCAATAACTTTTGAACGGATCAAGTAATTTTCACGCGGTTTGCGGCATTCAACGCAGTTTTATCATCCTCATAAGTTATTTTCTAGTTTTAATTTATCGAACCAAAAATTTCGGAGTAATCCCGTTTCTTTCGTTCATGATATCTCTCGAACGAATCAACCGATTTTGACCAGCTTGGTAGCGGTCGACGTGGTTTTTCAAGCTCAAAGGCGGATTAGTTTTTGAAGTTGATCGATAAAGCCGTTTAAAAGTTATTTAAAAAAAACCACTTTCAAAATATAAAACGTATTTTTTGGAGATTTTTCAAAATTTCTCAAAATCTAACGGTCCGAATCAGTTCAAATTCCCACGAAATCTAATTTTGAGGGAACTCTTTAGAAAACCGGAGAAGGAAATGTAGCCATCACACAACTGCACGGATTTAACTTTATCGACGATTTTTTGTTATTTCGGCTTGCGGAAATCGTCAGATTATATATTTTTCATTATTCTTGAATTATTTCCTTCAAAATAAAAAAAAAATTAGCTACGCTCGAGAATGTCGAGATGACGTTTTTTTTTTACAACTTTGCTGCCCTCCCCTTTCTTTACGTCTCTCTCAAATTGTCAGATTAGTGGAATATACACTTTTTAAGATGTAATTAACTCACCCTACCTTAATCTGACGCGCTCGAGAATGTCTGAGGGTCATTTTTTTTTTACTAATCTGATCCTGTATCCTTCACGGGCGGCTTTATATATGGGCCTCATATTTGGTGGAGGTACTTAACTGGGTGCAAGGTATCCCCCTGTATATTAATCTGCCGCGCTTTAGTAAATCCCGAAATCCCTTCTGGGGCTCCCCTACTATTTGATAGTATCATTGAAATTAGAAGATGTGGAAAAATGTTGATTAAGTAATTCAAGATCTACGTCCTTAGGAATAGAATCTTGGCGCGACTTACCGACTCCCATTGATCTAAGAAATTTCCAAACTTATACTCCGTCGGTTTAGGTAGTTTTTTTTTTTTTAATTGTTATAATGCTTGTGCTTTTGTCAGTGCTACGAATTTTTTCGATTTTAGTGAATTTTGTTGTGTGAAACTTAATCGAGACTGTTCCTAGTGTTTGTGTTCCCGGTTAAGGTTTGTTTTTATTTGTGTTTGTCCCCTCTTATTAGCATAATTCATCAACATGACTTCAAAAAAACCTCCTGATCCTGACCCCCCTGACGAATTGTTTGACCTCTCCCCCGTGTTGACCGTATCACTCCCTCATGCCACCGAAATACCCCCGCAAGATCCTGCCATGGAGACCGAGAACGCAAACCGCAAAAGGCTTGCTGGCTCTCCCCCTGCAATCTCCAACATTCCACCAAAGATTGCGAAAAATCAACCAGGTAGAATAATTTATACCAAAATGGACAACCCCCCGTATATTGTACATGTATCCCTAAAACATGAACAAACTTCAGGCACGGTGCTACAACCGATAAAGTTTGGTATGTTTCTGACGACCAATAACGTCAGTAATGTACGTCTCGATGGGATCAAACGTATTGGCAGAAACCGAGTGTCCGTTGAGTTTAAGTCGTATCAGGATGCGAACAGTTTTCTCAACAACACAATTCTAACAAAAAACAGTTATATTGCGAGCATCCCACAGTATAACATTACTCGAATGGGCATCGTTAGAGATATACCGGTTGAGTGGTCGGAGGATGATGTTATCAAGCATATTCAGGTTCCTGAGGGCTGTGGTCCTGTCATCAAGGCCAGAAGGATGAGCCGCAAGGTGATTTCTTCTGGAATTACAGAGTGGAAACCCACTCAAACTGTGGTTTTAACCTTTGACGGACAGGTCCTACCCAAGCGGGTGATCAGCTTCTATTCATCACTGCCAGTAGAGAGGTATACTTACCCAACAATTTTATGTTACCATTGTTGTCGATTTGGTCATACACGCACACTATGTCGTTCCAAGCCAAGGTGCTTCAAATGTGGTGAAAATCATCCAGGGGATGGTTGTGAAGTTACCAAGGAATTCAGCTTCTGTGTTTCGTGTACTGGTAACCATTTCGCGAATGACAGTGCTTGTCCCGAGTTGGGCCGACAGAAGAGCATCAAAGCTCTGATGTCGGAGAAATCAATCTCATATGTGGAAGCAAGTCGGGTATTCCCACCTGTTTCTAGGTCGTATGCTGAGGTGTCAAAATCTTCCCCCCGTAACAAGGTTAATGTGATATCCCAATCCCAGTCTTCAAGTCCCATACCCACCACATCCCAAAAGTCATACCGTAAAACGGTATTTTTAAAACCCAAGACCCACGCCCCCCTTTCACCTGGCTACAATAGACAGGTTCACCAGGAACTCACACAGAACTATTCCTTCTCCCCTAGTAGAAACGGCTGTGCATTACCAACAGAAGGAGATGCACTGACTTTCAGACAGGAAAATAACTCAGCCAATATATTACAGCTTATCACCGACATGCTAATGTCTGTGTTATGTAGTCCAAATCGCTCAATACCTGACCACGTTGCCTCAAAGTTGACCTCAATTTTAAACTACATCCATAATGTCCCATCGCCGGACATTCCTACAATGGAACACGAGGAGTATTACTCCCAGAAAGCCTGATCTTGCTTTTCTTATTAATAAATTTCAACCATCAATCTGCAGCATTGCTGAGACATGGCTCTTGCCTGAAAGCAATTTCAGGTTGCCATGCTTTAGCAGTGTTCGTCATGACAGAACTGATGGATATGGGGGATGTGCTTTGCTCATCAATAGCAAGGTATCATACTCCCAGATTCCTCTACCCTTCGTTGGCGACAACATAAATGTTGTTGCTGTTAAGGCTGAGGATATAATATTTTTTTCCTTTTATATTGCGCACCCTCAACTCGAGTATCTTTCAATAATCAGAAATATATTATGCAGTGTTAGCGGTCCAATACTTGTTATGGGTGACTTCAATTGTCATCATTATCGTTGGGGATCACATACTTGCGATAACTTCGGCATAGGCTTGCTGGATATATTGGATGATCTAGATCTTTGTCTCGTCAATGATGGCAGTGCCACACGCAGGTCTGCGCCTGGCCAGAGTAATAGCTGTGTTGACTTGACGTTCTGTTCATCCAATATATCTAGCCTTCTCATTTGGCGACGCTTGGATATGACCCATGGAAGTGACCACTATCCCATCATGATTGAATTCCCTTCCAAAAATATCCCTTTTAAAGTTTCCCCACCCCTTTTAAAATACCAACTTAATTCGGTAGACTGGAGTTTATATTCAAAAATCCTGGACCTTAGAATATCTACTCTACCTAAAATTGACAGTCATAATGCCCAGGAATGTTTTTCCTCCTTTTCCTGCACCATTTCCTCTACAGCAGAGGATTGCCTCCCATCCAAAAAACCTCCTACTGGTAAACTTCCTTCTCCGCCATGGTGGGATAGGGAATGCACTGACATGATTAGGGCCAGGAATGAGGCAGAAAAGACAGTTAACTGCGATATGAACCTGGAAAACCTCCTCTCCTTCAAGCGAATATTGGCTAAATCCAGGAAATTCTTTAAAAAAAAAAAACGTGAAGGTTGGTCAAAATTCTGTAGTTCGCTGAGTCCGTCCACATCAGTTTCGACGGTCTGGCGAAAGGTTAGGCACTTTAGGAGCAGTTTAACACCTGTCTCCTCAAACATTATCACAGAAGAACTGGGGCATGAGTTCTTTTCAAAAATCGCTCCGGCCTATGTTCCAAGCCTAGAGGAAAGCAGTGTTGGCATTGATAATGTAGACGACACTGCCAACCCAATGAACATGCCATTTAGCCTGGAAGAACTGAAAACTGTGCTGTCCCATGTTAGAGACTCTGCTCCGGGTGTGGATGGATTCACTTACTCCTTTATTTCTAAAGCTGGACCAAAAACTCACCTATATTACCTGGATTTGGTTAATTTTTGCTTTACTTCCGGATACATTCCCACAGAATGGAAGGTTCAAGTTGTCATCCCGATATTAAAACCAGGCAAAGACCCTAATGATCATTGCTCATATAGGCCTATTGCTCTATCGTCCATACTAATAAAACTATTGGAACATTTAGTTAAAAACCGCCTAGAGTGGCTGGTAGAAAATGGGAGACTGCTCCCATCGACTCAGTTCGGCTTTAGAAAAGGTCTGGGCACAGCTGATAGTGTAGGTATCCTCACTTCAGCGGTCCGACTGGCCCTCAGCAGGAATGAGTCTGTGGTTGCTGTCGACATATCTGCTGCCTATGATTCCGTCCTCCTCCCTAACCTCAGGCAAAAGCTGCACGAGCTGAGAATCCCGGCTAGGATTTGTCGCATCATTGGTAGCATTTTTACCAACCGCTCCATCCAATTGAGAGTCCCTGGGGTGGACTCGGACCAAAGAACAGTCTGGAGAGGATTACCTCAAGGGTCGGTTCTTAGTCCCCCACTGTACAACATCTATACAGCTGACCTACCCTCTTGCCTCAACTACGACTGTAAAATCCTTCAGTATGCTGACGATATTGCTCTCCTGGTTAGTGGCATTTCCATTCAGGATGCCGCTCAATCAATGAATGTCTCTTTATCCTCATTAAACCAATGGCTGCTCGATCACGGTTTGACCTTAAGTGCGCCAAAGAGTTCAGCGGTCATTTTTACCCGCAAGCGTTCTGTACCTCCAATAGATATTAACATCGATGGACAATCTATCCCAATCAAAGATAAGGCTAGGTTTCTGGGAGTAACCTTGGACTCGAGACTGACTGGGGTTGACCACATTAAAAACACGGTCAAGAGGTGTGAGCGATCTGTGTCGGTCCTTAAGGCCTTGGCCGGGGTATGGTGGGGAGCTCACCCATGCACCCTCAAACTAATTTATAATGCTTTAGCTAGAAGTGCGTTGGATTATTGCAGCTTTCTTCTTGAGCCCTGTAACAAAAATGCGCTGAAGCAATTATCCAGCATCCAGTCTAAATGTTTGAGGATTGTTATTGGTGCCATGAAATCGTCTCCCATAAATGCTCTTCAAGTCGAATGTTCTGAACCGCCTTTACACCTGAGAAGACAGTATTTGGCTGACCGTTTCCTGTCTAAAGTCTTTGCTCTTTCGTCCCATCCTTTAATCCCAATTTTAGAGCAAATCGACCTCTCCTTTAATAATTCCCCTTATTGGAACCATAAAACAGTTCCTTTATTGATGAATAGGTACAGAGAACTTAAAAAACTCTCTGCGCCAATTTGTCAATATCCAACTCTCCCGGTTTTCTCCTCCGCATATGAGTCGATTCACTACGAACCAAAAGTCGTTATGGGACTGGGTATATCCAGGAATTCCCAGAAGGCGAAGGACGAATTTGAGTTAGCTCTCAAACGTTACTGGGTAGGATGGAACTTCTTCTACACTGACGCTTCAAAACTGTCTGAGTCAGGAGGTACTGGTGTGGCAGTTTACTTCCAAAATTCTAGAATTGCCCTTCTTTTTCAATGCCCACCAGAAGCGTCAGTGTTTACAGGTGAGTGTATTGGTATTCTAGAAGCCATACACTATATCAAATCCCATCAAATAACAAGATCAGTAATTTTTTCAGATTCACTTAGTAGTATTCAGGCCTTAAAACAAAATCAAATTCACAGCAAAATCCATAGTCAAATCATTGCAGATATCAAGAACTTGTTATTTGATTGTTTCCAAAACGGCTTGGACATCGAGATAGCCTGGATCCCCGGACACTCGGGAATTGTTGGCAATGAGTGCGCTGATTCGTTAGCAAAGTATGCCACATCGAATCCGGCTGATCGAAAGCACTACGTGGTTCACAACTACGATCTGCGGAATGGTGCCAAACCCAAGTTATTTAACTCGTGGACTGAAACATGGAAGACGACTTCTAAGACCAAAGGCTTCTACTATGCAGCTATACAGCCCGAAATTCAGCGTAGACCTTGGTTTTTTAAAGGATTTGTCACACTGGATGCGTTCTGCGGTCTGCGGTCAGGTCAAAGCGAACGCAGCCCGCATCATGTATGATCAGCATTGTCGGTATTAATATATTTTATATAGAATGCGATCTGACCGCGCGAGTACAACCAAAGAACGCATTTTGACCCGGCGGGGCGGAGGCGAGGGACCGACCGACAACGTTGACCGGACCGCAGACCGCAGAACGCATCCAGTGTGACAAATCCCAAAATGCCCTAAATTGACGAAGAGAACTGTTTCGTCACTCTGTAGGCTAAGACTCGGACATTGTTGTAGCCCAGTGTTTCTGAACAAAATTCATGTCCGGGATAGTTCCCTGTGCGAGTGTGGCCTTGCGGAAGGTACTTTGGACCATATTTTCTTCTCCTGCTCCCTAAATAATAAGTCTTTTGACCTCTACCGAATACTTCCTAAATGCAACATTCCTCTCCCAACCAATTTCCACTTCCTTCTTTCCCACTTTTCCCCTAAATTAGTTCATCTTTTAGCCAAATTCCTAAATGAGAATAATTTGAAATTCTAGTTGGTGCGTAACATAATTATATTTAAAACCCTATGTATGCAATATGTGCTGTATGTATGTCTATGTGTTGTATATAAAATATGTATATAAACTTGTAAATTAGATTACTTGTTCTTACTAACACTTGTGTTCGTCTTTTCAGCTATACTAACACCTACCACGAAGTACAAAGCTCGGCGGTTGCTCTCACTGTGCTACCGCCACAACGTGACACTGGCAGAATAGTCGAAACCGGCTCCATTGCCACAAACAAAAAAAAAAAAAAAAGCTAGTGTTTGACTGCGATCCCACCTGATGGTAAGCAGTATGCTAAGGTAAACAATCTTGGTATGTCTCTTTATATTAAAGATGTCGTACATAATATACACAAAGATTATTTAAATTTAGTTTATTAGCTAAAATCTAATAAACCGATGGTTTAGGTAAATACCTATGTGCACAGATTTTTACATACAATTTTTAGACAACTTTTAGATAAAAAGACATGCTAAGATTGTTTACCTTTAGTTAACTACCTAAACCAACGGAGTATAGTTGTAATTACTGTCAAAGATCTACAAATGACAACCAGGACCAAAGGTTTTGCACGGAATGGTAAATCATTAATGCCCTAGATAAACATAAATTACAAAAAAACTGTACAGCATATTACCTGTAAAGTGGACTATAAGCTCCAGTAGCAGATCCAGGGTTGATATAAAACTTGTTCTCATGCTCGTACGCTTCAAACCGATGCGTGTGACCAGATATTAGGATATCCACGTCTAGCTGCCTCTGGACTAGAGCGAGGGACTCCTCGTCACCCCACGGTACCACTTGGTGACCGTGAATGAGACCGATACGGAACTGGCCCACGGTTATCACTTTCTGTTCTGGGTAGGCGGAGTTCTGGAAAAAGTAATTGTTGACTAAATAATATGTGTAGAAATACTTCAATTGATACAAGTATAATAGATGCTTTATTCATGCAACACTCCAAATGCTGGCCAAACACTATAGGTTCATAGGCTTTTCTTTTTCCGTTGGTTATAATATCTCCATAGTTAGCAAGACACAATACAAACCTCATCAAAATCTCCTCTAACAACATGCACATCACTGGCCAACGTCTTCAGATAATCATACGACTCCTTCGTACAAAGGTTTCCGGTACACAGTATGTGCTGTATCCGTCCTGGTAGTAGCAGCTTCTTGAACTTCGGCGGAAGACTGCTGCAGCGATGGGGGATATGCAGGTCACCGAGTACTAGGACTAGCTGGAAAATTGTTAAAAAGATGTATGTAAGTATTTGTTTGGCAGGTACATCAAGAAACTCATAGATTCAATGCTGAATTTCAGTTCGTGGTCTTCAAGTAGAGGTTTCTTGCCTTAACAAAATACAGAGGTTAAGAGGACAGTGGCAAGTCATAGCATAGGAAATTAGTTGGTACTTCTTGTTTCTCAATTTATTTTCACCCAGAACTTTTTTTGTTAGGATACTAGATATTATAACAACAATTCAGCGTTGGTATAATCTTTTCAGTGAGCGAGATAAATGAGTTGATGCATTCCGATTGGCGTACAATCATTAAATTAATAAAAAAGTGGGTGTACAACTATTGTGGAAGTTCCGTGTTAGTAATCAATGCAGACAAAAACTACTTACCATGATGTTGTTAGAGTAGGATATGGTTGCAGAAAATCGCTAGTTACTGCACTGCAATAATTGCGATTCGTGGAAGTATGATTGAGAACAAATAAAAGTAATTATTACTGATTACAGCAATCAAAAATCGCGAGACCAACACAATCGACTAATTTGACATTTGTTTGACAGTTTATTACACACAGGCTGACAGTATACGTCAGCTACGTTTAGTTTTACTCGTGGAGGCGATAATAGAACCTACAAAATAAGATCCGCAGAAGCAAATTAGTCTCTATTGTTTAAAAAGTTAATTTAATTTGATTTCTTTTTATATGTTATTTAGATACGCAATTTAAGTACTATCTATATGATTAATTATATTACTCATTTACTTGTTTCTTAGCATGCATTTGTACCGTTAAGAAAAATAACAGTATAACTCTATGAAAAAGTGACGTACTAACATTAGAATACTACCGTTTTAGTAACTACAAAAAAATAAGCTAAACATATTGATCATATTAGATTCAAATCAGTGACATCAAGAAAAAAAATTAAAAGTAATTTTTACCTCAATATTTTTGCTTTGCCTCACATCTTACATCATACTTTAATTTAACTACTTACTTAACTAATGATAACTATTAATGATTGTAATAGCATAAATTAAGCAATTTTATAAAGATTATTCAGAATAGATAGTATTTTATATGGGGTTACATAACAATTTACTGATAGATGATGTGATTTCTTTCAACGTCATGACTTTTTAGTAGTTTGTTTTGGTATTATCAGCTCAACACTTCACTTTCGTCTATAACCTATGGTTCAGGTGCGGATAGAAAAGAAAAATTTCATGGTGTTGTGGGTGACACATATACGTAGAAAAAATTTAGTTTAAGTTCAACACATTGGCACCAACTGCAGGGAAATGGAATCAATGGAATATGAGCTCGCTAGGAACCTTACTCTGTTGTTCTTCGTGGAACGCCTGCTCGACAAAGGCGAGCCGCGCACGTTGCACGATCTTTCCTGCCAGTTTGGTGCCAAAGGATTCACCAAGGAGATGCGACAGATCGCTGGCGGGTCGCAGTCGGGCTTGAAGAAGTTCCTGGCTCAGTACCCGGCGTTGTTCAACATAGACGGGGACTATGTTGATATCAACACGTTCCAGAAGCATCCTTGCGGGGCTGGCGCCTCGTCCAACAACGACTACATCGAGGAAGCCAAGGAGTACTTCGCGGGCAAGATGGTGCAGTACGGCGAGGGAACTGAGGTGCCCATCAAGAGCCTGCTCGGCCACCGCAGCCAGGCCTCCCCGCAGGTGCGTCACATCTCCGGGCAGAGGATCAAGGAGTTTAAGGACTTCCTTCTGAAGCATCCGGACACCTTCCAGATCATCGATGACAACGTCGTTCTAGTCAGTGAGAATCATAGGAGAGGTAACGCACACACAAATTCTGAACAATTCCACAATTTACCCGTAGCTAATATTAACACAGACACTGCCCAACAGTTGTTAGATTATGTCGCACAGTGCATAGAGGCTAAAGGCCCCGTGATGGTCGACCAGCTCTTCCATTTAATTGTGTCACGTTTTCCACAAGAGTATTGGTATCAAATGTTCAAATCGCCTGCAGATTTGAGCGCATTTTTAAAAATATTTTCAGACTCATTCCATGTTCAATCGAACCTGGTCACACTTATAAGCAAACCAAAAATACCTGTTATGTATCTTAATGCAAAAGCTAAAGCAAAGACTGATGTACCAAAGCCAGTGGTAGAGGAGAAGCCTGTGTCCCCAATTCCACCCACAGTTGAGAGTCCGACACCATCCGATGGCAAAAAGAGTCCGGCAAACAACAGAATACTCAGTCCTATTGAATCTCCCCGAGGACCTCAAGCTAATATTGCAAACCAGACTCTAAAGCAGAGAATTAATTCTATTGTTATAAAGAATTTGGCAGAGAATATGGTTCGTGACAGGGTCAACAATCACTTGAATGCACGTAGCGCTGAAGAAACAAACGGCACTCCGAGTTTAAGGAATAACGTGATGGGTGAGGCATGGCGCCAGAAAGTGCTCCAGTGCACAACGGTCATAGCTAATGTAAGGGAATGTGCCACGCTCATTGAAAGTATAATGGTGCCTAAACGCAATGCAAAAAACATTGTATCTTTTGACTGTGAAGGAATAAACCTTGGCCTCAAAGGAGTGTTGACATTGTGTCAAATAGCCACCATGAATGGTGAAGTGTACATACTAGATATAATGGCATGTCCAGGCATGGTTGTGGAGGGTAAAATTAAGGAATTATTAGAGAGTGAAAATGTTGTTAAAATTATACATGACTGTAGGAATGATTCAGTCAATTTACACAATCAATTTGAGATTGTGTTGAAGAATGTTTTTGACACACAAGCTGCTCACGCTGTACTACAGCTGCAGCAACAAGGTGTGCCTGTTTACAAAGTCAAGAATCTAAGTCTCAATGCCTTATGTGAATTGTATAATGCACCCATGAACCCCATGAAGGAGCAGTTAAAGAATGTGTACCGCAGGGACCAACGTTATTGGGCAAGGAGACCATTAACTAAAGACATGATAATTTACTCTGCTTCAGATGTCCTATCTCTGGTCAATCCAGCAATTTATGCTTACATGTCAACCAATATTAAGCCTGAGAATCAGCAGCTATTTGAAGAACTGAGCAATGAGCAGGTATTTATGCATATTCAGCCAACAGAAGTTAAACTGCGCAAGAGGCAACGAAAAATTAACACTGAAGTTGGTGAGCTGAAGCAGAAACTGGCTGAGACAACCAAGAATATTGTGCTGAGCAACAGAGAAATTAGACTGCTCAGGTACATTGAACTCACTGAAGAGGAAAAGGAGAAATTGAAGGGTTGTCACAAAATTTCCAAGAAATTGGAAAAACTGGAAGCCATTGGACATGATAAGGACTCTGATTCAGATGATGATGAGAGGGAAAATGAAATGGCCAGCTTAGAATCCAACCCATCAGATCCAATATCATCCCCACACTCCACACAGCCCCCAAGTCTCACAGAATCCATGCAGATGATGGATGAAATCTTATCAGACACAAATATGGACAAAGTTGAGAAAATAAATCGCCTCGAAGCGATTCTGTCGGCTGTCGCGCCGCTCAGTGGAGAGCTGGAGGACAAATTCTCACAAACAATGGAACAGACACTGCCATTGCTCAAAAACAAGGATTGGTCCAATCTAAGCCAAATTTTGAACTTAGGAGAGCCAGATAGGAAAAGCTGTAGCTGCAGATGCCATAATTCCACTTATGATGAAATTAAGTGCAATGATCTCAATGAAACTAAGAAAAGCGAGGTCGGCTCGCAAACTCTTAGCACGGGGGACATTGTGATCACGCGGATTCACTTCAGAGAGGAAGATAAAGCGAACGAGAGGATCCTCGACGCCTCCCCTCTGAGCAAGAGGGTGGGCATCAACAACATGTCTTGATCGACACTCAGGCTACTACTGTACTTCCATTTTCTGAGTGCCACAATTTAGTTTCGGAACTGTTTATATATGTGATCATTTTATATATTTTTTAAGTTTGATGGTGTTTCGTCCGGCCCCCGCGCGTCTTGAATCACTTATTACTTTGGACTAGTTTTGCGGGGGTATGATAGCGGTGCGATTGTGTGAGATGGAATAAATTAAGCGTGTTGTGAGGTCGTGCATTGCCAAGTGTATAACGCCTACGCTATATGTTCATTTGAGCGGAGACGAACGCGTACACTCGAATAAATGCAACAGTAATTCGCATAATAGAACAGCTACTTAATTCCTTCATCTGGAAATGACAGTATTTGCTGATTTTCAAGTTTTATAGTAATTTATTTTTATGTTGGCTATTGCCTATTAAGTATCCCAAACTGGAATGTGATAGATTTCAAGGTCTTTTTTTTTCTCGATCTATCTGCTCTGAATTGTAAATAAGATAAATTTTGATAAGCATGCATAATCTTTTAAATCTTGCGAATCACGATATGATCGAGCGTTTTTCCGTTATCTTTAGTAAGTCAAGTGTATATACCTATTTATTTTATTTATACGCGAAAGTTTAGTAGCATCGACACTACTGAACCTATATCGAAGAGGGCAATAATAGGTGTATACAATAAAGTTTTTTTTATTATTATTGTAAAATATTTATAAAACGTTAGATTTACTGGTAGATTAATTATTAATCACGTTTAAAAAAATATTAAAAAGTGGTATAGGGTTAGTGTTATTGAAACAGATGTTTTATCGTAGTTTGAGGTGCTTGGAGAAATCGATTTAAAACTTTATTTCACGTAGAATGTTATAGAGACATACGGTAGATCGTTTGTTGCGTAGATATGCAAATTAACGTAATAACGTACTTGTGATGGATAGCCGTGATGGTTATATCTTAACTTTTGTTTTAAAAAATGTGCCTTCGAGTCATATCCGACGAATGCCTTTATATTCAATTAATATATGAATTAGTAGGTTTTTATACATATTTAGTAGTAAATCTGTAACACGAAGTTTAGATGAGATTTGTTGTTTGTGAATAACACTTTGGTATACAAGATTTATATAATGAACTAAACTTACCACTGAAACACTAACTAGATAGGGAGTCCTCGGAATCTAATAATGTTTTCTCGACCCACTTCCGCGGTTTACGAAAAGCTTCGTATAGATAAACGAAAATATTTCTAAACATGTTGAATTCATTCGAATAGTTTATTTTTGTGTTATGGTTAAGTAGAAATGTGTTAAAAGTTAAGTGATATTTTAAAAAATGCTTTGTGCTTATTATTATAGCAAAACTGTTGCTTTGTATTAAACTTGTACCTAACTTTCTACACTGAACAAAAACTTAATGCTGCTGTAGGCATGCCGCAAAAACAGTCTTCCTGTACTAGTTTCAAAACTTTGACTAAATGCAATAAACATGTGTGATGATAATGATAAAAAATATATTTTTGTAGGTAGGTACTATTAGTAAAAGCATAATTACATATCTCTTCTAAGTCAATTGTTTTGTGCAATGATCCATGGCAAATGAATTTAGCCAGATTTCGACACGAATCCTAAATGCGATGTTCCTAGCGCATCGAGTATTCAGTTTCATGAAAATACGCTCGCGGTGTGTTTACAGTTTAGCATATTATCGTTGTTTACATGAGGCTTAACAAATAGGTCGCAATACCCGGTGGTATGCGATTACGTGTAAAATAAGTGCTGTTTAATACGTGATAATGTTTTTTGTTGATAGTGTCTTTACAGCTGTAGTAACTACACAAATTGTTCAGACGACATGTTGCTCTCGGTGCTCTCCGACCGTTCATCTTGTTAGGCCTCATTAGATAGACAAATATATGTACCGGTGTAGATACTCCGTCATGTATTAATCATCAGTATTTTATCCTTTATTTTGGAAAAGATCCACTCGCCTAACTGTTAAAAATCGTTAGCAAATGCAAAGAATGTCCACTGTTTGTATTTGCATTTCCCGACACTCAGTATACTCAACTTTACCTCCTTTTATTTGTATCTATGAAATTATTAGGCACTTTTATAAGCATAATGAATTGTATTTTTAAAAGTTTTTCGGCCATATTTGTTGTTCGACGTTTAAATTATACATTTTGTGCCTTATACCTTTTGCACAATTTACTAAAATATTCTGTGTCCTTCTACACATTTTGTATGGTTTTGTAGGATGTTTATCAGTGCCACTAATAATTTTTGTACTATTTGTAAGGAGCATTTTGTTAGTCAATATAAGCGTAACCACTTTCAGTTATTTTTTTAACTTAGAACATCTTTAGAAACTTTTATTTTACCCTACTTACCAAGAGCATAATTGCTTGCGACGTGAAAGTCGGTAATATTGTAATGTGGCAAATCGACGGTTAACTCATTTGCGCATTGTTTATGTTTATTATGAAATAAAAAGTTGTAAAATACCTATGAGATTTTATTTCCTGAAAATCTTTTTTGTGCCTACCCCCACAAAGTACAGTTGGTGCTTAGCGATTCTATTTAACGCAACTTGGTTCAAATGTTGCAAGTCGGCTGGCAAGCGTAAAGTTCTTGGTTCGAATCAGTTCAAATGTGCTTAGACAAATACAGATATCGCTGTAGGTCATTTTATATTATTTGCCATCAGTGGTAAAATATTTTGGATTTAGCTAGGTAGGCCTTTGCCCAGCAGTGGTGATAGTCTATCACCAAAAAGTCAAGAAGCTTGCCTCATAGAACGGTTGGTTTTGTACTTCGTACATATTGATGTGAAAGTACCTATATAAAAAAAATGACATCGCAGCACGATGCGGGTATTATATAAAATGATGCAAGAATATAATATTTATTCAACAAGCTACAAGAGGTCTGTTGGTTCTACACACAAATATGCAGTTTGCATAATACGGTATGGAATATCAATGGCGTTGTCTAATTGATATTCTTACGTCTTCGAGCTCGTACATTATTATACAGCAAATAGAAAGTTCGACAGAAATACATACAACAAGCTAATTGTAATGAATCAGCACGCAATTTCTAGGATTGCTAACGCGTTTTTACTATTAAAAATTATAAATGACGCCGACAATTTCAGAAAAATGCGATCAATATATTATCTTTCGTGATCAAGATAGGTAGGTAGAAATAATTCTGCGTTCGGTGTTATAATTTATTGCTTCTAATCGTTAGACACCTTTGTAAATTGGAACGGTACCTAACGGATTTCGAAATGTCAAATAAGAGCTGCGTTCCAAAAACAGCTAATTCTGACGTTAATCGAGACCTCATCTTCTGTCTTTATCTTCCTTATGTATATGAAAGAGACAAGAAGAGACATACGTTCTGAATAAAGTTTGAGTTTCGGAACGCGTACTCGAAACGTCAAATTTGAATTTTGAAAACATCGCTCAAACTTGCATAGCCACTCTAAAATTTAAATAAAAGTTGAAAAGTGCTTAAAACTATGGAAGATTTTGATGTATTTACAAATGAGATTAACTTTACTAAGCCATTGTTCAAAAACATACTGAATAAATATGTTCATGATGTGCCACCAACTCCTAACGGACCGAATTATCAAAGTAAGTTTTCGTCATCCGATTTTTGTGTTTAAATAATCAATAATAGATAATTAAGAATTAAAAATAGGAATTCTAGTGTTCAAGATATCTGTAGAAAGTAATGAACTAATCAATCAAGTATTTAAAATACAAAAGATCTTTGTTTTATTTTCCTGTGTATGATGAGTGAGAGATATAAATTGTTCCTTTCAAGGTGGTAGGAAACTTATGGCTGAAGAATGTCTAGCGGACAACGATGACGTGGGGTGTGCATTCCATTTGAGTGAGGCATCGTCAGCTTCTCTAAGAACTATGGCTGTTTATAGAGATGAACAGTTGAAGGCCGCTGGTATGTACCTACTGTCTAGTATGATCAGATAAACATAGAATATGACATCACGCTAGTTTTCCCTGGAGGGATAGGGAGAGATATACATAGAAGTGATGTCCTACTAATGTACCTATGGATGTTTGTTATTCTTTCACACAACAGCTACTGAATATATTTAGATGAAACTTGATATGTATCGAGTTACAGAGTCATGGTCTACTCATGTGGATCATGTCCTGGAATGATAGCTGCTGATAGTGTACCCTTTTTTATTCCGGGAGTATGTTCCTGTGGGAAATCATTCTACTCTATTATCACACAGGTGATGTAACTTGCAGCAGTGGGCATTTGTTTTGAAGTGCTTGGTAAATTGAGACCTAAAACTAGTTGCCATTGAGGCAAAAAATCTAAACTGAGATGCAGACTATAGTTAAGTCTTCATGACCTGGGAATCAAACAAACACAGAACCACCAACAATTTTTATTTTGTCTAATTTTTTGTGGACCATTTAGAATATTATTTATTGGAACTATTGTCAGATGCAATTTTTGTATAATCACGCTAATATTATAAAGGTGAAAGTTTGTAAGTATGTGATTGTGTCCGTGTGTATGTTATTCCTTCATACTGATATGGATTACTTTAAATTATTTTCCACTTCCATGTGGATTCACCAGAACTGGCAAGAGGAAGAGCAGGCTCGCGAAAGATGGAACGAGTGGAGGGAGGCCTATGCCCAGGAGTGGGACAGAATAGGCTCATAAAATTTGGATGACACTACTTTTAGAAACTATTTAAAAAATGTAATAGTTGCTTTCAAATTATTGTCAAATTCACTTTGTAACATTTGTGTGTAAGAAATATTTTATTTTTCGTTTCAGGAAATAAACTGTACAAAATCACAAGTTATATAAAACCTGTGAAAGATATAATTGATGCAAATCCCATGTAAGTATCTATAATTAAAGTATTTCTTTCCAACTTTTCTACCATTTGAAACCATTTTTCTTAAAAAAAAAACCAATCCAACATGAATAATCCCGCATTTCCAAACCTGCATAAAAGTGCTGGATTAGATTCCCTATTCTGTGACCCTTGTACTTAGCATTGAAAGAATTGTTTTAGCATTGTTAATTTTTTTTTAATATAGTGTCCCACACTTTTGTATATGTATCAACAATCAAAAACATGCAAACTCTTACCCCGGAACTGGAAAAAACACAAGTTCCGCGCGGAAATCAAATCCTCGGCATGCAATGCAGCAGTTACCAATACATAGATCACCTTGTTGAGGTCAGGCAAATATACTATACACAGCATAAAACTAAAGGCTTAATAATTTGTGTTCACTTGAGGTCCCGGCTGTCATTTGTAGATCTTTGGCAGTCATTACAGATAGTCAGAAGCCAGTAAATCTGACTCCAGTCTCGCTATGAAGTAACGTGTTACCCCAGTTAACGTTTGAATCCCCAACCGGTCCTATGAGACCGCGCTGTTATTGTTTTACTATTGTGTCTCGTTTCGCGGGTATCTGAGTAATGTATGGGCTGTGGAGGTCTGGTAGGCAGCCGCTGCTCGTAAATTACTGGTATTCAGCTAAAATCCGGCTTGACTGGAAGCCGACCCCAATGTAGTTGGGAAAAGGCTAGGTAGATGATGATGATTTGTTTATTTTATTATTGTTATTTTTTTTAGACCAAAGAAGGAGGCAGAAATCTTAGACGTACTCTTAGATGGTACAGACAACCTAGCAAATGTACTGGACTCATTTGCAATAGACGAGGAGGTGCCTTTCTACAAGAGATATCTTCACTTCTCCAACGAGAACAATGCTGACAACTTTCAGAAGATTCTGAAAGAATTACCTAAAGGTATTGTTTTATTTTAACGCGTGGATCGTGGCCCAGGCTGGCATCGTGCTGACCATTGCCATTATCTTCATCTCGTTCATCGTCTGCGTTATAACCACGCTCTCCTTGAGTGCAATTTGCACCAATGGTGAACTACACGGAGGTAAAGAATTTTATGTATTCCTAAAAGTACACTATTAACTACATTTTTTTTTTTTTTTTCTCTGGGATCATTTGCAATCAGTCGTTGACTATAAGCAAATTTGTGAAGTGCGTTGTGTCATGGCGAGTGTGTCTCCCAGCGGAGACAGCTCCTCAATGGAAATGCCTAAGCCTGGTCTGGTTCCAGGATCAAACGCCGCTTCAAGCGGGTATCATGCCTGGTACGTATTAGTTGGACTGCTAGATCATTTGGATGATTCGCTAGCCTCTTTTTGTATGTTTCAGTACTGTGTAAGATTTCCTCTTTAACGGTGCTGATTTGTAGGTTCCCATGTATCTCTATGTTTGTAACAAACCATGGTACATTGGTTATTGATCTCAATATAATGTTTTGAAGCCGCTGTAGGATGTTTATATTGGAGTCACTGGCGCTTTCCCACAGTTGGACACCGTACATCCATGTTGGTCTGAGTATGCTTTTGTATATAAGGAGCTTATTATCTACAGAGAGTTTTGAGTTTCGTCCCATTAACCAATAAAGATTTTTATAGCGAATGTTAAGCTCGTCTCTTTTACTCTTTATATGATTCTTCCAGGTCAATCGTCGATCCAAATGCATACCGAGGTATCGTACGCTTTCGCTATGGGTTAGGGTATTACTACCAAGAGTGACTGGTGGACAGTCGCCACGTCTCAGGGTAAACGTTATATGAATTGATTTGTTGGCACTAGCTTTTATTTTCCACTTGTTTAACCAGATGCTAATCTCATCAAGACCCGTCTGTAATGTTTCTGACGCAGCAACAGGGTTTTCATTCCTGGCTAGAATTGCTGTATCATCAGCGTATGTCGCGGTTATAACTCCTGGGACTTGTGGCAGATCTGCTGTATATAGCGTATACAACATGGGACCAAGTATTGACCCTTGGGGGACACCCGCACTGATGCTATGGAAAGATGAAGTACAATTACCCTCTTTGACTTGGAACATTCTATTTGACAAGTATGAAGCCAGCAGTAGGTAGTAGCTATGTGGAATATTGCATTTCATTTTATAGAGCAACCCACTGTGCCAGACTTTATCAAATGCTTGCTGGATGTCGAGAAACGCCGATGAGCAATATTCCTTCTCCTCAAATGTTGTTCTTATTTCATTACAAACTCGGTGGACTTGTTCGATTGTGGAGTGTTGTTGTCTAAATCCAAACTGATGATCCGGTATTGCGTGGTTGCTAGCAAGAATGGGCAAAAGTCGGCGGAGTAATAATTTCTCAAATAACTTCGATAGGATGGGTAGCAAACTGATTGGCCGATAAGAGGTAACTTCATGAGCTGGTTTTCCCAACTTGTGGATCATTATTATTTGAGAGATTTTCCACAATCGTGGGAAATACTGTACGCGCAAGATGCCATTAAAGAGAGTAGTTAGAAAAGTTACTGCTTTTTTTGGTAGTTCTCTAAGTACTTCCTTTGTTATTAGATCAAAACCTGGCGCTTTTTTGTCCTTGAGAATCCTGATTACTCCCCACACCTCCCGAGTCGTAACTGGTTTGGGTGGTAAGTCCAGTTGCAGCGGTTGGCTAAGGGTGTCCTCAACGCTTCTTTCAAAAGCAACATCGCTATACGCATCGCCATTAGGAGTAAACACTTTGGCAAGGTGCTCCGCAAATGCGTTTGCTTTGTCCTGTTGCGTTCTTGCCCATCTGTTTAAAGATGTTCTTATAGGCGGTTTTGGTACTTCAGGTCGGTCCAAGGTTCTGGTAAATTTCCAAAGCGAGTAGTTTGTTGTAGCAGTGGGCGTCAGTGACTCAAGCTTTGACTGCAAGGTTCCCTCGTGAAGACTTCGGATCTCGGACTTAAGGTTTGCCGTCGCTTTATTTAGAGCAGTTTTGTCCATTGGATGCCTTGTCAGATGCCAAACTCTCCTTAGGCGACGTTTCTCAAGGATCTGTTGCTTAATATGCATGGGCTGATTTGTGGAGACATTTTGATTTTTAAGTACAGGAGTACACTTCCAGCAAGCCTCCTGAATAAGGGATGTTATATATTTGGCAGCGTCTTCGATATTATCAGGCGATTTGAGTGCCACGTTTAGCTGGATATTTGCCTCAATGTACTCACGGAATGCCTGCCAATCCGTTCGTTTATTGCTAAGTGTGTCTTGTGTCTCATATTCTATCAGTGTCGTACTGGCTGTCAGGATGACTGGCGTATGGTCTGAGGAACTGTCAAGACAAGACTCGGCTTTAAAATAGTGCCTCGAGAGCCCACCCACGACAAAAAAGTCCAGGAGGTCAGGCACTTTGTTTGGATCTGTAGGCCAATAAGTCGGTTCGGAAGCCGATATTGTGGTAAGGTGGTTACTGTCAATGCAGCTCTTTAATTGTCTTCCTCTGGTAGTAATAAGCCTAGATCCCCAATGGCTATGCTTAGCGTTCCAGTCACCACCCGCTATAAATCGGTGACCAAGAGTTGAAAGGAACCGATTAAACATATCATGGTCTATTTTGTGTTTGGGCGGACAGTAGATAGAAGACACGTTGAAATATCCACACTTATCCGTAACAGCGATTGTTGTAGCTTGCAGGTAATCTGTTTTGAATTCGGGCATTACGTGATGTTTTATAGACTTTCTTACAATTATAGCCGTCCCCGCATGACCCGTTCCATCTGGATGATTTGTAAGATAAGTGTGGCAGCCATCAAATTTGATGTTGCTGGAGGTGGTACAGTGTGTTTCTGAAACAAGAACTATATCCAGCTTATGTTCATTTATTAGTATTTGTACTTCATCTTTATTTGGCGCAAGACCATTTATGTTCCAAGTTGCCAACTTTAAGGCATTCATTTCGTCATCTTGTTAATTAGGGTTGTCAAGAGTCCTATCATGGTACTCATTTGTTGAAAGAGTAGGTCAAACTTTTCTGACTGTTTCAGAAGTATTTTTTCTACAGAATTACTCCATATGTGAACCTGTTGGTTGTCAGAGGAATCCCTTTGGGTTTTTGAGGCCTTCAGTTTTTCAGAGTATAACGTCTTGCTTGCATTTTCTTCGCCACTTTGGTTCGTCTTAATCTCTGTAGGTGTCGTCACTATTTTACTCTGTTGCTTTTTATTCGTGAGCCTGGATGTTTTACGGGATAAAATTTCTCGGTAGACTTCACAGCCTTTATAATTGGCTGGGTGAGGTCCCTGGCACAAAGCACACATTGCAGGAGTGTTTCGGTCGACCTTTGGGCACTCTGATGTTTTGTGAGACTGGGCGCATTTTACGCATCTGTAGGGTCTCATACAGTAATTTTTCGTATGCCCGTACTGCTGGCATCTCTGACACTGCACTATGGACTTTTTCCTTCTAGGATCCTCTATAACAACGGATTGGTGGTAAATATATTTTATTTCTTTAGCGGCTTTATTCTTTGGACCTGGCATCAGGTTGACAAAGAAGGTCGAGGTTGGCTTTTTGTCAGGGCCATATTTAGAATTTATGATTTCGCCTATAACCACATTGCCAGTTGATTCGATTTCCTGTCTTATTACACTAAGTGGTGTCGAGTGATGTAAATTCCTAATCACAATTCTATAGCTCCTGTCCTCTTTTGTATTAAATGTGTGCCCAATTAAATGATGTTCCCGTACCAATTGAATTAACTTCTTATATGTTTCAATTGTACTGCTGCTAACTCGTATCTGGTTTTTATTAACTACTTTGTAAGTGAAGTCATTTTGTTCTGCAACAGTTCTCAGTAATTCTGTAAGCTTGTTGACATCTTTAACTCCATAGAGAACTATTGGGGGAGGTTTAGATGGTTTTTTTTGTTCGACAGCATCATCATTACCAGTTAGGTCAATAGGAAGATCTTCAAACCTATTTGAGGTTGTTACTGCAGGTGGGCTATCAGATAGTTTCTTTCGTTTTGCACCTCTTGCTGCGGGTATTCTTTGCCAATCTGGAGGCTGTGCACTGTCTTTACCTTCGCTAGAAAAAGTGAGGTGGCTAGTCTGGGGTGGCACAGTAGCGGCAGAATCATTTCCTTTGTTTCCCAGTGAAGCGCTTCTTGGTCTCGCAATAAACAAAGCAGGGTGAAATGATTGCTGGATAAATTTCTTCTTTCCAGTAGCATTAACTGCTTCAGAAGCCTGGTTACTCGCTCCTGGACAGTCTTCGGTAACAGATTTCACACTCTCCAGCCCGGTTACTGGAGAGCGCCGGGGGTTAGCCGGATCGCATGACATAACGCATTCTTTACTTTCGGACATTTTCATAGTTTTTTTTAATTTGGGAGATCGCTCATAGCACTTTCCCAAGGCGCTATGACCACTATTTTTGGAGGGTATTTAATGCCTCGTGGCCTGTGGTTACCAGTGGACAGGTTATTTAACCGCCGCCCGTTGCTCGGCGTTGTTGCTCGTTTAGCACCACCCGGGGGATACGTGTAGGGTGGGCCTAGGCAAAGGTGGTAAATCCTACGGACGTGAGCAACACCATCCCCCAAAACTAACTACATGGATATATTAATCTATCACATACCCGCGAAACGAGACACAATAGTAAAACAATAACAGCGCGGTCTCATAGGACCGGTCGGGGATTCAAACATTAAGTGTCGCTAGGCTAGACACATTTCTGATAGAAATAAGTAGAGCTATAAGGTTCTGGAGTTGCACACAGTTAGTATGGTCAAAATATGGGCCCGTTCACACAGACCAGGTCGGAGAGGAGAGCAGATTTTTATCACATTGAAAACAGAGTTTTAAGTAATTGTAGTAAGGTTTATTTTTGCATGTACACTCTGTTACTTATTTCGCGTAGCACCCCCACACTAACGTAATAAATGTGTGTGTTTAAACGCAAGCGCGTGAAACACAACAGGTATTATCGTTGTGTGCTACAAATTAACTCGTCTGCGCATCGTCATCCCAGCAAGCCGCTACGATTGGTCGGCCCAGAGGAGAAGTGCGGGGCTTAGTTCCGTTTTCTTACGCGCGCGCCGCCACTGTCATTCCGCCGTGGCGCAATGCGTATGATACATGTCTGACGAGTAAGAGGTCCCAAGTTCGATTCCTATCGTCTGATGTAATAGAAAGATTGCTTGTTTTTGTTTTCTATTTGATTTACCCGTTTTTTAATAGTAATGTTATAGTTACTCCCATAATAATTAATTATCTGTTATTTTCTTTTTGTTTTACTCATGCTTTTTTTTAATAGTAATGTTATGGTTACTCTCTTGTAATAATTAAAATATTCGAAATATAATTTTGTAATTTTATACATATAAACTATGTATATTTACGAAATTAATTAACGAAATTTTTGTATATAACTTGTAATATAAATAATTTTATAATATATATATATAATACATAATTATTATTTACGTAATATAATAATAGATACGTTATTATTATAATTATTGTTAGTTGACAATACTTTCATTGTCAACTTTTTTTTTATTTTCGCAAACATTCACTTATGAAATTATTATAGTTAAAATAACATCAAACACTTACACTTAATCTTTGGAAAGTATATTTTTATGATATGGGTAGGTAATCAGTAATAATGTTCACAATAATCAAGTAGCTGTGGGTATAAATCAAAAATAAAGTAAAACCATACCACCAACCAATTCACCTATTCAAGTAATATTATGTAGCCAGCTCAACTCGTAAACAAAATAAAACTCGTTTACTACTCGATATACACACACACATATATATGTGTTTGCTACGAATCAGATAAACAAATTCGCTTCATTCATTAGATGGTAATTTAGCACTGATTATTAAGTGCTTGCTTGCCGTTAAAGGAGTATCGAGTTCGATCCTGGCCATTGACAAAACATTTTTTTCTACTTTATTGTAGTATAATGATAACGAAGTTTAATAAAACTAAAACTTAGAATATTTGCTTTAGCGTTTGAATCCCCAACCGGTCCTATGAGACCGCGCTGTTATTGTTATACTATCGTGTCTCGTTTCGCGGGTATCTGAGTAATTAAAAACTAAGTGTATGAATATTATCATCTACCCACTTTATTAGTTATTTACTAAGAAATGAGTCGGATAATAAGTTAACCTGGCATAACGCTTTTGCCTATCACGATCGTGTGTTCTACAACTTACTCCGAGACAAAAAATAATTAATCGTTGTGGAAATTGATACTTTTTACAAATAATAAACAACATGTCTCATTATTTTGTCTACACTTTTGAGGGCTGAGATAATAGTATTACATAAACAAAATGTATCCATAAGTGAAATTTCGAGGAGATTAATGCTACCGGTAAGTAACAAATCCAAACTTAAAATAGGTAATGCAAAATAATTTAACATTGTTGATATTTGTAAGGTTTTAACGTAATTTTGTGATTGTTTACAGAGGAAAACTGTGCAGTTTTGGGTGCAAATATTGTTGCTACGTATAACGCTGACGGCTTTGCTACAACAAGAAACACTGCAATTATGCACGACGTGTCTATGACAATTGTTCGGCGCCACTTACTTAAAATTAAATGTCGCAAGCCCGCGAAAAAAATTTTACTGACGGCGTTGCATAAGGAAGAAAGGATGCGGTTTGCAAGAAAATTTATAGATTTCGATTGGTGCAATAACATAGTTATATTTAGTGATGAAAAGTGTTTTAAGTCAGATAAGGATGGGCGTAAAATATTATGCAGAAAAAATGGAGAACGTTACCATCACAAAAATATTCTCCCATGCAGGTCTAGTGGTCGCATTACGTTAGGGGGGATGCTTCAGGTCAGCCCGCGAAATTCAAATTTTCTTACGTTTTTTGCATTTTGCAAGCCAGTGGTAGGTTATATGAAGTTAAAAATACTTACGCGACTGTAAAACGTAACTAATTATATAATTATAACCATAAAAATCATCAATACTAGTCTCCAAGCTCACCTAAGTGTTGGAACGATTATTTCGAGGTCAAAAACGTTCCAACAACATTGACCTTAGTTATTGGGGCTGGATGTCATCGATGGGTCCCGGTGAGTTAGTGGAGGTAGGGGGTCGCAATACCAGTCAAGGTTACTTGGACATCAAGAGTTACGATACCTATCATAGTTCATTTTTTAAAACATGTTGATTGATAACTTTGATAAGTAAAAAAAAAAGACTAAGAAGTAAGCTGTAGGTAATTATACTGTTGTTGTATTATGTGACATGATGTTATTGTTATTGAGATCAAGAGTTGCGATATCTATCATAATTCATTCTTGATAACATGTTGATTTATGTCACTAATAAAAAACTTAAAAAAAGTGACGTCCATCCTTGTCTGACTAACGGCCCGACTCAGGGACATTCATTAACGTTAATCATCACTTAAGAAATTGTCACATTGACAGTTTTACACAGTTTTTCAGTGAAGGTTTGACAATACTGAAACTTTAATGGACGCTAATGAACCATTAGCTGGACTATGCGTTCGGCCGTTAGAATATTTTCACTTTATATATTGTATTAAGGATAATCATGAACAGATTCGTTAATTGTGACCATTCTGTTTAATGTATGTAATTAATAAGTTGTAATAAACATAATTGGATCGTTATCGCAGTTTTCTTTGTCACAATATTTTCAAAATATTTTAATTATTATGAGAGTAACTATAACATTACTATTAAAAAAAAGGTCAAATAGAAAATAAAAACAAGCAAACTTTCTGTTACACCAGACGATTGGAATCGAACTTGGGACCTCTTACTCGTCAGTCACGTATCATACGCATTGCGCCAGGGCGCCGATAACAACAGTAGCCAATTCTTGCTGTAGGTACTTTCATAGTGGTATACGGCTACTAATTGCTTTTTGCAAGAGTGTGAGTGTAGAAACGACGAGTTACTTTGTAGCACACAACGATAATACCTGTTGTGTTTCACGCGGTACACGGCGCACACATTTATAACCTGCTACGCAATCTCCGCCGCCGTGTGTACACTGCGCGTTCAAGCATTCTTTATGACAAAAGCAGTGCACATGCAAAAATAAACCAACGAGCCGGTCTGTGTGAACGGATCCTATGTCGTCCACTCTAAACATCGGCATTCCGAACTATGCGCATATAAAAAAAATTATGCAATACGCTTTCGCCATAATATGATTCTTAGAAAAATCACAGTGCAGCCAAAAGTTCAAAGTTCGGATTGGTCAAGATTTTTCGGCATTACTTTACCGGAAGACCCAGTGTTGGTAGGCCTCCCATAAGTGAGATGATTATTTTCTAGTCCACCTACAATACACTATTTAGATATTGTGATTTTTTGGGTTCCATAACAAAAGAGTGAAAACAGGACCCTATTGCTAAGACTCTGGTGTCCATCTGTCTGTCACCTAGCTGTATCTCATTCACCAGAATAAGATAAATATTTAAGTGGGGCGTTATTTTTATGCACGGGACGGTTCTTACACAACCTTTCGAGCGCGAGTTCGACTCGTACTTGCTTGATCTTTTAAAATGAAATATTCCTGTCACATAGTCTATACTAATATTATAAAGAGGAAAGATTTGTACCTATTTTTGTATGTTTGTAATGAATAGGCTCAAAAAGTACTGGGCCGATTTAAAAAATTCTTTCACCAATAAAATGCTACATTCTTCCAATTTGACATAGGCTACATTTAATTTTGAAAAAAATTAGGGATCCTTGGTAAAATTTGAACAATGTAACCGAAGGTGTAGAGAAATGAGTCACACACACTAAAAAAAGTGTTTTATATCCAAATTTCCAAAAATAAATAATTGTCTACCCCGTGCGAAGCCGGGACGGGCTGCTAGATATTAATATACTCCAATCTTCTCATTTCAGAATGGACCGTAGTACAGTTAAGTGTACCTTACAACCCTAACGAGAACCTCAAGCCGTTGTTGGAGTACAGAACCGAGGTGGACTCGATCTTCCTGAGCCTGTTCACTAATGACTACCTAGAGGATGCCGGGCTAGGCCCCATGACAGTGCATATACCTGCTAATGTTACTAAAGGTGAGTTTGAGGAGCTCGTGGCTAGATAATAACAGCCGCACGGGTCGATCTTCAAGGTTAAGCAACGCTTGCCAAGGTTGGTCTGTGGATGGGCGACCATCTTAATATACCGAGTTTCCTTCGTGCCTCGAAAAGCACATTAAGCCGTAGGTCGCGGCTGTCATTTATAGATCTTCGACCCCAATATAGTTGGGAAAAGGCTAGGTAGATGATGATAGATATTTTGTGGGTACCTTAATATTTATGTACAATCCCAACAAAAATCAAGCTGTTGTTGGAGTACAGAACAGAGGTGGACTCGATCTTCCTGAGCATGTTCCCTAATGACTACCTAGAGGATAGCGGTCTGGGCCCCATGACGGTGCATATACCTGCTAATGTTACTAAAGGTGAGTTTTGAGTGGCATGATAGACTATTCTGTACTTTATATTTATTTACAACTCGGTCACATTAACTTGACGCTTGGCGTCCATGAAATAATGTCTAAAAACAATATAACATCAACAGAGAACTAAACAAATTATCGACGCGCGTATCTACAACAAAGATGCTGACCCTACGTCAGATATGGTCAGCATCTTGCCGGGCGAGCTAAGCGCGATGCGTCAAGTTAGAGCCCCCGCAGACTGCAGACTTTCTATCGGCCGACGGTTTGGTCGGCTTCTTAATCAGTATGGAGAGGTATGCATGTGCGCACATTATAGCGATTCAGTATCGGCCGATAAAAAAGTTTGATGGGCTTCCCGATTCCCTTCA
Organism: Mythimna separata; assembly: GCA_030763345.1. Classification (NCBI taxonomy): domain Eukaryota; kingdom Metazoa; phylum Arthropoda; class Insecta; order Lepidoptera; family Noctuidae; genus Mythimna; species Mythimna separata. The sequence continues at coordinate 17,550,686 of CM061189.1, read as the reverse complement.
AACTAATCTGCCGGCCAACTATCGGCCGACTGCTAAAGCAGTACGACGCTCTTCCACGCGCGCACACGGCGCCGATTGTTTGATCGGCCGACCCAGTTTGCTCCGAGCTCGGAGCAGAGATTTTCATGTTCTTTATATTAGCGAACTGTGCGAAAGTAATCGGCCGAATGCTGGTTGGTGTGCGCGCCTGCCACCAACTCGACGGTTTAGTTGGCCCCATGTGCGCGCTGCCGGCCCAACCCGATCAAACTATCGGCCGATCAAAGAGTTTGCAGTCTGCGGGGGCTCTTAATGTGACCGGATTGTTCCTACCTAAGATACGCGCAAAATACGCGTTTTGGACGTAGATTTCGATGATGTTCGACGCCTGACATACCTACATTAGAATAGTCTATTTCTGATATTCACAAAGTAATGCGCCCGGCTGGGTTTGAAGCCGCGACCTACAACTTATAAGTCGGGGCAGTTACCACTCGCCTTCCACTACTCTCATAACGGTGAAGGAAAAAATCGTGAGGAAACCGGCATGTCTTAGAACCAAAAATTCGAAGACATGTGACATCTACCAATTCGCACTGAGCCCGCGTGGTTGATTATGGCCGATCTCCTCTCCTAGAGAGGAGGCCTGAGTCCCAACAGTGGGAACATTAAAGGACCGCTAATGATGTTGTTTTATTGAATAGGTACTTTATGAAAATACATAGGTACCTATGTATTTTCATAGGTGGAATCCGTGGGATACTTATTAAGTTTGAAAAACGGCGAGTCGATGTTAGATTAGTCATTATTATAAGCATTCTTATCTGGGTTCAGTGATTGAATTTGAATGCACAATTCAGGTTACAATAAATTCAATAACCATTACAGCGTAACGGGGTAATGACTTGGCTTTTATTGTATTTACAATATTGCTGTGCCATTTTAATAAGTCTGAGCTAAGTGTGAACTTCCAATTGAACTTAGTGAAGTTCATTGAATTCTCTCAATCAATTCTGATTCTAGCAAACACCATTTCTTTGACTTAGGTATTGAAATTGGTTCTTACTTGACAGTTTTCCCTTCAACTAGATTTGAATTTTTTCTAATTTACCTAATATTAAAAGGGATTAAAAAATGTTTTCTAAAGTTAGTTTTTAATAAAAAATAAAGTGAGTCAACTACTCAATTATAATAATTATAAAAATGTATATTAATAACTTGATTCACAATTCCAGAGGGCGAAAGACCACTGTTCACGGAGCTGTATTCGCTGCTAGATGAGAACTACAAGACTATAGATAATGCACAGTTTCTGAACAACAAACGCCTTGTACAGAACTATTGGAGTCGCAGAGAAGATATTGATTTACGGATGAAGGTAAACATTTGGACATGAGGCCTTACCATGGCGGCTTAGAATGTCTCAGTGTAATGTTTAAAACAGAATGTAAATCTATCCTGTAGTTTAAACTAACTTAATTTTATCGCAATAATCCATACCCATCACGATAAACTTAAGATCGCGTTCATACAGACAGACAGACGCGGAGGGCTATTTTGTTATTTTTTTTTTTAAACGTTCCTCCTTGGGTATAACTTCTGTATCGTGGGAGCGTTAGCAAACTTTTAATTCATGAATCGCCGACCGGTCCTATGAGACCGCGCTGTTATTGTTTTACTATTGTGTGTCGTTTTGTGGGTATGTGATAGGTTAAACTTACATACACAAGACACCCAGACCCGGAACAACTACCTATAGGCCATACCAATAAAATGATCCGCGTGGGAATCGAATACACGATATGCAGCGCAGAAGTCAATCTCACATCCACTGCGCCAACTGTGCCGTGAATATTATTAGCAAACAGGTTATTTATTTAGCAAATAGGTTTTTACAAAACCTACACGTTAATTTATTTTTCGTCAGTTTCTACTACATGATTACTAAGGAGCTCAACGACTTGACAAACGATACCAAGGAAAGGAAATTTGGATAGATCGCAGTAAATACTCTAATTGCTATGGGTTAAGGTAGTTTACTAAAGGTAAACAATCTTGGTATGTCTTTTTATATTAAAGAGGTCGTATATAATATACACAAAGATTATTTAAATTTAGTTTATTAGCTAACATCGATTTAGGTAAATACCTAGCCGCAAAGATTTTTATAGACAACTTTTAGATAAAAAGACATGCCAAGATGGTTTATATTTAGTTAACTACCTAAACCGACGGAGTATAGACATTCGTTAAAATTACTGAAGAGAAAGGAAAAAAAGCTTCCACAAAGTTCTCACATTCACTACATAATGTAGGATAAATAAACACCCATTTAAAATCGATTAAACTCTCAAATTGCAATACAAATATTGGCGTCAGTTAGCACAGTATACGGCTTGCATGGTTAAATGTCATCATTATTGAACAGATTGATTCGTCCTTCACCTAACAGCGGAGTGCAGTGCACTGGTGGACATTAATAGCACATTATTGTCATTATGATGGCTTTGCATTATATGCTAGATATTTGTGTGCTTGTAGAAATGTAGCGACATCTATGTAGGCATATGTATAGAAAGTAAAATTCACAGTCCTGTTTCGTGGTATTAGAGTTCTTCGCGCGATTAGAACATATAAATTACATCAGGTTGTAAAACAATTATCGGGCAGTTGCCTGACCTAGACTCAAAACCCGTTTGGTCAGCTGATCTGGTTGGGGCTCCAATTGGATGGAAGTAGCCAAAGACTAAGATGAAATGCCGTGGCACTGGGGAGACCTATGTGCAGCCGTGTAGCAATAGTGTGCAGTAGACTGCTAAAATGCTGATGATGATGGTGATTTATATACTCGGTGCGGCTTGCATGGTTAAATGTCATCATTATTGAACAGATTGATTCGTCCTTCACCTAACAGCGGAGTGCAGTGCACTGGTGGACATTAATAGCCTATTATTGTCATTATGATGGCTTTGTATTCTAGTATAGAAAAGTTTGTGTTTATGGAAATATAGCGACATCTATGTAGGCATATAGAAAGTAAAATTCACTGTCCTGTATCGCGTCCAAAAAGCAATTATCGCGCAGTTGCTTGGACCAGACACAAAACTGGTCTGGTCGAATGATCTGTTTGTGGCTTCAGTTGCATGAGAGTAGCCGAAAATCAAGATCAATTGCCATGCCACTGGAAAGATCTATGTGCAGTAGTGAAGCAATAGTGTGCAGTAGACTGCTAAAATGCTGATGATGATGGTGATATTTATACCTACTCGTTGCGGCTTGCGTGGTTAAATGTCATCATTATTGAACAGATTGATTTGTCCTTCACCTAAGAGCGGAGTGCAGTGCACTGGTGGACATTAATAGCACATTATTATCATTATGATGGCTTTGCATTCTAGTATAGAAACTTCTATGTAGTTGTAGGCATATAAAAAGCAAAACTAAAAAGCTTGTATCGCGGTATTAAAGTTTTTCGCGTGATTAGAACATGTACAACAGTCTGAAAAGCCACTTCCGGGCAGTTGCCTGGACCAGACACAAAGCTCACTCTCTGGTTGGATGATCTGTTTGTGGCTTCAGTTGCATGACAGTAGCCGACGACCTAGGTGAAATGCCGTGCCACTGGAGAGACCTATGTGCAGCAGTGATGATGATGATATATTTTTTGTTTTGTGTTGCCGTCAGTTTACTCGGTACGGCTTGCATGGTTAAATGTCATCATTATTGAGCAAATGGATTCGTCCTGGGCTAAAGAAACTGAGGTAGCAGAAATGGTAAAGGATATGGCTGATAGCGGAATAATTGAACTTTTACGAGCCCATGGTCTTCTCCTGTCGTTCTGGTGAAGAAGAAGGACGGCAGTACCAGATTCTGTGTAGACTACAGAAGGCTGAATGATGTAACGAAGAAGGACAGTTATCCCTTGCCTAGGATAGACGACACACTGGATATGCTCAGTGGTATGAAGTGGTTTTCAACCATTGACTTGAAAAGTGGCTACTGGCAAGTGGAAATTAGCGAGAAAGATAAGGAAAAGACAGCGTTCAGTACAGGAATTGGCAACGGCCTGTGGCCATTTAACGTCATGCCTTTTGGATTGTGCAACGCTCCAGCGACGTTTGAACGCCTCATGGATAGAGTCATGGTGGGCCTTCTTGGTGACGTCTGTCTGGTATATTTGGATGACGTCATTATAATGGGCCGCACTTTTAAGGAACACCTGAGAAATATGGAGAAAGTATTCACCAGGATACGGGGGGCTAACCTAAAACTAAGCCCAAAGAAGTGTGCCCTGTTCAAGAAGGAGGTCAGCTACCTAGGACATGTCATCTGCGCCGATGGAGTGAGAACCGATCCTGAGAAGATAAAGGCTGTCCAACAGTGGCCGGCTCCAAAGAACAAAACAGAAGTACGTGCATTTCTAGGGTTGTGCACATACTACAGACGGTTTGTTATGAGTTTTTCAGACATTGCAAAACCTTTACATCAGCTGACTGAGGATAAACGAGATTTTATCTGGGACAAGAACTGTGAGTCAGCATTCAACGAGTTAATTCACCGTGTGTAGGCACGGTTAATTCGCCGTAATCATGATTTTCGGGCGCTGTGCCTGGTGTCTGGAAACAAGCACACATTATTCCATTACCCAAAATCCCTAACCCGGCCTCACTGACCGACTTCAGGCCAATTTCTATCCTTCCTTACCTCTCCAAAGTTCTTGAGCACATTGTCCATCAGCAACTCTCGCTTTTTCTTTCTAGTAATGATCTTCTTAGCCCTTTCCAATCCGGTTTTCGGCCTGGTCACAGCACTGTCACAGCTCTTTTAAAGGTTACTGATGACATCCGCTGGGCTATGGACCACAAATCTCTCACGTTACTTGTTCTTCTTGACTTCAGCAGTGCCTTCAATTCTGTTGATTTTGATATCCTTCTTGGAATACTTAAATCCCTAAACTTCTCCTCCTCTACTATTAGTTGGTTCGACTCCTATCTCAATGGCCGCTCGCAGCGGGTACGCCTTGATGAGTCTTCTTCGGATTGGTGCTGTCTTACTGCGGGTGTGCCCCAGGGTGGCGTTCTCTCTCCTCTTCTCTTTTCTATTTTTATTAACTCTGTCACGAGAGTAATTTCCTCTAACTTTCATCTCTATGCAGACGACTTGCAGCTCTACCATCACTTTCGTGGAGAGGATGCAGAAGCCGCCGTGTCCGCTGTGAACAGTGATCTGGAGCTGATAGGGGAGTGGTCGCAGTCTTTTGGGCTGAAAATAAACCCCAAGAAGTCCCAGGCCATGGTCATTGGCGGCAGGTATATGCGGAACAAGCTTGATGTTGCGTCGCTGTCTCCACTTTGGTTGAATGGAGTTCAAATCGACTACGCGAAGACAGCCAAAAATTTGGGGGTGATCATGGACTCTTATCTGTCTTGGTCTCCACATGTCGCTGAGGTCAGTCGCAAAGTGCACTACACTTTTCATTCGTTGAAATGCCTTCAGAGTTTCTTGCCCTTGAAAACCAAAATTTCCCTCGCCCAGACACTAATCCAGCCCATCATCGACTACGCGGACGCGTGTTATTTGGATGCCACCGAGGAGCTTTTAAATAAACTTGAGCGTTTGCAAAATATTTGTATTCGTTTTATTTTTAATCTTAAAAAGTATGATCATGTCTCCAGCTTTCGCAAGGAACTCAAGTGGCTCCCAATCCGACTTCGCAGGAACTCTCGGTTGTTATGTCTGCTATATAACATCCTTCACAACCCGAAAATGCCTTCCTATTTGCGGGAAAGATTTTCCTTTTCTCGTCCTTCTGATGCACCTTGCAGGTCGCATCTAAAGAATCTCCTTAAATCCCCTCCCCACTCCACCGATTTCTACTCCTACTCCTTTACTTCGCACGCCGTACGGTTGTGGAACGCACTGCCGCCTGACATTAGGGGCTGTCAAACTCTAGCACTTTTTAAAAGTAGAGTGAAGGAGCACTATCTGTCCATTTCATCATAGTTGCAAATTAGTATGTATTTTTTATAGTATTATTTAGTATGTATTTTTTGTATTATGTATTGTAATATGTATATATTTATATATCTATAACTGCATGTTTTATTACTTTATTAATAACTATTTTGTATATATCTATTGTCCTTTAACTGTCACACACGGTGTCTACTTCTCTTTCTCTTCCAACTCTCCTTTCGCGGTATGCTGGAAGAGATTTCTTTAGAAATAAGCATTACCCTTGTACCTATTTTCTGTCTCCTTTTTCTTTTCTTATTCTGTTGTGTGTGTACAAAAACTGTTAAATAAAAAAAAAAAAAAAAAAAAATTGAACAAATTGATTCGTCCTTCACGTAACAGCGGAGTGCAGTGCACTGGTGGACATTAATAGCACATTATTGTCATTATGATGGCTTTGCATTCTAGTATAGAAATGTTTGTGTTTGTGGAATGTAGCGACATCTATGTCTAGCCTCGTAGAAAGTAAAATTAAAAATCGGCGCACGGAGCCTAATAAGGCCTCTTGTACATATACGTTTAATCGCCGTGTGTAGGCTCGGTTAATTTGCCGTGTGTAGGCTCGGTTAATTCGCCGTATCTAGCCTCGGTTAATTCGCCGTATTTAGCCTCGGTTAATTCACCGAGTGTAGGCATGGTTTATTCGCCGTATGTAGCCTCGGTTAATTCGCCGTGTGTAGGCACGGTTAATTCGCCGTAATCATGATTGAACAAATTGATTCGTCCTTCACGTAACAGCGGAGTGCAGTGCACTGGTGGACATGAATAGCACATTATTGTCATTATGATGGCTTTGCATTCTAGTATAGAAATGTTTGTGTTTGTGGAATGTAGCGACATCTATGTCTAGCCTCGTACAAGTAAAATTAAAAATCGGCGCACGGAGCCTAATAAGGCCTCTTGTACATATACGTTTAATCGCCGTGTGTAGGCTCGGTTAATTTGCCGTGTGTAGGCTCAGTTAATTCGCCGTGTGTAGCCTCGGTTAATTCGCCGTGTGTAGGCTCGGTTAATTCGCCGTATGTAGTCTCGGTTAATTCGCCGTGTGTAGGCATGGTTTATTCGCCGTGTGTAGGCTCGGTTAACTCGCCGTGTGTCGGCACGGTGGTCAGTGTTGTATGGATCACTAGCTTGCATACACGGCGGCGTTTCGGATCGGCACCGCCGCCGTGTTTTATCATTGTTGGCAGTCTATGGCCTCTTGTAACTAACGCGCCGTACGTTTAATTAAACTTAGAGTTCTCCGCACGATTAGAACATATACAACAGTCCGAAAAAAAATATTGGACAGTGTCCCGGATTAGACACAAATGGATGATCTGTAAGATGCCCAAGATCAAAATCAAACGCAATGCCACTGCAGAAATTTATGTACTGCAATGGACTCTTAAAAATGCTGGTGATGTTGAAATACTTTTTGCTTACTTTTGTGACCTCATGAAATAATAATATTATTTACAGAGTGTAATCAATGTGATGGACAAAGAATGGCTCGGGGGCTGGGGCTGTTTGCTGACCGGCAAACTAGTGGACAAGAGTTTGAAGGAGAAGGTGGTCAAGTTAGTGGACACCACTATACAGGATTGGGGGTGAGTTTTAGTACCTTTCATTGAATCTATCACCTATAAAGGGTGTAAAAAGACCCTTAACGAAAACGAAAACCCCATATTCTACTCATCACTGGGATACTTTTTTTCTTCTAGGACATACCTGGGAATTCACTGGTTCTGGAGATATTGAAGGTCAAAGTCAAAAAAATTTTATCGTTTTTTTTTCAAAATCGTATTTCAAGTATCATTAGTAAACTTTCTTCCGAACAAACATTATGAAAATTATCAATTTTTCATAACAAATTACGCATTTGAAGTTAGAAAAATGCAATGAAAACTAAACACAAGGAGCGCCTCACACACACAAGCGTGCGGTCGGTTCAATGACCAAGTGCGAGCGGCCGAATGCTCAGCTGATTGAAGTTATTATTAATTAATTATTTTTTTAAAATGAAAAAAAAAAAGGTTTTTCCCAGCAATATTTTTTGGTCCAAGTTACTTAATTACACATACAGAATGTGTAGTTATCGGCTTTGTGATCGGTCTTTTTACACCCTGTATATGGTCTCCGGCAATCAACCTCGCCATTCTAAGAGCGAATACAAATGATTTTTACATGATTTTTTTTTAATTAATATAAACTAGTGCAGTGATGCAATCGTTGATGGTACAGCGTACTAGTTTATTAAGAGCCTATTCACTTCAGCCTTGAAGACACCTAAATTATAATCGAACGAGAAGACCGCAACAGACAAATTGCTACGATGTACGCGGTTTAAACGATGAGGCGTAACGCTTAATTCAGACCTTAGAGGTTTCAACGTGAGGGTGGTCGCCGTACGACGAGTTTTCTGACATTAGACAGGAGATGGCAGAATCAATCTTGGGTATCATCAAGACTAGAGTGAATAGGCTCTTAATAAACTAGTGCGCCTCACCATCATAGATTGCATCACTGCTTACCATCAGGTGGGATTGCAGTCAAGCACTAGTTTATCTATACTAATATTATAAAGAGGAAAGATTTGTACCTATTTTTGTATGTTTGTAATGAATAGGCTCAAAAAGTAATGGGCCGATTTAAAAAATTCTTTCACCAATAGAATGCTACATTCTTCCAATTTGACATAGGCTACATTTAATTTTGAAAAAAAAACCGGGCAAGTGCGAGTCGGACTCGCGCACTGAGGGTTTCGTACCAACCTACCTATAAAAACAGTTTAATTTTAGAATCGAGTCTTGAAGACTTTTCAATTTTTTTTTCTTGTGACGTAACTAAAAATTTTCAGTTTTCAGACTTTTCCCGATATTAGTGCTATAATACCTTGCTTCGTGCCAAATTTCAAGATTCTAGGTCAACGGGAAGCACCCTATGAGTTTTGATTCCTTTGACAGTGTCGAAATGTACGTTTTTTGCAACATAAACAGGCGTATCTTTTTTTCCCGTCAACTTACAGGTTTGATTTTTGCACAACTTCAAGGGACCGCGGATTTTAATATATAGTTTTAATTTCAACTTGATACCTTCACGCGTTCCTGAGAAAAAGGGTCTTGACAGACGGACGGACGGACAGACGGACAACAAAGTGATCCTATAAGGGTTCCGTTTTTTCCTTTTGAGGTACGGAACCCTAAAAATTAGGGATCCTTGGTAAAATTTGAACAATGTAACCGAAGGTGTAGAGAAATGAGTCTTAAAATGTCTTTCGTCGAATGCGCTGCCGAAACTATTAGCGATAGAACAAAATAATGTACAACAATATTGAAGAACATCATAATGTCTACAAAAAACTCCGCGATAGCATATGTCCAACTATTGTAGTTATGTCACTACAACAACTTTTTTCATTTTAAACATTAATGAAAATGCTAACCAAATTCAAACCATGCTATTTATGTGTTTATATTAATCCTTATCCAAATAAATTATTTTATGGTCAAGACCATTTAACTACCTATAAAATAGTTTTTTTAAATTATTTAAATTGGACTGTACATTCAAAAGATATTACGAATTAAAAAATTCAAATAGTAAACAAAACCACCATAGCGCCGTGGCCGTTGTTTGCGATGCAGTCTGAAAAGCGCGCCGGGCATCGCGGCGGGCGGGGTGGAGGGGGCACTAAAAAAAGTGTTTTATATCCAAATTTCCAAAAATAAATAATTGTCTACCCCGTGCGAAGCCGGGACGGGCTGCTAGTGTTATATAAAAAAAAACAAGTCTTGCAGTTCCCGCGCACACTCTCCAAAATGCATCCTGTAAAAAATCGGAATGCTGGGCCTATCCCACTGGTTCAAGAATAACAAACACACATACAATCATACTTTCGCCTTTATAGTATGAGGTTTACTTTTTAATTATTTATATAAAGGCGGCCGTTATGTATGATGTCATCCAAATGTTACTTTCTTAGAATATTTATTTAATCATTTCTTTTACAGCTTCATCAGACTAACACAAAAACAGAAAATCCTTCTCTACAACCTAATAGAATGCTCCCCAGTGTTGCAATCACAACAAATTAAATCCTGCATCAGAAGAATATTGACGGAGCATGGCAACATTGACGACGTTCGACAAGTTTTGAATATAGAATGTGGCAGTTGTTCCAAGGAGTTTAGATTTCTAAACGAACTTTGTTTGAAGTGTTTGTCGAAGAGTTTTGAGAAGATCCATCATTTTGGCTTGGTGGATGGGATCAGGGCGTTTTCTCAGGCGGCGGCGCAAGTGAAAGATAGTGATGAATGGGGCTTGAAGAAGGCTAAGAGGCATCCAGTTATACTTATTGTGGATGAGGTGAGTTTTGAGAGTTGAGAGTTTTTAGCTACTGGCCTGTTGGCCTAGTGGTTAGTGGCCCGATAACTATGCTGCTGGAGGTCGTGCGTTGGACTGATGAACAAATGGTCGTGATCATAACACAACCATTTGTCTTGGGTTTTCTTTTTCGTGTGCTTTGCTGACACCTGGAGCAGGAGGTAGGAATCTCTCGTACTTGCTCTGGTGAGGACCTCCGTCATGCGCAAGGTGAGGACGCCGTGTCGTCTCCAGCTACTTCTCGAAGAGGGAACCTACTACCATGATTATAGCGCGCCCAACCGTTTTTTTAGGTGGGAATCGAACTCATGTTCAGTTAGGGTCAGTCAACCACTAGACCAAAAGGCTAGTCATAGGTTACATAATGCTTTTTTATCACTGAGTTGCTATACATTGTCAGGTGAAGCCGCCGCTAGAAGCTAGTTATAAACTAAAACTTAAAAAGAAGAAAGTTCTCAATACAAGTTTTTTTTTGGTCTACCAAAGTTACAGGCAATCTCTCTCATTCCAGATGCTGGACACATTCCCCTGGGAGATGCTCCCCATCCTGAACCAGCACCCCGTCTCCCGCATGGAGAACATTCACTTCCTCTACTACTTGTACAAGGTGCACCAGAGTGACATTATCGACGGCTACTTTGCCGCCAAGTGTGATGTTGGCAGATATGTTATTAATCCAGGTAAACATTTTAAGGTAGAACTATATTGCCGATCTCGGAGCTTCGGTCTCCATACATTTTATATGGCACCTAGACTTGTAGAGCCACATTATACTCGCGGTACGTGATGCGGTTCTACTACTCAGGCATCATCCACCTGTGCGTCGGTGTAATGTAGTTCCCGCTTTATGGTTTTGATCTAGTTTTTGGTTAAGCAAGTATCAAATTTATTGGCATAGATTTAAATATTAATTTTTCCGACCGCTTCTTAAGATTGCAGACCTTTTCTGATGATTGCCCTCCGCTCCTGAAGCTTGCAGGAGGTCTTTGCCTTTGAGTGATTTTGGAATACCTTTTAATAATATATTACAGTTGACTCATTTCCTGATGAAAACCTTCCCGCATATTAAAAAAATTGGACAAACTGAACTGTAACGTCATCGCTATAAGTTACGCATATACTTTGTTTTTTTTTCAGATTTAAAAATCTTGGTCAGTGTTAGATTTTTACTAATTAAAGAGTTCTTTCTGTTGTTCAAGGGTCACGTTGACTCTTTCGAACGATCTCGCATACCTGAGGGATTCTTTAGGCAACCAAACTGATCTATCTTATAACTGCATTAATACAAAATTCTCCACATCTGACACTTATACTTACAGAAAAGAACTTGGACCGCATGGAGAATCGCATGACATCGTTCGTGGAGTACTGGTGTCCCGAGTGGACGGGGCACATCGGGGAGCCTCCTTCGGCGCAGGACTTCATATCGCATCTCAGTGAAGCTGACGTGTTCTTGTAAGTTAATTAATTGTTAACTCGAGCATGTTAACAGTGCACTATAAGATCAATTCCTCATTTATTTATTTGATCTTCATGCAACAGTTAAGGTACACAGGCGGACTTAATGCCGTAGGCATTCTCTACCAGTCAACCTAGGGTGGTGAAGAGAGAAGGTGGCTCATTATATACTGAGAAAGCACAAATATTAGGGTAAGACTGGGATTGATGCCACAGTTTTTGAAATCATACAAGTGATTTACAAAAGATCAGGTATAAATTTTTGATAAGTAAAAATTATAGCTTTAACATTTTTCAGAGTATTATCGATTTTTGCGCACGTTTATATTTTAGGACATACCTACTCGTATATTCCAATAATGTTTAGTTACCTAATTCATATAAGTTATGGCAGCTATCCCAAAGATAGCTGATCTACCAAGAATCGATATTTATCCCGCAAAAAATGTTTTCTTCCAACTATGCTTTAATTTCATCATAATCGCACTAAAAACTCAGCACAAAGCGAGTCTTTATTGCTCTAGAGCAATAAAAATGTATGAAATTTCATTATTGCAGTTTTTTTTTTTTATCGCACCCATCTCAATGGATTAGCTCTATTCAGCCAGCCGATATCAATATTTTTTTTTACGTACGTATTATTTGTTTTTATCCTACTTGTTCCAAATTTAAAAAATGATTGCTGCTAACTCTGATTTAAAAATGAAAGAAATTTAAAAAAGTGATTTGGCGGGAACTTTGTTAACTTTGTTTTGACAATATTTTTGGAAACGATAAAGTGTGATACTATCTGATTTTGAGTGCTTCGGCTTCGAATTAAAATGGAATCATCTAGCGACACATTAACTCCGCAAAACATTCTAAATGAAGCCGACAGTGTTATAGAAAAACGTGCCAGTAAACAAGTAATTACCTTTTAACTTTGAGAACCGCTGGAAAAAAATTGTGCCAGCAAACCCCGACCGATTTAAAATTGTAATCTATACTAATATTATAAAGAGGAAAGATTTGTACCTATTTTTGTATGTTTGTAATGAATAGGCTCAAAAAGTACTGGGCCGATTTAAAAAATTCTTTCACCAATAGAATGCTACATTCTTCCAATTTGACATAGGCTACATTTCATTTTGAAAAAAATTAGGGATCCTTGGTAAAATTTGAACAATGTAACCGAAGGTGTAGAAAAATTTCCAAAAATAAATAATTGTCTACCCCGTGCGAAGCCGGGACGGGCTGCTAGTTTAGTAGTATAATTACAGAAGCAACAGAAACAGAGCAATAACAGTTTATATTATTAATATTATTTATATTAATTTATTAATATTAAATAAATAAATAAATAATAAAAAATGGCGGTCCCCACGGGGATCCACAGGTTAACTGTTTGATATGAGTTTCTTTTATCTACTATTCCTATAGGTAATAGTTGAAAGAAAAGCAGATTATGCACCTTGCCTTAAGTAATTTAATATTGCCCTTGTGCCTATTAGATTATAGCCCTCGCTTTCGCTCGGGCTCTAAATCAGGCACTCGGTGCAATAATAAATTACTTTGTACTCGATGCAATAATTTACTATTATCGCATACTCACGCATTTGCACATCATAGTACCTACGTGATATTTCCCAGAGCATTATCGATTTTTGCAGACGTCTAGATTTCGGGACATATATTCCATAATGTAATAGTTGCCTAGTTCGTATAAATTACGTTTGTGAAAGAAGAATTGTCAAAAAAACCGAACTAATTATCGCACACCCACGTGGCACCGCAGGGACCCAGCAGTGTCGAAGCCTGCTGGAGCCTCTCTCTCATGTAGAATCCCTGTTTGAGTTCTTGCTAATCAACACACTCCCTTCCAGGTACTGCGGACACGGAGACGGCTGCCAGCTCGCCGCGGGCGGCTGCGGCGGCGCGGGCGTGGAGGGCGCCAGGGGCAACGCCGTCTGCGTGCTGTCGGGCTGCGGCTCCGTGCGCCTCACCACGTCCGCCCCGCGGGCTCCGCCAGCCGCCGCGCATCATCATCTGCACATCGCGGGCTGGTGAGTCACGCACATACTCTTTATGACGATACAGTGAAGGATACAATGGAGGTCCTGACAAAATTTACGGTAACATTATTACATATTGGAGAGTCAGATTGCAGCCAGCTGAGGAACTCGTGGCTAAATAATAACAGTAGCACGTATCGATCTTCAAGGTTAAGCAACGCTTGCCAAGGTTGGTCTGTGGATGTGTGACCATCTTAACATACCGAGTTTCCTCCGTGCCTCGAATAGCACGTTAAGCCGTTGGTCCCGGCTGTCATTTGTAGATCTTTGGCAGTCATTACGGATACTCAGAAGCCAGTAAATCTGACTCCAGTCTTGCCATGAAGTACCGTGTTACCCCAGTTAATGGGTTGTGGAGGTCTGGTAGGCAGCCGCTCCTCGTAAAATACTGGTATTCAGCTAAATCCGGCTAGACCGGAAGCCGACCCCACTATAGTTAAGAAAAGGCTAGGTAGATGATAAACGTTCCCACTGCTGGGACTCAGGCGTCCTCTCTAGGAGAGGAAATGGGCCGTAATCCACCACGCGGGCTAAATGCGGATTGGTGGAGTTCTTCGAGCTTTTGGTTTTAGAACGTGCCAGTTTCCTGACGATGTTTTTGTGCCTAGTTTTAACATTGCATTTATTCCTTAACCTATCAATACCCGCGAAATGAGACACAATAGTAAGACAATAACAGCGCGGTCCTATGAGACCGGTCGGGGATTCATGAATTAAATTGCTTGTGTTTTCTTCCAGTCCCATGGTAGTGGGCATGCTGTGGGAGGTGACAGACCTGGAGGTGGACAAAGTGGTGAGCACGCTGGTGTCGCTGTACGTGCCGTCTGCAGCACCGGTGCCCTGGCATAGTGTGGGCAAGGCCAAGTGGAGCAGTCGCGTGTTAGGTAAGACAAAGTGGTGAGCACGCTGGTGTCGCTGTACGTGCCGTCTGCAGCACCGGTGCCCTGGCATAGTGTGGGCAAGGCCAAGTGGAGCAGTCGCGTGTTAGGTAAGACAAAGTGGTGAGCACGCTGGTGTCGCTGTACGTGCCGTCTGCAGCACCGGTGCCCTGGCATAGTGTGGGCAAGGCCAAGTGGAGCAGTCGCGTGTTAGGTAAGACAAAGTGGTGAGCACGCTGGTGTCGCTGTACGTGCCGTCTGCAGCACCGGTGCCCTGGCATAGTGTGGGCAAGGCCAAGTGGAGCAGTCGCGTGTTAGGTAAGACAAAGTGGTGAGCACGCTGGTGTCGCTGTACGTGCCGTCTGCAGCACCGGTGCCCTGGCATAGTGTGGGCAAGGCCAAGTGGAGCAGTCGCGTGTTAGGTAAGACAAAGTGGTGAGCACGCTGGTGTCGCTGTACGTGCCGTCTGCAGCACCGGTGCCCTGGCATAGTGTGGGCAAGGCCAAGTGGAGCAGTCGCGTGTTAGGTAAGACAAAGTGGTGAGCACGCTGGTGTCGCTGTACGTGCCGTCTGCAGCACCGGTGCCCTGGCATAGTGTGGGCAAGGCCAAGTGGAGCAGTCGCGTGTTAGGTAAGACAAAGTGGTGAGCACGCTGGTGTCGCTGTACGTGCCGTCTGCAGCACCGGTGCCCTGGCATAGTGTGGGCAAGGCCAAGTGGAGCAGTCGCGTGTTAGGTAAGACAAAGTGGTGAGCACGCTGGTGTCGCTGTACGTGCCGTCTGCAGCACCGGTGCCCTGGCATAGTGTGGGCAAGGCCAAGTGGAGCAGTCGCGTGTTAGGTAAGACAAAGTGGTGAGCACGCTGGTGTCGCTGTACGTGCCGTCTGCAGCACCGGTGCCCTGGCATAGTGTGGGCAAGGCCAAGTGGAGCAGTCGCGTGTTAGGTAAGACAAAGTGGTGAGCACGCTGGTGTCGCTGTACGTGCCGTCTGCAGCACCGGTGCCCTGGCATAGTGTGGGCAAGGCCAAGTGGAGCAGTCGCGTGTTAGGTAAGACAAAGTGGTGAGCACGCTGGTGTCGCTGTACGTGCCGTCTGCAGCACCGGTGCCCTGGCATAGTGTGGGCAAGGCCAAGTGGAGCAGTCGCGTGTTAGGTAAGACAAAGTGGTGAGCACGCTGGTGTCGCTGTACGTGCCGTCTGCAGCACCGGTGCCCTGGCATAGTGTGGGCAAGGCCAAGTGGAGCAGTCGCGTGTTAGGTAAGACAAAGTGGTGAGCACGCTGGTGTCGCTGTACGTGCCGTCTGCAGCACCGGTGCCCTGGCATAGTGTGGGCAAGGCCAAGTGGAGCAGTCGCGTGTTAGGTAAGACAAAGTGGTGAGCACGCTGGTGTCGCTGTACGTGCCGTCTGCAGCACCGGTGCCCTGGCATAGTGTGGGCAAGGCCAAGTGGAGCAGTCGCGTGTTAGGTAAGACAAAGTGGTGAGCACGCTGGTGTCGCTGTACGTGCCGTCTGCAGCACCGGTGCCCTGGCATAGTGTGGGCAAGGCCAAGTGGAGCAGTCGCGTGTTAGGTAAGACAAAGTGGTGAGCACGCTGGTGTCGCTGTACGTGCCGTCTGCAGCACCGGTGCCCTGGCATAGTGTGGGCAAGGCCAAGTGGAGCAGTCGCGTGTTAGGTAAGACAAAGTGGTGAGCACGCTGGTGTCGCTGTACGTGCCGTCTGCAGCACCGGTGCCCTGGCATAGTGTGGGCAAGGCCAAGTGGAGCAGTCGCGTGTTAGGTAAGACAAAGTGGTGAGCACGCTGGTGTCGCTGTACGTGCCGTCTGCAGCACCGGTGCCCTGGCATAGTGTGGGCAAGGCCAAGTGGAGCAGTCGCGTGTTAGGTAAGACAAAGTGGTGAGCACGCTGGTGTCGCTGTACGTGCCGTCTGCAGCACCGGTGCCCTGGCATAGTGTGGGCAAGGCCAAGTGGAGCAGTCGCGTGTTAGGTAAGACAAAGTGGTGAGCACGCTGGTGTCGCTGTACGTGCCGTCTGCAGCACCGGTGCCCTGGCATAGTGTGGGCAAGGCCAAGTGGAGCAGTCGCGTGTTAGGTAAGACAAAGTGGTGAGCACGCTGGTGTCGCTGTACGTGCCGTCTGCAGCACCGGTGCCCTGGCATAGTGTGGGCAAGGCCAAGTGGAGCAGTCGCGTGTTAGGTAAGACAAAGTGGTGAGCACGCTGGTGTCGCTGTACGTGCCGTCTGCAGCACCGGTGCCCTGGCATAGTGTGGGCAAGGCCAAGTGGAGCAGTCGCGTGTTAGGTAAGACAAAGTGGTGAGCACGCTGGTGTCGCTGTACGTGCCGTCTGCAGCACCGGTGCCCTGGCATAGTGTGGGCAAGGCCAAGTGGAGCAGTCGCGTGTTAGGTAAGACAAAGTGGTGAGCACGCTGGTGTCGCTGTACGTGCCGTCTGCAGCACCGGTGCCCTGGCATAGTGTGGGCAAGGCCAAGTGGAGCAGTCGCGTGTTAGGTAAGACAAAGTGGTGAGCACGCTGGTGTCGCTGTACGTGCCGTCTGCAGCACCGGTGCCCTGGCATAGTGTGGGCAAGGCCAAGTGGAGCAGTCGCGTGTTAGGTAAGACAAAGTGGTGAGCACGCTGGTGTCGCTGTACGTGCCGTCTGCAGCACCGGTGCCCTGGCATAGTGTGGGCAAGGCCAAGTGGAGCAGTCGCGTGTTAGGTAAGACAAAGTGGTGAGCACGCTGGTGTCGCTGTACGTGCCGTCTGCAGCACCGGTGCCCTGGCATAGTGTGGGCAAGGCCAAGTGGAGCAGTCGCGTGTTAGGTAAGACAAAGTGGTGAGCACGCTGGTGTCGCTGTACGTGCCGTCTGCAGCACCGGTGCCCTGGCATAGTGTGGGCAAGGCCAAGTGGAGCAGTCGCGTGTTAGGTAAGACAAAGTGGTGAGCACGCTGGTGTCGCTGTACGTGCCGTCTGCAGCACCGGTGCCCTGGCATAGTGTGGGCAAGGCCAAGTGGAGCAGTCGCGTGTTAGGTAAGACAAAGTGGTGAGCACGCTGGTGTCGCTGTACGTGCCGTCTGCAGCACCGGTGCCCTGGCATAGTGTGGGCAAGGCCAAGTGGAGCAGTCGCGTGTTAGGTAAGACAAAGTGGTGAGCACGCTGGTGTCGCTGTACGTGCCGTCTGCAGCACCGGTGCCCTGGCATAGTGTGGGCAAGGCCAAGTGGAGCAGTCGCGTGTTAGGTAAGACAAAGTGGTGAGCACGCTGGTGTCGCTGTACGTGCCGTCTGCAGCACCGGTGCCCTGGCATAGTGTGGGCAAGGCCAAGTGGAGCAGTCGCGTGTTAGGTAAGACAAAGTGGTGAGCACGCTGGTGTCGCTGTACGTGCCGTCTGCAGCACCGGTGCCCTGGCATAGTGTGGGCAAGGCCAAGTGGAGCAGTCGCGTGTTAGGTAAGACAAAGTGGTGAGCACGCTGGTGTCGCTGTACGTGCCGTCTGCAGCACCGGTGCCCTGGCATAGTGTGGGCAAGGCCAAGTGGAGCAGTCGCGTGTTAGGTAAGACAAAGTGGTGAGCACGCTGGTGTCGCTGTACGTGCCGTCTGCAGCACCGGTGCCCTGGCATAGTGTGGGCAAGGCCAAGTGGAGCAGTCGCGTGTTAGGTAAGACAAAGTGGTGAGCACGCTGGTGTCGCTGTACGTGCCGTCTGCAGCACCGGTGCCCTGGCATAGTGTGGGCAAGGCCAAGTGGAGCAGTCGCGTGTTAGGTAAGACAAAGTGGTGAGCACGCTGGTGTCGCTGTACGTGCCGTCTGCAGCACCGGTGCCCTGGCATAGTGTGGGCAAGGCCAAGTGGAGCAGTCGCGTGTTAGGTAAGACAAAGTGGTGAGCACGCTGGTGTCGCTGTACGTGCCGTCTGCAGCACCGGTGCCCTGGCATAGTGTGGGCAAGGCCAAGTGGAGCAGTCGCGTGTTAGGTAAGACAAAGTGGTGAGCACGCTGGTGTCGCTGTACGTGCCGTCTGCAGCACCGGTGCCCTGGCATAGTGTGGGCAAGGCCAAGTGGAGCAGTCGCGTGTTAGGTAAGACAAAGTGGTGAGCACGCTGGTGTCGCTGTACGTGCCGTCTGCAGCACCGGTGCCCTGGCATAGTGTGGGCAAGGCCAAGTGGAGCAGTCGCGTGTTAGGTAAGACAAAGTGGTGAGCACGCTGGTGTCGCTGTACGTGCCGTCTGCAGCACCGGTGCCCTGGCATAGTGTGGGCAAGGCCAAGTGGAGCAGTCGCGTGTTAGGTAAGACAAAGTGGTGAGCACGCTGGTGTCGCTGTACGTGCCGTCTGCAGCACCGGTGCCCTGGCATAGTGTGGGCAAGGCCAAGTGGAGCAGTCGCGTGTTAGGTAAGACAAAGTGGTGAGCACGCTGGTGTCGCTGTACGTGCCGTCTGCAGCACCGGTGCCCTGGCATAGTGTGGGCAAGGCCAAGTGGAGCAGTCGCGTGTTAGGTAAGACAAAGTGGTGAGCACGCTGGTGTCGCTGTACGTGCCGTCTGCAGCACCGGTGCCCTGGCATAGTGTGGGCAAGGCCAAGTGGAGCAGTCGCGTGTTAGGTAAGACAAAGTGGTGAGCACGCTGGTGTCGCTGTACGTGCCGTCTGCAGCACCGGTGCCCTGGCATAGTGTGGGCAAGGCCAAGTGGAGCAGTCGCGTGTTAGGTAAGACAAAGTGGTGAGCACGCTGGTGTCGCTGTACGTGCCGTCTGCAGCACCGGTGCCCTGGCATAGTGTGGGCAAGGCCAAGTGGAGCAGTCGCGTGTTAGGTAAGACAAAGTGGTGAGCACGCTGGTGTCGCTGTACGTGCCGTCTGCAGCACCGGTGCCCTGGCATAGTGTGGGCAAGGCCAAGTGGAGCAGTCGCGTGTTAGGTAAGACAAAGTGGTGAGCACGCTGGTGTCGCTGTACGTGCCGTCTGCAGCACCGGTGCCCTGGCATAGTGTGGGCAAGGCCAAGTGGAGCAGTCGCGTGTTAGGTAAGACAAAGTGGTGAGCACGCTGGTGTCGCTGTACGTGCCGTCTGCAGCACCGGTGCCCTGGCATAGTGTGGGCAAGGCCAAGTGGAGCAGTCGCGTGTTAGGTAAGACAAAGTGGTGAGCACGCTGGTGTCGCTGTACGTGCCGTCTGCAGCACCGGTGCCCTGGCATAGTGTGGGCAAGGCCAAGTGGAGCAGTCGCGTGTTAGGTAAGACAAAGTGGTGAGCACGCTGGTGTCGCTGTACGTGCCGTCTGCAGCACCGGTGCCCTGGCATAGTGTGGGCAAGGCCAAGTGGAGCAGTCGCGTGTTAGGTAAGACAAAGTGGTGAGCACGCTGGTGTCGCTGTACGTGCCGTCTGCAGCACCGGTGCCCTGGCATAGTGTGGGCAAGGCCAAGTGGAGCAGTCGCGTGTTAGGTAAGACAAAGTGGTGAGCACGCTGGTGTCGCTGTACGTGCCGTCTGCAGCACCGGTGCCCTGGCATAGTGTGGGCAAGGCCAAGTGGAGCAGTCGCGTGTTAGGTAAGACAAAGTGGTGAGCACGCTGGTGTCGCTGTACGTGCCGTCTGCAGCACCGGTGCCCTGGCATAGTGTGGGCAAGGCCAAGTGGAGCAGTCGCGTGTTAGGTAAGACAAAGTGGTGAGCACGCTGGTGTCGCTGTACGTGCCGTCTGCAGCACCGGTGCCCTGGCATAGTGTGGGCAAGGCCAAGTGGAGCAGTCGCGTGTTAGGTAAGACAAAGTGGTGAGCACGCTGGTGTCGCTGTACGTGCCGTCTGCAGCACCGGTGCCCTGGCATAGTGTGGGCAAGGCCAAGTGGAGCAGTCGCGTGTTAGGTAAGACAAAGTGGTGAGCACGCTGGTGTCGCTGTACGTGCCGTCTGCAGCACCGGTGCCCTGGCATAGTGTGGGCAAGGCCAAGTGGAGCAGTCGCGTGTTAGGTAAGACAAAGTGGTGAGCACGCTGGTGTCGCTGTACGTGCCGTCTGCAGCACCGGTGCCCTGGCATAGTGTGGGCAAGGCCAAGTGGAGCAGTCGCGTGTTAGGTAAGACAAAGTGGTGAGCACGCTGGTGTCGCTGTACGTGCCGTCTGCAGCACCGGTGCCCTGGCATAGTGTGGGCAAGGCCAAGTGGAGCAGTCGCGTGTTAGGTAAGACAAAGTGGTGAGCACGCTGGTGTCGCTGTACGTGCCGTCTGCAGCACCGGTGCCCTGGCATAGTGTGGGCAAGGCCAAGTGGAGCAGTCGCGTGTTAGGTAAGACAAAGTGGTGAGCACGCTGGTGTCGCTGTACGTGCCGTCTGCAGCACCGGTGCCCTGGCATAGTGTGGGCAAGGCCAAGTGGAGCAGTCGCGTGTTAGGTAAGACAAAGTGGTGAGCACGCTGGTGTCGCTGTACGTGCCGTCTGCAGCACCGGTGCCCTGGCATAGTGTGGGCAAGGCCAAGTGGAGCAGTCGCGTGTTAGGTAAGACAAAGTGGTGAGCACGCTGGTGTCGCTGTACGTGCCGTCTGCAGCACCGGTGCCCTGGCATAGTGTGGGCAAGGCCAAGTGGAGCAGTCGCGTGTTAGGTAAGACAAAGTGGTGAGCACGCTGGTGTCGCTGTACGTGCCGTCTGCAGCACCGGTGCCCTGGCATAGTGTGGGCAAGGCCAAGTGGAGCAGTCGCGTGTTAGGTAAGACAAAGTGGTGAGCACGCTGGTGTCGCTGTACGTGCCGTCTGCAGCACCGGTGCCCTGGCATAGTGTGGGCAAGGCCAAGTGGAGCAGTCGCGTGTTAGGTAAGACAAAGTGGTGAGCACGCTGGTGTCGCTGTACGTGCCGTCTGCAGCACCGGTGCCCTGGCATAGTGTGGGCAAGGCCAAGTGGAGCAGTCGCGTGTTAGGTAAGACAAAGTGGTGAGCACGCTGGTGTCGCTGTACGTGCCGTCTGCAGCACCGGTGCCCTGGCATAGTGTGGGCAAGGCCAAGTGGAGCAGTCGCGTGTTAGGTAAGACAAAGTGGTGAGCACGCTGGTGTCGCTGTACGTGCCGTCTGCAGCACCGGTGCCCTGGCATAGTGTGGGCAAGGCCAAGTGGAGCAGTCGCGTGTTAGGTAAGACAAAGTGGTGAGCACGCTGGTGTCGCTGTACGTGCCGTCTGCAGCACCGGTGCCCTGGCATAGTGTGGGCAAGGCCAAGTGGAGCAGTCGCGTGTTAGGTAAGACAAAGTGGTGAGCACGCTGGTGTCGCTGTACGTGCCGTCTGCAGCACCGGTGCCCTGGCATAGTGTGGGCAAGGCCAAGTGGAGCAGTCGCGTGTTAGGTAAGACAAAGTGGTGAGCACGCTGGTGTCGCTGTACGTGCCGTCTGCAGCACCGGTGCCCTGGCATAGTGTGGGCAAGGCCAAGTGGAGCAGTCGCGTGTTAGGTAAGACAAAGTGGTGAGCACGCTGGTGTCGCTGTACGTGCCGTCTGCAGCACCGGTGCCCTGGCATAGTGTGGGCAAGGCCAAGTGGAGCAGTCGCGTGTTAGGTAAGACAAAGTGGTGAGCACGCTGGTGTCGCTGTACGTGCCGTCTGCAGCACCGGTGCCCTGGCATAGTGTGGGCAAGGCCAAGTGGAGCAGTCGCGTGTTAGGTAAGACAAAGTGGTGAGCACGCTGGTGTCGCTGTACGTGCCGTCTGCAGCACCGGTGCCCTGGCATAGTGTGGGCAAGGCCAAGTGGAGCAGTCGCGTGTTAGGTAAGACAAAGTGGTGAGCACGCTGGTGTCGCTGTACGTGCCGTCTGCAGCACCGGTGCCCTGGCATAGTGTGGGCAAGGCCAAGTGGAGCAGTCGCGTGTTAGGTAAGACAAAGTGGTGAGCACGCTGGTGTCGCTGTACGTGCCGTCTGCAGCACCGGTGCCCTGGCATAGTGTGGGCAAGGCCAAGTGGAGCAGTCGCGTGTTAGGTAAGACAAAGTGGTGAGCACGCTGGTGTCGCTGTACGTGCCGTCTGCAGCACCGGTGCCCTGGCATAGTGTGGGCAAGGCCAAGTGGAGCAGTCGCGTGTTAGGTAAGACAAAGTGGTGAGCACGCTGGTGTCGCTGTACGTGCCGTCTGCAGCACCGGTGCCCTGGCATAGTGTGGGCAAGGCCAAGTGGAGCAGTCGCGTGTTAGGTAAGACAAAGTGGTGAGCACGCTGGTGTCGCTGTACGTGCCGTCTGCAGCACCGGTGCCCTGGCATAGTGTGGGCAAGGCCAAGTGGAGCAGTCGCGTGTTAGGTAAGACAAAGTGGTGAGCACGCTGGTGTCGCTGTACGTGCCGTCTGCAGCACCGGTGCCCTGGCATAGTGTGGGCAAGGCCAAGTGGAGCAGTCGCGTGTTAGGTAAGACAAAGTGGTGAGCACGCTGGTGTCGCTGTACGTGCCGTCTGCAGCACCGGTGCCCTGGCATAGTGTGGGCAAGGCCAAGTGGAGCAGTCGCGTGTTAGGTAAGACAAAGTGGTGAGCACGCTGGTGTCGCTGTACGTGCCGTCTGCAGCACCGGTGCCCTGGCATAGTGTGGGCAAGGCCAAGTGGAGCAGTCGCGTGTTAGGTAAGACAAAGTGGTGAGCACGCTGGTGTCGCTGTACGTGCCGTCTGCAGCACCGGTGCCCTGGCATAGTGTGGGCAAGGCCAAGTGGAGCAGTCGCGTGTTAGGTAAGACAAAGTGGTGAGCACGCTGGTGTCGCTGTACGTGCCGTCTGCAGCACCGGTGCCCTGGCATAGTGTGGGCAAGGCCAAGTGGAGCAGTCGCGTGTTAGGTAAGACAAAGTGGTGAGCACGCTGGTGTCGCTGTACGTGCCGTCTGCAGCACCGGTGCCCTGGCATAGTGTGGGCAAGGCCAAGTGGAGCAGTCGCGTGTTAGGTAAGACAAAGTGGTGAGCACGCTGGTGTCGCTGTACGTGCCGTCTGCAGCACCGGTGCCCTGGCATAGTGTGGGCAAGGCCAAGTGGAGCAGTCGCGTGTTAGGTAAGACAAAGTGGTGAGCACGCTGGTGTCGCTGTACGTGCCGTCTGCAGCACCGGTGCCCTGGCATAGTGTGGGCAAGGCCAAGTGGAGCAGTCGCGTGTTAGGTAAGACAAAGTGGTGAGCACGCTGGTGTCGCTGTACGTGCCGTCTGCAGCACCGGTGCCCTGGCATAGTGTGGGCAAGGCCAAGTGGAGCAGTCGCGTGTTAGGTAAGACAAAGTGGTGAGCACGCTGGTGTCGCTGTACGTGCCGTCTGCAGCACCGGTGCCCTGGCATAGTGTGGGCAAGGCCAAGTGGAGCAGTCGCGTGTTAGGTAAGACAAAGTGGTGAGCACGCTGGTGTCGCTGTACGTGCCGTCTGCAGCACCGGTGCCCTGGCATAGTGTGGGCAAGGCCAAGTGGAGCAGTCGCGTGTTAGGTAAGACAAAGTGGTGAGCACGCTGGTGTCGCTGTACGTGCCGTCTGCAGCACCGGTGCCCTGGCATAGTGTGGGCAAGGCCAAGTGGAGCAGTCGCGTGTTAGGTAAGACAAAGTGGTGAGCACGCTGGTGTCGCTGTACGTGCCGTCTGCAGCACCGGTGCCCTGGCATAGTGTGGGCAAGGCCAAGTGGAGCAGTCGCGTGTTAGGTAAGACAAAGTGGTGAGCACGCTGGTGTCGCTGTACGTGCCGTCTGCAGCACCGGTGCCCTGGCATAGTGTGGGCAAGGCCAAGTGGAGCAGTCGCGTGTTAGGTAAGACAAAGTGGTGAGCACGCTGGTGTCGCTGTACGTGCCGTCTGCAGCACCGGTGCCCTGGCATAGTGTGGGCAAAGCTAAGTGGAGTAATCGCGTGTTGGGTAAGGGTAACATGCATTTTATGGTTCAGTTTGAATTTTAGACTATAAGTTACACATGGAGAAGGGTAAATGAAAATAACTTCTGCCTCTTAGGCATTATCGGCTTGATATGTTAATAAAAAGTATCTCAAGTCATTTTCCATCTTATGCTAAAGCTTTTTTTTGTAATTTGATATAATGTAATTTTTTTGCAAAATGAGGGACACACTGATAAGTGAACAAACAATTGACGCTCTATTGCCGTGGCCAATTGTACGTGGGTGCGGTGCGGTGATGAACGAAGCGAAGCAGCCGCATCCAGTTGTTTTATAAAATGGCGGCTACAGGTGCGAGTTTTCTCCCACGTAGGTACTGTACGGGATCGTTCAGCGTTGGTTTTCTTATCATACATAAATGATTCCATTATCTTCTTCCCCAGACGTAACAGCAGGAGAACAGAAAAGCCAGCTGATACCCGAGAGGGATCTCCTCCGCGCCGTGTGCCGCGCGCGCGGCTCCACCAACTACGTCATGATCGCCAGCAGTGTGGTCGCCAGGGGACTGCCGGTGAGGATACGAGACTGATGCGCTGTAGATATAGGTAAGCAGAGGTTTTGATGTACCGTCAAACGGGGTTAATAGGAACGCAGGGGTAAATAGGAACAAAACTTTGATTAGGATTTTTACTTTGGTTCAATATTTTATATTGATTTCTGCATAAGCATCGCCTTTTATTACAATTATTGAATAAATAGATGTACTTAAATGCTGGGAATACCTGTTAAATAACATGAAAATCCACTTGAACTTTTGTTCCTATTAACCCCTGCGTTCCTATTCACCCCGTTTGACCGGTATATAAATTATACTAGTCTATTGGTTTACCTTATCGATTCCCACCATGCGCACGACAATTTGTTCTGTTATACAACGTTGATACGACAAATGCGATTTCCTTAAAAGGGATTGTTGTACTCATCAACATAAACGATTCTTACTATGCGAATAACCCTGAAATCATGAAAAAAAATCCGCTGCCCCATACATTTATGTTCACATAATTTGACAAAATATATGGAGAAGCTGATTTCTTTTGCGCGATGTCATTTGACGCTAGCCGTCTCGTGTAAAAATTGTAATCTTAATATATATAAATCTCGTGTCACAATGTTTGTCCTCAATGGACTCCTAAACCACTTAACCGATTATAATAAAATTCGCACACCATGTGCAGTTCGATCCAACTTGAGAGATAGGATAGTTTAAATCTCAAATTATAGTCGCAATTTTAATTTATTGATAATTATTTGTCTGTTATTATTTGACAGTCACAATTATCTGTTAACTCCAAATGATTCTAACAGATGTCGACACCTTTCGACTGGGTTGAGTAAGTAATCAATAGATGGCGCTGCTATGGTAAATCTACGAACATGTCATTAAATTTATTTCAAATTAATTAAATTTATTTTGTAGTGAACGAAATATCGTATAATTCAGCTAATTATCTGTATGTATAATACATGCATAATATAGTAGAGTAACACTGATAAATTTGCACCCGTGCGAAGCCGAGGCGGGTCGCTAGTAAATTATAATATTGTGTACCATTGTGTTGATAATACGAGGGGCTAGTTTTTGGGTTAGGTAATCATGAAAGAAAGAAAAGCAACATAAATCTTTAAATATAAAAGGAAAAACTGTCAGAAATATAAACGCACAGCTAAAACTACCGGGATTAGGAGCGTGAAATTTTTCATAAGGTTTCCTTTTGTGACGAAGCACTGAGAAAGGATATATAGGGATGAAGCGAGGTTTTAAAGTTTGTATTTTTCTAAATGACTCAATTCTTGCAATTTAGAAGTTTTTTGATTGACAGAGAAAAGATTAAATAATGTTTTTTATTGTTTCAGGTAGCCTGAGAGAACTGTTTAACATAAGAAATGACTGATATTCATATTGAATAAGAGTATTTACGAGTTTATTAGTCAATCGATTTTTTTATAAAGTAATAATCATGTATTAAATATGTATATGTTTAGATATAATATTCTAGTACAGAGAATCACCAAATTTAAGTCTTGTGGCAGTGGGGAGTGCACATTGCTCGTAGAACAGATGGTCAATGGGGCCAAATAGTTCTGGAGTAGCAACTATGTATTGGAAGAAGCAGCGTTGGTAGGTCTTCCAAAAGGTGGACCGACCTTCTGGTGAGCATTCTATTGAAAAGCATTACTAGGCAATTTTGCCGCTTCGTCAACAGTTTCACAGTTTTGTATGTAAGCTTCACGCTGGCGTGTACACCAAGCGTATAAAGACGAATGCTTCTATCGTCTGTTTTTAATACCCTGAGACTAAATTGACACAAGTAATGTCAAACTAACTATAGGAATGATGCCAGTTCTTTTGTGTTGTAATGTCATTTTAGTCTCAGGGTATAAAAAAAGACTGTATAAAACTATGCGTCCATGGACAGTGGACCTTTAATAAATGAATAACTGTGTCCTTTTCACATCTGAGGCCAATGTGGTTCTTTCCAAAAAAATCAATATCGTTGAATGTAAGATAGATATTATTAGGGCTAAGATGTAAGTTTTGTAAATAATGTATACAGCATGGGTCTGTTATTTCTATAAAAATAAAACTATAATTTGTTTTAATAATGTATTTTTATTACATATATACTCGGTTTATGCATCTAGCTAGTGTCAAGTTTAAAAAGTATTTACTTATTGATAGAATATAGTCGCTTTATTTCTCAACAGAATGTGGATGTAACACATTTGGTTGTAAATGTCTTGAGTCATCCTTCCCGGCGAACTTCGTTGAGGCATTTACTGAGATTGCGCCTTTTTCAATGATTCTACAGTACGGCCATTATAAGTTGGTGAGTCTGAAGTAAGGCTTGCGAATTTTAGCGTTTGAAAACTCGTACAAAAATAAAGGTTTAAAAAAATAAATGCCAATTACAGTTTTTAACAGCAATAAAAATCGCCAACTTATAATGGCCGTACTGTACATATTGCTCAGTTGCGCAGATACTTGAAACAACGGCACGACGCTGCTACACAGTTTCATAATTAGGTAGATGAATACGCGTCTATAAAGTTTGGCGTCCGCTGACAAAAGCCTTAGTTGGAGTCATGGTGATGGTTTTGATGAGTATAGTTGTGTAACACATACATGTCGTTACCGAATTTTTATCATGTGCAAAGAATATTGAACAAAAATTTGAAATTCGCTGGCTATCCTGGAGCCCTGGGCCCTTAAGCCCGAACCAAGGGCAGAAATTGTGTAGTGTAAAGAGTGTCTGATGTACAGCAACTAGGCAGCATCTCCCCATGTGTTTACTGCACAGGGATGCTCTCTCTTGGCCGCTGGCTGGCCGCAGCGCGTGCGCGTCGGCGGCGCGTGGAAGGCGGCGTGCGCTCCTTGGATTCTAGCTGACGCTGGATCAGCTGTGGAAAATTTAACAAAGTCAAAGTGGTTTTATTTTACATAGGCCTACATGGGCACTAATAAAACGTCAAAAACTAGTGCACGGTTCCAAATTGGTCGTTTCCTATGGAGAAGAACCGGCAAGAAACTCCACTACAGTTATAAACATGAAATAATAAAATTACTGCTTCGTTCGTAGTGATGCGCGATGGCGAGAGGTTTTATTCGATCGTTCGAACATCTCGATGGTTCTCGTTCTCGACATTTGACTCGAGTCCGACTCGGTTTGTTATTACGTCTGGCGCATGGCGCGTTCAATCGCAAGTTGTTCCTTGATGTTTCAGAGTTTAGAGAGTGACTGATTTGTAAAATCTAAAACTAGCGGTCGATTCCATTGACTCAAAACAATCGAATAACTTCTTGATTACTTCGATTCTTTCGATTGTTACATCTCGGAATCATAATTATTATTATTGCTATTCGTTCGCAAGTGCGACTAGAAAGCGGTGAGATTACGGAAACGGAGTAACAGGGATTTAAGTCCTCAAGAAATTTTAAGTAAACCAAAATCACGTATTCCTGGTTCCCCGTTTCCTGATATTTTTGTACTAACACTCGGGCGAAGCCGCTGGCAGCAGCTAGTTGGAACTTATTTCTTGGCCCTTTCTATGGCTTACCTCATCAAGTTTGATGACATCGATGATCTCGAGCACCTTCTTCTCCAAGCTCTTGATGTAGAGGCGCGCGTTAATGACGTTGATGTCGAAGCGTCTGCCCAGCAGCTTGAGCAGCGGCAAAGAGTCGCAGTCTGACGACCTGGAAACGGTTTATAAAGAAATTAAGTACGTATGGCATGACAAGAAGGAGATGACGGGACGACTTGGATGTCTTCCTTAAGAATTGGCAAGAAGTGGCTCGAAGCCGCGAACGATGGAAGGAATGGAGGGAGGCTAAAGGCTAGGTAACAGTAATAATGGCATGGCCAGGGGAAACCTTCGCCGTTATGAAACCCCGGGCGGTAGATGTTTGCGAGGCTCTTGTCCTTTTTGTAAACTACACTAGCAGCTTATAGTTGATGCGTGTGTTTTAAACACTTTGGAGGCGTTTAATGTAGAACTACATGGGTCCACGTAGGCCACGTACGCTAATTTAGGTTCGGCTTAAACTCGGGGCCGTTAACCACTGAGCCACAAATGCTCCCTGAAGTAAATGATGATAGCAAAGTGGAAATGAAAGGGAATCTGATCATGTACCTAAACAGAAATTAGTCTGAAATTCTCAAGGGAAAAGGAAGCGTGGCCGTTCTTGTCAAACCTGGCGACGCACTGTGTGCAGAAGCGAAGCGGACTGACGTGGAGCGAGGTGAAATGTAAAACCCAAGATCGGTCGTGATACGATGACTACTGTCGACGCCCTCTGCCCCAGCTAAGAGACATAGGATCTTAAATCAGTAAGTAGGTAAGTCAAAGTTGGAATACTCTAGGTAAACTTACAGAGCCAGAGAATGTATCTGCTGCAGCAGCGTGGCCAGCACTTGCGAGCTTCTGTCGTAGGTGGCGCGCGCGCTGGCGGTGGCTTTGCGCTTCTCCTCCAGGCTACTGCGCAGGGACTCCACGCTGTCCTGTTGCTGGAGGAGTTTCGCCTGGTGCTTGGCGTTTTCTTCCTCTGTGGAGGCAAAAGAAACAATGGGGCTCATAAGAAAGCTTCCAAGTCATCCAAAGGGAATGGACTATACTTGGTGTTTCCTTGCGAGATCACATCAGTGAATGAACATATCCGCAGGAGATCCAAGGTCGCCGGCATAGCTCGAAGAATGGTCAAACTTAAATGGCAGTGAACCGGGCCCGGCTCGTAAAACGGAGTGTCGATGGGGCCGAAAAGTTCTAGAGTGAGTCACCGAAACACGCTGGAAGACCTCTCCACGATCAGATGGAGCGATGACAGTCAGATGGTGAGAGTCGTGGTAATGCGATGGATGTGAAATGCACGAGTCCGTTCGTTATGGCGACACTTGTGGGAGGCATATGTCCAACAGTGGATAAACACCAAGTGTATAAAGACGAATACGCGTCTGCGAAGCTTCGCGTCCGTGGACAATACGCCTCATACCCTTACCGATGTTAACCTGAAGCAGTTTGACAATGTCGCTGAGAGTTTTGTATGTAAGATTCACGCAGGCGTATACCAGGCGTATAAAGACGAATACGCGTCTGCGAAGCTACGCCTCCGTGAACATTAGGCCCTATACCCTTACCAAGGTTAACTTGAAGCAGCTTGACATTATCGCTGAGGTTCTTGAGCTCGGTGCACACCTCGTTGATGTAGTTGAACAGCGCGTAGTTCTCCTCCTCACGCCGCGTGAACTCCTGGATTAACTTGTCCACGTCTTCTTCGCCAGCGAACTCCTGGAAATGTAAGTGTTGTGAGAAAATGTCTTGGAAAAGTATTAGAGGGTTTTGTGAGGCTGCGGGATTGTTTGAAAGAGTTATCGTGGCCTTGAAATGCAAAGAAGAAGCTGAAGGAATACGAGTGGGTCAGTAAAATTATCTAGGTTGACTGATAGAGCTCTGGACGGTTCGGGCGGGCGTGTCCGACTTCTACTGACTAACACCACTCCTGTTCTTTGCCCTCATTTCAGGGTCTTCTTTAGTTAAACCCAGGGCAACAGTAGGTTTTGACCCTGCTGGGCGGAATGTCCTCACCTTGATAGCATCGAGGATGTTGACGTAGTTGTTGTAGATCCTCATCTCCTCCTCCTGCTGCTCCAGCTTCTTGGCCTCAACCTTGGCGTCAGCCGCACCGTGTCCTTGGTGCCTAGGAACTCCTCCAGTTTCAGACAGTTGGTGTCCTCACCTTGATAGCATCGAGGATGTTGACGTAGTTGTTGTAGATCCTCATCTCCTCCTCCTGCTGCTCCAGCTTCTTGGCCTCAACCTTGGCGTCAGCCGCACCGTGTCCTTGGTGCCTAGGAACTCCTCCAGTTTCAGACAGTTGGTGTCCTCACCTTGATAGCATCGAGGATGTTGACGTAGTTGTTGTAGATCCTCATCTCCTCCTCCTGCTGCTCCAGCTTCTTGGCCTCAACCTTGGCGTCAGCCGCACCGTGTCCTTGGTGCCTAGGAACTCCTCCAGTTTCAGACAGTTGGTGTCCTCACCTTGATAGCATCGAGGATGTTGACGTAGTTGTTGTAGATCCTCATCTCCTCCTCCTGCTGCTCCAGCTTCTTGGCCTCAACCTTGGCGTCAGCCGCACCGTGTCCTTGGTGCCTAGGAACTCCTCCAGTTTCAGACAGTTGGTGTCCTCACCTTGATAGCATCGAGGATGTTGACGTAGTTGTTGTAGATCCTCATCTCCTCCTCCTGCTGCTCCAGCTTCTTGGCCTCAACCTTGGCGTCAGCCGCACCGTGTCCTTGGTGCCTAGGAACTCCTCCAGTTTCAGACAGTTGGTGTCCTCACCTTGATAGCATCGAGGATGTTGACGTAGTTGTTGTAGATCCTCATCTCCTCCTCCTGTTGCTCCAGCTTCTTGGCTTCAGCCTTGGCGTCGGCTGCGGTCAACCGGACCGTGCCCTTGGTGCGCAGGAACTCCTCCAACTTCAGACTGTGGTCTAGTTGGCGCTGGAGTTCGCGGACTTCCTGGAATGTGTGAACGGAATTAAACGATTAAACGTGCCTATGTTTCACTTCACGGCATAGGGCTATGAACAGAGACTTCAGTTTTATTTATATTATACATAGACTGGTAGAAAATGCCTAAGGCATTAAGTCTGCCTTTACAGTGTTAACTAGTGCATACAGCTTTAATAAATAAATAATATAAATCAACAACGCAGCACGTCCTTTCTTTCCACTGATCGTTGCTAGTATCATATCGAATACCTACACCGCCATGTAAAGGTGATCGGCGGACACTTCCTTCTACAAAGCAGTAATGCTAGTGAATTTTCGCAAGTGTGAGGGAACGTACATCCTCACGCCCCAGCCTCCTGAAAAGCCCCTGGTGTCGGGAGTCAGCTAGATCTCTGGCCACCGCAGGCGCGAGCTTCCGGACGACGAGCAATGGTTAGCTCGTCGTCCATCCATTCTATATGGACCAAGTCCGAGTCATTAACGGCATGTATTGTTCTACGCACACCCCAAAAAAATCTCGGCAAACCACAGGGGCAGCAAAGCCGTTGCCCGTAAAGGCCACGGGACTAATTTATGAAAAGGTAACTGAAGATGAACATATATTGGTTTTAGTCTGTAAAAGTCTGAAACACCCTCCCGCTCCACTCTAGGGCTGGACAAGTCATTAAATGGTTTCTCACCTCCCAAAAACAAAAACCATATAGCAATGGATCGCCTTACTGTGTGATAGTACTACACAATTAGTCGAATCATTGCTATGACACCTTTATAAGAACCTGCTGATACCACTTACCAAGCAGTGCTTCCTATAATCCACGGCCGCCTTCTCCTTGAGAGCGTCCAGCTTGGAGCACCACTCCTCGCGCTGGTCGTAGGTGGAGATGGCCTGCTCCAGCAGCTCGATGATCATCGCCTTGCCGTCCATCAGGCGCTTCAACTGGTTCTTCCAGAGGGTGTTGAAGAATTGGCTGCGAATGTGATATGGGGAATGTTATTTTTAATTCTGTCACTTGTTGCTGTTTTATTTGCTACCGTGAAAGGGATTTAATGCCCAAGTGGGTGGGCTTGAACTTCTCCGAAATGCACAATTGCACATTCGGATGAGACTTTTACTAACAGCAGCAACACTAGGAGTGTGGGAGCTCTGTTTACTTTAAAAAGGTAATAACGACTACTTGTAGATAAAGATATCAAAAGCAGTAGTGGCCCATTAATATCGGCCCCGACTTACGATTTGTAGGCGCTTTACTTTTTGTAATTTCACTGCTCTCAAAATGGTGAAGGAAAACATCATGAGCAAAACATTATGTCCTACAACCAAACATTCAAAGATGTGACATCCACTAACTTGCACTGAGCTGGCTCATTCTCTCTCTCCTAGAGAGCAGTCCTAGCAGTAGGAACATTATAAGGCTGATAATGCTACGAGTATAAATATCGATTAATCAGAATTTTCTGTTCCAACAATACAGCAAGGGTCATGACTTCTAAAATGACTTTTACTCAGCGTACCTTACAAGCTATACTAAGTGTATTGGAGTTATTCTACTTTTGTAGTCCAATTGAGTTCAACTGACATTCTTATCCACAGGCCATCTTCAGATCTTATCGGACCAATCAGATTGAGAAACGAAACAAGTGAGGCCAATTTGTTACGAAGCAGAGCGTGCAGTCTGGTTGCGCATTTATCATGACTATCCTAGTCCAGAACTCCGTTACAGTTACGCTTAGAAACCCTTCCCTTCGAAATGGTTTGATTCAATTAAATTTAAAATATTTTATTTCATAAACTTCAACTTGGGTTTAGATGCTAATGGACGGTTCCAATTGGTTATTTTCTATGCGGAAGAACCCAGCAAGAAAATACACGGTTACTCTTTTTTTAAACTCTCATAGGCCTTCCCCAAGCGTTGCCACAACGATCGGTCCCGTGCGGCTCGCATCCATTTGATTCCCGTGAGTTCACTAGTTTATCGGTCGACCTTGTGGGAGGCCTACCAACGCTGCGTCTTCGGGTCGCCACTCCAGAACGTTACAGCTGGAATCTGGACTTGCACCAATGCAAAAGTGCCTAGAAGTTTCAATTGGCTTGCTCTGCTTATTCACAAGTAAGATACTCCCTATACGCAATACTAGCTTCTGCCAGCGTCTTCGGCGGTATGACAGTATGTTCCTCCATACGAACTTTTGAACCCCCGTTTCCTCCCCTTAACACGTGAATTTTGGAAAATATTCTCTATGCTCGCCTACCTCATAAAAGGAAACCTTGTGCAAAATTTTCGCTCGCAGTCGCTATAGTTTTGGCTATGCGTTGGTAAGTCAGTTTCTCCTTTTTTATAAATATAGATTTTGTGTTCCATAGTTACCGGTCCCGGAGCAGGCGGTCGATCTCGAGCCGCATGGAGTAGTTCTCGCTGTTGACGGTGTTGAACTTCTTCATGGCGGTGTCCAGCCGGTTTTCCAGCTGACTGATCAGGGTCTGACCTGTCAGCACGTTGGCGTAGGCCTGGGCAAATGAAATTATGTTAGAAGAGTTTCTAGTTTCGAGTTTAAAGCATTAGTCTGTGTTAGTCACTTGGATTCGAAAGATTTATTGTGGCTATTGAATCGATCTCAGTTTTATTTTAAATAGGCAATTTTTTATTCTCAAATAATAATCAAGAAACTAACTATACATTTTGATAAATTCTTGATAAATCTTGATTGCGTCATTAGCGTGTTTGTGTGTGCGTAAGTGCCGATCCGCTATCAATGTAGTGCGTCGATTCACATATTCGTATTATTTACTCAGAATTCAGAAAATAAATTATGTGGCCAAGTGGGCTCGCTTGTCCAATAGCGTGCGAGTCTAGTGACCGAAGACTCTTACATTGATTGTATCAAACTACAGTTATTTACTAATCCGTTTAGTCTCCTAGGAGATTCAGTATACTAGAAGTACATTTTTTTTAACAATATTGATAGGTTCGCGTTTCACCAGTAGGTATCTCACTTGATGGTAAGAGATGATGTGGTTTACGATGGAGCACGATTTAGGCAATCGAAATAACCTATTCACTCCAACCACTAGACCCCTAGGTTGTTGCTTTCAGGAATTTTAGTGGGAATCTTTAGGTCAAGAGTCAGTACGTTTTTTCTAGGTAAGCGCGCTCCATCGTCGACCATATCATTGCTTACCATCTGGCGGTCTAGCGCAATTCTATCAAAGATAAAAAATTATATTTACAATTTCAAACCCGGTGACTTTAGCCCTCAGCGACTTTATCTCCTTCTGCACTTGTTTGAGCAAGAAGTCTAGCTCCTTGATCGTCTCCCTGTGGTCCTTGACCTCCGTAGAATACTTCTCGTGGTCCTTCAGAAGGGCTATCAGCTTCTCCCGGCTTCTGGCGCCTTCCATCAGGTTGGACGTGCTTTTGGTGAACTGTTTGGGGAAATATAGTTTGATTATTGTACGTAAACTAGCTGCTGCCAGAGGTATCTGTGGATAGTAAAAATTATCCCATGGGAAGAATCATACACGCTATTCCAGGACATGGTCTACCTTTGTATTAAGTTTCATCGTAATTCTTTTAGCCGTTCGAGCGTGAAAAAATAACAAACATACAGACACCCACAAACACTGACCATCACATTTTACTTTTATAATACTAGAGTGATCATGAAAGTGACAAGGTGGCTTTAAGGTGTGACAGAAATCTCAAGGCATCAGAACAACTTCAGGTACCATCTAAGTTAAGTGGTACAGTTCACAGTTGTTGATACGTATGGTTGGCTGGTTGCTCACCTTGAGTTCCATCATGATCTTCTCCAGGTCCTGGTTGAGGGTGTTGATGATGTTCTTCTGCATCCTGAGGGTCGGCTGCACGCTGCTCAGCACTGTGGCGCGATCTATTTCCATCACCCTGAACTGGAGAAAACATTTCAACATCACAGTTTATTTTTAAGGTGATAGAAGAAAAAGAAAGAGGAGCTCGTGGATAGATAATAACAGCCGCACAGGTCGATCTTCAAGGTTAAGCAACGCTTGCCAAGGTTGGTCTGTGGATGGGTGACCATCCTAACATAACGAGTTTCCTCCGTGCCCGGCTGTCATTTGTAGATCTTTGGCAGTTGTTACGGATAGTCAGAAGCTGAATCTGACTCCTGTCTTACCATGAAGTACCGTGTTACCCCAGTTAATGGTTTGTGGAGGTCTGGTAGGCAGCCGCTCCTCGTAAAATACTGGTACTCAGCTAAATCCGGCTTGACTGGAAGCCGACTCCAATATAGTTGGGAAAAGGCTAGGCAGATGATGATGGTGATTCTAATAGCAGATATGAGGCCCAGGGTAGATGGACCCCTGACCGATGGTTACACAATATTTACCTGTCTCTGCAATTTGGACAGTTCATCCTCCGCAATCTTCTCCATCTCCATATCATCAGCAGGTGCTAGTAACGCCGCCATTTTGTATTATTTCTTCTTAAACACTTTATGAACAGTTAATGTTTAAATAACAAACTGACGATTGTTTCTTGAGCTGAATTTCAGTGAAGTTGGATCGATATACCGTCGCTTGGTGACCGAGTGAAAAATTATGATCTATGTGAATGTTTACTTATTTAATTTTTAGGTTCACTAACAATTGTTAAGACTTAATTATTACAAAAATATGTACCTACTTCAGTTAAATCAATAGATAGACTTGTGTCAAAATATTTTTTACAGGTACCTAAGCACCACCGCACTAGGTGAAATATCTATAATTATATTTATAGGCATATTATACTACTTGGCAAACATTATTCTGCTGTACAAATTATCGAAGAAAAAAATTTAGCAGTGTTAAAAATAGCCAACAACTATTGTCAGATCGACCAATCTTATTATAGCCAAAAATCATAAATATCGGTCAACCCGTTTCAGTGGTATTCGACAACAAACACCATGATACGATATAATTAGACATTTAAAGATAAAAAAATAAAAGCACTTAAACAAAACTCGTGGTCCATTGTCCGTGGATCGTGACATCCATTCCATTCTGCTCACCTCTCTGGAAAAGAAGAAGATTATTATCTGATTAGGCCTTCTTACTTCTTCAGAGAGTATATCTGTGAGAGAGTTCAATGATCCTAGGTTTATATAGCATAACATCATGCCTGTATCTTCGAAGTCGTAGGCAGGCAGAAGCACAGTACTTATACTACCATCAACGATTGCATCACTGCTTACCATCAGGTGGGATCGCAGTCAAGCACTAGTTTATAACAATTAAAAAAAAACAAAACTTACCTGCATCCTCATACTAACTTACCCGCTCTTATTGGAGCGAGAGGGAGTCTCAACCTTTAACTGACAGTTGCCCTTTGTGTTCCAGGAACGCAATGTACAATTTCGCACCCATATTGAGTAGGCAGAGATTTATAGTATTATATACTCGTAATTTTAAGTAAACGACACGGTTGCCGCAGTGTTTGGGCCATTGGCTGTTGCGCAGCAGGTCACTGGTTCGATTCCTACACGGAATAAATAATTGTATAGCCTACAGATAGATGTTCCGTGCCTGGGTGTTTTGTGTATGTGAGTTTACATGTTTGTGAACGCACCTATGATACTGGATTTATTTCTAGTGTAGGGCTTAACCCCGTGAACTGGACTTTTTTATAGTTTAGGACTTAAAAAAAATTATATAACATGAGAACATTAATATAATCTATTCTAATAAAAAAATACTTTCTCCTTACAAAATCAAGGTGTGCGGAAATACATCCTTTTTTATGACACAGTTGTTTTTATGACACATATAATATGTTTACGAAACCAAATCCGTGGTCATATTTTTCTCAGAGCTGCTACTCAATATATAATTCAAGGTTTGACGAAAAAACTGGTTTAATTTAGATGCGAATTTTATAGGATCACTATGAGATCATTTCCTGACGTTTACTAACAATAAAAATAAATGTTTCGACATTTTGTTTGACCACTCTCTTTGTCTTCTTCTTCTACCTGGCGTTTAATCCCGGCCATTGCCAGGGTCCGCCTTCCGACTAAGTCTGCTCCACTTTGCCCGGTCGAAAACATCCTTCCCAGCAAGGCCATTGGCTCTCATGTCAGACTTGACGACGTCCAGCCAGCGCTTGCGGGGGCGACCACGGGACCTAGCCCCAAGGACAGCCATATCCATGCATCTCCGACCAACGTACTCCCTAGGGCGGCGCATGATGTGGCCATACCATCGCAGACGACACTCTTGCAGTTTTTCCCCCACGTCACGGACACCAAGACTACCTCGGATGTATGAATTGCGTATGCGATCGGATCGCGTTACGCCGCTCATCCACCTCAGCATCTTCATCTCCGTGACGCGAAGCTCCTGGGTGTGTCTGCCCAGTGCTGGCCAACACTCGCCGCCGTAAAGAAGGACAGGCCGTATGATGCATTTATATATCTGCCCCTTGAGCTTCGGAGGCATTTTGCGGTCGCATACAACGCCCGTAACCTCGCGCCACTTCGCCCAAGCCGCGCCTATGCGTGCTTGGACATCGTCGTCTACGTTGCCAGACTCGTGCAGCACGGATCCAAGGTACCTGAACTTATCGGACCTTGTAATCAGGTCCGAACCTATCCGGATGGTATTCGAATCCGTGCTGCCATAGGACATGTACTCAGTCTTCGCCACATTCAGTCTCAGACCACCGTTTTCCAGCGTGTCCTTCCAAACGTTGACTTTGCGCTCAAGTTGGGCTTTGTTCTGGTTAACGAGGGCTATGTCATCGGCATACATCATTAGCCACGGAGGCTGGTCTTGGATGTAAGCCGTAACTACATCGAGC
The DNA here is from genome assembly GCA_030763345.1 of Mythimna separata. NCBI lineage: Eukaryota > Metazoa > Arthropoda > Insecta > Lepidoptera > Noctuidae > Mythimna > Mythimna separata. The sequence continues at coordinate 17,512,292 of CM061189.1, read as the reverse complement.
ACAACGTTAAACAAGAACGGGCTAAGAGCCGAGCCTTGGTGAACGCCAACAGATATTGGAAAGACGTTGGATTCGCCAACCGCGGTCTGGACAGAGGACACGGAATCGCGGTACATGTCTCTGATAATGTCAATATAGGCCTCGGGCATACCCTTGAAGCGAAGTGCCCACCAGATGGACTGCCGAGGAATACAGTCGAAGGCCTTCTGCAGGTCTAAAAAGGCCATATGCAGAGCTCTCCTTCTCTCCCTGTACGCCTCAGTCAAAGTCCGCAAGGCGAACACTGCGTCCATGGTGCTGTTACCCGCCCGGAAGCCGTATTGACACTCAGAGACAGTACACTCGGTACGGAGCCTTGTGTCAATTATGCGCTCGAAGAGCTTCATGGTGTGGCACATGATCTTGATACCGCGGTAGTTACTACAATCCTGTACGCTACCTTTGCCTTTGTAGATCGGAATGATCAGGCTAGATCGCCACTGGTTCGGCATTTCCTTGGTGATCAGGATGCGGTTAAATAGATCCGTCAGAAGGTCCACACCACGTGAGCCCATCGCCTTCCACACTTCAATTGGCACGTTGTCAGGCCCGACCGATTTCCGGTTCTTCATGTAGCGAAGAGCAATGCGGGTTTCGTCGGGGGAAATAGGGGAAATAAGTCCAAGGTTAGGAGGCGGTTCGGGAGGAAGGTTATGGGGATGCTGTTTGTTTGACAGCTCCGCAAAGTATGTACACCATCTCTCCTTAACAGAGGGGGCATCGTAGAGCAGCTTACCCTCGGCGTCCCTTACACAGAGACATTTGCTAATGTCCCGTGTAGCTTTTTCCCGGGCACGCGCCAGCTTAAAAATAAGCTTCTGCCCCTCCGCAGTTTCCAGCTTGTCGTACAAGGGCGACAAACTTTTGCTGCGGGCTCTGGCTACAGCTTTTTTGCAAGCGCGCTTAGCCGCTCCATATGCCTCCCTGTCCTCCGGAGAGTTGGACCCCTGCCACTTTTTAAATAAGGCCTTCTTCTTCCGGGTCGCCTCCTGAACCCCGTCATCCCACCACCACGTCTCCTTGTCTATGGTTCTACCACCACGAGAAGTGCCAAGGACGCGCTTACCCGCAGCGGTGATTGCAGAATGAATCCTACTCCATATCTCTTGAGCGGATTCATGCGGAGCACTGATCTCGAGATGCTCGACCTCCGCAATGAAATCCGACTGCTTAGGACCATTAAGCAACCACCACTTAGTGCGGGGTTTGCGTTTCTCGACCACTTTCTTCTTTGGTACAACTGCCAAGTCCAGGACAAGGAGGCGGTGTTGAGCCGTTAAGCTCTCCCCTGGGATGACTTTGCAGTTGGTAACCTTGCCAATATGGCACCGTCGCACCAGCAGGTAATCTATTTGGGTTGAGTAGGAACCACTACGATACGTAACAAGATGCTGGGGCTTCTTCTGAAAGAATGTGTTCGCGATGGCTAGGTCAGACACAGCGCAGGTCCTGAGTATACTAACTCCCTCTGCATTTACTTGACCATAACCAAAACCACCGTGAACACGTCCGTACTCTCCAGTAAACTGACCTACGTGACCGTTGAGGTCCCCCCCAACCAAAACATCTTCGGATTTCGGAATAGCGCGCAATACGTCCTCGAACTCATCCCAGAAGGCCTCCTTTTCAGACTCACAGCAACCAGTTTGAGGAGCATAGGCGCTGACTAGGTTCGTTACCGACCCTTCGATCAGCACCCTAACTCGCATCAACCGGTCGCTGTATCGGTTTACTTCAAGGAGTCCATCCTGAACGTCCTTAGACAGCACTACGGCCACACCGTTCCTGCCCGATGGTGATCCGGCGTACACTAGCCGGTACCCCTGCCCGATGTCACGGGACTTATTCCCCTTCCAGCGCGTCTCCTGAAGGAAGGCGCACTGGACCCGACGCTTCGCAAGTACGTCCGCGAGTTCTCTGCAACGTCCACTTAGAGAGCCAATGTTCCAGGTGGCAAAGCGGAACTTCCTTTTGGGTACTGACATCTTTAGCCGTGCCCGTACTTGACACGGTAGCCCTAGCCCACTTGTCGCAGGTTTAGGGCGATGTGCCTGCGCGTCGTTATGCGGCGACGCCCTAGCCCAAGTACCCAATCGCAACTTACTATCCATAATTATATGACTGATGTTGGTTTTACGTGGGGCGACCAGCCGTCTGACCCCCACAACCCTATGAGAGGGAAACCAGGATCGCCAGAGCCTCGTCCGTTGAACAGCAGGGTGCACCGCTAGCAGGTGAGGTTGGCTTGGGTCCTTAGGATGTAAACGGACCCCAATCACCCCAAACCACTCTCTTTGTATCACCTTGATTATGTGTTGCTGTCCTTGTCTGACTGTAGCGTTTTGTGTTACCTTTGTGTTGCTGTCTCGCTCTGGCGCACGTGTTGATTTACACCAAAGATTAGATAGGATAGAAGTTTTTATGTGACGGTGTAGTTTTTTACATACACGGAGTGTTTGATTTGTTTTAGTTATTTTAGTTTTTTTATACATTTCTTTCAAGTAATAATTTCGGTTACATATCATAAAACATACAGGTAAGCAATTATATCATAAATTCAAAAATAATAACACCCCGTCGTTTTTGCGTCGGGGGTTAAAAATAAATTGAGTTTAATTCTAAATTTACCTTATAAAAAATAAATTATATTGCACTAAATATAACATTATAATATCAGACGTTAAAAGTATTGCATTAAACATTAAAATAAATTGCATAACATTAAAATACAAATGTCATTATTACATTAGCATAAATTAGCTTTCAATCAGTCAAAAAGAATATAACGCTATAAACACGAAACCGTTTAGAGTATAGAAATCATAATTATGCATACCTACTAATTGTAAATGTGATACATACCTACTTATTGTAATTGAACCTAATTATGTAAGTTCGGCCAATAAATGCTTCAACAAGTGTAAACTACGAGTACTTCGGAAACATTAATGATGACCGATTATTATGTGAAAGTTTCTGTGGTTCTTAATTATTTTATTAATTAGCTTATTATAACTAATTGCATCTGTCATTAAATATTCGTATAACTAGAAATAAAAATTACTTGATAATGCAGTAATTAATCACCTGTCTGAGTCTAATCGATTTGCTTAATATACTCATAGTGCTTAGTCACTTTAGAAGATGTTATAGTTTTGTGTGGAGTCGTTTAGGTTAGTTATAAATTATTAAAATAAAAACCGTAGATATCTAGTAAAAAATTCCTTCTGCATTTTCATTGTTCATATTATTATTTTTGAATACATTGTGTAGTTGTGTTTGTCAAAATATTTCCGTAATTCTGAAGTTAGCGTTCCCAACTATTGCGCATACTCGAAAAATACACAGTAGGTATTAGGTAATAATATGCATTCGCCATAACCGATTCTTAGAAGGAATTACGGCGCAGTCAATTGTTTGAAGTTCAAAATATTTCGGCCGTACATTTCTACCTACTGCCCCCTCTCACCGCCGCCATAATCTGTGCCCGTCGCGGGCTGTTCTACCGCGAAGGTTTCGCCGCCAGTCTGTTGTGTCCGCTCCGTTGTCGAGGCAACTTCTGCGCGCGCTCGCGAGTGTATCGACATAACAGTGCAGTGTTGTGAGTGCCAGTGAGCCGGAAATGCTACCATTGTGATACAACCAACCTTATAATGGCATTAAAAAAGGATTTCGACATTAACAAAACCATTTCCAAAATAAAACTACCCAAAACCACCAAGTTCCAACAGGCCATCGAGAAAATATTCAAAAAGAACAGCTACACCAAAATAGTGCAAAGTTAATTTCAATTAGTTTCTGAATAGACTCGTCCGAATAAATGGCCGGTGAAGTTAGTGCAAATATTAGTAGAAGTAGAAAACACAATACTGACGCCGAACCGCCGGATCGCAACAAGTCTCCCAACTTTATTACAGACGAAACTGAGTTTGTGGGCAAAGGGGATATAAGAACATCGACACCGGTTAATAAACACAGGAGGAGTAGGAGCAAAAGTGGTACGAGGAAGACTCCTGTGCCGCTGAGCTTTTCAGACGAACATTTTATTGAGGATTTAGAAGCGTATGTTAGGGAAATGTCCACGGCAAGGCAGACAGGCACGATGGACGCCGGTCAGGAACAGGACTTGTGGGCTCAGCTGCAGCAGAAGGAGTCTGATCTCCTGCTCGCAGCGGAGCTGGGGAAGGCGCTTCTCGATAAAAACGAGGAGCTGAAGAAAGAACAGGAGCGCGTGACGGAAGAGTACTCCAAAAAAGTTGAGGTGAGTCAATCAATTTCACTGTTTGTTACTGATTCAAGCACGCGATGTGCACTGATATTTTTGCGGTCGTTCAACATTACCTACTTGGCACAATCGATTTTCAACTTTAATTCGATCTTGATAGAGTTTTAATTGTGTTTTTGTGGTGGGTGTTCTATTTTTTAGAAAGACTGGCCGCTGTGCGGTTGTTGAAGTTGTGCAATTTGTAGTCTTTGTTTATGTCCTTTCATTTACTGACGTTGTTCATGTACGAGTGTTAGTTGGAATGAAGCGAATTTTTTGGTGTTATTGGATCACTTTCATTTTGTTGAATAAGTTTTCTTATGCTTTTCTCATCTTTAGACGATCTTTAGGCAGGTACCCATAGCACGCGATCACATTTATTAGGACCATATCATTCTGAGTTTAAGGTTGAGTCAAACTCTGTTTTTACTCGATTTTGAAAATTCTATTAATGTTTTTTGAGTCATCGTGACCTCGTGACGACTGCAATAAAAGTTTACCACTTAGTTTAGCTTGCTAATGAGTCTAAAAAATTATGCAAATAAAGTAATTCCCAATTGCCAGAAGTCATTACGTGTTTTTATAAAAACATTTAGCAATCGCGTTAAAAATCAGCTAAATTCCCGTCAAATTGACAAAAAACAGGTATTTATGCAAGAACTGCTACTTGGCTTCGTTGGCGAAACCTTTTACTTAGTTGTGCATTACCAAAAACCGTAAATGATGAAAAAACCGTATGAATATGCAAGAATAAGGCTTCGTTACACCGACACTAGCTTTCGTAACATTCTTAAGTACTGAACTGGGTACTTTAAACAATTTGTGCAAATTATAAGTTTTTTATCTATACTAATATAATAAAGAGGTAAAGTTTGTTTTTTGTTTGTATGAGGTAATCTGTGGAAGTATTGGTCTGATTGCTAAAATTTTTTCACCAATACTTAGAAAGCTGCTGTATTCCTGAGTGACAAGCTATATTTTATGTACGCGGGCGAAGCTGCGGGCTAAAGCTAGTTTATTCATAAAACTTTCATTATAGACCAACCCGCAGCGATAATGTAGTCAAAAATATAAATTACTTACAATAATAATGTCATGATATTCAGCTAAATCCGGCTTGACTGGAAGCCGACCCCAATATAGTTGGGAAAAGGCTAGGTAGATGATGATGATGAATAATGTCATGCCAATTAGATTCAATTAATAAAATTTACTAAAAATATATATTTTTTTATTACTATCGTTCGGCAGCATTTTCTTATTACTTTAGCAGTTAAATTAGCAAAGATTGACTGGCAGATTTATCGAAACAGTTATCGCAACCCTCGACTTGTTAGGGCAATTAAAGGAACATTGGTGGGCTTTACTCAGTAAACAGTCTAACACTTCTCGATCCATTCAATGCGGGATAAGTTATTTGATATGCCACACTCGAAACAAATTGGCAATGATTATAAACTAATTTTATATCGATAAAAGGTGGTTAAAGTTGTATATTGTTGTAATAAATGTAAAACAAAGGAATTAGCAAAGTTATTGGACATTAATCTTGATTATTGCGCCACGTTAACCTATCACATACCTGCAAAACGAGACACAATAGTAAAACAATAACACCGCGGTCTCATAGGACCGGTCGGGGATTCATGAACTAATGATTACTTGGAAATTATGCAAACTTTTTGTAGCACTACCGTGTGTCCAAATATTACGATTCTTAAGTATAGTATAACAATTATATCAAACGGAAACTAAGTATAGATTTTTTTGTTTTTGGATCAAAGATAGAAAAAATCAATAAAATCCAAGTAAAATTCATGAAAGTGTTCCGTTTTTTCCGATGTAGTAGATTATTAATTACTCAGATACCCGCGAAACGAGACACAATAGTAAAACAATAACAGCGCGGTCTCATAGGACCGGTTGGGGATTCAAACGTTAACGCATTTTCAGCTTTTATTTTTCTTTTTTATTTTGTTTTTGAGATGAACTAGGTAGGTAGTATGTTTTTGTTGTTAATGGTACTGATCTAACTAGCCCATCATGTCTCACTGCTGGGCAAAGGCTTCCTTATTCTATTATATTAATACCTATTAAGTAAATAAACTATATTCATCAGGCAAGTTGGTTAAATGAAAAGTCTGAAAACTAAAGGCAGGGAAGTCAATTAAAAACCGACTCGTGCTTGACGTAAGCCACACAGATGGACCAACTACACCACTCAATTATCGATAACTTTAAAACTAAAATAACAAGACTTATGAATCAGTCAATTAACATTTTTTACAAAATGGTAGAACAGTCACGATTATTTATTTTTATTATGATTTGAGCACGTTTTACTTCGTCGAGTGAATACTTCGTTTACAAAAGCGTGATTGCATATCGTGAATTAAATGGATGAGGTAGGTGTTCTTATCTTCTGAATTGATTAAATGAAAATATGATTCTTTTTTAACACTTTGAATGGTGTTGAATTTTTTTGCTCTGGGTGGAGCGAGAGGAGCGTCAAGATTGTAACAATGGAAGGAATAGTGGGAAGCCCCTCAGTCAAAAATTACAGGCTATTAAAATATGATAATAATAACATATTATTTTAATATTTTTTTTGGTATATTATTATGTGCATTTAAATAAATAAAGAGATAACAATACTCGTATCTTTAATGTACATGTCGCAATAGTTTTCAACCGACCGGTGGTTGTATTTAACTGCACTAGCATGCTTGTGTAGATATAAAAAAATACATGATAATATTAATCTTATAAAAAATCTTAATATATATAAATCTCGTGTCCCAATGTTTGTCCTCAATGGACTCCTAAACCACTTAACCGATTATAATAAAATTCGCACACCATGTGCAGTTCGATCCAACTTGAGAGATAGGATAGTTTAAATCAAAAAAAATAAAAAATAAGTTGTGTAAAGTAGGGTAGTGTAGGGCAGTGTAGTGTAGGGTAGTGTAGGGTAGTGTAGGGTAGTGTAGGATATGTAGGGTAGTCATTTGACGGGAAAAATTCCAAAAATAAATAATTGTCTACCCCGTAACGTGCGAAGCCGGGACGGGCTGCTAGTACTCATATAATAATGATGATTCAACTAGCTACTAAGCCATTACCATTGATTAATTAGTCCAAAACCTAAAGCATTGTACTGATATGAAACTGAAGTCAACAACACTTTACCTATGAAAATATCCAGAACATTAAGTAAATAATTATATTCTCGTTAAACAACGGTTATGACGAGTGCGTCATAGCATACCGCTCATGCCAACACTCGATTAGTGTACGAGAAGGAGTGTCAGACCCACATAGAGCACTAAAACCCACGCGTTTTCCTTTAGTTGCCCTTTGCGTTACAAGGCCGCTGTAACTTACCAATAATCTAAGCATACTGTGTGTGGTTATGACTTCAAAATCGCCTATGTATGTTGGCCGGGCAAAAATATTTCCTTTTATCAAATAATACAATATTTACCTTTCGGAAAAATTTATCACCAAGCTACCACTATCAACATAGGACGACGAGCAAAGGGTAGCTCACCTTCCAGTCTGGTAAACGTTCGGACAGACCCCGAGTCGTCAACAACGCGAAGCCTCAAAGAGACTTCAGTAATACCGTAGAAGGCTCAGTAGGGCCGAAGCCTATTCGGGCCATGAGTTCGATTCTGAAAGTAAAACTCAGAACGCAAAGGGCCAAGAAGGAACATACCTCTATACTCCGTTTGTTTAGGTAGTTAACTAAAGGTAAACAGTCTTGGTATGTCTTTTTATATTAAAGAGGTCGTATATAATATACACAAAGATTATTTAAATTTAGTTTATTAGCTAACATCGATTTAGGTAAATACCTAGTCGCAAAGATTTTTACATAAAATTTATAGACAACTTTTAGATAAAAAGACATGCCAAGATTGTTTACCTTTAGTTAACTATCTAAACCGACGGAGTATAGCTGTGGTTTTAATCAGTAAAAGTCAGTCACTCCTACTGCACCCCAGAGCAGGGGAACCCATTAGATGAAGCCCCACCTTAAAAAAAAGCACTATCAACATTGTTTTAACATTATCGTGTATTTCTTATCTTATCAGAGTATTGATACGTCGCTATCACACTGAGATGTACCGATGTGTACCAAGGTGAACCCGTGCGCGATGCGGAGATCAGATTGCCAGATCAAATTGGTATTGGACATCTTTATACCTATTATCTTACAGCCGAACCCAATAACCTATCCATCACATACTGGAGATAGAAAAACAAATGAAACAACAGAAAACATGTATAATTTTTGTATTGTATCATTTGTTATCTCCAGCATACCAAAACTGGAGATAGATAAGTTATTGGGTTCGGCCGTTAGCTAACTAACCCGCATTGGGTTTGCGTGGCGGGTAAAACTTATAGTATCTTTATAAAAACATAAATACATTATATATGTATACATAGGTACGAGTATATGTATTATAGGTATACTAGAAACTTGTCCAAGCTTCGAACGGGTGTTACAATATGGAAATTCTCAGTTTTCCTCTAATAAAATATAGATACATAATATCTGAGTATATTGTATACTTTCCTCATGCCTCTGTCTATTGGTAAAAACTGCATAAAAATTGGTTAAGTAGTTCTATGAGTATATCGCGTATAATACAGAGCAATATACGCGGTTGCGGATTTTGTTTAATATTAGCTGAAGAATTTGTTTGTTTGTAGCTCGAATTGACAAAATGTTAGCGTTTTCAAGCTCAAATATCAAGGAAGGATATATGTATACTCGTAACATCACGTTACGGCCAAAAGGAGCAAAGCAGTAATCAAAGACGCGGATGAAACCGCGGATGAAACCGCGGGGAACACCTAGTGAGATATACATATAAGTAATTTCACCCCACACAACACATTATGGTCTCATAAAATGAATAGATAAGAATAAATAGTTATAATAATAGTTTTTATATGTTTTATGGTATGCACCATGTTTGATGCATATAAACACTTTTTCTTTCTTTTCTTCGTAAGTTGTGACACGATATATAAATTGCTGCACATTATGGAATTTTATCTAGAAAACTGCAATGCAGATAAGTCGACATTCCATAGAATGTTCTGTAAGTAACATGGTTCAAATATATACTTAATACATTTTGCGCATACATGCTTTTCCTTTCTGGTACCTAGTGCTTTTCTACAAACGCAATATTGAGTTCACAGCTGTGACAAGACTACTATTAAGTACATCTTATAGTGGTAAAAAAGTGGCAGCTGGCTTACATCCCGTTTATATTCCATTCATGTTTTGCAAAAAAACTGGCATGTCCTAGAAACAGTCTTTCAATGACAGTCGACATTCACCAAATCGCATATAGCTTCGAACTACCCTTTTTTTTTTCCGGTAGGGGAATCATCAGAATGACTTCTCTCACTCTTGGGCGGAGCGGGAGGGCGTGTCAGACTCTTACTGACTAAACCCCTACCCCGTTCCTTCGTTGCCATCAATCTGGGGGACACGGTGACAACCTTTCGGATACCGTGTTCCCCAGAGGCTTCGGCCCTGCCGGGCCCCTACAGTTTGCTGACATCTCCTTGAGGCGCGCGTGGAACAGAACGCGCCGTCGACGACTAGGCTCGGTCCAGATTATTACCAGACTGCCGGACGGCAAGCTACCCAGTGCTCGCTGTCCGCGAGCCCGCGCCTACGGTGGTCGGAAATCGGGATCGGGATCTCGGCGGCGACGGCGTGAGTTCCGTTGCCTCACGCGGTCGGCAGCCTCCTTCGCTAACATTACTGCTTCGCAGAAGGAGGCGACTGCCTGCCACCCCTCCTCGCTCCGGACCATGGCCTGTACCAGGGCCCGGCGCGAGAGGTCACCGCCGCCGATAGCCTCCACAAGGACACGGCGGTGCTCCGCCCAAGCGGGGCACACCTCTACCGTGAGCTTCGAACTACCCTGACAGTCTGTATTTCCCGATTCCTGGCATCCTTGAAATCTTAAGTAAATAAGCTTTTGCCCTTAGCTTCGCCAATAGAAAATTATCTGTAGGGATACTCCCAGAATAAAAAATACCCTATTCCAGGTTACAGTTTACCTGTGTGCAAAATTTAATGTAATCTGCTTAGCCGTACAAGCGTGAAGGAGCAACAAACACATAAGATATACATAGAAACTTTTGCCTTTATAATAGTATTTGTTATTATTTGGGCAACAAAAATACATCATTTGTGAAAATTTCAACTGTCTAGCTGTCAAGGCTCATAAGACACAGACCTACAACCTGGTGACAGTCAGACAGATAGCGGAGTCATAGCAGTAGTGTCCCATTATTACCCTTTGTGAGCGGTACTTTAAAAAACTAAAGCTATAAAGATGCGTTTCTAAAACTAAAAATTAAGACCCCAAATTACCCATAACAAGGAAGATGTTTACCTCCAAAGTTACTGTTAATCTACAGGACAAAAGATAACTGTGTAAAAAAACCCCTTCCTATAGTTACTGCCTTTAACAGATGAGCACAGTTTTTGTGGCAGCCGCGTCTCTTTGATCTCATCTATTGTGATGTTTTTGCTACCTTTTACGTCGGTAAAGGTTCGTGGTTTAATTGGGGGCTACCTTTTCTTTTGTTTAGGAGCTGTGGGGTTCCTAAAGCGCCCCCAAACTGTTGAGTTTTGCGTTAATAGTTGGTGTTTGTGACTTCGTATGCAACAGGCTTGTAATATAGGTCATTTTTTATGCGTAACCCTAATTCTTTTTTAAAAATAAAAGAAGCCTACGTTGCTCTTTATAATATCACTTAGGTATCTACCAGTAAAAGTCCCGTCAAAATTGGTCCAGGCTCTAAGTAGGAAGCCGGAAGTGCAGTTTTTTATAGGTATCGAATATATTTTCATATGCATGTAGTAAAAATCTTATTTTGATATTACAAACAGACACTTCAATTATTTATGTGTATAGGTTTTCTAGCCTGATAGTGTTTAATTTTTATAAAGCGCTTTTTAAATTTATTTTTGTTGTGAATATAATCTAAAGTGTACTAGATACTGTTTTTGAAAGAACTGCTTATCAAAAATCAGTTGTTTGAAATACTGTCACGTTATTAAAAACGTGGTTCTGATATTGTCTGTAGTACTCACTAATATTATTTAAAAAAGCAAGAAAGAAAACATTTTTATATTCCCCACATAAACACACACACTGTAGAAACAAATATGTAGAACTTAAATACAAAATTATAATAATAATAACTTTATGCGTGAGACACAAGTTATTATTATATAATAACAGTGTTATTATTATTATATAATGTTATTATCTATGTCTATTATATTTATTATTCAACGACTTATACGAGGCCAACGACAGAGCTGTCCACGGTCCAGGTGGCTAAGTGTTGGTCAGACACAATTTGAGTCAGATCGACATGAGAAGAAAAAGAAGTGATATTATTTATCATGATCGAATCAAATAGGTGGAGTTACCTATGGGATCGAAGGAACGGGGTGGGGTTTAATCAGTAAAAGTCTGACACGAAAAGAGCGAGAGAAGTCATTCTGACGATTCCCGACAAAAAAAAGGGTATGGGTTGGTCGTCCACCGTGTACCAGTGCAATGCCGTATCTAACTTGTTACCTAAACAATCCTGGGCAAACATCAAGTTTCACGTTTTCGCTCCAAATACCAGACCAGAATCAACCTACTAAACTTACAATAATCCTATAATATGTAAGCAAATCTGACAGGCCAGTCATTGTTCACAATAACCAGGTCAATAAGTTTGCCGAACGGGCGCGGCGAGACGGGCATTGTACACTTTAACCTGAATAGCGGTTATCTTCGTAGATCATAATCTGTTGGTAACTGAATGCGTGTAGCTGTTACTAACTTGATTTTAAATGTTACACGAACTTGAAATCGTTTTAGTGGACAACCCAACCCAACCCAACCCTACTGGGATTTTGAAGTGATATACTAAAATTCTATTAAA